>JAECWT010000228.1:1387500-2607500 GCA_018150885.1 Drosophila tristis
GTTGCATGCAACTCCTTAATGGCATAAGCGCTGCCACGGGAGTGCTACTTAAGACGCCGCTTGCACGCTTCTGCCGCTTCTGTCGCTCTAACGGCTCTGGCAGCAATATAGATGCATAGATAACGCCAAGCACACGGCCAAGCCAGGCCAGGCCAGGCCAGGCCAGGGATTGAGTGAAAAGGATTTCCCTCGTTGACAACGAGCCAACTCCTTCGACAGCTCCTCCGTTCGTCGTCCTGCGACAAGTGACTTCGACACTGCCACCGCCGCCGCTTCACTTGGGGCGTGAATTGAGGAAACAAAGTGAGGAAAAAGGAAGTCGTCAACGATCCCCCCTTTTCTCTTCTTTTTTTGTTTTTTTCTTCCTTGCCTTTCCTTGCTGCAAGCATGTGTGTGGGCTACGGGCTCTTAGCCTCTTAGCCTCATCCTGCTGCTGCTGCTGTGCTGCTGCTGCTGCCTATCTTGTGTTTCCATACACTTTCCCAAGAGAGTTCACACGGCAAAGCATCAGTGTGAAGAGAGATCAGCTAAGCGCTCAGCGGACACTAAAACTCGCTCTTCTCTGCTAAGCCACACTGGGACGGGTAGCGAGTTCTTCTGCTGGCTGCATACAGCTCTGCAGCTAAATGATTTGCCATCGTCAGTGCTCTTTCTAGTGCCTTGTGGCAGGACAGGGTATTCCATGCTGCGGGCTTGTCGCCTTTCCCCCCCTTTTCTTGGTCTTCCTATTTCAGGCACTTCTTTTCAATCTTTTCTTTCAGTTTCAGCTTCAGATACTCCTCTGTGTGTGCCGTGCCTGCCTCTACCACTCTGCGCCTGCCACTGTCGCTGCCCCTGTCCCTGTCGCTGTCCCTGTCCCTGCCCCTGTCGCTGCCCCTTGCCCAACCCCTTGCCCAGCCCCTTGCCCTGCCTGCTGTTGTTGTAGTATTTCATCAGCAGTGCCTGCATAATTTTGCAGTGCATTGCATTCAGTGTCGCTTCTGTGCTGTCGCATCCTCCTCCCTCCTCTCACTGCGATGCCAAGCGAAGCGCGATGCGATGTGAGGAGCGATGCCGATGCCGATGCCCCATGCAGCGTGTGGCGCTATTAACACTTTTGTCATTATCGGGCAACGGGCCTGGGCATAGGCTGCCTGGGCCTGGGCTTGTGCATCATCTCTGGCTCTGGAGTGGGTGTCGTTGACGGTGTCGCTGTCGTAGGTGGGGGGGCTACGGGCTGCCGCTTAAACGCTTCGGTTAATGTTACGCAGGTGGGGAGCGAACGGAGAGCGAAGAGTGGAGAGTGGAGAGCGGAGAGCGGAGGGGCCAACGGACGAATGGGAGGATGCTGAACTGAATGCCACACGGAAAACGGAAGTCTCAACTTCCGTTTGTCGCTCCCATTGCCGGGGCTGATGAAGCCATTCGATATAAATGCTGGCGGACAACGAGGGTCCATTCTCATTCTGAATATCTCCTGGTGGTGCTGCTGCTGCTCCTCCTCCTCCTGCTGCTGCTCCTCCTCCTCTTCCTGGGCAACCCATTTGGCATTCATGTGCTCCTCTGGACGTGGCATGCGTATTCAAGTGTAAGCGAGTTGAAGTGTCATTGCGAATTTGGAGCACGGACTGGTAGGAGGAGGAGCAGCAGCAGCAGCAGCAGGATGCTGCCACCACCACCCAGGCATCCTCTGTCCTGTCCGCTGATTAGGGTCGGAGCAGCAGCCACCCTCTCCCCCTCCCTCACCGACACAATGGCCAGGACATGACATGACGTGTACAAGTGGCACGGGGCTCGCTCAATGGAAAATTTAGGTTACTTTTGAAGTGCAGACAAGGCTGGTGGGCGGATGCTGCATGCTGGATGCTGGATGCTGGATACTGATGCTGACAGCGTTGGGGATTTGATTGTTCCGGCGGCAAGTGCGGGGGGGAGGGGGGGAAGATGCTCCCACTCCGGCGGAGATCTCGAGCGCCATTAAACGAAGATGCCGTGTGGAGTATGCAAATCGAAGCGTTGAGCTATCAGTGTTGCATTTCTGATTACAGCTCAATTTTTGATAATTTATCGCAGCCCTTTTTTTTGGGATAATTAAAATGCAAAGATTTAACCCCTGCCGCTGCCACACAGAGCACAGAGAAACGATCGGAGCGGCCCGATGACCGCATGGACGATAATCCGATTGCAATAAAGAATCATCGCAGCGCCGCAGACTCAATCAGGATGTGGCACCCGCTGCCCCATTCGGACTCCCTGCCTGCGCGTTGAGCGGCTGTCGTCGCATTATTACCCCCCAATATTACACACAGTTAAATGGCATTCGAGCGAACAAAAAAAAACGAAGCCTGCAAAATGGGAAAAACTTCCTCATAAATGGCCGGTGCTGTCTGCTGACTGCTGCCTGCTGACTGCTGCCGCTCCCGTTCGCGCTCCCCCCGTCGTTTCGGCCGCTCTTTCAATGGGAATGGAAATTGAAGTTTATCGACATCGTTAAAATTATCTTTACGGGCATCATTGACAAGGATATGGCTACGGGTAGGGCTACGACAGTGGCAGAGGGCCACAGGACCACAGGCCTCGACTCCTGTCGATTGCCACACTTTCGTTTCTCCTCTCTGGCTCCGTCTCCGTCTCTCTCTCTCTCTCCCATTTTATTACTTATGCCGCCGCCTCATATAAATTCACATTTTCCACATCATTGGACCCCGGTCGCAACAACCACGACGACGACCACGACGACGACGACTACGAGGACAATTTGCATGTGGAGGCCATGGTGTACCCCTGTGGTGGCACTGAGCAATCGCCGGAGTAAATTGACACACAATTTTGCCTGCATAAATCTTAAGCAGAGATAATTCCGCACGTAAAAAAGTCAAAAATGAATTACAATATGTCGGGAGAGCAGAGAACAGAGGCAGATGCCCAGATGGGCAGCTGGGCAGACGCCATGCATATGAATTATCGATTGTGCGTGCGTGTGGGGACCCGGAGAGAGAGAGAGAGAGCGAGCGAGCGAGGTCTCAAGTCCGTTGGCCGTTGGCCGTGCCCAGAATCCGATTACATACGAAATTAACTCGATAAATAATTCATTATTTCACTCTCACTCTTTGAGCCGCTTTGCTCTGTGACTGCCTCAGCCTCCGCCTCAGTCTCAGCCTCCGCCTCCGCCTCAGCCACAGTCCAATGTGGAAGCGGTTATTTGTAGCAGCCGCCGCCGCCGCCGCCACATCAGAGGGCAAACCAAATGCAAATCTCCATATGGAAATGGGTACTGCATTTGGTTTTCTTTTATTCAGCTCTCGATTGCATGCGAGTGCAAGGCGATTGTCCGCCATTTGCATATCGATGTTATCGATAGCTGTATGCGCAAAAGAGAGGGTTTTGTTTTGTTTTTTGTTTTGTTTTTTGTTTGTTTGTTTTGTTATCATGCACGAAAGCAATTGAAGGCTTGACATAATGTTGTCATGGAGAAAATAGATCGGGGGAGATCCCAAGTGCTTCGTGCACTGGAAAGTTGATCGGCTGTTGATCGATATTTAAACGAATTTAAATTGAAATTAAATTCAAACCGAAATATCTTTTAGCTTTTATTTATTTATTTTATTTTCCTTTTATTTTTATTTTATTTTATTTTCCTTTTATTTTTATTTTATTTTATTTTCCTTTTATTTTATTTTATTTTATTTTCCTTTTATTTTATTTTATTTTCCTTTTATTTTATTTTTATTTTATTTTCCATTTATTTTATTTTCCTTTTATTTTTATTTTATTTTATTTTCCTTTTATTTTATTTTATTTTCCTTTTATTTTATTTTATTTTCCTTTTATTTTATTTTTATTTTATTTTCCATTTATTTTATTTTCCTTTTGTTTTATTTTATTTTATTTTCCATTTATTTTATTTTATTTTCCCTGCCAGAATCTCCCATCGATGGCTGTGCTCTTTGGATCTTTAAAGTTCCATCAAAGCGTGCGTTCTTCCGCCGATTTTTTCTACTTTCGACTTTTGCCCCTTGTCCCAAATATATTTACATATATTAAATGTATGTATTTATACATGTTGCACCTTTTCCACACACAAAGTGCACGTAATGTTGTTATTTTAAATCCTTTTTACATAACGCTTGCCATCCGCTGGCTTTATGGCCTGCCCCTGTCGTCTTTTTGCTGGTGGCACATCCATTTTCGGCTTATCAATTGCATGCGAAATCCGAACGACACCGACAATTAAAAGTGAAGCGATGAAAAATCACGGCCCATGGAATCATGGAATCATGGACTCATGGACTCATGCGGACCCATTCGCATTCAGTTTTGCAATCAAATCAGATTCACATTCCACTTTTGGCCACCAGGAAAAAGCTGCAAAAGCTGTGGCCGACCAACTGCGGAGCACAAACCCAAAAAGGAAGGAAAAACAATCTCCGCATTTTGTAGTTATTTAATGTGAACGGGTGGGCGGTGGGAGGGGTGCAGAACACTGTCCGAACTCTGCATTCAATTCATAACCACGTTCCGTTATCGTATGGGACAGAACAGGGATATATGTATGTATGTACATATATATGTGTGTGTGAGTATGCATGCTGGGTATCTGTGTGGGCGTCCTCGGGCTATTTGGACTTTTATTATGTGCACCGCCACTTTTTGCGGTTAAACGATTTTTATTTGGCTTTCCATTCGGATGCCAGCAAAAGCAAAACAGCCAAAACAGTCAATGGTCGGTCAGTGCCAGGAGTTAGCCAGCCGATGATGCCGACAATATTTTTTTTCAATAGCTTCTCCCCCAGGTTCTACCCAGAAACGATTCATTTCATTCTGATTTTATTATTTAGAGCTGCTCTATCTTTTGCTTTTGCCGTTTAGTTCTTCTTTTTCTCGCTCTCGCTCTCTCTCCACTTTCTACTTTTATTTCAGTTTTCTCTCTTGTCTGTTCTGTTGCACATTTTTCATGTCACTAAAAAGGTTTGCCCCTGCAGCTCCTGCTCCTCCACAGCATCGCATCGCAGCGCTCGTCTGCTGCTGGATAACATTTTCCACCCGTAAACGTTTTGCTCCTGTTCTTGCTCTTTGCATATCTGACTCCGTCTTGCTGTTCGCTGAGGTACCCTACAGTGGTGGCTCCTAAATGGCTGGGATTCGCTGTGGGTCCACCGCTAAATTGTCCGAAAGTCTAAACAATTTTCGTACTAAATAAAGTGCATTGGGGAACGTGTTTTGTCCACATTTAAAAATTATTTCGTTTAAAAATTATTTCGTTTAAAAATTCTTTGGAATTCTTTCCTTATCCGCCCATTTCGATTAATCGCTCGCTAGCGATACATTTCTAATCGAAATTTGCTTTTTGAATACGCTACTCTACAGTGAGCTTTCTGCGCGGCCACAACCAACCCATGGGGGCAGCATCAGTGTGGCAGTGGCAGTGGCAGGGGCAATCGCTGCTGGGTCCTGGCCGAATCTAACAGCATATAAATATTGGATATATTGAAAAAGCAGTGCCAACAGTGAGAGAAAAATAAAAGACAACAAAGAGAAGCAGCATAAAAAAAAAACCAAAACAAAAATAAAAAACATATTTTCGCCCGTTTGATAGCGGGCCACATATGAGCGAGCGCGCTTGCTCGTTCGCTCGTATCTGTCTGCCCCATTTGGAGGCGGCGACCCCACTGCCATTGCCACCACCGCCGCCGCCGGCTGCCATTTAAAAGCATGTGTCAAGTGCATTGAAAAAGTCTATTTACGTTGCAATTGCAACTGTGGCAACAACCAGTGCCAGTACCAGTGCCAGTGCCAGCGTCAGTCCCTGCCACTGCCACAGTGGCTGCTGCCTTTAACCCTTTCCATTCCATTGCATTTCACTTCCCACCCATTCCTGCCCATTCCCATGCCATTCCCCATGCCGTTTTGCGATTTCTGTTGATGATTTTGTATTTTTAGGATTTGCAGCAGGCGGCAACAAAAATACAAACGAAAAATTTCGAATAAACATGAATAAAAGGCTCTCAAAAAACCAGCAAAGAAATTAAATTCAATGGCAAAAATATTGTTTTTGTGGCTTGCGGAATTTCATTTGATTTGACTGTAACTCTGTGCGGCTGTTTTCCTTGGTTTCGCTGCTGGCAAACCAAGTGGAAATTGAGGCAAATTCATATTTCATAGCCAGCAAAACGAGGAGTAAATAAATAAATTTCACATTGCATGTCTGTGCATTCATCGCTTATTGATCGCAATGAGGTGGGCACACGCCGTTTCCCATTCGAGCAGGATGACTAATAATGAACTGCCCCACTGCCGCCTGGAGGCCCATTTAATCGGGGGGCGTTTGGGTGGACTGGCATCTGGCCATTGTTTGTGCCCCCACTTGAAAAATCAATTAATTATACAAACGATGTGGAAATTTTGTGTGCTGGAAATTCAAGTGGCGGCGCCAAAGACATACCTGCAAGAAGAACAAGAGACAAGCAAATTATTAGATTAAAGCTTAATCCAAATATATAATCGCAATTTAGCATAGAATATAAAAGGACAAAGGCCAAATCCCTTGGCAAGCATTTTTAGAAACATTTCTATTTCTGTTCTTTGTGTTTAAAGCCCGAACAAAACACAATTGGCAGAGATTGAATCGATATTCGGGCCCCCAGCGCCCCGCAAGACGCGGCGAAAAGGGTATGGAAAAGATATACCAAGCGATGAGATGATGCTGATGTCATCGAGAAAGTGGCGTCAGCAACAGCAACGGCGGCAAGGACAAACTTTCGCTTTTCCTTATGGGAAACATCAGCCAGCGCCACCCCAAAATGTTCTCCCTAATGTGTATGCTGGATGGATGGATGGATGGTTTCCCCCCTCCCGCTCGCCACTCTCCGCACACACTCTGTTTGTTGGTTCCACAGTAATTGACATTCGTGATTCAGATGCAGTCGAGAAGATAAAAATGAAAACTTTGGCTTTTCCACCAAAAAACAATCAAGACATAAAGCCAACTGCGCGCCCTGCCGCTGCCGCTGCTGCTCCACTGTGATGCTGATGCTGATGGTGGTGGTGGTGGCATGCCCCATCGAACGACATTGTTCGTTATGAAAATTGAAAATTTATAGCCAGAGAATGGAAGAAAGTTGTACGCGCGCGTCGCCCCCATTGTAATTTAGAAATTAAATTGTATTAAGCAAAACTTTGTTTGCGAACATTGGAGGAGTGGAATCCTGGCTGACACAGCACATACACGTGGGGGGGGGGATACTCGGCAGTGGGGGGAATATTTGTATCGTAAGTACATACATATGTACATGCATATGTACATATAATAAACGAAGTGTTGAGGGACTTTCAGTGGCAATTTCAAAACTGTTTATGAATTCATGGCAATTCGAACGAAAAGAACATTTTGCTGCCATAACAAAACATCGCACACAGAAAAGTGAACAACAAAAAACAGAACGAAGAACGTGGTAGAAGGGGAAGCAGAAGCAGCAGCAGCAGCAGCAGGCGAAGAACGAAGTAGAAGGCGAAGTATAAGTTAAATTTCCAAGACGTTGTCAGCGCCAGTTGGCTTCCTTCTCATTGATTCCGATGCGGAACTTGCCACTTGCAGCACTTGCAACACTTCCACTCCTTTACCCACTAAATGGGTCAACTTGTCTGCTCTGGCCACACACACAGACAAAAAAGAAACGGCCAATTGTCACTGCATTTGGTAGCAGTCGAGCAGTCGAGCTGTCGTCGGGGCCAGCTGAGCCATCAGAACAGCAGAACGCCAGTAGGAAGCTACTTTAGCTGCTACTTTGCTGCCCACTTAACGTCCCACCATATCTATGAATGGCTATGTATATGCCAGGGCATACTCCAACGTACATATGCAGGCAATATGTATATACACATTTATTTACTGCTCGTTGAGCGCTACCCTTCCCACAGTTGCTTCGATAACTCCGATTTGATCGTTAACCATTGGCTTTCGTGTCAGCTCTAGCTTCTAGCTACATGCCTGATATATCTTGCTGAATGCTGTTCAATAAACAAGCGATCAAGCATTTAATTTCAGATTTATTTTCTAATTTATTTTCTATTAAAAATCGGAATCAAGTGAAAAACCTACCAAAGCCCTGAAAACTTAAACAAAAACTCCAGTTTGAGCGTGGCCAGAGTATCTGCTCTGTCGTGGATTGTGTCTGGATTTTCTAGACATTTTTAATGCTGACTTTGCATGTCAACTGCAGCAGCAGCAGCAGCATCTGATGCCTTGTGCTGCTGATGCCAGTGCAAATGCTGATAGACACTTGATTCGCTCTCGACTCTTGAATTCTTGCAAAAAAAAAAAAAAAGAAACAGCGCAGCACTAGAGAAACCGTGAGAGAGGATGGCACTGTCGAGCAGCAATCAGCAGGCAAGGCAGCGAAATCCCGAATCAGAATCAGAACCACAACCAGAGGCCTTGACTTTCAATTGTTTTTGGGGGGAATCCTTTTGGGAATAATTTAACTAAATAATTAAATCATCAGTGGGAAAGCGGAAAAAGTTTCGCCTGGGAGCCCAAAGCCTCAAGTCTCAAGCCGAAGCTGAAGCCGAAGCCGAAGCCAAACGAGCTTTTAATTAGCAGAAAGAAAGAAAGAAGCCTTCGATGTGTAATCAACTCTGCAGCAGAGCACCGCTGGAGTAGTCGAGGAGCGGCAGAGCGGAGCATAGGGAAGATTAAGGTTTAAGATGAGGCGATGAGAGGAAGCTGCAAAAGAATTCCATTAGCAGCAGGAAGGGGAAGGCGCTTTTATTATGATTAGGTTTCCTCTCTCTCCCCCCCCCAGGGTGGCAGGCAAATGGCGGATAAGGCCGGTAGTTAAAGACGACACAACTGTACTTCTTTGATTATGCAGGTGGTAACCCTGCCCTGCCCCTGTCGCTCGAAGGGGAAAACGGAGCAGAAAACTGTCAACTGGCTGGAGAGTGGAGAGAGAGAGAGAGAGTGCAGCATAAGTAGGAAGTTCTTGAGGCAGCTGCCGTTCGTCATCATCGTGGAATTGAAGTCAATTGATGAGGTTGCCAGCGCCCTCCCCCCCTGCCTCCTGCCCACCCCGCGTGCTGCATGGTAATAATATAAGTAAGACAGAGACACAGCCAAAGAAATGAACAACTAAACGAGACAGTAGCAGACCATCCGCCCGCCCCACCGCCCGCTGCATGTCTCAGATGTCACTTTGTCGGCGACTTTGAAGCAGCAGCGCAGCTCTGCTGCCTGCCTCTTGCCTGTGGCCCCTCCGCCGTTTGTGTGACTCTGCCTCAAGTGGGTGAAAGAAGTTTAATTAGGCGCCCAAGATGAAAGGCGTGGCGGGGCGGGGCGCAACACGGCTGTGAATCGGTTGGGAAATCAACACAAATATGCGCCCAGCCCTGCTCGTGTGGCACATAAAATACTGATTTACAGCCGTAGTCCTTTGCTTGGTCCTTTTATGCCGCTTTCATTTCGTTTGACAAGGCCGTGTTCCATTCCCAAAACATTCCAATCTGCGTGACAAAAGGCCGGGCATAACTGTACATGACAATTGAATGGTCCAGCCAGGGAAGAGAGCAGAAGAAAGGCGAAAGAGTTGCCACAACAGCAACAATGTCTCTCTCTGTGTGTGTCTCTGTGGCAGAGGGAGAGTCGCGAGTCGAGAGTCATGCCCCCAAGGCGTGGCTGGCAGCAACAGTGTTGCCCCAACCGCAATGTGGAATCTGCTCTGCGGTTGGCTCTCTCTCTGTCTTTTTTTTGTATTTGATTTTTTTTGTTTTGTCCCCATTTCTGGCTCATTTTCTTAATTTCCTTTCTGGCAGCGTAAATGTTTATTGCACTTTGTTGTTGCTGCTGCTGCTGCTCCTTTCTGCTGACCGCATTGGCAACCCTGGCAGCCCTTTTATGGCCACACTATAAAGTGGAAAGTCTAAAATGGGCAACTGGCAGACTGTGCGGTGTGTGCGGTGTGTGGGGAGAGCAAAGGAGAACAACATTTGAAAGCTGTCATAAATAGTTTAATCACTGACTTTGTGTGAAGTGTGCAAAAGTGAACCGTAAACAACATTCAAAATAGCGCTTCAATGTGTCGCTTGGCAACCCTGGCAGCGCACCCGCATCCGCTTCCGCACCAAACGCTGCTGCCGAACGACAGTTTCTGCAACTGTCAGGACAATATTAAAATAAAATGATTTCATTCCGAGTTGCATAAAACTTTATCCCGCTGCTACCCCCCTCCCACCACGCACCCAAGTGAAATGTGATGAGTGGTAATGCATACAGCAGCAGCAGCAGCAGCACCAGCAGCAGCACCAGCAGCAGCAGCAGCAGAGACTGTAACAGAGCCGATTAGGTCACAAATCCCGTATCCTGCTGCCCACAAAAGTTTTTGGGGCAAATCCCCTTTCGGGCAATGGGTTATTTAAAATGCAATTAGATATCCTCCTGTTGCTGCTGCTGCTGCTGCTGCTGCTGCTGCTGCTGCTGCTATCGTGGCAACATTGTGGATATCGGACTAATTCCACACGACTTTGGGCACTAATTAATTTCCAAATATTTCGTTTTGTCTATTTCATTTGCCTGGCATTTTGACTACTATTTCCATTCTAATGATGCAACTTGATCTGCTGCCACACCTCTGCCCACGCCCCTGAAATTCGCCGGCGTAATTTGCCTCTAATTTGTGGTGGGCTGGCGAAATGTGATCGATATGGCGATGATTGAATGATGAATGTGCCACACAAAATGCATTGATAAATTAAACGAATATGTTCATTCCGCTGTGGCTTGTAGAAAATGCCAATGATGATTTATCGATTTAATGGCGATTTAAAGCTGTAAATTTAATGAATTTATTCGTTCATTGGGACTTTAATCAAATGATTAAATGCATCTCTTATCTGTTACTGAATTATTGCCCACCATTCGTTGCATTCTTCATAATCAAAGACTTTCAAGTTAATCGATTTTAATCGATAGCTCGATCGCACCAACAAGCGCTTCAAGGGTAAAGAATCTTGGGAGACGAGCATTGACTCACTTGACCACCTCGTTCTCTGTGAGATTTCGCAGCTCTGAGGATCCCTCGCCGAGCATTCTTTTGCCTCCTCTTTGTCGATAAACAATTAGGGGCAGGCAGGCAGGCAGGCAAGCAGATACGTGTGGTACAGTTGTGTGCGGCCATCACTAATGTTGTTGTGGCGTGACTGACAAGCAGCAGCAGCAGTAGCTGAACGCAGCAGCGTTGCACATGCAACATGCAACACAATGACGAGCAATTGTTGCTGCCGTTCTTCTGTTCTTCTCTGGCTGTGTTCCCATTTCTTTTGTTCCAATTTGTAGCCATTTTTTGTGTGTCTCTCTGTGTGCTTCTTTTTTTTTATTATTTCTTTTTTTTGTAGCAGAATTATTATCAAGCGCCAGAGCACAAAATTGACCTCGTGCCACAAAATAGGGGCACACGAAACGGGTACCGTCAGCACATCGGAGCAGCAGCAGCGGCAGCAGCAGCTTCCACTGCGGCGACTTTCAATGGCTGTGGCAGATTGTGACATTTGCACAGAAATCCATAAAATACAAGCCTTCGAATGTCACTCATCTGCATGCTGACATTTTGGTTGGCGCCCAGGGCTGACCTTTTTCCACACACAAAAATCAAAAGAGGAAATCGAAGCGGCAAGATGCCGAAATTAAAATTATTATTAGCAAGCGAGTGCGATGTGTGCGGCTGCTGCGGCTGCTGCTGCCCACAAAGTGCTTCATTTAAAGAGCAATTAGGCAGATGCTCTGCCTTCTTTATGTGCTTTATGTGCCTTATGTGCTGGCCAAATACAAAGGCACCTGCAAGCACTCCCAAGGAGTGTGTTTGCTCAGTTAAAAACCACTTGATGATATTTTAATTAACACACACAGGATAATCCAAGCTCGAGAGCAGGCGGCAGGCACACAGCACAGGATTTTCGACCCTGCCCCTGTGAAAAACTAATCCAATTGAGTTATGAAAACTAAAAGAATTTCAACTGCATTTTTCTTTCCCAAGCATTTTTGTGTGTGAATGTGGATGCTGATGATGATGCGGGGCCAGAAAACAAATTTCCAAATGAGTTATGTGTGTCGAGGGGGTGAGGGGGGGATGTCCATCGGTTCATCTGTCTGCTGTATCTGTATCTCTGACTGTCTGGCTGGCTGGCTGGCTGGCTGGCTGGCTGGCTGGCTGACTGGCATGTTGGCATATATCTTTCCCCACTCTGGCGGCTACTCGTACTCGTATTTCGACAAATTGATTTCACACACAGTTCTCATTTCTCTCAACCATTCAGCTCATTGGCATTCCCCCCATATTCCCCATCCCCACATCCCCCATCCACATTTTCAAGATCTCCCAACAAAAAACAACAACGAGCTTCATCAGCAGAACAATTATAATGCTGGCGTCTGCGTCTTTTATACAACATTTATTATATGCATATAAACAGTGCCGTCCGCCCCAACTTCGGGCAAACCCCAAACAGTAGTTGGTGCGGGCGGGGAGGGGGGGAGCCATCAGTGCGCTCTGGTGTGGCATCATTATGAGTTATATCCGAGTCATGGCTCCGCTGTCCATGAGAAAATTATACGAAATTTGGTTTATGGCCGCGTCGGACCCCCAGCCCCAGACATCATTTGGATGATCGATGTGGCAAATGTTTCCACCCCCCTACCCCCAGAGACTTGCCCCTTCGATGAATGATTTGGGGGAACAATCAAAGATCCACCCAAAGAGATGCCAGAGAATGTGCTTGAGAAAGTACGAAATATATGCTGCACATTCCTTTGAGTTCTCAGCGAGAGAACCAGCAACATATAGTGCGTGAGAGATGCCATCGATATCAAGAAATATATGCGTAAAAAGGGACTCGAAAGATGGTTTAAAGATCATCAGAAAAACATGAAATAATACAAAGGTTGCTGCCAAGTGACAAGAAATCGAGAAAAGATACAAAAGAGAGCAGCAGAAAACTCAACAATTCCTCGAAATTATATAAATAAAAAATACAATATATATTATATAAAATCTTGCCGCTGTTTTTTATTTATTATAAATCAATTAGTGATACATTTTCCCCTTTCTTCTCATGGCCAACAAAAATTCCACAGCTACAAAACTATTTATGACGCATAATTTATAAGGGGGTTTTTTTTTTTGTTATTAAAAATCTATAGAAAACCATGGAAAATAAAAACCAAATAAATCTAAAGAGAAAAACGCAAAAATATATAAGTGCTTTTTTGCTATTTCCTGTTTTATCTCAATGCCCCAAGAGACACAAATTTGTGAATGGATCAAATACTTCTCGGGGACTTTTCAAACACATCAGCGTTACTTTTGGAGGCCCTCAAACATTTTAGAGATTCTTAATTTGAGCTGCGTAAACAGTTTCGAGCAATATAATCTTTCAGTTCAGCTGCGCAAACAGTTCATTCGGCTAAATCAACAAACAGCCAACAGCCAACAGCCAATGCCCAAAGATGCGAACCAATCGGGAATCGGGAATCGGGAATCAGAAATCACAAATCAGACATCAGAAATTCAATAACTGTGCGGGGCCCACGCAATCCACAATTGTGCGCAACTTTGTCATAATTTGTTTATAAGCAGCTCCTCCGTCCGGCGGAGAGACGGAGCGGCAGAGGTAGAGGTCCACAAATTCCCCCAATAGCCAGCCCATCAAAACAAAACGAAAGCCAAACAGCGAGAGTGAGAGAGCAGCTTTAGACAAATAAATTTCATCGCACAAACAATGCAGCAGTCGATGTGTCAATTGCGCGGGCGGAGGGGCGGGGCGGTGCACATAGAGCAGGAGAGCAGACAGCGAGAGACCAAACCAGAGACCTCTTTCTATCCTTCAGCTGCTGGCCCCAATTGAGCATCTCAATTCGCAATTTGCCATCAATGCGCGGTGCATCCATCCATCGCCAGTTTTAATAACCTTTTTTTTTGTTGTTTTTTTTTTTGTTGTTTTGCTTCTTTGCGCCATGTTTTGAGCTGCTTTGTTTGGACAGCAATGGACAGGCGGAGGGGGCGGAGGGATAGATGGATGAATGGATGGATGGATATATCCCATGGGATGATGTTGAACCAAATATTTGATGGGATGCTGCACGCGCTTAATGAAATTCTCCTTCTTCTCTTGCGGCTTTTGTGTTTACAAATCAAATTCAACTTTCGACTTATGTGGTTTGATTGATTTCGAATGAGAACCTGTTGTGGCATATAGCAGGCAGGCAATGTGCACTTCTGTGCGGCTCTTTGCACTAGCATCAGACACGACATGTTATTTGTTTTTGTAGCATTATTGGGTAATATCTTTGTGCAACACGACCCAAAGGTATCCATGTGCCGCGTCTCATGGGCGCAATGGAATATTAATGGAAGCAAGAGAACAGTCACAGGTCAGAAAATTTCAGTTTTGGTTATGCAGCAGTGCCCCTCGGCTGGTGTGCATTTGCCCCTGAGCATCCGCGGGCTAAACGCATTCTGTTTGAGTCTGTGGCTCGCAAGATACATTCTGAAAGTGTATCTTAAGCATCGACGCAGCTGTTGCTTGGCTTTTATTTGCGCTTAGAAGAAACGTTTGCAGCACACCACAAACGTTTGCACTTTTCCGTTTCCCCAACTCTTTTGCTTTCTTTTGCAGTTTTTTTTGTTTTTATATTTTTTGTGTGTTTTTTTTTTTTAGGGTTTTTATTTCGATTTTGTGCCCAGCAATTATACAAGCGCAGAGATACATCCTCATCCGCATCCGCATCCGCATGCACGGATACACAGATACAGATACTCTGTGGAAACTTTTCAAGCGTATAGTTCCGACTCTCTCCCATTCCCCCAGCCCCATTCCTCATGCCAGAGTCCGCCCATTTATTTTCGCATAGTTTCTCGCATGGAAATCCATTGAATGCGTCGAAAGCATTTAGATATTTTGGCCAGCAAAAATCGCTGCTCAAAATGGGGTCTCCCCACAGAGAAAGAGTGTGAGAGAGAGAGAGAGCGAGAGAGCGAGCACTTTCCGCTTCAATTGGCGAGCGCCGTTTATTTTTCTTGTTTTATTGTTTTCTTTATCATTGACGCGAGCGAAGATACTCGTAAATTTACATGCATTTGATGGCCGTTTCATAAAGATACTCTGCTCACAAAAATCTATCTGAGGGCTGGGCTTGGGCTTGGGCTTGGGCTCGGGTTGGAGCGTGCAATTAGGCGACGATTGTCCCGCAGATATGCATAGCTGGTTTTATTTCGATGATTAATGGATGCAAAGATACATTGGGATATCCAGTAGATGCAGACATTTGCGTGACTTTTGGCATCTCACAGATACAAATGTATCTGAGTAATTTTAATGATGGATTTGAGTATTGTAAATCTTCATTTGATATTTACAAAGCACCAAAACCCTGTGTCTTAAGCACTTAAACGCATTGCTTGTGGCCTCCTCCTCCCGGCTGGCAGGCTGACTGACTGGCTGGCTGGCTGACTGGCTAATGAAGCAAAGACAGGGCTCGTTAGGCGATGGGCCGAGGCCTTCCCACAAGCCGGGATACCGGGATACCCACAAAGGAACAAAAGCCCCAAAAAAAAAAAAGAAAACGGAACAAAAGGCATTCCCACAGCAGCAGACTGGCGCCTGACCTTTCCCTAATTCCCAATCAATAAGACAAACACGAAACCAAAGCCAAACCAAAGAAATACACGACGACAAAAGCAATTGGCAGGCGGAGCAGCGGCAGTGGCAGTGGCAGGGGCAGGGGCAGGGGCTTGACCCAGAAATCCAGGGGAGCCCCTAAAACCCCAACCCCAAGCCCAAACCCCAGGGTCTAAATATACACGCACTAGATGCGTAGATGCGAGATACTTGCCGCAAAGATACTCCTACTCGCACACTCGCACACCCGTGCCCGAGTAGCTATAGATACCACATTTCATACGTATATTTGGCGACACATTTCATTTGCTCGGACAAGCGAGCGCCCAAGCTCGGCAGGGAGCGTTGGCCATGCTCTTGTATTTTTAGAATATTTCGAGAATTATTATTTTCCGCTGTGTGACGAACACGAAAATCAATTCCAGAGACTCGAAAAGCACTTTGAAGTCCAACGAATTGTGAATGGAGGAGAATTATCTGCCACATAGATCCCGTTTTGGCTACGCTTTTGAATCATATCTAAAATCTTGCAGCTGAAGCTGAAACTCATTTAAATGTGGGGCCTCTGCTGCTGCTGCTGTTGCTGCTGCTTCTGGTTCTTCTTTCTGTTGTATTCCCATAAACAAAACTATAAAAATTTCTATGTTTTGGCAGGCAGTAAATGGAGGGGCTGCAGCAGAAGGCGCCACAAGAATGTTGAACAAGCGGGGAAAAGGCATCGGGCATCGGCAGCTGCTGTGTGTTTGTGTGTGTGTGTGTGTCTGTTGCTTTTGACCCGATTTATTTATAAAGAAAAGCAAAATCCAATCGCACAGTCAGGCAACCTAATTGCATTTGTTTCGTGTCATTGGGCACAAGGGTCCACCAGAGTGGGGGGTAAAAGAGTCCCAATCAATTATGGCCATTGATTAAAGTCCGTGATGTCACTTGAACAGGTTTCCGCGTGGCGGGGCGCTGCTGCATGACGCGTGGTGCTCTAGGCAGGGAAATTCTTGCACATTTTTTCCTCTGCTGCATGAAAATATCTTTTGCTTGCAAGTGAAAGTTCTATATAAGTTTGCTTGTTTGTATCTTTCGGATACTCCATAGATGGATGCCGCAGCTTTTCATTTCCGTAACAATTTCCAGCATTTAAAAGCAGAAACATTTTTATTTCCATTTCAGTTTCTATTTCTGTTTGTGTTACCCAAAAAGTTGACCTTTCGCATCAAACAGCAGCGGCAGCAGCCGCTGTGGCAGCCGCTGCGGCAGCGGCAGATAAATGTATCTGACAGCTACACATTACACATTCATATGTACATTTTGGGTGGTGGAGTTGGAGCCACATTCAATGTCACTGCAGCTGTTTTCCATTGACAACAAACAGCGGCACATAATTGTCAAATTAATTGTATCTTTGCATCTTTCACGGAAGATGTTCACACCTCCAGAGCGCAGAGGTTCCTATCCCGAAAATGTCCCTCAAACATTAGAATACTCTTTCCCATCTGACACGACAGACAATTAGTGGGCGTTCGCTTGGAGCTATGTGGGGCGTGGCATTGTCAGCACATTGCATTGTCACCTTTAATGAGTTCTTATTATGGCCGTGGTAGGCACATGTGTGGCATAAACAGGCCATTAAAACGCGACACACAGGAGCAAGGCAATCAGCCAGAGAATGGCTCCCTATCCCAAGAGGGAGCCACCCCGACCCCAAATTTTTAGAAGGTGTGAAATCATCAATCATGACTTACGGCATTGTCTGTCCGTGTGTGTGTGTGTGTGTGTGGCCATTGACATTGACACTTACCTGAAAGAATGAGAAATGCAAATCATTAGTGGGTGTGACAAAATATATTGTACATATCGCAGATACTCTTACGCATAGATGCGCACAATGGCTGAGCAATGTTATGCCATACAAATATATGGCACATGCAAAGAGTCAGTGATTATTCGCTGGTTTGATTGATTTACGTGGCAGCACTGCGCCACGTTGATTGATTTAGTTGTCAGCACTGAAAAGGTCGCAGACGTAATCAGCGCGGGTGACCTTTGCCTTGCAGCCAGCACCACAGCTACCCGTAGAGCAAAACCACTAAAGTAATCCTAAATTGTATTTATTGCCGGCTTTTTAGAGTACGGATTGAAGCAGGTAATTCTATAATATTTTAATGCTCGATATTGATTGAAAACAATTTCCAAAAAAAATTAATCTCATTGCTCAAAAATCTGGAAATCTATTTCCCGGTGATCTCTGAATCTATTTATAGTTTCTGTTCTTTCCTGTACCATTTCTTTCCCCCCCCCCCCCCTCAAGTACGTGTCATATTTCGCAGATGCCGTGGAATGTCTCTCTTAATTTCCTCGTGAGGTTTTGGGGATTTTGGTGTTTTGGTGGCAAACCGTTTTGATAATCCTTCGAAATGATTGTTGGACACGTGACAACGACACCCACTTGATGGCCTTGTAATCCCCCCCCCCCCTGCCCAGCCCTTGTCTCCGCTCTAACTAATCCGCTTTTCCGATTTTCCAGCAAGGGGGAAGGGAAAATTGAATTGTAAACAATAATTACAGGGCGCGGAAGGGGGGGAAATGACTGCCATAAAAAACAACCGCCACCCCTTAGATCCCATTTGCCCTGCCTCGCCCATTCTGGCTGCCAGCTCTAATGCTAATTGAAATCCTTGAGATTATCCTTCAGATTTCCAGCTTAAATGAAGTGTTAAGAGGAGGCTGCCAAGCACTGGCGTTGGCCTCCTTCTTTGTTGGCAGATAAATCACATTCGCAATTTGGCAAAGTGCAGTGCGTGGACTTGCGTTTTGATTTAAGGACTACAGAGAGAAAGGACAGCCCCGGCTGTGGCATGAGCAATCGATGACATTACAACCCCCGCCACAAAGCGCACCCTCGAGCCGCCCCCTCTTGGGTTGAGTTGTCAGCGGCGATCGCGCGCGGGCACTGATTTATGCGGCCTGACAGAAAAGGAGGAAAATCAAATTAATATGTTGTTCGAAGCCACCCCCCTCAGTGCAGCCAAGGCCCAAGGCCCAAGGCCCAAGCCCAAGCTCTGTCCCAAGCGCTGTCCCATCTCCTGCTGCTGCTGCTGCTGCTGCTGCTGCCCCATCTCCCCTAGATAATGTTGCTCTTAGGCCGTAACGACATTTAGAACTATGCCAAAATTTCCAGGCATCGCCATGGAGCCAGCCACAGCGGGCCATCAATTTTGTTGGGAGAGTAAAAGCTTGTGTCCTCATTCCTCATTCCTCATTGAGTGCTCGGCCCCCTCCCAGCCCACTCACTCTCCGCTCCGGACGCTCTGTTCGCTCTGTTCGCTCTGTTCGCTGCTCTGTTCTTTCTGTTGCCCATTAATTGACATATTATGTAAACAGGATAGTTAACATTGTTCAGTTTTTATTGAATTTGTCCTTGCAACATGCTGGCTTGGGGTGGCAGCTGTATTTGCTCAGGCGGCAGCTTGGAAATAAAAGTTTCGCTGGAAGCAATGCAGAAGGGAGACGACACTGGCTCTATGGCAATGAATGGGGTTTTTTTTTGTTATTTTCGTTTCAAGGTTTTTGCGGCATAGAAAGAGCATTCAAAATGTTTATTCATTCATAATTCCAATTAAATGTCAGAATATTCAAAAAGATAGCGAGGAATCACAGGGGCTAAAAGGAAACCTCAGCGGAGAGTTTTGTGGGATGCAAGAAGTTTCTGGCATTCGAAAGCCAATTGTTCAAGCAGCCAAATGGCAGCCTTGTCCGCTGATCCTATTTGTTTTAATAAATATAAGATATGCATAATTCTTTAAATAAGTTTCCCTTTTTTAGTATATTTTTTAAAACGTATTTTAAACTCCAGCAAAACACTCTCCAAATATAACCAAAGACAGAGAAGGATCTGCTGCCAGCAGGCAACACTTCATTAGGACTGCCTTTCCATGGATATTATGGGATGTTCCATGATTGGGAGAACTGCAGCATATTTCCCACAGTATTCCCCTCCAGCCGAATGATGGATGGGCGGCAAGTGTGGCTTCTGTTGGGATGCGAATTACTTGGGGTATTCCCCCAGGCAGCAGAGTGCTCCCCAGACACGAAGCATACAAATGTATCTCTCGGCTATGCGCCTCTGACAATTAGTATATAAAAATAGCCCCAGCTCTCAGCAGCCAGCTCGCCCCATCTGCGATCATCTATGGAGGGATGGGGGGAGAGCATGCAGTGGTGGTGGAGAGTGGCTTTTCTCTAATAGAAAATTGTGTAAATTTTCCTGCCATTTCGGTTTGTTGTGCCCCCCGTTTAATTATTCGAAGAGCAGATAGAGATAGGGAGAGATAGGGTGAGAGAGGGAGAGAGAGGGAGAGACGGACGGCGTATCTGTATCTAAATGAAATGCATCTGCAGCTGCATTTTATCACAGGCTTCAATCGGAGACTTCGGAGACACAAACCAACTGACAAAATGTTCTCTAAACAAAAACTTAATTACAGACAACACAAAAAGTAGAGAGAGAAAAGGAGAAAGAATGGGAGCGAGGAAGAGTAAAGAATTGCTATTAGATTTTTGCATTTTCCAAACGGGGGAAGAAACAAAAAACAGATTCACAATCAGCAGAGCGGGAAAACATTCCAATTACGAGATAGAAATATGGAAAATGGAAAGGAGCAGCGCAGCAGAGGCAGAAGCAGAAGCACACGAAAGGAGCAAATACTAAAGCGAGATGCACAGCGTAATATTCCAAAAAATTAACCTAATAATTCGTATATTTTCGTTAAATTTTAGTAGCATGGATATGCTATCCATTCGTTGTTGCTGGCACTTCCTGGCGCTGTAACCTTATAGCCCCGTCCAGCCATCTGTACCTCTTTATCGAATACCTATCGATGTGTTTTCACGCATCGATTAACAACGAAACAAAAACAAGTAGGAGCACACCTGTTGTAGGCTGAATCATTGCACGCATCGATGGCTTCATTAGGCGCCAAAAAAAAACACAAACACACGCACACGCACACACACACACACACACACACTGGGAGGAGGAGGAGTAGCCCCTCCAGTGCTACGTTTTGTGATTCATTGAGTGAGAAAATGTCGTTGTATGACTTCCGTTTTTGGGGCTTCAGCGACCATCAGGCGACATTGGGGGGCCGACAAAAAACAACAAGCAAATGGAAGTTGTTTTAACATCATTAACAGATCCGACAGGTCCGCCCGCCCTGCCCCTGACCTCTGTGGAGTTTCTTTGAAATGGAAGGTCGAAGAGACAAGCAAAATCTTGGTCCAAAGACAAAGATCTTGGACATGCTATCAGGAGGTGTGGGTTTTGCAATGCTACAAGGGATATCTGAATGAAATGAACGCCGCGACTAAATGGTGTGGAAAATGTAATTCGAGGATGGAAGGCAAAGGGCAGGGATGAAATGTTGCAACGCATGAGATATGCAATTTATGAACGAAAATATTTATGGGCTAAATGGATGGGCAGGCAGGCAGATCGAAATGGTAAGCGAAGAGGTATAAATAAAGTTATGGATATCAATAATTTCCGATTTCGATTATTCATGGCTCTATCGATAAGTCAGGAAATTTATGAGGATAGCCATGACGTAAATAGAGACGGATGGGCCGATAGGTAGATCCAAAAATTGAGTTTAAATTATATGTAGTTATATTGATTAATAATCGATTCTGTGTACACGGTACAGTCACCGCCAGAACTTAAAAATAGCTGCGGATATTCTCCTAATTGGCTTCGAACAAAACACTTCGCCCCGAGAATGACCCTCTGGGGAGGGAGCATGCCCCAGGAGAAGAATTTTCACAAAACAGTTCTTCCCCGAAGATATATTCCCCCCGCCGCCGCCACCACAGCCGTAAATATCCGTCCGATTCTGGCGAAAACTGAATAATTAATAAATCTAGAAACAATTTAATGGGGCCACAGCACGCGTTGCGCATCTAACTCGGGGAGTGTCGGTGTGGGAGGGATGGGGATGGGGACGGGGACGGGATAAATGGCCCGGACGCATGCCAAATGTTGCATGCACCATGGGCAGCTCTACCCTGCTGCAACCCGCCCTCCACCACCTCTCGCTCGCCCGCTCGCTGTCTGTCTGTCGTTCGACTACATCAAAATTTTCCGCCTATTTGTTTGCAACAAACAGAATTAAACAAAAACAATCATAAAGACAGAAATAACCAGGGGAAGGGTGCGGAGGGGGGGTGTGTGTGTGGCATGTGGCACTCCTTTTGTGTTGCAGCCACCTCTCGCCCTGCCTCGCTGCCTCACTGCCTTGCTCTCGCACTACGGTTGTGCGCCTCTCCCTCTGGGGCTGTCGTTAAAGCGGCACGCGTCAGAAATCAAATGTCAACCAGCGAACGAAGCAGAGGGAGAGAGCAGCAGAGAGTCCTGAGTCCTGTGTCCGTTTCCCCCCCTAGGCACCTTTTAGACGACGGCAAATTTATTGTTGCCGTTATTGTTAACGGTACTGTCTTCCCCCTAACCCACAACCCACTACCCACTCCCTCGTTGGCAGGCATTGTGCAGCGGCAATTACGTTTATTAGCAATTGAGAGGATGAAGAACGACGAAGAATGATGTCAGCGCGTACATGCAGCAGCGCCCCTCGGCTGTTTTTTGAATATAGACACCGAAAGGGACAGTGGGAATGATGAGAGGCAAGCGAGCACAAGAAGATATCAAAGATATCCAGCACTGCTGTACTGTGTCCGCGGGCAATGCAGCAGCACCCCTCGGTCGCTGCGATGCGCTCATAGAACAAGCAGCGGCCTGCCAGCCAGCAAATCATAAACTGCACAAATTTAATCCTCATACGGGAGGGAGGGACTCTCCTCTTCCTAGATGGATGCCCAATCGACAGCCGAATTCCGAAATCCTTCTGATCGCATTATCAATGCCCTTCTTCTGCGTGTGGGCCAGAGGATTAGGCCAAAACAGCAGTGTCCAATGCAAAGCTTCCAAGACAATTGTGGCAAACAATTGTGAGTGGGGCAAGGCAGCTTTTCACAGCCATTGAATTACAGAACAGAATTCCCCCAAAAGTCCAAACAGACAAACAGACAGACAGAGAGGAAGACATGGTTTTTGGGCGAAAACTGAATCATCGGCAGAACTTAATCATCAGATCGGTCTCTGTCCGCCTGCAGTGTTGTTCCAATGCTCCCAGCTCTCGAGTGTTTAATGCGTTTTACTTGGAATTTTGGCTGGGCTGCTGCATCCCTCTCCATGCAGCAGGCGGGCCAGAGCTTACACAGCTTACGAGCAACAATAAAGCAGAGGCGCAGATAAGCTATGGCAGAGACAAAGAGAAACGAGTAGCAAGCAGCAGCTAAGCAAATGGCAGCAGAATGGAATTAATACCAAAAATCTCATTGTAACATGCAAATTATTAGAAATAAAAATGTAATACCAAAATATGAACAAAAATATGAACGAAATATGAATAAATCTGCGTTGTGCTGCGATACTTTAAATGTCTAAAATTACCGACGGTAAGCCATCATCATCGGTATTAAAGTTCTCATTTTAGCAGCAGCTCTTTCGTTCTTTCTCTGTCTCCGTCTCTGTCTCTGTTTTGGGGGCAGGTACGAGGTACGAGGATGGACTCGTACATCATTAATCTTAAATGTCCGCCCTGTTAATCCGTTTGCTGAGTCAGTTTGCTGCATTCTTGGGTTATTAATGGGTTAAGCTAATTATTGACAATCTCCACTGCCGCAACTCCCTCTCTCTCTCTCTGCTCGCCCCTTCTCCTCTCTGTCACAGTGAGTCAGAGTCCTGGAGGAGTCGTGAACACAAACACCAAGAGTACCCAAGGAGCAACAATCAATTTGAAATTCATTCCAATACATTTGCTGCTCAAATTATGCATGACAAATGCTTAAAAGTTCATGACTGAAATGCAAACACACACAAACAAAGCGGCACATTGGCAGCGGGGCGAGCGAAGAGCGAAGAGCGTGACGGACCCAGAGAGAAGAGAGATTGGATGGATGGCGGAGAGAGGCAAAATGACTGACGGAATGAGTGGGCAAGAGAGCTTGTGCTTGACCGTTTTTCACAGGCTTCTTCTGCTGTTACTTTTGCCCGTCCACTGTTCATACCCTGTAAAGTAAGCAGAGAGTGTCTTTGTTTCACGAGTCATGCGGCAGAGCTCCTCATTTTTTTTTTTATATTTCTACTTGGTTTCAGCGGGTACAAGCTGCGGCTTGGTGTCGACTCGACCAGTAAAGACCATCAATATTCAAGGGTATCTGAACCCTCGGATCATCCTACCAATGTTACTTTTGCTGTCTTGTCTTTTGCTGTTGCTGTTGTAGCGAATGGGCATGTGAAAAATTGCCATAAAATTATGAAAATTTACGCTAAACTATGCCCCAGCCCCAGCCCAAGGGTGTGGGGAGTGGAGCTGTGGAGCTGTGGAGGGACTGCATCTCGCCAATGGATCCCACAGCCAAGTTGGCGGCAACGCGGCTGAAAAGTTTTTAGCCAACTTTTGTGGAATGGGATAATAATGATGACGGTGGAAGCGGCTAAGCGGCTCTCAGGCCAAAAGGAGATGTTTGAAGAGAGAGTGGTGGAGAGGTGGAGGTGGTAGAGGAGGTGGTAGAGGAGGTGGTAGAGGAGGTGGTAGAGAGCCGGCAGCCAAAAGCCAAAAGGAGTTTGCCGAACTAGTTCATTGTTCAAGTCGCGGAACTACATAAGTAGTTTACGAAAACTTTTCACCGAGAGGAAGTTGCACCAGCTGGTTTCTGCTTTAAGCGTATTGCTTATATGATTAACGAGTGGGTTTTTTTTTTTTTTTTTTTTTTGGTAAATTGGAATTCGTTAGTATTTACCGAGAGAACTAGTTCATATTTGGAATTTCGTATTGAAGGATTTTAAGAGTTGGAGGACGTTTGAGTGCACTTATGTAAGTCTTCACACCTGATTGATTTTTCATCATTAATTTCTGTTTTAGCAACAACTACATATGGACATTCGTAGTGAATTTCCCTTTCTTCTTCCTGGCATCCATGCTCCCGCTTGCTATCCCACCCTCTCCCTAAAAAGGAAAGGACAACATCAAGAGAGCGATGAAGAAGAGCAAAAAACAATTTGCAGTCCCTTTTTTAATTTGCTTCCCTCTTGGAGTCAACTTGCTGATACCCTCTGCACATGATCGTGTACTGGTAGATGGGTATTTGTGCATTGCTCTGCCAACGAATCATCATACCGCATGCCCTTCTCAAAAAACAGGCAACGCAATGGAATCGAGCATCAGCAGAGGCAACGACAGCGACAGAGGTAAACGCTGATAATGACGCCAAGAGAAGCCACTGGGAGAAGAGAGACAGAAAGAGCGCAGCAGCAAAACACCATATGAATGTGATGGAATGGATGGTGAGGTGTGTGCATCCCAGGCAGCGGCCAGAGCGTGACAGCAGAAGAGAGTGCAGGCAGAGGTGCCAGCAGAGCAGATTGGAGTGCG
This sequence comes from Drosophila tristis, assembly GCA_018150885.1. NCBI lineage: Eukaryota > Metazoa > Arthropoda > Insecta > Diptera > Drosophilidae > Drosophila > Drosophila tristis. The sequence continues at coordinate 1,412,625 of JAECWT010000228.1, forward strand.
GGCAGAGGTACCAGCAGGGCAGCAGAGCAGAGGTGCACTGCTGGCAGAGGAGCGGTTTATTTGCTTAAATGCTGAAAATTGCCAAAAGAAGCGGAAGGCAAAAGGTGGAAAGGGTTTAGGGGAGTGGAGTTGAGTGGAGAGGGCTGGATACTTGGTACTGGGTATCGTATGCTTGCACTGTTATTTTTTTTACTTCTTCTTTTTTTGTAATTTTTTTGTTTTTGTAATGCTCTCTGCCGCTGATAGCCGCGGCTTAATGGTGGGAACAAAAAGAAATAGCAACAACATGGTAGATAAGTGCCGAAGGATGCAGATGAGTGGGAGAGCGACAATTTGCAGTGTGTGGGAAACCTAATGAGTGATGCAATGACGGAAAGAGAGGAAGGGCGGTGGGGTGGGAAAGAAAGGACTATGCTAAGTGCAATGCAATTGGAATGGCAATCAAAAAGGGTAGCGTGAATACCAATTCATTCGTCCCACAATTGACATCCACTGTCCACTGAATGCGATCCACACACTCAAATGGATCATATAGCCTTGGATCCCAATGGCAGTACAGTGCCACAAGCCGACATTTGGCTCCACTGTTCCACGCTCCTTTGTTCCACTCTCGACCAGACCACTTTAGATCCATTGAGGCCAAGTATTGAGGTTAAGCGAAAATGGATCTAGATTCGAATGCAATCCAAATGGAAATCCCATTTGACCCAACAATTGGCAATCCACTTTTAGGACTCTCTTCACAGAGTCACTTCGTGTGGCCAGAGGACTCAGAAGTACACTTGAAAAATGCGAAATAGAAAAAAGAAAATTGATTAAACGAACTCCCAGCTCCATTTCCAGAGACAGACACAAGCAGAGAACAAAAGGCAAACGAGGAGACAAAGAAAAGAATGAGCGAGGTAGGGGCAGGAGACAATGAAAGAAGAGTACAGTGCAGGGCGGGATAGAGGGAGGGAGGGAGGGAGGGAGAGAGGCAGAGGTAGAAAGAACGAAAGGACACACACCAGAAGTCAGAAATGAAGGTGGGTGGGGGTGGGGCAGGGTAGGCCACTGGTCATGCACTTTGCATTACCAATTAGAAGACCCAGACGGAATGGACAGATGGACGGACGGACGGACAGACAGACAGACAGAACGGGACAGAAGGTAACAAAATTGACAATTGACGCCGCAATCAGGCGGCAGAGGGAGGCACACATGCGGGATAGAGAGAGGGGCGACAGCCACGGGGTTGCAAAGGAGACAGAGCAAGTGCAGGGTTGCCGTCCATCGTCTCTCATTGTTATGCAATTGCAATGATGGGGCAAGAGTCAATTAAAAACATTCAACCCTCCATCGAAGCACGAGAGGGTGAGAGAGAGAGAGAGTGAGAGAGGGAGGAAGGGGTGGTAGCGGTGGTAGCGGTAGAGTCCAGGCCTAGACCATTTCGGATTACGGCCAAAGGCGGGAGCGGCAGGCGTATATCAATGACCTTTCCTCCTGCACTGCCTGCTGCATGCCACATGTAGAATGGGTAACGGGGACTCGGACTTGCACTGGGACTGGCAGTAAGACATAATCCAATTAGCAATTAGTTGTGTATGCCCCTGTCGTCATCCGCACCGTCATCGGGTTACCTGTGTGTGCCGCCTCACAGATGGTTCTACATGCGGCATACGGCACATGCGGCATGCGGCATGCAGCGGCAGGTAGAATCTTAAATCGAATCGAATCGAAAGAATGAGGAATGAGGAATGAAAAACAGCAGAAGAAACCCCTCCTCCATGCCCAACCCATCCTCCGTGCCGTCTCTTATAACTCAATTTGGAAGCCAGGGTCCGGCATCGGACTTCCATTTGATGAGGCAACGCACGTCGCCAGAGCATGGTAGTGGGAAGGAGAAGGAGAGGCAGAAGGAGAAGGAGAAGGAGAAAGAGGGAGGTAACTTCCTGCCACTGGCAGAATGCGATCCCAGCCATCAACCAACCAGCAATGGAACCTCAGGAAAGAACTAGGGAAAGAGGGAAAGAACGAAGGATCTTTCAAAGGTCTCTTAACATCAGGAATCTCCTGAGATCAATGATGTATCTTTGATGTGAAAATATTCCTGCATACCTCTTACTTTTACTTTGTATAAATCATACGAATAGAGTCGAACTATTTTGTATATTCCTAAAGCTACAGGCTTTAGGCTTGTTCCAAAGAAGCTTCATCGGTTCAATCAGTAGGGGCAAGTAGCTGGGGGCGTACATTCTCTAGAGAACTTTGGGTTGAAATGTCCCCTGAGCTAGAAAGGGCATTGGCCGGCCCTGCGGACCCTCATCGTCGTGTCTCTCTGATGCTTTAGATCGCGGTAGACACACATTGAGGTTTTATATTTGTGGAATTTTAATTTAAAATTCATTCATCATTCCATTGAAAAGCAGAAAGGGTGGAGATAGAGGTAGTGGCAGGGGTAGGGGTACTCCTTCATTGGTATTTTCTCTGCATTTCTTTCTATCTCGCTATCTGCGGCTTTCCTTCATTGTCTCTGCCACTGTCCCATTGTTTTTGTGCCTCCTCATCTGCCGGGGCGTGGGGGATTATGCGGGCTTAGCCCCTCAATGCCTCGCGGGTGCCAGCGCCCTCCCTCCCCGCCTCACTCTCGCACTTTGTGTCCACTCTTTGGTTGATTTTTCACACAAAATTCAATTCAATTGTTTTTCTCATTTCTCACTTTTTCCCTTCCCTCATTTTCGATAATTATGCTGTGTCTCTGTCGCTCTTTCACTCTCTCCAGCCTTCACTTTTGCCCTCCCACTATCTGTCGCTCTCTCTCTCTTTCACGCTGCTTCAGGCGCACCGATCGCCTTAACCGAATGCCTCACCTTTGATGCCAGTGATTGCTTTTCAATCTGTAGTCCGTCCATCAGTCTTCAATATCTCTTGGTATTCATTCCTGATTCATATTTTGCAATCGCCTAATTCCTTCAGCAGCTTTCATGGCATTAATTCGTTGGGTCTTCTTCATGGAGCTGAGAACAGCCCTCCCCCTCCGCCTGCCCCGTTTGGCCAATAGTTTTCCTGCAGGTGAAAATTTCCTGCTAAAATGGGAAAACTTTCGGTCTACCTCTCTCTTCCTGCCTCTTTCGATAAGGCGAGGAGTAAATCTGTTAATTAGGCAAAATACTCATTTTGAATCAGGCTCTCTCTCTCTCTATCTCTCTCTGCCTCGTAAAATAAGCGGCCATTGAGATACAGATACTGCCGACACAAAAGATACAAATGTTTCTTCTAGCTGTCCCGCCTGCGGGGGCCAGCAGCCCGGCGCACTTGAGTCCTGCTTTTGTTTTGCTGCCGCGGCGCTGCGCTCAATCCAAAAATGCTTTGTTTTATTAATTAAAGAGAATGCAAAGCTCTTTTGAGCCAACGGGCGGCGGGGGGCGGCGGGAATGATGGAGAATGCAGAGGAGGTTTTACTTGGATTAAAATTAAAACAAGAAGAAAAGATTAACACATTTGATAGACGAAGATAGAGATACACTTGAAATGGTAAACAAAATATTTGAAGGTTTCCCAAAAAGAAATATCGAACAAAAATGAGAGGATTCGATTTTTTTTAAACCTGAATCTGAATAAAACTAAATGGGATGGATGGATAATTACTACCCTGTAAAACAAGACTGTTCCATTACAAAGATTTATTTAGATATTTGGGGTCACCGATTTGTTCTCTTATAAATAAATTATAAATCCATTATAAAATATATATATTTCTGTATTTTCACATGTATTTTCTGTATTGAAAAATAATTATGCTCTGTCCGGGGAGAAGAGTATTTTATAGAGCGAAAATCGCACAACAGAAGCGGAAGAACATAACAGTACAAGGCGAACACAGTGCATGAAACGGGGGGCGGGCAGAAGAATGGGTTGGGCTAAAGAGAGCCAGAGAAACAGAGACAGAGAGAAACAAGAAGCAACAATTTCTTTTTCTGTTTTCTACGCACAAAATCCGCAGACGTTTTTTTTTGTTGTTTTGTATTTTATTTTTATTTTTTGCAACATAATTGGAATTTCCTTTTTCCTGTTGCTTCATTTAGTTGCTCTCTCTTTCTGTCTCCTGCTCGCTTAGTTTTTGTTGTTGTTGTTGTTGTTGTTCTGCTGCTTCTGTGTTTCTTTCACAACGTTCCTTATGTCTTGTTGTCAAGTGGCACACAAATGCGAAGAGGTTGCTGCCTGCCCGACCGCACCGCTTGACCACTCACTCTCTCGCTCCCTTGCACCTGAGAAATTCCCCCCCACTTCAGAGACAGAGATGGACTCTGTTTCTTGAGAACTGCAAACTGGAAATGGGAGACTGGGCAGCAGAAGATTTCATCATCATGTGGTTTGTATTGTAAAATACTGCACCCGTATGCATGTACAGTGCGTGCAATTGTTATATGAATGACTAGATATTACAACGAAAGATCTTTGAATTTTTGAAATAAAAATTGCATTTAAAAAAATTCATATTTCTGCTTGTAGCCTCCATTTCAACAGCCAAAAGCTGATGGCCACGAGACGCACTATGGAGAGCATTAACAAAAGCCTCAGTGAATGGAGAGAGAGATAGAGAGAGAGAGAGGAAGAGGAAGAGCCATCCATTAACGGTATACAATGACTAACTGACAGTTTTCCCTCTCAGACGTCAGTCCTTTTTCACTCTTCCCGCCTGCTCTAAGGGAAAATCGCCTCACAAATTAAGCTGGGTTTTCGGTTCCTTTTGCTAATTAGGGACTGTCCACTCGCTAAGGCACTCTCCTTGATGGCAGCCAGTCAGGCGCACTACTGGCAGCCCTCCTCTTCTGCCTTCTGCCCGCTGTTGCCGCTGTCGAACAAAGACAGCTTTTCCACCATGAAAATTGCAAGCGAAAATATCTAAACACAAGCTCCACTTCTTGGAAAAGAGAGCAGGACATCACTTAGAGCAGCGAGCGAGAGAGAGAGAGAGAGGGAGAGGGAAAGGGCTCAGTGAAAGACCACTCAAGAGAGGAGTTAACTTTGTATAAGAAGAGGGGCTCCTAAAAAAGTTATTCGCGGAACTGAAGTGGGGAAAAGCAAGCTGAGTGAGGCAGTGGAGCTGGTGGCAGGTCTTCAAAAAAAAAATCAGATCTTGCCCCGAAACCAACACTTTTGGGTGATGGGAAAAACTCTTCCGAATGTTAAGCCGTTTCATGGCCATCAATCGATCGTTTAAGGCTTAAACCTTCGCAAACTGAAAGCCTTCACTTCCTCTCTGTTTTGTGGCTAGTGAAAAGCACACATTGATCGGCTTTTCCTTTTTGTGAGTCATGATTCCATGACGCGCTGGCTTTTCTCTTTGTTGCAAGTTCTTGTTTTGCTTTTTCTTCGTCTCTAAATCCCACAGAAAGGGGCCCCAAGCATCAGCGTTAATTAATTTTAACTTTGTTACTGTTTTTAGAACCTCCCAAAAAGTCTGGAGTCTGAGGTCTGCTTTTTTTTTTATTTTTTTTTTTTTGGTTCCCTCTAAAAACCGGATGCGTTAATTGCTTGGGAAGTCTGTGTGTATTTTTTTTTTGTCTGAGAGAGAAGAGAAGTTTTCTCTAGTCGAGAGACGGGAGAAAGTGCTTCTCAGGGCCTCAGCAGACAACAAACAAGTCATCATTCGCTCGCCCATTTCATTAATATTTATTTCATATATGCGCATAAGACCCAATTGATTCTAAAGCCAGAAGCTGGTTGGATGGTCCCATCTGCACTATCTCCTACGTGCCTAGTGCCTTGGTCTCCAGATATTTCGCTATTGCTATGGAAAAACCACTCTGTGGATTGCAGTTCAAGTTCCACGAATATGAAATCCTGGCTCCATAAATGTGAGATCTGTTCTGTTTTCCTCCCATGGCAACATCTTCCGCTTGTTGCGCAATCTTCAAAGTCAAGTGTTTGTCCAACGTTTCGTGTTGTTTTTTTTGTTTTGTTTTTATGGCACCGCAAGTCAGGTGCTGCCTTGTCTTACGCTCGAAATGTATCTGTTAATTGTATCTGTATTCTGTCTGTAATTCTTCAAAAAATTTATGATTCGTACGAATTGCAGCACATCTCTCTCCAGAGCCCCTCGTAGCTAAAACAAATATTGACTCTAAAATTTTCGTTTGAGATTGCGATAAGGAGCATTCTACTTCTGGGTGTTTTTTTTTTTTTCTTGTTCTGCATTTGGGATGTTGTTTTGGGTTCTATCGTAGTTTCTACGCGGGTATTTGCGTAGCGTTTGGCTCAGGGTCAGGCGGCGGGCGGCATGCGGCAATCAGACAATCAGGTAACGAGAAAATGCTCAGGTACACTTCGGGTAATTTGTTCGGATTATAGCCCGTCCTTCCATCTGTCTGTTACTTTAAATAAACACCCAAATCGTGGAAAAATAAACTGCTGATAAGAGAGAGCAGACTATTATTTTAGCCAGGTTTCCATCTTTGCTATCTCTTTATCTCTTCTGATGGAACATTCTCGTCTGCTGGGTATTGCATTTGCATCATTCTGTCAAGTTTAATTGGGATTGTTCAATAAAAAGAGGTTATAAGGGGGTTCCTACTGAGATATTCTGGGATATTCGATATATTCATGTGAATCCATTTCACTGCTTTAGATATACCCTTTATTTACACTATCCTTTAAATTGAAATTAAAAGCAATATCCTTTAAGATAATTACTATCAGATCAAATGCCTATTTTCCTATTCATTCATTTTTTGTACCTGCAACTCTAATTTCTAATTATAAATGGCGGGCATATGCGTGGACTGCAAGTCCAATTGTGGAACGTATTCACTCACCTATTAGCGAGCAGCTGCACAGCAGCAGCGCTGCCCAGACGATGGACAGCGGCGGCGTCGGTTCTCCCATTTTGTTGTTATATTTGTTCCTTTTTCCTTTTATTCGGTCTTCTTCTTCTTCTTCTTTGGTGTCTCGTCCACTGGTTCTCCTTGTATTTTTTGTTCGCTTGCACAAAGTTTAGTCAAATTTTTTGCGCCACAGGAAAAAAAATGTTGAAAAAATTACTGTTTCTTCTGTCAATGTGGACTCTGCTGTTGCGTGTGGATCTGCAAGAAAGAAAAGAACGAGGAAGAGAGAGGGAGAGGCAGGAGCCAAGGGTTAAGTAGTGACAAATCATTTGATATTTCAGAAGATGCAAAAGGCAGGGTTAAGTTTTTACCAAATGCCAAATGTTGGCCTTTTAACTGCTATTAAGGTTGTGTGTGGGGGGGGTCGGTCGCGGGGATAGACTCGACTTATTTGCTGGAGAGCGTCATTCCACGGCCGGCTCTGCGTCACACACGAGCAATTTCATCGCAGAGAGCGCGACAACGATGGCAGCAGCGAGCGTCGACAGCGACCGCAACAGCAGTCGAAGAGAAGAACTTGTTCACACATATCCCACCATATGCATGGGTGTGTGTGTGTGTGCGTGTGTGCTTTGTCTTGGCAGCAGGTTTCTTCCAAGGTGCATGCCATACAAGGGTGAAGCATTGCTTAAACACTCTAAAAGTACCTCACCATTCCCTTTTTGTACCCTGCAACTTTGTTCTTTGCTGTCGCGGACGCAGCGCGCTGCTTCTGCTTTGGCCTGTCTGTTCTTGTTTGACGTCGGCGTCGCTGCCACTTCGGCCAGTTTTGTAACGGAAATTACTGCGGCGGCCACTCTCTGCAGTCGAAGCACGTAGCAGCGACAGCTTCAGAGGAGGGGGTTAATAAGGGTAGGAGAGGGGGGGAGGGAGAACGAGGGACCTGCAGCGCATATTTAAACAGTAAAATAAATGTTTTGGCATATCTTCTCTTAATAAATAAATAAATATACAATTTCCAATAAATTGTATTGTCTTTCTTCCTCTATGTCCTCTCTGTCTCTTGATCATTATCTGTTGCTGTCGCCGTCTCTCTCTCTCTCTCTCCCTCTCTCACGCTTATCGGAAGCGGGCGAGAGCGCACATTCGATTAGCGGTTTGTTTGCTGTCTGTTTGGCGATAAGGCACCTTTGACTCTCTTTCTCTCTTATCCATGAGAGTTGTCCTTGTGGGAAGAGAGCAGGCAACAGGTACGGTACCCCCCCCTCTCACTGCATCTACTTCACATTCTCCAGCAAAAGGTTCCTCTTGGCAACGCCATGTGTGTCTACCGTTATTACTGGGGCGCCCAATCGATATTGTAATTTACCCTCATTACTGTTGGGGAGGCCCGTTCAATCGATATTTGGGGCAGGCCTTGGGCACCGCTCAAAAGACTTGGCTCCTTTCTAGCGCTTGCGAATTGCGAAATATTACAAAATATTAGCCCTAATATATTCTAAAAGTTTTTCAAAAAAGAGAAAAATATACCGCTAATTATGAGAAGAGGGAAACTTTTGTCACATAATAGGGGGATGGTGGGGAGGGTTGGAAAATCTGTTCATTAAAGTTGAAAACTTTTCCCTTGATATTCGAGAATTATTAATGCGGATGTCAAATGATTGGCTTTGCGACATGTTGGACAACTTTGAAATTAGAAGAGACTTTTTATTCATTTGTATTAAATTTGTGAGGCGTTTTCTTGTGGAGATACATTATATATTGTGCAATGAGTATTATCATATAATTATGTCACCAAACCAAAGTTTGTTGCGCGTTTGTGGCAGAACGAGGGGCGATGCTGCATGACGGGCGACAAAGTTTTCGTGGCCCAAGACAAAGCATGGAAATCTCTCAGTATCCAGACTTAATTTAAATCGGAAGAGACATGAAATAGATCCATATTACTTTATGGGTAGCAAGCCAACCAGAGCTCCAGGAAAATTCAGAAATAACATTTGCTCAAGTGCTTTCACCATTCATATTCCACAATTATTTGTTAAAAATCCGTTTAGATTTTCTCTCACATTGAAGTTTAAGAGAATGTCAAAATCTTAATTGAAATGGAGCTTAAACCGAAAAGAACCTCAAATTTAATTGCTAGTTGCATCAAAAAGTTGCACGAAAGTTTTTAAAAAAGATTAACAGTGAGGCAACGGCAACGGCCACATTCAACGACAGTTTTCCCTTCTTTTTCTCGTCATTAAATAAGGAAAATCACATTTGGGAAGTTTGGAAACATTTTGGTGCTGCACAGAAAATGCACAAATTTGATTTGAAAATTGGATGATCTGCCGCCTACCCCGTGCCCCGTGACACAGCATCGCACCAGTGTGTGTGTGTGTGTGTGTGTGTGTGAGCACACACAAGTTTTGGCAGCAGCACTCTCCTTCGTTGCAGGAATGGCACGATGCAGGAGTCCTGCGGTTGGGCTTCACTTGCCCTCATATTCATATATCGAATTAGTTGCGGGCATAAAAAGGATACAAGTAAAACTTTTCCAACACAATGGAGAGGCAGCACTTTTTCAGCAGAGGCATGAAGAGAGGCATTTCATAATGGACGGAAATTCCATCATCATCAACAGCAGATATCTCAGATATCCACGAGTTATCTATCTCTCATGCTGCAGTTCGGATTGCTGTTCATCGAAAAAGCGACAATCTTGGAATCTTTCGTTTTGATGGAATTTCGGGAGTAACTATTCCCTATAGTAGAAGTCTGTAGAATGCTGCATCTTAAGACTAAAATATCTGCTATACCTACATATATATACCTACATCTCCTTGTAATCCTGCATTGGCTAGGGACTTTGCTTAACTTTGTATTTCATTTTTAGACTTGGCAGAACCCAGATACTAAAACTTAAACAAAGGATTCTTTAAATATCCATTCATCTTTTCTTTCATTTAAGCATTTATTATCAGCAAATTGTGTTGTTTTTTTATTGTAAAAACTTTGAAGACTACTAAAAGATGATTTATGGCTAATTTTCATAAATTTAAATCGAAATTTAAGAATATTTTACTAACTTCTTTTATAGTTCTTTTTTTTTCTTTAATTTTGCATGTTTCTTTATTCATTTATTCAATAAAAAAGAGCCCATAAACGTTTTAATATTGATTATTGTTTAAATAATTTGCTACACAGTTTAGAGATATTTTATTCAAATTCGAGCAGAATCAAAGGTTTCCCTTTAAGGAATAGTTCGCCTATTTATTTCGGAAAATATATATAGAGCTTTAAAAGGGGAAAATCTATCTATAATAATAATGATTTGGCTGAATTTCGTTAAACTTTTTGAGTTGCACTACTCGTAAAATATGCGTATACCTTTTTCAAATTAAAATTTATGTAATTTTATAAGCGCTATAGAAAACTATGGCTTTAAAGAGGATTTAAATCTACAACACAAAAACGCTTACGTACGAAGTGTGATAATTATATCAGTAAAATAATACCAACGGAACTACGGCTTCAAAGGAGCGTTGCCTGGAGGAATGCTTCATCTGTTTACATATCTTTTTATTTTTGTCAATTTCTGTAAAAACTCTCTGTATGGCTTAGTAAACAAAAATCCCATAGGAATATATTGATATAAATAATTATCCCCTTCGAAATACCTCTTCTGTTAAATATTTCAATTAAAATAAGATTTTAACGAGGTTTTAATTTGCCAAATACTTGTTTTGTTTCTTTTGTTTTGTAGCTTTCAGATTGGTTGATTATTTCAGTAAAAGTAGCACAGAACTAATAGAACTATTTTAAGCCAGTGGACGTATTTTCTTAAGAAGTTGTTTAATTTCTTTCTAGCTTTTCCCAACACCCCTCACAACTGCACCCAACTGCCAGTTGACTGACTCTTAGCGCCCAGTGTGTGACTCAACCAAAAGTTGGAACAAAAAAAAAACACTAACAAAAGTGGTATATGTATGGTATGTAGGTATTGTGTGTCGTGTCGGACCGGACGGCGGCGTCAGAAACGGCGCGCGGAGACCGGGCCCAAACCTGTTTTTTATTATTTGTTGTTTTTGTAGTTTCTTGGATAATTTAGTGTTGTTGTTTGAAGGTTTTTCTCTGCGTTTTGAATGCACACTTTTCCATTGCAGCGCATAACATAACATAACCGATTTTCCTGACACCAAAAACTGATAAAAAAAAATAAAACAAAGTACGGTAAAGCTACTGCGGGGCACGTGACTCAACAACAATAATAATAATTGTGCAAATATTGCCAACAGAGAACAGCGTGCCGAAGACAGAGAGAGGTGGAGGGAGAGAGAGACACTTTAGCATTTGTCACTTTAAAAAAAAAACAACAGCAGCAGCAACAAAAATGCCGCCAGCGTTTATTTTTGGCCTAAAAAAAAAGGGAACTCTCGAGGAATTTTCATGGTTTTTTGTGGTTTATTTTATTACCAATTTTGTTGTAATTGTTTTAACTGTTGCACACATACACTGACGGTGCGCGGTACGTACGCGGACACACACACGCACAACACGAACGCGACGGCAGAGGCGGGAACGCGGCCCGTGGTAGCGAGTGAGATGAAGATAAAAATTGTCGGAAATTGTTTGTATAAATATCAATAGCGTTGATATATTTCCATGCGCTGGATATTTTATTTGCAATCGCAAATCCAAATCGTAACGTAAACGGAACTTTCTCAGAACGCCACAAATGAAGTGTTGTTTCAGTGGCCGCGGCCGTTTTGCTTGTGCCGTTACAAATTTCAAAGATTGGGGGGGCAAGGCCGTTTGTTTCAAATACGCCCGCCTCAGATGTTGCTGGTGCTCGAAATGTTGCGCGGCCACAAAAGTGTGTTGCCGATGAACACGAAGGGTATGGACAGCGGGCAAAACGGTCGACAAAACGCAACGCATGCAAGGTATAAAATCCACCTCTCTTGTCTAATATACCATGATCGCTTGTCGATCAGACCAGAGAGAGCCGCGACTCAGCTTTGCGTTACAGGAATGAGCACAAATATTGCGGCAGCATGCTGTGTCGAGCTATGCAAGAGCAGCGACGCCAACGACGACAGCGACAGCGGCAATATTCGAATGTTAGTGCTCTGCCGGCACAGTGGAGCAACCGTTAGTCGTTGAACCGAGAAAGAGATGGCGAAAGAGGAGCAGAGAACATGACATGTCAGGCAAGGTCAAGCGTACTTGTTTTATAACATTTATTACTGCGGCTCGTAAAAGTTTGACACGAATTTCGCTGCCTAAAAGTTCTGTTGCAAGAGAAGTTTAGTGAAAACTCTACGAACGGGGTGGGAGGGGTGGTAATGGGGCCCACTGTGTGAGCAAAAACAGGTCGCTACAGTGTATTCATCCAACTAATGAACTAATGTACATACATATATAATGAGAATATAAACACCCCATTGCCATTTCGGCCCACTGTTTTCAGTGTGTTGCCAGCCGATCAAGAGCGACGCGCGCGGCAGTTCGAAATGTTGCGCTGCCTTGCGACTGGCAACATTTCGGCGGCCACTTGTTGACCAAGTTCGAAACATCAACATGATGCTACAGGGAAAAATCTCGCTTTTAATTGTTGCTGTCACGCGCCCAGCCACCCACAATCCACACACGAATTTCAGCTATGTTTCAATGCAATTTAGCAAATGAAAATTGCGTATCTGCCATTGCCAACTACTAGCAGGCGTCTGCAGAACCGAAAAATCGACAAGCAGTTTCCAAATGGTATATATGTACATATATATATCCACTTTATGGATAGCGTAACTCCTGCGTCGCCTGTCCTGAAATGTGCGGATTGGATCCTTATTGTGGATTGGTTTTTTTTTGTTTTTTAGTTTTGTTGCCATTTTCATGTGTGTGGTGTGTGTGTGCAAGCGGAGAGCAATTTATCAATGGCCAAGCGGTGGGAGGACTTCCCCTCCCACTGCCCTGCCAAACGGATCCGTCAGTAATGCACCCAACCCCAGCCCCCGCCGCGCCGCGCAGTATCTCCGCTGCCATGGCCCATCGCCCATTTGGCTGGCAATAAGTGATTTATAGGATTGTTATTTTGTCGTTGATGTCGCACTTTCGCTGCGCTTTATTTATTGCACTGTCTCCGGACTACGGACCACGGACCACGGCTGCCTGCCACATGCCATGCCCCCGTTTGTGGCAGTGACAGTGGTAGTTGGTGGGTGGCACCACCGTTTCGCTCGATTTTCGCTCGATTTTCCCCGATTTTCACCCGATTTGAAGTGTGTTAATTTTTGTTTCCAACAAACGCATTTGCCATGCGAATTCGCGAATGGTTATGGAATTGGTATCGTACGCGGCAGGCAGACTGTGGGAAGGTTTCTCCCTCCCTTGCTCACTCCCTGCCCTTTCTTCGTGCTTCATTAGCAAATGGCTTTGACCATTGAACTGCCTCACGGCTGCTGCTGGTGCTCCTGGCAAATTGAGACACGGATATGGAGATGGCGGAGTACTAGGAGCTCCCCGCTCTAGTCATTGTCGGGACCTTTCGCAGAACTCTTATTGCTTAGCAGAAATATAAAAAAATTAAAACCACTAAATTCCAGAGTTGTCACCCAGCTTGAAAGCAGAAACTAGCAATGGAAAATATATTAAAATGCCATTAAATAGCGAAGCGATGGGTCGATGTTTTTTTCTTCTATATTTCACATTTCCTTTCCCTATTCTATGATCAAAAAGCTAAACAAAAAGAAATCTGCACACCGCCGCGGCGAGTGTGTCAATGCAACCGTGCGCACAGTGCTGCCAGACTGCTAAACACATAGCGGCGCATTTTTTGCTGTCAAGTGAGCTTATTTTGGTTTTGTTTTGTTTATTTTTGTTGAATGCAGACGGCTGCAGGAGTTGGATAAGCATCGGAAATCCGCCACTGAGGCAACAGGATAACGTGCAGCAGTCGCGGCTCCAGCCTGAGTGCAGGAATGCGCGTGGCCAGGCCAGCAGAGGAGCAGCAGAAAATGTACGAGTGCCGGGCAAGTGCATCCAACTAAAGGCTGAAACACGCACCGATCAGGGCTAATATATTTGTTGTATGTGTGTACAGGTACTGGCAGCTGCTGCTGTAGATCTGCGATGGGGATCTGGCCTGAGTACTCCGCCGGAACAGCAAGACGACGAGAACCACGGCACGCCACGGAGAATCTGTCATGTGTGGCCCTTCAGGGAGAAGGCTGGGAGCAGGCCCTGCTGCCTTGGTGGATGGGTGTCTCATCGCTGGAGCGCACCAAGCAGCTGTAGGACACTGAAAGCTGGCAAGGAGAACTCCCTGCACGGACACCAGGAGCCCGTTGACGTCTGCAATTTTTGCTCGGCTGCTCGGCCATCGGCTGCTGTGGTGCGTATTGTTGAACATCTAGCAGGGAGCAGTGAGGCTTCCTTGAGCCATCGATCGACGCGCTTGTCCAGGAACTTGGCATTACAAAGCTGGTGATGGGTTCTGTACTGGCTAATGGGTCTGTAGATTATATTTAAACCGTTGCAGCTCTAAGAGAAATTCCAGATTTATTTCAATAATCTCTGTGCCAGGCGCTTTGTTAGATATCTATAGGATCGATTGGTACAAGCAAACTAACTTCAATCGGTGGAAATTTCCAGGCCAAAAAGCAGCCAAATGAAGACATCCACGAAACCCATCAGAGCTGGACGAATGCCGTGCATTGGGTGGTCCCCGAATTAATCTCGAATGATGTCTGAATCGCTGCAGTGCGTTCTGTACCAATTTGTAGCTCAGATCGGGTTCATTTCGGGCTCAGATTCAGTATGCGGTGCAGGAGTGGGGGGCTGTCTGGCTGGTAGCGGGGAGCAACTGGAACACCTGCAGCAGTGCTGCAGAACGGGGCTATCGAATTACCTAGGTAACCGCTGGCCCCCGAAAATCATTATAAAATGGTTAATAACTCTATAAGCAATTAGAAGGCAGGCCCTCATCTATGCACCGACTGACGCGCACCAGCAGACAGACAGACAGCGAGACGGACAAACAAATGGACAGGTTTTTGTCTGCTGTCGAAGAAGGGCCTCGCCGCAGACTCTGAGCCACTGACTGACTAATGATGCCGGCGGATAAGACAGCCACAGGACAGCCACAGTCACTCACATTCACAAAGCAAATGATGGATTATTGTTTTGCCATAGCTGAAGGGCAGACACAGATACTGCTGTTGCAGTTGCAGTTGCAGCCACAGCTACAGCAATACAATTCGAAGCGAGGCAGAGACAGAGGGAGAGGTGCCAACGTAATAAATTGTTATTTAAGCATTCGCTTCATGAGTTGATTTGCCAGGATAATGGCGGCACAAATCAAAGTTCGATGCGCTCTTCCTGCCAAGGGAATAGTACAAAGATTTCTTTACAGAAAAGCAGAGCAACTAAAGCAGAGCAGTGACTATTTTCCACAAGGATTAAGCCATTATATTCGTGTACTTTAGCCCAAGAAACTTCTCTGGACTGCAGCAATCAAATAATGTTTCCCAAATCAGTCTGAAGTGTAACAGAAACCCCCTTGATGAGGATCTGCATGAAAGAGCTCTTGTCCTTCGGCTCAACGAGTACACAGCAACAACAGTGATGATGATGAGTGTCTCATTAATTGAATATAGCCCAGACTTAGGGATCCTTAGCACTGACCCTTGGACCCCTTCTGGCCGCCATGGGCCAGGCAACGGGCTACGCGCAGCCCTTTCCACAGGGCAAACAAGGTCTCATTAAACCATCACCATCGCCATCTCTGCATCCAGTCGATGGACAGTAAATGGACATGAAGTATTTTCACAGTTGACCTTTAATGGGTGTCTCCTGCCACACTTCCTGCCTGTCACTGGCGAGCAGCGTCCGGCATGACCGCAAAAATGACAAAACTATGCGGAAAATATCCAAACAGGCCAGGGACTTTACTGGACTGGCCTGGGGGTAGCGACCCTTATGTAGGGCTCGCTGCCCTGCCCCTTTCCACTGCAATATTCGCAGCTCTTTTCGAATCTCAAAGGATGCATACCCTTTGCAGTGGGTCGTATTATTCCCACAAGATGGTTGTGTTCTTTTATTCCAATTCATTGCTCAAACAAAACGATACTCGTAGCTGTAACTTTAGATGTTATTTGACTGGAAACGGAGGAACATATCTCATGGAGCAACTGCCCACAAAGTGTATTTATTATTATTTATTTATTTATTATTATTTATTTATTATTATTTATTTATTTATTATTTATTTATTTATTATTATTTATTTATTTATTTTTATTTATTTATTTTTATTTATTTATTTATTATTATTTATTATTATAATTTATTATTTATTTATTTTTTATTTATTTATTATTTATTTATTTATTATCTATTTATTATTTATTTATTTATTATTTATTCATTATTATTTATTTATTATTGCCACACATTGAGGTTCATTTTGCATTCAAGCAGGCAGCTCCTGGAATTTCTTTTCACTGCGTAATTTCTGTCTCAGAATGGCCCACAAAATGTGGCTGTAGTGCATCCGATGCTTCGGCTTTTCGTGGCGAGAGTTTCACTCGCCGTGCGGATTGTTTAATTGTTTGTTGACCTTTTAGCGTTTGGCGCGTGACCGGGTCCATTTGTTCCCATTTTTCGTACCAAACAGCAGAGCAGCCGACCAGCAGGGGGTGAGAGAGCGCACGCGTGACCCTTCCGCCCTGCACCCTACACCCCACACCCCACACACCACACCCAACACCCTGACCAACCGCCCTCGCATTGTTTTTAAAAACAATTCGACCCCTGGACATTTCTTGCTGGATATTGCCATTTTCGGTTTTCAATTAAATGGCCAAAAATTATTGCTTTTGGGTGTGGAAATCGGGGAATCAGGAATCAGGCCATCAGGCAAGGGGGAAAGTGGGTGGGCAGGGTTGTGGGGTGCCATTGGGTAACGGTAATTGTGACCGGTTGCCATTTCCTGTTGCGTCTCAAACGATTCGATTTAATTGAATGAATTTTTGTTTAAATTTTTATGCCGCGGAGGAACAACAACAGCGGGGGTTGCTGGGTGGCACAGGGGTGGGGGTAGGTCAAAACCTATTAACACTTTTTGCAACTAAAATTAAAGTGCGAAATGGACTTTAAATATTGAAATTTAAATATTAAAATATTATATTAAAATATTAAATATTAATTAAATACTAAAATATTAAACAGTGAAATTTAAATTTTAAATATTAAATACATAAATATTAAATATAATGTTAAAATTTTAAATAATTAAATATTATTTAAATTAAACATTGAAATTTAAATATTAAATATTAAATATATAAATATTAAATATTGAAATTTAATTATTAAATATTATATTAAACATTGAAATTTAAATATTAAATGTATAAATATTAATTAAATACTAAAATATTAAACAGTGAAATTTAAATATTAAAAATTGAAATTTAAATATTAAATATATAAATATTAAATATTGAAATTTAATTATTAAATATTATATTAAACATTGAAATTTAAATATTAAATGTATAAATATTAATAAATATTAAAATATTAAAATTAAATTAAACAGTGAAATTTAAACATTAAATATTAAAGTATTAAGTGATTTAAGTTAATGATTTATGAAGCATCAAAGATCACTGTTTAAGTGTGAATATAACAGCATATGGAATTCAATGCCCAAGGAATTGGATTGTGGATATGGACTGGAACTCCTTTGGCTACTCTTAGCCACAAAACAGTAGACCAAATGTGTGAATTGGAAGGTACAGTCACCGAAATGTGTGCAAGCGAATGTGAAATCACCTGGCAACAGTCTGAAGCTGCGCTGCAAATTCTGTGGCATAATGCTGATGAATGGTCGCTGCATTCAAATGTAAGCCGAAACCCAACGAATGGGCAAGCCACACAAAAGAGAGGCAGGGAGGAGGATGAGGCGGAGGCTGAGCACAGAGTCGAGTCCTAGGTAAGGACAATTAGCGTCGGCCGCAGCTAATTATGGACCCTGTCGCCGCGGGTGGTGGCCATGTCCACCAACCACATTCACGCGGCAGCGCAGCAGCAGCACGAAGCTGTGGGACCTTGGCTCTGGTTTTGGCTCTGGCTCTGGCTTTGGCTCTGGCTCATTTGCGGTTCAATGCTCGGACCAAATTTCACTTTCTTTCGCTGTTCAGCGAGGGGTATGCACAGAGGACACGGGGTGTTATGCATTTTGGCAGCAAAATGCAACTAAAAGGAGACAAAAAAAAACCACTAGAAGTAGGCATAGGAATCAAGGAGTAGCAGATACGAAAGTGGCAGGATCCATGCCCCTTTTGGCTGCTTAAAATCCATTGAATTTTTAAAGGTACATCAAATGTCTCAGTTGTCTCATTCAAGGCTTAAAATAATCACAAAGTGCAGCTTTAATTTCCATACTAAATCGTGCAACTTCTCTTTGTTTTTGTTGCAGGAAATGAAAGCTGTGAAAGCTGCGCCACGACGTGTAGCCCACCCCATTTGGAGTCCATCTAAGGGGTATTCGTGCTGTCGGCATGCAGACAGTCGGCTGTTTGTTTTCGTTGACATTTTGCGCATAGATTGTGAGAACCTTAATTAACTTTCGAGGGCAAATGATATTGCAGACGGGCGCCGCGTCGTCAACGTGGCTGGGTCCATGGATTCCACTAATCCAGGACAACAGCAGGGGCCCACACGCGCATTGTTCGCTGTATTCGTATTCGTATTCGTATTCGTTGTATGTTTGGTGTGGTTTGGTGCTGCATGCAACGTGAGCAGGACATCCGAGACGCAACCATCTGAAAACAAAACAAACAAACAAGGACTACGACTAGGACGGACTTTCCCTTGGCTCTCCCTCTCTCTCTCTCTCTCCGAGAGGCCATTGCCCGCGGATGTCCGTGTTCTTTTGTTGCTGCTGGTTGCCATGACGCGTGCCCCTTCATCATGCCCACATGCACACAGCCGCACAGCCACACTGCCATCAACGCCCCGCAAAAAGTGAAACTGGAAGCGCCAAATCGTTAAACATTTACGCCAAAAAAGAAAAAAAGGAACCCACTGGCAGCAGGGCAACGTGGCAACATGGCAACAGATTCAACACTCGAACGAGCCGAGTGGCCAGATAGAGCCAGCGTGCCAGGGGCAGCTTACTGGGGATTATCAGGTGATGTGTGCGCCAATCAATGCAATCATTAGCCGCATTATGCGCGAGACAAATTTGGTACAAACATTTCAATAGATTTCGCATGGGGAAAGGCCGTTGCAGGCTCACAAAGCTCGACAGAGAAATACGAGTGTTCATAATTAAATATTAAATATTAAATTAAATTATTAAATAATATAGAATAATATTTATATAATATATAATAATAATAATATAGTATATATATATACTATATAATATAATATAGAATATAAACTTATATGCATTGTCTGTAGCTACTTTAAGGCAAGGCTGGTGCCTCTTCGGATCCCGCCTAGATCTACACCTAAAAGCGGACACAGCGACTCTTAGCAGAGCTCCAGGAAATAATAGTCTTGCGCCATGGACGCCTAGCAAACAGGCAAATAATTACCCAAGAAAAACCAAACACCCACAGACCAACGCCAGTACTTAATGCTGATCATTATGTAGCTGCTGTTTGCAGTGGGGCGCGGGGATGCCCCATGAATAACATTCCAATTTTACACCTACTCAAGCGTAATGGGGGGAAGGCAATCGCTGGTGGCCACCTAACCACAGACATCCTGCCGGCCGGCTGTTCACCAGCAGCCACACCCACACCCACATCCACACCCGCACACACAAAAGAGCCGAGCCGCACACCTGAGAGCAAGTCGTTCGAGTGGCCAGTGGTGCTCGTCCTCGTCCTCGTCCTCGTGCTTCGCCTTCGCCTTTGTCCTTTGCCATTCGCTCATTATGCCATGTGGTCACACACAAAATGTCTGCATGTGGTGCGGTTTAACAATGTTGCTTTGATGCTACAGTCTACAGTCTATAGCTGCCATATATATACTCGATATATATACCCTTATGTGTGTGTGTGCAGCCTGATACTCAAGCGTGCTAATGGCGTGAACACTAAAGACCCCAAGGCTACCCTTCAAGGCGGAATGCTGCCAGAAATAAGATTCAAATTAATAGAAAATTAAGAACGTATTTTGGAAATTATTGAACTGCAAACAACAGCTGGAAATACCCAAAGAAAAGTCTAAGGAAAACCCCAATGCAGCGCCATTCATTTGCCACAAATTCTCGGATCGGATATAAGCGGATATACCTTCGTTTTTTGTCACCCTTCTCTGAGGGGTATACAAAAATGTAACAAAATAATTTTCATGCCATGGGGGCGGGGGCGCTGGCGGCGTTGAACATTTCCGGGGGAGTTGTGCAAATTTAGGGCTTCAACCGTGGAATGTAATGCGTTGCTATTAAACGCATTACTGGCTGCCGCCTGGCCACAGCCACAGCCACGGCCACGGGGAACGGGGAACGGGCGGCGGCAGGTGTGAAAGGCAAGGCAGGGCCAGAGTCTGGTATTTCTTTTTTTGTGTGCCATAATTATTAGCTTTCAGCCCAGATAAGGCGACGCGCAGGACGCTTTGTTGTGGTCAACAGCCCAGCCCAGCCCCAACCCACGAACGGACGGAAGGGGGACTGCCAGGACAATGCCATGGACCGAGGCCATGCAACGTTCAATGTTGACGGTTAAATGGGTTGTACTTTATGCTCATATTTGCTACGCTATACTACAGGACACATAAGGCTGCCCCG
This sequence comes from Drosophila tristis, assembly GCA_018150885.1. Lineage (NCBI taxonomy): Eukaryota > Metazoa > Arthropoda > Insecta > Diptera > Drosophilidae > Drosophila > Drosophila tristis. The sequence goes on from JAECWT010000228.1 coordinate 1,433,223, forward strand.
GAACTGGAAGAACTGCACAGAACTCATGTGGGTGGGTATTCCTTTCCTTGCTTTGATCGCTCTCCAAACTAATACCGAGACATTCTTGTTCCTTCAACAGTTGCTGCAACGCACTACAAAAAAAGTATCCCAAGAGTTTCCAGTTTCATGCAGGGGCCTCTCTCCAGAGATGCGACCGCGATCTCCCCCCGAAAGTGGATCACGCAGCCTGGGAATTTAGTTTATTTTATAGTTTCGATTAGGCAGTCGCTAATTGGTGATCTAAGCTGTGCTACCAGCATAAATGGCATCTAATTTAGATTAGATAGTTGACCAACGCCGCTGACCAGAGAGCAGAGCCAACCAATTGAGCAACCCAAACGAAAACGAAGCCCAAAAACCCTGAGGAAAACCCTGAGGTTCGCGAACGCGAACCGTGTGAATGTAATCCGATCGGTGGCCTAACCGCAAGAACCTGCTGTGCCTCCCCAAATAGTGTACCGAAAATCCCTATAGAGCGAGACCCAAAAAGTTCGGGGGATTGGCGGGTTCGTTCTGCTATTTATCGATGAAAGCGTGTCTATTGTGTGTGAGTGTGTGGATGGATGGATAGCTGGATGGCTGGATAGCTGGATGGATGGATGGTTTAAGGTTACCCCCAGGAAATGTCAATATTTGTCATTACCGCGTGGCATTTTCTAGCGAATTTCTTTAGTTTTGGGTTTCGACGCGGCATGGCTTTTGTGTACAGCAGTTTGGTTTGGTTCTTGGTCGGCTTTCCCTTTGTCATTGCACAAAGGCCGCCGTTCCCGTGCCCATTCCCATTCCCGTACCCGTACCCGTACCCATTCCCGTACCTTTGTTGATTATGTAAGAACGAAGCGCCCGAAATGAAGACGCAGTCTGGTTGGGCCCTCTGGCCCTCTATTTGCCATCGCCACACTGCCAGCGGAAATGCAGACCAGGCCAGGCCAGACCAGAACTGGGCTTGGTTTTCCCACTGCCTGACTGTTTGCTGTGTGCCCAGCCCGACTTGTGTTTCTTCCGCTTCCGATAATCGGATATGGGCAGACGGGCAAACAGTGGCACAGGGCAGGGTATGCAAATCCATCGCACATTCAGCTATCTTTGACACTCACTTGGCAAGGGATCAAACGCACTGCAATGCTGTGCAGATCACTTTATTTTCCTTTTTTTATTATTTTCCTATTTCCCTTAAACAATAAAAATTAATTGGCCAGGCACCTGAAACTATAACCAACTAAAATAAGCAAATGTGAATCAATTCTTTGGAATACATTTAAACATATTGACATATTTTATTTAAATGTAATTCTAGATTTTTGCCTTCCTTTGTTGGAATACAGGGCAGCTCGACTGTTGCGAGAGATGAACCTTGGAGGGTTGATTGGACCAAGATTAGATGAGACCATTCCGTTATGGGGCTAGTATAAAAAATAAGCATACTTTCTGCCTCGTTTGAGGTAGGCGCTGCAACACCAGAGTCCAGTAAATTGACTCACATAAACAAGGCAGCGTTTCAAAAGCAAGAACTATTCAGAGTAGGCGTTGAGTAGGCGTGCTGTGACCTGCCTGACGACTTCAATCGCTTCCATATTGTAGTCGTAAATCATTTGCAGTGCAAGGAATAGCTAACTCCGAAAAGGGATTACTTCATTTATTGTGTTGCGCGAATCCAAAATCGAAAAGTAAGTACTCAATCCTGGCCAAGAGTGTGAAAGGGCCCCAAACAGATTGTGTTTATAATTGGCAGAATGATTATATTGATACCCGTGATGGAGCCGGAGGACAACGGCTACGCTGAGTTCTTGGTCCTGTATGTGGATGACGGTGCCGAGGGGATAATTGTATTGGATCCGCAGGACATCGACACAAGCGACATGAACGACATCATCGAAATAAGCGACAACGATTTTGGCGGGGGAGCAGATGACGATGATGATTTGCCGCCCAACTTCTTTTTAATATAAAACTTTGGCATCTCTTGGGCATATTCAAACTGTGATGGATAGTTTTTTTTTGCACACATTTACGAGCACTGAACACAGGCAAACAAAACAAATATTTGTTAGGTGCTGCCATTTGTTCATACATTTAATACACACACACGCACACGCACACGCACACACAGCTGAACTTGTGTACAATTTAACGCAATAATTTCAAAATTAAAATAAATCCGAATTTGTGCCAATTTCTTGCGTCTGATCTGTAGAGCCCAGCCCCAGGGGAAAATGCCTGCCAATGTCATTATTCAAATGACGTCGTTTGGGGCTGCCATGGCGGGACTGCCACTTGACATCCCCCCACCCAACACTGCATAACTATTGGTCGAGTTGCATTTTTATTTGAATCGATAGATGGCCAAGTCAATCGAAGGTCCGACGTGATTCGGCATTCTATATCAAACGCCGGAGCAGAAAAGAGCATTGCGAAAAAAAATTGCGAAAAAAAATTTGGAAAATTGGATTTTTCTTTTTGGTTGCTTTGATTTCTGCATACTGAGATAAAATGAAGACTGATATCGTGCCCGATACATTCAATATCTACAAGGAGTCCTTGAAGGTGCGCCTGGAATTGGCCCACATTGAGCTGTCCGACAGCGGCTCGGACACCGACGATGAAGTCGTCAACATGGCACCGCCAGTCAATTTGCGTCTGGTTCAGCCATTTTCTGGCGTGTTCGATCCCATTATTGAGACCATTGCTGAACGGCCTGCCGAGGAGACTGACGAGGACCCGGAGGAAGATGCCGAAGACACCCTGGGAGAAGACTCCGAAACGGAGGATGAGGAAACTGGCAACCAGTCCGTTCAATAAACTTCATTAAATCTCTTGGTGCCCAGCACCACCACCACCACCCTGCATCGTGTTTGATCGTAGTTTCTTGTGCACCTCCTGTTGGGTTGTGGGGGCAAAGCGGATTAGGTTACAGCAGACGTGGCGAGCACAATGCAACGGATGAAGGGTGGAGAAGTACCGACGTTTCAACCACTAAACAATGGTGTGCCATCGGTGTGCGTCATGTGGCAAGTGAATTGCCAGCTTGTAATCCTTTGCCCCAGCCGCCTGCCCCCTGCCCCCTGCTGCTGCTGCCACTCCACCCCTATGCACTGGCTGTAGCGACGAGTACATGGTTATTGCATCATCGCTTTATTGCTCTAATGCGATTTACATTCATTTTTAATCGAGCCACTCTGGCGCTTACGTTTAAGGACTGCTTCGCCCTCCTACCGCCGCTCATTACGCACTTTTTGGGGGGGGGTGGCGCTGCGTGAAGTCGGGGTCTGGACCCTGCATGCGCCGCCCTTGTCTGCTGTCTGTCGCGCGAGCGGGCGGGCGGCCCGTTCCATCGTTCCGTGCAAAATGCGCAAAAACGGTACAGCCGCCAGTGGCTCGTTTGCCGCCCATCCAAAATCAAACCCCATACGCAGCCTCGCCTTCGGATCGCCTAGCGCACACAAAGTTCGTCTCATTTGCTCATTAAATCCACATAATTCAAAAACAAACTCAAGCTTGTACAATAGGGTTAGGTTGGTCAGCTGTCTGTTGTGTGGTCACACTGCCTGCCATTCCATCGTTCCGTGCAAAATGTGAAAGTGGCTCCTGAGACGCTGCCTGGCCATGCGCAGCTTTTCTGCCTATCAATCTCCACCCCCCCAGTCAGATTCGCATGCGGATCGCCTAACGTACTCGCTATTTGGCTTACACTTGAATGTACAAACAAGCAAAACAATGCTGCCAGTTGGCTGGTCATACTGCCTGCCATCAGTGTCAAGCGGCTTTGTGCAACACTGCCATTCACTTCGTTGTGGGTGCTGAAGCTTCTGTTTTAGGAATACAAAAACTTTTGCATGCTCTTTGCACAAGCCAAAATCAAGGTTGCTATCCTTGATGTGGGATAATCACATTCTCACACTTAAGACCTGCAATATAACCACAAAAATCTTTTGTACCAAACCAAACAAAAAAAAACTTTCATAATTTTCACTCGGCATTTGCAGCGCTGATATGTGTACAATAAGAGAATTGTGTGGACCTTTCATATGCATTTAAACTAAAAAACTCTAGGCTGGAGGCACTGGAGGCACTCAGTTCACTGGCAGTCCGGCAAACTAAAAATCCTTTGCTTAAATCTGTAAATTTCGAACAATCTGGATACCTGGCATCAAGGTAGTCCCTTCAAAATCAAACAATCATTCCACATTCCATTTCTACATAACAAATCTGAGAATTTCGTCACACAACCGGCGAACAATATTAAATTTCAATATTAAATCTTTGCACTACTATTTCTTTTGGTTTATATACGCGAGCAATATGAAGACTGACTTTAAGCCGGATGCGTTCGTCTTGTCGGAGGCGGTGGCCCGGCTGGAGTTCGAGTTAGCCCCTATTAACATGGACGACGAGGACGACCTTGATTTCTCGGACTCCGATTCGGATTTCGATACATGTGAGGACCTGGACTCCCTGGATGACCACGACAAGCAGCATGACCTGGACCCGGAGGACGATTCCTCTTCCGCAGATGAGAGCGATGTCGCACAATAAAGTTAATGCAATCTTCCATACTGATCTTCTTCTTCTTTTTCTTTCTTCTTCTTCTTTTTTGCGCGGGTCGGCGGAGCGCCTCTGAAGCGCGGATAACAAAATTATAGCACACTTTTGGGGCTCGCACAAATTGTGCTCGTGTAAAATGCATGTAATAAGTATGTAGTATTGTGCTTTAGTGACATGTCCCATACATCTACATGTGTGTGTACAGGAGTATTAAAATTAATTTCACTTTTGTTGTCTCAAAGATCTCTTTCACTGCCACTGGCACTGGCACTCTCACCCTTACTCTACTCCCTCTCTCTCTCTCTCTCGCTGTAATCACTATCGTGCGCTCCATCTTTGTGTCAAGAGAGCGTGAGTGTGGGCGTGGCAGTGGGTGGGTGGCTTGGTGGTTGAATTGTGTTGTCTGATAAGCTCATGGACCGGTTTGTCTTTAAAGTTTGTGGACACGCGTCTCAATCCAACCCCTGCCCTGCCCTGTCCTGCCCTACCCTGCCCTGGTCTTGTTTATGCAACGAAACTAATTTAAAGTGCTTCACGCGGCGGTCGCTTAATCCCTCCTGCCACCCCCATCGCTGTACGTGTATCTGTGTGTGTGTGTGTGTGATAACTTCGTTAAGTTGTTGACACGCATATGGAGGAGGAATTGGCGTGGTGTGGGTTAAATAATAATAACAATATAGTCAGTAATTAAATGACTGCGGCACGTGGCGCGAAACCCCAGCCAAAGTCCAAGCCCGAAGCCCAACAAGTTCACAAGACGGAAACGGAGAACAAATCAATTAATTTGTTGCCACTTATTTTGAGGCATAGCAAAATGATAGATCACAAGGAAGTGGGAAAAATATAACTTGTAACTTGTAACCATCTGTTTGTAGGGCGGGTGGATGGGGATGATCGCGGCGGCTTCGGTTCCCAAAGACAGTCGTTCCCAATGAAGTAGTCGGATGGTGCTTCCATGTGTATCGTTTGAATATTTGTGGATATCCATATATATGCGGAGTTTGGCACTCGGAACGCCGCTTGTATTCTAGTCGAGGGTGGAAAAAAAACTGCAATAGTCGCGGTGAGTGGAATGAGACAAATTTGCCGCTAGTGGTCCAAAGCGTCACTTATGCTAGCGCTTACATGTACATACATATGTTAAGCCGGCTCGCGAGCCGTGTGGATCGTGAGAGCGCTGTCGGAGTGGGCTAACAGAGCGCTAACAGGGAGCGGCTACAGGCAAGTAGCGGAGAGCGAAAAGCCAAAAGCGACTGTTACGCTGGCATGTTAACAGCGCTGCAGCCCTGTTCGGGCGTGGAATTTAATGCCCATTCCCTGGGTATTGCTTGGGATTTGGGTTTATTTAAGGAATTCGATTAGAAAGTTGAGAGCTGCCAGTCAGTCCATGCATATTTGTGGCTTCATTTCATTTGGCAATTATTTGCACAACACAAACACAAACACACACACACAGCAGGCATACAGAAATGAATGTTGGCTGAATAAATGAATGAATGAATGAGTGAGTGAATAAATGAATGAATCTGGGTATGCAGCCAAGTGGAGGAGAGAGTGGAGCGGAGGTAATTCCATTTGATGGCTGCTGCTGCTGCTGCTGCTGCTGTTGCTGCTGCGGCAGCGTTGACATTCAACTATTTGCACAATAAATTCAAGTAAATCTTTTCACGAATTAAATTTCATTTGTTTACGACTCAATGAAAAGCCACAAAGCTTTTGCCAATGGGCTTTGTCTGTCAGTTTGAGTTGGCCTTTTCCACAGACACACACACACACACACACACAGACAAACACGTACTCGTACCACCCCTCACCCGCTGTGTGCATTCGTGGTACGTATCTGTATCTGTATCTGTGTCTGTGGTGTCTCTCGTTGAAATACAAATTTATAGCTTGTATTTTTGGCACAATTAAGATTTGCGCACATAAACGCCCAACTTGTGCTGGCATTAAGTGCTTTGCTCGAAAACTTTTAATTGAAATAATTTGTTCAGGCCTCTGGGGAAAGACAAAAAGACAGAGAGACAGCAAGACAGCAAGACGGAGCGGAGCGGAGCGACAGGCTACAGAGGCTTTAGTGTGCAGCACACAAAATGTTTCACTATTCTACATACATACATACATACATACATATATAGATATATGTTTTTTAATGATTGCCGCATACATTTTGACTTACACAATATTGGCTTTTGTGGCACTACAAACGATTTCAATTGCATAATCTAAGGTTGCACGGTCGAGTAGCCCCAAGGAAAGGACGCTGCAAATGGCATTTATGATTCAACGAGTCCACACAAGCAGCGAGTGCCTGCGAGTGAATGCGACGAGCATATGATTGGATTGCTGATTGGACAGTTTACACTTATTGAATAATATTGAATGAATAATGGGCTGGAGCTGTGCTGAGCAGCTGTCATCCCTCCAACGAGTGCCAGCAGCGAGTACGCCCAGCTCTTCACTAGTAGATGTAGCCCTTGTCGGTGCCAAATTTGTAGCAGATGCGTTTGAAGCAAAGGCGACGTCTCACTGTGGTGGATGTGACCTCAGTGGTTGTGTCCGCTCCCAGTGTAGTTGTGGTCCCACTCGTTGTGTCCCCCAGCGTCGCGTCACTCGTTGTCTCACTGCTCGCTGTGGGTTCACCTGCAGGTTCAGTGGGAAATGTGGTAGTGGTAGCCTCCACGCTGGTGCCAGGCGGCGTGCCGGGCGCCACTGTGCTGGTGGCATTGTCCGTCTCCAAGTCCAGCACGTTCATCAGCACATCCATGAACTTCAGTATGGAGCTGCGATCACTTTGGGTGAATATCTGGGCCGCAGAGCTGCCGGCCAGGGCCAACAAGAGCAGCAGAGCAAAGTGCTGGTTGTGTGTGAAGGCTGCCATCGGACTGCGGTCTGGATTGGGTTAGGTCTTGGCGCGCTGATCTAACGCTCTAACTGGACACAGTGCGGCGAGCTTTGTGCATTTATACGAGCACAGTGCAGATTCGGGCCAACTGTTTCGTATCTCTATACGGAAATCGAAGAGCCAAAAGTGCCCCAACAGCTGGCGTCACGTGCTGCAGCCAAAAAGAGATAGCCACAAGTCTGGCTGCGGCTATCTGGGTCAGCTGCTTGGGCTGGGAGATGCTTCTAACTCAACTTGAAACTTTGCATGATGGATGCATGGATTGAATCGAATCGAAATCCAAATTCTGTTTGAGCAAAACTTGAGCTATGTTTGTGCTGCAACGGCAGCAAATCAGATGCCCAATCAGATGCCCAATCAGATGCTTTTTTTCTGGTGCTGCTAATTGCTTAGTCTTTAGCTGCGATCTGGCGATAAGAGCCACCTGAACCAGAACCATCGTCAGAACATGCAGAAAGAATGCTCTCCAGCAATGATATGATGTCGTTGGCGGGGGCACGTTTACAGCATGCCAATGGCAATGCGGTGGCATGTGGCTATCGGCTGTGCCGCCGAGGCAGATGGCACTTGCGAGTGGCGATAAGCATCGGCCATAAAAGCGTTCGGATCGTGGCGAGATCTATCAATCACGGACTGGTTCCATCAGCGTTCAGATCAAGCGTTCGAGTGCTCCGAATCCAATCGTTCAAGATGTGGCGCCTTCAGCTGTTCCTTTTGCTGTCCACCTGCTTCCTCATACCCTACGAGGCGAAGCCAACGAAGCGTTCGCCCATCGGCTCCTCTACGCCATCCTTCGTCAGCACAATCGCTACAGGCTCAGCGGAAGCTGCAACCTCCAGCGCCACCTCCACCTCCAGCGCCACCTCCAGCTCCAGCTCTACCTCAATGGAAACGTCAACCTCCACAGCTGACATGGTAGCCAGCAGCACAGCAGCCACAGAAACAGACCCAGACACAGACACAGTGGCCCAAGTGGTGCGACGAGTGACGAACATTGGGCGTCTGGCCGCCAAGGATCTGGCCGATCTGCTGCTGGCCAGCATGCAGGCGCGCGGCATCAAGCTCACGCCCTTCCAGGAGACCACGATGAAGTCCCTGCGCAGCGACGAGTCCAAGGCGGGCCAGAGCGAAGCGGCGGCCCAGCTGCATGTGGGCATGGATGTGATCATCGACATTCTGATTGGCGCCCAATCGGAGGCCAGCTGTGGCCACATCATCCGCGACATTGAGAAGTCGCAGGACAAGAATAGCCTGACCCTGTCACTGAAGTCCTTCCTGGCGCTCTGCTCCTTCAACGGCATCGAGTGCACCGAAAACGAGGTGGTGCAGATAATCAAGAGCAGCACCGCCCAGCAGAAGCGCCAGGAGAAGGCGGCCCTGGCGCAGGACGACTTCGAGATGGCGGAGGGCACGGGTGCCCGACTCACGCGCCGCGTCGGCCATCCACTGGCCACGATTAAGGGGGAGCGCGAAACGGTCTTGACCTTCCTGCAGGCGCGGAATGGCACCCAGCTGACCACGATCCTCAATACGCTGCTGCAGGTGTGCGGTGCCTCGGGCAGCGAGGCCCACAACATCATCCAGAATCTGCGCGAAAGTAAGTTCAGCGAGTAGCTATAGCGAGTAACAGAACTAACCCCAGTGTTCGCTCGCTCTCTTTTTCAGTGGGTCCCGACGCCATCAGCCTGCTGCAGGTGAACGCCTTCAGCATGCTGATCGTCTCCCTGCTGGACAGCCTCACCAGCATTTCGCAGGGCCACAAGAGTGTCTTCTGTGCAGCCACTGCCGACAGCTGGGCGGTGCGCCTGCTCGAGATGGGCGTGGCCAAGGTGGTGCTGCTCGGCCTGATGACGGCTCTCGATCGCTCCATTGTGAGTCCCCCGACCAACAGCAACATGGAGGCGCTCAACAGCCTCAATGGCGGTGGCTCGCTGCAGGACGTGAAAACTGTGACGGGCACCAAGTCGGTGGCTACCGCCAAGCGTTCGACTCTGCCAGCCGTTGGCAGCATCAATCAGCGTGAGTTCAAGATCAGCGCAACGAAGCCCCCGCCCCGGGGAATGCCTCATTTAAATATATATTTCATTTTCTTGTGCAGAGTCGGGCCCGGTCATTGAGGGCGATAGAAACTTTGTGGGCAGCCTGGTTAAGGCCAACGCGCCCGTTGGGGCAGCGGTTCCGCTGCTCAGCGATGTATCCGGCGGCAGCTTGGGCAACGTCAATCAACGTAAGTGACATGGCTGCCAGTTGCTCAATGTGTTCTCTACACTTTCTGCTGCTTTCGCTTTACATTCTTACATTTTTCTCCCTCCTTTTTTTTTAATGTTTCTAGAGGGTCCAACAGCGTCCATTAAGGGCTCCGACAATACAGTGGCCAATGCTGTGGAGGTCAATGCTGTGGTCCAGGCGGCGCTTTCTGTGCTCAGCTCGCTTACCGGACAGGCTGCTGGTGCCACAGCCGGCAGTAGCAGTAGCCCCTCATCGGGCAGCAGCACCACTGGCACGGGCTCGACTACCACAGGCTCCAGCACAACTGGCAGCACAACTGGCAGCTCCACGGGACCAATCGTTGGCAACACCAATGAACGTGAGTTGGGCTGCAAAACCGCCACGGAAGTTCCATGCCTAAACCTTTTCTATTTTCTGCCCTTGCAGAGGCAGCGGACACGGTCATTGAGGGCGATGGCAATAGCAAGACGAGTCTCGTCAGTGCCAATGCTGTCGTCGGCGCAGTGGCTCCAGTTCTCACCCAAGTCTCCGGCGGCGCCATTACCAACACAAATCAACGTAAGTGCTTGGATTTCCAACAAGCTTCGATTGATCCTCACTGCAATCAGCACTTTCTGATGATTTCTGTCTGTGGCTTTTGTTTTGGTCTCTCCAGAGGGCCCGCGCACAGTCATTAAGGGAAACAACAATACGGAGTTCACCGCGGTTGATGCCAATGTGGTGCTCGGCCTGGCCGTTTCTCTGCTGAACTCCATAACCGGTCAGGGCGCAAGCAACTCCACCGGAAGTAGTTCTTCGACTGGCTCCACAGGCACTGGTTCGAGTGGTTCCACTGGTTCGAGTGGTTCGAGTGGTTCCACTGGCTCAACCGGCTCAACTGGCTCTCCTTCTTCGGGAAGCTCAACGAGTGGAAGTTCTGCTGGCACTCCTGCCAACAGCGGATTAATAGGCAACAATATCAAAAGTAAGCTGGCCCCCAAGTCTGCTCTGTCTGCCTGTCTGCTCTGTCGCTGGCATTTTTCTGATTTGATGTCTTCCTTTTCGCTCGCAGCCTCGGGAAGTTCGCTGACTGGCCAAAACAATGTGCTCGGCGGTCTGCTGAATGTGGTGGCTCCGATCGGCGCCAATGTGCTCGCCCTCAACAAGATAACGGGCGCTGGCGGCTCCTCCGCCGGCTCGGGCCTCATTGGCAACCAAATTGAAAGTAAGTAGCTCACGGCGCGCAGGACTCTCCGACTGCTGACTGATCTGTTGTTGTTGTGCCGTTCCAGCGAGTGGCGACAGTGTCAACGGGCAGGGCAATGTCGTCTCCAAGCTGGTCAATGCCGCTGTGCCGGTTGGCCTCAATGTCTTGGCCTTGAACAGCATCACGGGCGGAGGCAGCGGCTCCTCCTCTGGCGGTGGTGCTGGCGGACTTCTTGCGGGCAACTTTCTGACACAGAAAGGGGACATTGTCAGCGGCGACAACAACAAGCTCATAAATGTGGTGGATGTCAGTGGCAATGTGCTGGCCAGCATATTGGCCCTGAACAGCATTGATGGCTCCAGTTCGGGCTCCGGCTCCGGCGTTGGCGTTGGCAATGCAGTCAAGAGTGAGTAGCCTGAATCAGCCCCCAAAGAGCGTGTTCTGAGGTTCGAAACTCTTGCAGGTGGACCCGGCCAGATCATTATGGGCAACAACAATGAGATCCTCAAGGTCATCGACGTGGAACCCAACATCCTGGCCAATGTGGCCGCCTTGAACATCATCAAGGGCAGCGGCGCCGCCTGCGTGGGCAACAGAGTCAGCAGTAAGTGAATGCCCAGCCTTGGACGCGCCCATTCTCACACTCTCCCACTCTCGCTCTCTCCTGCAGGTGGACCCAATACGGAAATTGTGGGCGATAACAATCGAATTTTCAAGCTGGTCAACTTGGATGCCAATGTGCTGGCCGATGTGGGAGTGCTGAACCAGCTCATTGGGAACGTGGCCAACGACTGCAGCGACGATACGCCGACAACGCAGCCCCCCACGGAGCCGCCAACGCAGCCGCCAACGCAGCCACCGACGCAGCCCCCCACGGAGCCGCCGACGCAGCCACCAACTGGTCCGCCGACTCAGCCGCCAACAGAACCGCCCACCTACGGGCCACCCACCAATGAGCCACCCACCAATGAGCCACCCACCAATGAGCCACCCACCAACGGGCCGCCCACCGTCCGCCCGACCCCGCCCAATCCCAACAACTGCTATCGGCGCTACTGCCGCAAGTGGCGCACCCGCCCCAGCTACCTCTGCTACAAGAACTGCGGCGGACCGTTCACCTACAAGCCCTAGGGCGCAGCAGCACGCGTTGCACTTGTTATTCGTGGCACTGCCAGCCACCGTGCCGCTGGGCATCTACTTGATTTGTCTACTCTCTAAGCGAAACGTTGTTTAATTTATTTCCAATATACACACATGCAAAAGTTGAATCACGAAGCGAAGAATATTCTGAAGAGTGTCAAGGAGATCTTGGAAGCATCCTTAGAAGGTGCTTCAGCGAAGAGAATGCAACGAGTGCGGCAATGAGTTCTCTTCGCTTAAATGTTGTGCAAGCGAGCCACAATTTAACTCATTCCTTTTGAGGGGGTGAGCACTCCATAGAGAGCTCTCCACTGCCGCGGGTATCCCCGGGAACAGTAAATACCATGCCAGGCATCTGCCAGAGCCTCTCCCTGTACCCAAACCCCAAAAGCATTAAAAGTTCAGGCTGTCGGAGCGCCACCCATCAAGGTGAGTCAAATGCAATTACATTTCCACACAAAAACGCCCCGAAAAAAGTTTAAACGAAAAGCAAAAAGTTACTGTGTATAAATAAAAGATAACATTATTAACAAACCCCCCGCCCGAACTCCACTGAGAAGAGCACCTCAAGCGAAAGTCAGACAAATGGTCGTCGTCGTCGTCTGCGGAAATCGGGGAATGTTCCGGATCTGCTGGCAGAGTTGTGGGCGGGTGGCTAGCTGGAGTGACGCTGAAGAACGTGCCACACGCCGCATGAAATCATAATGAAAGCAATAAAAGTATCTCCCAACAAAAGACCAGAAACAGAAACACAGAAGCTGAAACAGAAGCTGAAGCAGAAACAGAAACACAGAAGCTGAAGCAGAAGCAACAGCAAAGCGACAACATTGCCGGCGCTTGAGGTGCGAGTGTCGCACCTCATAATTGATGACCTAAGTAATTTGTTATGGCTATGAAACGTGAAGCAAACGCAGCACGTTGCGGCACAGCAAAATATTGAAGCAATTATAAACATTTTCAAAAACCGCCTACGGGGATGACAAACAGCAGAGTTGGACCCCAGGTCCCAGCCCCGGCTAGAGGGTGGCTTTTGGGTGTTTTGGGATTTGCGGTGGGAGGTTACGGCTAATGATAAGCATCGGGCGCGAGTTGGTGTTAAATATTATGCAACACCTTTGGGAGGCAGCAGGTCTCCATCGAGGCGGCATCCCATAATGTATTAATTATTGTCCCCAAGGATAGATCTTTATTTTTGTGCTGGATAATCCCCTACTGAGGCATGACAGACAAAAGGTAAAGCTCTTGCGAGTAAACTGAAACTGAGACCTCGCAGCAAAGATTAAACTGGAGTCACTTTAGGGATGTCTGCACTTGGCTGTAGGCTAGCCAACACTCAGCTGCCACCATTCACCAACACTATGATTCGTATTACCAGGACACTGTCCAGCACTGCGACGACCCATAGACCCATAGTTCGTGGCAACTGTTTCCACTCACTTGTTGCAATATTCCATCTGCGCCCAGCCACTGTCTGTCTGGGTCTGTCTGGGGGAGACAATCGATATTCTGCTACGAGGCATTGGGCATTGAAAATGCAACAGACTTTAGGCGCAGACATGTTTTATGTTCTTGTCAGTCACCGAAAGCGACAGGCGGCAGAGGCAAAGGCAGAGAGAGTGGGAGAGAGAGGGAGACAGCTAGACAGTGGGTGGGAGAAGTTTATGGACAGCAGCAGCAGCAGCAGCGTGTTTTCATCTTACTTTCGCCTTGGCATCGCGGCTGATTTCTTTCATTCTTTCTCTGTGTTGCTCCCCTCGCTACCGCTGCCCACTGCCCGCTGCCCGCTACCCGCTGCTGCCTTTTATTATTGTACATAATTTGCACGTGCTACGAATATCTAAAATTTACGACCAGCGTAGGAGAGCGAAAGTGCACAGGTTGTCTGTCTACGGGATGGGAAATGGAAAATGGGGATGGGAATGGGCATGGGCATGGGCATGGGCATGGGCATGGGATTGGGCATGGGGATTCATGGTATAGGTATAGGTATAGGGGGGTTGGTCGAGCGAGTGGGTGGCTGGCAGTGTCGTGTACATTATTTTGCTTTCAGGCGTTGAAATAAAAGTAAAAGTCGCTAAGCTTTAAATGAGTTGAGTGAAAGCCACACACACAGTCCAGTGGGTCGACCCATCTCTATGTCCGTGTTGTCTGCCCTGTGCCGTACCGAACCGTCCCGTGGGCAAGTACAAGCTGCCCCCCGGGGCTACCGCCCGACTGACTGACTGACTGGCTGACTGGCTTGCTTACTTTTACACGTTTTATGTGCAAAATAAATGTGAACTAATGCATTTTTATTAATATATACAAGCGTGCTGGGAATTTCAAGCTCCCAAGCAGTCTCCTGCCCTACTTCCCCCCCCGCACCACACCACCTAGCCACTGATGATGATTAAGCGTAAAAACCGCAAATGTTTTTTAAATGCAGTGCAAATGCTTTCGGGTCATGCCTGTGAGCTGCTTTCAGTTCTGGCTCTGGCTCTGGTTCTGACTCTGGCTCTGGCTGCTGCTTGGCTCCTCTGGTTCTGGCTAAGTGAGTAGTTTGCTGCTGTCGAGTCAGAATCGTGTTGAAATATTTAGCACAGGCGGCCAGAGTACGTGTGTTAACACACTGTTGCTGCCATTGTCCGATTGGATTTACTGTACATCACAAGAGAGCGCAGGAGAAAGCACGAGAGTGCATGCGAGCAGGAGAGAGCACGAGACAGCAGCAAACAAGCAGCAGCAAGCAGCTTTTTCTACCAAGTGTGGATCGCAAGCGAAGAGCAGTGGAGGGGATTCTTCTTTGTAACCTTTTATATGAGGGATTTATTTCAATCTTTAAGCCAAGCGGCTAAGAAAGTATTTTCGACGTCTGATCCACACCGAATATCTGTATGCAAGTGTGTGTGGATCGCAGCTACATTACCCCCCTCCACGCTTAACGAATATTATAATTCACTTTGTTGACAATGGAATCCACTGGCAAATGAAATGAAACATTGTGAAGGGTAAAGGGCAAGGGAAAGAGAGCAGTGAGAGGAGATGACAAGCTGGCACTTTGCATACTAAAAAGTACCGTACGACACAGTAAGGGGAAGGACAGACGGGAACGGAACGAAACGAGACCGAGACGGAATGAATAGGAAAAGCAAATAGCGCCGCCACCGCCGCCGCCGCCGCTGCCTCTATTGACATTTTAGGGTTTCATTGTAAAGCAATTTAAATTATTGTGTATATTTCTATTTCTATTTCATTCAGCTTCCACTTCCACATCCTCATCTACTTGCTGCTTCTCCATCCACTTATTTTTTCCTATGCTCCTTTCTATGTGTTCTATGGGTGGGGGTGGGGGGGATTGGGTGTGGTATGTACAGTGTTTTTTTTTTTTTTGGGGTAAGAAAACATTTTCAACTTAAGCATTCAGGACATCGTGTCCGCGACTCGTGTACCATCCATGTTCTGTGCTGCCCCGGACCTCGGCTGGATTTTATTTTGTGCAAATTTTTCAAATGTTATCCTTAATTTAGTTTATAAGTAGATGCCAGGCACGTTCCAGGCAAATGACATTTTATTTGTGGATTTTTATAGACTTTCCTTATGCGAACGCGCGCACTCGTTCCCTCCGCTTCCCTCCGCTTCCCCTCTCTCACACGTCTCTCTCTCTTGGCATGTGCGTGCCGTGGGGGGGTGGGCGCCCAAAAGGTGGGGACGGGGTGTTCGAAAAATAGGTCGTAATTTGTGTGTTGTTGTTGTGAGTTTTCATTTTTCTTCTTTTCCCTTTTTGCCTTTTTCCCTATTTTATTCTTTATTCCTTTCTGGACCACATGTGTCTTTGATGACTCATCCAGGATATGGCTGGAAATGGGGCCCCATTTATATCATCCCCAAGGGTGATGAGCGCTCATTGTGGACTCCGACATAGATATCGCATAATATCGTTGCATATCATGGCCCGCATTCCCCATTTCAGTTATCCCCGCAAGCGACGAATCTTGCTCAGAGCTAAAAAGATGCTCAAGGCTGAGGCTTAATTCTCAGCCGTGAGTATTCCCAATTATTTGATCATTTATTTGTGTCAGAAAGCAGCTCAAAAGATCGCTTAAATGGAAGCAGTAAATATCAAGCAGTATTTTCAGTATTTACCACTCAGCAGATGGCGTATAGGGAGTGGTTCTTCCTGGGATAATGGCATGCAAGTAATTCAGTTTTACAGTAAATGAATTTTCCATAAAGATAAAAACTATGCTCCACTTACAACAATTTGAACTTAATTTATAAATATGTTCATGGTGCCAAAAGGAATGGAATTTCGTGCAGGACTTATCCATGGATGCCCGAAAGATATCAATCGGTTAAGGCCAAGTGAGGAGATGCTCTACGGAGCTCGGTAAGCAAGTACTCAGCCTCGCATGGAGCTGCTGCTGTCCGTTCGAAGGAGACGGATATGTGCCAGCCGTGCAGCTTTGCGCTCCACTATGACAGTTCTTGTGGGAATATCCTTTTGTTGGTCAGATTACGTACCGTACTAAGCCCCAACCCCCACCAACCCGCTCCCAACCGCCAGTTGCTAAGTTTTCTACCCTTCGGGGAATGGCATGGGGGGGGGGTCTGTGCGCTCGTATAACCGTAATGAAAAACCAGCAACAACAGCAGCGAGAAATAACTGCAATAAAAGGCAAAACAATGGAAAAACACTTTGCCGCGGGAGCTGCTCTTCGTTCCGCTTTTGTGGGCTGGACTGGGCTAGGGCTGCCTGGGACTGGGGCTGCAAGCGGATTGAAGGTGAGAGCTGACGTGTGTTACACACACACACACACACACATAGAGGGTAGTAGGGTACGAAAATAGAACATAAATTGCGCACAATAAAGCAAGAATTAAAAAGCGTAAACAAAAATTGCACTTGTGCTCGCTCCTCCATACACTTCATTCGCATTCGCATTGCCATTGCCATTGCCCTTGCCATTCCTCCGCCCACCTCTTGCGCCCTTCTTGCTGCCTCTCTCTCTCTCTCGCTGCTGGAGCACTTGTGCCTGGCAAAGATTTCGTCTTTGTTCCTTGATTGGATCATTCCATGGCGCAGACACTAGTGGTAGCTGCTAATGCTACTCGCATCCCGGCAAATGGCAGGTGGCATGTGGCCCGGCTGCGACTGCGGCTGCGGATGCATTCACTTTGGCAAAGAGCCCGGCCACAGGTGAACACTAATCAAGGCAGCTGTCCAGGCCAGCAGTTGAAAGCCGAAAACCCTTGCAGGCAACCAGCCAGCAGGTGCGCATATTTATGGAGCATTGCCATTAAATACCCGATCAAAATTGGCGCATAAAAAGTAGCCGGAATTCCTTTTGGGCATTGTCTGCTGAATCTGTCTCTCTTTCAGGGCTAGCTCCTAATAAAATCCAAGTTCTGCAGCTCCCTTAATTGAAAGCAACTGCTCAAAGGGTATAGAATATTGTGCACATATTTTACAAAATATAAAACAGGCTGGTGGGGGGTGCTGCGAAAAAAAGGTACGGGACCTTGCTATTTTGTGTTAGTCCTTCCATTGTGCCGCATTCTCTGTTTTTTTCTGTGCTCTGCCTGCGATTTTGTTGCTCAGTTTAATGGCTGCTGGGCTGCTGGGCTGCTGGCTCTTGGCTCCAGTTCCTGTTGGTGTGAAGGGAGAGCCCTGGCCCTGGGCCCTGGGCCCTGGGTCCTGGCTCCTGGCCATAGTAGACAAAAGGCGCCAACACTTTTGCATCACTTCGATTGTAATTTCATGCCCGAATTATCCTTGGGGAGACATTTACCCTAAACGAAGGAGCGCACCCGAACACCAAGCACACAAACACGGAGAGAGAGTGATAGAGAGAGAGGGGGAAGGGAGTGGCAGAGGTGGCGGTAGAGAGCGGCACGGACATGCACATAAATTTCAATAGGAAGCGTCGAAAAGGAAAAGTCAAAAGTGAGTGGGGAAAAAAGAAAGGACCAGAATCAGTACCAGAACCAGCAGCAGCAGCAGGACCTATATTGGGGGGGCTGTTCAGGCTCGAACATGCGGCTCAAAGGAACAAGAGCGAACACACACACACACAGCTGAAACACACTCACACACACACACCTACCTTTATTATTATTTTTACACTTAACTTCCGGTTTACGCCTATTATGCCCACCGGGTGGGTTGCTTGGTTCGTCGCCTGCCTGCCTGCTGCTGGCTGGCACGGCCTCGCTCCCCCTTTGGCAATCTTGTGCCCCGGCATCAAATTACAAAATACTCGTACAACCACCCCCCTCGTACAGCCCCTCCCGAGCCCCAGTTGCTCCTGGCTGCTCCTTGCCTTTGCACCTTTCTCATCCTGGATGAAGTTATTGTCTCTGACATTCTGTTGTTACTTCTTTTTTCTTTGCCACTGGCACTGGCACTGACTCTGCCACTGCCACTGCCACTGTATCTGCCTTCTGCTTCTCCCCACTCCCCACACCCCCCACACCCACTTCCATTTCTCTTCGTTTGTCGTTTGTGCCACGCATTTTCACGTGTTCGTTCCGCATAGTTCCGTTTGATATGCCACAAAGGTGTCGCCGCGAACGTGTGCACTTCCCACCCAGCGCCCAGCCCACAGTGGGGACTTGGGAGGATCTGCTTTGGTGCCACAATGTAAGCGGAAGCCACCGATTACAGATTGCGGCCTGCCCCGCCCCCACCAGCGTCTGCTCGCTCCATCCTGTGGCAGCTTAAGCTCCCCTTGGGGCAGACGCTCTGATGGGATGCCAAGTGTATGGCTCTCATTCCGCGGGCCCAAGATCGCAACATCGATAAGCTGTGTGCAAAATAAAGTAATACCCTATTCGATATTTCCCTGAGCCATTTAATAATCGATTTCCAATCGAATAGTCACAGATTTGAAAAGGATACTGCTGGAGGAGGCTTCAAGTCGGCTGATCCCTGAGCCCCGATCCCTGACTGCCACACCTTGCCACACCCGCGGACTCATAACCGATTCATTAACGTGCCGCAGCCGTTTTAACAGTTAATCGAGCGCCCGTATCGCTGCGATTTTTCAACATCCGCCAGCGCCAGCGTCAGCGCCGGGAAATGGGATACATCCGATATCAAAGTCAAGGCCTTTCACGGCGCTTACCTAAGCTCCATGTCGGGGTTTGGGGTTAGGGGTTTGGGGTTCGGGGTTTGGGGTTCGGGGTTCGGGCTTCAGCCTCGGGCTTTGTGGCAGACAGAGAGCGCAACGTTCATGTGTGTGTGTGTGAAAGAGAAGCTGCTGTCAGCTTTGATTGATGCGCTGGAAACTTCGCGTGAAATTGCACACCGAAAACACCAAAAAAAAAAACCAGAAACGGCATAGACAAGAAAAACGAGAGAAGCCAGAAGCCAGAGCCAGAAGCCAGAGTCAGAGCCAAAGCGCGAGTACATAGCAAACGGTACGCCAAGGTGCGGTACAGTTACGGTACAGTACGGCACGGCAGGAAGGAAGGAAGGAAGGAAGCACTCAGTGCACACAGACACTCACACATGGCATGCATTCATCTCTTTCTCTTTCTCTGTGCCCATGCTCCATCTCTCTCGCTCTCGCTCTCTGTCTCGCTCTCTGTCTCGCTCTCTGTCTGTCTCTCTGCCTGCGTGTGTGTTAGGCACTTTATTTGTGTAGGGCGGCTCGGTTGGGCGCACACCTCAGCTGTCGTGTGTGTGGGGCCCCTTGGTCCTTGGTCTCCCCAGTCCTGACGCGCTTTCAAATGGGGAAATTAAAATTCCAATAATAGCAGGTGCTCGGCTCAGTGTCTATCTATCTGACAGTGCACGCTCGAACAGATGCACGAATGCAGATCGAATGCGAGTGCAGAGCGCACATAGCGAGTACCACGAGCGACTACATTCAACTCGTTGGATAGCAAGAGCAAAGGCTTCAGCTATATTTATATTTATTTATTTTATTTCTTTATATATATTTTTATTTTTATTTATTTATTTATATTTATTTTTATTTATTTTTTATTTTATTAGGTTTTCGCTCAGTATTTTGTTCAGTTGTAACCTCGAGCGAGTGTCTGGGACGAGTGCATTCAACTCGTTGAATTGGCAACGTGACAGCATTGTCTGTGCGCATGCAGAATAACCCCCAGCGATTTTCAACCCATCGAGGGTGTACTGTAACTCCTGCTACATATATATATAGTAGATAGCTCTCCCTCCCCTTTTGTGGGCTGAGCTGAGCCTCTAAGTCTTCCTGTTTCTGTGCCTGTGCCGGTGTCTGTGCGATAAAAATAAATTAAGCCACAAATTGCAATTTAATTTAAGGTTTTCTTTAGCCTCAATGCCATGCCAGCTTTCCCCACAGCCCAAAGCCCACAGCCCAAAGCCCACAGCCCAAAGCCCACAGCCCAAAGACAGCCAGCCAGCCAGCCAGCCAGCCAGCAAGCAAGGGAAGTTGCGACACTTTTTCGTGGCATATTAAAATAACTTGCCACATATTTCGGTGTCGCCACGCTCACTGCGGTGGGCGGGCATGTTGGTTGCCGAATTTATGGCATTGCAATTGCAAATATAATTAAAATTTCCAACTCTCTCGCTATCTCGCTGCTTCTGACGCTCTGCTCGTTCTTGCCTCTGCTGCTCGCTTGCTCTGGCAGTGCTTGGATATTTTTCGAAATTATTTTCAGCGCCTGTCATCTTTGGCTCGGGCTAATTGAAGCTTAGCGGCGACTCTACGATTTAATTGGAGCTTCAACTGACAGACGGAGCGGCAGAGGCATGAACGGGCATCGAAATGGAATGCATGTGGCCAGGGCCGGGCAGGGCAGGGCAGGGCCTGATTGGAATTGTAACGAATGGCAACTGCAGGGGATAGCCGCGGCATATGTGCCACTGGATTTTAAATAGTGGACCCAAAAAAGGCTAAAATTAATTGCTGATTAGGCAGTGCATGGCACAGATCACCGAGGAATAAATGGCAATAAAAGAGAATATATTCAGCACAGGGATTGCCCTGCCCTGCCCGCTCCGCTCGTCGCTGACTGAACATTTATCGGCTCACTTTCGCGCTCATCATTTATTTTGTGCTCCATTCAACGGCTCGAGACTGAGATCTCCATAAATAATCGACAACATTTTCGCGTTTTCCGCTGGCATTCCAACGCGGTGCGGGGTGGGGGGTGGCGTGGCGTAGGGACTGCAGCAGAACTTGGCAGAACAATTTTATGCTTCAATTTCCGTTTCCTGTTTTAAGGGCAGCAGCAGCAGCAGCAGAGTTGTTCGCTTTTCGCTTTGCAGCCATCAGAGCGGCGTCATTGGCAATTGAGACAGACAGACAGACAGAGCGATAGACGGGTCGATGGGTCCCACCCCCTGGGGCGGGAGGCAGGGGGTATGTTTTTCTAACAAAGCGTTATATCCTGCATGTATTCCTTCTATTTTTGTTCCCTCATTTCTCTCATTTTTTCCATTTGTTTTCGTCTTTTATTGCCGAAACAGCGGGCGAGTAGTGGGAGGGCAGGAAAAGCGATACCTGGAGAGTGCCTGCCACCACCACCACATCGCCACATCGCCACACCGCCACACCACACCGCATCAGCACTCAACCGCACCATAAACCAGCCCACCACTCGCCCCTCCCCGCAGTCTAGCAAAACGAATTTTGCTTAGTTTTTACAGCAGACATTGCCGGGAGGGAGCTTTAGTGACATTTGACATTTGATATGCCTTAATCAACTATAAAAGCTCGCAGCAGACATCGCAGACATCGCAGGGCTGGCGCATAAAACTGATGCAACATGCAGCAACATGTGGCCGTAAAAGCAAACGCCCCCGCACACAGCACACAGCACACAGCAAGTCATCTCCGCCGCCACCGCCGCCACCGCGTCTTCGTCTCAGCCATTCAGGTGCCTGGCTCTGCTCTGCCCTCTGCACGATCCACAGTCACGTACGGCTAAGTGGCCCCGGCCAAATTGCCGGCTTCACTGTACCACCCACACACAGCACTAAAAAGAGGCTCACATTTCCCAGTGCTGGGGCGCATCCTTTGGCTGGTTTACATCTGGCATTTCCATTGTTTTTGCTGGCATCTGTATGGCCTAACCTCACTCACGATTCCCGCAGATTAGTGCACACGCCGAGTCCAGCTGCTCGGAGGATCCGTCCCTGGGTTGTCCGTTGGTGGCTGGCCACTTGACAGCCCAGCTGCTGGCCGAGCGCCGTCCGAGCGGTATCTATAATAGTTGTGCACAGACCTCAACCGATCTGTCAAGTCAATTATCCGTTTGATTTGCATTCAAAGTGGGAACGGGCGGCGAAAGCCCCCCCCATTTGTGGGCGTGCGTTCCAGTGCCAGTGCCAGTGCCAGTTCTCACCTCTGTGATGCCAGGGAAAGGGCAAGGGACGGGAGAGAGGGAACAGTGGTAGAGACAGTGGCTGCGGCATGGTGTGGACTACTACAAACGATAATTAATGAAATCTGACATCAGTTGGGGCTGGAGAGAGAGGCAGGCAGAGATGACGGCATAGCCATGGACAAGGGTGAACTGGGAAGGGGCTGGGCTGGTGCTGGGCTTGGGGCTGGGCTTGGGGCTGGGGCTGGGCTGGGGCTGGGCTGGTGCTGGGCAGTGGGCTGGGGGCTGCGTCTGATGGTCTCTGGTCGAGTGTATCGATGAGTGAGACGGCGGCGACGTTGAATGCTCTTAATGAGAAATCGTTTTAATTGAGTTTGCATGTTTATGGCTGCCTTTTCACTTGAGCAGCGCCTGCACTTTTTGTCCAGTGCGTCACAACATCACCCCCCACCCCACCGCGCCCCACTCACCCTGTGGCAACCGGCAATCACTTTAAAAGCCAAACCTTTGAGAGCTTGGGTGCGGGGTGCGTGGTGCTTGGGTCTGCGGGGGTCTGTTTGGGATTGGATCCAAGGCAGGGTGAGGGTGCTGGTTTTCGGGGGCGCCTGACGACGAGGTCAGCCACATATTGTCATGTACAATGGCATCATTTGTGGGCTGGGACTGGGGGCTGGCACTGGGGGCTGGAACTGGAACTGAAACTGGGAGCTGGGTTCGAGCAGCACATCCACAGCTGAGGATGTAACCGCATGCTGCCGCTCCTGATGAGGGTCAATTGTCCATTAGGGGGCACCATCTTTGGGGGTAGCGCACACACATGTGTGTCTGTTCGTGTGGCAAGCAACTTTTGACATGCCACCCCATCGACGAGCAGAAGAGACTGCTTGGTGGCTGCTGCTTGGTGGTGGCTGCTTGGTGGCTGCTGCTGCTTGGTGGCTGTTGCTGTTGCTGCATCTGTGGCATAATTATTTGTTGATTATGTAAATCCAGCGACTCCCCTTGCTCCCCTTGCTACCCTTGCTCCCCCATGTGCTCCTCCATCGATAGTGGCTCATCCTCGGGTTAACACGCAGCCTTTGGCTCACTCCCCAGCAGGCAGGACATTATCATCGCATAATGCGACTTTGAGTTACCCGTTTGGAGCTCCATTTTTTTTTTTGCAGCTTTTTGTGTGCCACAACAAATTAGTTGGTTACCAGATCTGCCAGTCATGGAAATCTCTATGCAAACTTTGCTGCCGTTAGCGCTGCGCTGGTCCTCGAAATGTGGCTGGCGAGCACTCCTTTTTTTTCGTGCTGGATGGACAAGAAGAATCGCAGCTAAGTGCAGACTTTTGGTGTCAGCATTTATATTTATCCGTCGGAGCAAAAAAGTAAAAGCAAAAGCACCAAAAAAGCACCAAAAAAAAAAAGAAACCAAAAAAGAAGAAAAAGGAAAAGGGTGGCCATGGCCGTGGCATAGCGGAGCTGGCGGGGGCACAGCGTCTGTTTGTGCAACAAAGCAAATTGCTGTAATCCATTTTCCGGGCGCATCAGCTGCTGCTGCTGCTGCTGCTGCTGGCTCTGCCATCAAATGAAATGGATTTTTATTAGATTTTGCTTGTAAAGAAGATTTAAATTTATTTCGTTCTTTTCTGGAGCTGCACTTGCCCCTCCCCCACCCCCTGGGCAACCGGTTGTTGTTCCGCTTCCGGTTTTGTTTTCCTTTCGGTATCTTTCGCTCTGTTGGCGCTCACTCCGTTCGTCGCTTTCGCTGCTTTCTCCCCTTTCGCCGCTTTTGCAGCTCTCTCTCTCTCTCTGTGGAAGATTAATGACAGTTCCCTCTGGGAGCGGCAAAGGGGAGCTGCAGCAGTGCAGGAATTGTCGTCGAGTCCGCCACCCCACCGACTAGCAGCGATAGTTATGCTCCCCTTTCTGCACCCACTGCCTTTCATTCATTTTCTTTGTCAACTTATCCCTTTCATCGTTCGCCGTGCTGCTTCTTATCGCATTCATCCCAAGAGCCTTCCCGCTTTAGCTCCTCCCGAAAACTTCTCCAGCAACTGCCCCAAAAGCGTTAGATCCCATGGAAACATTTCGATCGTGGAACGAATCCCAAGCTCATAAGCATCGGAGAGAATTTCCGTGCTGCTTGCTTGCTGCTTGCTGGCTGCTTGCTTGCTGCTTGCTGCTGCTTGCTTCATGCTTGCTTGCTGCTTTCTGCTGCTTGTATCGATTCAAAATTCGATATAAGCTTTAAAAATCATTTCGAATATAATAAGAAAACGCAAACACAAAGCACTTTTAATAGCAAACATGTCAAAGGAGAGTCTTCATCTTTGGATTATCCGTGGCACCGCCACACCCACACCCCACTGCTGCTGCTGCTGTTGCTGTTGCTGCTCTTCCATTTCCGCCAAATGTCACGTACAGCCATAGCCAGCGGGCGACGCAACATGTCCAAACATGCAACAAACTAAACGCAAGCCCACCCGTCGCCCACCCTCCGTCCATGTTTGCCATTTTGCCATGTCAAAGAAAGCCGGAAGCGCCGCCATATTCGTCGCAGAAAAGAAGATGGCACAGCAGCTTCCTTCCGCTTTGGCACAGGGAAGCAGCGAGGGATGCTGGCAGAGCCAAAGAGCCAAAGAGCCAAAGAAATGGCCATCAAACTGTCTCTTTGGCTTGCTTAGCGATCGGTCGTTGTGGTGTGTCCTTGCCTCTTCCTCTTTTACTTGCACTTTCCGCTCGCCTGCGATTCCATTAGCCTGATTTTCACTTTGGAAACATTCTGCTTGCTTGTCGTTTGCATGAAAATGCATTGTGGAAGACAGGCAGACAGCCAGGCCGGACAGACGGCTCGACGGCTGCAATTACAGCATGTTCAGCACGAATTTCAATTGGTTCGGGTACAAAATTCAAGGCAGCAGAGGCAGTAGAGGCAGCCCCCATCAGGGCTATAAAATGTGCAACTAATACGATTACCAGACGAGACGAGACGGGACGAGTCGACACCAGACGAAGCGGGACGAGTGGTTGGCTGCCTGCAGGGTGGAGTGGAGTCCGTGAGCTGCAGCTTTAATGTGGCAGTCTGCGAGCGAGCGGGAGGCATTGGGGTTGGGATTGGGGCAGAAGCTTAGTCAAATATATTTTAAATTATGATAAATTGACTTTCGGCTAAGGAAGTTGACTTGCCAGCAAGCAGCAGCGGCAGCAGCATCAATGCTGCCACTGCCACTGCCACTGCTGCCAGCCAACTTTCAAGCTCAAAGTTCAACTCGAGGGTTCTGGGGGATGGGTGGTTCTTCGGGTGGGTTTCGCTCGAGTCCTGCTCGAGTCGAGTTGGAGTCGGAGATGGAGATGGGTCACAGCGGCCTTATTGTCATCTTATTATGCAGAGTCTGGCAAAGCGTGACAATGAGACAATGTCGTCCGCCTCCCTGTTCGCATCCGCATCCACAGCCACATCCACAGCCACATCCACAGCCACATCCACAGCCGTGGAGTGCATTAACCGGAGGACTCGACGAGGCAGCGCGTGCTAGTTGAATTTATTGTGCTCCAGCTATAGCTCCCACTCGACTGGATTCTGTCCGAGAGCAATTTGCAGTTTTACGCTTACTTAAATTGTGTCTAAAATGACAAGAGCCCCGCAGGAAGAGCGGCTCGAATGGGGTTGCAAAACCACACACAAACAAAAAACAACAAAAAAGAAGGGTAGGGAAGACTGGAGTGGAGTGGAGTGGTGTGGAGAAGTGGCAAGCAAAAAGGGTTGTAGCCGTGCCGCCCCGGCTGGGCGTAAAATTTTTTTATTGTTATGTCTTTTGCTTCTTTGGATGTAACATTTTAAGCGTTATGTTCATGTGGCGGAGGCGTTGGGGGTCGAGGCGGGGTGCACGTTCAATCGATGTTAATATTTTTTGTTTGAGCGGCAATGAAATTGAAAATTGTGATGCTGTGTTGGCCGAAAGAGGCGCAGAAAGGCGACTGAGTGTGAGTGTAAGTGGATTTGTTGTGTGTTGTGTGTTGTGTGCTGTGGGTCGTGCACTGGCATAACGCTGCTCCACCATTCTGCATAATGGATTGAGTTTCATTTTAATCCGATGATTTATAGTGGCCACAACAGATTGACTGGCCGCTCAAAGGGTTTGGATCTAGTGGAAAGTGCACACGAGCTATTAATATATATCACAGATACACAAAAACAGTTTGCTTTTAGTGCAGGCTCTCCGCTAATTTCGTTTCATTTTCCTGCCGAGTTTAAGGCATGTTTGGAGTTCGATTTTTAGCCAGTTAAAGTTAAAGCCCTTTAAAGCGCTCTGTTTACATTGGCTAAGAAGCGACTGGGAGAGCCCACCCACAGTCTGCCCCCGTCGATTGACTTGATTTGCATTTGAAAATCTTGTGGAAATTAAAAGGAAGACAAAGGGCGGCGGGCTATCCGGCGAACGCATCTCTTGTGTAGACAAATAAACTATGGATATGTACATGTATCTCCAACCCCCCCATTGTGCACCATCCACCCCATGTGCAGGGGCAGGGGCAGGGGCAGGGGCAGGTTCTCTTTGTGTGTGTGTGTTATTTGAACCCAAGTCTGCGGCCAGTTACGTAATGTGATAAGAATGCGAATGCCCACCCCGCCGCTGGAGTCCCTTTTGGGGTCAGGTTCTGGCTGTGGCTGTGGCTGGGATGTCGCTGTGCAGATCCTGTGGCCTGGACTCGATTTGCATAATTTGCGAAAACAAAAGTCCAGCAATTCGAATTGAATTTTGACATTAGTGAGTGCTCCCTGTACTCGAATTTGTCACGCTCCCAGGAGGAGAGCAGGAGAGACAGCGAGAAAGAACTGAGCAGAATATATCTGTTTCTACATACATTTATCTATGCATAACAAAATCTGACAAATAGCTGAGATTTCCGTCGGCTTACGGTTGGAGGTTTTACGGTTTTGTACGGTTTTGTACGGTTTTTACGGCTTTTACGATTTACCTGAGCAGCGAGCCATATCCGGACAGAGGGGTGCCGTGCCGTGGCGTGGCGTGGCGGGGCGGGAAGAATGACTCACTTCATGCGTAAATTGGAGTGGACATTTGAAGAGTTTTTCTTTTGTTGGCGACCTGCCAGAGCAGAGCCGCCTGCTAATTGCCACAAAACTTTTGTGTCCCTGCGCCCTGCGCCCTGTGTCCAGTGTGGAGCGGCGAGAGGGCCACCAGCGAAGGGCAGGGCTGCTTCTGGGGGACCTGTGTGACGGCGGGTAGCTAGAGAATGGTAGAAGTATCGGGGAATTGTGTGTCACTGAAAATGCGCAACATTGAAGCATCCGCCAAAGGAATTTGCTGCTGACATTTTTTAATTTTACACTCGACTGACTGGATGGATGGCCGGGGCTGCGCTCTCGCACTCGTACTGGATGCCATTCCCCCCTGGATTTCCCCCCGTGGATTTCACCCCGTGGATTCCCCCTGGATTACATCGGATTATGGCGAAGAGGGATATGAGCAGGAATATAAATATTTCTCCCACCGTTGCCGTATACGTACGTACATACATACATATGTACATATATGCCGGATGGTGCGAGTCGTGGTGGAAGACTGGCGGGTGGACTGGCAAAAGGTACATTTCCATGTGCCGTCATTGCAATTGCATTTCGCAGAGCGCTCACCCAGCTCACCGCGACAGCGCTCCTAACGAGTTCGCTGATCAATCAGCCGGCAGCAGACGCAGCTCCCTGCTGCCACCATCAAAGATATCGATTTTAATCCTCGATACCTATACTTGTTTAAGGCTGACAAACTTCATTTATTGTGATTTATTTGTGCTGCCCGTTGCCAAGCAGTTCAGCGACAACAAGGCAAGCTTTGGTCCGTTTTCTCCATTGCAAGCAAAGTGATCAAGCAGTGCGGTGATGAAGGTTTAGTTCGTTTTCTCTTTGAATACTCCTGGCAGCAGTGCGCCGCTACAAACAAAAGCTTTGTTTCGCTTTACAAGCATTCCATCAAGCAGTGCGTTAAGAGAAGAGAAGATCAAGCGATCGAGCAGCATAAAGCAGCTCATCGCGTAGCAGTGCGTAGCTTTGGTGAATTTGTACATTCAAAAGAAACTTATTAAGTGAACGAAAATACGAATTAGCTCTTGATTTCTCTGGCGTCGTTTAATTGCTTTTCCGCTGTAATAAATGGATAAACTACAGTGCTTTTGCATCGTCTCTTATCGATTATGGCTTGTCGATTATGGCAGTCTGCTTGCCATTGACTCTTTTGATTTACAGCATTCCTGAAATCCATGCAAATTGAGTTTCCTTTCGCTATCATTCCGATAATTATGCTGTGATCCGAATCGGCTGACTCCCGTTGCCTGCTCCTGTTGCTGTTTGTGCACGGTACACATTTACATAAGGGCCAACCCCATTGCCATTCCCCCCTTCGCCTTTGCCATTCCCCTTTGCCTTTCCCCTTTGCCTTTCCCCTTTGCCGATCCCTTTGGAAGTTTTCAAAGTTGTCTGTCTGCTTCATCAGCATGTTTCAAGGCCCTCTCTCTCGCCTGTGCACTCATTGAATGCTATGGCAAGTCATTTGCATATTTGTTGTTTATGTTGAAAACAAGATTTCGTTATTAACTTTGCTTAATTTGTTTGCCGATGAAAATGGAAATGAAAACGAGAGCGAGTGCTAGTGCTAGACAGAAAGCGAGAGACAGAGAGAGTGAGAGAGAGACACAGGGAGAGAGAGAGCTGCGGTAAACGAAAGCGAATTGAGCCATCGAAGAAGCCGAAAAAATTTATTCTGTTGACCGAAGCTGTTTCATCGCCTCAATGGTTTTTGGATTTGTTTGCTCTCATCCCTTGGGTTAAGGGCTCTTATTAATTGCAATTTGGATTGCGCAACCCCAAGCCCCAACCACCAACCGCAACCCCAAAGCTCAATCCCATCATCATGCTAGAAAACTCCTTGAGAAACAAACGAGAGCAACAAAGCGCCCGAGACCAAGAGGAAGCCATAAATAATGCCAAGTACTGTCTGCTGTCCCTCGCTCCGACTGCACGGACAGTCGTCCAAACGGAGTGGACAAGAAATTTGTGTTCCACTTAATTTCTTGGGTGTGGGGGACGAACCATAAGACCAGGAAGGGCTGCTCTGGGCTGGTCTAGGCTGGTCTGGTCTGGTCTGGGCTGTGCTGTTGGATCTGGCTTGCCAGATAAGATTGCGAATGAAATGTTCAAGTGGAAATTTTAGTTTGCATAAATTATGCGGCAAACGTGCAGACTGACCCCAACTGAAGATATGCCCGCTAGCATCTAAGCCATGGAACTGCTTAGAGACTGCTTACAGAGACTGCTTACAGACGTATTGTCAATCTTTGCTTTCTTTTGTCGCATCCAAAGTCGAACAATTGCCAGTCGCCATTTTTTGAGTAAATAAAATGTTATGTGCCAGGCATCCCCTTCCTGTAAATATACATATATAAAATCATGTGTGCCACTCTGCCAGGTGTAAACAGAAACAGTTCCCAGTAGCTCGTTGAGGGTATGCCAGGCATCGGCTTGCTGAAGTTGCCTTCATTTTGGTTGTAATTCGGGTGTCTTCCCTCTGTTCAGACCACTTGTATCATATTATCCATCTAAATCTCTTGCTGCGTCTCTCCACTGCCTCTCCCTCTCGCTCTCTCGCTCTCTCCCTCTCGCTCTCCCTCTCTCTCTTGCTCTGAAACACTTGTCTGTCCGTGGGGCCTGTCTCGACGCCCGTCCGTACCCATTGCCTCTTGAGTTGGGTCGCATTCGACTTTCCCTTTTCCCTTTTCGCCGTTTTGTCGAGTGCCTTTCGTTTCGATTGGTTTGCTCTGCACATTCGCGCGCATCCGCATACATCCGCACACATCCGCATGTCGGATGTTGCTTTGCTTGTCCAACTAAATGGCGTTTCCGTATCGGGGGCCTGGCATCGCATTCACCTGGCAGCCTGGACGCGTCTCGTTGTGAGCGCAGCGGATTGGATTAGATGCCGCGGCGCACTCTGCTAATTGTCGGTCAGGGGTAATCATCGTCAGCAGCTGCATCATCATTGCGTGTATTATCGTGAGCGTTATCATCGTCATAAGTAAAGCTGGAAACCAATTTCCGCTCATCCAAAGCAATAAAACTTTAGCCTCGGCAGCACAGCCTCCACTCCGAAACCCGTCCGAAGTTCAGGCCGAAAAACTTGAGTGGCTGGACTTCAACTGCAGGCTGCAGGCTGCTGCTGCTGCTGCTGCTGTTGCTGCAAAAAAGGCCTCAGATAATGGCCACAGGGGCATGCAACAAGAAAAAGCATGCAACAGTGGAGCAGCAGCAGCGGCAGCAACCCTGAAAAACTTTTGACCAGAGCAAAAAGTTGATTTCCAACTAGCCCAACGACGTCCTGGTCTTGGACCTGTTCTTGGACTTGTCGAAGATTCCGCAAAAACTTGCTGCATACACTGCGGCATGCCCCCACACCCGACCAAAAAAATAGAAAGTATAAGAGAGCCAACAACAGGCCAAAACCAAAGGGTGGAGAGGGAGCACAAAAAACTTTGCCGACTTTTGCGGAAGAAAGTAAAAACGATGCCTCCACTCGCACTGACAGTCCACTGTCAAAACTTTTTTGATTATCTTAATTGCGATTACGGGACCGCCAGAAAACCCCAAAAGAAAAAAAGAAAACCCCCAAGAAAAGCGAGCAAAAAACGTAGAAGGAAAAACCCACCCAATATGCGTGCATAACCCCAAACAGGGCGACAGACAGACAGACAGAGAGAGAGAGAGAGAGAGACAGAGCGAGAGACAAATAGTCGGGAGACTGCGATATACAATCGGGGAGGGAGTACACCGAGGGCTGGGGTAAGTGTCTGGAAAGAAAGCAGACGGTCCGACAGGCAGACAGACAGGCAGATAGAAAGCGGGGTGAAATTAACAAGATTGAGCCCCCCCCCTGCCCAGCCATGTAGCTCTGGAGCTCTGTAGCTCTGGAGCTGTGTATCTTTGTTGTATCTGTAACTGTGGCAGGCAATGAAAGAAAATTGGGCTATCAAATGGAGGAAAAACAGGCAAGAAACAGACAGCCGCTTGGCTCAAGGATGGCAAAGTTTTTTTTGGGGACGTTTGCCCACTGCTCTGATCCCCGGGTTTTTGTCCACTGCAATTACACTCGATTCCCCCAAGTCCCCCAAAGGACAGCCCGCCACCACCACCACCACCACCACCGATAATCACAATTCGAAAATAATAATAATAATAGTTTTTCTTTCTAGTTTTTCTTTTGATTAGCTTAGGGCTGGGGCTCACATGCATAGAGCACACTTTGAGTGGGTGAGCGGCGGAAAGCCATCCCCAAAAGTATTCCACAAGCCAATCGGCAGATCAATATACACAAGCAGAAAGCAAAATGCTGCTACATAGAGACGTGAAAGCGAGTGGCGCCGCAAAGCTTGCTCCGGATTTTAATTGCTCTCAGCCGGCACTCGACTCAATGGCCAAATCAACATTTCATGGCATAGGTGGTCCATGCCCCATGCCCCTCCATGCAGCATGCTGCTACTGATGCTGCTGCTGCTACTGATGCTGCTGCTCATAAAGTGCCTCAATTGAATCAACCAGCGGAAATATTTGCACGCACACACACCACACAAACAAAGATACAGCTACAGATACCTATGCAGAAACACAGAGCGGAAAAGAGAGCAAGAGAGGAAGAGAAAGCAAGAGCGGGAGTGAGCAGGAGAGCAAGAGAGCAAGAGAGGGCGATAGAGAGTGAGCAGTGGAGAGAGGTGAGAGTGCTCACAAAACCATGAAATGCTTTCGGGCCACAAAATTTTGTGCTGGCTCAGCATCAAATCAACAAACGAATATAAACCAAAACTCGAATTATTATTATGATTACGACGAGTATTAGCAGTGGGCCACACAAATACATATATGTACATATGTACATGCTTACATAAGTATAGATACATATATATAGGAGTGCATATTGGGCCAGATGTGTCTGGCAGTGCGTTTTGTGTGCACTCTGCCGGCTTTGGTACCCTTTTCGGGCAGTCAACCAGAGCGTATTACGGCCTTGACCAGCCAGTGCTTTGGCAGTCACTACTGCCCATTGTGTGGCATATATGTACATACATATATTCCAGATGTGTTCTCCAGTTGCTAGTTTGGAAATGAGCCATTTGCAGGGGTATGCAAAGCCTCGAGCCTCGGGGCTGGCTTTTCTTTCACGCGTTTTTTTTCTGTTAAGTTTGTGCAAATTTTGCACTAGCTTCGCCTAAAGCGGAGAGGAGCGTGGCGTGGTGTGGTGTGGTCTGGTCTGGTTGGTGTTGGGAAAGCTTTTTCATGTCATGGCAGCGACAGAGAGCAGCGAATGAGCTGCAAACATAAATGCAACCCGAACAAGCAGCTGCGCTACGCAAAACTCACCCATGGGGCATGCATAATCTATTCGAGGCAGATTCAGTTGATGGTTCCATTCCATGCGTTCCAATATCCCAACAAGTTAGTCAATAAAGTCAAGGAATTTAAGGGCAAGAATTTAATTACTTAGAAATGAAATGGCAAACGGTCTGGCAAGGAATTGGAATGAAATGGAATGGAATCATTGCAAGTGCTGTGCTGCGCTGGAAATGGAATTAGGTGATTTGGAATCCAAGGTCTGAAATGGAACATGGAATATGGGCATGGAATATGGGAAAATAAATGGGGATAGCTTCTTGCTTCTGCTTGCTTCATTTCCAAAGCGAAACTGCAGATCTCTAGAGCAGAATCCGATTCTTAGCGCATGCCACGCCACGCCACGCCACGCCACACCACCACACTCTCACCCCTGGCCAGGGGGACGGTCTCCACTCAACGAACGAGTGGGCGGCCTGACAGGATAAACCACTTTGGGCCGAACCGGACCGGGCCCGGAGACCGATTCCGCGCCATGCCCCAACGCTTTATGCAAATAATGGGCGCAATGTGTCATTGGGCTGCCACCTGCCGAGCCACCGACTGACAGCTCAGATGAAGTGTCGCTGACAGGACGCGAATGCGGCGGCAGCGACTGCGACGGCGACGGCGGATACGGATGCCAGAGCAGCGGTATGTGGTATGATGGATCAAACAGGCAGATACCCACAGATATACAGACATACGTATGCTTGTGTGTGTGTGTGTGTGTACATAAAATGTATAAAATATTGGCTGTCTACACGAATCCTAGGCAAGGGGGCAAGACACCAAACCGCACAGAGCCGGGGAATTCAATTTATATGCAAATGATATGCAAGGCGCTGGAAGAAAAACCTCAAGCCCCGCACAACGCACCCTGCACCCCACACTCCACGACCCGCACCGCAGCACATGGCAGAGGGGAAAATTAAACTGGAAAAAAGAAAACCAATTGCAAGTGTAACTGAAGGGCGTTCGACTATGGGCATTTTAATTATATTTATTAAAGATGTAATTATGCAAACAGACAAGCAACCACACACACACACAATAAATAATAAAATAAAATAATAAAATAATAAATATCCAAGCCAATTAGCAAGACCCGAGACTCGTCGTCGCTCAGGTGAAGTATCGTATGCCCTCGGCGGAGTCATCCCTCACATCGTAGCTGCTTGGACGGTACGCGTTGGGGCCCTTGCTGTTGCCATAGCTCTGCTTGCAGGGCCTTTGAGTCGCCTCCTCGGACTCTGGGTATGGCTCCTCCTCCTCCACCTCCTGCTCCTGCTCCTCCTCCTCTGCGGGATAGCCCAAAGTGGTCTGCTGCTGCTCGTCGGGATAGCCATAGCAACAGGGTCTCCGCGTTGGCTTGCTCTTTTTGCTGGCCTTCTTGGCCAGCTTGTCCAGCTTGTTCTCCTTCTTGGTCTCGAAGAAGCTGAGCTCCTTCTCCTTCTTCTCCTCCCACCACTGCTTGAACTTGTCCCACTCGTCCTCCTTCTTCTCCTTCTTGGCCTCCTCCTTGGCGCTGAAGAAGTTGAGGAAGTCAAGCTTCTTTTCCTCCAGCCAGCGCAGGTCCTTCTCCTTCTTCTCCTCCAGCTTCTCCACGAGACTCTCCAGCTTCGGCAGCTTCACCAGCCACCCGTGGACGGTCTGCAGCGCTGCAAGAAGGCCCATCCAGCAATGAGAATGAGATATTGTCGCGTCTCCCCGTGCCACTTACCCACGAAGGCCACCAGCAGCAGCATCAGTTTTTGGCCAAATCTTAGCATGTTCCCTTGGATCTCACTCGCTCCGTTGCGACTTCTGACTGGTCCAAGCCAATTTCTTGGCTACTTATAACCCGAAAGAACGAACCTGCAGAGCAGACCAGACCAGACCAGAGCAGAGCAGAGCCCGGAGCACGTGCCCAACAGATGATAAGCACGTGCATTCAGCATTCATTCGGCAATCTGTCAAGCTCGCGGCATATTTGGGGACTGCCATGATACCCGTACCGCTCCGTGCCACAGCCGTTGCCGTACAGCCGCACAGCCGTACAGCCGTACAGGGCTCGGTTCAATGCACTGACCTCAGCCCAGCCCATGCTCATGCCCTGGCTTCGGGATTATCTCTGGATGCTGTAGTCTCCGTTTGTGTCCTGCTGCCCTGGCATTTCTTTGGGCTCCTCTGACAACTCTCTGGGTTTCCTTGGCGTTCTTTTCTCGGCGTCCTCAGACTCCTCTTTGGGGTTTCCCCCTCAGTGCTCTTTGGCTTCATCTGGATTCTCTGCCCTATGGGTATTTTGTGACATTCTCTTTGGCTTCCCTCGCAGACGGCTGCTCTCTTGCTGCCCCGTGCCATTTCTCTGCAGTCGCCCTGCATTCTCTACGGACTTACCCTGTCTTCTCTATGGCTTTGCCCCGCCCCCGGCCAGCTGTCACTCTGATTAGCCAGTGCATTACTCCTAATGTGGGTTCAGCAGGGGCAGACTTTTGGCCACATTTGCCAAGATTTGTAACCCTGGACTCCAGAGCAGGCGCTACTAATTGACTTGGCTCTGGTATTGGTCATTATCATGGCTGGAGTGGCTGGCTGTCCGAAAAGGGGCTGGCTGCTGGCTGTGCCCGTGATGTGTTGAAAGTGGAAGTTAAATTGTATTTGCTTAGTGCGCCTCGTGTGGCAGCAGTTGGGAGTCCTGTGTGTGGGTGTGTGCGGGTGTTTGTGTTGAACAAATAGTTTGGCTAAATTAATTGCACACCAAATGTTTATTCGTCTGTTTGTCCGTTGGTGTTTTATGAGTTTTTCTCCTCCCCCCTGTCGACTGTTGCTGTCGTCACTCTCTCAATTGGTGCTCCTTGTGAGGAGCAGGTACTCGTTACTCGTTGCTGGCACTAGTCTATTATTTTTCTTATTTTTTCTTGTTTCCCTGCATCGGATAGCCCCTTCTAGCAGATAGCCCCTTGGCACAGGTGTTTACTGTACTGAGTTTAGTTCTCGTCGCCCCATTAGTGATCTCGCTTTAGTCACGCTCATTGATAGTACGAGTAAGTGCTGCTGCTGCCATTTTGACACTGTGACATTTGCATTCGCAATTTCTTTCTTTAAATAGTTTTAAAATATTTTTGTGTATTTACTGTGAAAATATATGCGAAAAGAACAACTTTTGAAAAGCTTTCTCAGTCTCGTTGGGCGTTCCGCCTATTGGGAAATGCGCACGTTGTGAATGTTGCCCAGATCGAGAGGCAGACCCAGCTGCGGCTCCAGCACGCTATTGGCCACGCCACCATCATCGTAGTCCTCGCTCAGATCATTGCTGATCGTGGTGGTTCTGGCTGTGGTCGTTGTGGTGGTGCTGGTAGTGGTGGTGGGGCCTCCTGGTCCCTCGGTTGTGGTGGTGCGGCGACGCGGCTTCCTTCCCTTGCGGCCACCGCGGCGACCCTTGCGCAGCCTGCGCGACTTTGGGCCATAGACGATGGCCGCGTAGGGCTCCATTGTGTACACGGTGTAGGCCAGCGGCGTGGTTGCATCGGTGGTACTCGCTGCATCGGTGGTACTCGTTGTTGTGTCTGCTGAAGTCGTTGCAGCTGTTGAAGTCGTTGCAGCTGCAGTCGTTGCATCGGTGGTACTCGCTGCATCACTGCTACTCGTTGTTGTGTCTGCTGCAGTCGTTGCAGCTGTTGCAGTCGTTGAATCTGTAATGTTCGTGGCTTCTGTGGTTATCGGTGATTGTGTGCTTGTTGTGGCTTCTTGAGCGGCTGTGGTTAGTTCTGTGGTTATGAGTGGTTCTGTTGTTGTTGTGGCTTCCGTTGGCAGTGTGGTGGCAGTAACATTTACAGTTTCTGTTGTCTCCACTGTGGCTGTGGATGATTCTTCGGTGGTTGCGGCAGATGGTGTTGCTTGTGTGCTGGATGTGGATGTGGGTGATGTGACTGTTGTGGTTGTTGTGGTTGTCGTTGTCGCTGTTGTTGGGGACGTGCTAGATGTTTCGGTGCTGGTAGCAGGCTCCGTGGTTGCCGTAGCCGGATCTTGTGTGGTGGTCTCCGTGCCTGCCTCCGCCTCAGCGGCGGCAATCACCTCGCTGATGTTGATCGTGATCGTCTCGTTGTGGCGCGTCCCGTTTGTCGTCTCTACCGTGTTGTTCGAGCTGAAAATTGTGGCCAGAAACGTGGAGTTCTGGGCGGCACAGAGCTGGCAGGCTGTGGGGGAGGAGACACCATCAGATTTGGATTTGTATTTGGATTTGGAATCAATTAGCTGAAGCACACGCACACGCACGGCGGCCACTAATTACCTAATGTTGTCACCACAACGAGTGCAATTAAATGGCTACGTGTCGTCGGCATCGTCAGCGTGTGTGTTGAAGACTATTCTCGCCGAGCGAACAGCTTTCCGTTTCGTTTCGTTTCCTTAATTAGCCTGCGGTTCGTGGGCTGCTGCCTGCTGCCTGCTGATGTCTCTCTGTGATGTCTCTCGTGTGTGTCTTGGGGTGTAGTGCTCTATAAATTTGGTTAATTGAACTGATTTCCAGAGTCCGCATCTCGTTCATTTTTATATTGATGCCAACACAGAAGCCACGTCCGGAAACGTGTGGTCCGTACGTGCGATTGCCGATTAACTTATCATGTCTTCCACCCCCCAGCCCCCCACCACCCAGATGCCAATCTAAACTCTCGCGCTCTCACTCTCTGACTCTCCACTCACTCTCACTCTGCACTGGTGACGTCTTGGCCAGCGCTACAGCTGATGCCCGGAAGCTGCACTCACTTGTTGCCATCAGTTTTGCATATGTCTGGCTGATTGCCGCCTGCCCCATGTGTCTGTCTGTCTGTCTGCCTGCCGGATGCATTGCACTGCATTCGATTGGACCGCTGCACGGTTCCGCCAAAGGCAGCAGTCACGTAAACTTGGCCAACATCTTCAGCAGAATACAAAAAAAAAATAAACTATTTCGATGGCTCAATGTGCCCAGAGGCAGGGGAGTCTGACTGCAGCAAGGAATGGATATTTCTGAAGGTCCTTACAGGCTGTACCAGGTACAAGATAAAGCCTGTGCCTGCAAATAAGCGAAAAGAATAAAATACAGCTGCCAATTAATTTTATTTTTTGTTCTTTTCTGTCACATAATTAAGTTCCATAAACAGAACGACTCAGAGGAGAGCAACACCCACTGTCACCCACTTTCCTGCTACGCTGCAGCCTTTTTTTTGTGCAACAAAAAATTACGCTTGGACTGCGCATTTATGATTAAAAAACCAGTATAATTTTTATGGGCAATTCCAAACTGCGCTTACGTTACATTGGTGCGACAAAATGTTACAAAAATTTATAAATAATTTCAAATTATTGTATTTCTATTTATTTATTAGACTTCAATTTAGAAAATTGAAAATTGTAACAATCGAACGTAGAGATGTGTACCTACATATTATATTAAAATTAAAACTAATATAATATTTAATATATTATATTATATTCCCTTGGAATAGCTCAAAGTGTTTGCTATTTTTCGATTTGTATGTACATATGTATGTATGTATGTAAATCCATTTTTTTGGAGGTTTTGTATTTCCTGCCGTCGCAAGGCACTGCCATGCACTGCCTTACCCATGCTGAATATTTACATTTTATTTTAGTCATGTTTTTGGCTTTGATATTACCAGAACTACTTATGTACTTTCAATATTTCAGCGCAATATTATTTATATTTATTTCGCACATACTTAACTCTTACTCTCCGCACAGAATGATCAATGACTGCAAAACGACATGCAAAACCGGCTTGCAGGCGATCGTTTGGACATGTTTAGACATGCATGAAGATAAGATAACGCAGGGCTGCCCAGGCCCATTGCTCCGCGAGCTCTCTTTATGTAATATCTCCCTTTGTGCTCCCACACCGAAAGCCCAGCCACATGCAAACAACTTTGTGTGCAGGCGCTGCGTCCAGCAAGAACCGGTTTTGTCTCTCTCTCTCTCTCTGATTGCTGTTAAGTCTGACTCTGTTATGACTCTGCTGTTATCTTTTCTTCGAGTTGCACTGTTTCCTTATTGGAATTTTTGTGTGTTTTGCTTGTGAGTATTGGTGAGTGCTGCGCCGTGAGCTGATTTTGGGCACCCCTCATATTATAACGGCACACTTCTAGTCATTTCATTCCAGCAGAGAGGGGCAACTGCTGGAGCATATGCTATTAGGTCTGTCCCTATTATATGTAAGCTAAAATATGACTTAAAGTTAGTCTACCACATAACATAAGTTCGGGTTACAAAATTCTGCGAATTGCATACCAAATTTTTGTACTATTAAATAAAATATTTAGCGTTCATTTGCTAAGTTATTTAATAAATAAATAAAAATATAAATAATAAAATAAACAAATTTGTTAACTATTAAATAAATAACAAATATCGAGTGTTCATTTGGCAAGTTATTTAATAAATAAGTAATAATAAAAAAATAAATAATTACTTTTTTTCTATTAAATAAATAACAAATATTGAGTGTTCATTTTGCAAGTTATTTAATAAATAAACCTCTATTAAATTCTAGGGCTTCAAAAATATATACCAAAATATACCGTTAGCCAAGACTGGGAATATTGTAGATTTTATTTGCAGATAGTTCCACAGTTCCAGATTTTGTGGCAGAAATCGTATCCAGAATCATCTTGCTTATAGGAGCTGCTAAAAAAATGAAAATATGAGCACACAAAAAAACACAACAAATTTTAATAGGTTTTTCGCATTAAAGTTAATGAAGTTAATAATCAATAAATTTAGAATATAAAATGGAGACGGAATTAAACGCATGGAAATGGGTTTTTATTGACTGTAAATGTTTTTTTTTTGGCATGTTGGCCATTTTTTTAACGGAAATTCCCATACAAATCATCGCTGCGTATAAAAATTCCGAATAAAAGCGCAACTTTGTCTCATTAAGCCGCCCCATTAAGTGTCTTTAATTGTGGCAGCAAAAATTGATACGGGGAGAAAAAAGACGGGAAAGAGGGAAATTAATCGCAAAATAGTGCGAGGGCGTGGGCTGGCCGGCCGGCCGACAGATATTATGGCAACTGATTAGCTCGGATAACTAGCGACGAATGTGCTGGAAATCGTTTAAATGACGGCATTAAAAAACAGAGAGTTTTAATTAAGTATTTACATGGCATTCCGCACTCCTTCCCACCGATATCCACCGCTCAAATCGGATAATTATAATTTAAATTTAAATTTAATGTGCACGTAAACGTGACGAGGCCTTAATGAGAATTATAATGACAGCGGTGCACCCAAAAGAGAGCGAGAGACAGAGAAAGAGAGTTACAGTTACAGCACCAAAATGGATAGTTGCAGCCAGCACCCGTCAAAAGGAAGAGAGCCCCGCCATAGAATCGGCATAACGAAATACTTAAAAGTTTTTACAGTCCATTCCAGAGCTGCCCTCTGACGTAGGAGAACGAACTGAACCGCCCAGCCCATGGGATAGACGACAATAAGCCATAGAGCACGCTCCAGATTTGTCGGGGGTCGTACGTGCTCCAATCGGTCTGAGAGTTCTACGGCGAATGGGTATAAAAGCCGCTGGCTGTGCTTGCAGCAGACAAACAGTTCGATAACTTCATTCGGTCTAAACATGTTCAACAAAACGATCTTGGCAGCCCTCATCCTGTGCGGTGGGTTATTCCCGATATTCGCTTGCGGGCCGCACTACAATTTCCGTTTAATCTTGCAGCCTGCTACCTGAGCGCCAGCCAGGCCCGTCCCCAACTGGACATACTCGGTCCAGCCGTCGCCGGAGCCACCCAAGGAATCACCCAGGGAGCCACCGGTGGACTGGCCAGCAAGCCTGGCGAGCTGATTGGCAGCCTGACCAAGACGGCAACTGGTGGTGCTGGCGGCAGTGGCCTGCCCCTGCCCGACATATCGCACCTCAGTGGCTGAAGCTGAAGCATCTGAATCTGCAAGAGCAGCTGCATATAATTTCTGTAAATCAGCAGCACCGCCTGCAAGCCAACTTGAAATTTCTCTGAGCAACTTTTTTGTGTAATGTTTTTGTATTAATTGTGTAAAATTGAAATTAAATGGAATTATATTGAGCAGCGTACAAAAACGATTGTGGAATTGCTTTGGGGGGGCTTAATTTATATTTATCTATTTTATATTTATATTTATATTATATATATTTATATTTATATTATATATATTTATATTTATATATATATAATATATAATTATTTATATTTATTTATTTATATTTATATCTATTTTATATATATTTATTTTTATTTATGTTAATTTATATATACTTATATTTATTTATAGCTCACTTAATGCATTTTGAAGGGTGCAAGCAACTTGCTGTAATTATGCAACAAATTCCAAGAAATTCTGCAACTATTTCCGCACTCTCCGTCGAGCTTGAAGAACGGCTATACGCATATTTATGCGCAAATTCGAGCCACTGGTATGTCTGAGGTGTCCCAGTGCCGAATTCCACCTGAAGGCGCTTTAATTCTTGTCTCAAATTTAATCGCTGCTACGTGTGTGACCCACACGTAGGACTCTGTGGGGGGCTATGGATGCGCGACTATTTATGGCAGGGCACTGGCTGCGTAGCGCTCAGTTTTTGCTGCCAGTATGTCCCGCCAAGTAGCAGCCAGTCTCATTGCTCTGCTCTGTGGTAAGTGCTTTGTGTTGCAAGCGGCAAGTAGTGCATATTTTTCACACCCCCCCCCCACCCTTCTACCTTTGTGCAGTGCTTTTGCCGTTGGCCTGGTGCATGCCCAGCCAGGCAACGCAGCAGCAGCAGCAGGAGGCGCCAGCAGCGATGACACGTCGCGAGATCATCAAGGAGTTTGTGGCCCGAGTGCAGGCACTGATAATCGAATTGATGGACAGGCTAAAGGCGCTCAATGCCCTTGGCTAGCAGACACAATACGCACAGGGATGAGAATAAAAGGAGAGCAAGCCAAATCCCTAATAAAGTTTGAGCAAAAGTTGATGTGATGTGCAGTGAAGTGAAGTGTTCCCCCATGATGGATAATGAAGCTGTGAACATCCCTTTGGTGATTTTTGGGTCACCAAAATGTGTCCTGGGTCACCATTATGCGTGTCCCATGGCGGCGACTGTACATTCGTTCAATGGGGGTCAAATGCCAGCTGGGACAGCCCCAAAATTATGCCACAAAAGAAGAAAAGTGTGTGCTGTGGCAGGGGCAAAAATCTTAACGAAATTTCTCACGTTTGCCATAATTACGAGCAAAATACGTGACATGTGTGTTGACGGTGATATTTACCATCAAGAGAGCTGCGTTGCGGTGGGGCTTAACTTTGGGTTAGCTAACAGCCACGCCCCCCCGCCAATATGCGATATGCGATATACGCGAGTGTGTCTGTGTGTGTGTGTGTGTGGCTGACTTGGACTTGGAGCTGGTGCCGAGTTGGTAAATGGTAATAATACCAATAAAAATCTGTGTACAACAACCCCTCGACCACGAGCCACGAGCCACGACCCCCAACCCACGACCCACGAAGCTCAAGCTGAAGCTGAAGCTCAACATCAATGCGATCTAACGATGTAATTCATAAAAATCTCTTGAACAAATGTTTGTGACTCCTGATCCGTGACTCGTAGCCAAAGAGAGAGCGCGAGTGAGGGAGAGAGCGAGAGCGGGCTAGCGAGAGAGTGAGAGCGAGAGGGAGCTAGCGAGAGAGTGAGAGCGAGAGAGCTAGCAGGAGAGCGAGCGAGAGAGCGGCAGAGCGAGTCACCACATTAATAATGGTCTGAGGATTGGCATGGCGGCGTGCTGCTGTGCTGCTGTGCTGCCTTTTCCATATCCTTTGAATAATTCAAGCAGAGCTGAGAAGCTGTTCGTCTCTTTTCATTCTTTCTTTCTTGTTTTGTTTGTGCGCTTCTTAAAGTTTTGGCAGCAGACACGCAGCGAGAGCGAGCGAGCGAGAGCGTTGCGTGATTGAATTGCTGCCTGATTGACAGTTGACAGTTGAAATTGATTTGGCTGCGGAGATGTCATGCGGCGCTCCACGATGCTGTACGGTGGTTGAAACAGTCCATACACAGCCAGCAGCCATCCATCCATCTAGCCATCAGTGGAAGCCAAAAGCAGAGACCGA
This sequence comes from Drosophila tristis, assembly GCA_018150885.1. NCBI lineage: Eukaryota > Metazoa > Arthropoda > Insecta > Diptera > Drosophilidae > Drosophila > Drosophila tristis. Next base: position 1,476,074 of record JAECWT010000228.1, read on the forward strand.
GCTGCGAGCTGCGAGCAGCCACACTTATTAATCCCCCGAGTGCAGGCGTGCATAAGTATCGGGCAAATGGATTAGAAATTTGTATGTGCACATGCCCAAGTCGTGGGCATCGACTTGCCGCTTGGCGGTTGCCGCTTGGCGGTTGGCGGATGTGTGGCCAAAGGATTTGGCACTGACTTGCAGTGCTGCAAACACTCTGCCCAGCATCGTCCAATGTTACCTCAAATCTGTTGCTATTTAATTAAGTTGGATGGACCACGCCCATGCGGATGGGCGAGTGCCGGGGGGTGTCTGGGGTGGTGAGTGCTAGCATATGGGAACTCCATTCTGCATCCACTTCCACCTCCACTTCCATTTGCTGCCATACTTGTGTGACAGTTAATGAACTTCTGTCACTCGTCGTGGGGCGCCGCCCTCTTTGTTGCTCGCTAATCAGAGATACGCCCGGACAAGCGGTACGTCCCGTACGCTGCCACTCGTATGTGAGCGGCATTTCGATGCGCTGGGTACTGGGGGCTGGGGGCTGGGTACTGGGCTGGGACTGGGACTGGGACTGGGTGCTGCAGTCAGTCAATTAATTGATGGATGATGCGCATAATGAAAAGCGAACGCGAATCGCGGGCTGGCGACAGCGCCGCACCTCCTCCTCCTCCTCCGCCTGCTCTAACTGGGGGCTGTAAGCTATGCCAAAAGTGTGTGCAATCTGTGATCTCTCTTTGCTCTTTGCTCCTTGCTCTGTGCTCTTTCTTCCTGCCAAATCTAGCAAAATCACTGAATAAATAAGTCCCCAGCCAGTTGCAGCGGGCAAGTAGCCTTAGCCCAGCTTGGAATGCTTTTTATGTCTGTCCCTATTCAGCTGCGATTTCAGGTTTCATTTTCGAGTGCGAGCGTCGCAGGATATGTGTCCTTTGGGGGCGCTGCAGAGTCAATCGAAGCTTGCACACCAAATGCTCAACGAGTATTGATTGCTTTGACAAATCTGCGGCACGTGTAATTTCATTACAATGCCCGACTCGGGCCCGGGCCCGGCCCCGACACGAGATTACCACAAAAGGCAGCAGACGCTCGTCCCCAAAGTGAAGCAGCAACGAACGCAGAAGCAGGGGAGTGGGTAGAAGGTAGCAGGCAGGCAGGCAGCAGGCAGGCAGGCAGCAGCAATGTCTATCCCTTTGTGTGTGTCTGTCTCTGTGTCTGTCTCTGTGTATGGAAAATTAAATTCAATTGTGTGACAAGTTAATCCTATTTCTCATCTCCCAACTCTGCCAGCTCTGCCAGCTCTGCCAACTCTCCCAACTTTTATTTAAGCTTCATTCTTTATGCATTACATGCGAGAGAGCAAGTGCGAGTGCCAGTGCGAGTGCGAGTGGGCGTGGGGGATGGTTGCCAAGGCAGTCAATCAATCAGTTCGCCAGTCTGCCAGTCAGTCTGCCAGTCAGTCGACGAGTCAGTCGGCGAGTCAGTTGCTCCAGGGGCAGCGTCATAGGCTGTCAGAAATGTTTGATATGTTGCCTGTCTCTGTCTGCCGAGTGAAAGCCTTTCGCTGAAGGGTTGCTGCTGCTGCTGCTGCTGCCAGTGCCCCTGGGGATTGCAGTTCTCTCTCGCTCTCCCCCTCTCTCTCTCTGGCAACACTTCATTAAACGCATAAAGCAATAAAATGTGCTCTCGATGAACAAAACAAAAGCTGGCAGCCCCCCACTCCTTGGAACCCTTGCAAGCCGCCAGCTACGAGCCCCAACGACTGTCTGACAGCTTGACGGCTGCCTGCTAATGGCAGTGCCAGCAGCCAGGAGGAGCATCAGCAGCAGCAACCCACTCGGCCACTCGCATCGATGTCTGACTGGAGCGACTTCTGAGGCATCTCCTCCTGATTGATGCCCCAGAGCAATGCCATGCCCACCCCACACCCCCACAGTCCAAGGGAGTGAATTTTCATATGCGAATTAATGGAGCAGTGCAATGTTTAATAGACTAGCCGCAATGGGCTGGTGGCTGCTAATCGAATTGCCCATTGGCCTGGAAAGTTGTGTGCCGGACCCAGCCATCGCCTCGCCTCATCGTCGCCTCGGCCAAATATAGCAGAGCCAGCCCGTAGATGGGCCCGCAGCACAGATTAGGCGTCGCCCTGGCCCCAGTCGCCGGTGTAGGCGGGCGGCAGCGGCACGTTCCACACGAAGAGGCTGTCGCCGCCGTCCACGTAGTAGTTGAGGCCAAAGTGCCGGTGCCGTATGCGCCGCAGACCCAGCACCAAGCGCTGGGCATTGCTCAGGTAAATCTGCTGGGCCTCCCAGGCGGTCGCCTCCGGGCGGGGCACCTCGAAGTTCAGCGGCACGTTGCGAGCGGCCAAATAGTGCTGCATGCTCAGCTCCATGAGTATCTCCTCGAGCACCTCGGCTGGCAGCACGCCCTCGAAAATGGCTGCCTCGATGGCCTCCTCCAGGCGGGCGCCCATCATCAGCTGATCGACGAGCGGCTCGAAGGGTGGCTCGAAGGGTGGCTCGAAGGGCGGCTCCCACTCATTGTGCACTCGATCCAAGTCAAGGGCCATAATCTGCTGCTCCTGCTGCTCCTCCTCCTCCGGCTCCTCCTCCTCCTCCTGCTGCTGCTGCTGCTCCTCCCCGTCCATCTCTGGCTTTGATTTTTCTTTCTGGGCTGCTTTTGGGCTGTTTGATGGGGGATTCAGCTGCCCGACGAATGGCTTAATTTGGGCTGCTTTCCGAATGGATTTACTGCGTATTTCGGGTGTGGGGGGGCGGGGACTAGTCTACGGCTAGTCTACGGGGTCTACATATTACAAATCCGAACAACAAATCGAAACTGCCGAGTGGCTGCTGAGTGCAAAGGAAATGCTGCTGTGATGGCAGAGACTCAGAGACTCCCTCCAGTGGGAGGGCGCTGCCTGGCGCACACTCGATGCATATTTAATTAAAGTTTCACCTTGTCAGGGGGCTGCGTCCCAAGCACTTTGCTCTCTCGCTTCAATCAGCCGCTGAATGGGCTGCTGCTGACTGCTGATGCTGCTGGCTGCTGACGTTGGGCTCTGCAAAATCATGTTGTTGAGGGACCTGTCCCCTGTGCCTGTCCTCGGGAATACTTAAAAGCAACACGACAAGCAATAATTAAATCAGTTTTAATTAATGCAAAAAGCGAAAATTTCAAAAGACGTCGCTAGACTTGCAGACATGGAAAACAGAAAACAAAACGAAGGCCAGCACACAGAGCCGCACACAGAGCCGCACACAGAGCCGTACCCGTACCCGTACCCGGACCCGGCATAAAGCAGCGCTTCATGGGTTTCCGGGCAGGGGCGGGGGCGGCGGTTGTGGCCCAACGTTTTGTTGTCGCATAATTACAACTCAATTGTAATCCAATTTTGGGCAGGCATATAAATCCGATTCAGGCCTCCACTGCGACGACTGTGGCAGCAGTTCGGGGCCGGGGCCGGGGCCGGGGGCTTGGGGCTTGTAGCTGGTGGCTGGTGGGGGCTGGGGGGATACGTCACTGGTGTCTGTGTCAACTTTTTCGGTGTCAAATAAATAAACTTTTGACAGTCGGCAGACAGGCCAGCGGGGTACCGAGAGCTACCAGCAGCAGCAGCAGCAGCAGCAGCGGCTCCAGCCCCACAATCCAATCCCCAATTTGTGTACGAGCGAAATGTAAATTAGTAAAACGGCCAGTCATTGGGAAAGTGGGTAAAGTGTGAGTGGAGGGGCTTGGGCATGGGCATCAATGGCTTTAATGGAAATGTCCAACTCACTCGCTTCAAGCTTCAAGCTTTTGCTTCATTCTTATTCTCATTCTGCTGCTGCTGCTGCTGCTTCCTACTCCCACTCCTACTCCCACTCCCTCTCCCACTCCTTCTCCCACTCCCACTCCTTCTCCAGCTCCTTCTCTTTCCGCTTCTGCTTCTGCTTCTGCCCATGTGGCACTTCAACTCTTGATAACTGCAAATTAGTTGCACATGTTGCCGCATGGCCCACAACTCAAAACAAGACGTGTTTGCACTAATTTGGCCAAAATCAACAGCTGTGTGTACATGTGCCCCTCCACACCACACCAGACCCCACTCATCTCTGGCTCTGGCTCGGGATCGGGCTCGGGCTCCGGCCGGCCTCCATCTGTGCGAGTGCAGGGGAAAACTCATCATAACTTTCTTATCAAAAACTTATTCCAAGCCCCGAGATACCCATAACAGCCATAAGAGCAACAACGCCCTGGCCAAGACCATGCAGCGGGGGGCTGGGGGCTGGGGGCTGTTGCCTGCTGCTGGGGTTAAGAAAGGAAAGGAACGAAAAGAAAGGCCCAGCTACGAGTCGCTTGGTTTTTATTTGGTTTCTTGTGGCACGAAGCACGAAGTGTCGACTACCCTGGCCACACAATCGCCGGCATTATTAGTTTTTATTTTTAATTTATTTTTGTATCAGTTATTATTTTGTAAGTTGATATTTTCAGGCATTGAATTTCGTTGGAATTAATTGAATATAACTCAAAGGAAATTCGCTCAATTTCAGTTCAAGGGAAGCGAAAGAGAATGCTGTGGCCAGCGTGGGGAGCTGCCGATGGCTGCCGATGAATGCTTCAGACTATTTGCAGCAATACTCGAGCATTTGTTGCATTCAACAATTTGGGCGAAACAACTTTGGGCTGGCAGTGCACAGGAATTCACGGAAATGCCCCGCTGCGGCAGGGTATGCAAGGAGTGCGGCAAATACGAGGCGAAAAACTAAAACGAAAGCACAAAAATTGCCTAGAAAACTTGTTATAATTACACACACACACACGGACAGACACAGACACATGTGTGTGGGGCATGCGGCTTGACTGACTAACTGACTGAGTGAGTGAGGAGCAGCAGCAGCAGCAGCAACTACGACCAGGCTGAGACGGCGGATGAAAGAACTAATGGAGGAGCCGCCCTGGCATGGAGTGGCGTGGCCTGGCGTGGCATGGCCTGGCGTGGCATGCATGAGCAGGCAACATATGTTGGACTTTTGGCGCAAACTTTTGCGAGTTTGTTTTGGGCGCGTCCTCTTGGTCCGTGCCACCTACCACCTTGGCGCCGCTTCCGCTTCCGCTGCCTGCCACCGCCTACCGACGCCTGGGCCCCCGCCTAATGCCAGCGGTGTGTGTGTGTGTGTGTGTGGAACGTGTGCGTCTTGTGGTTGAGTAAACGCACAGTTTAGGCCCCGAATGCAACAGCTGTGACTGCCCAGCCACCCGCGCCGCTGGCAGCAGCTCTTGAAGCAGCCCTCCCAAGCTGCAGCGCAGGCAGCGTTCCAAAGCCTCGTCTCAGGCAAGGCAGAGGCTCTACTGCTGCTGGGCAAGCTCTTAAATATTGAATATTTATTAGGCATTAATTAAATTGTTTGCTGCAGCGAATGCGTTTTGGGATCGAGGGCTAAGCGAGCAAGTCCAAAAAGCGATCAGCAATAATAAGCATACGCAGGGTGGGCCACTTTCAATGGCAGAACTGGGGATCAGAGCCGCAAGCCACTGCACTGCACGGGAACACTAAGGATCCGGCAGTCTCCGCACCCCCCAACCCTCGCCGCCACCGCCTTAGATATATGACAACAGCCCAGGGGCTTGGTGACAATGAAGGGCTTCCCAAGCAATCAGCGCCCCTGCCATATGATGCCAGGCGATGAAGCCCGAAACTTTTCGGGGACCCTGGGACCTTGGGCAGAGGGGAGCAGAGCAGAGCAGAGCAGAGCAGAGCAGCGTGGAGCCGTGCAGAGCGGGCGGCAGCGCAATGGGAATTGTTAACGAAGGCCCAGAAGCAGCAACAGCACGATCCCCAAGCGAAGTGCCGAGAACAAAAAATCCAGCAAAAAAATGGAGGAAATTCTGCCAAAAAAAAAGAACAGAAGAAGAGGAAAACTTCCTTTTTTTTTGTGTTTTTTGGCAACTTTGTCGTCGTCTTTGTTCTTGCAAAAAGAATGCCTAAAAACGGTTTGGCACAACAGCGCAAAAAAGTAAAGAAAAAAAGTAAAGAAAAGAAAAGGAGGCTAGGAAAGGAGGAATAAATATGCCAATGAAATGGGTTTGCCCCGCCATATGCGGAGGCGTAGTGGCTGGGGGGGTCCGTCTGGGGCTCAGCGCCCAGTTTGTAGTTTGAGTGGGAGTGGCAGTGGGAGTCAGAGGCAGAGGCAGAGGCAGAGTCAGCGCACGGGGCACGGGGCAATGTTGCTCGCAAATGCGGGACACGTACTTGCGCTATAATTATTTCGTACGTGAGCACGTGAGCCCGCCGAAAAGACAATGAGAGCGAAACGTACGGCCATGTCTGGTGGGGGTAGCAATGGGGTTTCGTCTACGGCTGCAAGACATCAGAGTCTTAAGGTTAGCATACATCAGGCGGCTCCTTGGGCTTTAAGTCAACTTTGTAGTCGGGCATCTGGCAGCTGCAGATGAAACGAGATGAAGCTGAGAGCTGAAGCTGTGAGATGAAGCTGAGAGCTGAAGCTGAGAGATGAAGCTGTGAGCTGAAGCTGTGAGATGAGAGCTGAGAGATGTGGCCAGGCCGCATAGGGAGCTTGCCACACGAGCGCTGCAACACGTGGCTCGACAGGGCGACAGGGTGACAGGGCGACAGGGCGACACAACATATCAAAATATTTACAGTGCAGCTTAGGGCAATGCTGCTGCTTCATTTCCTACCATTTTCAGGCACACCCTCCACCCTTTTGCGCCCCCCCAGCGTCGGCACAGGGCACAGCATTTTCCGAGGCGCAGCTGCATTCAAACGTCGCGTCGCGTCGCCTACGTGTGGTTTTTCGCACTTGTTTTTGTTTTGTTTTAGTGCCAATGGCAAGGCAACTACACGGCGGGAGAGCCAGAGGCAGAGGCAGAGAAGGAATGGCAGAAGGAATGGCAGAAGGAATGGCAGAAGGAATGGTAGAAGGAATGGCAGAAGGAGTGCGTGTAACAGATAGACAGCTGGAGAGAGAGCAGAGCAGAGCAGAGAACGCACTGGGGAGCACTTAACCGAACTAATGAGCTTGATTGCTGGAAGGGGTTGGCAGGCGCAGGTAGGGGATGGTTGGGTGGGGAGTTCCTCCTGCTGCACGCAGCTCACTTTACAAATCAAAATCGGGCGCAGTATGCCGATGAGCGATGAGCGATGAGCAGCCATGCCAATGAACTCTGCCTGGTTGAGTCAGGCGGAGACAACTAATTAATGAACTGTTTGCCCAGCCCCCAGCCCCAGCCCCAGCCCCCAACCCACCAGACGGCGCCCATGCAGCATCGTCATCGGGCAGCGACCGCATGCAGCTTAATTCTCATAAAAGTCACATAAAGTAAATAAGTTTGATTATGAGCAGAAAAAAAGCAGAAAAACAAGGAAAGAGCACAAACGGGACACCGCCAAAGGGACAGCAGTGTAGCTGTAGCTGGAGCAACAGGACTCTCCCTGCCCCTGCCCCTGCCACCATCCCGACTGGCTTTGGCAGTTGTCACCGCTGGAGTAATTAACATTCACAATGAAAATGAAAACGAGTCAACTGCGGAGCATTGGCTGTGGAGCCGAGCGGAGCGGAGCGGTTCGTTCTGTTCTGTTCTGTTCAGTTCTGTTTCTGTTTTCCATTCGGTGTGGTCTGGTCTGGTCTCTGGTCTGGTCTCTGGTCTGGTCCGCTTGGAGTCAGTCGCTTTTTGTGTGTGGGTGGTAAAAGTTTTTAATAACCCCGCAGCAACAAACACGGCAATGGCAACGGCAACGGCAATGGCAATGACACAGGATGAGCGGACAACCCCCCGGGATGGCACACACAAAGCAGTGCAGAGTGGGGCGTGCGGCGTGCGGATGGCGGAGAGGCAACCGCCAACAGCCACAATAATGACACACAAAACTTTGACAATGTAGTCGTGCGTGCTGCTGCTGCTGCTGAATTTCCTTCCGCCCGCACCCTCAGCCAGCCCCTCAGCCAGCCCCTCAGCCAACCCCTCAGCCAACCCCTCAGCCAGCATGCAGCCTTACAGCAGCTCCCATCCCAGCCATCCCAGCCGCTATCCGACGGAAAAGGATTTCTGCCACAACGAAAACAGCAATGAAAGCCACAAAATGTTGCCCGTAGCAGTAGACAGAGATGGTAGTTGCATACGCAACATCAAATTGCTGACCGCACACACACAGAGACACACACACAGAGACACAGGCACACACCCACACAGGCACACCCATACACAGATGAGTTTATGGCTGGCGGTGGGCGGTGGGCGGTGTCCACTTCAATGGATATTCAATCGCAATGCGAGTGCAACAATTGAAGCGGTTTTAAAATCAACGAATGCGGCTTATTACGCACACAGACACAAACAGCAATCAGGCCACAGTCACCCACAGCCACCCACAGCCCACAGCCACCCAATGGAACACCCACTGGAACACCCACTGGTACAGCCACTGGAACACACCCAACCACTGAGCCCATTGAACCCATTCAACCACACGCACAATAAAATAAATGTCAAATTGAAATTGACATGCTGTGACAGGCATTGCAGCAGTCGGCAGTCCGCAGCAGAAGTCCGTGCGCCGCTGCAGCACTCAGAGGTGTGAGCCAGCTCCAACGTCCACCCTCAGCCTCATCCCAATCCAGATGCAGATCCAGATGCAGATGCAGCCAGCTTTTAGCACTGTAACCAATTAAAATGGAATTAGATTAGAGCCCTCAACAACGGCACAAGCCCAGCCTAATCAAGTGAGCAGCGAGAGTGACACACTCCGCGCAGCGACTCCAACCGGACTGCCCTGCGAGCCAATAGAAGAGCGGCAGACACTGGACACATCGCAAGCAATCTTTCTTCCCACACATTTTTGGTTTCCATTTAAAGCCTGGAATTGTTCGTGCCTAAAAAGTGTCACAGCACAGAAGTAACTTTTATCTGAGCTGCACAAAAACGATTCAACGGCAGGCAGAGACATTTGTAAAATAAAAGAATAAAAAAACAAAACATAAATAGGTAAAATAAAAAATAAAATAACATAAAATAAAATAAATAACAATACAAAAATTAAGTAAAATAAAAATAAAATAAAACATAGTACAAAAATAAAGAAAAAAAATAAATTAATAAAAAAAATTAAATAAATAATAATACAAAAATAAGTAAAATGAAATTAAAATAAATAAAAATAGAAATTCAAAAATAAGAAAAATAAAAATAAATTAAATAATAATAAAAAAATAGGTAAAATAAAAATAAAAATAAAATAAAACATAACACATAAATAAGTTAAATAAATAATAATACAAAAATAAGTAAAATAAAAATAAAAATACAAAAATAAGTAAAATGAAACTAAAATAAATAACAATACAACAATAAGTAAAGTAAAAAATAAAATAAATAATAATAACAAAATAGGTAAAATATAAATAAAATAAAAAATAATAAAAAATTAGTAAAATAAAAATATAATAAAATAAATAATAATACAAAATTAGGTAAAATAAAAATAAAATAAATAAATAATTCGTTTACTCAGTGACAAGGCTGTCCCCGCAACTGGCAGGTGTCGGAACTCCCCCGCAAAGCTAATCCCTTACTATTTCCATCTGAACAATCAAATTATCGCCCAGCAAAAAGTCTCATAATTTCCAGCATGGAAGACTTTGGCTAATTGTTGCCACACAGCGCTTGAAAGAGCTGCAGGAAATTGGCGTTTTTGGGACTTGCCGCCAGATTCGTTCAGTCGATTACAGTGCCCCCTGCCTAGGAGAGCCCCAATCAAAGTGTCGTTTAGCAAGGCGGCGCCACCTGGCCAGATTTACGCCGGATAATGCCTACAGGGCGAGACGCTCTTTGTGTTTTCTTTTACTTTCCAATTTGAGGGCTGTGGGCGGGGCAGGGCACATCGCTTTAAGGCAGAGCTTTTGATCTGCGCAGAGTGCGAGCGGCGAGGCACTAATAAGATTTTAAAGAGCATTTATGAAACAAAAGAGGCTGCAGAAGGGACTGGAGAAGGGACTGGAGAAGGGACTGGAGCAGGGGCTGGAGCAGGGGCAATGGGGCACAAATCAAGGGAAAAATGTTAAATGAGGGAATAGCAAAGCAAGTCCCAGCACACAGCACGCAGAACCCAGCCCCATCCCAGCCCTGCAGACGCGTCTAATTTTATTAATGTTGCCAATTTTCAACGGGTGTGCAAGGCCATCACCAGGTAAGTGCCCACCCCAAGGGGGTGCATGGCTGTGGGTGGGTGTGTGGGTGGGTTGCTGCTTGTAGCAATAAATGTGCTGCTTACGCGCGCAATTAAATATGAAATATTTAAGAGCCAGCCGACCCAGGCAGCACCAGCAATGGGGGCGGCAAAGAAGCACTCCTCAGCTTGGGGCTAGGGCAGGGCTTGGCACTGTTGCTGGTACGCGTTCTGGTGAGTGTGGGTGGGTGGCTGGGTGGGTTGATTGCGTTGCAGCTAATTAATAATTTTTAGGCAATTCAGCAAAATGCTGGAGCAGGGCAGAGGCTGAGGCGGAAGCAGGGGCTGCGACTGAGGCTGATGCTGCGGCGGAGGCTGCTGGCATCTCAGGTGCGGAGCAAACTTCGCCTTGACTTGATTAAGTTGCTTTTTAATGAAGTTCAAAGTGATTTCACTTGCAATTAATACACCTCCAGCAGGCAGCCTCCAGCCTCGAGCAACCTCCAGCCTCGAGCAGCCAGCCTCGAGCATCCTTCCGCCTGCAGCCTCCTGCGCGGACAAACAAAGGGGCTTTCGGGGTTGGGCTTTCCCCACAGCAATGATTGATGTTGGCCGGCTGGGTGAACGTGCACTCAAATGGGGAAGCCCTGAAGGGCGGCCAACTTCAGGTGAAACTATTTGCCGATGCTCCTCGTCGATTAGCTGACAGGCCGTCCACCAGGGGGGGGGTCTATGCTGCTGGATTTCGTGGTGAATTGGGCAGCATATGGCTGGGGGAATGAGTCAGCGTAGTGACTCAATGAATGCCAAAGAAATAAATGCAATTTGGAATCAAAAAGAGCCACAAATGCAGCCCCACAGGGCGCCGCGAAGGTTTGAGAGCAGCTGCCCTGCAGGCCATGTAAGACGAACAAGTAGAATGTGGCGTAGAATGTAGCGTAGAATGTAGCGTAGAATGTAGCGTAGTAGACTGACCCATGTCAAGTAAAACGGCGAACAACGCCCGAAGGGGGAGAACGAGGGGCAGCCAGGCAGAGTGCTGATAAAGGGCCACAAGTGCCGGCAGATCATCTGCGGAATGGAAATGGAAATGCAGCAGGAGGAGGAGCAGCAGCAGCAGCAGCAGGAGGAGCAGCTGGCCCCAGCCCAAAAAGCGGGCATGACACTTATCCTCAACGACAACTAATTGGAGCTGCAGCAAATGGCCGGAGGCGTCTCTGCTGGGGAGTGTGAAGGTGGGTCTGGGGCAGGGACTGGAGCTGGGACTGGGACTGGAACTGTGACTGGGACTGGGGCCAGGGATCAACCTAATCCACACAGAGCGTATAAATAACCATAAATGTGGAGGAACCATACAAGGAGGAGGAGGAGCAGCAGGAGGAGCAGAAGGAGGAGCAGCAGGAGGAGCAGCAGGAAGAGCAGAAGCAGGAGGAGTGAGCGGAAGCCTGCAGAACATTTTTGCGGTTGAGTTTCTTTTGGCATGAGAGCCACACCGAGCAACGAGCAACGAGCGACGAGCAACGAGTGGTGTGGAGTGGAGTGGAGTGGCTGACAATTATTTACAGTCGAAAGTTTTGCCAAGTTGCCACTGGAACTGCTGGAGATGCTGTCAGGACATGCGAACATGTGTATCCGAGGCGGGGTCCAAGTTATGGCATGCGGCAGAGCAGCAGAGAGAGCAGAAGGAGGGAGAAGGAGCAGAAGGAGGAGCAGAAGCAGAAGCAGAGACAATTGCAGAAATTATGCAACTGTTGGAGGCCACAGGACAGCACTTCTTGTTGTCAACCTGGGGATGCCAGTGTGCCAGCGAGTCTCCAGCTACAGCTACAGCTACAGCCCCTGCAGCTACAGCTACTGCTCCCTGCCACTGCTCCCTGCTCCGTGCTCCCTGCTGCTGCTGCTGTCCTTGCAGACAATTAAGCAAGGACAATGCCAGGCAGCAGCAGCCTTATAAATGCTCATGCATGCACACACACAGCAGCCGCAGCCAAAGGACTCGGCCCCGCCCCCTAGGAGAGCTCCGCCAGCAGACACCTGACGCCGCCCCTGCCGCCTGCCGAATGCCGCCTGTCTGCAGGATACTCTTCCAGGATGTGCTAAGCCAGAGAACCATTGAAGTTCATTGCCGAAAGTTGTCCCCAGCCCCAGCCCCGACTTCTGCCCCGACTCCTGCTCCAACTCCAACTGCAACTCCAACTCCAGCTGCAATGTCTGTCCATGCTAGCATCCGTTTTGTGTGGTGCAGGAAGCCCGGTAGCCAGCCAGCATAATGCCATATCCATGAACGCAATTTGCCATTGCTGTCGGTGGAGCTGCTTGGCCCAGAGCCCCCCGAGTCGAAGCTGCTGTATGCAGCATGTGGCATGTGGCAAATTACAGAGCATTCCATGATTTACCTAATTGCAGCCAGTGCCAGGCCCGCCCCCCAGTAAGGATCAACCTGTGCGCTCTTCACAACATTTTTATTTTGGCGCCAGGGGCCTGGCCTGCTCCACCTTGGGCTCTGGGGCAGGGTGACGCTTCGCGCAGCTCATCAGTCGCTCTGGCATGGTGCGGTGCCAGTTGCCGCCGTTACGCTGCGACGGATCGCGGGCCAGCAGCCGCTCGCCCCGCCTGATGGCCGCCTGGTTCAGCCAGCGCGTCAGCTCGTGCCCGAGGTTGGTGTGGCGCGTGAATCGGTTGGGGCCTTGGCCCTCGTACACCGTGTACGAGCGGAGTGTGTAGCCTGCGAGTGGTAGCATATATAGCATAGCCCTGGCTGGATCTGGATCTGGATATGGAACTGCAGTCGGTCTGCCTGGCACTTACCAACCACAAGAATTTGGGTAATTTGACTGAGCAAAGATTTCCGTGTCGCTGACATTGTGCCGGTCGAGTCGCGTCAGGTCGCGACAATATTTCGTACTTTGTTTGAATTTGGAAACTTTTCAAACTAAATAAATACTCCCAAATGTCGAACTGTTGAACTGTGGAGCTCTGAAGGTGTAATGATACGAGTCCTTGTTTGTGCTTTGTGTTTCGTGTGTCTGAGTCTGTCTCTGTGTCGGACTGAAATCCATGCGCTTGCCCTGTGTTGGGTTTAGTCGGAAGTCGACAGGGCAAACTACACACGGGAAATATTGAATGGGCAAATGTGCCCATCTAGTTGGGGTTTCCCCCTTCCCATACATCAAATATATGTATTTACGTTGTGTGCCAGGGCCAGGGCCAGGGCCAGGCGCCACTCCAAAATATGTCCAACGTAAATCACGCCTGCAGATTGTGCCATAATTTCCATTTAATTAATAACAAAATATATAAATTATTTACATTATTATTTGTATTTAAATTATTTACACTATTATTGCTATTTTTTTTTTATTTAAATTAATTATGCTATTAATATTTTTTGTAATATTAATTATTTACACTATTATTATTTAAAGTACTTACAATATTATTATTTTTATTTTGAGTTAATTTATTTACACTATCATTATAATTATTTTTTGTATTTAAATTACTTACAATATTATTATCATTTTTATTTTTATTATTTACACTACCATTATTATTATTTAAAAATTGCACACAATTATTTTATTATTATTATTATGATAATAATTTTTATTTTTACTAATTACATTATTATTATTATTATTTGGACGTTTACTATTTACTATTAATATAATTATTTAAATTATTTACACTATCATTATTATTATTTTTTTGTATTTAAATTATTTTCAGTATTCCTATTATTATTTGTATTTAAATTATTTACACTATTATTATTATTATTTTTATTATTTACACTATTATTATTATTACTATATACAAATTTTACATTATTATTTTATTATTATTATATACTTATTATTATTATTTTTATTTTACTATTTTACTATTATTATTATTTGTATTTAAATTATTTCCACTATTACTTAGATTTAAATTATTTCTGCAGGAGGGAATAACAACACCGTTTTGTATGTAGCTGCCATTTCTATTGTTGCTCTATTGTTTAATTTGTTGCACTTAATTTATATTAATCTCTGGTTGGTGGGGGGGCCTCACTCCAATTCGCTGGGTCTCCTGCTCTGGCTCGAGCGCAGCCGATGCCTGGAAATGGCCTCGGGGCCCGTCTCTACGGGCACTTCGGCTGCCGCTGGACCCGAGAAACTCTCCTCGGAGGGCGGCTCTGGGCCCGATGGCGGCACGATGTCTGCACTGGAGCCCCGCTCGGGCAGCCGCTGATCGTCCCACGGCGCGCTGCCAGACGACGAGGAGCTGGAGGCCTGCGTGTCGCTGGTGTCCAGGCGATCGGAAGACGGAGCGCTGCAGCCGCTGCAGCCGCTGCGTGCGCGAGCTGCCGGGTGCGGATGTCTTCGCTGGCACGGGGCTGGTCGTGGCACGCCGCTCGCCGGGGTCCAGGCGATCGGGCACGACCGAGTAGCGGTGGTTCTTGATCCGCAGATAGCCGTAGATGAGGGCATCGTTGAGGCCGACGGTGATCTGGCGCTTGAGCTCCTCGTCGCAGCGGTCCAGGCGCTCGGCCACGGCCTCAACGATCTCGGGCTGTGTCAGCGGGCGATCGGCTGCGGCCACCACCTGCAGGATGTTGCTGAACAGGTGGGGGATCAGCTTGCGCTTCGTCGGTCGATTGTAGCCCCTTGGCAGCATTCTGCCGCACCCAGCGAAATGGAACGCAAACGGAAACGCAAACGGAACGGGAGAACTTTATCGCCTCAAACTCGAAAATCGAAAGTTTTTGCCTATATTGAGGAGTGACACTTGCCGCTCAGCTGGCTGGCTGCGAGCTGGAGATGGCAAGAACTCCTTTTTCCCCTTTCCTTTGTGTGTTTTGGTGCGCCAAAGTTAGTCCACAGTGCCCCCAGCGCCCCCCATTAAGATTGTCGCCGTCTTTCAGCCCTTTGTGGCCCACTCCCAGTCAGCTCTCGTGGCGGTTTCCATTTCGATTCGTTTGGCCCGCAACTAAATGGCAACGTCGGCGATGGCCTCGTTCCACGCATACCCTGTAAGGCAGCACTTTCTGGGGCGCTTTTGCAGGCAGTGGAAATGGAAGGACATTTGTCTATGAAATAGATTTCATTTTGGTTTTTGGGTAGCACTCGCGCGGTCGTTTCCTGCTGATTTTACGAGCGGTATCTGCGCCAGACAGTCAGTTAGTCAGTCACAGGGGCCCGTCGAGACGGCTGGCTGGCTGGCGAGTGCAGGGTGGCAGGGGGGCAGGCAGCCAGACAGGCAGACGAGTATCGATTTGCATTTAAAGTTGGCCATCCTACATCCGCCTGCTCAGCTGCTGCTTGCTGCTGTTGCTGCTGTTGCTGCTGCTGCTGCTTCTGTTGCGGATGCTGCGGGTAAGCGGATAAGTATGGGTAATCAAGTACAAATGCGGGGGACACGATGCCCCGATGCCACGATGCCCCGATGCTTCGATGCCTCGATGACGACATGGGCACAAAGAAGGCTCTGCGACAGGCGCTTCAGAATTTGCATAGGGCCCCCAGGAAGACGAAGGGCCATCATTGTTATTGTCCTTTGCTGCTGCTGCTGCTGCTGCTGCTGCTGCTGTTGTTGTGTCTGGCACGTGTCGCAAGGAATTTAGATAGCAGGAAGTTTCACATTGACTGCGGCAGTGGCACGGGGTGCGGGGGGTTGGGGGCTCGGGCAGGTCTCTGTACAGTGCATAACACAATAACCGCAACCTGATTGAAATCTTCTCGAGTGCAATCGCATTAATCGCACGGCGAGGGCAGCGCCAACAGTTGCCCGAAGTGCAGGCTCCTTCCCATCAATCTATGCTCTCTGCACTGACAGCCTTTCCACCTCCATATTCATATTGAAATGGGAGCGAAATCCTTGCAGATCAGCAACAGAATGAAGCAAAGTCCAAGTCCCAGCCGCAACTCTTTTGAACCCAAGACCTGCTTTGAGTTTCGGGTCCGTTGCTACGCTGCACGAATTTCCCCTAAGCGAACAGACACTTTGGCACGTGTCGTGCTGCCTGGGCTGCCGCCATTGTCCAGCATCAGTCGCCCTTGTGAATATATATGCCCGACCCTTGTGGGTATTAGCTCGGCTCTGCTGTAGCGAGTGCTGGCATTTTTGGCGCCGCATTCCCAATTACTTTTGCCCCATCAAATCCTTTGCTGTCACTGCCAGGTAGTCAGTCGCATCCTCCCTCCCTCCCTCCCTCTTTGGAGCACACCCAGACGCAGTGCCCGTACCAGTTGCCGTCTCAGTGCTGGCGGGCTGGCAAAACTTTTGTTTCATTTCCATTTCGCTGGATACTCCACGTATTATTTGACTCAATGTCGGAATGTGCGTGGCCTGTGCTGTGCCTGGCCTGTGCTGTGCTGGGCTGGGCAGTGTTAATTATGACTGACAGTGTTGGCAAGCGCTGCACATTCCCAGCACTTGGACGGCAGCTAACTTTTGGCTAATCCGGCGCCAGTGATTAGGCCCGGCTCCAAATGAGGGCCGGGCCGGGCTGGGCCGGGCCGACTGGCAACAATTAAAGCCAGCCAAAGCCAGTCGTGGCCAGAGAAAGTTCGTCCACAGAGCGCCCTGCTCCGCAGCAATTAACTGAAACTTTTGTGGCCACCACGCAGCACCCATCCACCCATACAGTGGGGAGTGATGCAAGAATTATGACTCCAAGTCAGGCAAACGCAGAGCGGGAGATGGGGAGAGGGAGATGGGGAGAGACGGCATCCACACACATGGAAAATAATTTATTTTACGATTAGCGGGAAATGTAATGGCCAATGCCACCCAATGCCACCCGAGCAACGCAATCAGAGCATCAGATCGAAGCCCGGACTGGCCCCGGCGATGCGTGTAAGTGGCTGGGCGCCGTTTCCGGCTGGTCAAACGAGCCAAGCAACTGAATACACACAGAGAGAGAGAGAGAGAGAGAGCAGCGGACATTAATGGCGACGTCAGCGATTTCCCATTGAGCGGAAGTCGCCAGCGGAAGTCTCTCCAAACCTGCAAATGTCTCCAGCGCAACAAAGAGCGAGAGACGCGCGCTATCGATCGTTGGCAGCTCGAGTCAGAGAGCGAAGGCAAGTGCCATGCCCAAGTAGAACGAATGCTGTGTAAAGTGTGGCGTATTTGGTGCCCCAAATAGTTTCATTGATACGCCCAGAAATGCACAGAAAATATCCAAAAACTCTTTGCCGTTGCCCGAAGTTTGTTTGCTGCCTGAAATCGAAATCGATCCTCAGGCGACGCACACAAATAATACGTAATACGTAATAATAATAATAAATAATAATGGCGAGCGCTAAGCGAAAAAGTTTTTATGCTTTTTATTAGTTTGGTCGCGCGAGCAAATGGCCCACGACGGAGCCAGCATCGGCCTGGAGCAGCCTGGGGATTTGCGGGGGAGTGGGCGGAGTGGCGTGGCGGCGTGGCGGCGAGCATTGTCCAACGATTTGTGGCTGAGATTTATCAAGAGCCACACGCAATGCTGCCAGACGGTTGCGTGCCTCTCCCGTGTGGCCTGTATGCTGCTCAAGCCGAGCCGAGCTGAGCCGAGCTGCGCTGAGCTGAGCTGTGTGTGTGTGTGTGGGATGGTCAGCTGTCGATGGCACAGCCCCCACCCACACCACTCGACGCTGGGCGTTACTAATCTAATTTGCAGTTATTGGCAGCCAGATAACGCACTGCTTGCCCACTCCGCCCTCGCCACACATGTGTGCGGAATTTGTATCGCGTGCTGTGCTGTGCGCTCCCTCCCTGCGGATTGCCTATAATTTGGCACACAGTGTGCAAGCGGATGCCGCATTACCATCTTGAAGGGGAAGGCACACACAGCCACCCACACAGCCACCCACACAGCCTGACTCCGCCATTAGTCGAAGCTGTGTGCAAGTGCAAAACATAATGAAAATGATGTCAGTTTGATAAGATTTCGCCGCTGGGCGAGTGCTCCTGCTGTATCTCTCCCTCTCTGCATCTCTGTGCCTTTCATATCTGTATCTCTGCTCCATTGTTGTGCGGCTTGCCTTTGCCTCCTGCCTCCTGTCGCTACGGCATGTGGGTGCTCGCTCGCTCGCATGTTATGAGAAAAGTTTCCCTGCTCAGAAGATGTTTCAATGGGGGAAATGGCAAGTGGGAAACTTTGCATCGCACCGCATGCTCCTGAAACGAGAGGCGTGAGTGGGGCTTGTTCTACATTCGCACTAAGTGTGCCCCACACACACACACACACACACCCGCGCACACACACATTCAATCACATGGCTGGGCGCTTGTGTCTTGTTAGTTGGGGGCACAAATCTGAGGCAAGTAGTTTGCCATGACAATTGGTCAGGGTATCCATGGCCAGGGGAACTTGCTTCGCCGTCACATTGGATGACTCACAGCATCCCCACAGCATGCCGCATCACCGTAGTACTTACAGCTATTTGCAGCAGAGA
The DNA here is from genome assembly GCA_018150885.1 of Drosophila tristis. Classification (NCBI taxonomy): domain Eukaryota; kingdom Metazoa; phylum Arthropoda; class Insecta; order Diptera; family Drosophilidae; genus Drosophila; species Drosophila tristis. The sequence goes on from JAECWT010000228.1 coordinate 1,494,644, forward strand.
ATTGCAGCAGAGAATTGCAGCAGAGAATCGCAGCAGAGAATTAAACTGAGTGAAGAATTTAAGTGCGGCGTTGCAGTATCTGGCGAGGCAACTTTCATTTCGCCAGTGTTTGCTTAACACTTTAATAGGGATCAGGCTCGGGGTTTGGTTTGTCCGCACCGCACCGCACCGCATAACAGCCTGTGGATGCGAGTAACAATGGCCACGCATCCGCCTGTCCAGCCTGTGCAGCCTGTGCAGCCCGTCCAGCCTCTCCAGCCTCTGCACCACAGCAAACACACACTCGAAACACGTCCAATCAGCCAGACCACTGCACCGCCTGCCGACCCTGTCACTCCCTCTGCCCAGATGGCACAACGTGAGAGCGCACCATTGTCTCCCACTGTCTCCTATCAGAGCATACCGAACTTTCCGTTCCGTTTCGTTTCGTTTCGTTCCGTTCCGACCGTCAACAGACTGCCAGCTCAGCAGCCGGCAGACGGCAGCTGACAACGCCTATCAAATTAAGCAAAACAAAATTGCATTATGGCGAAAGTTGCAACCAGTGCACAAAGCACAAGGCACACGCCCCACCGCCCCGCCCCGCCCCGCCCCAGCCCAGCCCAGCCCATACGAGCATGTGCAGCATGTGTGCTGGGAGGCGTGGCATGTCAGCGTCACCGAAATTATTCATTGCACAGTGCGGTCCAGACAATTTATGCTAATCAACATCAATCGATTTGCATGCCTGCATGGCTGTGCCTGTGCCTGTGCCTGCCCGGCCAAAGGATAAACGCCTGCCGTCTGCCCTGCTCTCACTCTCCAGCTGCTGTGCTGATCCTACACCTATTCCAACTCCTATTCCCACTGCTTCTCCTATTGCCTGTTTCCACTGCCAGTCTACTCGCTACTCGCCCCTGCAAGTGCAGCCACTGGACTGTGGGCTGTTGCTTGCATTTTGGCATTTTGGCTTTCTCCACGAATAAAACAGACAATGGTTTCTGGTTTCCAAGGCCTGTGCCTACAATTTTCTATGCCAAATGTCGCATTTCATAGTTTTAAATAGAATTTGTATACATTTTTCATGGTGTCCTTTCGCTTAGGCGAACATTTTGCAGCGAATGCGCCCCAGTGGCGCCGGGCTATTACTGGCTCTGTTTATTGGGCGGTTCCGATGGCTGTGGTTCAATGGCTACCACCCCAAAACAGTAACTCTTCGGACAACCCACCATCCACCACCCCAAAGTGGACAATCACTGCATGTGGTTAGGGGGGTGGGGTGGTGTGATTGCATCATAGACGATAGAGGAGAATGACAATGGCCCCGAACGGCAGAGGCAGAGGCAGTGGGCGAGGGCGAGGGCGAGGGCGAGAGGTGGCACACTGTTGCTACTATCTATGGCCTGTGGCTGTGGGCAGACTGGGGCTTGGGTTGTGCCTGCGACAGCAATAATTTCATAATGTTTATAAAAAGGAATAAACAGAGTCGCCAGGCCCAGCGCTTTCGACGGCGAATCACGGATGCTCTTTCGCAGCAAACTGCCGCGAGTACGGGGCACATTCCTCTCTCTTGGCATCTGAAATGTTCTCAAGCGTTTACACGTATTCCTCTATAGCTCATGCAGCAGCTGACTCATCGGTGTGCCTCCGTGTGACCAAACAGAGTGCATCCCCTGTGCCCCCACGAGGAGTAATCAACCCTTCTGCCACCCGCCGCGTCATAGGTCCGATGGGGTCCGTTCGCCACGCAGTTTATAGTCGGCGCTTAGGCACACATGTTGTCATCATGGCCATGCCCCATGCCCCATCCTCATCCTCATCCACATCCTCATCCACATCATCATCATCATCGTCCTGGTGGTCATGGCTGGAAACCCGCTGAGCATGCTCATGAATTTCGACTGTATGGCAAATGAAGTCCGAGGGTGCGGTGGCCCCAGCTGTGCAGCAGCGGCGAGCCGCAGGAGCGAGAAAAAAGCGACTGCAAATTTACTCAATTTTCTCCCCACCCCCTCCCGCAGTCTGCGCAAAATTTTATAAATTTTGTTTGCCAACTGTGTGTGGGTGTGTGCGTGTGTGGGTGTGTTTGTGTGTGTTTTTGTGTGGGCGATTTCGTAATTGTTGGACATTTGTCATGGCTGCAGAAATTTTGGGCGCAGATTCAGGCACACTACAAATCTATACGTATGCCAGAGGCACTCAGAGATTTGCAGTCAAAATTGCAGTACATTAGAATGCAAGGCACTGGGATTTTTATTCGCTTTCAATTATGTACATGCGCGGCACTTTGCTTAAATGAGTCAAATTCATTCGTTTTTGGGGCAGCAGCTCTAACTAGGCAACAGGGCGGTTACACTGCTGTTACAGCTCTTCGCTAACAGCCCTACAGTTCACTGTTAGCGCTCTCTGAAAATGGAATCACGCTCGCTCTCACGATCCAACTCCAACACCCGTTCTAGTCTTGCACAACATATACACACATACGAGTACCTGCTTTGCTTCCTCTCCACGCCGAACATGATCGAACTTGTTCTTCGACCCTCCTACATTCAATTCGCATTCTTTGGTCTTCGTTACGCATTCATTCAAGCAGTTGATCAAGCAGTCTGATTAGCTTACAACTGATTTCCGAGTGATTCTGTAGACACATTGTAAATTCTGCGAGCGCAAGCATTCTCCCATCCAACGAACACCAACACCAACGAATTAATCTCATTAATAAACTAAAATTTAATAAATATGTAAGCCCAAAAAGGTCAAAAGCAGCTCCTGCATTTCACAAATGTAACGAATGGTTTTGGTCAACCGGGGCTGCGTACTCTACTCTACTCTGGGCGGACCACGGACTGCGGCTCGACGTGACGTGACGGGGTACAGAGGTAACAAATTTGGTCTGGGGCGGGTGGGGCTCGTCCGGCTATACACCACACTATACGACTTGCACCCGCGGGGCATTGAAACTAGCTAACATTTGAACTTCCAGAATACATATGTATGTGTGTGTGTGTGTGTGTGTGTGTGTGTGTAAGTGTGTTTGTGTGTGGTTTTTGGCAGGGGTCTTCCACGAGAATGGAATGGCATAAGCGGACCGTCAGCAGTCTCCGGTCTCCGCTTCTCGCCTCTGGCACATCCCTCTAACGTTTGCGCCAGGAGAGGGGCTCCTTCTCGAGCTCCTTGGCCCGGAGAGCGGCCTCCTTGTTGCGACGCACTATCTCCAGATGCTCCATCTTCGAAAGCATCGTGTACCGATTGCCCTGCTTGCTCAGGTAACCATTTTGCACGGCAAATTGCAAAGTGTGTGGCACATGGCGCTTGAGCTCCACCTCCGGTCGCTGGAGGCGCAACGCAAGCGTATTAATGATCTCCGGATAGCTGACGGATCGATTGCTGTCCCTCATCAGAGCCATCACAGAGCCGAATAGGTCCGCCAATGGCTGCTTGTTGTAGCGCTTGCTCTGACGCGTGGCAAAGTGGCGCTGCGCCATCGTCCCAGTGACACCGTCCAAGCCCATGCTCATGGTGAGGTTGAGTCCCTGAAGTGGAGTTCCCGGTGGTGGTGCCTGCGCCGATACCTGCGATCCCCGAAGTCCAGGCTGGAACACGGGCGCCGCGGCATTCAGCTGGTAGCTCTTCGGCGCTGGCTGTTGCTGGCCAACGGCCAGGGGAGTGGCACGCCACGTGGGTTTGGCCACCAGGCGGCCCAGCGTGAAGTCGATGTCGTTCGATGGCCGAGCGATGCCTCGGCCAGAGTCTGTGGCTGTGGCGCCTTTCATGGTGCAGGCAGCAGCGGCTTCATTCAGCTTGGGGCTGGCCGTCGTCCAGAGATTGTCCGAGGGACGGAAGAACAACGGCACGATGGGATACTTGACCTGGGAGACTAGATTTGGATTGCTGATCGATTGGTCCAGCGATACGTTGGAAGGGGCAAGCATGTACGGGCTCTGGGAGCGCCACTGCTTGGAGTCGCCAATGCCACCGCCGCCGCCGCCGCCGCCACCCAGACTGCAGTCCGGGGTATGGGCACGTGTATAGTAGAGCGGCGGACGCAAACACGGCTCTCCAGCGCGACCAAAATTGTATTCCCCCTTCCGTGGCATCTGCAACTGCAACTGCTGGTCCCCAAAGTTGTCCATATTGCTGCTGCGATTGGCGCGATTGCAGTACGCCTGGTACGGGTACGGATGATACAATTGATTGTTGCCAACATTGTAGTGCTGACTCTTGAAACTTTGACTTCGGCTCTGGCTCTGGCTGCGGCTTTGAGTTTGGCTCTGACTCTCACTCTGGCTGTGATTGTGGTTGGGCGACTCCGTGCCAGCATGGACAGGGCTGAAGAATATTTTGCGTCGAGAGGGTGCCATCCGCTGGGGCAGGGCATAGCGGTGATTCATGTGCAAATTCTGCATCGTTGCTGCTCTGTTGCCTTGTCTGCGTTTCGGCCTGGAAGCTGCCGGATGATGCACAGCGGCCAAGGAGAGAGGGAGAGAGAGGAGAGATTGGTTCGTTTTAGATTGGGTAAATGTTGAGTTAACTTTCGCGCAGACACGGATGAGCCCAACGAACGGTTAAACGCTAATTTACAACATTAACAACAATTGTTTTGTGTGTAGCCAAAAAAGAAGAATTTTGTGCCGATCTAATACGGATGTGTGTCGATGTGGGGAGACTGTGGGTATGAATGAATAAAGTATGTGGCCCCAGACACAGTCCAGGCAGTATAACCACAGGCCTACTTATCCATGTATTTTCAAAGAATGTTTTCATGCTGCAACGTGTCAACATGCCAAACCTAACACTGTCAGTGTACAGAGCGCACAGTGTACATTTTGAGAGGATTATTATTCGCTCCTTTCCTCCCTCCAGAGGTAAAGAGTAAACCAATATTTTGCACTACCTTTCCTGCAGTGTTCTACGTTCAAAATAGACAAAATTATATAAATATACTGGAGGAATCGAAATGATAATCATCGAGAGCCGTGTGGATCGTGAGAGCGAGCGTGATTCCGTTCTCAGAGAGCGCTAACAGTGAACTGTTAGCGAAGAGCTGTAACATGACATACCATCTGTTATGTTATGTCCCTTGGAATGCTGCTGCTGCTGTCTTTTGCGTGGAAAGCTTTCTGAATAATTGTAAGGGCAAAAAACAACAAGAAACAACAAGCAACAGAGTGAAGTGAGGACTGGCAGCGCACCGCAAAAGATGACTTTGCCGCGGGGGCCCTGAAACACGCCCAATTCGTTTACGTTTACCCAAAACGATGTAAAACAATATGGCCATGGGGCAGAGAGTGTGGGCAGTGTGGCAGAGTGGCAGAGAGTGGTGGGTGGTGGGTGGCACGGGGCAAAGTTATGCTCTAAATAAATAAGAAGGGGCGCGAGACCCCAAATTTTCATCGAGCCAAGTTTGTTTAGCCCTTCGTGATGAGGTGCGAGAAATCACAAAAATTGGATTTTGTGCTTTGAATTATGGGCGGTCCCGGCCCGGACCCGCTTCAGTGGACCGAGGGCGCCCGAAGGGTTTGCTTTTCTGTTGCTTTTGTTGTTGGGTCACGGGGTTTGCTTATGGTTTTGGTTTTGGTTTTGGGGCTCTTTCTGCTGCCTAATGCCGTGGCATTTGGCATTAGCATTCTGCTTGGCATTCAATTGGATTGCCTCGAAACTTGTGGCAGCTTTAAAGGATAATTATCCTGGATTATAGTCCAGCGATAATGTGGAGTAAGGATGGGCCCATCGACCTCTCAGTCAGCTTTAGTGATGCCGAGTCACTCGAGGGGTGTCTGAACAGCTCCTGCTACTCGCAGGACCTAGTCTGACGGCTGCCCAGTGTTGGGTAATTTCACAATTTTCAAATTACACACCACAAAATCTCATTTAGCTGAGTAAAGTCAGTTGACTGGACTAAATCCTGTTCTAAAGTCCTTAACCACCAACCCCCAACCCCCAATCCCCAATCCCCCCTCCCTACCCACACTCGAATACACACACAAATTACTAAATGAGTTGCGCCAGAGGTCCCTCTGTCGGAGGAGCTGTGTGTGTGGGTGTGTGTGAAGGGGTGTGTGAACCCCCTGTGCAGCAGCAGCAGCAGCATCATTGTAATTTGCTTGCCTCACGCTCGCTTGCCCCGGCCAAAGGGGCGTGAAAACAACGCACAGTCCCTGCTCCCTGGCTCGCTGGCTCGAGGCTAGTGGCAACAGTCCAAACAGGTATTATCACACATGTGGAGGAGTTCCCCGGAGGGGGGTCCCCGGACACGTTGTGCGACATGCGACGTATGGGCTAAGGACATAAGCGTGACTAAACCTCAAAAGCACTGACTTCCGTTGCACCAGGGCATGGGCAGGAGCTGTGGCTCCTGGAGGGACTGCTGGCCGTATCCTGTTTGGATCCTTTAAATACCAGTTGGTGTCGCAACAATCAGTGACCCGCACCCAACCACACACACCTGCACCAATACCAACGCACACACACACACACACATCAATATAGAGAGAGAGTGAGAGGAGAGGAACTGGTGGAGTATGTCGAACACACTTACAATACACTGCCCGAGTCGCATACAAAGTTTTACAGGCGGTTTGAGCTGAGCAATGGATTCCCAGGGATTCACATCAAATGATGTCTAACAATTATTTCAAATTCTAATAAAACAATTTTTAAAAATTCTTAAAATAAAATAAAATACAAAATTTATTATTAAATATTTATTTAATTATAATTTTGTATAATAAAAAATAAAATTAAAAATTAATACTTCAATTAGGTTTCTTTAAAAATTTTATGATCTAATATTTATTTAATTATAGTTCTGTATAATAAAAATTAAAAATTAAAATTAATTCTTCAAAACTTCAAATAATTTATTATTATTTAATATTTATTTAATTATAATTTTGTATAATAAAAAATAAAATTTAAAAATTAATACTTCAATTAAGTTTCTTCAAATAATTTATTATTATTTAATATTTATTTAATTATAGCTCTGTATAATAAAAATTAAAAATAAATTCTTCAGTTAAGTTTCTTTAAATAATTTATTATTATTTAATATTTAATTATAATTTTTGTAAATCATTTCTACTCTTCTACAGCTGCATCGGCGAGGGTATTGAATTAGTCGGCGTTTGTAGTGGAACTCCCTGCCATTACCGTATGGGAACGGGAACCCAACTTTACCATATGGACCAAACATACATACATTTATACATACATATGTATGTATGTATGTATATGTATATGAACGAGGATGAAAAGGAATGGGAACGGGAATGGGTTTGGGGGTTGGGTTTTGGGTTTTGGTTTGGGATTGGAGTTGGAGTTGGGCATTGAATAGGGGCCGCTCGGGTAGGTAGGGAGGGGGGGGGCGAAGGTGACACCATATCAAACACAGGACGCGATTGAGGTGCGCACACCATCTTAGGCCTTAGACGTATCCTTGTTGATATAACCGCAAGCTCCAGGCTCTCATTGGCAGCCATCACACCTGCACAGTGCACAGTGCACAGTGCACAGCGCACAGCACACAGTACGCCCCAAGGAGCAGCAGGTGGTGGTGGTGGTGGCAACACCTAAGCCTCCGAGTTGCATTTCAATTAGCTCGCTTAACCAGCTCCAGATGAAGTGAGACGACAATAGTGATGGCGATGGCGATGGCGAAGGCGATGGCGATTGTGTCCTGCAGGCGCTCAAAATGGGATGGGACTGGATTGGATTTGACAGCTGCACATCGATTCAGCTGGAGGTGCTGTCCAGAGCTGATTGAATGTCTGGCCTCGGGCCATTGATTGGCTTACTGAAGTTTTGACTTCGCTTTGAATCGGTTGGCAGCGAGCACAAATGATCCGTGCATCGATTATCCCTCACGACTTTGATCAAGGCAGTCATGAATCGCTTCAGAGTATTCAGGAATACATTTGTAAACATTCATTTGATTATTTGCTCATATCTATCTATAGTCAGTGAGTCTGTCAGTCTGTCAGTCAGCCATTGAGTCGGTGCCGCGCTAACTAGCCATTGTACTGGGATTGTCTATTGCTGTGGCAAATATCTAGAGCTCATCATGATTGTTTCGTAATTGGAATGCGACAATGGGAGGCAAGCAGCAGAAGGAATGCGCTCGACTGCTCTCTGCTTGAAGCTTGAAGCTGTAGCTGGAGATGGCGATGGCGATGGAAATGGAGATGGAGTGGAAGGCATTCAACAGAATGCAGGACAATAACAGCAGCAGTGCCGCCACCAGCGCCACAACAGGAGGGGGCAGCAGCAGGAGGAGAAGCTGTGTGGATGCCAACTCAACCAACAATTTGCTTCAATTATAAAAAGCGTCGCGACAAAGTGGCGCCAACAAACGATGGGCGGGCGGGCAGAAGGATGAATGAATGGATGGATGGATGGAAGAGTGCACCCAGGCGTGGGGGCGATGCTGATGCTGCTGCTGTTGCTGCTGCTGTTGCTGCTGATGCTGATGGGTAAACACTGGTGGATGGAGCAGTAGAATGGGCTGCGGCCCTGGGGTTGGCCTGGTAATCAGCATGGCGACGCAGTCGCTCCTTTGAGCCAACGCTCGGCGAGGAGTCAACGACTGAATGACGCAGCTGGCCTCGACCGGAATGAGAACTGGCACTGGCACTGGAACTGGAACTGGGACAGGGATACACGGATAGGGACTGAGAGTGGGGAGCTACGAACGACTGGCGTCAGCAGCGCATTCCCTTTGTCTACCGCCTGATGGACGCTCTCGTATTGCGGCGAGCGGGCATCCCTTCGTCACCCAACTCCTGTACTGTCCTGTCCTGTCCTGTGCTGTTCTGTCCTGTCCCATTATAATTGTGTTTTGTGCAATTATCAGGCAAGGATCAGACTTCGATATGCAGCAAACCCCTCTGGGTGGGTAGCGGCACGGCACTCCTGGCTGACCTGGCTGGCTGGCTGGCTGGTCCGGATTTTTGGGGCGCTCGAATGATTCATAAATATCACTAATCAACGCTGGCAGGGCGCTGCCTTTTGTTGGAGCGTTGAGTTGGCCAGAATGGAAGGGGATGCAATGCCATTTGTCATTTGTCATTGCAGCTTTCAGCTTGGCGAGCGGGGGGCAGGGACATGGACATGGACATGCACATGGAGGAGTCTGGATGCTGCCCAGAGTGGAGCTCTGGAGTTTAAAGGTTAATAGTTCACAGTTCTGTTTTGATCCTTCGCATCTCCTGTGTGCCTGGCTGTAAGGTTGCGTGACTACGGAATGCTGAGCTCAGTGCCAGGTCCTCGCACACGTAGGGCAGATTAGTCGAAGCTGCAGTCGTTCCCGTAGCCAGCAAGTGTAAAACTGCTGATGGCATGCCATGGCCATGGCCTGGTGAGTGTTGCCGCTTTGAGTATGGACACAGGACACAGGCAGCTGCAACACGAACGAAGGCGCATCCCAACAACTGGCAAATATGGGCCGAGCTTTTCCAGTGCAACTGCACCATCTCCATTGAGCGTCAACATTTTTCAGCTGAAGATATTTCGCAAAAGGCAAATCAGACGAGGGCAAAATATCAGCCAAAGCAGCAGACGAATGCAAAAGGTCAGCCATGGCATACCGACAAAGCGAAGACCGGAGAAGATAATGCCAGATCTAATAGAACCCCAAACCAAATCTGAAGACAAAGTCGGTGGGCAGAAGGAGACTAAAAACTATGTATTTTGGCAGCTTAATGCTAGCGTCAGTGCTGGAGAGTCGAGTGGATCGTGACTGAGCACGCGAGAGACAGAGAGAGCGAGCTAACAGTCCGCTGTTAGCAACGCCGTCAACCGACTGTTAACTTTGCGACGTTAACCGCGCTGCTGCCACCGAACATAATGGAATGCCTGTAACATTCTCTGGCCTTTTAATTCTTTTTTTTAATGATTTGTAGTCTATTTTGAAGAAGTAAAGTCTAAAAACAGAACCATGCCACACAACAAATATCATTGAAGACTTCCACTTTGACTCGATATATCTGCAGGTGCAGACATTACTCGTAAATACCCGTAAAATACAAAAATAATATGAAAAGTCATACAATATTCTGTGCCAGTCATTAATTTCTTTTATTGAAATTTTGTAAAATGTTTTGTTAGCTTATTGCACATTTGGATTATGCGAACGGGATCTACTCATTCAGGCCACGCATCTAATATTTGCCTCTCTGCTTAGAACAAAATTAAAGTCCAGAGCATTCCCATTTCTGCTCTGCATTTATTGAACCTCCCAGCGAATTGCTGTGTAGGGTACCCTAGACCCTCCTATTTTCCTAGCATTGATTATTTTAGCGGAATATTAGAATAACAAAGAAGAGCGCAAGACTTGCAGCCACAATTAAATACGCACAGAGCCCCTAAGCCGCCCTTTAAGGTAATTAAATTGAAACTATCAAATTAGCGTCGAGGCAAGCAGTCCAAGCTGTCCAAGCAGTCCAAGCAAAAAGGCAAGGACACAGCTCCCCTAATTAATGCTGCCCAAAAAGCACCGCCCATTCAACGGTAATGCTAACAATCATTTAATTTCAGGTTAATTGCATAGAATCTGGTTTGCCGTTGCCCCATAAATTTTGTGTGTGGACTCGTCGCTCGCTGCTGGCTCGCTGCTGGTGTTTTGTGTAATTTATTTGCATATTTCAGTGGAGCGGAGTGACAGGCCAGAATTATGCTACAAAATGTTAGGAATGCCATTCCTCCCACCCCCATTCCCCCGCCACTTTAATGGAGGGCCAAGACGGCACCCAGCAGGGGGGGTGGAAGCATACAAAAACTCCCCACTGCCTTGCGCTCTCTCTCTCTCTCTCTTTTGGCTGCTAAACGCATTTACGTGTCAAAACTAATTTAGTGTGTGCCTCTGCCCCTTCCTCGCCGCATGAAACGATGTGGCATGGGCAGCGATAGGCGGGTGAAAGCAGCGGCAAGCAGCAAGCAGCAGAAAGCAGCAGACAGCAGGCGGAAACGGAAATGGAAACCCATACGCATACGCATTCCCATTCGCATTCGCATACGCATACGCAGTGGGGGCCGCAGCGATGGACCATATTTTGCTTATTTATTTGCGGAACTCTGTTGCATGCCCCCCAACCCCTTCTGCGTGTTCGCCCCCTTTGTTGCACACCCCTTGCGATAGCATTTCTCACCTAATAAAATTACAATGGAAACACCCTGGAGCGTACGCGTACCACCCCCCAGAATGCCGTAGGACTAATGGCCCAGACTCCACCCTCGACCATCACATGTTGAAACGGCACCCACTCACACCCTCCACCCCCGTCCCTAACCTCCTGGCTTGGCTGTCCTTTTTCTTTCCTTTTTGATGTAAATTTAATTTCGGTTTTCACATTTTGAGGTTTTCATAGCCACATGCTGGTGCAAAGGCGAGGGAGACTGCGAGTGGGAGTGCGAGTGGGAGTGGGAGAGAGCCCTGCCTGAGTTTGGAGTCCGGAGTCCTGTGTGCCCTGTGCCCTGTACCCTGTACCCTGAGCTTCTTTCTGAGTGAGTGTCCGTATCCTGTCCGTCCTGCCCTGCCCCTCGCTTCCCTGCCTTGACATGTCTCTCGCTTTCTCTGCTCTGCTCTGCCCTGTCCTGCAGTGTGTCGTGTCCCCTGGGAGGACTTGGGGGGAGCATACTCTGCTGCCTGCCGTAATGCTTCTTTCATCGTTGTTTCCTTCACAGCTCGCCAGGCTCCATGGCTCCGTGGCTTGGCTCATGGCTCATGGCTCATGGCTGCTGGCTGCTGGCTCCATGGCTGATGGCTCATCGCTGGGATGCTCTCGCCTGTTCCTTGTTCCTTGTTGCTGGTCTTTCGCCCCGTCTGTCATCAGCGTCGCATATTGTTCGCCTTTGTCCATCCCCTGCTCTGATCTGCTGCTCCACGCTGCTCTGCTCTGCTCCGCTCTGACAGTATATGAATATGTCAACTCGATTCCCTGGCGAGTGCTCCTGAATTGGTCGCCGTTTTCTTGTCTTTTTTTTTGCTGTTTTTTTTTTGCGCACTTTTTGACGCTGCTGCCGGCACTGCGTACTCCGCCATTGTGCGCGTTGCTGGGCTGCGATTTCAATTAAAGCCTCCAGCCGATACACTCCATTCGCTGCTGCATCCCAGTCTTTGTTTTCGGCGCCCCCAATCGACTAAAGGCCTGGCCTGGCCTGGTCTGCGCCGTTTGCTTCACATTCAAGCTGGGCCAGTGCGGAGCGGCAAAAGAAGTTCGTTGACCAAAGCCGGAAGTAATTCACACTTAAACATCCGCCAGGAAAGGGTTTGAGGCTTAGGCTTAGGGTACGGGTTAGGGTTAGGGTTAGGGTTAGGTGAGGCCAAGAGTAGAGTGAACAATGTCAGACACTTGACACAAAGCTTAATTGCTGAGCCGCCCGAGTACTCAGCCTGAACCTGAACCTGAGACAGAGAGAGAGAGAGACAGAGACAGAGACAGAGAGCGAGGAGTCTTGGGAGCTCCCCCAGTGGCAAGTTGTGACTGTGAAAAAGCGCCAAGTGCACTCGAGGTAATTTGATTTAATTGTGCGTGCCAGCCCCGCCTCGGGGCAGCACACTCCAGCAGCCCAGAGCCATAGCCATAGCCATAGCCAGAGCCCAGCACAGCCTCGGCAACTTTTGTGCTCATGTGCTCATGTGCCTTGTGGTCGCCTTTGTGGCCTGTGGCGTGTGGCGTGTTGCATGCCTCATAAGAAATTTACAAGTGCAACGCAGAGAACAACTGATGGGAGCTGTAGCTGCCACCGCCCTCCTCCCTCCTCCCACAGTGCCAAGTCCAAGTCTCTTCTGTGCAGCTCTTGAACTTTGGTCGGGGCCTGGTCTGCCACTTGAACTTGCCTCTCAACATCAAGTTGCTAGTTGCAAGTGATGCTGTTGCTGCCACTGCCACTGCTGCTGCTGCTGCTGCTGTTCCGCTGCTGCTCCTGTTCACTGGTCACCATTGTTGAGGTTTATTAACTGGCTTCAGGCCGCTGCCGCTGCCCCTGCCTCTGTTCCTGTGTTTTTTTTTTTCGGTGCTGCATAAATCATCAGCGCAATGGTTTTTAATGCATAATTTATTTGCCACTTTTTGCGGCACATCCTCTATGTCTCTCCGGCTGTCTCACTGGCTGTCTGTCCCTCTGCCTGTCTGTGGCTTCGTTCGTTTTTTACGCCAAAGCTGAGCGAACTCAGCGCTGACGAGCGTTTCCGCTTCCGTTTGCAATTACACAAGGCAGGGACACAGCGACAGGGAGAGAGACAGAGAGAGAGGGAGAGTTGGGCCGCCGCATTAATCAATTATTCACAGTCGACGGACGAACGGATGGACGGACTGTCCTTGGGGGCCGGGCCTAAGCATTTGATTCGTGAATTATTCGATTCATTCGGTCATGGCTAGGCACTTCACATTTGAAGTTCTCTGCTCTGTTTGCCACCAATAATCCAATTACCGATTGATAAACGTTTACCCCCCACACACACACACACACACACACACACAGGCAGACAGGCAGACAATCAGAGACCCGCCGCAGTGTGTGTCAAATCCAATGCCAAAGAATTCTGCTCGATGGCAATTGAAAAACAATTGAAAAATTGCAACTGCCCAACGCCCCGCGCAGCAGCCATCCATCCATCGTGCGCATTCACGTGTGTTTGTATGTATGAATATATATTAATAATGCATACCCTTAATGGCATTTGCATGGTCACTCCGCGGAGGAGGGGCAGGCCAGCAGGATGAGCTCCTGTGGCCGCTGCTGCGGGCAGGGCAACAAAATTAGCTTCATGCAGTTCGTCTCTTTGTCTATCTCTCTCTCTCCGTATCTGTCTCTCTCCCTCTCTCCATATCTGTCTCTCTCCCTCTCCATATCTGTCTCTCTCCATTCTCTCTCCATTTCTGTCTCTCCCTTTGATGATTTTTAACGCTTAATTTATGCTTTAATTGCATATTTCGCGGTGCAATGCAAATATCGACAGGGGGGCCTCTCACCCACACCCACACCCACACCCTCAGCCGTGCTCCCTGCCGCTGCTGCCGCTGCTGCTGCTGTTGCATTCCATTTAGATAACCGCAAATATTTGCCACAAACGCACATGCCATGGGGTCGTGACAAAATACCAGCCCCACCACACCAGCAACCCAGCACCCCAGCACCCGCGCAGCAAGCACCTGCATCCCCGTGTGGCACGCACATTTGCCGGCTCACTTCAAGCCATTTAATGTGCCCCAAAATGTGCAGCAGCTTGCAGCGGAACTGTACCCGAAATAGCAGCAGCCACAGCAAACCAATTGAATTGATGGCTAAGCCGAGACGCAGCGGGGAGTATTTGCCACAATTATTTGGCACAATATTTGGAGGCTATTTCGGCTGTGGATGCCAGTACGTTTAGCCATGGAGTTCTGTGTGCTGGCAGCGCAGCGAGCAATGATCATGCCACAGGAGACGCAGTCGCCGCACCTGTCGCTGGAACTCGGGATCGGGGCGAGGACAGCGGGCGCCCAGGCTGCAGACGAGCTCTAGCTGGAGAACCGCAAGGCCAAGAGACGCTGTGTGGGCAAAGTGGCGACGACGCGCAGGCTTTGCACCCTGACACTGACAGTTTAGGCACAGCCGCCTGGCTCCCTGTCTCTCATGTCTCTCAGTCTGTCGCTCAGTCTCGTCTGCCTGGTTGCGGGTGTGTGTGTGTGGCTTCTCCATGGCCAATTAATCAGAAGAGACCGGCAATGGCTGACTTTGCAGCAGAGCAGGTTGAACCTGAGTGACCTCGAGGCATATAAAAACGAAAACTGCGACAACAAAGGCGACCACGAAACAGAGCAGGAAGCGCTCCAACAGGGAAGCAGCAGTAGAAGCAGCAGCAGCACACAGGCTCCCGGTTCCCGGCTCCCCACAGACCTGCCATCAAGTGACATTTGAGCAAAGACAAAAAGTCATTATCACGGCGACGCTGTGCCGCACTTGGTTGGCTCTGCCTTAGCCTTAGCCTTAGCCTCAGATTCAGACTGAGACTGAGACTCCGACGCCGAGTCAGACTATGCCTTTGCCACTGCCACTGCCACTGCCTGTGCCTCTGCCTCTGATCCGTGTGCAGCATATGGGAGCACGAACAGCAGCCACGTCGCCAGCTCTGTCGCCATGTTTTTTTGCCTTATCCGGCATTTTGTTTACGATTTCTTGTGTGTGTGTGTGTGTGTGAGTGTGTGTGTGTGTGCTAGCCGGAGTACGCGGATTTCCTTTCGACATGGCGGAGTTGGCAGACGGCAGAAGGCAGAAGGCAGACGGCAGTTTTCACTGAATGATTTTCACTTGTTTGTCCTCTCTGCTGGCTGCTTTGTTCGCCGTAGAAGGCCGACCCGACCGACCGACCGACAGACAGACCGACACCCGGCCCTGTTTTGTGCCCCGCCAAGTGCAATTGTCATAAAGTGTCATTGGCTGACGTCGCGTAGCGTCGCGTCGCGTCGCATCCACGGCAGGCAGGCAGCCGGCAGGCAGCAGTACGCGGACGAGCAGGAGGACGAGGACGAGGACGAGTGCGAGCATCCTCGTCATCCTTCAGTCTCCTTTGTCCGCAGTTGTGGGTGCGGTGAATCAACTTAAATGAGTATCCGCTTTGTAACTACAAGTGCGTGGCTTCGCTTTGTCCATTCCGCCCCTCCTCCGCTGGGCTGCGGCGCAATTGGCTTTGTGTGCGATTTAGCTTTGTTTTCTGGACTGGGGTCTAGGTCTAGGGCCTGCCTAGGGGCTCCTGGCGAATGGCAAGGGGCGGAGTGTGGAGGGGGAGTAATGGTAATGGCAATGGCAATGGCAATGGAAATATAAATGCAAGACGAGCAGCAGAGCTATCGTATGGCTGCTGCAGTCATAATCCACGGCCTGCCACTTGTGGCAGAAGGAAGCTTCAGGAAGGTCTGGAATGAAAGTTGTTGCTGTACTCCAAATGGAAGGCTGATCTGGATGGCAATATGATGATATTTTTGGGCATAAGATGGGCAGAAAGCAGCCCATGGGAAACGTTTGAGATAAATGCAAGAAGAGCTGCAGCAGCTCCACTGTAGTCAGAACAATGAGCTTTGCCTCTGGCCTAATCAGTTCTCGCTCTCTGTCTCTCTCTCGCTCTCGTACCATCCCTCCCCCCTTTATTAGCCCTTTACGCGCCGTGCACAACTGTACTTTGTGCACGGCCGCAGCAGCCATGGCAAAAGGCAGAAGCCTAAACGAGCGGAAAGAAGGAAGCGCAGCGCGGAGCAGAAGGAAACTTGATTTATGCGGCAACACTGTTGCAGTTTCCAAGCAAAAAGGGCA
This sequence comes from Drosophila tristis, assembly GCA_018150885.1. Classification (NCBI taxonomy): domain Eukaryota; kingdom Metazoa; phylum Arthropoda; class Insecta; order Diptera; family Drosophilidae; genus Drosophila; species Drosophila tristis. Next base: position 1,510,910 of record JAECWT010000228.1, read on the forward strand.
CGGGGGATAGGGCGGACAGGGAACTGTGCTGACTGGGGGAACTGGGGGGACAGTGACTGGCTGCTTCCGCCCTTAAGCGGCTTACAGAACTGCTCCTTGAGCGAATTATGCTGCAGCAGCAGCAGCAGGACACGGACTGGGCTGGACTGGACTGGCTGACTGGACCAACGCATTTCGGGGAAAAGGAAAGTGACAGCTTCAGGTGGCGAGAACATATAAATGTGCGAGTGCGAGTGCTCGTGTGTGGCATGCCTCCGGGAACTGCAACGAATTTTTCGCGAATTGAATGAAAACAATTACAGGAGAGAGGCAGACAGGGAGACAGGGAGAGAGTTAGAGAACCCGTTGGAACACACATAAATGCCAGCGTGGCATGATAAATTGATGGCGAGAGAGAGAGAGGGAGAGAGAGCAGCAGAAAGACTCGCGATGGGATTACATTTGGGGATAGGATTGCAAATGGGAATGGGACTGGGACTAGGACTGACAAGGCGCTTCCGTCGAGCATTCGATGCAGGCGACGGGGACGGGCGACATTGAGCAATTGCCGTGCATAAATATTGCAGCACTCGCGGACACAGAGAGGCAGCAACAGGGGCAGACACAGGGACAGCGAGAGGGACAGCGCCAGCGACAGGGACAGGGGAAGAGGCCAACAACAACCACCTGTCAGTATGGGGAAAAGCATAAACAAGCAGCGCAGCAAATCAAAACAAGCAGCAGCAGGGGCGAATCCCCCATGGCCCATGGCGAAAGTTTGTGTGGCGTGTGCCGGCCGGCTGCTTGGCGGCAACATGCTGCCAAGGACTTGGACTTGGACCGGGACTCAGGACTCAGGACCTGCGCACTGGGCCGCCTTTCAGCCCGGCCACATTGCTGCCCAGTTCGAAACGTTGGGCAACATTTTCGAACTGTCGGGCTCGAACGTGACGAGCCGAGCCGGGCCGAGCCGAGCAGCTGCACTTGCGTGGTGTGGAGCAGCCGCCCGAGCGCCGAGCGCCGAGCACCCAAACGAGAGCCGAGTGTGAATGCCCCGACTGGCCGCAGCAAGCTGTCACAGCAATAAATAGCACAAGGGAAACGTAATATAAATCTACTCACGCATCTTGAGACGGGGAATCAGTTGTGTAATACCATGAAACAGACTCAGGCAGCAGCACAATTTGGTTGTTTTGTTTGTGTGTTTGTTCCACTTGATGTAACTTTTAAACTCGAAAACATTTGAAGGCTAATGCTCGGCAGTAGTTCCACTGCCCGGCCGAACAAGCCGCACACTCAGCTGAGAGCAATGCCAATAGAATCGAATTTAGGCAGTCAAATGAAGTGCAGACTATTTGCATATTTCCATTTGCCAACTTATAATTGATTATTGCATTATATATATATATATATATATATATATAGATATATATTTATATATATATATCGATTGTTATTATATATTAATATTATTTTATAATTTACTAATTTAAAATTAAAATTTGTATTATTTTATGTTATAACTGACTGATTTATAATTAATTATTATATTATATTAGAATTAAACATTAATACTATAATTATATTTTATTAGAATTACATGATATTATATTATAATATGTATAATTGATTATTATATTATTATTATTATACATTAATACTATAATTATATTATATAATATCATATTATTATTATTTTATATTATAATTGACTTTTTATAATTAATTATTATATTATATTAGAATTAAACATTAATGCTATTAATTATATTTTATTAGAATTATATATAAAGATTATATTATATTATTATTTGCTAATTTATAATTTATTATTATATTATTATTATATATTATTACTAATTATTATATATATAATTACATATTAATATTTTACTATATTATAATTTATAATCAATTTTATATTATATTATATTAGAATCGTATACTATTATTATTATTTTATGTTATAATTTACTGATTTATAATTAATTATTATATGATATTACTATATTAGAAATATATATATATATTTTTTAATTATTAAATATTATTATATTATAATTATATAGAGCTAAGGAATGCATTTTGATTACTTTTCTATCCCTTGCCAATGGCCAAAGTGAGTTGTGAACAGCAACTTCGGCAGCCAGCATCCTTTTTAATGCTTAATGCTGCACCGATGAAGTTCCCACCTTCGCGGAATTGTGGGAGAGGCAAAGAAAACAAATGTATCCTTTTGCCGAATCGATTAAGGCGGCGGCTTTGCCAAGCACAAACATTGGCTGGTTGTTTCTGTGGGCGATGGGGTGGTGGTGGGTGGGGCAGCTATGTATTCGCGAGCTCTTTATTGGGATTAACGAACGGATAATTCAGCGCCGTGTTGAAAATCCCATTTGGCGGCATAATTACTGAATGACTCTTCCATATTAATGACTCTTTGCTTAAATCCCTCTCGCATGAATGAGTTTTGCATTTTGCATTATGCATTATGCAGGAGAGCAGTGGAGCAGTGTAGCAGTGTAGCAGGGGGCTGCCAAAAGTGTTGTTTATACATGCCATAAATGCATACACATATATAAATCTATGCAACATACCTTTATATACCTGCACGCTGTACATATGTGCTGGGCGTGTGTGTGTGTATTGGTTGTGGTTGTGGCGAGCAAGTGAAATCGCTGTGTAAAAACAGTGTTTAATTAGCATATGGCGGCAATTAATTAATTTGCAGAGCAACCGGGCAAACCGGGCAAACCGGGCAGCCGGGCAGCATTTTCTGGCATCGCCTCGGGCTCTGCGACCCACGCTCCTTATGCAATTTTCATATTAAATCAAAGATTATGCTATAATTAAATGTGCACACACACAAAGCGCCACAGACGGGCAGAGACGGCGCGCAGTTCCCTTCTACTCGCTGGCAGATGGATGGATTGATTGAGGAATGGGAATTCCCGCCCCCCTGCCGGGCATCAACTTACATCTGAATAAATAAATAAAACTTGATGCACTCCGTCCGGCACTCTCGCTGCACGGTCCGTGGACGGCACTGGCAACGGGTTAATTGGCGTTTCCAATCAACGGAAATCGAATGGCAAACGCATTCAAAATGTAAGCACAAAAAATGGAATTAATGAGCGTGAAGCAGAGCCCGTCCGGATGTCGGATATCGGATATCGAATGGATAGATATTTGAGTTTGGCTGGCACTGGCACGGCTGTTGGTTTTGGGGCCACACCGCAGCAAACAACAACAAAAACTGTTGACAGCATAATCGACTTGCACTTAAAAACAGTTGCGAATGTGTTAATTGAATCACTCATTAGCGCTCCGCTGTCGGAGCAGTTCACACGGCGAGCAGGTCGAGCAGGTCGAGCAGCTGCAGCCAGCCAGCATTATATATATTTCTGATTTGTCAGTTCCAAATTGGGGGCACTAATTGTCAGCCACAAGAAGGTATTCATTCATCAGCTGCATGGAGCATTTTTGAGGGCTCATGGAATACTCGTATATGTAAATTCCGACCAAGAGATTTGGGTTGAATTTGCTGCTGCCCCTCTGGCAGATTTTGGGGCTCTCTTGGGGCTGGAATATCTGCCATTATGCAGTCAAACTTGTGACTCCCGGTTGATCCAGCTCTCGTCTAAGACTCAGCTGAAGGAGCAGCTCTTCCCTTGCCCTGGCTCCCCCCTTGTGACACTCTTTCTGTGTGACTATAATTGTAATTAATCTTGCTCTTTATCGATACGATGCGGGGAGCATCTCTGCCGTAATTTCCATAACAAGCCGAATTCGCTTCGCTGCGAAATTAGTCAAAAGTGAAGCCTCAAATGCGTTGGGGCGGTGCGGTGGCTCTGCAAGTCATTCCCAGTACATTGACATGTCATCCATCTCAATTTGCCTGCCACAGCGGGGAAGGAAAAGAGACTCGGGTTTCGGTGGTCGGGGGCTGGTCCACACACACTCGTGCAGCTCCGAGCTGCGGCCCCTTTTTGGATGACACACTTTACGAGCAGCGTTTGGCTCATTTTTAATGCAAATCAATACATTTTACATACAACAATGAAAACATTCGAATGGCCTGCACAGCTGTGCAGGGTCCTTGGGGCAAGGACAGTGGCAGAGACAGTGGCACGGGCTGGACCAGGGCCAGTGCCAGTGCCAGTGCCAGTGCCAGCGCCAGCGCCAGCGCCAGGGGCCACTTCCAAGTTTCGCTTCAGCTTTTTATTTCAATTTCCGCCCACAACGAACCCCTGCAAAAAAAAAACAACAACAACAACAAAATGAAGCAAGAAAAACGAAAAAAAGAAAAGACAAATACCAAACAAAAAGACAGCAACAAAAGACAAATTTATGCCACATTAACAGCTAAAAGCTTTCAAAATGCGTTTTGCTTACGCCAGAGGGGTTCGAGTTTGAGTTTGAGTTGGGGTGGGGCTGGGGTTTGGGGTGGGTTGTGGGTGATGTTGAATTCTTTGCAGAGAGTACTATGACCAACATTTTTGGCACATCTTGTACAGTTACTTGTACGGGCGGTGTGGAGCCCACACCAAAAACGAAAGCATTAAATTTAACGCGCCAAAAACTTGTGCCATTTCTGGATTGTGGGACTGTGGGATGCGCAGGCATCGGCCTTCCCCCTCTCATTTGTTGCGACAAATTTCAGTTAGCTCATCCGTCGCTGTGGTGCCCCATCCGCCGCGCCGCGCCACGCCCCGCACCCCTGCCCAGTGCCACACAGAGCAAAAAAATCAACACAATATGTTGGTAAATATTTTGCTGCATTCCGTTGATATTAGAAGGTGAATTGTTCATTTCATCTTTAATTTAAAATTGCAGCATCTGTCTGCGGATCACAGCCAACATGTGGCTCGCCCTAGCACAGAGTGGCTTAGCAATGCACACACACAAACATGCACAAACTATGCCGCATGTGCAGGGTATTAAACGAGTGCCGCTACTCCAAATGTTTCTTTCGATTGGCGTTGCTGTTTTGTTTTGTTTTTTCCAGTGCAGGCATTGGGTCGGGTCGGTTCGGGTCGGTTCGGTTCGGGTTGGGTCGGCTTGGTATCGCGGGCAGAGGAGGCATCTTGTAACGTCAAAAGTGCAGCTCAAAACTTCAGAACAGAACGAGAAACAGCCGCCCGCCCACCCGCCTCCTCAGCCAGGGTAGACAGCCTGTTCCTGCATGCGCTGAAATTAAGATTTATGAAGGCTCTAAAAAACAACAGCGTCACCAGCACCCAGGCGGTGCTGTGAGGGAGAGGCAAAAGAGAGAGACAGAGAGAGAGAGAGAGACAGCGACAGAGCATAAGCAATAAATGCGCCAACAATTTGAACACCCAAATGATTACAAATGAGGAGCAGAGCGAGGGGCCGGACTGGCACACTGTGCTCGTCAATCTCTTTCTTTTCATTCCATGCCATTCCAATCCATGCCATTTCATTCCATGCCATTCCAATCCATGCCATTTCCATTCCATGCCATTCCATTCCATGCCATTTCATTCCATGCTGTTCCATTCCATGCCATTCCGTTCCATTCCATGCCATGCCATTCCGTTTCGTTTCGCTGCGAATTATGCCATTACGTCGTCGAGCGGTGGGAACACTGAAGATGACACGACACGACCACATTCCACATTCCACATGCCAAAGCCAGACTACAGATTACATGCAGATTATAATCCACTAATCCAGAACCAAATCGAAGCCTAACCAAACGGCATAATTACCGCCACAAGCTGCATAATTACAATAATTATCCCACAAAAAGCAAAGCAAATTTAATTCACAAAAAAAAAAAAAACAGAAAACAAAACCAAATTCCAAATAATTTCATTTGCACAGCAAATCTTTTACACTCGTGTGTGTGTCTGTTTGTGTGTGTTTAGCAATTTGAATTATGCTAATTATGCACAAAACCCAATTGGACTGCGACCGAATGGATATTGAATGGGAATGGCAAGGCAGATCGACACGGAAAGCTATAGAAGATGCTGGAGTCTGGCGTCATGATTCCTAGGCAAGCTCCATAATATTTATTGAATGGCGTAAAGCTACGTTTCGGTGCTATTAATTATTTAATATTTCATTTACATTTAAAATGACAGGGAACTCTTCAACTATTGCCGGTAGTGCCATATTAATTCCCCCTGCCACGGCCCACTTGCGGCAGTGGATGGGAGCGCCTTGACACTGAAGTGCTGGCTAACGAACGCCCTGGGAAGTTTTGCCCGTGCAGCCCAGTGACAGCGCATGTGAATGGGAAAATCGCTGGGGCCATTAACTTGCCATTAGGATGCACCTAACGACCCTCAAAATTACCACCCCACCACCCGCGTAATGAAGCGCAGATGTGCAGCCTCCTTTATGAATGAACCACCAGATATTTGTTGATATTATTTTCAGGCGCCCGCCCCGCCGCCCGCCCCGCCCCGCCACCACGCAAGTAACATTTGATAATGATAATGACTCGGGCGAGACACAATTTAAATGATACGCTCGCTCCCTCGCTCTCTCTCTCTCTCTCCCAGTCTCTGTGTGACACATTTTCTGGCAAAAAGAAAAAAATGAAAGCAGCAAAAGTGAAACAGCTAAATAAATCTTTGCACACAGCAGAAAAGGCGCCAACTTACGGCACTCCGCGGAGTCTCAATATGGTAATAGCCTCGGCTGCTGACCTCAGCAATGCCTGCTCGACTAGGTCAGGGGGCTGGGCCATGGATCTGCGAGGAATCAGAGACGCGGAGAAACAGCTAGCACAAAAAAAAAAGCAGTCGAAGCCCAAAAGTGCGAAGGAGAAACATTCAGTGGCTGCAGCAGCAGCAGTAGCTGTGTAGGAGGCATTTTGTTGCTCTTTCATTTTCTTGGCTGCTTGTCCGTGACGTACGGTCCCGTCTTTCTCGCACAACTTTCACTCAGAGGCCTGGGGACTGGCGACTGGGAACTGGGAACTGGGGACACAGCACTCGACCCCGTTTAGGGGCAAATTAATGTCAATATTGATATTGGCCATATCATTTAGCCCTGCTAAGCGCTAACGAGTTGGCCAGTTGGCCAGGTGGTCCACAGTGGACCCACTGGGCCCACTGGGCCCATGTGCTCATTCATCGTACGTCGCGACGTTCGGGCCGTGTTTAGTTTTCCGGCGTGTGGTCTTCGCGGTTTCCGGCTGGGACTCGTTTACATTTTTGGGCTGCTTCCACGGTTGAGGCAGGAGTGTGGCAGGAGTGGGGCAGGACTGTTAATACATATTTCATGGCCAGCCGGTACGGCATATGGGATATGCCCCTGCCCATGCCCATGCCCATATGGTCAGGCTAGAGGACAAAAATATTAGCCGGCATTTTGGCATTTAATTTAATTAAAATGCCTGGCCTGCCTCTTTCAATATGCAAAGCGATGAGAGAATTTCCCCAGTGGATTCTCACCGCTTGTCGGTGAATTTTGCAGCGATTTACCGTCTAATTTGTGTGGCAACATTTTAATGGAGAGCAGCAGCAGCAGCAACAAAAAACAATTATGCCCCCAAACCACCCCAAAATACAGAGTGTACACACATACTCGTACATACTCGTATCTGTGTGCACTGCAGCGGCATAAGCCATATTTCTCTATTAAGCTCCGTCCGAGGATGAGGAATTGGCGAGTGAACGTTGCACTTAATACAGCTCTACGCACGATGGGAAATTCGATAGCTTTTTGTGGCAATAACGTACAAAGCATTACGTACGAAGCATTATGTTTTGCATTAAATTTTATATATGAAGCGGAATTTTTTCAGCAATTAAACAAAATATGTGCAGAGTTTCTGCTCTTCAAAGTTGACAAAACACACCACTGCGATTGGACAGCATTGTACAAATTTCCCTTAAGTTGCTTAATTTTACACTGCCAAGATGAAAGCGTAGCGTTGGGATATAAAATAAATAAAATAACATAAAAAAAAGGATAAAATATTCGTGTTAACAGCAGCTGCCGCTGCCTAGCGCACAGCTCTGTTAAATAGTTGACAGCTTAACAGTGGTGCACACTGTTAAGTCCAGAACTGCCGAACATTAAAGATCATCTGCTTAACATGTGTTTTAGCCGTGAAGGGGGCTTCTATTTCCTATTGTGGAATGGCTTAAGTTTATGCAAAATCAAACCACTAATCTGCTAATCAATGGAAAACGATTTGCGGTCGGCAAAGCAGGTAAAGCTGTGCAGCCAATAAGTGCAATTGCTTTAAAAGTTTAAAAGTTTTGTGCGAGCTTCAGAAAAGATCTCACTTATGGAGATTATTAACCACTGAATAGAATTCATGCGAAAAGCAAAGTGGAATAATGAATGTTTCGAGTGGAGTTTCTGGCATTGAGGCTCCTGGAGATTCTTTTGGTTTCGGTTTCGGTTTTGTGGTTCTCCTGCCGCTGCCGCTGCCACTGCCACTGCCACTGATGACACTTCACTTGAGCATTTCAATTGAGTGCGGAATTGTTTGTCGAGGGCATGCTGGGGCACAGCACAGCAGAGCACAGCCCCAGCCCCAGCCGGAGATGTGTGCCACTGACAGCTGCCTTTGACTTTGAGCCAAACAAGCTCTGGAAATTCCAAGTTGAGTAAATTTTAGTTTGCTGGAATGGAAGAAGGGGAGGGCCCAAGAGCCAAGAGCCAAGGGCCAAGGGCCAAGGCCTGGAATGCCCTCGAATGGCCCTTGCGGTACTCACTCAATTTGTGTAATTTGCCAGACAACAGCAGCCGGGCAGCCCGGGCAGCAGGGCAGCCAGAAAACGGATCAAAACTATGCTAAACGTGGGCCAGTCGCTTGCCCAGCCATCCTCCAACCGGCGCAGCTCTGATCCGGAGAGAAATGAAACAGGATGGATGGCAAACTGGCAGAGATGACAGATTTTTGCGGCTGCCTGACGACATTTAGTGTTGCACAAAGCCTTGTCGCAGTGTTGATAATATACCAAAGTTTCACCTGCCAGTGGTCCGTGCGCGTGTGGGAGTGGGAGTGGCAGTGGCAGTGGCAGTGGGGGAGTGCAGCCGGCAGTGTGGCTGTGGGAGTGGCAGTGGACCCCCTCCACATAGTTCCCTCTACGGGATGTTGCAACGGATACTTGCGGTCCAACTTCCACTTGAGCCGCATGCCAAACTATGCCAAAGAAACGAGTTCTCGTGAACAAGATGCAGCCAGGGCCAGGGACTGCGACGCCCAGCAGGAACGGCAGCAACTTTGGGCTCGACTTGAACTTCAGAGCAGGCCGCGTTTCGAATGAGTAAATTTCGTTGAAACACAAGTTTATGAATGCCAAGAGGCTGTGGGCCCGCATCAAGCCGAAACACTGTCACTCTTGCAGTTTGTATATCGAAACAGATTCCCATCCGATTCTGAGCTTATGCCGTGGAAGGAGCCATGTCAAAGCCCAATCATAGCTGAGCCTTCCTGTTGGGCAATCGAAACTTATCTTAGATGAAATATCTTAGCCCAAGCCCTGATCGTTGCAGCAGTGAGACTCCATTTCATGGCAGGGCACTGAATGAACATTTGCTAAAATATTTTCGGCAAATACTTTACCGCTCGCTCTCACTCGCTCTCTCCCTCTCTGTAGCTATGGCTATATATATGTATCTTGCTCGCTCTTTTTGCTCATCATAGCAGTTGGAAAGTTCTTCTTTTTGGCTGGGATTTGGAGGCAGAAACAAAGAGACTAAAACCGAAACGGAGCCAAGTTTTCCAGTGCATAAGCAGCTGTCTGAAAACGGGCCTGCGGCTCAGTTACGTAATCCGCAATGGAAGGGGGAGATTCAGTGTGGATCGGGTAACAGCAGCATCAAAAGGAGTAGAAGGAACAGCAGCATCAGCATCAGCAGCAGCAGCAGCAGCCAATTACCGCCTACACGAGAGACCGAAAAATGTGAACACATTTGCCGTAGGCAGGCTCTACTACGGCAACGGCAACGGCACTGGCAACGGCACTGGCGGACGTGTGGCGGCCATAATCCAGGCGAAAATAGACAAGAGAAAATCCACGTCAGTAAACTCCACACATGCCGCCGCCCCAGCATCACCCAAGGAACGCCACCGCTCCACGCTGCCACGTATGTGGCCGGGCCCTGTGGTAGATGTGGGATCTGTTGTGTGTCGGTTGTCGGTCGGTCGGTCGGTCTACCAGCTTGTTTGTCCCTATTTGCAGATGCATTATGTGGGATTTTGGCCTCTGCATTCGCATAAAATATCAACTTGCCGAAGCCAAGCGAGCGACTGCTCCACGACTTTTTCAATTTCAATTTTCCTCCAAAAAACACACAAAAAACAAAACAAAAACAGAAGAAAAAAAACCCACACAGACACACACACACACAACAAAGTTTCGCAACAAAGTTCGTTCTGGAAATAGAAATAAATCCATATTGAAAAATATGAGCAAGAACAAGTCGAGAAACTTCCATTTGCAGCTATCTCTGTTTTTTATGTTTGGGCCAGTCCAAGTGCCTGCCTCTGGCCCGTGTCCGAGTCAGGGTTTCGGGTCAACTGACTTTGACTAAATCTAATTACATTCCGAAAGAGCCAAGAAATCAATTGCAATGTTATGACATTAGAGCAGATCAGTGTGGGGGCAGGGGAGGAGCGCCGCAAAGTTTTTTGGTTATTTGAGCAAAGTTCTGCGCCCGAAACTAACGACAAAGCCATAATGGGAATGGGAATGGGTGGCCCCAAGGTGCAGCAGGAGCCTGTGCTCTCTCCTGGGTGGGGTGCTGGAGGGGTAATGGCTTAAGTGCAGCCAGCCAGATTTCCTGTGGATTTGGCTCAACCTTTTTTTGATTTGATTTATGGCATGGATTTGTGATGCTTCAAATATGCACGAATATGCACGAACATACACGAATTAATAATCACATTTCAGGCACTGTTCGGCACACATTTTCGCTTGGGTTTACTGCACACACAAAAATACACAGCACATGGCCATAAATAATTAGTAAATTCCAGCGATTGTTTTACTTGGAATCAAATTCCCTTTTTTATGCCTGCATTTCCATATTTAACTTTGGTACTTTGGTTTGTATATTGTCTCTTAAAAACGGTGCGCACTTTATCCAACAAATATTTACACTTCTATTAATTTGATTTATTTATTTATATGCATAAAATATATATATTAATTTTTAACTTTATTTATTCATATATATATAAAATATATATATTCATTTTTTATTTATTTATTTATATACATAAAATATATATATTAATTTGTTAGTTTATTATTGTATATTAATTTTTTAATTTATTTATTTATTTATATATGTATATAAAATATTAATTTTAGTTTTTATTTATTTATATTTGATATGTAAAATATATATATTAATTTTAATTGTATTTATTTATATTTGCTAAATATATATATATTAATTTTTTAATTGTATTTATTTATATATATGCATAAAATATATATATATTAATTTTTTAATTTTATTAGTTTATATAAATCAAGGCTTTAGTATTAAAACGGTGAACTAACAGGGCGTGTAAGTATTAAATTAAATTTAATATTCGTTTTTCTTTTTTGGTTCGTCTATTGCCATGCTCCAAACCAAAGGGCTTGCCCAGCCCTTGAGTTCACGATTTTCTTGTGCTTTCATGGACCCAATAAGCCTGGCGTAGAAACTCCCATTAGCAAGGCATACTTATGCACTAACTTCTATAGGGATGCCCCCAACGCTATGGCACCTAACACCAACCAACCATCTTACGTAACGATTTCGACTTCGACATTTATTTTCGACAATGAGCCCACAAATCCGTGCCACTCAGATGACTTTTGTGGGGCATCTCTACGCGGGCACTCGCATCGAATGGTGGAATAAATCCAAGTCATATTGTAACCCAAATGCAGATATCTCTCCCTGTCTCTCTGTCTCTGTGTGGTTATATGTAGGTTGAATTGCCGCACATATATTATATTTCTATAAAACAGCAGGGCACTTGGAAATTGGTAGGGCATGCATTATATATATATGTATATATATCATTTGATGCCCTTGTTTTGGTAGCCAGGGCTACAACTGTTTGGACCCCATAGGATTCGCCTGAGAACTTGCGCAGATGGCAGCCATCTTGCCACGCTGCGAAACTCTGTAAACGTTGCACAGATCTTTGAATGGAACTCCATGCGATTGCCTTAAACATTTCCGCGTATTAAAGAGCATCCAAACCCTTTCTAATTTATAGAGAGAGTATTGGCCGCTTCGTTTGCTTTTCATTCTACTCTCTCGTGTGTGTGTGTGTGTGTGTTTTTTTTGTTCTCCAATTTTTCTGCCTGTTTTCTTTTAGCCAGCGAAAATTTATGTGACTCACTTTGCCTTTCAGCCGGCGGCGCGGCAGTCTTCGGTCGGTCCAACTGCAGCTGCTTTTGGCCTTAGCTCCGGATACCCCCCTACCCCAGACAACTTCAGCTTCCCAGTATCATCTCTGGCTTCATCTCTGGCTTTGGCTGTTACTTCCTTGGCTTGGCTTGGCTTGGCTTGGCTTTGGCCCCTGCAAAAACTGTCATATGAATACGAATATTTTCGCGTGCGCGACTGTCGCATACGCATGGCATGCCCCATGCCCCATGCCACATCATATCACATATCCAGCAACTTCCATTTTCCATACCGACTTGTGTGTCTCTGTGTGTGTGTGTGTGTTTTTTTTTACAATTTTTGTGCATTTTGGAGCTAACAGCTAACACAATTTGTGTGTGCCCTGATCTTATGATAGCCCCTGTCTACGTCTCCATCTACGTCTCCATCTACGAGTGTGTTCAAGTGTGCAGCACATGCCCCGCATCCCTGCACCACACACCCCTCGTACTCGTACTCGTATGCTCTGTGCCCCTGGCCTGCCGCCTGCTGCCTGCCGCCTTCTGCCTGCTGCCACTAACTACAAGCTGACTGTCGCTATAATTTTCCAAAAGGATTTACAATGCTAAAATTACTTCCTAAGCCATCCGACCATGTCGTCGTTTCGTATGAGAAGCTGCACTGCACTGTGGCACTGCCACTGTGGCACTGGGTGGTGGCAAAGGAGGACCAGCTGCCAAGTCGCCAAATGGCAAAACTCGCGAGGCCCTCCATCTTTTTCTCTAGTTCTCCAACTAAGCGCAAATCCTCGATGAAACCACTCAAAGCTCTCCCCACCCCACCCCACCCCCATCGCCCAGTGATGGTAGCGTGAGTCACGCGCGGCTCCAACACGATTTATTCTGCAGCTAAAGCGATCTGCTTGCATGACTTAAATGCAGAACTCCTTGAAGCTTTTATTCCGCAGGGAACTGATCGGAGAATCAGCGAAAGCCTGACCTCAGTCTATTGGTGGATGTCTTTCTCTTTCCAGCTGGCACTCTGGCTTTTTCCCTTGCGTGTGCCTTGCTGCTGACATCGTGACAGTTGCACTTCCTGTCTGCGCGCAGATCACCTCACGCTCTCCGCCCTGGCGACGCTGTGGGCGCGCAACTTGTTTGCTTCTTTGCTTTGGCCCCAACATGCCAATGTCCTGGCTCCATTTCTTTCTTGTTTTTGCTCCACCAATATCGCTCTCTGTCTCCCTCTCTCTCTCTATTGCCACTTTTTCTTGCTTTTTCTCGCTGAGCTGCTCTTTTCCTACTTTCTTGCTTGATTTCTGCTCGTTTTTTTTTTTTGTTTTTTGGGGGCATGTTGTCATCCTTAGGCTTTTGGCGTTGTTCAGACGCCCACATCGAAATGGCAGATGCTGTCAGTGGTGCCTCGCCCTTACCCCACACTCCCCGCTGGCTGTGTGTGTGTGTGTCCTCTAAGCCATTCTGTCGCTGCCTTTTTGAACTTTAATATACTGCAACATTCATGTGTTTGTGCTGGCGACACTCATTCTCTCGCTCTCCGTCTGTCTCAATCGCCGTAGATGTCTCTCTCCCATCTCTTTGTGTCGCCCACTGTCTGCCCACTGTTTGTGGCTCACTCCTTGGCGTGGCTTTCCGTATGTGCTGCTGTCCTGATGTCCTGTGCGTCTGCTAAGGACAGAAGACAGCTCAATTTTACAAAAGGCGTTGATGCAAGCGCACACACAAATGCTGCAGGGGAAAGGGGAAAACGGAAAGGGACCTTGGTAGTTGTAATAGTAATTCCATTTATAATTTACTGTCGTCGATTTATAAATGAGCCTAAGCCATCAACGTTCCGCCAGCAGCAGCCAGGCAGCAGCCAGGCAGCCTGAATCTGCGCCTGGTCTGCAGAGGGGGGCTGGGGTGCGATTCTGGCAAGTGCTTAACATAATTTTGGGCACATTTGTGGCATAAACAGGGACGCATTTGCATACGAGAGTGTGTGTGCCGTACACTGCAGCAAAAACTCACACGACAATCTTTTCTCTAATGCAAAATGCCAAACAAAAGTCTATTTTTACAAGATTTAATTCTACTTTCCCCAGCTTTGTGTGTGTGTGTGGGTGGAATGCTCTGATCTTCTGCATTGGTTGCAGCATTTTGTGGCAGTGCATGGGGCAATCCCGACTGTCGCATTAGGGGGCCACAGGTGCGGCTGGCGAGGCAAGGCTTTTAAGCTGACCCAAGCCCCTGGCTCTGGCTCTGGCCCTGCCTCTGGCTCTGCCTCTGGCCCTGCCTCTGGCCCTTGCCTGGAGTCTGCTATTTGTAAGTGCCTAATCGGGCCACATGCCCACACGCCGCACACGCTTATTAGAATTTTATAAAGTGCCGACGACCAAACCAGAAGGCAGCCTAAAATCCCAGATTAATGATTTGTACGACTACGGGGAAGTTGCTGCAAAGTTGTCCCCTGTTCTCTCGGACACAGGTAGCCACCTGGCAACTGGCAACCTGCCACCTGCCACCTGGCACCGAACCTGAAGCACATGGCTGCATAACCCAGAAGAGTGTCTCTGATGCTGGAAAGTGGCGGAAGAAGATGAGGGATTGAGCGTCTTCAGCGTATCAACGCCATTTTACTTGAGTCGTTCCAGATACTGCCAACAGCTACAGATGCAGATACTGCGAAGATACAGAGACAGTTACAAATACAGAGAAATTATATTAAATATTGCAAATATTTAGAGTAGTCTGTGGGCACATTTAATTCCGCTGTGCAGCTATTTTAAGTGGTTCAATTTGTTGGTAATCATAATTTACGTTCACTGATTGGCTCTCTTAAATCTAAGCGCTCCCATTGCCGTTTTATCTTCGTTTTGGTGCCGCATCTTAAAGGGCAGCGAGGATTGAAGACCAAAATGTAGCCATAATATTTTACTAATGGAACCCCACCACATCTCTGGCTGGGCCGCCACTCCACTCCACCCCACAGCTGCATAGATAAATCGTATGGATGGTAGGAGGAGTATGTTTTAAGCATATGCACAAAGCTTTTTGTAATTTGTTATGTGGCAGTAGGACTGCGGGAATGAAGACGTCTGTAAGCCAGCAACCAGTCGGCAGTCGGCAGTCTGCAGTCACCAGCTCCCCCCCTCAGAAAACTTATAAAATTATGATACCCAGAAAGCAACAAATTTTAATTGCAAGAAAATTTTCGTAATTCACACACCACACACACACAGAGAAATGCAGAAAAAGGAGGAAGTGGAGCAGCGCCAGGGGTGTACTCACATGCATGACGCTGAGACTTATCGTAGATACAAATGTATCTAAAGTAGCGCTAACCAGGCAGTGCAGCTTCCTCCTTCTACTTCTGCTCCTCCTCCTCCTACTCCTCGTCTTCCTTGTTCTGCTTCTGCCAGTGAAAACAGAAAGAGGACAAAACGTTCTAAAACTCGCTAAAGTTTTGGTTGTTGCTGGGCATGGATGCTGTGGGGAAATTGTAACTGTAACTGGAACTTCCCACTATCCCCTCGACTATCTGTCTGCGTATCTGTTTGTCTCTCTCTCTCCCTCTCTCTATCTGTATTTGTGTGTGTGTTTGCATTATAAATTTATTTAGCAAAAGCGCGTAAAGCGCATAAATTGCTGGAAGCGCAAGCTGCTCAAGGGCTGTGTGCCACACCACCCCCCACAAACACGTAGAACAGCAGCAAGCAGTAGAAAGCAGCAGCAAGCAGCAGTAGCAGCAGCGGCAAGCCGCCATTTCCATGAATGCAACCGTGTGCTCTACGTTCTACGTTCTACGCTCTACGCTCTGTGTGTTTCTGTTTGTGTGTGAAAAATTGAAATTTATTGTTATTGTAAGCTCCTTGCCATACAGAAAGAAGCACACGAAAACACGGGGGGGCAAAGGGCGATGTGAATGCTTGAATGTGGGGCCCTGTAGCCATGTGTGCATGTTTGTAGCTGCCTCGTGGATGGTTGCACCTTGTGGTATTTGCTGTTGAATCACTCGCCGACAAAATAATAATGTAATAATAATTTTTCCAACTCGTTAACACATGAAACGTGTGCACACACACACTCACACACATGCACATGTCTCACCTTTTCACCCCAACTTGGTCTCCGCCTCGTCCTCCTTCTTGGCAGTGGAAATTAATGAGGCGGAACTGGCCAAAAGAAATGTTTGAACCGATGGTTTAACTTTAGCTTCAATGTAGCTGTAAAAGCGACTAAGTTTGTAGATCGATTAAAGAGAGCAAATGATGTGAAATGTAATGTTTCCAAAGTGTTTGTGTTTGTAGAAGGGTGAAACAGAGCAAGCAAAGAAATAGTCGTAGTCGGTGCGTGCTTAGGTTTATGTGGTATCGCGGCCGTCTCATATTGCAGTAAGAAAGAAAACTGATTGCCCTCAGAGCGGGGCTTAAAGCTTGCCAGCAATAGGGCCGCTCGAGAGCGTATGTGGATCGTCAGAGTGCTGTGGGAGAGCGCTAACAGTGTGCTGTAATCGGGAGCGACCACTGACTGTTAGCGTACGTTCGGTAACAGACTGTTAGCGTACGTTCGGTAGCAGACTGTTGGCGAAGTGCGGTAACAGTCTGTTGGCGAATTGCGGTAACAGACTGTTGCTCTGGGCTTGTGCCAAGTGTTCAACTTTGCTGTAAAGTTGGGAGGGACAAAGCATTAATGGATAATTTGGTGCGCCAGCCCAATCGCCAATCGCGCGGTGGTGAGTACTAATACATCTTTGGGGTGTTTCTACCTTTGTCTATCTCCGTTTTCTATTTAATATGCAGCCATCGCATTCCTCTGCTGTCCTCTGTCCACTCTGAGACCACTTGAATGCTCTCTCTCGCTCTCTCTCTCTCTCTCTCTCTGTCTGTCTGTTTCTTTACTGCTTTCCTGGCAACCGCACCTGCTGCTGCCAATATTGTTTTTACTCAAGCAAAAAACACAAGAAATCCATTTGCACAAAGAGAGAGAGAGAGAGAGGGACTGGGGGAGCGTGGGATGACAGCAAAAATAATTGAAATCAATTTATTGGCATAAATTGCTTTAATTAAAAGAAAAAGCAATACGCCAGGAATTATGAAATCAATCAGGGGAGTACCGTACCTTCCTTTAGCTAGGCGAGGGGAGGGGACAAACGAATGAATCTTCTGCTTTTTCTTTTTCTTACATTTTAATAACAACAAATTTACTGTTAAACATTGCATCAGTCATTCGTGGAGTGGCATGGGCGGGGGCTGTGTCTTGTGATTCAGTGGAAAATGGCGTTCGCCTCAAGAGTCTGTTGCTGTTGCTGTTCCTGCATCTCGATCGCGTCCTCGATCACTTCCTCTCTCTCTCTCTCTCTGATGTGCCTGGGCTGCTGGTTGTGCGCTCTTCTGTGCCCTGGGGGCATGCCAATGGCTCCTCCATGATTTTGCATCTCTCCTGTGGGCAGGTGGGCAGGTGGGGGGCAGGTGGGGGCAGGCTTAATGTCGCATGTCGCATGTTGGAGTGTGCTACCTACTTTGTACAGCTGAAAGAAGGGCACTTTCAGCGTGGGATTGCCCATGTCCTGATCGAACTGGCACAACGCCTTCAATTGTGTGTCATCGGGGTCCGGTGCGTAGCCGTTGAAAAAACGCCAGCGGGCGCAGTCGGCACGTGTGCATTTCTTCTGCTTCAAAAAGTCATCCCATATACCGGTGCAGCTGTCGCCTGGCCCCAAATGGAGACTGGCAAACGAGTCGCACAGCTCGTCGAAGTCCAGCGATTCGAGCATGTTGTCCACGTCCAGCTCTGCCGCGGCCACCTCTCGCTCTCGGGGCGGCCTGCGGGTCTGGACGCTCCGCAGCCAGCCGCACGTGGCCTGCCAGGCACGCGCATTGGAGGTGGGGCTGCTCGGGCCGCTGATCGCCGGCGAGCGGTAGGGCGATGAGTGCGCGAAGGGCAGCTGAGTGTTGGAAAAATATTCTTCATGGCTATGGGCATCGCTGCTGTCGAGGGCCACCTGCAGCCAGTCGGTCGGGGCGCGGGAAGCCGACGTCACTGACTGGACGTCGCTCGGGTGATCGCGCTGCGGGTCCCACAGCGGCTCCCAGAGCTTGGACAGGTCCGGCTCCTTAGCGCGCACCAGCTCCTGCTCCTTGTGCGCCAGCGAGATGGCAAAACTGAGGAAATCCTTGGGCGCCACATCGATCTGCTGGTGCGGCTGCGGATCGAGCACGTGGTAGGGGCAGCTCTCGTCGTAGAACCACTCGCGCACCGTCTCCACATGGAGATTCAAGGCGCCGATGAGGGCAGTCGGCAGCGGACGATTGTCGTACTGCAGGCGCAGATTGGCCACGCTCACCGCCTTGTTGACGCGCTCCCACAGGCCGGGGCAGTAGGCGATGGCACTGACGATAAGCGGATCGGCGGACATGTGCACGCGCTCCAGGGCAATGCCCTGGCGGGCCGTCAGCAGGCAGAACCACACCTCCAGCAGCTTCGTGCGGGGCATCCACGTGAAGCGGACGCACTCCATGAGGCGGGGCAGGTGCGCGATGCGCTCCTCCGGATCGATGCACAGCCAGCGCAGGGCGCCGTAAAATATTTCCAGCTCCGTATTGACGCCAATGTTGTCCTGCTCCAGCAGCAGGCACACGTCCTCCAGCGGCAGCTCCCCGAACTCCTGGCCGGCCACCATCGTCAGGTAGTACTTGCCCACGCGCTGCAGCATCGTCTGGCAGAGATTGCCCATGGCAGTCTTGCCGTACAGCCAGGCGCGCAGGTACACCTGCAGGGCGCGGCCCTCCCGGAAGTGCTCCGAGCAGAGGTAGCGCTGGCACAGCATCTCCAGCTCGCTCATCCCCAGATGCTGTGCGCTGTGCAGCATTTCGACAATCTGCTCGGGTTCGCCGTGCTCGCCGTGCAGGCTGCTGGACTCGAGCGGCTCCTGGAGCCGCATCCAGGTGTAGGCGGCACGAAAGCCGACCGGCGTCAGCAGCGGCAGGCTGCACGGCTCCTCCGGCGACTGCCGGCGCCGGAAGAAGCTGCTGTGACGCCTCAGCAGCGCCTCAATGCACCAGAAGGTGGCCGGGCCCACAGTCACGCGCACCGTGGCGCCCAGATTTTCGCGCAGCATCCGCTGCCAGTCCGCGTCCCAGTCCCGTCCCGGGACGGGCTCCTCGCGGCGCACGTTGATGGCCAGGAAGTGGGCATCGGACCAGGGCATCCGCTCGGCCAGCGTCTCCCGCAGCTGCTGGCGCCGCTTGCTGCGCTCGTCCAGACGCGTCCAGTACTCCAGCTGCGTCTCGCTGCGCCCCTCCATCAGCTCATCCAAGGCGCGCTCCGCATCCTGCTGGCCGCGAACGATGGCGAACCAGTCGCGCAGGTCATAGGGCAGCTCCTGCTGCACCTCCTCGGACCGGGTCTGCTCCAACTGCAGCTCAGTCGCTTCCATGTCAATGGGAAAAGTCTTTTTTATCTAAAAGCGGAACTCGAATTAGTTTGGAGCGCGCATCGCGGATTGGGGGATTGGGGGATCGGGTGGCGGGTCGCGGGCTTTGAGAAAATTTCCAATTACATTTGAAGAGCGCGACAATTAATATCCGGAGCAAGAGCGCCACCACGGGGCACCCACTGCTTGCGGGCAAATCGTTTCACTTCCGTGGAATTAAAAAGACACGCCCGAGGGCATGCCCGGGTGTTCAGGGTTCAGGGTTCAGGGTGCAGGGTGCAGGGTGCAGGGGCGGGAGGAGCGACTTCCAGTTGCTTACCTTATTCGAAAATTAAAAAATTCAACGAACTACGAAAATGTTGTAACAACGAATCCAAAATGAACACTAACGCGCTGCTGGCATATACGTTCGAGCACTGGCAGGTGAACGGAAAGGCAAAGCCATTTGCCATTTGCCATCTGCCATTTACTGCCATGTGTCATGTGTCATGTATCGGAGAAGGATCCTCTCGGCATTCCTGCGAGCTAATTTGTGTGCTTTAAAATCAAATCAAATTGCAGCGCATTGCCGGATTCAGGCTGGCCATGGCCATGCCACGACGCTTGGCTGGCTGGCGGGCGCTTTGGCGATTCATCCCTGTGCGTGATGGCACTTAGTGATTGATTTCTCGTTCCATTCGATTGCACTCCACTCCACTCGACTCCATTCCGAGCCAGCCACCACAAATCCAATCACTCGCCGGTTGGGCCCCCGCTAATGGAATTTTAACACAAATTAGTTGTATTGCTTAAATGCCAGGCCGTAATTTTGGTTAATGCCAAGTGCCAGCCACAGGAAGCTGGAGACAGACGTTAGGGCAGCAGGAGGGCAGCAGGAGCCCAGCCAGCCAGGGGCACTTGGCGTTGGGTAATTACGACAAAAGCTGCCCTGGACTCCGTCACCGCAAAAGCAATTTATTTGGCCAGCGGCAGGGGCAGCGTCAGCGGCAGCGAAGGTTTTTCCCCAACTTGATCTCTGGCTCTGCTCTCTGCTCTCTGGCTCTCCGGTAAGTCATATTCAATACTTTCTTCTTGTGCTTGCAATAAAACCAAATCAAACAGCAACAAGTGCTGCTGGTGCTGCTGCTGCTGGTGCTGCCGAAATGAAATCATTTAACCTCGGGGGCCACACACAGAAACCAACAAAAATGGAAACCCAAACGAGAAGGAGAAGGAGAAGCAGAGCAGAAGGAGGAGCAAAGTGAACCGAGAAGCGTTGTGAAATAATATTGAACATGATTTATGCCATTTCACTTTGAGCTTAAGAAAAATATTTGGCAAACGGTCGAGAAGCCAAAAACCTGCGGCCAAAAGTGCTTCAAGGAGCAGAGGCAGCAGTGGCAGTGGCAGTGGCAGTGGCAAGCAGCACTGGACCTGCCCTGCAAGAACCAATAAAGTTTCGCATAAGAAGCAATGAAAAATAATGAAATGAATCAAGGGGCAAGCCAAGCCATGAAAAAGACTTCGATGGGCTAAGAAAACGATGCAGCAGCAGCAGCTTAAAAGTGAAGAAAGTTGAAGATTAAAAAGGGTTTGTATATCGAAATAAGTGACATGGCGGGGAGAGGAAAGAAAGAAAGAAGGAAGGGTGTTTGAAATGATCGAGGTAGATAGTGCAACGGGGTAAATATATCAGAAGATATATACCAACAAAAATATACAAAAATATTCCCGAAAGCAGCAAATATTACATACGAAAATAGCTGAGAAGAAAGCAAGGGGCATGCTCCGTTGGGCAGAATCTCGGGAGACCTCTGCTTAAATATGTAGGAGACAAAAGACAAATGAACAATTATGTTAATTTTGTTTGGGGAGCAGCCGAAAGAAGCCACCGAAAAAAGAAAACTGCAACTACAAATGCCAATTGCCGACTGGCTGCTGGCTGCTGGTTACGGCAGCTCCTGGAGCTCCTGGAGCAAAAGCACGCAAAGCAATATGGAAAAATCTCATAAACCCAAAGGGTTTCCAGGCATTCCGGCACGTTGGCAATTTATTTGCCTAGGCGGCGGCTTCTACTGCAGGGGGCAGCAGCAGGGGCAGCAGCAGGGGCAGTGACATGGCCAACTATTTAAAAAGAACACACAATAGGAGGTACAGCAGGAACAGCAGCAGGCAGACCAGGGCAGACCAAGGCAGACCTCGCACAGGCGAGGCGATTTGGGGCATGGTGGAGTCCGTGATTAATGCCCGTCGTGGGCTTTTGTGCCTTCGTGTGCAAATTTCGTGTAATCTACTTTAAAGCCCGAGCATTGCATAATTTGAGGCAAGAGACCTGGCCCCGAAGCTCTCCAGCTCCATCTCACTCTCCTCCCACTCCACCCACGGATTAGCCGGCCAGAGGGGCAGGCAGCAAGGTGCAGCAGAGGCTGCAAGATATAGCAGCAATACGGGATTGCCTCCAAGTGGGTGGGTGGGGGTGGCGGTTCGTGGTGTGGCTGGCAATCTTCCAGGCAAACGCCGGAGCTATGGAGTATTATTGAAATCATATCTGACAGGCACATTTGTCTTCTATACTCCTCGGTAGCTGTACCTCCCACCTGGCAGGTGGCCACTGGAAGACGGGCTTGAATTGTGGCCTGCAGCAGGCTAAAGCGCACTCAGAGCAGAGCTTTGGCTGGGGCTTTACATGCGCGTTGGTTAAGTGGCGTTTCTGCTCTCACTTTCAGCAGTCCAGCGGCCGTCACAGTGTCTCAATTTACGGGCGTAACAGTTCACGCTGAGGCCACGGTTGGGGATAGAAAATTCAAACAGAAAACAAAACGTTGTGATTGGGGTAGGGTAATGGGGTAAGAATTATCCAAAAGAAATCGCAATGAGCCATGCAATATTCTTATATTTTACACCGAAATATACTCCAATAAATAATAATATTAATAGTAATAATATTAATTATAATATTAATAGTAATTATATTAATTATAATATTAATAGTAATAATATTAATTATAATATTAATAGTAATAATATTAATTATAATATTAATAGTAATAATATTAATAAAATTATTAATAGTAATAACATTAATTATAATATTATTTATTATTATTAGTATTATTATTATTATAAATATTAATATTAAAGCCAAAGTCAAGACTTTACATTTTTTGATTAAATTTTAAATTTTTTTAATTACTTACCCGAATTTATTCGCAACAAATTAAAGAAAATAATTATTAATTAATTAATATTATTAATTTTATTATTGAAATCATGCAAAGAATGTTAAGGGTCAACGGAATGAATGGCTGCTACAAGTTCGATCCTCGAGTTGGATTTTCAGCCTCTGTTCTGCCCCCAAGTGGCCCCCCAAGATGAACCCTTTAGCATGCCCCAAAGTGCCCCGCCACACAGGGCAGGCGGATAAATCCGATTTGACGGGCTTCCAAATCGCTGGACTATCGTTGGGTGGGGCGGGGGCGGCGGCGTTGGCATGAGCATAAAATTGTCAGGCAGCCGCATAAACATTCCAGCAATATGGTGACCCCGACCACAGACTTCCGGTTTACAACTCGCACTTTGAGCGTGAGCGAGAGCGGGAGAGTGAGAGGGAGAGGGAGAGTCGCGGTCTGTCCTTGTCGTTTGCGTTGTTTTTCTCTTCCCTTCTGTTTCTGTTTCTGCTGTGTTGTGGTGTCGTGTTGCGCGGTTTCCCTTTAGTGGTCGTAAACAATTTTTACAGCACCAACATTTGCCGGCGCTTTGGCCCATACCCCACCCCACCCCACCCCCAGCCACACTCCAGCCGCCTGGCTGCTGCCTGCTGCCTGTCAGTGGCCTGTGCCATTTTATTTATATTTTTATATTTATTGTGTTTATATATTTAAAACACAAAATGGCGCACAGCATTTTAGTTAACGCTTAGCGCCATTTCGCAGCCAAGGCCAAGTGGCAGTCTGTGTGGGTGTGGTGGGCGGCAGGGGTGGGGGGACGATGGCTGTCGCTGACGCTAAGTAGTTGAAACCCCTCCGCTCACGTCCAACGATTTTCTCTCTCTCTCTCTCTGTGCAAGGAACTTTTGTTTGCTTTTTGCTGATTTCATTTGCGTGCTCTTTTTTTTTTAGTCTTTCTTTCTTTCTCACTGTTCTCACTATTACCTCTCCCCCTCCCTCTCTCACTCTGATTTTCTTTCTAACTATTCAGCTAGCCCCTGCCAGCCGCTTGAATCGCTGTTCCTCTAGAGAAAAGTTTGGCGCATTTATTTGCGTAAATGGCAGGCGGGGCAGGGCAGGGCAGGGCAGGCCCGCAAATCTTGTAGCATACTTTTTAGGGCAGCAGCAGCCATGCCGTGCTCTTTCCAGCTGTCCCTCCGACTGTCCTGCCGTCCACGTCCTGCCTCCGAAAAGCGTTAATTTATGCATGTCACTGACAGCCAAATCGGACGCAGCAGCAACAGCAGCAGGAGGAGTAGCAGCAGGAGGAGTAGCATGCTGATAAGTTGAACCTGCGTATAAACGATTAACCAGGCAAGGAACGAGCCACTGCCACGCTTCATAGCCGAGAAGTGATCCATTGAGTGTGAGTGTGTGATGGTGAGTGGTTTTTGGCCTGCAGAGTTCAGTGAACTGCCAATTAAGGCTATCCCTAGACCATCATTGGAGGCACTTCAACTCTTTGTAGCACAGCACAAAATTTACTCCTGATAATCGGCTGCATGCCCTGAGCTTGCCATTCGTAATTGCCTACTGGGTATTCTGTCCCTGTCAGAGCCCTCCATTCGCATTGACATTGAGCGTATTGTGGGGCAGCCATCGGAGCAGGCAAGGGCGCAGCAGCCCAGTCACGGATCCAAGTGTCAGCGCCGTTTCTCCAGTCGCCAGCTGCCTGCTGCCTGCTGCCTGTCGCTTGTCGACTGCCGACTGCCGCCTGTCGCCATTCACATTCCCGTTTATTGCTTTGCACAACATTTGCTGGGCGGATGAATGGGTGGCAAATGGCAAATGGGAAATGTAAATGAAGAAAATGAGTTGCACAGAGAGCACGGAGAGCACCGAGTAGACAAAGATAAACAAAAATAAAAATAGAATTGTCCAATTGCAGGTCCAATGTGGATGGAAGATGGAAGAGCAGGCAGTGAAAGCGATTCGATTCTGCTAAGAAGTTGGCAGCGCCATTTCCATTTCCATTTCCCTTCTCATCGTTGGGAAATTTATTTTCGATTTCTATCTGTTTTACCCTCCTAGCCCACCATCATTGGCCTATCAATGTGGCACCACCCCCACACACCACTCCACTCCACACCGCTCATTGTGTAAGTATGTGTGTTGACAGTGGCAATTGCTTGAATAAATAGAGGAGCGGAACGCTGATGCGAATGCCTGAACCTTCTGGGTAAAGTCAACACAGGAACAGAGAGAGAGAGAGAGAGTGAGTGGGAGTGGGAGTGGGAGAGTGGGGAGGAGGCACACAGTCACATAAGCATTTCGTATATGGATGCTAGGAGCGAATGCATTTCTCATATTTCTCATATTTTCAAATGAAATTCCAACCAGCGACAAAGAGAAATGAGCTCCAAGCTCCATGCCAGGCAACCAAACAAATGATGGAAGCATGCCTCAGACAGAGACAGAGATGGGATTGGCAATGGGGAATGAGAAATAGCAGAGGAGAGAGGCAGAGAGTGAGAGTAAGAGATAGCGGTAGATGAGAGCACCGCTATATAAAACTAAATAACTGCAAATACTTTCGGGGGTCAGGTGGGATTGCAATTAATGCAAAAATATGGCATGTCAGAGCAGAGAGAAGGAGAGTTCTTTTTTGTTTTGGATGAATAAATCGTACACCCGGAGAAAAAAAGGATCTGCAAGTAAAGTGTTTACACTGCGATTGAACATCTGTACATATTTAGTAGTATTGTTTCCGCTTACATTTAAAATAAATATGTTGCACATTTAAATAAAATATTTTTTTATATAAATTAAAAATTTGAATTCAATTAAATTCCAACAAATTGAAAATATTTGATTTATTTTAACGTGTTTTATATTTAGATCGGGGCCTCCCAGGCCCAGGCTTGCTCCGCGAGCTCTTTTGCCTTTTTGTAATTTCTCCCTTTGTGCTCCCACACCGAAATCCCAACACATGCAAACAACTTTCTGTGCAGGCGCTGCGTCCAGCAAGAACCGCTTTTGCCTCTCTCTCTCTCTGATTGCTGTTAAGCCCGACTCTGTTATGATTCTGTTGTTCTGTTGTTCTGCTGTTTCTTCAAGTTTGCACTGTTGCACTGCTTGTGAGTATTGATGAGGGCTGCGCTGTAAGCTGGTTTTGGGCAACACTGATTTAGATTAAATAAAAGCATACATATGCATCAATTCTCAGAGTGTAGATATATTAAAATGTAGTGTATACATAAGCAGCAACAATAAACGATAAATTATTGGGTGTAAATTATGAAGAGAACTAGTGCTGAATAGATGGCTGACAAAGATAAAGATAAGCTATCTCTCACCTATCAGCACACGAAGATCGTATACTGGCAGGATGCTCGAAGACCCTAGGAATCCCATGGACCTCAACCGGATCCACTCCGGATCGCAGTTGAATTCACAGCGGAGGCCATAAATTGTTCCGCCCCCCCTATCCAACCAAAGCGGATGCCAAACGAATAAAAACGGAACTGAGTCTGTTATTGGGACTGGTGACTCGGACCGTGGTACTGTGCTGGACTGGGGGCGGGTGACTGGTGTGTGGGCACCTCTTTTGTTTTTGTCTTTGTCTTTGTTTTTGTTTTTACTGTAATCGGCTTACGGAGTTGTGTTTAATAAACATTCCGTGAATGTTGCTCTCCATTGGACGAATCGAATGGCATGGCATGGCATGGCATGGCAATCTCTGGCATTCAATTATTCAGGGAATGCCCCGATTATGCGGCGCTCTCGCCCTCGCCCAGCACTTATTTATTATGCCCATGCCGGAGACCGGAACAATGAAAGTAGCTAAAAATAATATCACAAAAAGAAAGCAAAAAAATGACTTGCCAATATAACCGTAAAATATAACCGAAAATAGCAGCGCAGGGAAGTGCAAGAAAAAACAAGCTTCAGAGCTTCAGAGCTGTGGGAAATGGCAGAGACATTGAATGGATAACGATATAAAATATTGGCGAGCTTTTCAAATATTTAAAATAAATTCCCCCTACCCACTTTGAGCAGACCCCCTTTCACTTCCTTGGTGATTGATGATTGGCGATTTTCTTGTTACCCTCAATGGCTAAATTTAGAATTATGGCTATGTGCTACACTTTTAAATTAATCGATAAGGGATCGATGATCAATTTAGCAATTTACTCGACTAATCGGTGAAATATTTCCTTGTTAGGCGGCGCATTCCATAGGCACCAGCCAGCAGCAGTAGGAGCAGAATGTGTGGGACGCAGGAAGCAGCAACTGGAGCAGGGGAAGGAGGACACAGCCGGACAGGGGAGGAGCGGCGTTACGGCGTTACGCGACATATGCAATTATTTTATTTATGCTCAAGCGCCGCGGTGCCGTTAGCGCCGGAACACACACGCACACAAGCACACACACACACACACACACATGCATAATTCACGACTTACATGCACATACACCTGTGCCAATATTTGATTTAAACAGACACACACACCGGCATACACACATACTGACTGCACAGCTGCGATGAGAAAATCCTTTGGTCGGCGGTGATCACAGGTTAAAGGCCGACACTACATGGCACTTGGTAATGGGTAAATAATCCTCCGAAATGGATGTGTGAAAAACGGATACTGTGCTGAGGGAAGGGCAGGAGAATTCATATGCGGGGTAGCAAGTTGAGAAACGGAAGGATATCACTTTATGCCGCAGAAGCAGTGCTTTCGATTATTTATCGATCAACTCGATTGGTCAAAGTGACGCAGTTCCAGCCAATTTATGGAATACCTACATATGTTGTTATGTGCCCCCTCCCATCCGCATACCAATCAACATATTTGCTTGGGATTATTCCGATAAGAAATCACAGGCCAGGAGCTGCCCGTGATTATTCCACATCACTGCTCCGCCGCTGCATAGCTCCACGCGGACACGCACTCCGTTCGTCTTGCATTAAGTTTGAATTATGAATTTTTATTTGAACTTCTTCGGCGACGCTTTTCCCCGTTTCCCCATTTCCCACGTCCCATGACCCCCCCACCGCCGCCTTTCTTCGCCTTTCCTCTTTGCCGAAGCGTTATTCCTCTGTGCACCGTTTCAGATTGGCGCTGGTATTTATTTAATGGCTCATACCTTTTGCCACAGCATGGCTCTGGCATGGCACGGTACTGTGACTGGGAACTGGGGCTGGGGCTGGCACTGGGGGGCGCTACAGCTTTGGCTTTAATCCCTGGCCCCAGAGCAGCAGTACACCCGTAGCGACTCCTGGCCATAACTCACAGGTGCACCTGCCGGTGGTGGGCCAATGAAATGAAATAATGAAAACAATTTCAACGCCCGTGCATTGAACTGCAATGCCATGTCGAAGCCCTGATGGCCGGGGCTGGGGCTGGGTGGGTTTGGATCAGGGATTGGTAGCAGGCGAAGCTAAAGGCTGCACATGGACGTGGGGGGGGGACTGACTGTAGGAGAAACAAAGAATAAACAAAACAAAACTCTATGGCCAAAGACCTATTAGTTATGCTACATGGGTTTTATGGGTCTTAAGACTTGGCCACTGCCGGACAGCCCCAGACACGAACAGGCACAGTGGCCAGAGCCAGAACCAGAGCCAAAGCTGGACCCAGCTCCATAGCCCCGTAAAGAAACGAAGCTCGAAACTACACCAGAGGACAGGACGGGACATTGACCAAAGTGAATTGAGAACGACTCCGTTGAACGTTTGTTGGGTGGGTGGTTGTCGTGTGCCGCTTGATCCCTTCGATTAAAATCATCCTTAGTCTAGTCCTTCTCCGGGGGCACCCCCTTCATTACTTGGACAGTTTATGGCAGTCTCTGATTGCACATAAACCCACCTTTTGACGATGTCAGGCCACGTCAAAGCAGAGAACTTTAATTTGTTCTTATTCCCTCCAGGGGATGGACAGACAGACAGGAACAGAGCACAGAAACTTACTTTCCCGTGTCTTTAATTCAAGCAAATGCCATCTCTTTTTTTGCTCTCAGAGCAAGAACATGTTAACGTGCTGTTATCGATCGGAGTAAAATCTTGCTGTTACCGCGCGCTGTTACGACTCTCTGAGAGCGCTGTCTCCAATCCGCTCTCAGGGCTCACGCACCCACTAGCTGAAAGCAGAGCTAAGCAGAGCTTGCTGATTAAAACAAACATGATTGATCATGCTTGAGCGTTCAGCTCAGCTAAGTAGGCAATGTGCGCACTTGCACTGGAGCAGTGTGTTTGATTTTCTCTGCTCCGCTTTTAGTTCCACTATCAGCTAGCAAGTGCGCGAGCCCTTACAGCGTTTATCAATGTACATACATACATATGTACATAGGCTGGTATTACTTACGCACCACGTGAACAGCCGTGAATTAAATATTATGGCAGCCTCATCGCTGGTGCACTCCTACATCTTCAAGTCCATCCACTCTGCTTCCAATCCCAAAATCAACTAAGATTGCATTCGATTGCCATTAACTATTTAGAGGTGATGAGATTATTCCTCGATCGCATTCTCTTGCCTGTGTTCGAACTGCAGGGCTCTGCTGCTTCACCTTCACCTTGTCCTTGTCCCGCTGCTGCCTCCCACAACGGGAACTGAACGGAGCGGAGCGGAGCACACACACACAGCACACAAACATACAAAACGAAAGAAAATTAGGAGAAAAAAAAGTAACACATTGCTTTCCATTTCCAGCACACTTGAACATGCTTCCGCACTTAGGCGTGAGCGAGTGAGTGAGCGGAGTGAGCGGAGTGTGCAGAGTGAGAGAGGGTTGCGGATGCGGATGCGGATGCGGAAGCTGTGAAGAGGTGTGAGTGACACTCGAGCTGCATCCACCCCACGCAGCAGCAGAAACTGCCACAGACCCGGCCCGCCCAATCATCAAGTGTGC
Organism: Drosophila tristis; assembly: GCA_018150885.1. Classification (NCBI taxonomy): domain Eukaryota; kingdom Metazoa; phylum Arthropoda; class Insecta; order Diptera; family Drosophilidae; genus Drosophila; species Drosophila tristis. The sequence continues at coordinate 1,540,687 of JAECWT010000228.1, forward strand.
ACTTCACACGCCTACTACAGCTCATATTACTTACTTAGTTTGCGTTTTAGTCCTAATGAAGCGCCTGCTCTCCAACATGGGCCAACAGATAGGAGCAGATCCATGCCCGTTCCATCTTTCTCCACGAACACGACGTTTGGCAGCAGCCCTCAGGTGGTCTACCCTTGATCCGGATGGATGCGAATGCCACAAACACACGTAAGTGTACTCTATTGACTATTGGTACTATCTTGATGGATAATTTTGGTACGATATTCCGTTCCACTCTATCTCTCATTTATGTGGCATATTTCCCACCTTTTCGAACTCTTTTTTCTGCAGAAACTTTCCACTTATTCTTGAGGCAGTGTTTTATCCAAAAATCATAGTGAATTGAGCAGCTACCCAGCTCCACTGCCTGAGGAAAACATTCTAATGGGCTTTGTCGGGGAGGGAAAAGCAAATTTACATCAAACCATAATCGATTTAGTTTGTTTTTCCAGCAGCAAGGACACACTGGAGACCCGGCATAATGGCTCCACTCGGCACACACCAAGCTCCCCGCACAGACAGCAATCCATGTAGCTGCCCCCATGCGCCCATGCGCCCATGCCACCATGCCATGCCACCATGCTCCTCCTCAGACACCATTCAGAGCGACCCCCAAAAAGTGCCCCCAAGGTGTACGCAAAGCAATGCGCGGACTGGCAGCTGAAAATTTAATTACATCACAATGAAATGGAGCGGTACGAAGATAGAGACGGAAAACGAGGACAGGGCAGCAGCAGGCTCAGGGGCCGGGCAGGGACAAGGGGGAGAGTGGAGATGTTCAGGCAGAGCCCAAGACAGCGCCACATTTTCCACATTAACGAAATGCTTTTAATTGTGCACTTAACGCTCGTAAAATGTGATTTAATAGTTTCTGCGAATGCCAAAGGGCCGGGCACAAGGGACAGAGGCAGTGGCAGAGACAGTGGCAGAGACAGAGGCAAGCAGTCGGCACACAACGTTGTCCTTCGTCCAGCAAACAGCAGCAGGAAGTGGAAGTGAAAGCGGAAGTGGAAGTTGCTTGCGTTATAAGTTGGCGCAGTTCCTATTTAACCTCAAGCCAACCAACCAAACCCACCAGCACACACAGAGAGAGGGAGAGAGAGAGAGAGAGAGAGAGAGACATCTGACAGCCCAATTTTGGGGACTGCATAGGTGCGCGCATAGCACTGCTTATCGGGGACCCCACATCTGTACGGGCTGGCGGGGTCGCTTCACTTTGGGGAATTCCAGACAAGCAGCCGGCAAACAATAAAAGCCAACGATTCGCCTCTTGTTCAGCCCAAAATGAATGGGGGAGTAGGACTGCGGACTGCGACTATGACTAGGACTCTCTCACTCGCTGAAATCAATACGAATTGGGTCACCCTCCGCCTGCTGCTGCTTCTGCTTCTGCTCCTACTGCTGGTGCACAATGTGTGTTGGCCATTTAACCACATAGCAGGGGAGCAGAGCAAAAGGGCAGCAATTGTGACACCAACAAGCGGATAAGCGGATAAACGGATAAGCGGACAAGCGAACGCCATTTGGTGCTGCAACATGTCTGACAAGAGCAAAAGCCAGCCGTCGCCCCACCTGGCAGGAGGAAGGGCACACATTCTTAGGCTGAATCGCCTACGCTTGCCACAATGCCTGGGAGTCCACATTAAGCCAATCAATCTTTGATTGAATACCATTCCAATACCAAACGACAAGACAAGTTCCAGTTTTGGACAGGCCTTTGTTGCTGCTTCAGCATGGGGCCAGGCAGTTAGCGGCAGTTGATCAGAGACCAGGGCCAGGCTTTCGACTGGCATATCAGACTGGTATATCCGACGCAGAAGAACGGGAACTTCAGTGCTCCTGTTCAAACCTATAAAGTGGATGCCGGAGAAGACATTACCACCCTCAAGTAGCTCTCGAGTGGGCCATCCAAGACAGTCCAACAGCCCCGTAACAACACAACACAACACAACAATTTTGTGGCTTGATTTGTCATAGAACCGGAGGCTTAAACAGAGTCTAGAATAACTCTGAAGAGAGAGACCGCAAGACGTGCAAGCCCCCACAGCCTTCTTCGAGCGCTTTAATAATAGGACAAGCTGAAAAACCCCCCCAAAAACCAACTAAGATTTTCATTTGGTTCTTGGTTGGTTTTTCGGCTGCCTTTTCCCGACTGCGACTGACTGGGCCCCATTGGGCGGCAATTTCCTCCACCTACCGAGATATGGGCCAGCGATTATTTCGTTTACATTTACATTTACACCAAATGCAGCCAAATGGGAACGACAGCCAGCCATCCAGCCAGCCAACCAGCCAGCCAACCATTCGGGCGGGGCACTCGAGGATTCGTGTGGAGTGCGGAGCTGTCTGGCTGGCATTTCTGGTGCTTCCATTTGGTTGTTGGTCGTTTGCCATTCCCATGCCCATTCGCATTCGCTTCAAGATTTTTCATTTATGATAAGCTGTTCTGCCTCCCCGGGAAGGGGACAGGGACAGGGGACATCGTTTAGGGGCATCGTTTAGCAGGGCGCATCGAAAGATTTGAAAGATTCGATGGTAGTTAAGCCAAAGTGGAAGCTCGCAATGCAAATACCTACAAGAGGAGGGGCCAGCCCTTAGTTTGCCTGCCCAAACGTATATAAATTTTAATTAATTTCAAATATTCGAGTGAAACATCTTAAAGGTGGCTCTTGGGTAGATTTTGGGTACAAAATTTCACCACTTACGAAGAAGTCCAATTCAATGGATGTTTTCGTTTGGCAGCGCCTCGATGTGTCTTTGGCCGTCGAACTCATCGGAGGAGGAGGTCGGCGCTCGACGGTATGCGATTCGCTGGGCAGCTGCTCGGCCACGTCGCGGGCTTCGCTGTGTGGCGGCTGCTCCGCGACGTCGCTGGGAGTCGCCTCGGCCGCTGGTGTCGCCTCGTGTCCCCTCGATCTTGCTGGGCTCTTCGTTCCCACTTTCAGCCCGTGGCTTGACGCTGCGAGCACGGCGCTGGAGTCGTCGCTGACGCTGTCGGTGTCGATGCCGCTGAGGACGCTCTGGCTGAGCACTGCGATGTTCCCCACGAAGATGACGTTTCATTTGAAAATAGCAAATGGGCAAAAGGCAAATCAAAGCCAAGGCCATCAGGAATGAGCATAACAAAATCCATTCGATTCGAGTCTCTGGCCTGCAATTGCCAACTAATTAAATTAAATCTGTTGATTTTTGTTTTGTTTTTGTTGCTGCCATCAAACTCACGATCCCGATGATGCCCTGGCCTCATAGAGCTCTGGGGCTATGCTGCTGCTCGGCCCATTTATGCAGCTTACTCGATAGCTGGGCTTCCTCTGTTTCCTGCCAGCTGGTGCCGTGTGTGGATTCGTTTTCGAGCTGAATTCAGCCATCATATCGACGTAAAAGTCTACTATTTGCTCGACACTGGCGTTAAATGTAAATCCAAATTAGTTGCGAGGGCCTTGGCCCTGGCTGGGCACTAGAAAAACTAACCTGAAGGACTCTGGCTGCATGACTTCATTCAAATGAATATCTGTACCATTTGGAGCATGTTCGTTCGGCTGCAAGTTGGCAGCTTCCATCCACCATGCGGCGCCAGTCTGCGCTTGCTTATTGTCCCACGGACACAGCGAGGATAGAGCATGCCTGCCACTGGCTGCACAATTGCCTACAACTGAGTAGATCCAGCCCAGCCACGAGCCTGGGCTGATCTCTTTTTCTGCATCCATTTTAGATCCTTTAACGCTGCGTGGAGTGGAGTGCCTAGGAGTTATGAATCTTTGGCCTTGACTTGGAATTCGGAATGAAAATAATTTAGATGTAGGGGGAAAGGCAGGGAAACTTGATTGAAAACTCAAAACCAAAGCAGAGGCCACAGATCTACCGGTGCCGCTGAACAAGGTCGGTGCCAGTGGGGGCGATGATGGCTCGGCGTGTAAGCAGAGATGCAGCAAGGCGGCTCCTAGAATTTCTTTTCCGTGCATATGGCGGCGCTTCCGGCTTCCTTTGATACGGCAAAATGGCGAAGCATCCGCAGGGGGAAGTTTGTTGCATGTTTGGCCCACATGTTGCGTCGTCCGCTGGCTTTGGCCTGTACGTGACAAATGGCGGAAATAGAAGAGTAGCAGCAGCAGCAGCAGTGGTGTGTGGAGGGGCCAAGGATAATCCAAAGCTGAAGACTCTCCTTTGATTTGTTCGTTTGCTAGTTACAGTTCTTGTAGCTTTGTTTCTAACGATTTGTAAGGATTTTCAGTGAATTTGCAGCGATGCAAAATGGCAGCCATAAGTGTCCGCCCCATGGCACGCATGTAAATAATATTGCAGCTGCCAGATAAGAAATTTCCGGCTGCAAGAAACGCCCCCCAAACGATCGTGGAGTTAGATGTGCGAAACAATTTGCCAGCCTCTGGGCTTGAGTGCATTTCGTTGCTGTTAGTTGCTGGAGTGCAGCAACACCACCACAGGCCAAGGGGCCCATGAAATGTGCCAAATTGTTGAACAATTTGCCAGCGGCAGTGGCATGCCCATCCGTGCCCGCACTCTGCACTCGGGCCTAATGAAATTAAGCAAAAATCGATGGCACGCCTGACAAATGGCTCTCAGTGCCTTTGACTTTGACTAATGAAATTCCAGCGGGCAGGCCACGGCAGGAAGGCAGGCAGGAAGGCAGGCCAGGACAGGGCAGGCCAGGGCAGCAAGTGCGAAATGCTAAATCAAGTAATTGCCTGAACGCAAATGCCAGTGGCACACGGCAACATTGGCTTTAGTTTGGCGCAGCTGGGGGGAGCCTTGGGACTGCATACCAAGCATCGATTGATGCCTTGAACTCTTTTCGTGCTGCCCGGTTCCAGCTTTGCGTATTATTAATTCATATTTAATGGAAACTAGCTGCAAGTGGTGTGGTTCAGCGCCACAAGCGCAGTGCGCTCTTCCTTTCAGCAGTTGAACAATCTGTGGAACAAAACTCATTCAGTAGGCCTGGCCATAAGCTACTTAAAAGTCCATTTCCATGACCCCAAAATGCACTGATAATTGCCTCGATTCAAGTTCGATTTTCCATTGTGTTTGTGTGTGTGTGTCCACACTTCCAATCACAATCAGCGTGTTTGGCCAGCCGCACACGAAATATCCTGCCAACAATTCAAATGCCAGCTCCAGCCTGTGTGGGTGGCCGCCCACTCCTAATGATGCCTGCGGTTAACGATGCTGCCGGCGCGGCTGCTGCTGCTGCCGCTGCGGCTCCTAATTTTCTTCTCAGAATTGGGAGAATGATTCGCAAGTGGGCCAGTCGGGTCTGGTCTCTGGGGCCGCTCTGCCGTCAACGAAGTATGCAAAAAGTTGTTAATTCATGTTGATCAATTAGCATCGTCGAATGAATTAACTTGCTGCAATTGAATTCATGGCATTTTTGCATAATTCCATTTGCCACTCGAACGGTTATCTGTGCCCGGTTCTGTTGCTCAATTTGTGCGCTTAGAGCTCCAATTTGGCGCTGGGGGGGCACTTGCTACCAATTGCTGCAGCAGTTATTCTTCTGCCTAAAAGGGGCTAAGGGGCAGAGGCTCCTGGGCTCTGGACACGAGAATGAAATAACAAAAAATAAAAAAATAATATTAATTGATTGGATTTTGTGTTCTCTCTCTTGGAATACAAGGATCCATTGGCTATGAAATTGGCTTTAGCTTTTCCTTTCTTTGAGTTTTAATTCCAAGAATTGTTTGCATGCAAAATTCGTACCCTGTAATTCTGCTCATCCGCGCTCATTCTCTCATTCTGCCTGCACACTGCATGCAAAGAGGAAAGGAAAGAGGAGCCCAGCAGAAATGTTGAATCAAAGATCCGTTCCGGGTGAAAATTAACGTTTTCATTGTGGGGCAACACTGGTTGGCCGAATCCCGTTGGACGGGCGCAGATAGTGATGGCATTTTGCCCCATTGTTCGGCACTTGATTGAAGCGTTTGTTGAGGTCGAATCTAACAATGGACGAGCGATGAGAGCCCACAGCCCCACAGCGGGAACAGTGGAACGAAAGAGAAACGGAAACGGAAACGGCAAAGACAGGGGCAAACAGGGCTGGCAACGACACCGCATGGAACGGCAGCCAACGGCCCCCGAGGCGCACGAAATCCCAGCAAAGAAATCGGTGGCGAGGCCCTGTAATAGAGTTTTAATTGTGCCCACTGCTGGCCCACGCCCCCGCCCACGCTACCCACAATGGGCACATTCCACTCGATCTGGAGCCGCCGCTGGCATACCGCTGGTTCAATGGCACAAAGCGCAGCCAATTGGCAAAAATGCTTTGACACACCGGATCAGAGGCCGCAAAGCCAGAAAGCACAGCGAGAGCTGCACAGTGTGCCCCCGGACTCACGGACTCCCGGACACCCGGACTTCCCCAACCTCGTCATCATCATCAATGGGGCTCGAAAGTTTTGGATTCACTTGCGCTGAAAAGAATGCTAAGAGAGAGAAAGAGCGAGAGATAATGCAAACAAGCAGAAACACGCTCTAAGCGCGCTTTGCTCAATGAGGCGAACAGCAGCCGGACAGCTGCCGGACAGCTGCCGGACAGCAGCCGGACAGCAGTCGAACATCGTTCGGATAGCAGCAAAAACCAGCACCAAACAAAACATGAAAAGAGATTTTCGTGTTGTCTGGCCAAAACCGAAGAGTTTTGTGCCCTAACAAGCGGCACTGAACTGCCACAAACTCCGTGACGGGATTTCAATATTAACCAAAAGAAAAACGATCAGGAAAGCCAGCAGGATAAAGCAGAAGAACGAGAAGATATTGCTGCCAGATAAAGGACAATATTTTCTATACTCTTGTGGCATTCTTTTGCATCAGGAAGGAAGCTTTGAGGGTACTGCAGGAATCTGCAAATGAGCAAAGGAAAACAACATAAAACCTGCCAGTGCCTGCCCTCATAGGCAATGGAGATGAAGTCCCCCCATTAAAGCATAGAAATAAGTTGTAAAAGTGTTGCAGAGGGTAGCTCCGATTCGGTGACAAGTAACGCCACAAAGTCAAACCTTTTGGCTAAACAAAAAAGTGCAGTAAGGGCATGACAAAGGCAAACAGAATGGCCTCCAGCTCCAGCCCAAGCTACAGCAGCCAGCACTGCATTCCATTGAACTGCACTACCCCTAGCCCTAGCACTACCCCCAGCCCTACCCCTACCCCTACCGCCAGCCCTACCCCTACCCCTACCGCCAGCCCTACCCCTACCCATGCACAGCCCCCCCCCACCCCTTACAATCCTGTGCCAATCGTGTGCCATTCCTTTCCACTTCATTCCATTCCATTCCGAATGCCAATTACCTCGCTTAGCGGTCTATTCAATTGGCATCAAATTGCGGTTTTTGAAATTATGCGATGGCTCTTTGTTGGAGTGGAAATGGGGAGGGGGATGGGGGAGGGGGGGAGGGGGTGATGTGCCTACCCCCTGCTATATGTATGTTTGTGTCTAGCCACTCGTACTTTTATTCAGATTATTCGGTATGTCCTGCATGCCACATTCCTGCTGAAAGCGGCAGCTACTGCTCCTGCTGCTCCTGCTCCTGCTGGGGCTGCTGCTCGTCTTGGACCTGCTCTCGGCGCGCCATCTGCTGTTGCTCCGCCTGTCGGGGAGGCAGCCAGCGCTGTGGCGCCACGACCACATTCTCGGCCACATCCAGATTGAGTTCCCGCAGAAAGAGAATGGACAGACGTCGCAGCCACTGCAGCTCCTCCTCCTGTCGCGCCAGATGCTCCTCATCGTGATCCGCCTCGGAGGACTCCAGCGTTTCGAGTGGCCCCAAGTGGCGCGGCATGTTCATGGCCGTGCGACGGGCGAGGCCGCCATCATCGCCGCCAGCGTCCGGCAGCCCGCTCACCTGGGCTCTCGAACATCGCCGCCTCGTAGCGCAGCCGCGTCTGGTGCACCATGTTCCGGATGAGCCGCGCATGGGCACGGGAGCGGCGCACACTGTCGCTGAAGACCGCCAGCTGGCTGGTGCGGTGCTCGGGGCTCGTGAAGCGGTTGTCGTGCACCCGCTCGATGTCCTCGTCGATGGCCAGCAGTGCGCTGTGGGCCAGCTCGCGCTCCTGCTCGGATCTCATGAGCCGCGCCAGCGAGACGTAGCCGCGCCGCAGCTCCACCAGCACATCCAGGACCATCAGCATCGAGGCGTCCTTGTCAGCGCCACTCTCCCGCGCGCCCGTTCCGCGGCTGGTGCTCGGCCTCGGCTCATCCTCCGGCTGTCCGTTGGCGGCCATTCTGCGTGCGTCCTGCTGTCGAAACGAAATGCACAGAATTTGGAATTTTGTTGTGTGGTGGTTGGGTGGGGTGGGGTTGGGTTGGTGTTGGGGTTGGGGTTGGGTGCCGGAACGAATGTGGTTTTGGGTTTTGTGTTTTGAATGATATTGTTTGCAAGGACAGCCTCTGGTGATCTGTCGTTGACCGACAGACGGACTGAATGCTGGATCAGTGGATCACGGCAATTCCAACGACTACTTGGATCTCACATTGGGCACTATTTGTTTATTTTTATTTATTATATTATTTATTTATTTTTTTATTTATTTTTTATTATTTATTTTTATTTATTTATTTATTATATTATTTATTTATTTTTATTTATTTATTATTTTTTATTTATTTATTATATTATTTATTTATTTTTATTTTTATTTATTTATTATTTATTATATTATTTATTTATTTTTGTTTTAATTGATAAGAATTAATTTTTATGGCACTTGGCACATCGGTGATAAAAATTACTTTTATTAATTGTTGTTAAATTAAATTAAATTTATTTATCAAAACATAAAACTGAAAGTTGGAATAATGATCAGATTATAGGAAGTCGTGATAATTATTAATTGGGTTATTCTCAAATAAATTCAATCAAATATAAATTATTGTTTAACAATAATTGATAATTATTAAAAACAATGCTTGTCACCGAAAAACTTACAATTTAAATATTTTTTGGATTTGCAAAGATTGCAAATCTCAGAGCTGTATATATTTGTATATCTAATTAATCTGTGCGAATGATTTTTTCAGCAAAAAAATGAAAAAAAAACAAGAAGGTACGTGTGCGTCGCTCCTGGGGACGCGACTCTACTTTTGTGCTCGTACTCATCAGTATATACATTTTGATTTTTGTTATGATTTACTCCAATATATCCCTCAACTCCTTTTGAGTACGGGTATAAGAAAATCAGTATTTACGGTCCCTGCTTTAGACACTAAACGGATAAAGGCAAATAATTCTTCTAGCTGCAAATAATTGAGTTGCAGTAAAAACCGATTAGGGTACCGATCCGTTCGATCAGAAATACATCGAATTGGAATCCCAAAACATACCCCCACATACTCTAATAGCTGATGCTTCTTATGCACAAAATGTGCAGAATTATTAAACGAAAAGCCCCGAAATACTTGGATTTGGTGTCATTCTAAACAAATAAATAAAACTTAAATAAATATAAAATCGCAAAATACATTGCAGGACATACACATTGGTACATACTAGATGTACATAGGTATTACCCATCTGTATGTACACATCTTAGGTATATACTATAGTACTGCTGGTACATACCCCACAATACATCATGAATCCTTAAACTGTGACCAATTTGCTTGCTGCATATGCCCAATTCTCTTGATGGAAACAGAATAACTGCCTCCGTATATATATATAGTATATATAGTATGTACATTGTGCACTTATAAAACATGCCCTCAATGTGTGTTTTTATAGCCTTATTCATGCATTTATTTCTTGTTTCCAGCAGTTTTTCGCTATTTTACAATGCAGGCTGCCGGGCAACAGAGCTCCAGAGCTGCTGTGTGTATCACAGGGTCTGTCCATACAGCGGCAGATGCTTCTCCTGCTCCTGCTACCCCCTGTCGGTGGAGTTAACGGGCACCGGCGGGAGTTGCTCTCACTCTCTCGTCAGGCGAAGGCAATTAAAAATGTATTGAAAATTGATTTTATATGCACCGGTCGCTGATGGTCCCTGATGGGCAACTGCAGCAACCTGCTGCAGTCGGTGGCCCGTTGGCCCGTTGTCCGTTGGCATCCCCATGGGTCATCACTGTCCCCGATTGTCAACGTTGTCTGCGTTGGCCAGACATCTACCTGCTCCTGCTGCTGCTCCTGCTGCTGCTGTTTCATCCGATTTAATTGCAACGTTTAAAAATTTCCATAATTTTGCGCTCTCTGTTTACTCTGCACTGCACGCCTGGCTGCACTTCTCCTCTCGCTCTCGCTCTGCCACCTCCTTCTCCTCCTGTTTCCGCTGTTCAGCGCCGACCCCGACGCGCCTCGACGGCGGCCTTCCTGAACCGATTGTGCGAGCCGGCGCCAAACTGTTTGCCAGCAGCCAGCAGGGCCGTGGAGCCGGCCACCTCGTCCTTCTCGGGCAGATGGGCCACATGCAGAATGTCGTAGAGCAGCTTGCCGCACTCCTGCGACTGCAGCAGCTCGGACAGCTCCGCCTGGGTGCGCAGCAGCAGCTGGCGCAGGCTGCCGCCCTTACGCAGCAGGGCGTGCACGTTGCGCGTGTGAACGCCGGGCAGGCGGAGCAGGAAGTCATGTATGCCGCTGTTATACTGCAGCTGCTCGCCGGCCACGGGCTCCTCGCTGCCCAGGGCCACGGCCTGGCGGGGATCCGGCTCCGGCTTGCCCAGCTTCAGTTCCTCGAACAGCTGGGCCGTCGCGTACGGACTGGGCGACCAGATGAGCCGCAGCCGGGGGAAGTGCAGCGTGAGCAGCTGCAGCTTCTGCACAATGTCCGCATTGGTGGCCGTCGTCTGCTGCGACAACATGAACTTGCCCTGCAGATGGAACGGCTTGTTCTGGTCGAACTCGATGAGCAGTATGGGCTTGGCGTAGTGGCGCTGCATCTGCACGCACTGATTGTACAGCCGGCCCGAGTTGAGGGACCCAATCAGGTCCGATATTGACTTGCGCTCCACGCACACCTCCGGCGTCAGTATGTAGTCCCCGATGGCGATGGTCAGCGGCAGCACCTCCAGCCCCCGCTTGTGGATGAGGCAGGGCAGGTCCGAGCGGAACTCGCGCATGTCCACAATCACCTTGGGGGTCTCCCTCTGGCCCTGCGGCTGCTTCTGTCCGCCCGCCTGCCGACTCTGGGCATTGTCACCCGCCGCCGGCTCGTCATCGTAGCTCTTGTACAGCACAAAGGCCTCGTCCGTCTTGCCATCCTGGTACTCGGGCACAACCATTTTCTGGGAAAAAAAAAACCATTGAAGCAGTTTAGCTCGCGGGAAGCTCAAATGGAAATCGAAATGGAAACTAAAGGGAGGCCGTAGCGGGTTTATCTATTTCCTATAGCTCTTTGACAGGCAAGGCCGGCTCGAAAAAGACAAGCCGCAAAGGTAAGCTATCCACCACTTGCACGCCCATTAAATATCTAGTTTGATCTGCCACGACTTAGATGGCTGCAACCCCTTTGGGCCAAGCAAAAAAAATGGTTTCATTTTGACTTACGCTCTTGGTATCGATGATCAGCTCGAAGGCGGCCTTCTCGCGCCTTAGGCTCGTCAGATACGACTGCTCCTCGACGGTCCGTGCATGGATCAGGAAGTAGACCTTCATCCGTTCGGCGGGCGGCAGGCGGCGACGCGCCTCAAACACCTCCAGCTGTCGTATGGCCGTCACATTGGTGTTGTACATGACCACATGGTGCGGCTGGAGCTGCTCCAGCATATGCTCCAGGGCCATCGAGCCCTCGCGCTCAGTCTTGAAGGTCTGCAGACAGACGTACGGCTGCTTGCGGTGGGCCGCCGCCTCCGAGCGCAGCCGTCACATCGAACTGTTCGAGTTCGGGTATCGTTTCGAAAATGGAAGCATTTGGATCCGCCTCCTCTGGCTTCTCCTGCGGCGGCAGCTGTGTCTGGGTCATTGTCAGCATGTAACTCTCCTCAAAATGCTGCGCCTCCGCATCCGCTTCGCTCAGCAGCTGCGCAAGCTCATCCGTGCCAGCAGCAGCAGCAGCAGCAGCAGCACCAGCCACTGGAGGCTGAGAGGCAGCCACCGCACTGGCTCCTGCTGCAGCTCCTGCTGCTGCTGCTGGTTTTCCTGCCGAAATGGACTGACTCTCGCGGGCATACTTGTCGCTCAGATTGCCCACGGGCACCTCGTGGTGCAGGGCCTGCTGCAGCAGGAAGCGCGGCCCGCCCTGGGTGAGGAACTGCTTCAGCTGAAAGCAGGTACGCGCATCCTGGCAGAGTATCAGCACCTTGGGCTGCTCCGTGCGATGCTTCTCCTGGGCTATGTCCTGCGTGAGCAGCTCGGTCAGTGCCTGCCACTTGGGGCAGGGCTCAGGCTCGAATTCTGTTGAATTGAATGTCATTTTGGGGTGTGGCAGGCATTCAATGGCCGGTAGGACTCACCCTGCTGGCCATTGTAGACGCGCTGCTTGGACAGCATGAAGATCTGTTCGGCGGCATCGAGGAGCGTCCATCCAGAGTTGCTCAGAGCATACTCCGTGCTGCGGTAGCGCTTCATCAGGGCATAGGCGCTCACGGCATCGTGATACATGGTGGATCTGCAGGTGTGAGCGTAGGCTAAGTCCCAAGATGTGCATGGTTGGCTCTGGTGGTACTCACATCATCAGACTGCGCAGGATCTTGAGATCGGCGACAATCAGCTTCGTCTGGGAGTTGAGCTGATGCCAGATGCAGTCCAGCTGCGCCTGCAGGATCTTGTGGAACTTCTTGGTGACACAGTTCTCCACGGTGACGGCCTCCATGTCCACGTTCCGATTGATGCGCTTGATCTCGCGCACCAGAAAGTTCATTATGTCCAGAATGTGCGTCTGGATGGAGGTCATGTGCGGGCTGAGTGGCACATGCAGTTCGATGGTCTGCGCCTGCCACGGCTTGAGGGCGCCGCGTACTGTCGCATGGAAGCGGGGCCAGATGAACAGCTGCTTCACGAACAGATTGCGCATGGTGCGCTCGATGTGCGAGTAGCCGATGGTGAAGGCCTCCGGGCTGTTGGAGAAGGCCTTCACGAAGCCCGTCTTGTTGCGCTGCCGGTACAGGCGCAGGGCGAACGCCTCCTGGCAGCTCTCGATGATGCTGTGCGCTCGCAGCACCACTATGCCGCTGATCAGCTCGATGGGGATGCGCTGCTTCAGCAGATCAACCACCAGGATGCGTGTGCTGATGAACTGAAGACCTCCCTCCAGATAAACACGCTCCCTGCGGCACAAGCACGGATATGAGTGAGAGGGGAATATGAAAGGGAAGCCATCTGTATTTTGTATTCACCTCTCCGTTGCCGTATTGGCCACCTCGTGGATGTACTTGGCGTCCATTTTCGATTTGTAGTACTGCTCCTCCCAGTCAGAGCCGTTGATGACCAGAATTAGGTTTCCAGCATCGCTGAACGCCTTTAAAATGTGAACTAGGGCGCGCTCATAGCTCAGGCCCCTTGTTACGGGAGTATAAAGGTGTTACTCGAGTGTAGGCAACCCCAAAAGCTGGACACTTACTTGGCACACACCAGCAGGCCGTCTGCATGGACCAGATCGAGAAACATTTGCTTCTCGTACTCCAGCAGGACGACATCTTTGCTCATCAAATACTCCTCGGCGGTGACAACGTTGGCCAGCTCCTCATCCTCCTGCACAGCTGCAGCTGTGTCCAGCAGATTTCTTGTATCCGTCTCCTGGGACGGCTCTTTGCCAGCCTCAGCATCGGCATCTGCCTCGGCTGTGTTTTCCGTTGCAGTCTCGGACATGGCTTCAAAAATATTTCACAATTCGCACAAAAAATGCCGGGCTAATCAGCTGTTTGCAAATATCGAAAATCGATTATCGACTACCCAATGGGGGGAAAGTGCTGCCAGAGCCGGTGAAAAGAATACAAAAAATTTTAATTTACTACGTTAACTTACTACAATTAGTAGACATTGCAACAATAAATTACATTGAGAATACAAATTAAAAGGATAGTGCACAATATATGACGATTTAAAAGGTTTTTTGAAAATACACAATGTCAATGGGGCTGCCAGACAGTTGGAATTTGTATAATTACAAAATATTTAAAAACGCAACAAATAAATGATAATACTTAAAGTATTCTGTATAAATAGTTAATTATGCACAATGTACGTCTGCTGCGGCAGCTGCGGTGGCTTGGTGGCCCCCACCGCCTTATGGCCAGCCAGCACAAGCGGCCCCAGATGCTGGGCAACGTGCCCAGCGACCAGTTGGAGCAGCTGAAGAGCAACTACTTCGACCGGCGCTCGGAGTTGAGCGGCGATGAGTGGCACAGCGTGCGGCACTCGCTGATCGATGGCTACAAGCACATCAATGGCCACAACGTGGACGCTGTCATCCTGGGCGTGTGCAGCGGGCCGCAGCAACTGTCGCTGGCCAAGAACTATGTGAATTACCTGAGGAGCACGGGCGCGGGACCCAATGCGGCCACCCTGGGCCGCCTGCTGCGCGTCTACAATGCGGCCTATCACACACGTCCGCTCAGCGAGGCGGAGCAGCGCGAGATCATCCAGATCAGCGACTCGCTGCAGGCCGCCCACGAGACTCTGGACGCCACTAGTTGCGAGCAGTTGATCCACGGACTGGTGGCCACCACAGAGCACTGGCAGCGCGCTCTGCCACTGCTGGAGATGATGAAGGTGACCAGCACGCCCAGCGTGGCCGCCTACAGTGCCCTGGCCGAGAAGGCGTTCGGGCAAAGCGACCACACGGAGGTGGCCTGGCGCCTACTCGAGGAAATGGTCCTGGCCCGCAAGCAGCCCAAGTGCGAGGTGTTCCTCGCGCTGCTCAACCGTCTCGCCCAGGTGCCAGCAGCCGCTAGAGTCCAACTGGAGCGTCTGCTGCAGTTCCTCGAGCGCCACAACATCCTCGTCAGCCAGAAGGTGGCCGAGCGGCTGCTCCAGCTGGGGCAGCAGCTGCCACAACAGCTGCGTGTGACTGCGAGCCGTCTGGGGCCGTTGGGCAAGTGCCAGGAGTGCCGGCAGCATTTGCAGCCGGTGGCCATCAGTGACGAGCAGTTCCGGCAGCTGAGCGAGTGCTTCCTGCAGAAGGTGCTCATCAGGGGGGATGTGTTCCAGAAGTCCACGCCCGAGGAGGTGCTGCGCTTCAAGCAGTACGTGGAGAAGACGGCCCCCTATGACTGTGTGATCGATGGCCTCAATGTGGCCTACTCGGCGGGTGCCAAGAAGGCGCCCCAGCAGCTGGCCAAGCTCCTGGCGACGGTGGTGCGCCACTTCAAGGAGCGAAATAAGCGTGTCCTGGTACTGGGACGCGAGCACATGCGCAACTGGTCCAAATCGGCCATGCACTATGTGCAGAACAATGCCAGCCTCTTCCTCACCAACAATCTGTAAGAGGGAGTCGCCGTCTGAGTCCCGGCCGCATCTGTGACTAATTTGTTTCTCTCTCTCCCCACCTGGCAGGTCGCACGACGATCCCTTTCTGCTTTATGCAACGCTGAGAAGCGGCCAGGAGACGGACTTCTTCTCCAGGGACCTGATGCGCACCCATGCCTTTCTGCTGGGCGCCGAACTGAAGCCCATCTTCCGACGCTGGCAGCAGGAGCATCAGTTCTCGCTGGTCACCCAAACGCAGACGGGCAAGATCATTGTCAAGGAGCCCATACGACATCGCCTGTCCGTGCACAAGGCCGAGGGTGGCACTTGGCATGTGCCCTACTGCGAGCTGTACACCCCGAATCCCACCGACAGCTTCGAGGTGCCCGAGCACTGGCTGTGCCTCACCCTAACCCCGTAAGACTGGATGGATGATGCGATGCTCACATGTATAGCCCGGATTTATTCGACAATAAATGGCATAGACGAGATACACGCGCGTCCCGTACCTGTCCCTTAAACCTGGCTGGGGGCTACTCGCATTGGGGGGCGCTGCACTTCTCGAAGGCG
This sequence comes from Drosophila tristis, assembly GCA_018150885.1. Classification (NCBI taxonomy): domain Eukaryota; kingdom Metazoa; phylum Arthropoda; class Insecta; order Diptera; family Drosophilidae; genus Drosophila; species Drosophila tristis. The sequence continues at coordinate 1,556,634 of JAECWT010000228.1, forward strand.
CCCTTCTTGTATGGCGGCTGCTGCCTGTTGCGGCGCCGCTCGTAGGCGATCTTCTTCTCGGCGGCGCACATGAGGCGACGCTTGATGTGATTGTCCATCTCCAGGTCGAGGTCAGCGGGCTTGGCCAGCTCGTTGGGATCGCGTGCTGCCGCCGAATCCAAAGCCTTGATCACGAGACTGAGTAGAGCGTGCGCCAGGCGATGGCACACATCGTACTCGATGGCATCCTCGCTGGTGTAGTAGATGGCCGACTGCGAGGCCGGCTGCACACCGATGGCCAGCAGAACGTTGCAGAAGATGCCGCGCTGCATGCGGGCATACGGATCGACCAGCTGCGGCGGTATGCGCATTGTGGTGGCCAAATGGGCGATGAACTTGGCAAACTTCTTGATTAGCACGTTCAGGTACTGCGTACGACACTGGCGCTCTAGTTTGGTCAGCATGTTGTAGTACAGCTCCTGCTTGCGCTTCAAGAAGTCCTCCTTGCGCCGCTCCTTCGTCTCGTTGCTCTTCAGCACCTCACCGAGCTGTCTGCACAGCAAAAGATCGTTATATCGTTAGATATAACGCTTATGGATGCGCTCCTTTGCATACTTACTCTGTCGTTATGGCATTGTATTTGCCCAGCATCCGCTTGATGCGCTTGGCCCGCAGCTTTGGGTCGTAGTAGTCCTTGAATTGCTCGTAGTTCTCGATCAGTGAATTCATTTTGGGCTGCGACCTGGCCACATCGCCTGGCCGTGCCTTGGGCGGCATGGATGGCTGATAGGCCATGCGGCGTACATACGAGCGCAGCTTTTCCACATTCTCCTCCTGCCTGCGCTGACGATTGCTGGGCGCGCAGTAGTCCGGATCCTCCTCCTCGACCTCCTCAGTGGATGACGTCGGCAGCGGCTCATCCCAGTCGGACACATTCGAGCTGGCCATGTTGCGAAACTGATAAAATAATCACAGAAATTTTGGCAAAACGAAAACGAAATTTTCTCTTTTTTGTGCGTATGCAAAAGAATGAAGCTCGAAAATACTTTGAAGCCTCTCCACTGACAATTTTTAGTTGTTGCTTAGTCGAACGTTGTATATTGAATGCTGAATGAACGAGAGACGGGTCGCCTCTCTGCCCACCACAAATCTCTCGGCCTACCACATTCAATCCTTTATTCCAGATCGGGCATTAAAACTAATTCAATGTTAAAGCTAATTTGTGACTAAAATATAAATTTAATTTGCTAATCTGCTAGCGGCTATCCTTCTGCACGGACCGCTCCAGGGCGAAGGTGTACTCCTCGGCCAGACGATCGACGGACACCTGGCGCGTTAGCAGCGCCAGGGCGGCGTCCATCTGTTGTTCGGCACTCAGGCTGGCGGCCTTGGTGGTCAGTTGGGGCGACAGCTGGAAGGGTATGTCGTCCAGATAGTTGTAGCTTGGGGGGCCGCCGCCGCCACCGCCACCGCCTACTGGCGCCGTGAAGGGCATCGCGGGCGGGTAAATCCTGCCAGGATCTGGGCTAGGCTTTCGGTCGATGAACACAAAGTCATCGACACCGCTGGGGCGTGGAGCATCTGGAGGACCTTGGATGGCCTCCTCTGCGGGTGTGGCGACGGGCTTGCGCTTACCAAAGACCGAAAACATTTTGTGAAATGTCTAAAAACAAAAACTAAATAAATGACGATTTACGCATAGGATAGAGATGGTTCAATGGAGATATCGTTTTTCACTCGATATATGTGCAGTGCGCGGCAGCGTTGCCACTTTTGGTCTGGTCTGTAGATGCGCGCAGGGCTGCATGCGTTGTGTTGTCGGTATGGGTTTCAGCTCTTCTCAAAAATCAGCGACAACAAATTTGTGTACAGATAATTGCTAAAGTGAAATAAAAAAGTGTGAAACATGTCGAAGGTGGACCAAGACGCCAGCACCTCGACGAGCATCATGGAGGTAGGTGATTGCAGCTGCCCAATGCACAGATACGATAGCCAGCACAGCGCTGACCTGTCGAAGCAGCCTCCGCGTACACGCTGGCGGACGCCCCGCCGTCTGCCCGCCCAATTAGGATATACACAGATTTTATATACTCTCTGCAATTTTGCTTGTGTGTTTTGTTCAGCAAATCAAGGTGCTTATTGAGCCACCGCCCAATGAGGACGAGAAGGCCGTGAAGGGCACCACAAACACGAAGCATCCGTACTACAGGCGTCCCGGCCGTGGCCACAATCACGACTATTGCGATGCCTGTGAGGAGGGTGGCAATCTGCTATGCTGCGACCGCTGCCCATCCAGCTTTCACCTGCAGTGCCAGTAAGTAGAAATGCGATCCGTCCCCTCCACCGCCCCACCGTAGTTAGCTCCGCCAAGTGCCCAGTGTTCTAGTGTTCGCACCCATTCCCTTCTCCCCCATGCAGTGATCCGCCGCTCAGCGAGGAGGATATACCCAGCGGCCAGTGGCTGTGCCACAGCTGCCGCATGGTGAAGGTGATCCAGCCACGGTCCAAGGCCAATTCCGTGGAGCGTGTGTCCTCTGGTGGGAGTGGCGGCTCGCGCGGGCACACACCCTCGTCGGGGGACCTGGAGTCGATACCGCAGAAGATCCGCAATCTGCGCAAGCGGAGCAACAGCGAGCGCAACAGCACCGAGAAGCTGCTGGCCAAGATGCCGCTGGCCATACAGCGGGCCCTCGATCCAAACAAACGTCCCACGCCGCTGGACGACATCATACGCGCGGCCAGCATGCTCAATCCGCTGCAGTTCTCGCTGCCGCCCGAACTGGAGCTGCACACGCAGTTCCCCGGCAACGGCAAGGTGCAGCCCGTCCAGCAGACGCAGCCGCATGTGGGCAATGGCCGGAACAGGGTGTCGGGTAATCAGCGGCGCAACTCGAAGCCGTTCGAGCTGGATGGGCAGGGACTGGTGCCGCTGCCGGCCAAGACCTGTTTCTACTGCAGTAAGTCGTGCAAGCGGGCGCCGCTGCTGTCGTGCGACTACTGTCCGCTGTTCTACCATCAGGACTGCCTGGATCCGCCGATGACGGCGCTGCCGGCGGGCCTCTGGATGTGCCCGAATCATGCCGAGAACTTCATAGTAAGTGCTCCTCCTTCTGCCACACCCACCACCACCACCACCACCACCTCCTCCTCCAGCTCCATCAATCCTGCAACAAAGCCTGCTCTCTCTCTCCAGGACGCCCACATGACCAACAGCATTTCGGCCACGGAGCGTGTGCGTCTGTGGAATCGCTTCAACCAGCCGGTCGACCACGAGAGCGTCAAGATGGAGTTCTTCCGCCGGGTCCACACCCGCCATCCCCCGTTCCGCACCAAGACCACGGTCCGTACACGCGCCCACATCGATATACCGGCCAGTGTCCGGCACCACTACGAGCATCCCCCGCCACTGCTCCCCTCGATGCGCCAGACACTGCGCTACGATGGGGTGAAGCGTCGCAAGAATCTGCCCAATTCCGTCGAGGAGATATCCAAGGAGACGGTGACCGAGTCGCTGCTCAAGGATCTGGAGGCACTGCGCTCGGCCCGTGCCAAATTCCGTGAGATACAGCGGGAGTACGGCAGCGGCGCCAGTGGCCAGGATCTTGAGGATCTGGGCATTGACAGCGATAGCGATACGAGTCCAGAGGCAGAGCCAGAGGCGGCCACGGGTGCGGATGCGGATGCGGGAACGGCAGGAGCAGGGGCAGATAAGCTGGAGAATGGCACGGCTGCCATGGAGCAGGGAGCAGGAGAGCCAAAAGTGGAGGCCATCAAAATCGAGGAGAAGCCGGATAATCAATTTCTGGACCTGAGCTTCGACGAGGACGAGGAGGCGGACAGCAAGTCGGCGATCATCGATGCGGATCTGCGCCACCTGGACGTGGACATCATTAAGAAGCTGGCGCACCAGCGTCTGCAGCAGCTCGTCCAGGAGCATCCGGAGATTGTGACGCAGTACAAGAATCGCACGGCCGCACGCCGCTTGCGTCAGCTGACCGCACAGCAGCAGCCGGCGTTACCTTGTGCCGCGCTGCAGGGCGATCTGGCGCCGGAGGACATGAATCGCTTCTCGCTGCTCTTCACCAGCGAAACGTCTTCGATACTGGCCCAAAAGAACGGCAATGCCGCCGACGAGGATCCCATGATGGCCCTCCATCCGGCCCTGGCAACGGCCGCGGCCATTGCGGCTGCCGATGCGGCCGCCGAGAGCTATGAGCCGCGGGTGCGCAGCGATGCGGAGAAGGCCTACGAGCTGGCCGCCCGCCTCGAACTGAAGCTGCTGCACTGCAAGGTGCGTGCCCGTGCGGTGATGACGCCCCTGGGCGACATGCTCGAGGACAGCCGCTGGTTCAGCTCGCTGAGTCTGGATCAGTCGATATTTATGCGCTACCGCACCCTCTATGTGGGCTATGGGGGACACTTTACGCCCTCGACATCGATGTGCCACACCGAGACCGTTGATCTCTCCGCCATCGGCTACTGCAGCCGCATCTCGCCCCAGCACGCCATCATCTTTTACGACGAGTTCTCCAAGTCCTTCGAGCTCATCAATTACTCAGAGTTCGGCACGGAGGTCAATGGCCAGCTGTACACGTGCGATCTCACCGAGAATGGCCGCACGAAAACAGTGAAGCGTATGCGCCCCGACGATGCCGATCTGAAGCGTCGCGTCGATGAGATCCTGGACAAGCGTCGCCACATCGAGCGGCAGTACGAGCCGAAGAAATTAAGCGAGGAAAGGTGAGAGAGAACGAATCTTTGGGGGCAATATCATCACAAAATGATTTCCCTTTTTCTGTTTTCGTTTTTTACAGACTGGTGGGCATCGTGAAGCCAGCCTGCCGCTGCCAGGCGACGGGGGAGCCCGTACCCATGGTGCCCGGTGCCTGGGAGGGCGCCGCCGTGCTCGCCCACGGTACTCTGTTGCGCTTTGGCTGCCTTGCGTTTGTCTTCTCAGTGCCCTCGAAGGATCTGCTGCAGGCGCAGGCACGCGCCAAGCGACTGGCGTAGAACGAAAAATAAACCCACAAAGACAGACCCGAGCCCCCAGAGAGATGCCACCCACACCACACCCCGTTTTCGTGTCCAGAAAAATCTCAGTGAGAGCAGCTAGCAGACATCCCCCTCCCCATCCATCCATCCATTCATCCATCCATCCATCCATCATCATCGCCCATTCTAGATTTAAGTGCAGAAATGCATTCAACATTTTAAATTCACACAAAAAGTAAGCGAAGAAAGTTCCACGGAGGATCCACATGGGATCATTGTAGTACATATTTTTTTTGTCATTGTAGTAGAAAAACCTCCCCAAACACAAACACACACACACACACACCACACACACAGGCAATTGTATAAAAGAAGAATAAAGTGTAAGAAGAAATACGCTGAAGAAAGGAAATGGCGGGGAGAGCAGCGTTTTCAATGCTAAAAATCAGCTAGGATCCACTTTAAAGAACAGTTTGGCAACTGGCAGCGGGAACTGGCACCTCGGAGACCATAAACTTCAGCATCCTTAGCCTTAGGGGGGGGGGGGACAGGAAAAAAACAATTGAACATTTTATGGAAATAAAATTTTTACTTTTGAAGGATTAGCCCCCAGATGCGGCTGCAGTCTGGCAGCTGCCAAGGCAAAGGTTAGTACACGATAATACAGCGGGAAGTGAGAGGGGGAAGAGTGTATGCACAAAAGAAGCCTCCATTCTGAGGACGAAGGACAGCAGCGTGACAGACAAATAAGTACAGCAAGTACATTACGGACTAACATGCAGTTAAAAAAAAGGCTAAAGAATAATACAAATATAAAAACTACGGCTGTCCGGATGCAGATCCATCCAGTGCCGACTCCTGGACACCGTCGGGACTGCCGGTGTCGGTGCCTGTTGGCACCGTTTTGCCAGCGGCAGCGGTGCGTGTGGCCCGCGAGCGCTCCCATTCGACTTTGTGCTTGCGCTTCGTGTGATGGTACATATTCGATTTGGAGCGAAACTCTGTGGGGCAGAAGGAGCAGGTGTGCAGCTTGACGCCCGTATGCGTGGCAAAGTGTTCCTGTGGCAGAGAAGATTGTAGAGAGGATCCGGTAATTCCGGGTGGAACACCCAGCACTTACCTCCAGGTAGCGCTTCATTTTGAAGCACTTGCCGCACACTTCGCAGGCGTATTTGGGCTTTGTCAGGCAGCGATGATTCTGGCCAGGCAGCTCGCCGCAGCTGGGACAAATGATGGGCGTGGCAGTGGCAGCGCGAGCAGCGCTATCCTCCAATCTGTGCCGCCGCTTGTCCAGCAGTCCAGGCACCGTGCTGAACAGATTCGAGATTTTCGATTGGAATTAGATTCGATTACTTTTGTGTGGCTTCTTCGGTGGCGTGTGCCTCACCTGTATGGATGCGACAGTCCTCCTGCTTCGCCACCGCCCGCTCCTGTCGTTATGGTGCTGGCTGTACTCGTACTCGCCGCCGCTGCCGTCATAGCCGTGAAGAGATCCTGCTGCTGCTGCTGCTGGAACAGTAGACCCGCACACAGACGCTGCTGCAGGCTGTCCGCCGGCCCGGTGGCTGTTCGGTCGCCGAACGTGGCCGCTGCCACGACAGCGGCAGCCACAGCATTGTAGTTGGCCAGCATCAGTTCGTTCTCCTTGAGGCGCTTGTGGTGATGCTCGTGGTGCACGGGACTGCTGCTGCTGTTGTTGTCCTTGGCATCGCCATCGCCATCACTGGCATTGCATTCGGTGTTGTGCACCTTCTTGGGGGACTGCGTCTTGCGGCGGCTGGAGCGAGTCGTGCGTGAGCGGGTGGTCGTGGATGGAGACGTTTTGGCCATCGTCAGGTTGATGGCTTCGATGGAATCACTCTTGATGGCGGACAGTGGCAGCGGCAGCGTCACTGGCGGCGGCGGCGGTGGAGAGGGCAGCGAAACTACAGGCACTGCCGGCGGCGGCAGCTGTTGCTGCTCTTCAATCACCGCTGGCTCGCTGGGCACCTCGGGCTGGGTGTGCACCTGATTCTGAGACTTGGCCGCGTCGCGCTCCTCGCGCGCCTTCAGCCACTGTGTGGTGTGTTTGCTCTTTCACGTGCGTGTACATGTTGGAGCGGCAGCGGAAGGCCATTTCGCAGTAGGGACAGGCAATGGGCCGATCCCCGGTGTGTGTGGCCACATGCTCCTCCAGATAGCGGCGCATCTTGAAGGACTTTTCGCAGAACATGCACGGAAATTTGTTGGCCGCCGACGCCGTCGCCGCAGCTACTGCTGCGACAATCTTCGGTTCGGCATACTCTGGTAGATCCTCCTTGAGGAGCTGGCAGGGTGACGACGCCTCATCGACATCGACAACATCGCCCTCCTCCGACCAGTTCACATCGCAGTCAATCTCCAGAAACTGGCTGCACAGTGTCGTCTGCTTCAGCTCCACCAGCTTCCAGAAGTTGTGGAAGCTCTCCAGCTGCCCGCAGCACTCGGTGCAGATGCAGGTGGAGATGGCATCGTCGCGTGACAGCTGCAAATGTCCAAAATTACGTACTGTTGGATACCTTACTGGGCTGGCTGGGGTTTTACTTACGCAGAGGTACAAGTGGATCGAGATCAATTGGACCAAATAGCTTTCCGGCACTGCTTTGCTGCTGGCTGCTGCTGCTGCCGCTGGCGCTGCACTGTCGTTATCCTGCGCGGCGTCGGGGGGTACGGTGCCGCCGAACAGTAGGACGGCATTCTGCTCGTCCAGCGTGTTCAGGCACAGGCGACAAATCATTTTGCAGAATATTTTTATATTTTTACTGCAGCATTGAGGAGTAGTTTGTATGTTCCACAGCACGGTCACACTTTCACTTAGCGATGCGCGATATTATACAAGGGTCCCACTAAACAGCTATCGATGCATCGATAGACATTTGCGAACTAGTGAAAAGTGCATTGCGCTTTCTTTTTTCTCTTCCTTTCAATGGGATTGTTATATTCCACCATGATAGAAGCAGTCGTATTTACAGCATAACAAATCGTGCAACAAGAGAATCATCATAGTTCCGTTAAATATATCGCACAAATATATCGATATCGATGACCAATATATCAATTGATGTTGCCTTATTTTCGTGGCCAAATACGCAATTCGGGGTCTTAAAACATTCCAAAACATCGCCATTGTGTCAACATTCTGTGGAGCAGCGCAGCAGGAGAACCAAGCCGAAACCATGAACGGCCTACCGCAGAGCAAACACTACAATTTGACGCACTACCAACAGAGATACAACTGGGACTGCGGCCTCTCCTGCATCATCATGATACTGTCCACCCAACAGCGGGACGAAATGCTCAACAATTTCGAGGCCATCTGCAAGGAGGAGGGATTCGGGTCGAGCACATGGACCATTGATTTGTGCTACCTGCTGCTGCGCTACCAAGTGCGTCACGAGTACTACACACAGACCTTGGGCATCGATCCAAACTACAGCCAGCACACGTATTACTCGAAAATCATTGACAAGGACGAGAAGCGTGTGACGCGCAAGTTCAAGGATGCCAAGGCCCATGGATTGCGCGTGGAGCAGCGCACCGTCGACATGGAGGTGATACTCAGGCATCTGGCGCGATACGGGCCCGTCATCCTGCTGACCAATGCCTCGGTTCTCACCTGCGAGATATGCAAACGGAATGTCCTGGAGAAGTTCGGGTAAGTGTGGCCGAGCACCCATCCCCACCCGTTTGCTCATGCCCCGCCCCTGCTCATGTCCGCTAAGCTGTTTCCATATTCCTTGTATTGCCCAAAATACACGCTTGCCCGCGGCCACCAACAAAAGGTATGCCGGCCACTATGTGGTGCTCTGCGGCTATGACATGGCCACCGAAAAAGTCTTCTACCACAATCCCGAGGTGCACGATGGCCGTAAGTATCTGTCTGTCCAACAGTTGCGAGCGAACGCTATAAATAATCGTTCTGTATGTAGATATATGCCGCTGCCTGACCGATTCCATGGACACGGCACGACGTGCCTATGGCACGGATGAGGACATCATCTTGATATTTGAGCAGAAGGCCAGCAAGGAATAAAGACAGACTCTGAGCGGAGCGGATCGGATCGGAGCGTCTGCTGCTCATCGTAATCGTAGTACCTGCCCAGCAGTTGCCGTGCTTGAATGAAGAATGGATCTGCGCTTTGTGATATTATTGGATAGGATAGGACTATACTGAACGAAGGATTCGATTTGATTGGATTTGGATTTGGATTGGATTGGATTAGATATGGAAAATGGTTTGGCTAAGCTTGGCTGCTACGTTGTCGAAGCGAATCTTTTCTTTGGCACAACAGTGGACTTTATTTGAGTTTAGTTATGTATATCATTGATACGCGCGCGGCTTCTGACGCAGTTGGTCCCCATAACAAAAAAAAAACAACAACAATTACAAACGCAATTACGCAAACAGGACCAGCCGAACAGGCTGCTGTCCTGTCCACATTCCAATACGATTATCAATACCTGTGTGTATGTTTAAATACTATGTATGTTGAGTGTCTCTGTAGAAAATACAAAAGATTATTGTTGCATGCGATCGGCCGCCTTACTGTGGCTCCACATCCACATCACCCTCGTCGTGGCCGACTTTTTGGTCAGCAGCTGGAGCTTGATGTGCGGCGCCTCCACTGGCAGGACCACCTGACCGCCTGCGTCCGTGTACTTGGCGTACAGCTGTTCGGCAAAGAGCTCGAATCCGTTTGAGCGAAGGATCTTCTGCGAGAAGATGCCCGTGGCATCGGCCTTGAGCAGACGGAAGCCGCGCTTGCGGGCCAGCGATTCGGCGTGCCTAACCAGCTCCTTGGCAATACCCTGGCCGCGGTAGCTCGCGTCCACCGAGAGGATGCGCACATCAAAGATGCGGTCCACTTTGAAGCGCCCGAAGAGATCCACCTTCAGGTTGTGGCTGTAGAGCAGCTCGAAGATCTTCTTGAAGTTAAGGTCGCTGCTCGCCTGAAGCTTCTGCAGGGCCTGCGAAGTGTCGCCCGGCCGCAGGATGCCGTTCAGTATGACTCCAGCTATTTTGCAGCCCACCTGTCCAGATTCTTCGCTGCGAGCCACGGCCATCAGGCTGAGCTGATCGTGCAGCGTTTCCAGGCTGTGGTGCTCCAGCTCGCTATTGCCGAATCCCTTCTGGCACAGCCCGGCAGCCTTGTTCAGCGGCTCGTCCGCAAAGAAGTTCCGCCTCAGGTGGTCTATCACCTCTTCGTAATGCTCTGGTCCAATCAGTTTGTACTCCATAATGGCACTGCTACTGCAAGTGGGTGAATGGGTGCCTGGGTGCCTGGGTGACTGGGTGCCTGGGGGATGGAATGTGGCTTTAATTTAATTACAATTCTCGTATACATACATTTGCAAAATGTCTGTTATACGTTGGCACACAAAGGACACTTCGAATTTTGCGTATAACGCAATTAGCTGTTGCTCTCGCCCCATCTCTTTCTCACACACATAGAAAAAGTGCACTTACTGTAAGGCAAGGTACATACGTTTGTAGTTGAATAGGGTGAGATGTCACAAAATTCGGCTGTCAATGTATGAGACTTTTCTGACAATGCTTCACCCCATATGAAGACACCTTGCAGGCAGGCAGTGGAAGTGGGAGCGAAAGAGTCCTTACCGTTATGATGACACAACTTTGGCTTTGACAGCTTCAATCTCAACTCTTCTTTGCTCTCTGCCCTCATCACTTGCCCTTTTCAATTAAAACAAACTTGACCCAAGGAGCGCCCATTACTTAAACAATTATTCAACAATTTGCACTTACTTTCAGTTACTTTCACTTGCTTTCGAGCTGGCGAAAAAAATGTGTAACCTACTTGCGGGCGCTGCCAAATGAGAACTGCTACGACTGGAGCCTGGAGCTTGGAGCCACGGTAGCAGCAGCATCCTGGCGCTGTAGTGCGTGCTCGGGTATCCCTCTCTTCACACAGCCGAAGTATGGATAAAAAATGTTTGCAGAGCCAGTGGCAGTGGCAGAGGCAGAGGCGTGTCGCCTCAGGGTCACAGGGATACAGCAGTGTAAAGGTTATTCCGGCTCCCCTTGCAAGCTACTTCCATGATTACGCACACACGCAACTGCCTCTGTGTTTTTGATTGTGTGCGAATGAGTGAGCGATTGCTGGCCGTGACTTACGACCAAATGCCAATACAATTGCCAGAACGAACAGTAAAATCGAGAGCTGCTCCCCTCCACCTTACTCGCCTCACTCACACTCACTCAAGCGCTCTCACTCCCTCGCGAATTTGACTTTGTTGTTGAGCGCAGCAACTAACTGTTGATTCTTCTCCCTCCTTTGTGCGTGACTTTCTTCGACAGAATGAGCGGGAGTGGATGAGGGAGAGAGTGAGTGAGTCAACGAGGGCTGTGTCGTCACCCACATACCATGTAAATACTTACAGTATGTCCGAAAAGTGTTAGAACAGTGGGAATGAGATTAAATTTTCTGAATAAATTTAATCCAGTCCTATACTATATCGATTTTGTACCTTAAAGATTTTGCTCTATTCATGGGGCTCATTAATTAATTTAAAGACCTGAAAATTTTTTTTAATTGTTTAATTATTTTCACAAATAACTTTAAGGTTATATGAATGTAAGTCGCATGCTATTGTAAAATGGTAGCATACTTTCTTGACACACTGTTTTGAAGTATTTGCACGCACACTCAGGGGAGCCTCTTTGCCATAAATCTGTCAACAGCAACTACAACGCCAGGACGTGCCACAATCAAACGGGGGCAAAGGAAGGATGTCAGACAAATTGTGTTAATAGATAAGATATACATGTGCATGCACGCACAGTCGCATATACACAGACATATGCATAGAATACAGGATTTTTATCACACACTCAAAGATAGGCATGCTATGTATATTTATCAAGTAAGAGCGTTTGTCAGCATTTAATGAAGTGGAAGAGGATTCAAATGATTTGTAAGCCATTTCTGGATAAACTGAACTCCCATGTATAATTATTGTGACAGCCGATCATAAGGAGTATAAAAACGAGCTGCCTGCAGATATGTAAGTGCAGTCGCTTTGGTTATCCAATAAGAGGAAGAATTTGAAAAATAAACGGTAAATGAAGTCACTCCCAAACGTTCGCTCTCCTTTCTATGGCAATCAGCACTCTCTCTCCGCACTACAATAAGAGCGTGGGAGCGCAGTAGGGAATATGCGGCCTCTCTTGCAGATTTCCAAACAAACAAAAAATGTTAAATAAAGCCCAGAACGCAGCCAGAAATATTTTAGAATATGTGCAATAAGGGGACATGTCTACATGCCAAAAAACATTCTGTGCAAAAGCTACATATGTATGTAAACGCGGTAACTTACGCGGTGTATGTGTGTGTGTGTGGGTGTATAAAGAAAACAATGCGAATGAAGTCGCTCTTAAACTGCCAGAAAGCAGAGGAGTAGGATTACGGGATCGCGCAGATTGTGGGAAGGGAAAAAAGTGCAAAATGTATGCAAAGAAACAGTATTAAAAATGTATAGCTCGTTGAACAGCGATATCCGTATCTCAAATTCATTCCATATAGTCTACCGAATGACGAGCTCAATATCTTAATTAATATTTGGCCGTCACTGGACTGTGGCCATATACATATGTATAGAGTCATGCCAGGGCCGCCACGCATATTCAAATTGCGTGACGCTGCTGTGGATCCCATGGCAAAAAACTGAAGCCGTACCCAAACCAGAACCAAAACCAAAACCAGAGCCATGGCTGTTGTTGGGTCAAACGCACAAAGGTATTTCAAAGTCAGTTCCGTCGGATGTCGTCTATGTGTGGCTCTGCGGCTGGCATTTATTTTGTATTGTGCGTGTGGTGCCCGTGCCCCCTGGAATGGGCGTTTCCTGGGGCGTACCCAAAAATATCGTTGTGCGTTATTGCTGGCAATCAGATTCAATTAAAATCAATCTTCCCGACTAACGGTAGCTGCTGCACGGCACTGGCATCACGTCACGCCCTGCACTCGACCAATTGTACGGAACAAATCCATCAAGTTGACAGCCACCCTCACAGGCTATCGATTGATGGGATCCGCCATCCCAGTACAAAATTTCATGTAGAGAGTGTCCCAACGAAATCCTGCTTGATACATTGCCAATGCGATTCTCATTTTCATTTGGTGGCATCCATTCTTTCGAAAATCGATAACTGCTTTGATCAGTAAATAAATATTTTATTGTCAAATGTCATATAGGATCAAACCAGAGACCCAGAGACCCCCCCTATCTATGAAAGCACTCTCTCTCTCTCTGTCATCGTGGACAGCTGTTGCGGCACAGCTGACACATCGCGTGGCTTGCTCTCCTCTCCGCCCGGACCGAATCGGGTCGCACTAGTGTCGCTCATTCGTCGGCCCATTCTCTAGACGTGCACTCGTTCCGCGGTGGCTGTCCCGTCCGTTTATTTTCGTATTGTCGCATATATTTCTTTTTTTTGTGAATATTTATAGTTTATAGTTGGCGTTGTGCGTGTGACTTTTGTGTTTTGTGTATTTTGATTCTCCCTACGACTCTAAAGGCTCTAAAGAAAAATATGGCTTCCAGAGATCGCTTGCCCGTATTCCCCTCCCGCGGGTGAGTAGCCAACTATCCATCTGGTGTCCTCCTATATGGGAATTCTCATCCATCTACAGGGCCCAAACACTGATGAAATCGCGTCTGGCTGGCGCCACCAAGGGACATGGACTGCTCAAGAAAAAGGCCGATGCCCTGCAGATGCGCTTTCGCCTCATTCTGGGCAAGATCATTGAGGTATGTCGTTTCTATGCTTATTGGCTAAAACCAATCTGCAATCTCACATGTGCGCGCTGCTTTCACAGACCAAGACCCTGATGGGACAAATGATGAAGGAGGCCGCATTCTCTTTGGCGGAGGCCAAATTCACAACCGGCGACATCAACCAAATTGTGCTGCAGAACGTGACCAAGGCTCAGATCAAGATACGCACCAAGAAGGACAATGTGGCGGGTGTCACACTGCCCGTGTTCGAGCCCTACATTGATGGAGTCGATACCTACGAGCTGGCTGGTCTGGCTCGTGGTGGCCAGCAGCTGGCCAAGCTAAAGAAGAACTACCAAAGCGCCGTGCGCCTACTGGTCGAGCTGGCCTCGCTACAGACCTCGTTTGTGACCCTGGACGATGTCATCAAGGTGACCAATCGTCGTGTCAATGCCATCGAACATGGTGAGTTCTGATTCCTGCCTATTTACATTCTGCAATCAGCTTATACTTTCTCCTGCAGTGATCATACCGCGTCTTAATCGCACCATTGAGTACATCATCAGTGAACTGGATGAGCTGGAGCGAGAGGAGTTCTATCGCTTGAAGAAGATCCAGGACAAGAAGCGTGAGGCACGCAAGTCAGCCGACAAGCGGCGTGCGGAGCTGCGGCGTCTGGGCGATATCGCCGCCACCGAGGAGGTGCAGAACATACTCGACGAAGATGGCGATGAGGATCTGTTGTTCTAGAGTCACACACACACACACACACACACACCACCTCCCCACACTCTGCTACCTCGTCCGACAACCCACCCACCAAGCTGATTGTTGTGCCTGTTCCTGTTCCTGTTGCATATTGTTCATTGGGATATCCACATAAATGTCTCCCGTTTATCGTTCTTGTTGGAAATATACTCGTATTTCTGTATATTGTATGTCTGTTTGTACATACTCGTACATAGCTGATGCAAGGCCATAAATGTCGCTTGTGTCTCAGTTTGTCAATTGTCAATTGGTTTCTATGTTGTTGCTGTGTGTGCCCCAACCAAAGGTATTATATTATTTTATGTACTTAACAATCAATAGAAGTGTCTGTCCTTACCCTTTCAAAATGATATATTTTACGTTTTTCATCAAGTATTTTGTAGGTAGATGTGACCTGATTAAGAGGTACAGTCCCGGGAAAACGGTGACCAAAAATGTTATAGAATTTGAATGTTATGAGTGTAATGCCTTAGGATTATTAAGTATCATAATTCTAGGGATGTATGGGATGCAATTCCATAGCTTCGGAAACATCTCTTGCATAAATATCATAAATATTCGTTAGGTACTCAAGCATCTTATCTCTTAGGAAATGAAGTATTCCATCTGCTAGTATTTCATTTATCAAATCTGTTGCCAGGGCATCTCCTTCTTCGGCGTGTCTCTTCGTCTGTCATATGGATAATCATATAAAATTCGCACATTTTTATTATCATATTGTACATAGTATGATGGGATCATAAAAATGTGTGATTAAGCTGGTTATGGTTCTCAAATTGCCAATTGTCCCATGCCATTTGCGGATTCACGGCCGGCACGTGCCGCGTAAAGCGGCGCTGAGTGTCACTGTGTTTGGGGATCAGTTTTCGACCACAGCTTTCGCAAAGCATTCAGAGACCAGATAGCAGAGATAATAATTTTTGCGAACCTGAAACCAAATCCACAAATGCCACAAAGCGAACGAAAACTCAATTGATTCTTTGGGTGTTTTTTTTGTAGGAGTAGTATGTATACATTAAAAATCATGTTTATTCATAGTTTTATATTCAATTTAGACTTATACACGTAATAGTATGCCAGTGACCACTGGGTGACCTGGTTTTTTTTTGTTTTTTGTTTGTTTGTTTGTAGTTTAAATTCGGCTTGAATTCATGGTAGGTTTATTTTGTATTTTTTTTAAGTTTTTGGAGAAATTTGCATTTTGCATAGCCAAAAGCGTAACGAAAATCAAGACAAGAAATAGCAACAGATTTCACACATAATCGTATTCCATTAAAATGCAGAAAACATATCTTAGAGTTAATTCAATATTCAGTATTCACGCGCACTGGATGATCCACTGGACTGATCCAGCTGATCCGCCTGATGAGTGTTCTGAGCAGTGTGCCGTGTGCAGTGTGGTAAAGTATTGAAAAGTGTTTTAAAGTCCTCTTTTACCTTCGCCTTGTGCCCCATTTCATTTCCGCGTGCTTTGTACTTTCGTGTTGCGTGTTAAATTCAATATACGATCGTTCTCTTCTGCCTCTCCAACACACTCTCTCTCTCTCTCTCTCTCTCTCTCTTTCCGTCGTTTAATAGCACTGAATGCTTCTCAGGTTTTTTTAGGCTTGCGTTTGTTTTTTTTGTATGTAGCTCAGTGTAAATATCATGTAAATATGCTGTCTCTGTTACCTACTATATGTATATGTATATATAGATTTTGTATTAGTAGATTTTCAAAAAAAAAAAAAATGTTAACATCTAAATGTATGCATGTATATGCCTGACATCAATATTACATCAATTTATCCATACATTTTTTGATATCTGTATGTTGGCTATTCAATACTTTTATATTCGCGATAAAAAAAAAACATTGTGATCCATCAGTTTCGGCTTATGTATGGGTATACAAAAATATCTGTATATCTGTATACATATATATAGACACATCTAGTATACATATATATATTGTATGGGTATAGTTATATATCGTACGATATTCATGGGGTGAATGTGTATCCCTATGCCTTTGCATACAAAAAAAGTTTTAGTACAGTTGCCACCGCACTGCCGCAATGCGAAGTACAGTTGCTCTCGAAAACAGCAGAGTGCCAAAACGAAACGGTCACTCTGTTCGAGAGATTTTGTTACAGATTTGCGTACAAAAAAGTTTTAGTTAGCTTTGGATTGTGATAAGAACTGTTGCTTCTCTCTCTATGGAGCACAGTTCTCTCTCCAAAGCATTTTGGTGTACAGTTACGCTTGCTTAAACGCTAAGCTGGTACAATTGTGTGTGCCCTGTGCATACGGCAAACCATTAAAAAGTACAATTGCTCACTTTAGCGCTACTCTGGTACAGTTGTGTTCTTTTAAAAGCATGTGTGTGTATGTGTGCTTATGCCTCTTGCATACGAAAAACATTTAAAAGTACAGTTTCACGCTTAAACGCTAAGCTGGGCTAACGGGACAGCTGCGTTCGCCAAAACTAAACAGTCACCGCCGTCTGCTCGACAGATTGGTAGCTTTAGGCTGTGTTTGCATGCAGATGCCTTGGAGTTCTCCTTGTCCTTGCCTCCGATATAATTGATAGTTTGATAGCTGCTTCTGGTGTTCCGGGTACGGTGTGTATTTGAGCTGCCATTGGGTAAATGGTTAGGGTATGGGTTGCGGTTGCGGTTTCCGTTGTTGCGTCTGCGGTTGGAGCTGTCTCTGTGCATGTTTCTTCGACAGCTGGCGCGGCGTTTACAGTGGCAATTGCGAGGGTCATCGTCGATGCAGGCAGCTGCGAAGTCATAAATATTTGCTGTGCTACGTTGGGAGCGTTGGACATCACACGTTTGTTCTAAAATCGGAAACAGGACACGCAAGCAGATTGAAAAAGAGTGCAAGATATTTAAGTTTAGTTGAAGCCTCTGGAATACTAATTCTTAAAAGAATATCGTTTCATTGCAAAGCGGAGCAAAATAGATTAAAACAAGTGAGCGTGATCTATCGTAAACGATAGAAAAAGCATTCGCGTGACAGGCAGTGTGACCAGTTCGTTGCACTTCAAACAGTTCATATTTGCCAACACTTTCTGCTCAGTTCTGTGGTACCTCGTAGGACAGTTTTCTGTTCATTTACGCTACAAGAAAATCAGAAAATACAAAAAAAAAACTCAAGACAAAAACAGCGAAACAAGCGAATTAAATTGGAATATATCAGCAGGTATATGGGCCTCCTGTAATTCTCATAAACTTTATAAAAATACAATAAGAGTCGAAAATAAATTAAAATCATATTTAATGCTCAATAAAATGAATACAAATAAAATTAATTCAAATAAATATGCTCAGAATATCAAACTGATTTTTCGCTTATTTATAATCAAAATAATGATAGCACGTACATTAAATGTACATCAACATAAAATCAACTAATTATAAAAACAATATTTAAATTTATTTAAAAAATAAAACCTCTTAAAGCAATAGGAAATTGGTGAATTTTCTTTCAACATTTGGATTTGATTTTAACATTTGGTTTTGATTTGACCTTTGGTCACACTGCATTGTCACGGTACAGTTGTGTTTGGTAGCAGTACTCGAATGCAATAAGTTATTATAAAATAATTTATATATTAGATTAAATTAGATTTTAGATATAAGAGAAACATGCCGCTCAAGTTTTTGCTGTAGAATTCACCAAGCGTTAACCGTAAGTGTGTGTGTTGGTGACTGTGACCCCAGATCTAATAGAGATACATACTCATCAGATATTTGTAGATATAAGTATGCATTACTTTTGGCGATGGCGAGGAGGAGAGTTTTGTCCACGGCTGCCACATCGGCTAACACCATTAAATATTCAGCTGTCATGGGGCTGTATCTATGCACAGCAATGGGAAACATTGGGAACAGTTGTACTTCGAGGGCTATTGGGACGCTGGAGTGCCATGACTGCCCAAGCAGATCCCACAACCCAGAGGGACTATGAATTATAGTAAAATATAGGTTTTTGTTTTATGGATCTGCTCCTTGAATATTATGGTGGTGCAACTGTGGCAACCGCGGCTCCATCCTCTTTATATCCAATAGGTTAGGTAATTATGTAGTTTATTTAAAAACTTAGGGCTATGATTGGAGATGACTGGGGGGTACTTTTGGGTTATTTGTTGGCTTTGGCATAAACGGGTTTGGAACGGATTTGCTGCTACTTTTGAGAGGAGTGAATGGGAGTGGCTCTACGAGTGACTAAGTGAACAATTGGCTATGTGTGTGGCTATGTGGTCTACGGCAAACGGTCTACGTCTAGTTTAGTTGGCCTACTGCTCTGACAACTCAAATACAACTGACTCGGGTGGTACGGATGACGTTGACGGTACTCTAAGTACCTTTTGACCCCTGAAGCAGAGGCCGGCCATCATCCACTTGGTGCCAGCGTGTATGCGTGTCTCGCGCTTCCTGCCCACCGCGCCGGCACCCGCACCAGCACCAGCAGCAGCAGCAGCAGCAGCACCCGCACCGCCAGAGCCTTGCACCACCACGACTTCAGACTCGACTTCGGCTCCACCATCAATTCCTATGCGGTCTTCGTCATCAGTGCGTTCCCCCCTCTGGCGACGTGGACTCTCCTGGCTGTTGTTGTTGTTGTTGTGGTTCCGCTGCACGAGACGCTGTCGGTGGTTCGGTTCGTGGATCATGACGATGCTGGCGCGAGTGTTCTGCCGCCTGTTGGTCGGCGACGTTCTAAACGAAGGATTCACCAGAGTATTCATAAGGAGGCAATGTGGCACAGTGTATAATCGCATGTGGGACTTACCGTGTACCCGTGGCCGTCTGGTTCTCGGTCACACCCTGCTGGCCGACAGCGTCCGTATCGGGGGCGGTGTTGTAGGCGCCCGAGTACATGGAGGCACGCTTTGGCGCCCATTCGGGATGGCCGCGCAGCGATAACTGATTGGATAAACTCTTGAGCAAGCAGGCGCGCACCTATCGCGGTAAAGAAGCAAAAATATCGATCAATATCGGTGTTATCGGTGCAGCAATGACTATGTAGAGAAATCGAAAATTTAACGATCGAAGGCTGTAATAGATCTCTTGTTCATATTTCGTTGAAATAATTTACAAATATCGTATGCCTAATGTCGATATTTAATCGATAAAATCGATTGAGAGACAGGACTCACCTCGCCGTTCAGGAAACAATAGATGAGAGCAATGAAGAAGCCTTGAAACGAGGTCAGAAAATGCGTGCCATACGACCAAACGGCAAAATTAGTGGCCGACTTGGTGACTGGCCACTGGTGCAGGAGATTGGTGATGCCCAGCAGGGGCAGCAGGACGATGGCAGCCCTCACGGCCTTGCGGGTCTGCTCGATGTCGCTGGCCTGCGATTGGCGCAGCTTCATCACCAGCACCCGAATGATGTTCACCAGAAAACAAAAGTTCAGCTGCAAGAGATCGAATCATGGATCAGGAGCTGTCAGTTGTGTGGCACATGCGCGGGGGGAGGAGGAGATCAGCATCCACGACGACTCACCAAAATGACAGCTAGTCTGGGTCCCTCGAGTATCCAGTAGTACGGCGTCAGGTTGTAGTTCCAGAGGCACTCGCCCATCGAGGTGTCCATGTACATGACGGTGCAGCGTGCCCAGACGGTGGTCATCAGGATGGGCACACACCAGCCCAGACGCGAGAAGAACTTGAGCGGAAACTGGCCCTGAAACACGGCCACCGTGACCATATTGTGCAGATACAGTCCCTCGATGAACATCCACATGAACATGGCCGTTCGGGCATATTCCAGCAGGACATAGGAGGCCTCGCACAGATATGGCTGGAGGAATCGGGTGCGAATATTTATTTACGATTGTTTCAGTCGGATGCATGTGTACCATGTACTGTACGCACCGTATTCTCGATCGCCGACAGACTACTGCTTGAGTTTGGGGAGCTGGATTTGCTGCCGCGCTGGAATTGATCCAGATAGATCGTCAGTCGGATGAGCACCTGCAGGACCATGGCGACGAACAGATTCTTGTGTATCCGCGTACGGTTATTGCGCAGCGAACGAAAGCTACAGAAGATCACCAGAGAGATGAGCAGCGCAATCAATGACAGGCACAGGCCCACAATCTCCAGCGTTCGTGTATGCCTGGCAATTTCAATGTAGAGCTAAAGGCATGCCGCCAGAAGAGGATGATTAGGATTGAGGCGTGCGTGATTGATCGATAGCGCTTACATCAATATCCTTGCTGCCCATCTGCTGCATCAGGCGAATCACCTCGGGCCTGTAGCAGGGCCCATAGTCGGTCCAACCAGCGGCAATCGCCTCCGCTGTCATATTTGTGGTGTCCGGTCGTGTGCCCCAGCGGCCATCCAGCTCACATTTGCGAATGGCAAATTCTGTTTTTTGCAATCATCAAATCAAAGTTCAGAGATTAAAACACCAGGAATAGTGTGGAGAACATAGAAGCTACTTTATGTTCAGGGCAGCAGCTTTTGATCTTTTGAGCTCCAGTGCAAGTGCGCACATTGCTGCTTAGCTGAGCTGAAAGCTTAAGCATGATCAAGCATGATCAAACATGTGTGCGTGAGCCCTAACAGCAGCACGCCATGTTAACTAACAGCTTGTTACCGATCTCAGTTAACTGTTACCGCTCTCCGTTAACAGCCTGTTACCTCTCACCGTTAACAGCTCACTGTTAGCGATCTCTCTCACGATCTACACGGCTCTCGCGATGTAAAAACTGACAGCTGCGCCATTTGGCATTTCAGTCAGCCCCTCGACAAGTGCAATGGTGTCAAGCGAATTAATAATTGGTGGACTGGATCGAAGGGGCTGGGGTTGCATGCAAAACGGTGCCAGGACAATGCTACTCGTACGCATATCCATCGAGGACACTCAACTTGCAGGGTTGGACTATGGTTAGGTAATCGATTGCTAGGACGGTAGGACGGATTGACCAGTCCACAGTCCCAGTCCCAGTTCAGTCGTCTTCGTTCCAGTTTCGGCATGACCTCGGCTGCACTTCTAACCGATGCCTTGGGCTGGCGTCTAAAGTGTTGAATGAACGCGTGTCGCCGTGAGGCATGCAATGAATACGAAATCAGCTAACTGTTTGCCAAACTGCCGACTAGTCGACTCTGATCCAAATAATTCAGGCCATGCTGTTTAATTTGAAAAGGAAATATGCAATTACGCGCATTTATGGGCCACTTCCTAATCAATATTTAATGCGACAAGGCAGCCAGGGGGCAGTAATAAATCACTTTTAAGTGTTCTGCTTTGGAGTCTATATGCTATTATCTAGAATCGAGATATACGAAATACTTACTTCGCGGATCGACACCATGAAAGCCCACCGGGCAATGCATGCGCGCCATGACGCCCGCCGGAGTTGGGGGCCAACAGGTGAGAGTGTCCCAAGTGAAGTTGCAGTAGATGCCTGAAAAGAAATCATAGAATATTGGTAGAGAACGCAGCACAGCAGCAGGTCGCCACAAGTAATCCAGCCACCCAAAAAGCATAGCCAGAGTTATCTCAATGATCTCATCGGTTCATTTAATCGGTCAAAAATAAATCCTCCCACTCACCTGTTTCTGGTTGCGTGTAGTTGGCAAAAATCGCCGAACAATTGTCATAGTTGGTGGCTGCCGCAGCGGCCAATGTGAGATTCCCGTGCATTGTCGTGGCATTGGCGAAGCTGGCGTCCACTTCGGGCAGTGCCTCTGCCAGCACCTCCGATGCCGTTGTGGTCACCTCCAGGGCTATGCGGGCCACCTGTGTGACCCGCTCGATGAGATAGGAAGGTGCCAGTTGCGCTGCAGCTGTGGTGGGCGATTCGGTTGTCATGAGCTGCGAGGATGTTGGTGTGGTGGGCTCCGGCATGGAGTTGGATGCCGCGGCAGCAGCCGCAGTCGCAGCTGCGGATGATATGGACACGCCCGTGAGGCGCATCAAACGGGCGAAGAAGTGTGTGGCGACACCGCCGCCGGTGTCATCGGCACTTGGCTGCTCTATCATAGCGCACCCAACAGCATGCTTGCCGCTGCAAAACACACACAAAGCACAGAATGATGGCGAATTAAATTTAAATTTAAATTTAAAGCCCAAAATCGGACATTATGGGGGTTCAAGTGTCATTTGATCTGCCCTTAAATGACATCGCAAACTGGTCGATAGTTTGCTGGAAAATTGAAATTAATTTCGACACAAAGAAGAGCCGATTACCTTTATAAATAAAACAGTAGAGCATGCCGCTCTGCTCTCCCCCTTTTGCTATTTTAGCCAAGCAAACACTTGGAGGTGTACGACCCCCCACAGCGGAGGCTTAATTGAAAGCTTATCAAACAATGCAGAAGAGCCAGCAGGAGTCAGCAGGAGGAACCAGGAAGAGACAACCAACCAGTGGCTTTTGTTTAAGTGCAGTCCACGTGCACACCCACATGCAGGGTGCAGAGGCCCGGGCATTGCCATCACTGTGATTCTCTGTGATGATTGCCTACTAATAAAGACTGCTCCATGGCTTGTGGCTCATGGCTCCTACTCGTATCGATGGCAAATGCCGGGCATTCTGTTGCTGCTGCTGCTGCTGCTGTTTCTGTATTTATAGCACAGGAGCGAACATCCTGCTGCAACGCAGTGGGGAGGATCGATATGATTGTCGGGGATTATGATTGGCAAATGGCCAAGAGGCAAAACACATCGTCCTGGATTCCATTCACTAGTGCCGTTGCTGTTCTGCATAATTGAAAAGCATCTCAGCTATTTATGCAACAATTTCCTTCTCTTCTTTCGTTTGAATATCGGCAAAAACGAGTAAAAGCGCCATCAATTGTGTTTACCAACACTTAAATGCACTGCTCTCAGTTTTTCAGCACTCAGCACTTTTTGCTGCTGCCCAACACTGAACGCTGTCAGTTCATTTAAGTGAAATTCGCATTGTCATTCGCAAAGTGAAAAAAAATCCAGACTGCAATTCGGCTAAAAAATAAATTTAGTTACGATTCAGCGCTATATTCGGGCGATTCTCCAGCTGTATACAACACGGTAGAGCAAAGGAGCGGCAAAAATTCAACCGAAATACAAAGCTTCTCAGCAACATGTAAGTTTAAGCCGGAAAGAGCCGGCATACCTTGCCTCGGGTCCCCCCTCTCTCCCCCCCCCAACCAAAAATTAGTCTGTCTGTGATATGCAATGGGGCGGTGCAAAGTGCTCCGTGGCCCCCTGCTAAGCTCTGCCGAAATTCCTTTGAGTGCATTTGCAATAATTTGATGAGAATTTAAATGTTGAAGCGCACACACTCGTACTTAGCCCCTTCTGCCCTGGCTGCGCCCCGTTGCTGTTTCCATGGAAGTGCCCCAAATCCATGCACAGATGTTGCATAAAGCATTCGTTTCGCTGCTCCCCATGAGCACATTGACTACATATTGACAGCGTCTAATGTGAAAGCGTTTTGCAATTAAGCATAAGCCACTCCATCGAATTTCGTGCTCAAAATTCGAAGCCGACCTGCGTCCTGCCTGTGACCTTGAAGCAATTATATAGGGAGGGCCCGTCGGCCAAATAAGGGAATCGTAACCATGCTGTCAATAAGTGCGAGTGAAAGGGCTCTGCGCTGTCAGTGTGAGTGAAAGGGAGTAAGAGCTTGAGCTGTAAGTGCGAGTGAAACGACAATGGAGTGTGCAAACCATGATGCAATTATATAAGGTGGTCTCGTCGGCAGCAGCAGGCCCTTAACAATACTTACAATAAGTGCGAGTGAAACGGCTCACCTCAGTAAGTGTGAGTGAAACAACAATAGAGCTTGTGGATTAACCCTCTGATGGTCCATGGGGTTTAAAGTTGCCGGTTATAATAAAAGGAGTTGATGTGTTTTTTATAATTTAATTTTTAATAGTTTTGAATTTGAAATTAAGCGCTGTTTTTGTTTTTGAATAGATATTTTTTTGTTGAGACTCTTAATTCTAAAATAAATTCTTATCTTAAAATAAAACCTTTTTATATCTAAATTAATATTTACATTTTCGGAAGCCATTATCAATTTTTCCTTAACGTTTTTTGTTATGTTAAAATGTTCTTTTATAATGTTTAAAAATATTATTTCCAGCTCTTTCAGTTCATTTTTGAACTGTGACTTTTTGGACTTTTTTGACTTTTGACTTTTTTTGGAGCTGACTTCCACTCCGATGCTTTAAAATGCGTGTCGCAAATTTTGGCGTTCTCTCCCAGGCTGCAGCCTAGAGATTTCTCCCACAATTCTCTTCTCACAACACATTTTGGTGCCTTTATCAATTTCACACCGAGCACGTGCTTGCGGCAATATGTCATTTTTTTTTCACAAGGGTTAAGGTTTTCGCAAAAAATTTGTCCGTACCCAACCTTTCACTAGAACAAGCGAGCGCGCACTGAACGTTAAGGTCCTCAAACCCGAACGATTCGGCAGCCGACGAGACCACCTTATATAATTGCATCATGGTGCAAACAAGCACTGAACTCAAAGGGAAATGACACGGGGAACGCTGCCGACGACGGGCCCTTTTTTTCGGCCTATTCAGGGCCGGATCAACACTCAACCGTGCCTGTGTACACACATACATTTGCCATTCTCGGCTTGCTTTCGCATCTCGTCATGAATCGAACATGTCGAAAAAATGCCGAACGTCTCAGCACCACAGCCGAATGGTCGCAGCACCACAGCCGAAGGTCTGGGGGTGCTGGGACAGAAACCGCAGCTGCGACACGTTGGGTGTATGAACTGGCACATCTATACATCTATATACTGTATGGTTAGTGCAAAGACTCAGCTGGAATGTGGCTTAGAAATCTGTTGGCATCTCTCTCTTTCCCTTTTTCTTCGCTCATCAGCATTTGACAAAGGCGCTGGGGCGTGGCATGTTGTACACATCTTTGGCATAATTATGGTGCGCCAAAGCGAAGAGCAAAAAATCAAGAAAAAAAATAATCTGAAGAGCTCTATTCATAAATAGGCGAAATGCATAGAGCGGGCCAATGCCCCTGGACAAGTGGTTGGGCGGTCAGCAAGGGAGGGTGCGAATGTAGGCTGGCTGCGACATTTGAAAAGTTGTTCACGCTATTTGAAAATTTTGTTTTATTTTACTGCAGTTTTTTGGCCGGCAGGCAGCAAAGGCTGAGTCAACAGCCTCATGTGTGGCTACCCGGACGGTGCCGAACATAAGCAGCAGCAGCCAAAGTTTTGCTGAATTTTTGGAAGCTTCGAGGAAGCTATTTAGTCTGCCATTGCTGCTGGGAGACTAAAGCAGGCGCACTATCGAGGCTCGTGCTGCCGCCTTTGTCTCGCTGCCAGTGTGGCGCTCACTTGCCCGCCTTTGTCACTCTCCCAGTGTGTCTTAGCCGTGGATGGTCGAGCAATGCACAGCAATGCACACACAAGCACACACACACTTGAAGGGTTGCTCGAACGCGCCTCGATTGCTGCTTTAAAAACGAAACGAAAGAAAGGAGAGGCTCCGTGTAGGGCTGCTGTTGCGGTTGCCCCCGAAAATTCTAAGAACAGCGCAGTGCATGTCCTTTTTTTGTGTTGGCTATGTGGGTGGAATTTTGCGTCCTGTCGCCCCAGGAAATTTGCCTTGGTTGGCTGCAGCTGCAACAGCAGCCACTGAAGCTGCAGCTGCAGCTGCTTATACAATTTGGCATTGAAATTGCCGTTGCCAGGCGACAGGCGCCAGGCGCCAGGAGCCAGCGCAGATGCTCTAAACGAGAATTTTCGCCACTCTTGTCTGGGGTTTTGCGTTGGCTCTGGGGTTTTGTTTTGCTTTCTCCGTCCTGAATGTCTTATAATTGAATAAATGAATGGCACTAAGCTGGGCCGGGGGTGAATGGGTGAATGAGTGCGTCCAAGTATTCAGCAAGTACGTTTATTGTGCGCGACTTTCAATGGGGGGGAGTTCACTGGTCACACGCCTCACTGGCTGCAACATTCGAATCCATTCGGACATGTTTCAACTGATTTTGACAGCCACTCATTTGGTGTGCCCTTAGATTCGCCTTAACAATGTTTCATTTAAGCACTAAAAGTGTGTCCAGCCTGTGGCTCTGGCTTTGCCTCTGTGTCCTGCCTCTGGCTTTGCCTCTGTGTCCTGCTGTAACTGTTGCATTGCTGATTACGTTGCTGCCGCTGCTGCTGTTGTGCAATTCGAACAAATCAATGACACACACACACACAGCGGGATTATGTATGTGCAGCGGCCCAGAAGTATTTACTGTCAATGACATTGGCAGTGTGTAGCCAGGTCTGTGACAGGTTCCTCCACTGCTCCAGTGTCAGTGTCAATGTCAATGCACAATACTCTCTCTCTTGCCCCATTCCGTCACACGATTTCGATTATGCCCCAATGGATCAGCAGGCCACTTTGTGGCTTAAACTCACAATGGCAAGGCAAGCGGCTAATTGTCCTTTGTGTTGATTTATTTATTGGTTTCTGCTCTATTTACTTTACGCTCAGTGTCCCATTTTGTGTCCCCTGCAGTCCCTTAATGGGCTGAAAGTGACACAGACGAAAGAACGCGAAACCGCGCCTTTAAATTGTTTTATTTGTTTACCATAGCTGAAAATTGTCTTAAAATAGTGTTAAAATAATTTTAAAATTAAATTTTCGTTCAGCCTTGACTTTGCTCAGCGCACCTATACTACTGTACATTGTAGACGTACAATTTTCATTGGGTCAAAGTGAGAAAAGTCAACCGAGTGGAGCAAGACAAAAGAAATTAAATTCGTCTGAAATAAAAATTAAATTTTGTTTGTTTCAGTTTTGCGCTCTGGCAAATATTCTGGCAGTTCTGAGGAACAAGGCAAGGACTAGCAAAGCGAATTCAAGCGGCATACAATACAGAGATTGGCAAGCCAAAAGGTAAGTTTCCATGCCATGCCGCACATCCTACCACTGCCGCCGCGTGCCACATAGTGGCAGTGATCCCTGCGCTATGCAACGCGGCGGTGGCTTGGTAATTGAATTTCAATTTAAATTTTGAGGCTTGCAACATATGCGCCACAAATTGTGGCACGAATGCGCAGCAGTAGCCTGCTGCTGTAACCCGCTTCTGATTATGTTCAATGGCCACCGAGCACACACACGAGCTGGGCCCGTCGCCGTCATCTTTCTGGGTGCCCTGCCCCTGCCCCAAGGTGCAGATGCTGCCGCTGCCGCTGCCACTGCCACTGCCACTCAGTCAGGTGGCTGCCACATCATTGTTCCTCATTGCCACCCCACTGGAAATTGGCTGGCATCTCACGACACAGATTCCTTACTCGTTAGGGCCTTGGCAACGCGCCGGCTGGGGGGACGATGGAGCAACAACGGATCTGCGCCACGCTGCAGGCAGTGGCGTATTGCAGGAGGCTGTCTGTCTGTGTGTGCACAGCCAAGAGTTTTCCTTATTTTCCAAATATAATTGGGTGCAAATGGAGGGTTTGCTTCGGGCCACTACTAGATACAGAGACAGAGACAGATACAGATACAGA
Source organism: Drosophila tristis (assembly GCA_018150885.1). Taxonomy (NCBI): domain Eukaryota; kingdom Metazoa; phylum Arthropoda; class Insecta; order Diptera; family Drosophilidae; genus Drosophila; species Drosophila tristis. Next base: position 1,584,592 of record JAECWT010000228.1, read on the forward strand.
GCCCTCCCCTGGCCCGCTTGCCTGCTTGCTGGCTGACCTTGCCCATCTATTGTCCTTATGGCAGCAGCAGCAGCAGCAGCAGCAGCAGCTAAATATGCAGCTATTCAATTATTTTGTGCTGGAATTATGTGTGCTTAAATTCAACAGAAAAATGGGCCACATGCTGGCCAAAGCTTCGACTTTCTGGCCTAACCCGAAGCCGCCCGCCCACATACGCCACTGGCTGTTGGCTGTTGGCTGTTGCCTGTTGGCTGTTGCCTGTTGGCTCGTGGCTCGTGGCTCTTGGCTGTGCGTGTGTTTTTTTGTGCTTTTGGGCAAATTGCCAGAATAATTTTGGTTACTCTCGTTTTGGCCGGTTCGGTTCGTTGGCTGATTGTTGTGGCCGCTTCCTTTGGCTGTTCCCCGATCTCCTGCTGCTGCTCCAGCCACTGCCCCTGCTCCTGCCACTGCTCCTCTATTGCCCATTCCCTGTCCTGTTTCTGCTCTGATTTTCCAATTTTGAATCTCTCTTTTTGGTCATTTATTTGGTTGAGCGTTTGAGTTCGCGTTTCGAATGACATGAAAATAATGAAATGAATGTCGCTGCAAATACAAATACAAACGCAGCCGTTTATTGTTCGCCCAACAATTATCCATAATTATCTTGTTATTGCGGGCCCCCACTCCCATTCCCCCACTCCCATTCCCCCACTCTTATTCCCATTGCCAACCTTTTATCTGTCGAGTATTTATTGCATAATCTCCCTGTCCTTATGCCCATCCCTGCAGGCTGCAGATTGTATGGCAATTGGTTATACAACTCCATGACTGGGGCCGAAAGGGTAGCGCATGCCAGATGTGGCCTGGCCTATTGCAGCATTAGCCCCGAAGTTACGGCCACTATTGACCTTTCGGCTATGGACAATTGACGCCCATGCGTCACTTTTGAAAAGGTTTTGCCAGATTTATTTATGGCCATCATAGCTTAGGGCAGATTTATCCCAGCCCCCAAGAAACGTAGGGGAAAGACTTCTAGTCCAGACATTGGCCTGGGCAGCACTTTGTGGCAGCAACGTACGCCTTGGTGGCACGGTGCACCCAGTCCAATACCTATGCGTCCCACTGTGCGAGCACTTACTGACTTTGTTGCTTTTTATTTTTCAGAGCAGCAGAAGATGGCGACTGATATGACTGATTGCCAGTACCTCAAGGAGGTCTTTGACCAACTAATTCGAGCCAAGAAATTTTTCGAGATACGCAAGTTTTTTCAGGCGCTGCCCAATCTTCGCCCACACGAGTGCAGGGCCCTCAAGCGCAGTGACTTTTCGCTGCTGGCCCCCAAAACACGGGCCGACTTGAGCAAGAGAGCGGCCGTGCTCTATGCAAATGTCATGCCACAGCCCTACCAGTTGCTCTGGCCCCAGCTGCAGGCAGCCGGCGCGTCCAAACAGCAGCAGCCACAAGCAGCCAGCACATGGATCGCTCAGTACGAGCAGCAAGACAGCGCCACTGGGACGCCGCCCAAGCTGCAGGCCACCGGCAGGGATCAGGCCCAGCAACAAGCCACCGGGAAAGGTTTCCCCGAGCCGCAAGCCACCGGGAAGAGTGTCAGGAAGTGTCCACCCAACAAAGAGGTCGCACAGGAGCAGCCCATGGAGACAGGTCCGCCAAAGGGACAGCAGACAGCCGAACTGGCGACCAATGCAGTAGCAGAGGTGATCATCATCAGCGACAGCAGCTCAGAGGTGATCACCATCAGCGACAGCAGCTCAGAGGTGTACACCATCAGCGACAGCAGCTCAGATTCGGCTGATGAATCGTCCCGTGTGCCCCGTAGGACCCGTAGTCGCAGACAGCAGGAACAGCAGCAGAAGCAACAGCAGCAGAAGTTAAGGCGACATCGGCTGCAGCAGCAGAAGCAGCAGCAGCAGGGGCACGGGCAAAAGGTTATGGCTTCTCAAAACGTTGCCTATTCTGGCTCAAGTCGCTCTGGCTCAAGCCGCTCTGGATCAAGCAGTTCAGACTCAAGCAGCTCTGGCTCAAGCAGCTATAAACCAAGCCGCTCTGGCTCAAGCAGTTCTGATTCCAATGGCAACTCTGGTTGGTGAAGATGAGGCTGCCTAAGCTGCCTGAAGTCTTCCCATTAATTATAGAACTAAATAATTAAATAATTGCTGCACACAATTGCAGCCCAGACTTGATATGTTCAGCATCATTTTAAATGCTCTGAGGAATGCATGCATCAAATATATTGGTATTGGTATTGGTATGGGGTATTCTTGCATGAAATTACCTTTTTGCCATGGTTTTTGATGTTTCCCTTGGTGCTGTCTTGGTCTTACACTTTTACTCATCCCCGACACGCTGCCTTGCGCTCTCTCTCTCGCTCTCTTACCTGTCAGTGGCGCTCACAGCAGGCGAAAGTGCCTGTCTGCCATTAAGAAAATGCTGTCCAAACGATGGGAAATACAGAGACCAAAAGAGAGCGAGGGCGAGCGGGGGAGAGTGATGGCAATGCTCGAATGCAATCAATGCAAATGGCATTCAAGCGAACAACTATAACTGCCAACTGCCAACTGCTAACGAATGGCACAGTCGCTTTTCCGCCGACAGCATTGCAGCGAAGTGGTGCAGCAGCGCAGCAATATGTTGCGTCGGTGAAATGCGAACGGTGCCAAACGGCAGCTCAACGGCTGTCAAATCAGTGACAGACACAGAGAAGGAGGAGCAGGAGGAGCAGGAGGAGCAGACCCCGAGTAGACAAGACTCAAAATAGCAACAGCCAGAGAGCAGAGAGCAGAGCAAAGAGAGGCCAAAGCTGACACGACAGTTGCATATTGTTGAACCTTTTTTGGTGTTTTGGTGGACTTAACCCACCGACAGCTGCTGTCAAAATGCACAACGAATGGCAGCTAACCGCACAGCATCAGCATCAGCAGCAGCAACAGTAGCATCAGCAGCAGCAGCAGCAGCCCTAACACTTTCCCTTGGTCCGCCTTCACAGGCTCGATTGCCCGATGTGAAAGTGTAATGAAATCCGGTTTAAAGGCCACGAATATCCCGTTGTTGACGGCGGGTCTGACCCAGCCCAGCCCAGGCCGCTGCCAGGGGATTAACCCAATTGAATGAAGTGCCCCGTGGCCAGCGGATTGCCCTAATTGAGTGCCAGCCGATTGGTCGGGCAGGGGGGCTGTTGCCTGGCAAGCGACTTAGTTCAAGTGTCAAGGTCGTGTCATTTGGCCATCGCTTTGCATAATTTGTGTCCTTCCCCAGAGACTGGAGCATAGAATACCCATTTCCAGCAGGCAGGATATCTGAAATCGCTTTTCCCTTTTCCCCTCTTCCCACTCCTCTCTGCACCCGTTCGCAGCTGCTGCAATGTTTCCCTTTGAGCAGCTTACGGCAGTTGCAGCACACAAAAATGTAACATACTTTGGCCGGCTTTCTTCCCACTCTGCTTGCTGGTTTTTCTTATATTTATTTTGGGTGTGTCTCTCTTCCCTGTTGTTCGCTGTGTGTGTGTGTGCTCTGCATGGGATTATCGCAACTTTTGGGCAGTGCGCGTGGGTGCAAACCGCAGAGCACAACAGACAGTCAAAAACCATAAGCCGGAAGGAATGCGCTGTGAAGGGGGGACTTCAGCTCTTCACATGAAATTATCACTGCTGTGCACTTGTGCAACAAAAGGCAATTAATGGCGGAATGCAGCGGAAACATTGACAGAGCAAAAGAATAGAAAGCTGCCAGCGGGCGAGGAACAACAGCGAGCAGCACGAATAGCAACTGAAAATGTGCAGAAAATCATAGCCTGAGGTGCTTGTGCTTGTGCTTGAGTTTCCATGGAACTAAGTACAAGAATCCGCCAACGTGTGGCATCGATTCGCCGCTGGAAATTGCTCGAGTGGAGTGCAGTGGAGTGGATGACGGGCAGGTGGAAGCTGTGGCAGTTGTGGCAGTTGTGGCAGCTGTTTGCTTACGCTAAGGGCAGCTTCGGTTACTGTTTTAGGTTGCCTGCAGGCTGCAGCTGATTAGACAGCAGCATATCGCAGGGGGCGAATGGGTTGCATGTCTGCCATGCTTAATTAGTCGAAGGACTCCACTGATGATTCGCGCTACGATTCATTTCCAATGAATTGTAATTGAATCGGTCGGTGGTAAATGCAGCAGCTGCCAGTGCCAGTGCCAGCGCCAGTGCCAGTGCCAGTGCCAGTGCCAGTGCAACCCGCAGCCAAGATGCCACATGGCGTATGATTAATGGTGGGTAGTAAATCTCATTACGCATACGCAGCGACAACCGCATTCAGCCGTAGGAGATGAGATGCGGGCCCTAATTCCGCATTCCGCAGCATGTAATGCAATAAAAACCAAATAAATTCAACTCGAATAAAGCGCAAAAACACACACACAAAAACAACTAAAAGAATAAAAATTAATCAAGTAATTGCATCATTTGCCGTTGTGGCGCGACTCGGCGACTCTGCGACTCCGTGACTGTCGCTCTCTTGGCATATCGATTACCGCCATTCATTATTTATTACGTTTCCATTTCAGTTTCCACTTTTTGGGCAACATTCAAATGGATTTGGTCAAGTGGTTTCAATTGCACATCGTTCGCTGTGCCATTGATTGTGCCCGCTGCTTGGCACATTTCTTGCCCCATTAGCAGTGCCCCAAAATGTCACTTGCACAACAAAATTCCAATTAAACGAATCCACTGCCAGACACATCCCCCCCCATTCATTTAAAGCTGTGTGTGCCCTTTGCCGCACTTCATTTGTTCAATTCCCGTGTACCGAACAATTTATTCAAATGCTGAACATAATTCTTGACAAGCTTCTTTCCCCGCCATGTCCATTTGGTCCAGTTAGCGTAAAAAATTAAAGACATATTCTTGTGGCATATGTGGCAAGCTGCGACAGGGGCAGCAATCCAGAGCCCATAGCACCAGGAAATGTGGCCTAGGCATGGCATTCGTCGGAGCGAGTGGCATGCCCCCGCTGTAGCGAGCCCTTGGAAGTACTCCAGAGACAGGACTCAGGACTCTGGCGGCTCTCTGCACCAATTCTGTCTGCAGCTTTGCGAACTAATCGAAGCGATTAGCCTTGCCTGCACATTTTGCTGCTTGCGTTTAATATTAGAATTTAGCCGCAGCTTAAAGTTAAATTTCTGTTTGCTAATCACCCAAAAATCAAGCAGGCCGCATTCCGTTCGCCTGGGCGTGGCTGGCATGGCCACAAGTGGCAAACAAATGAAAGAAGAGACGGAGCAGAAGTAGGCGGAAGGCGGAAGGCTGTTGCCACTGCTTTTTGCTTTTTGCTGCGCTCTGCAGTTTCCTCGAAGACAAGACAAAGGCAACGAAATATCAGACAACGCTAAGAGGCCAGGCCACACGCCTACATTGTGTTCCATGCCCCACAAACCAACACACAGACACACACACAAGGGCTGCTGGGCTGCGTGGCTGCGGGGCTACGGGGCTGCTGGGCTGCTTGGCTTTTTTTCCTTATTATATATTATGGGTATTATGATGGGTTGTTGTTACGAGCATTCCGGCCTGGCTTTGTTCCCGCAGACCTGGCCCAAAACTGTTGCATTGTTCCGACTACAAAAATCCCCCCACAAACACACACGAAAACGCACACACTCACACAAAAGACGCCCCAATAAGAAACGGACATGGGGCAGGCCAGGCCAGGCTTGGGCTAGTGGCAGGTGGCAGGTGGCGGAGGAGAGTAGCCTGAGATGGCGTGCACACTGAAATTTCTATGCGCAGAGACCACTGTAAAGGCCACAGCGGCAGGCACACTGTACTCAAAGCGTGCGAAATTTGCAGCAGCATCTGGAGTGCAAAAGAAGCGGTTGGAGTGTGTCCGGGCACCACTGTGCCTGTTGCAGTTAGCTCTAAGTATACGTATCCGTTCTTTTCGGCGTGTGCTGGTACTGCTGGCTACTTTTTTTTGCAGACGCTTGGCCTGCCATTTATGTTAATCATTAAGGCAGAGAGTGTTGGCAGAGCAGAGTACGAACAGCCCTCAAACACACGATGTTTGCGTATGCTTGCATGGCCCTAAAGTGTGTTCTACTTGGCAGCGCATACGAAAGAGAATGATTGACAGACAGAGAGAGAGAAAAAGAGATTTGCATATAAAGCAGAGCATACACTGCTTGCATCACTTGTGCTACTTACAAATGAGCCGTTGAGTGGGTGCCGTTCAGCGCGTGCGGTGTGTGTGTGTAAGACCTTGATCTTGATATGCTTTCGGTAAGTAGTTCACACTACTCACCTACTATGAGAGTGAGAGCAAGCAGTGGGAATGACAAATGTACGAAGAGCAAGAGAGCAAGCCGTCTGTGGAATTATGAGACATTGGGCAGTTGATATACATACATGTCATATTATGAGAGAGTGAGCAGTTGACTAAGAAGAAAGAAGAAAGATAGAGAGAAAGCTTTAGCATTTCAAATAAGCGACTCAACTAAAAATCGAGTTAAATGCAAAAGAAAAGCCTCTTAGCACATACATATGAATAAAGGTACTTACATACATACGTGGATAAATTTGATTACAGATAAAAAATTAAAAACAAAATTTGGATATTTTAGAAACTGTTCAAAACGAACAATTGAATCTGTATTCAGCTCTAAGAACCCTCTAAATATTTCAACATTTACTCAACCTTGGCCCTGCAAACAGAGAGATATGTATGTATGCAGTTCTCAAATATTTAAAAGAAACGAACTTCGCAAATATTTAGCTAATGAAGAAGAGAAATGAAAGAAGCGAAGCGAAGGGAATAGAGAATGGAATAGATGAGAAGCGAAAAGAGCTGAGCATGAAAATGCTGGGTTTGCTCAGCAAAGAGCCAAAGAGTTAATTAAATGCCAAAAGGCGCATCGTGGGCACTGATTTAAGAATGACCTACTGGCCACGCCTACAAGACCCATGCCTCATGCCCCATGCCCCATGCTCCATGCCCCACGCCATTGCATAACGCGAAATGCGGTCAGCTGTGTCTCTCAGTGGTTGCTGGATGGTGGACTGTGGCGGGGGGTATGTAGATGTGTCTGCCTCTGTGGGCGTAGGTTTTTCTATTTTTTTTGTTGTTTTCCTTCTTTTTTTTTTTGTATAGAGCAAGTGGCAAGGTCAGCTGTGAGTTTTGATGGCAAGCCTAGGCGCAATATCGTCGTGTGGATGCCCGGCCTGCCCGGCGGCAAATGAGAGGGAGAGAACAGCAGCAAGTGTTTTTTTTTTGGTTTTTTTTTTTTTTTGTACAAAGATTTCGATATTAGAATAGCCGCTAATTAAGCTTAAATAGAAAAAAAGATTGAAAGAAAATACGAGTTCTTTCCAGGATTGAAATGATCTCTTATAGATATCCACTGAAGTTCTTTGAGTTGCCATTCGTTCAGCAATAATCCATATAACACCTGCCACAAACACAACAAAATGCACGGGCAGACGTTACACTGGAAAATGCATTGCGCGTCAGTCAGCGTTGCAACTGCAACAAGAACGAGGACGACGAAAACATCGTTCGAGTTCGATGGTGCGGGCCTTCCGGGTCCGGGCTTCAGCAGAATACAAATAATAATTATAAACTTTACCAAGAAGAGGCGTCCATGTAGGCGGCAACCGCTTCGGAAAGTACTCGACCACTTTGTAACTTTTTTTTCACTTATTGGAACTTTATTGAATGGGGGGTGGGGTGCCATCATCATCATCATTCAGGTCGGACCGCAGCCGCATCCTATGTACATCCAACTAGGATGAGTCCAACTCAGAGACTCAGCTCAGCTCAGCTCAGTTCGATTGACCATTGAAGGAGCTGAAGGAGTGGCCTGAAGTGCAACTGAAGACTACGAAATAAGGAATTCTTGAAGATAAATGGCAATCTAAGGGGAATGCAATAAAGCGGATTCAATTTGTAGCCACATTACAGACCGAAAGACAGACAGACCGAAAGACAGACGGACAAAAGGATGAGGCCAGAGCGCAAGTTGCAGCAGTTACACGAAGCAATGGAAAGGAATGAAATTAATTTGAAACCAATGATGGCAGGAATCATTGAATATTGAAATACCAACACAAAAATGCAAGCAAGAATCGGCTCAATTCATTGCACTGCGGTGGAAGAATTGTTACGCGTGATCCAACTACAATTAATAGTTATTAATCATACAAAGATTGCATTTAGAAAGATTGTTTTAAGGCTGATATATTTCGGGGAACGGATCAATTAATGCCTCTTTCGGCATAGATTTAATCGCCAGCATAATGCGGCTAATAATTGCTGACCGAATCGCACACAAAAGTTGGTTGAGTTATGTTGAATTGAAAGGCCAAGGAATCGAGGATTTAAACATTTTACCCGCCCCCGAGCGGCATGCATTGAGGCCCCCACAAATATGTCGGCGGCATTATGTTGAAGAGTTGGGCTCTTGCCCTCAAAAGGGAATTGGTTATGAGTGGCCCAAAGTGCTCCTGTGTGTGTGTCTGTGTGTGTGTCTGTGTTTGTGTGTGTGGTGAGAGTTTTGCAGCCTGTGGCACACCTGTCGTATAATGTCGTATGCAAATTTGTGCAGGCAGGTTAAGTGAAATTAGCGGCTGCCGGTTGAAAGAGCCATGCGCCATCTTTTCATACAGGAGGCATGCACCAGGCGGCATCCATGTGGTTGCCTGCTGCAGTTTGTGTGCCAGATGGTGTTGCAACATGCTTAAAGAATAGGTTGCATGGCCATGTAATTCGTAATTGACTTCTAATCATCCGCATTCCCGGGAAATGCTTCGCTGTTGCCTCCGATGACATTCATTCGATGTGACATTTATTTTTCTTCATTGTCATTTGGCATCTTGGCGGTACTGGCAATAGCAATTGGCCAATTATGCCATGTGCTCTGTGCTGTGTGGCATGTGCAACGTCAAGGACAGCTGCATGGATCACAATGGGAGGCAGGAAGTGTGGCGTCGATTCAATTAGAGGGCTGGATAATTGGCATGCATGACACTCGCATGGATTGCCATGCAATGCAATAACAACCAATGGCACAATCGAGCAGTGCAACTGCTTATTGGGGATACCGATCGACATGCCTCAATGTCAAACTCCCGCTAATGAGTGCGGAAAATACAATAAATAATGATGTGATGGCTTGGCTGCTGGTGTCAAAGTCAAGGGCATCCATTGATGTTTTTCCTGAGCAGAATGTGTTTACAATAACAAAAAAAAATCTACATATAACGAGGTATAAATATAATAATATATGGTTAAAAATGTTCTGGGCAGCAGCTCTCCAACTGGGCAACAGCGCTTTTAAAGCCGCCTCAGGTAACAGCCTGTTAACAACAGCCTATTATCGCACTGCTTTATCTTAAGCTCTCTTAATCGCTCTCTGACAGCGCGCGCTCTCACGATCCACACACACACACACAGCTCTCAGGCGGCATTAGCTTGTGAGCTTGAGCTCTTATTACGCATTAGCCACCGAAAAGAAGCAGCTGTGAATTATACCGAATATATATATATATAGCAGCCAGACTTTCATTCTGCCTGCTCAGCGTTGAATTGCTGCTCCAACTTGATGCATCCCCTCCTGCAACCAAAAAAAAATATACAACTGCTTTTCATTTTTGTTGTTTTTGTGTGCTACAAATTCGTATTTAAATCAATAAGAAATGTGTCAAAGAAACCCCTAAATCTGTGCTAAGGAAATAAACAAGAATTTCGTGGCACTGCAAAAACACTTTCTTGGTGTGGTGGGCATGGCCTGAAGGCGCACACAAAAGCCAAGAATCTAAAGTCAAAAAAGGACGAGAAGAGGATGGCGTTCGTTGCCTGTTTTTTATCGGGTTTTTTTTTTAGCCCGCGGCGGCAGCTCCTGCTGATGCTGATGCTGCTGCTGCTGCAGTTGCAGTTGCAGTTATGTGCCTCCCCCGAAAGTAAGCAAAAGTATGCCATAATCATATGTAACATGTCCTGTGAATGGGGCGTAGAAGTGGGCGAGCGTACGAGTGTGTGTGAATCTGGGTCTGTCTCTCTCTCCCCCTCCCCCTCTCTCTCTCTGTCTGTCTCTTTCTCTGTGTGTGCAATGTGCAATGAAAATCAATAATAAAATCTTCGAAAAGAAAGTGCAAAACATAACGAGCAATGCGACATTAGACTTCGTCACAATTCCACTACAAATGCACTCAGCGAAAAATTCGAATGAATGAAGGCGTGCTGGGAAATTACCAATTTGAATTATCAATTTTTGCTGTTAATTTATTTTTGCCTGGGTCTGTCGTGATATACATATGTATGCATAAAAGTCACACATTACCAGGCATAGCTAAGATGGGAATTTCTTAAGAGTAGAAAAACGCTCTTGTGGCTTGTGGCTACTCCCAAGATCTGATATTGTATCATAAGGAAACCCATTAAAATGGATGTTTTTGACAAGGGAAGTCTATAGCTTTTTATTCGCTGCAATTATATTTCAATTTTCGATCGAGTGGCGCTGCTGCATGACGCGTGCTTCGCTTCAGTGCAAACTGCAACTGCTTGGATTGCAAGAGGGCCAGTCAATGATGGTGATGATTCCCATCATTATGTGGGTGCAGGGCACTCCAGGCGACACTTTTAGTGTATTCACCCACACGCACAAACACACAGACTACACACACACACTTACAGATGTGTTTGCATATGTGGGAGGGGGCGACATATTCGACTGAGCCGCACAATCGCCTTCGGCGACGAGATTTCGTTGTAAATGCGCTCAAAGGCCCCAACCCCCGCCAAATGCCGCGCCATCATCTTTGGCCAACGTGCGGCAGTGTGTGTGCGGCACAGTGTTTGTGTGTTTGTGTTGCCACTAAGCCGATTTAGCTGACAGTTCTGCAACAACAAGAGCAGCAACAGTCACGACTACAACATGTTCATAGAGTATGTCAAATGAGTTACTAGCATGCCCCTCCCCCACACGCGCACCACGACCCACCCACTCGCCCACACATCGCCAGATCGTGCCGTGGAGTGTTTGACATCCTTTTACATGACGCGCCCCCCCACACACACACACACACACAAGAGGGTGAGGAACGAGTGAGGATTATGATGTGTAAAGTCGCGTTTTAATTTGTAATTCTTCCTGAATGAAATTTAATCCATTGATGACCTCCGGATAGCACTGTGTCGCCATGTGTGCAGCGGCCATAAGCTCTTCGTAGAAATACTGTACGACCCACGACCGACGACCCACGACCGACGACCAACGACCGACGACCAACGACCTACGACCCTAGTGCACTATTAAGCGACTAGCAGGATGGTTGAACAAATTGTTTCCTTTTCACAATCGTTCAAAAGGAATTTAAAGTGCACCAGTGAACGATTAGGAATGATATACGTGTGTCTGGCGGAGAACAGGGTTGCATTTCAAGCAACTAAATGGCAGCGACAGGGTTGCATTGCCAGCAACAAAACGGGAACGACAGGGTTGCAATCGGGAAAGGTAAGTCAACAGAAAATATGAATATGAATCACTTTTCGACAAGGCAAAACAGTTGCTTAGCTGCGAATTGGGAAATCCCTAATCAATAGACCAAAGAACTGTTGCCCGCATAAACCCCACTTGTTGCACCCTAAAAACTGCACAGAGCTGCACTTCGATAAACATTCAATTCAACTCAAATCAGGGAATGCAAACAAACAGAAAAACAAAAAAATTTTCCCCATTTTGATTCAATTTTCGATCGAATTGATTCATTTTTTGACCACGAATCGAGTCATGATTTATTTAACCAGATTGGATGAGGGTCAGCCAGCCCCCAACCCCTCTAGCCGTAATTAAGTTTTCAGTTATTCTTGTGAATATTTCATGGCTGCTGGCTGCTGGCTTCCGCCTGGAAATGTGCATCCGGTGGCTCGAAATGTGCTCGACACATTTTGCCCCATTTATCTCTGGAGATGGCGGGATGCTGCCAGCAGGCTTCCTTTAGTGCAAAATGGAGCAGCCATGGGGAAACGGGGCTTCTCCGAAAGCGACGTCAAACGGTTGCTACCCAGTGACCCAGCCACGCCCCCCCCCAACGCCGCCCTTCTTTGGCACTGTTTTCACATGCTCTCCAACAAGTTTTTATGTTCATACAAAATTCCCAAAATAAACTATACAAATAATTGATTTATTGTTTCAACAACAACAGCAACAACAACAGGCACATCGCCATTTTGATTGCTTCTATGGCGATTTTTAGTCAATAAATTTGCCATCCATGTGTCTCACATTCTTGTGCGTGAGTGCAGGCTCCAAAGGCAGCAGCAGCAGCAGCAGCACCACCACCAATGGCACTTATTCTGAGATATTTCATCGGGCGCTGGTGCAGCTCAATGTTTTTTCTGATATATACAAATAGAATAAAGGTTAACTCTTAATTGGCTTCCGCAGCAAAGGTATCTCGGAACACAAACTGCTACCATGCAATTACAAAATAATTAATTTTCTTTTGTTTTCCCAGGAACCAGAGCCAGAACCTGAACCTGAACCTGAACCCGAACCAGCAGACAAACACACAAAAGGCTGTGTGGTGTCCCTGGCAGCGGAATAGCAATTAAAACCAGCTGCGCCTGATTCCTGCTCACACAATACTGAGTCCACTCAGTCACTGTCCGAGCTACCACGAATTCGTGGTAATTTCTTAATTATATGTCTTATATGTCTCAATTATGTGTTCATTTTTAGCTCAGAATGCAACTGCAACAGTTACGTAAACGGCCAAATTCTATCAACATTTGGTGATCTTTGTGGCAGCTCCACAGCTACTCCTTACAACTCCTTACACCCCCCCTTACTCCTCCCTTGCTCCTCCCTTGAGTTGCTATCTAGTGAAAAAATGAACACAGCCTGAATTGTGGCTATATGCTGTGGCCATACTTTGATCCTCATGCAATGTGGCAGCCTGCTGAAGTGGGCAACAAAATGCAAACTTTTATTAGCGCAAAGCTTCAAATAGGAGCCAACAAAGCAAATACAACAAATAAGCAACAAATAGGAAACGAATCTAAAAAAATTTGTTGCATGCAACTGCCAGGATTTGGCATATAGTTGCAATATTTGAAGCATTCTTTTGGCTTTGCCCACAACTTTCTGCTGATCCCTTTTGCTTTGGCTTGAACCAATTTAAGTTGCAAAAACTATTGCCTGCACTTAGATTTCCGCCTCCCTATTTTGTGGGCATGGCAGAGGGCATGAAAGGCGGCGAAATGTTCTCGAAAATCACCGAAGTTCATGCCGAAATAAGTCTAATAAATAATTTATATATCTATTGATGTACATATGTTGCAGCTATAATTTATAGTAATAGCATGCAGTATATTGGAACTTGTGAATGTGGGCAAAACAGTGAAAAGTGTAAATGAATGAATGAATGAATGAATGAATCATCGAACCGCGGAAACGTTTCAGGCCAAATATTTCCAAATATAAAATAAAAAGTGCAATAAATTAAAGCCGAAAACCTATACAACTTGGATGCTAAATGCTGGAGCAAGATCGTTGATTGATGATCGCTGATTGACGAATATCCTACAGCATTTAATGTTAATTTGGCATTTTTCATTGGTTTATGGGTGGAACAGCAGTGGCATCAGAGTGCTGTGCCATGCAATCGAGTGTTCACTGTGGCCGCAGCGAATCTCATGCTGTTCATTTCGATCATAGCCAATGGGGGCGGGGCGTGCTCGCAGCATTTTGTTTATGCCCAACCCAACCCAGCCCTTCCCTCCACTCCACTCTGCTCCTCTCTTTGTTTAGACACCAGCTCCAGCAGGCGATAAACAAACTGTTTTGGGGGATGGGAAATATTTGCACATTACACATACGCCCCACAGCCGCAACGGCTGCCCGGTGCCCGGTGCCCGGTGCCCAGTTGCCGGTTGCCGGGTGTTCGACAGAGAGCCCAAAACGCATCCGCATCCCTGGGTCGTCGCATTCAAACATTTAGTCTGTGGTCTGTGCACGATGACGACAAGTGCTAAATGGTTGCACTCACATTTCCCTGTCGGTCCGGTCCGGTCCGGTCTGGTCTGGTCTGGTCAGGACCCGGCAAGATGCCTCGCACAGATGTGACAGTGCCGCAAGTGGCACAATTTGATTCCGGGAACGTTTAAGAACACCCGGGGGCTGGCTCTGCATCTCTGTCTGTGACTGTGTCTGTGTCAATACCAATAATGACGGAGCAGGTGATGAAACATGTGACCAGGCAGTCCCAGTCCCTCGTCTGTCCGCTGTTGCAGTTCATTAGAAAGTCAGCAGCGCTTCAAGGCGCTGCAGCTGCAGCTGCACAGCAGCACAAAAACACTTCACGACAGCCCTTTGGACACGGCTAACGAGCACAGACAGATATATATACAGATGCTGCCACACAGAGACAAACACAGACACTCCAAATATATAAATACAGAATGTCATTTCCTTTCTGGGTCTTGGGTCTTGGCTCTGGGCTCTTGGTCCTGGGTCCTGGGTACTGGGTCTTGGGCATTCCACATCCTGCCATATATACGTGGCAGATGCAGGCAGCAGCAGGAAAATGAATGCAATTCCTTTTTTTTTTTTTTTTTTTTGTTGGTTAGCAGAAAAGGGAAATGGCAAATGGCAACGGCCAGGGGTTTTGGTGCGGTGGCAGGGGAGTGTTTATCACACAATGGGAACGGAACGGAACGGAACGGACCCCACATATTTATACAGTGAGTGGCATGAGTAAATATTTGGCTTGCCAATGATTAGGATATTAGGATATAGATATGCCGCAGCCAGTGCCACTGCAAAATGGAGAGCAGCAGCAGCAAATACCCTGGAATTACCCTTGCAGTGCTTTAAGTTCGAATACCCGCATTTGCCTGCTGGTTTTCCGTGATGCGGCATCTTCCATATAACATTTTGAGATGCAACTAAATTCAGTTGCCACCCCCCCCTCCACATGCATTGCGCATTGCCTTTATAAATATTTAGAACTGAGAGTGGCATCTGCGGATGCATTTTGCGGTGTGCCCACAACAAGCTATGACTGGGACAGCGGAATAGATTTTCTATATGGCGATCGCATTTTGGTTTTATTTATTTATTTATTTACTTTTTTTTTTTGGTAGCAGTCAATCAAACCACAAAGCAAGACAAGACCAGAGAGAGTCTTGCTTAGTTTTGTAAAATAATCCATTGAAAAAAGAAAGCACTAAAAAGACTGCATTTTCTTCAGCAAAAGATAAAAAAAACTAAATAAAGATTTTCCAGGGACAATAGACGGTTTGGCAGAAAATTGCACTCTGAAGTTGGGCCAAATTGGAATCTAAGTCAGAATTGATTTTAGAATGAAACTATGGAATGCCCCAAGCGGTTCCATCCAACATCGATGGCCAAAAACTACTCCAGTTCAGTTTCCAATAAAACCTACGGCGAAAAAGTACTCCAACACAAACTGGAAACTAGCAATGCGGCAATAGGCAAAAGACAAATACAAGTCACTTTTAATGGAAGACTTTCTGAAAATTGCAGCCACTTGAGCAAAAAAAATTGCCATTATTTTTGAAGTGCAGACTCTGATCTATGGTTGAAAAACTACTAAGATTTTTTCCATTGATAGCTGCACCAAAACTGCCAACACTAATTATTATTATTATTTGCCGGCATTTGCCAAAGGCAAAAACCATAAGTGGAAAAACACATTTAAATATTTCCATGGAACTTTGGGCAAACATTTCTGATAATTTGCGGGCAAATATTTGGGGTTTTTTTGGTGTTGTTATCAGCTCTGAAATTGTAATTGGCATTCAAACTGTTTAAACAGTCTTTGGGCCATTGGCATAATGGAACACTCACCCGACTATGGCCTCTGGCGTTTGGTTGTCCGGCTGTAGGCTGTCCGGCTTTGCTCTTCTTTTGCTGTTCGATGGTTTTTTAATATATATATTTGAAGAGTTCAAGCTTTTATGGTTTATTGGATTGTAACTATTTTGTGGCTTATATTTTGGTTGAGAATTTGTAGTAGTTTCTGAGACACTCGCGAGCACAACAACAAAAAAGAATTAAAAATTGACAGATTTTGGTTTTGCACTTTGAAAAACGTTTTCCAAGCACACAAAAAACAATGTTTGGAACAGAATAACCACCAATAACGGTTTTTGTCTCTTGTGCACTGCTTGTGCACTGCTTTGCGCTGCTTCTGCTTGTGCTTCGTAGCGTGCGCCACGAATGCCGAAGCCGTTATGACAGAATCTTGCGAGCATCTGAGCAACTTATCCTTTCCGACGGCACGCTTTGGCCAAAACGTTTTGGCCGTGTTCGTGTTCGGGCTCGTACTCGTACTCGTATTCGTACTCGTATACTCGTGGGTGGGTGCAACTGCAGGCATATGTAAAACGGCCAAAGCGATAGCTTGGCTGCATGCTCTCTTCTACCGCTCTCCCGCTCGCCCACTCTCTCTCTCTCTCTCGCTCACTCTGTCTGAGAGCCCGTAGCTCTCCCTCCCACTGCTTGGATTGTAGGTTGTACCGTTTGTTTGCCTATTTGCTTACTGTTTACAGTTGTTCGCCGGGGCGGGCAGGCAGACAGACGGCCGAGGAATAAAAGTGCGAATAAATTCCCGGTTACAACAAACGCACACACATGCAAATGCACACACTTGAACACACAACGCATGCAAATTCGTCAAAATCAAAATATCCTTCAATCTGTGTGCTACCCTTCCAGCCATCTATCGTTGCTGTGGAAGGCGAAGGCAGAGTAGTCATTGCCAAGGTGGTCCAAGCCAGCAGCCCGACCCCGCCTCTAGCAATAAGTAACATAACGGTCATTGGAGGCTTTCCACTTTTCACTGAAAATGTGGTCCAGGAACTACTAGCTCCTACTGAGGTTTTAGGGTATTTAAAAGGTGCCCCACTCGAGTGCTGAATTCTCTTGTAAGAGTTTTTTCTCTAATTGGGTTTCAACTGCATTCCCAAGACCCATAAATGTAGGCAACATTCAGCGATGCAACACCAAACGCTGCAGCGCTTGTCCATGCTGCCCCTCTGCTCACCCGTTTGCACTCACGCACAGGGTACTGGTCCACTGCCAATCCCATAACCAGCATGCACTTGTCCACGATCAGCCTCAACAGCTGTCGAAAGTCTCCCAGTTCTGGGAATATTTTTGGCTAATATTTCAGACAGTTTGTTGCACATTCTATAGGGGAGAACCTGGCTCATTAGTCAGTATTTTTGCAGAGTGTGGCAGTTCTGGCATGAGGCCGGCCTCCAGGCATTGCCTGTTGTTCGGACATTCAGTTTGCCAGATAATCCCAGTGGAGTGGAAGCATTTATGCACTGGCTTGCCGGTGCCGTGCCGGAGTGCTCTGCCGCCGTGCATGCATGCCGCTGCTGTGGATGCGCGCACACGTTCGGTGAATTATACTGCCACTTGCAGCGCAGATTCGCAGATCTGCTGCTTGCCGCAGCACGTGACTAGCGCCGGCGCTGCAGCCCAGCCCAGCACAGCACAGCGGCTGCCCTGCCCTGCCACTCTATATATAGGCATACAGTTTATTTCCTGTGTGCGGCAATCGGTGGGGGCAGCACATATCTGCCACATACAAGCCGGCGAGTATTTTGGGCGCGTTTCAATCTGCCTGTCAAAGGCACACGCCAATATGTGCCCACGTCAATGTGTGGCAAGCATGGCACAATGGCGGCACTGTTGCAGCATCCACATGGGTAACACCAAACGACCGACGTCAGTGCCCTTAACATTGGCCTAGTCACGTTTCCTCTGCTCGCATTTCGTGGCGTTTGGCATGGGGCATGGGGCATTGGGCATTGGGCATGGCGTGGCGTTGCGTGGCGTCTCCTATTCGTACTCTTGTTCGTTTCGTTTCGTTTCGCTTCATTTTATTTCGATTCACTGCCGCCCATTTGCCTGTCCTGTGCACAGGCTATGCCTTCGGGCATATTCGGACTTTGTGCTGCTCTGCTCTTTAGGCCGCTTACAGGGCATCACTGTCGTCTGCAGCTGCGTCTATTCCAGCATTTGCCACTTGGTATTTCTATTTCAGCGCTGGCCTAATGAAAGGAAAAAAAAGCAAGCAAAAGACACGGCCTGGCTATGGCCATGGCCATTGGCAAACCGAAGCACCAAATACCCTTTATGGAACGGCGACAGCCAACAGTGGGTGAGGGTCAGACTCTGCCGTAGTCGAAATATCTATAGTATTAATATATTTATGAATATATTTGCAAATATTATTTTTGAGAATTTTTAAGAGTTTTATGCTCTGAAATGCTGTACTTTTTATGTACCCCAAATTGTGGCAGCACAACTGCCACTCGGAGCTGCCATTTGCTAACCCAGCCAACCCGTTGGGCAGTGTATACAAATTGGAAGCAAAAAAACTGCGCCAATGCATTGGCCTGCAGTGTTTAATTACGAGTATAGTCACTCACTGACGCAACGGAACGGACTGTCTGTCTGCCTGCCTGCCTGCCTGCCTGCCTGGAACACCCCACTCACTGCGTGCAGTACGTTCAAATGTGTGTGGGCACGCTCATAAATCAAATGCCAGAGTACCAGCAATCCGCTCATGGATATTCGTGGTGTTTGTTTTGGGCTGAGAAGAGTCCAAGAGTTACGAGGCGAAGGAAAAGAATTCGAGTTGGAAAATCAGAGCAGCACCTCTCTGATTTGAAGCTATTTGCAGGTAAGTAGCTTAGACACTTCGTAAAGCACCCCCAAGGAAATACTATGCACACCCTTGAGACCCATGCAATACTCCTTTTTAGCCAATTCAAAAAACGCTGCTGAGCAGCCAGCGCGCAGCTGTTGTTTGATCATTCACTGCAGAGCCACAGACTGAAATAGAAGCGAACCTGAGGCGACCCTGAACCATGGGTCTATCCTCTATCACCGACTTATGCCCAGCTTATCTGGGGCACCGATGCAAAAAATATTTACAGATTTGTTTAATTATTTTTCCCCGCTGGGGTTTATTTACACGGCCGACGCGTCGGTGGGGTACTTGAGGGGGGTGGGGCCTGGAGGCCTGGAGGTCCGAGGGAGCACCGAGATCAGGCGTCGCTGAGCGTCGGAGTGGAACTGAAATGGAATTGAGAGACAACTGCAAACGATGCCCAGCCAAAAGAAGCGGCGGCCATGCCGGCTGCATGCTGTAATGAGTAGCAGCAGGTGCACTTGGAGCCGAATGAGTTGCAGTTCCTGGCATCAGCCTAGAGCAGAAATTTAGTACAATTTAGTACAGTGCAGCCATCATTCCATTTCTCACGGTGCATAAAATCAGGGTCAGTGCGCGACGAGACACAGAGCATACCATAACAAATAAATAGAGGGAAAAAAAGAAATAATAGAAGAAAATATCAGCAGCAAGGCGATGCTGCAACTGCAACATGGAACTGGAGTGCACGTGGGCAACGACACTGCAACAACAATCTATGCAGAGGCATTGGCAGCTCTCAGGTACATTTTTCGATTTACTAAATTTAATTAAATAATTTTTATAATTTAATTTACTAAATTTAATTTAATAATGTTTATAATTTAATTTAATAAATTTATTTTAATAATTTTTATAATTTAATTTACTAAATTTAATTTAATAATTTTAATAATTTAATTTACTAAATTGAATTGCTTGTCTTAGCGTTAGCTCACTGTACCAAATACATTATCGCGTGCTCAGCTTTTCAGTCGAATTGATTCGAACAAGGCAACAGCTGAAATGATCATAGATGTGTGGATTTGAATACTTTAATCTCGCGATTAATTAAAAGCTTTTCAGCAGCAGAAACTATTATGAGCCGAGGAGCAGCCTGCAACTGCAACTAGAAGAATGAATAAATAATAAATAATAATAAAATAATAACAAATAAATAAATATATAAATTATAATTAGAAGAATGAATAAATAATAATAGTAATAATACATAATAACTAAATAAATTGCAACTAGAAGAATGAATAAATAATAAATAATAACAAATAAATAAATAACTTGCAACCAGAAGAATGGAATAAATATTCTTCTAGTTGCAATTGCAGGCTGCTGCTGCTTTTATTTTGCAATGGACATTTTGCTATCCTCCAACTGATGCACAGAGCAGCAACATGGCAAAAAATGGCCGCACTGCAAGATGCTGGCATAAGATAATTTCGAAGTGAAGCAAAGTCAAAATAAATTAGCCAATAAAGTTGGGCAAGGTGCCGACTAATTGAGTCGCTGCTGGCACTTGGCAGGTGGCAGCTTGCACTCGGCAATGGATAACTGTCGTTGCGTTGCACGAACGGTGTTCGGTGCTCACCCAGCCAGCCGTGGCATTAACAGGGTACGCGAGGGCGGCTGAAACAAAAGGCAACGCAGCTGGCGACATACCATGCCCGTGTCCTACCGCTGCCCACCGACCTTTTGCCATCCATCCATCCATCCATTCAGTTGAATGCAAATCCAAAGCTGTGGCCTAAAACAAAGAGACATCTATGAGCTGAGAGTTGTGTTAACTTTGCCAAATTCCGAATATGATATGTAATTATGACATGGGATATATAATCCTACGCTTGTCTCTGTAGTTTCTATTACAAACACCGAAAATACTGCGGAAAATTGCTTACTATAATTTCATATATATATTTCACCCTATGCCAATTTATTTTTAATATATGTATAATTACTATATATTTAATAAATATAAATAAATATAAATATAAAAAAAATATAATATAATATAATATAAATACATAAAAATAAATATTATTTATCGTGTAATTTTGTGGAACTTGCCAGTGCAGTGTATTTGTTGTTTCGGCTTGCCTGCCGGCTCTTTTTTCTTTTTGCTGCTGTTTTGAGTGCAGCTTGAAACGCTTGCGTGCATTATAATAATCAGAATCTTTCGCTATTCTGTGTCATTCTCATCGTTGTGAAAGGCCGCTGCAGCCACCTGCCACCAGCCAGCAGCCAGCAGCCACCTGCCACCCCACACAGCCCTACCATGGCAGCTCCTGCTCTACTTATCCAACACCCATCTGGATGCAAATTCACTCTTTATTTAAATATCTGTCTCACTCATTTCTGTAAGTACTTTTTACATTTTAGTGAGCGCTGCGCATAATACGATTTATTTCGATTCCGTATACTGATTTTTAAGTGCCCGCCCCCCGGAATTCTGCGACTCCTGCGTAAAACGTTTTGTTGCATTTCAATTTTGTATGCCATTCAATTTTTGCTCTCCAGGTGAAGCAGTGCAGCGGCATAGAGGGGCGGAAAAGAAAACTTCCTGGCCAAATGAAGCGTCAAATTGACTGTCAGCGAAGGGTCCTTGGTGCACAGCTGCTGCAACTCCTCGGACACAACTTCGAGTGGCAGGACAACAGCCAACTTT
This sequence comes from Drosophila tristis, assembly GCA_018150885.1. Lineage (NCBI taxonomy): Eukaryota > Metazoa > Arthropoda > Insecta > Diptera > Drosophilidae > Drosophila > Drosophila tristis. The sequence goes on from JAECWT010000228.1 coordinate 1,605,960, forward strand.
AAGATTGAGGCGAGCGGTCTTTGGCTTGTGGAAATTTTTTGTGAGATGTGCGGCAACCTTTTCCATGGAAATTCTACTCCACAAAAATATACACACAAAAATCACATTAATCACGCTGCTGGTTTGCTGTGGATTAAGTCAAGGTGCCAGCTCTCCAGTAGACATCCCAGTGAGTCGACAATTACATGGTCAGGTCGGGTCTTTCCTACTTTTATAGAGGGTACACAACAGATAGAGGAAGATAATAGATAATGCTGCTGGGTTGCTCCACTGCAGGGTATGCCTCGGGCATGCCGGGCCACTCAGCTCGCGTTCATTCCGCTTTCGGTATACAATTTTTACGACTGTCAGTCGCCTTGCGTTTGGCAACACAAATTTGTTTAGATTAAAACAAAGCCCGAAACGAACACCGAAACAACAACAACAACAACAACAACAAAAACACGCATTTTTATTACCCTGTTGCTTCAGCTTTTGCCTCTGTTTCTTTAGCTCTGCTGCTTCTTGTGCTTCTGGTTCTGGTTCTGGTTCTGCTGCTGCTGCTGCTTGTGATGTTGCTTTTGCTTTGGCTTCTGTTTTGTTTAGATTTACAGCGAAAGCATTTATTAGCCCGACAGTAGGCAGAATATTTTTTTACCGCTCCCATACCCTGCCACCCACGGATTGGGTATACGCAATGTTCGCACTGAATGGCCACACGTCCCAGGGCTGCTTTTCTTTATGCTATCTACATATGTGTTCAAATCACCTTCGAAAGTCATTAAATAACTCAGCATCCGGACGTTCTTTTTGCTTGAATCAATTTGGCAATATTTGGGTACGGAGTACCACCATTAACTGGTAGCAGAATGTTGATATTTCATTGCTTAAATATTCTAAATAAGGCTTTACTTTGTGGGTAAGGGTATGTGCAGTGCGACGCCTCAAAAGTGATTTTTGTTTGTGCTTTTTTTCATCGTGCCTCGGCTAGCGCCCAAATGGTTGACAAGTACCACAGCAAAAGTTCGAGCAAGAGTGAAAGAGACAGGAAAGAGAGCGAAGTGTGACAGAGAGAGAGGAGAGAGAGAGAGAGAGACCGGGGGCACAGGTGCCCCAAAGTTCGAGAATCTATTTGCCTTTTGATTGCCTTTTAATTACCTGAGCAGCAAATAAACATAAACACAACAAAATGTTGTTGGGGCGGCCAAAGAATGGAACAAAAAAAATCTCCATTTAGCCGGCCCAGCAAAAAATTACCGATTACCATGCGAGCATTACCTGGGGAAATGGGGGAAATGGGAAACGGGAAACGGGAGAACATAACCATCCACAAATCGGTGCCAGCAACAGAGCCAGCGCGCTAAAGTCCAACCATTAAGTTTGTCTCTGCCTTTATCGCTGGGAAATTGCCATGCCCCTGCCGAGAGTCCAGAGACAGTCAATTCTTGACTTCCGAATAAATCTCTAAACACTAAAAACATTACCCATCGCAGAGCATCCCAAGTTCGTGGCATGCAAAAAGTGGCGCCGCGCCGCGCCGTGCCTTGAAATCTATTTTCGGGTCTGCCATTAATGGAAATCCGCTCCAGTCCGTTCGGCCTTTGATGAATAATAATCCCCACCGTCAGCTGTTGTCTTTGAATGTTTATTATGGGCTTGCAGATTATAAAAGAGCAAATGGCGAAAACTGCACACAGTGCGGGGGCCGGCGCTAAATCATCAAAGCCATTTCGATTGAGTGGGGAACTGAGTGCACAGGATGGCATGTTAGAGTAGGATTAAAGCCAATGATAGTCCAGAGCATAGTGAGACTAGTGGGGTACATGAAATGTCAGCCAAGCCGAAGCGAAGATCTGAGCGGATCGCAGGCAGACCGACCGGCACGACACCAGAAATGCCCTCAAAAATCACCGAAGAACCCCTTTTTTTTTTGTTCTAGATATTCGAATTAATTCCAGGCCTTTTGGTTGGTTGGTTTTTTTTTTATTCGCCAGTCTAAAGTTTGGTTCGAAAAAATGTGTTTAGTTATTCAAATCCAACGTAGTTCTCGTCAGGGTCGCAGCGGCTCTCTGTTTCCGGCATGTTCAGAGGATCAAAGCGAGTCTTAGCTAAGGATCAAAGCGAGTCTTAGCTAAGGATCAAAGCGAGTCTTAGCTGAGGATCAAAGCGAGCGTTGGGTGAGAATTGTGGCGGAAGACATTTTGGACTGAGCTTACCACCATTTTGATGTTGCTCCGCCAACCTTTGGGGGTCCTGTCATTCGCTTATAGCTCTTCAACGGCAGCAGGCTCCTGAGGCTGCGTGTCGCAGGTGCCGTCAGTGCAGTTGCTCTGCTTCAACTGCAGGAGAGACAACACCAAAGGCTCAGCTCAGCAGCAGTAATGGGGCAGAGGTGGGAGTGGCAGGAGGAGTGTGCTTACCGGCTGTGCAAACGAATCCATGCCAGTCCAAAAGTCCATGGCAATGTTCAGGCCATCAATAAATGCTGTTATGCAGACGACCACAAATTCGCGTATCACCGGATAGAACTCGTCCATGTTTGAGCGTGAATTTATGTATATTTTACGGAGTTAATTTTGTACAATTTTGGCTTAGTCAACGACTGTTTCGACTATGAAATATAATCAAGAAATCAGGGCGTACTTGAATACAGATTTTTGGCAAGAAAAATAATGTTTTAGTTGTTGTTATATTTCTTCTTTTTTTTGTATGCTCTACAGATTGTACGCAACTGGTGTCTTGGGTCATGCGGCAGCGCCACACGGTCGCGCAGTTCAGGCGTTTCTTTTTTTTTTTTTTTGTTTATTGTTTTTATTGTGCATTCAGGGAACTGAAAGTAGAGCAGCACGGGTTGGCAGGGATTCGGTTACGTGAAGGGTCCAACTCACACACAGCAACTGCAGTGGCAGCCAAACAAGTGGCAGGTTAACAAGTTGCCATGCACAAGTTGCATGTTGGCCAACAGCAGCCGGCCAAAATCACAAACAAACTTTCCCATCCAGCGATTGACAATCAATCCGCCATTCGACATGGCCATGCCCCAAATTGTTGTGCAATTGTTGTCCAAAGTTATTTCGTTTGGCCTTTTGTCGTCTTTTGTCGCCTGTTTATTTGAGGGGCGGGAAAGGACAAGGACTGACTGACTGACTGCTTTACGTTGCCAAAGTGTTTGCTAATTGTTTGGGAAGACCTTTTCGTTAGCTTTTAGCTTAATTAAAGACAGAAACTTGCCTTGGCTTTGTGTCTGCATTTAGTCGCCAGTCCACTCCACTCTCCACTCTCCAGTCTCCAGTCTCTCCAGTCTCTGCCATCAATATGTCACATTTTGGAGGTACTTTTGAGGCATTGAATTTTCATTACATTTCGTATTAATTAAATGAAAGCAACATGATTAGTGGGGACGGGCTGGCAGTAGATGTTTTGTCATCCAAAAGGTCATCATCAAAAGCTGTGAAAGCCATTAAAATGAAATACAATTTTACCCACAAAATCATCGCACTCATGGCACGAACTGCCAGGGGTGCCATTGAAACCACAATGGCACCTCAAAATAGGAATAGATGTGAATGCTTCAAAGGGAGGTTCCCCCTAAAAATAGAACTGGCCTTTGTGATTGAAAGACTTTTAGTTCTTAATAATATTCCATGGAATTTCCACGCCGCTATTTGTCCACATATTTGTCAAACTATGACCGCAACAGTAAGCCCTTTAAAAGGTAAAAATATTGAGAGCTATCGGCTGGATTCGCCGCACCCAAAAGGTAGCGATGTCCGCGGCGTTGTCAACGTGCATTCAGCCATCGAATTCCATGGAAATTCTCTTGCCAATTCTCTTAACATCCAGCGCTCAGCGCTGAACACAGAACCCTGTGGGGCGCTCAGCGCTCAGCGCTCTGTTGCTTGTGGCTTGGTGGCATCTCGCTTTCTCTTGCCCCATATATTCACACTTTTTTGTGTTGCTCACTTGCTGTGGCTTCCGTTTCCGTTTTCGTTTCCGTTTTCGTTTCTCTGCGGTATTTTTATGCTTAATATATTTACATCTACATGCCATCTCGACCACAGCTTTCCTTCAGTCACGTGTTATCCTCCACATGCCACACGGTAAAAGCGAAATGCCTCTCATGCAGCATTACGCTGCGCTGCGCTCGCTCGCCACTTTATTCGTAATTGTAAACTAATTGTGTTTCTGCATTATTCAAAAGTCACTCGCATAAATGTGCAGCCATTCTCCTCGATGGCCAGCAGCTCGTGCTATTTATGGACTCGGCTGGACTGTACTGGAACCTTGACACGGATTAAAGGGATGCACAAATGTGGCATGCAACAGCATAAATAAGCAAGGAACCAGCCAAACCTATCACAAAATTTGCCCAGCACTCCTGCAGCATGGACCGATGTGCGCTGTCGCATGACGCGTATTTTAATCAGAAAATAACATGAGAGTTGTTTCGATCCTGAGCCAATGACTCGATGCCACAGCTGCATGAAAGTCAACTATCTAACTTGCCTTTCAATGAATCAATCAAAGCGCTGCGCTGCGCTGCGCTGCAGCTTATTGCATAAGCAATAAATAAGCACCCTCTGGCTGCATTACGGCTCTGGCTCTGGTTACGCATGGACTTGGCTCTTGGCATATTGACCATTGAGTATCAAACATCAAATATCACATCTACCTTTCACCCACTCGAAGCAGCCCCTCGAAAAGCCCAACCAAAAATAAAAGCTGTGCGCTAAGCTTTCGTTGACTTGGCTGAAAAGCTTTCATGGGCGGTGCTGTGACTCTCAAACTGTGACAGCTTTCGGCCAGTCATAGCGAATGACTTTTGGTGTCGGGTGCGTGGTGGGTGGTGGGTTTTTGCTGGTTGGATTGGCTTTAACATTCCAACACCAACTGGAATTGGAAGGTTGCGCGCCTGCTTCTTGGAATCTGCTGTCAGGGCGACTCCCGGCCCCACAGATAACCGATAACCTTTACCGTTTGTGTGGAGTCGACACTCGATTTATTCCAGTATTTGTTCCAATTTCGTTGGGTTCTTGAGATAAGGTAGCAGTGGCCTCTCTTGACATTCCCCAAAAAAAAAAACACATATATATATATATATATTTACATTCGGATGTGTATGCTCCGGAGGCTAATGTCCCAAATACGAACATAATATAGGGCCATAGAACCATAGCACCACACAGCTATATAGCGGATAGAGATAGTCCAAATAATTGGGTGTTTCGAGTATTTTTAGCCGTATAGTTTATCAACAACGGAAGCTGTGGCAATTCGCAACAGGCGCCAGCCACTACTCCGGCCATATGCTGGAAACTCGATTCTGGATTCTGGATTCACGATTCTCGATTCTCGATTCTGGATTCTCTCGATTCTGTGTGGAAGGGTGTGAGGGCACACGAAAATGGCAACGTGTCCATTGGTCGACGGCGCTTTCCATACGAGAGCCACATTGGGTGTTCGCCTTCAAGTCCGGCTGGCCCGTTCGACGCATGCGTCGATTTTGTGATGTCAACGGGTCACCGGCGCCAATGGGAAGCCCGCAAAGCTCTGGGTGTCTGCATGTCTGCAGTGGTGTGGTGTGGTGCGGTGTGGGCTGTCAACTGACTTCACACCCGGCCAAGGCCAAACGCCCAAAATTTCGATCAGTTTGCGGGCATTTCTGAAAACAATTTGAGATGAAAACCAATCGGATTTTGTAAGACCAATAAACAAAAGGGATACTCTCACAAAATCAATTGTTGTGGGGCAATTTTAAATTAAAATTAAGTATTTTATTGGTATTTTAATTTTAATTAACTATTTAATTTTAATTTAAAACAACAATTAAATACGCCAGAGCAGCATTGTTCGTGGAAATATTTCATCTTTTGATTTTTCCACAGATTAAAGGAAAGTTCACGTTTATTCTGGGTGAAATACCATACGAAAATAATATTTTCATATTTTAAACGAAATATTGAATATTGCACCAATGGAAACTTATGGAAACTTTTTTTGGGTTATAAGACTTATTTGGAAACTACTTATATGCAATTTACACCGCTAAAATTTGTATATTTCCAAAACAGGGACACATTTCTCTACCTCTAGCACTTTTCTGGTAGCCCCAAAATGACCCATCTTTCCACATGCAACACAGTTTCCCAATATAGTCCGCCGTCTTCGGTTCATCAGTCGCCTTGTTGTTCTTCAAAAATTCTGTGGATGCGTACCGAGAAATAACGATAAAACACACACCAGATATTCTGGGATCGGTCAGAAAGTCGGAAAATGTGAAATGCCCCAACAGCTGCACACATTGCGGATGCATTCACATTTGCATTTTCCTTCTTTTTTTTGGGATTAACAACCGTCGCTGACTGTCCACTATCCGTCCGCCTGTTTTTGCCGACAGGCTCGCAGAGACTTTTCTGATCTGCTGACAATTAAAAAACTAGATAAGCAGACAATTGAATTTTCATATTTCCAGCTTTTAAATAATAAAATAATAATAAATAATAAAAAACAAATCAATTAATCGGTCAATGGCATATTTTGGAAAATAATACAACATCAGAATTTCCTTAAATTTTATTGTTGACCTTTTTCGATATATTTTCGAAAATTTGTAGGTTTACATACATATGTACATATGTACATGCCTATGTGAAAATGATGGAGTTTATGAATTTTCGCACACAAACAACATTTTTTATGTCCATATCTCTCAAATCACAAATATTTACATACGTCTAGAATTAGGACAAAATAGTGCCATTTCTATCTTGCTTTCGTGTTCTTCATGAGAGAGCGTTTCTTTTTCGGTTATTTTTCGTTTTTCAGTGTGAAATGCAAAGCGGGCGTCCCAAACCGGCTGCAAAAGCAAATGCAAACAAAGAGAAGGGATAGGTTTTTGGCAACGAAGCTTTTGATACTCCTTGCCGAGTGTCATCATTGCCATGGTCATACGGGGTAATCGTATGGTAAGTGCTTGCGAGGATGGGTAATCCAGTTATAGAAACTGAATGATTTTAAATCACAAAAAAGTTTTACAACAATTCAGTGCCATATCATATGATCTCTGTAGCACTTCCTTCCCTCGAATGTGTCAAACATCTGCTCAGAATCAGCATACCCCTTCTCCGACAAAAGGTGAGAAATGAGTAGAGAGCAGTGGCGGCTCACGCGGAGTCTCAGCTTCTATTCTCTCTCTTGCTCTTTTTATCAGTTGACCTACAGAGTCAGTGTGTGGGCTGGAGGCGGCGAGGGACTGGTTGCGGTGCTCGCCCGAAGCTTCTCTACCTCCCGCACACGAAGCCGACCGAAATGTGCATCCTGCTCTTGATAAAGAGCAAGCGCGATAAACTTTGCGTGCGCGGACGCACGCAGACACACAGAGAGATAGAGAGAGAGTGAGAGACAGAAAGAGAGTGAGCGAAACCAGCGGCAGAGTGAGAGAGGGAGTTGCATTCGACGCAACAGGCTTGCAAATGCATGCGTTGGCTGCGCTGCCGTGTACCCACTTAAGCGCCGTTAGGCTTTCAGGCGCAGGCACGGGCACGGGCACGGGCACAGGCACAACAACAATAACAATAACAAGAGCACGCAAAAGTTCGCTGCCAGCCAGCCGGCCTCTGCCCTGCCTCATCCCATGCTCTGCCATGGCTGCACCATTCGGACCTGGTCTCGTGTTTCGTCGTGTCTTGGCGGCGTCTTCGGCGGCAGAGCGATGGCGGCGTCGCCAACGTTGGCGTCGGGGCTCTGGCGTTGGCAGCGGTGTCGCAGGCACAGGCCCCAAAGTTCTTACACATTCGGTTGCGCGCCATCGTTCGAGGCGGTCGCACACTTTTCGGTGCGTTCTCTCTCTCCCCCCTTCTCTCTCTGACACTCACACAAAACACACACAGACTCTTGAGACCCTTTCTGCCACGGAGGTGCAACAACACACTCTCGACAGAATATCCACCAAGTTCTATATTTTTTTCAAGTGCCCCCCACAAAGTGCTCCTCCGAAAACCTCTCCAAAAGGATAAATCTCGAAAGAAACAATCGTAAACAATTTTTTTTTGTAGTCCGTTCTCTCGACATTTTCTAAAGATTTTCTTCCTAGTTTTTTTTTTGTAATTTTAAATTTTTTGATCCAGAAACGCGTTAAGAAATAAAAGAAGAAGAAGAAAACATAAAGTGGAACCGGGTAACCGGATTTCGGGATCTCTTGTCGCGGGATCGGGGTGTAAAAATCAACGCGCGCGAAATATAAAACAAAAAGGAAAAAATAACCAAAAAGTGGCACAAAGAAAATAAATAATAAAAAAACAACACGAACACCTCTGCCAATAGAGGATACCCTTAAGTGGGGCTCCGATCCGGCTCCCGAGATCCGAGCTTTTTTCTAAGGAACTTCGTGTTCCTCTTGCTCTTGCTCTTACCCATCTCTGTCTCTCTCCCGCTTTTGGCTCTTTTTCGGGGCTTCCATTTCATGACATTTTTTCGCTGATTCGGGAATATATTTCTCCTTCCCTCCCCCCCGTTCACTGTCCCATATACCATTCTCTTTTCTGCTGACCAGCACTTCTTTATTCCACCTCTCTCTTAACACTCTTTCCTGGCTCTATCTCTGTCTGTTTTTGCAGTGCCATAACCGTAAACCACTGTCTTCCTACCGTTTACCGTTTAACCCCATCAAATATATCGAATATCGAACCGAAAACTGCCTTAAAACCACACACACACAAAGTACCTATAACCGTAAAAGCTGCCAAAAAACCAAAAAAAAAAAATAAAATAAAATAAAAAAGAACAAACCAAAGTAAAAATCAAAACCCCCAAAAATTTAACGAAACCCCACACAAGCGATGGGATCATCTGGATCCCAGGCGTCCGGGATCATGACGGGACGGATGTCACTGCTGTTGCGCCTCCTAGCGGTGGCGCTAGTGATGAATGCCTTGCACGTGCCGCTGACAAATGCCAAGGTGAGTAAAGCTACCACAGAGGATACAGAATCATCTCCCATCGTTCGATACATTATGACATTATGCCAAAAACAATTTAAGCAAAACAAATCAAAAAAAAAAAATTTCATGTTTATTAATTGATTTGGAATATTTGAGATAGGAGGAGATATCTTATTGGCAGCAATGGGATATTTAAGAGCTACCCCTGGGGGATTAGGATTCAATTCAACAGAAGGATATATCTGAGCTGGCCGCTCCTGTATATTAATTTCCCTTAGTTTTAAAACTCTTTTCTGCTCTACATTTTATTAGTTTTATTGGTGGGGCAAATCATTTTCTTAAAACATGAAGAGAAACATAAATTATTATCTATTTAATAATATACAAATCTGAAATCCCAGTCTTCGAATCCAAAATCCCCGTTTATTCCGAGTTATTTTTTCTATGAAAATCTCACCACAAACTTCACGAATGAAAATGCCTTTTGGTTATCGAACGACGAACGATTAAAACGATTAAAGTCCCCTCCTCCCCCCATTTTTCAGTTGTGTGCCTCCATTCGGTTGATGGTGACACAACTTGGGGCTGCTCCCTCTGGTCGTCTCTGAATGTCGAATGTCGTGCCCCAAACCGAATCGAATGAATTGAACGAACTTGAACTATTTTTCACATGACACACATACAAAAAAAGATTAGCATAAGCAGCATTTATTGGTTGCATCTTTCCAGCACTCAAAAGTAGATTTGAAATTAGTTTTTCTGCCCTGTTTTCGATCCTCATTTAAAACACATTAAAATGTTCGATGGAAATTAACATTAACAGAGGATTGAGATGAATTTCGGTATGTTGTTGTTGGTGGGGATAATGTTAAAAGACCGGATTTGGTGGCGACAGAAAACAAAAACAAACAAAAGCTGAAATCTGGCGGCTTTGGCGGCTCTCTGGCGGCTCTCTGGCGGATTGGGGGTCATCTGCAGGGGTTATCACTGTCCCCAAAATATTCCTCGTTTATTTTGCCAATTATGAATACGTTGATTGTTCTAATTTCTATCTATCTCTTGTGGGACTAAGGAGGGGCCTACGTCTTTGGTGGGGCTCTACGTCCATCGTCTAATGAGCCCCGCGCGATAATAGGCCACCGGCACTGGCACCGGCACCGGCACCGGCTGCTTGGCTTATCACGGGGCATGTTAATGACATGTTGCCCGCCCCGGTAGACCCATAGATGGTGCCCCTGCTGTCGTTTGGTTGTCTTGCAAATGAAATAATTTCTTAAATTAACATTCGAAATCATTTCAGTATATAATATATGTTCAATTATTTGATTCGCTGGGTCTTTCATTCACTTTCTGTCTATCGTTGTGTCTGTCGTCTGTTTTTGCTGTGGAGGTTTATGCACCCAGGAAATTGTAGAGTTCAAGGGTACTGCTCGCTTCGACGATTGTAGAACCTCTCTGGAGAAGCAGAAACCAGAACAATGCCTCACATTTATTCACATTTCTGGATCCATTCCGAGAGAACTGGCAGACAGAAACTAATTTGATAACTGAAAAGTCCATATCTAAATTTTTATGGGTGATTATTTCCAGGATTGGCTCGCCGATTATTTATTTATTTATTTATTAGAGATCTTAAGTTACATTTGGCGCACTGCAGGTGTAGCCTCTACAACGCAGTGGCAGGGGCATCCTCATCCTTTCTCACTCCTCGATTTGTTTGTGTGTTTACTGTTTTCTTATTGTTAAATTTTTATCACATCGGAAGTTGCCTGTAAAATGAGGCCAAATTCTTATAAAGAGTTCTGTAATTCCATTTAATTCCATATAATTCCTTCTTTATAACAAAAAATATATATAATATCGCATGCACTGCCACTGCCCCATTCCATGGCCTTATCACACACTTTGCTGCAAAAGGAAAAGCAAAAGCAAAGGCAAAGCCACAGAGTACTTTAAATGGGGTCACTGACAACAGAAAGGGAGTCCAGCAGCAGGCAGGCAGGCAGCAGGCAGGCAGCAGTGTGCCACAGATAAGTGTCGCTGCAGCTCCATCCGCCAAGGCGTATGCGTATAGTGGGTCTATGTCCCGCCCCATTGCGTATACGAACAGGTGGAACAACGATCCAGGACCGACAAGAGAAAGAACATTTTGCTTCTGCAGAGCCCAAGAAACTTCCGTCCTTTCTTTTTTTGCCACCCTGAAACATTTGTGAATCACCATGTGAGGCTACAGAACAGATTCCTTGTGCGTTCCATCTGTTGTTGCAGATTGGCCTGCCCCTAGCTCTTTCGCTCTCCCATGCCCCATGCCCGCATGCCACTTGTCTGTCAAACAAACTGTCAAAATATTTGCATCATCAACAGATCCCCAAAATTAAATCACCAAACAAACAAATATCAAAAGAAAACTGAAAGAGAAGAAGGCATACCCTTGGCCAAAAGAGGGGCATTACGAATTTCTAAGAAGTGGGAAAAAATTGTCTGAGATTATCTACATGTGTATCTGCATCTGTACGATTTATCATGGATACCAATCATGGATTCTGCCAAATTCTGGCGAATATATTTAGTAGTTTGGGAAACTCTTTATCGAAATCTGACATATCCACATAAATGTGTATCTTTCACAGTAGAGTATCTAAAGCTCTGTGTCCTTTTCATTTTGTTGTCCCGCAGTCTCTTTTGCTGTTGCTTCTTCTGTTTTGTGCCCACACGGCTTTTGGTTTTGTTTGTTTGTGCAACATATGGACACAAGATGTTCGGACCATCAACATCTCGATCAACACATGCTGCTTGGTTGCTTGGTTGCTTGGTGTATTGTTGTATCTCTGCATGTGTGTGTGTGCAGCTAATGTATCTGTATCTTTGTAGCTGTTGCCAACGGGAGCCCCCATCACACATCACACATCACAAATGCAATTTTCAATTTCAATGGAAAAAAAGCCATGAGAGCCATTTGTTTAAATATTATGCCATTCCGCGAGGGCGACTCCTCCGACTCCTCCCCTGTGCCCGCGCTGCCCGGTCTTGCTCTGCCACACCCTCTGCCTTTTTCGTTGTGCCACTTCAAACTCAAGTTCAGAGACATTCTATCTGTGGAATTTGTTTAGACATAGATGATTCAAGTGCCCGACTGAGGTGTCACTGAAGTGTCTCCCTATCGCCCCGTCTCTCGCTATCCCCCTGATGATTGGTTGATTGAATGACCGCCTTCCGCCTTCAGCCTTCAGCCTTCCAGGCAAATGCGATCGAACAGAGTTTTGGGGCCCATTAGTCATCCTCCTCCTCCTCCTTCTAGAAGGAGTCGCGTCGCTGGCCCTCGTCCAACAAGTGACGTAGACATTCACATTCCCTTCCCATGCATTTTGTAATACCCCCTTGCAACAGAGTGTAAGTGTATGTATGTGGCAGGGGGCACGGGGCAAGGGGTGTGGCAGACTATGAAGCAAACGTTTAAAAATAGATATAGATACAAGGGTACAAGAGGCAGCAAATAGAAAGATACAAGACACAAAAACACTCACAAAAAGGAAAGAGCATTGGAATTTCATGCTATTCAGCAGAGAAAGATAGGCTACTGGGGGTAAAGAAAGAGAGAGAGAGGGAGAAAGAGTGCGAGAATGAGAGAAGAAAGTGCTACAACTATACTTTTTCGTTTCTTTCCATCCTTTTGGATGCTTCTCTTAATTTGTTTGTGTTTCTAACTTTTGTGGGAACTGGACTTATGGGTATGAAACGCACTCTGCATGCACCCGATCATCACCATCACTGAGCGAAATTCTTGAGTGGATTTACCAAATTCTGCTTTAATTATAATTATCGATAATTATCGACCGAATCGATTGCTTGCATTTCTTGATATCTGTTTGAATAGCAACTGCAACAAGTAGCCTTCCTTTTCGTTGGTAATTGAACATTTGCATTCGAGAGCGACGTCTCTGTAAGTATCTCTGTATCTATGTAGATATGTATCAATGGATTGTGTATCTGTAGCTATGAGTGTAAATATGTATCGTACATTTGTGTTGTGTCTCGTGGCGGATGAACAATAATTTTTGTTTAAATATTGCATTGCGTAAATGTTGAAAATAGAAAAAACTATCACCCCGATGGGAGCAGCAAACAGCAAATAGCAGCAGCAGCAGCAGCAGCCCCCAGACACCACACCACAGTGGCATGGTGACAGCAGGGGGCAGCAGGGGGAAAACTGTCGCAATTTGCCTTCTGAGCTATTGCAAAATGCAGGAATTCCTCCGTCCATCCGTCCGTCCGTTCGTCTTTCAGTGTGTGGGATCATCATAGAACATGTAGAAAATACATTTAACGTACTCTATTTTATATATATTCTATTGTGTCATCCCATCCACTACAAACAACACAACACAAAATAAAACAGAACACAATCCACATAAATGTGCATTTAAATTTTGTATTTAAGCAAATGTTTCTTTTAACGAGCGAAATGTGTGAAAAATACAAGCGAGATTCACTTTGGGCGGAGAGTAATTATATATATTTTATGTGCACTTGATATTCCACTGGCGGCTCGGATGGTTGGCTCGGAGAAGGGTGCGGCATCAGGCATCAGGCTCATTCCACATTCAGCGCAGAAGTCGCTGGATCCCATAAATCGATGGCTGATCGGACGCGGAGTGAGCTCAGGAATCGGAAATAAGTTTTTGATCTGTGATTCAATTGATTCAATCTGCAAAACTAATTGAAACAATGAAAAGATATAAGATAAATTCAGATACGGAATGAATGCAAGATCATTCCTTTAATCTATATCCTATATCTTTTCATTCGCGGATTGATACACTCATGGATCTATTTTCCATCGAAGCCTTGAAATATCTTTGGATATTCTTTTATGGCGAATCTCCTAACGCATTTCAAAGGGAAGACTCCCCCCCAGACATGGATGTTTCAGCTTTCAAATTAGTTTCCGTCTGCCATATCTATCGGTATGGATCGGATAATGAATGGCGCACACCCAACACAATTCACAGTGGTGGATCTTTTGATAAATAAATGAAAACTGGTTTGTCGCTGCTCTTTGAAGCGCGCTTTTGGAATTCAATTTTGGCCACAGCCACAGCCAAAGATACAGCTACAGCTACAGATACATTTATTAATCGACGGATGGATCCGATGGGGAAATCATTTCAATTGATTGAAAATTGAGATCCAATCAACTTTATTTTGATTGCCACTCAAGCCCAAGCAAATGTTAATTTTCGGAGAGCGCGTCCTGATCCATGGCACGTTAATCATTATCGATGGATCGAGAATGGGGAATGGGGAATGGATCCCGAGGGTGTGGCCCCCTGTCTGGCGACACATTGATGATGCGACATGGGTGACATCAGCCTATGGCTGTGCCTCTTTGGGTGTCTGCCTTCTGAGTCTTTTTCATAAATTATTATTTCGGTGGAAATTAAAAAATTCCCCATCAACATCGATGCGGGAATGGGAGTTGCATCATCCATGGCAATGGGGCGGGCGGCATGGGGCGTGAGGCAGACAGCATCTGGAGCATGACAATCTCTGATGAAGGAGCAGATGGACCATAAAATTCCATGGAAATTCTCAATTGTTTTTCATCTCAATTGAAGCGCGCGCGTTAATTTAACAATAAATTCAGCAATCAACAGCCGAAACTCCCAAAAAAAAAAAAAAATTTAACACCAAAAAAATGGCCCAACGATGGCCAATTAATTAACAAACAAAGCATGAAACACCACCACACAACAAAAAAAAAACAACAGAAAAACCAAAGCAGAACAAAGCAGGCAGCAGACAGCGGGCAGCGGGCAGCAACAAACACGAATCAAAATGCGATGCATAATTATGTAAATTTCATTAATTTGCCATCGAGTCAGCGGCCATCTGAAGCCATGTCTACGGCTCTACGCGTCTTGCAAATGTTTATGCTGTCCCATGGAAAACTGGAAACAAAAAACCAAGCGCCAAATTCGATTTCATTTCGATTTGATCACTGGCAATGGTTTCCGATTACACAAAAGAGACTTCCCAAATAAGTTTTGTACCAAGATGATCAATCATAGAAACAGCTTGGGCTAATCGCATTGCACTAGTAGTTCTATCGAGTGCTGCGCTCAATGATGATTCCAATAATTAGAGATAATAAAGAGATCCATTTGCCAATGCTATTATGTCACTTAATGATTATATATCCATCAAATCCATAGATTATGGCATTACTCACAATGCAGCAATGCTCTTCTGTAGATGTTAACTTCTTGGACACTCAATAAATGAATGAATGAATGAATGGAGGATCGGAACGGATCGGATCTCTTGTTCTGTTCTGTTACGGTTTCTGTTTCCATTTCAATTGAATTTTCTTTTGGTGTTTTTTCTCTGCAGTTAATTGCATGGCCGCAAACAAATTAAACTAATTAACGCAACAGCAACAGAAACAAGCGAAAGAAAACGAAGGGAAACAATTAATGAAAATGTGTGCGTGTGTTCCCAAAACGCATAGACAGACGCACGAGATATCTTTGGAGGGGGGAGAAATACTCCACACTGTATAGTGGGCACATAGAGTTTATGTAGAGTCAGGGGCCGATAAGATATAGAGACCATATATATATATGTAGTACATACAATACAGACGATCGTAGATGGCATAGTTTCCCCGCATTCCCAGTTGTTGCCTGTGCTGTTCCCTCTCTGCAATGCTCCACCGATGTTGTTGCCAAGTTGATAAGCTGGTCGACTGACGACGACTGACGATAGCAGAAAAATAATATAATGGGGGGAATGTGTCTTAAGAATGGGTCGGCGGAATGGGCCTGCAACCATGTTATAAAGAGTGTGTGCCTCCGTCTTTAATTTGGTGCCACTCGTGGCTCTGATGAATCTTAATTTAATGCATATTTCGTTTGACATTTGCATGCCTAAAAATCGTGTGTCAGCGTCTTCTCCAGCTCTGCCGCCCATTTGAACCGGTTTGTCTGAAGCCAAGTAGCCGCCAACGTTTGCCACAGTTTATTATTATTATTTTATACGCGCTTTATACCCACAGAGTTCAAGGGTGTGCTGTGTTTTCAGAGAGATATGCAATAAACGCCTAGAAAATGCCACTCTCAGAGACTGCAAATATTTGTACTTATTTATTGGAAATTTTCAATAAGATCTAAAATAAATTACAGTCGAAAAATTGCGCCCCACGTCTAAAGTGATGCATGATCTTCGCTATAGAAAACTGCCAACAGTGAAAGTAGATCCTAAGAATCGGAAGAGTAGTAGTCATCACTTAGTCGAAAGTCTCTGCTTTTTTAGGGGTTTTTGTTTCGTTTCGTTTTGCGCTCCGAACTTGTTGTCTTATCAGAAAGAGCACTACTGCCCGCTGTTCGTGGCCAACAACTAGAAACAGCTCGAAGCCTGAAGCACTTTCCAATAGTTGCTCGAACCCCCCGCCCCATTCCATGCCATTCCATGCCATCCCATACCATCCCATTCCCCCATTCGATTCTGCTGTTCTTCATTTCCATTCGTTTGACTAACACCAAAAATATGCGGTGTCGCATGCACTGCCATGCCCCTTCCCCAACCCTTCCATTCCCTTACGCCAATGCCTTGTCATCGGATTTTCATTTCTGTTTCGTCTGGAAAACAGTGTCCAATGCAGAATTTGTATGCCGTACACCATTTTTATGTTAAGATCAGCGAAAAAGAGGAAGGAGCTCTGTGTGTGGAGAAGTTCATTAGCTTGGTGGTTCGGATCGGGTTGTGCGATCAGCTGATGATCCCAACAGACGACGACCAGTCGAGTGAGTGATCATCATCGTATTTCATGCGGCAGCAGTGGAGGGGAAATAGTTCGTAAGGAAATGGGAGAACTAAAGAGCGAAATACTTGAGATAACAGATCAGAGAACTAGGGGAAGATTCTAGCTCGCTTAGTGTGGGAATTGCAGCCGTTTTTGGGATCAAAGATCTACATGAATGATGTAAATAAAAGGTAGATCTATTACCTTTCGCTTATGGGAATTTTCGGCAGTGATTTCAGTGTCATTTGATGTTTGCTCCAATTATTATTTGTGGGCCAATTATTTACTACAGATATCATTTTGAGACACACATTCAAAGGAAACTAGTTTCCCGATCATCATCGCTATCATCATTAATGCCGGATCATCATCTGCGATCCCAAAAACGCATTTGCCAGATATTGATTTATGGATTAATAATTCAATTAACGAGCATTTCTCTCTCTCTCTGTCTCTCTCTTTGCAGGTATGTGACTGTTTTGCGATTCGTTTCGCTTTGATTTCGGTATTCAGATTCGGAGATTCGGAGATTCGATTGAGGATTGCGATTGGGTAAGGTAAACAACAGACTGCTTGACGCTTAGACGCTTGGACCCTGCACCCGTGTGCCGCCCCGCCTTCAGTGGCGATCTCTAAATGAGCCCATTAGCTGTCAAAAGACAAATATTTGTCGCTGTCTCACATTAAGAGAGCCCCCGCAGAGCCCCCCCCACACACAGACACACAATAGCGACGACGACGGCAACCGACGACTTTTGACCAAAAGCCAAACTTGATTTATTTCCTGTATCTGTATCTGTAGCTCTAGCTTTAGCTAATGTATCTGTGTATGCTGTGAGTGTTGCAAATGAAACGTGCCGCCAAAAAAAGATTGGAAGAAGAAACAAAAAGCCTGAAATCCAAGACAAATACAAAAAGAAAAACAAATAACTTTAGACTTTGGCAAGCGAATGAATTTCTTGGCTCTTGATTCCCAAAGCAAAAAAAGGCAGTAAAAGCAGACACTTGACCTTGAAGGCCGTTTTTGTAGTTAGACGGAAGAAAGATAGATAAATAGAGATAAAGATAAAGACAGATAAACAGTTTGACAGAGAGAGAGAGAGAGAGAGAAGACGCAGGAAGACACAAAATAGGGGAACTTATTTTACGTTTTTAAATTAATTTTAAATATGGCAATTAATTCACGCCTGCAGGCTGCAGCCTGCTAAGCCACTTGGAAAAGAGAGCATAATAATAATAATCCAAACAAATCAAATCCGAGGGGGACCCAGAAACATAGCAGCCCGAGATAACCCTTCAAAGCTGGCATTGGCTTTGCACTTGGATAAGGCACAGAGCAGTCACTCACTTTTCTCTCTCCTCCCAAAAAGTATACAATATACAATAAGTATTCAATAAATTCTACTACTATTACTACCGCCTTCAACCATGTACTACATGGATAATTTGCCCACCTACAAGCTGGTCGTTGTGGGCGACTGTAAAACGGGCAAGACCTCATTGGTAAAGCGACTCCTCACAGGCCGTTTCAATGAGAATTCCTTCTACTGGCCGACAATAATGCACACTGAACAGGATCTCGTGTTCCAGACCAAACGTGGACCCGTTCGCTTCAATGTTTTTGACACCACCGGTGAGCATAAGCATCCCGTACTGCGCCGCATCTACCATCGGGGCAGTGACTGTGCCATCATTATGTGCGATCTGACCGACGAGGAGACCTGTGACAACGTGGTCCTGTGGAACACCCAACTGTGGAACGATTGCGGCCGCATTCCCACTGTCATTTGTGGCAACAAGGCGGGCGACCCCAATCGCACGGTCTTCAAATTTGATCCAACAATCCGCAAGTCGAACATGCAGTACTTTGACATATCGGTTAGCAACAACTACTGCTGCTCGGAGCCCTTCATTCATCTTTACTATCAGCTGATGGGCGAGCGTTTCCATTTTCTAAGTTTGCTGCCGCCAAACGGGCTTGCAGCCATTCAGGAGGTGGACGAGCCCCAACAGAAAGACGATCGCGATTGCGATAACAAGACGCCCAAGAAAGACAAAGATGAGCTTGAGAAGAAGAATGCTATCATAGAGAATGTCCAGGAGTTTTTTAAGGAGAAGAACTGGGCCCTCGGGCAGGGCAAAGCCGACTGCGAGGAGGACAACGAGACACTGAAGAAAGACAGCGACGATCTTGAGGAGCAGATCGCAAACAATGAATAAGTTTCAATTCGATTGTTTTTCAAAATTGTTTTAGTTTCCATGAAAAAAAGAAAAGGTTTACTGACTACTTTTGTTGTTGTTTCGAAACCACTTGAATTCGGTGTGATATGCGCAGTTTTTCGTACTGCAATGCGCTCGCTTGCGGTGTGGCTGGCAGGTGCATATATAGTTAAGTACCTACGTACTATGTACTATGTGCCATGTCTTGCCCAAATGATATTCGTTTGTCATAAATTGGCATACAAGTTTTCAGTTTATTCCCAGTAATTTCTAGTGCTAACAATTGCGATCTTTAAACCTTTGGTGGACTGCTGACTTTTGGCAGAAAATGTTGGATGTTTTTTTCGGACTGCCTTTCCACGGAAGTTGCCCCAGAATTTGGCGCTTCCCAGCATTTGGGTATTTTACCCCCCTCGGAGTGGTAAAACGTTTCTCATGAAAAGGTTCTTAAAAAATATGTTTATTCTGTCACAAAATTACGCCATTAACAATTTGTGGGGTTTGCCCCTTGGCCGCAGCGGCTGCTAACTATTGTTGTTTGTATGGGCCATATACAGTGGAACAGCTGAAGTTGTAGGCATAGAGTCAAAAACCTTGCACTTTGGACCCCTCGCCCATTCCGCCTTCATGGAATCGGTTTGGCAGTCATTGATCTATTGTCAGTCGGCGTTGCAGTCGCTTCGCAGTGGGGCAGAGCTGCAGCGCCCCGCCAACCCAGTTATGATGGATGGTCTACCTGCCTGTCTGCCTGCTGCCTGCCTGCTGCCTGCCTGCTGCCGACGCTGACGTCGCAGCTTACGGTAATGCAGTTCAAGTGTTGGAAACATTCCGAAGAAGTAACTTTTTGTTTGTCTGGTTTTTTTTTCGCTGTGTAGCAGTGCGCGTCGCGACATCATCGTTGATACCTCTCGCTCTCCCCCGCTCTCCAAAGAAGAGAAGAAATCAACAACAAGCCGCAGTCAAGAGGGTTGTCCCTCTGTGTCCCTCACCCCACCCCGTTTCTTTAGTGTGTCTGTGTGACAATGACAAGGAGGTCTACATCTTTTTCTAAACAGATTTAAGAGCAACAGAAAGAGAGAGAGAGAGAACAACTACAACATCAACAAACAGAAAACAGCGACAGAGGCAAAGGTAGAGGCAGCGAAAGCGTCCGACTGCTGACAGCAAAGGTAAACAGCAAAGGTATATCAAGAAGAGCGGTGGGCTGGTATATGCGTTGCGGCCACTTGCTAAGGAATTGCCTTACCTTCTATTAAAATGTACCTTGGTGACAGCGACGACTGCATTCGGCATCAGAGGCTATGACTAAGATAGCAGCAAAGGCTTTGGGCAGAGAGTAGGGCAGAGGCAGGGCAAAGACAAGAGCAGAAGCAGAAACAAAGGCAAAGAAGCAAAGGCAGGCTGGAGACGATTTTGATCAATGCGTAAGGTGACTTTTTGGAGTTGCATATTTCTATGTTTTGCCAATTTCTGTCTCCAGCTCGGGCTCAAAATATTCCACTATCAAGAGAGCGTTCCCACCTGTACGTTTGCAGTGCAATTTGCGCAGAGACGAACTGCTTCTGTGAGAGGCTGAGGCTGAGCCTGAGGGCTGCGGCTGCGGCTGAAGCAGAGCGAGAGAGTGACAGAAAGAGAGTGAGAGAGAGAGAGGCGCGGCTGTAATTACGTTTACTTGTTGTCTGTCTACTGGGTTTGCACCGTCTCACCGCGTTCTCAGCTGCCCTGCCCCCTTTGTCGCATTGTGTGTTGGTGTAATACCTTTAATAAGCAGGATGACGTTGCACTTGATGACAACTGTAGAGGGGGGTGGAGGTAGAGGTGGGTAGGGCCAGCAGGCAGGAGAACAGCACGAGTGGGTGGAGGCATCGTGTAGCCTTTGTTACATTTAGCGCTTTGTTTTTTTGTGCGCCCCGTGTCACACTTGAGGTCATCATCCGTCCGCAGAGGTAGAACGGTTACGGTTACCCTCTCGCTCCCACACGCACATAATGAAGCTCATTCTCTGTCTCTGTTGCGCTACATCAGTGGTACGAAACAACAGCCGCCACTGTCAAGGATGCTCAAAGGAAGGGACTACCTCCCCCGCGGAGGTTCGTTGCCCCACAAGCGCGCAATGCGGCACATAACAGAGCTTTAACAGAGACGCCCGAAGACGCCCACATGCGAATGGCAGACGTTTAAGCGCGAATGTTAAGTCCTTTGAATGATATCACATTCAAATGTGAATGGCATGTGCAACAGCTGATTTGTGCCCATCTGCTACAGGGCAATTATAACTTTACATACTTGATCCTCGATATAACATCGAAAAGAACTTCAATGTGTAGCTATCTGTTCTATTACTTTCTTCTCTGGCGATTTCAATGCCATTTGAAAACCCATTGGACCATTGGACCTCTCCATTGCCCGCCATTGGACATGGAGGAGCATTATGTGGGTACAGACGAGTATTTGCAAAGGCCTGAACAACGTGCTTTGCATATGGCAAAGCCGCTCCCCACTTGGTGCGCCAAACACGTCGCAAATCGTCGACAAAGCCACCACCAGACAAAGCCACAAAAAGAGTGATGGCCTGCGAGACGAAGCTGAGCTTAAGTGTTTGGGCATTCGAAATAGTTAATGGAAATGGAACCCAAAGGAACGAAAGGCCGCCATAATTTATGCCGCTTCTAAGACACTGTTCCTCCCGCGATGCCTTCTGCATAAAAGCCATAAATTGGTAGGCCAGAAATCGGTGCGGTGTGGCCTGTGTTTTGGCCATTTGATTGATACACCGAGTAGTGAATTTTATGAGCGCCTTTTTGCTGTCTGCGATTAGCAATGATGAGGTAATACATGGCGTAGCCCAGCCTATCGTATCGTATCGTATCGTATCTGGAGAGGCCCGATCCGATAAGCCGCGTGCGCGATCCGAGGTCGGTGTGCCGTCAGCCCCCAACTGTTGTGGATGGATCCATCATCATGCCGTTGGGTGGTGGGGGCTGGTAAGGGAAGGCATAGGCGGGGGATGGGCAGATAAGTTAACCGCCAACTGCCGACTGCCAACTGCCAACTGCCGGCTACGTCAATATTTAATTTATAGATATTGTTGGTCTGTGGCCGCATTTCCTCCCAAGCTCGAGGCAGACGTGTGCCAATCTCTCTACGCCCTCTCTCTATCCCCTCTCTATCTGTCTCTCTCTCTGGGTGTCTCTCTCTCTCTGTATTTTTTTCTCCGTTTAGTTGTCTCACATTTTTCGTATTCGATCTCCTTCTAGTGGGCAATCTCTGTCGGCATCTTAATCGCCTCATCGATTGGGGTCAATCGCTTTAAAAATTCAGTACGAGTGCCAGTGTGACCAGAGGGCTAATATAATGTTCTAAAAATTTCCAAATTCTTCCCCCAGGCTTTTCAATTAAAACTAAACTAAACTCCTTTTCAATCAGCGATTTAAGAGCTTCATTGAACTATCTTTTTGGCTTCTTCTTTGACCGATTAATTCGTAATTTTCGTATATATTTTCTTTTGAAAGTTTTACAAAATGAGGCTCCACTTTTTTATGAAACGGCCAGCCATAAGGAAGTGGCTCACAGCCAAACCAAAAACTCGTTCAAAATGAAACTAAAATAAAAACCAAATGACGTTTGTCGCTTGTCGTTTGTCGAGGCTATTTAACGATATGTTGTATATGTGGGGGGAATACTGTGCGTAGTTTTTGTGACGGCCTCTGCCTCTGGTGCCATATTTGTATATCGTACAGCTTCGTACACTCCTTCGGGTAATTAAGTTTAAAGTTTGGAGGCGACACGTGGGCCGTAATACGGGAGGAGGGCGGCAACCGCAGCAGCAGCAGCAGCAGCATCAAAAGTATTCAACTTAAAAAAAAGCAGGAAAAACTACTACGAATATGGGAATATTAAAGCCTCACAGAAATTAGACATCTACTAAGACCCACCTGTTGATATCCCCAAAATGCTCTCTATTTGGGGTACGCGTACAGGGTATGCAAGTGCCAGAAGCTAGTGAACTGTGAAGCACTCGTCGCAGAGCCTCATAGCCTCAAAGCTTCTGCTAGGAGTCGTTGGAGTCGCAGTTGAAGTTGGTCGCTAAGTGCAGCCCCAAAACCCTGTTCGGGGTGGCGGCCCCCAGACAGTCGCATGTTGCAGTGTTAATCCCAGGGACTGACTGACCTACAACGACGCCTCATCGTCATCGTTCAGCGTTCAGTCAACAGTCGACAGTCGACAGTCAGGCCTGTGGTCTGTCGTCTGTGCGTGCCTAATGAGTTGATGTAATGCAAAACCAAACGAACGTAGCAACGAACAGTTTCATTTACCCGCACTAGAAGCGAGTGAGTGAGTGAGTGGCTGTAACACACTGTGGCATACGCGTGTAACATGGCCCACATACTAGTCAGACAACACAGATGCCCACCACAGTGGCAATCCAATAAAACCTACTGCTCCACTCCATACGAATATTTGCATAGCAAAACATTGGGAAACTTTTTATGCGGTCTCTCAACTGCAGTCTTCACTGTACTTTGATGTTTCGTAGTGTCTAAAACAAATTGCACGCAATTAAACACGCTCCATGCGCCATGCCACATGCCCCGCGCCCCCCTACCTTGCTGCATACGCCATGCGCCATGCACCACGCGGCAGTGCAACATTCGGCGATAAGACAAGCGTCCGGCCGGCCAGCGGCTCCAGAGGCACTTTTGCGATTTGCATCGCCCACCAAAAAAAAAAACAAAAATAAAAGGAAAAAAAAAGAGAGGAGGCTCTGGGCTGGCGGTGGGTGAGTGGCTGTAATTTTAAGCGACTCAAATGCTAAGCCAAGGCCCCACAGAGAGCGCGGGGGGGCATGCAGTGGTGGCGGCTGCACGTCTTTCGGGGCTGCAGACTGCAGACTGCAGTTTTTCTTTACGATTTTTATGACTGTGTAATTTTGCGATGTTAACATCTTTTCGATGGCTGAACTTTGATAAATGGCCCATGGGATATCATCGGGGGCTGCCAGTTTGCCTTTTTCAATGATGATTATCATCATGGTAGCCATAGGATCATTATGATGCTGCAGTTAGCGCCAGTGGCAATCTGATTTATGTGGCAGCAGCAGCAGCAGCAGTCGGAAAGTGATATCACTACTCCAGCAGCAGCAGCAGCAGCACCCTCCTCCTCCAACTACTATGACATCATCTCTCCGACTGGCAACTGGCAACGCAACGACTGCGACTGCGACTGCGTCTGTGACTCCGGAGTCCGGACTGTGCCTTAGCTCGTTTTTTGTTTGCTTTTTCGATTTGTGGAATTGTCGAGAGCGTCAGGGAAGAGTCTAATCACTTTGCCACGAAATTGGTGACAGGTTCTGTGACAGGTTCTGTGCCGAGTGAGTCGCCGTTCCTTTCTGGGAACAATGCATACACCGAGTGGCACTGCTGCATGACACACAGTCCGCCAATTGTAAAGATAAATAGAGTATTCGTCGCTTCGGCATTCCAATGGTCAGGCGGCACACTCCATCTTGTCAGATTTTGAGTTGTTTTTGTGTTGTTTTTTTTTTTTTGTCTTTTTGCTGCATGCCAAATGACACAGATTCCAAATGGGCGCCCAACTGGAGACTGGAGTCTATCCATCTCGCTGATGGATATGCCAGAGAGCTATTTTGCCAGAGCTGTCAGACGTGGACAAGGCACATCCCCCTGCCCGATGGCGGAGTGTCCCCTGCATGGATTGGGGCCAAGTACAGTGATGATTCAGACATGTGTCCCGTCCCTCTGGGCTGACTCTAAAGCGTGTCTAATGGGACAGACAGACAGACAGCTACTCCCCCTCCGGCTCTGTTGTTTCCTTGGACTGCATTCGTGATGAATAAAATAAATATATATATATACATATCTGGAGAGAAAAATAGATGCATGATCGCTTGTCCAACACTGTTTTTTGCGAGGCATCGGCACTCTGAGCACAACTGTACAGCGAATCGGAGTAGATAACCAAAGGAATCCGCACACAAATGTGTGGTCTGTGGTCTCTTTGGTCTGTGATTCACTCCAAAAAGAAAGAAAAGAAAAGAAAAGCACTGATTGATCATTGCAGCATCCTTCTAAAAATGTGAATAAGAAAATTGTTTCTTGAAATGTTGGCATTTGTTTTGCAATGCTAGCAAATGCCGGAAGCTGTAGCTTCTCTTTCTTTTTTCAGTTAAGAGTTTGATTATGCGTACCCGCAATTAGTGGATGTTTTTTTGCTGCCTTTTTCCTGTGTTTGCCAACAGGTGAAACTGTACCCTGTACCCTTTTTGCACGACGGAGACACTTGTTACTTCCGCTCTCTCTCACTCTCACTCTCCCTCTCCCTCTCTCGCTTCTGTGGTTTTATCTCTTTCTTCCTTTGACATTTCCTTTCGTGCTTAACAGTCTTTCATGCTGTTTCTCATGCCAGACACCTGTTGCTGTGTTGCTGTGTTTGCTGTGTTTTTTTGTGTCAGTTCCCCTTCGATCTTTAACATATTCATGATTACATGGATCCGCCCTGCCGCCATCGAATAGTGACATTTAAATGCCAGCCAAATGATGATTGATAGCTGATGAATAAATGAATGCGGCACTGATTGAATGTATGTGCTGGATGCACAGCAATCTAAATTGCATCCATCCTATCTTGCCGCATGTGGCATGGGGATTCCCCCTGTTACTGCCTGGCTGCTGCCGCTGCCGCTGAATGGCTGCTGCTGCTGCTGTTGTTGCTGTGGTTACAAGGTCGCTTCCCCAAACTTTTCGTCTGCGTCTCTCTTATTCTTGTCGGAGGTTCGCAACAAAGGGTTAAAAGGTCAAATTGCAAATTGCGGCGCCGTCCGTGGCCAAGAGATGGGGGTGACCAAAAAGGTTGAAGCAGCCAAAAGTTTTAGATAAATTAAAACCGAACGAAACGCAACGAAACGAAACACACACGGTCGTCCGTGGTGGCCACAGAAATACTCCTGCAGAGAAACTTTAACTGATACTGCCACACAGAGAGATTCTTGGTCAGAAAATCAAATGTTGCTGCAAGAAGCACTCCAACGGAGGCAGCAGCCACAGGAAGCCGAACAATGTTGTATGCTCTGCAGGAAGGCAGGCAGGCGGCACGCAGGCGGCAGGCGGCAAGGCAGGCGGGGCAGGCAGGCAACCAGCCAGTCAGGCTGGCAGCTGGTGGCTGTGGCTGTGGTTGCTTCTTCTAATTGAGATCGGGTTACAAAACTGGAGAGTAGCAGCATCACCATCATCCTCAGCCAAGTGGCAGCATCCCACATCCGAGTGCAGCATAGGCCTCATTAGGAGGCGACCCTCAAAATTCATGACTGGCCACCCCACACCCCAAACCCACACCCACACCCCTACTGGCCGTTCTGCTGCTGCTCCGGATGTCAGGGTCTATGGCCATTAATTAATATTCATTCAATAAAATCTTAATCAATAAACGATGAAAGGGAGAACAGAAAGAGAACAGAACAACAAAACGAAGGCGAATCGTAGGCTTCTTATCAGCCACATGGGTCTATAAATAATGGTGGAGCCCGCGTTTGCCCCTTGCGTATCATAAAAACGCACTGAAACAGCAACAGCAACAGCGACGCACCAACAACAGCTGGAAGACCCAAAAGAAACTGAAGAAACAGAAATGAAAAATTGCGTAAATGCTTTTTATAGAAGTTCAAGTCATTGAAATTCGAATTCACTTCCTCAAGCAACACACACACACACACACACACACACAGAGAAAATGCGGCCATCGAATCCACCAATCCATATGCCACACCACAAACCACATACAATACACGCAGCCATTTAAAGAAAATGTTGTAGGCATTTATTTTGTGTGTGTTTTTTTTCGCTTGAGTTTCTTTCATAATCAACAAAACATACGAGTACACACATACATTCATACATATGTATGTGCATGTGTATGTATCAGAAATTGAGGCCATTGGGGACTCTAAACTAAAACGATCGATAGCTATAGCCTAGCCGTGCTGGATCGCTTGCGATCCAAAGGGCAACATCGGAGCAGGAGAAATCAAATCGAATGAGCATTCGGTGTGTGGAGATTTAAGTCGATTTCTTGTAAGGAAAGTCGGCATATCGGAATAAAAAGGTTCTGCAATTCAATTGCATTATTTTTACTGTCACAATCTTTAGATTTATTTCATCCATTCTTGGGGAATTATGGTCCAATGTAGCCTCAACTTCTCAGCGAAGTTTCTTTTGATTTCATAGCTGTGCAAAATGGCTCTGAAAATGCCCAATACCCTCATTAGGGTTAGGGCATCGTTTGATTGACAATTTGCACAGATGCCCATAGAAAAATTCAAACTAATTTCTAATGTCCTATTCGAACCCAACAAATACATTCTGCTGCTGCTGCTGCATTTTTCGTGAGCTCTGAAATCATCTCTATAAATATGCCACCGCATGATGCACCACTCAACCTCTGGCAGTGGGCAGGGGGCATGGGGCAGACGGCACATGACACGTGGCCATAAAAACTGAAAACACGAGCATAAAAGCCTCAGCAAAACCAAAAACCAAAACGATTACTACTACAAAATATGTACAAATGTGCGAAAAACCATAAAAGCAAGCGAATAAAAAGCGTAGAAGGAGAAGCCGAGCAGAGCAGCGTTACAGGAAGAAAAGGCAGCCAAAGCCCAAAGAGCATGGCTCATAAAAGTCCCAAGCAACAATCGTACGATTCATGGCCATAATAATGTGCTCTAAAAGTGTTTACCGCAAAGCGAAGAAAATCTCAAAAAATCCCAGGAACTCACATATAAAAACGATCATAACGTAAGAGCCTAAAACTTGGATTTGAACAATGTAAATGCTGACAAAAAATGATGATCGACTTTTAAGGTGTTCTTTTTGCAGAGCAATTATTTTAGACGGAAGGATCACGAACAGGGAATCAAGGAAAAGCCATCAATTAAGATCGAAAACTATCGGACCATTGATGAAGTTCACATCATAAAATATTAAACTGAAAAATACAAAGTGAAATACATGGCTAAAATAATGATGAGAGATTTTCCATGTTGAGAGTTTTTTTTTTTGTAACATTTCTGCCAAAAAAAAGTCTCGCATGAGCGGCATCAAAACAATTAAAAACGAAAATTCCCATAAAAGCTTCGAACATGCCCCGCGATTCACCCCTGCACCCCCAGCACAGCATCCACGCTACAAACCACTAAATGGGTTTGGCATGGGCCTGCAATTATGATCCAATATTCCGTCCCACTCCACTCCACTCGTCTCCTCCCACTCTCCTTTTGGGTACTTGTAATTTTCCGAAAATTTTTAATGTTTGCCATTTTTTGAAAATTTGTTGTAGTGTTGGGCAATTTTAATGGGGAAATTTGTAAGTTAATTAGAAACATTAATTACGCACAATAATTGTTCAACGGAGGAGGGACCTGGGGGAAGTGTTGAATGGGGTGGAATGGGGTGGAATGGTGTGGAATGGTGGGTGCGAGAGGGCAGAGATCTCTTCTACACTTTTCAGGTGAAAGAATAATGCAAATTGATGGACTACTCTCTCTCTCTCTCTCTTTCTCTTACTCTCCGCCTCTAACTAATGCAGACAAATGACAACAAAAGGCACCTGAAGACAGGCAGAGGCTGCTGTGGCAGTTTGGCAGGAACTGTGTGTGGCATCCTCATCATTGTCACGTAGCTTCTAAGTGCCACAAATTACGCACGCAAATTGGCTTTGTTGTGTCTCAAAAGAGAAGGCAAGCAGAGACAGAGAAAGAGAGAGAGAGAGAAAGAGAGAGAGAGAGAAAGGGAGCAGCAGCAACGATAGTTTCATGCACTGCTCCCTCTCCCTCTCCCAATCCCCCGCTCACCACTCACTCCACCGCTAAGGCAGGCACAAAATTTGCCCATTAAACGGGGCTTAGGGACCAAAGCAGCGAGGCCAAAGCAGAGCATCAAAAAACTGCACTTCTGCCGCTGCTGCTGCTGCTGCTGCTCGGCTAGCAAGAGAGTGAGAGAGTGGGAGAGTGACAGTGAGAGAGGGGATGCGGGGAGAGTAGCTCAAGACGGCTGACAACTTAATATGAGACACGAACCAAAGTCACTCCTCCCTGCACCACTTCCTCTCTCTCTCTATCTCTCCCTCTGTCCACCCACTCAAAGAGCGGGAACGGACAGCAGCCAAGGCTCAACCGCAAAGGCAGCAGCAGCACGTCAAGCAGTAGCGCTGAGCAGAACAGGCAGGCAGGCAGCGAGTGATGACAGAAGGGCGAGCAGAAGAAAGTGATGGCAGAGCGAGAGAGAGCGAGAGAGAGACAGAGCAGAAGAGCACCGAAAAAAAAACTCTGCCGACAACTTAAAGGCGTTAATGGTCGTTTGTTTTATGAGAAATTGCCAAAACGTGAGCTGCATCCCCAAGCAAGCCAGCAGCGGCGCTGGCAGAGGGTGGGATGCGGGAGGGAGGCAGAGCAATGACAGAGGGCCAGAGTGAGCAGGCAAGCAGCGGGAAGCCAAGACAGTGGAAGAGTGGGGAGTGCCAGCGAGACATCAAAGCGCCCAGGATCAACAGTCGCCAAAGCGTGCTGCTGTAGCTGCTGGCATATCACGATGATGCCCCACCGACACTCCAAAGGGGAGCGCCAGCAGCAAGCAGCCAGAAGGGTATGCCCGACCCGAAGGCAAGACTGAGCACACATGACAGAGAAGAAAGCGCATGATAGCTGCTAGAACTCATTTCCTGCGCATCTATATCGAGATGTTGTTCAAGATCTAAATCCACCATTCAATGAAATAGTAAATATATTCTATTGGGATGTTTGCCACAAACAGAACACGAATAAATATACCCTTTACTCACTGCGTTCATCAATAGCCAATAGCCGATACCCGACAGCCGTTACTCCATCCATCTCGTTTGTTGCCTACATCTCAGAGACAAATGCCAATAAGAGTACCTCAAGCGCTTTCGTTATTTTTTCTTTATTATGGAATTGTTATGGCATTCTGTAGCCAAAATAATCCTACAAAATAAGTGGGAATATTTGTGTTCCATGCCATGCCATATTCTTTACCTGCCCAGGGTATATTCCACGTTGAAAGTGCCAAAGTTGGAGGGCTACTCAACTTGCTACAACTTGTTCGTTTTTTAACTCGCTCTCCGGCAGTTCACCCGCTGGGTGTTGGGGTGTTGGGGTGTTGGAGGGCTGGTGCCACGGACGTGTCTCAACCTGGCAGAAGGAAGGTTCAACATTTAAATGAGTCTGCACCACAAAGAACGAAACAGAGACTGTGCTGCTCTCTGTCATAAACAACACATCGACAATACATTGTCAAACGAGAATCCTCAACTTTGGGTTGTTGGGGAACAAGCGCCATCTGCCAGTGCCACAGCGGGGGCAGAATCTACCGTGCAGCAGCAGCAGCAGCAGCAGCCGCAGCCGCAGCCGAGTCAAAAGAGTCGCAGAGCTCAAGCAGGTGTCAGTGGTCCACTGATTTGTAACCCGTTCATATCCTTGTTCTTTTGGTCATTGTTACGTGGAATTTAATTTCCTACCCGCTGTGAATGGAATCGTATGGAGATCGTTGTCTGGGCGGCCTTTGACCGGCCACTCAACGCCGCTCGAATAGCGATGGCGAGGAGGGGGTGGTGTTTGGCCATTGAAAGGTTTCCCCGGGAAACTCCTTTTTGTCGATTGAAATGCTCTCTCTGTCTCTTTGTTGCTCTCATCATTGTAGAGGATTCAGAATGGGCCCCAGTGGCAAGGCAATTAAATCTATCGCAGAGCATGTGAACATCAGCTAAACTATTCCGCCGATATGGAGGATTCATTCAGAAATTCTGAAATTAAATTTCAGCAGTGGCAAAAAACCATATAAAATTAATCTACAAAAATCAGACACAAAGCTGATGAGTTCTTTCAATAATCTTTGGAAAGTTGTGCTGGATTCAAGTGTCAGGATTTTCGCATGGGAAATGGAAACTAAAATGGGAAATCCAATTGAATGTCGTATGCAAATGGCAAATGTCAGAGACGGAGACGTAGGCGTAGCCGTAGGAGGTAAATATGGCAATGGGAATTCGCAATCGCAATCGCATTCCATGTCCATTCGCTAGATATGAGAAGCGAGCACGGGTACGGGTACGAGTACGAGCATATGCACATATATATGCGAAAAACTAATTAAATCAAAGCAATTGCTGCAAAACGTACTACAGTTTAATTAAGCCACAGCAAATTGTGGCACAGTGGCAGAGCAGAAGCTGAAACAGAAGCAGAAACAGTAACAGAAACAGAAACAAAGCCTCGACAAGCGCTAAATATTTCCTGCTGAGACGGAGACGGACACCACCATCTGTGGGCATCTGGGGGCTCTGGCTTTTGGACCCGCGTGGGGCAGACTCAGAGATTGGTCCCATCAGCTGATGCCCCATGCAACAGCAGCCCGCTGATGCCTTTGATGATGATTGACGGGCGTTGCAAGCGCGTTCGCCGCTGCTGCTGCTGCCATTGCTTCTGTTGTTGCTCGGGGATTGGGGTTTTGCTTGACTCGTGAAGGCGGCATTTGCCTTTCCTCTGCTGCTCAGCTGCTCTGCTGCTCTACCTCTGCCTCTGCCTCTAATCGCATAATCTTCGCAAAGACGCAACGACGTGGCGGCGTCAATTGCTTTGCACTTGCTCCAGAGACCCAAATACTTGTACTTGCTGTCATTTGCTGATGCACATTTAAGCTGCAGCTAGTATCATGCCACAGCTACCCATCCGAGTGGCAGGTTCCTCACCCCCTTCGTGAGTGAACAGCCAGAGAGAAGAGACAGGGCATTGGGAATGCCTGCTGTCTGGCTGCCCTGCCCGGCCCGGCCCGGCCCGGCCCCTGCTGGGGCAATTACCTTGAAGCTAGTTTTTAATCAAATTTTAACATGTTTTTACCCCCAATTTCCTTTTTGGCCTGCCTCCCTTTGTGCTGCCCCCAGCTGTCCTTCTGCCTCCCACTGCCACTACCTCCTACTGCCTGTGATAATTGTGGGCAACAGCACAAAAGTTAGCTCCATGCCACACAGACATGTCTGCTGTTCTGCCTAATTTTTGATACCCCCTTTTTATGGTTTGCCACTGCACAGAGTCCTTCGGTTTCTATCGCAATTATTTTTCTGCATTGAAAGGAAAGGAAATCAATTCTTCAACTAAATACCAGCTGCCGAATGACGGATCCAGCGCATAAATCCGTCCATCTACTGAACATTTCTGTCCATTGCTTAACGAATCTTTAGAGACTCATGGCTAGAGATTGAGGGACTAAAGACATTCCACATTCTAGCTCCGATTAACGTCATCTGGATAAATACTCATCTGATAGAGATATTCCCGATTCGGTCCGCTTGCTTTCGTTTCTTCCTTCTCCATCCCCAATGATCCTTGCATTCTTCTTCTACTTCTGCTGCTTTATTACAGGATATCCGCTGCTTCGTCTTGCATATGTTGGGCTCCATTCCATTCCCCATTTTGATTATTTGTTTTATTTTCTGTTCTGTTCTGATTTGCTCTTCTGTTTGTTGCTTCTTTTTTTTATGTGTGTGGTTTTGTGATAGTTTTAGGGCTTGCCACGCCCGGGGGGCAAGTGCCCTGTGCCAGTGCCTGTGCCGTGCCTTATGGCCACAAATTGTGTGTGGCAGGCAGAGTCGTTCGCCTCCTACTTCTCCATATTCTCGTCCGCTCTGATATGTGTGTGGCGATCGATTTAACGAGAATTTTTCGCTCGTCTGCGATTTTCGAACATTGATGAAAATAAATTGCCAGAAGCATGCCCGCGCCCGCTCCCGCTCCCCGCACCAGCCATAAAGCCAGCACATGTGTGCAACAGAATTTACGAGTCGCAGAGGAGGAGGCGTCGTCTTGCCACTGTAATTTGTGTCTCTACAGGAAATGGAGTTCAGTCTCAAAGAGAAAACCAAAAAAGACACACAAAAAGTTTCGATGATTTCTTGTCCAGTTTTTTTTGGAGGGTTCAATGGACGGGTCTAACACGGATCTCCTACCCGTGTTCGCGAGTTGCGACCTTGATGAGTGCCTGCTTTTGTGCTTGTCACCGCTGACCCATTTTCATGCTGCCCGCTGACCGCTGCTCCCGTCCCTGCCACCGGCACTGTGCAACAAGTTTCGAGGCATACAAATAATTCGTTTTGCTCATAAATCTGGCAGATGCCTCATTCGGTGTGTGGCAAAAATGGGTTCAAGGACACGCGCAGTGGCGCAGTGGCAGCGGCTGGCGTGTTGTCATCTAATTGGATCGCAGCATCGCCACAGCAATACAAATACAAATCTTTCACTCTGCTGCCGCCCCATTTTTCTGTCTGTCTGTCTGTCTGTCTTTCTGTCTGTCTCAGTTGCATGTAAATATTTTCTGTTTCTACTTTTGCTGCTGTTTGTTTGTTCTACGGTGCGTATGCGTAATAATTCATTGGCGTGCGTGCCACTGCCGCCTCCTCTTGAGAGCGGACTCAGCTGAGGATTCAGTTGCAGTTTCAGATCCATTTAGCCGCGTGGGCGGTACAGTTTGAGAGCCACACAACGGCCATGCGGTTCGTGTGCATTAGCGGTCAGTGGGTAGGCGCGGTTGGGGGGTTGGGGGGTTGTATTCTCCTGTGCAATAATCACAATAAACGCCAGACTCCGGACTGAATCTGTGTCAAGCATTCCATTCCACACGGCCACCCGCACCCCTCATCTTATGCTCATGCCCCCCGCCACCATTGTGGAACGGAATTTGACCAATTATTCATTCATACAGCAATGCAGATGGCGGACCGATTGTTGACTCTCAAATTCAGTGGAAAAACAATTGTGTGTGTCATTGTGCCTTTTGGTGGCCCAAGGATGAGGCTTTGTGGCGGCGATCCCACGTGAAAGGGGAGAGCCGAGGGAGACAAACAATAAGTAGCGAAATCTTTGGCAAACAAAATGTGAATTTACTTTGAGTCTCAATTGACTCTGCGGGCTTTGAGTGAATTTTTCAAGCCGTAAAATCTGCTACGAATCGCTCTTTAAGTGGCCATCGATGTGGCCAACACAATATTATTATTATTATTATTATTATGTGTAACACACACCCAAAGAGACTGTGAGAGAGAGAGAGGCAAAACAAAACTCGCAAACTCGCAAAAAAAAAAAAAACTTCACAAAGTTTTGTATTGTGGCACGTGACTATGCTGAGCAGAAAAGGCCCATTCACCACCATCCCAGCAGTGCCAGCAAGTCAGTGGGCAGACGCGCTGCCAGACAATGCTGCCTCAGCCACCAAAAGTGGCAGACAAAACAGCAACAGCAACAGCAGAAATCAAAACCAAAACCAAAAACAAAACCAAAACCAAAACAACAATGCCCCCCAGTCACCCGCAGTGAAGTTTGTTCAGTGAGAAATGTGAGCGGAAAAGATATTCGGAAATACAAGAGAAACTCCAACGTTTGAGGGGCGGCTGCCTGGTGACACTTTTTCGCCGATATACTGCCTACCCACAACACAATTTTCCTTATGCCAATAATACTACTGATATATGGAGGTACTTAATGCCCTTCTGTATGATATAGTGGCAATATCTATGCTGCTTTCAGTGCGGGCAAGAGACATCTGTTCGGTGTATATTTTAGGTAGATATTTTGCATCATCTTCTTGGACAGAAAGTAAATATGTTTCCCAGCCAGACTGACTCAGGCATACACAAGGCAGGAAATCAGAGCATGCCAAGTCCATGAATTTTATGTGATTCTCGAACTGAAAATGTCGCTTTCCCTTTTTTCCTTGGGAATGTCTAATAAATTGTTCTGAAATTAATGAACATTGATATTTAATTACTGCTTTCTCTCTCTCTCTCGCTGTCTCTCTTTGTATGTGTATCTGCTGCTCTCTTGTTCTTTCGCTCTTGTCATGTCTCTGCCATTATCTTTCTAGTTTATCAAAGCATATTCGATAAGGGGATAAGTAAAAGGTGCTTGTCCCATGCACATTTGCCCCACATTCCAATATTTCCCACCCGCCACATACATATGTACACTGAGTGGCAGCAGAGTGTGGGGGGGGGGGGAGTGCAACATGGTAGGAAGTATCGGAAGAGTGGGAGTGGAAAGAACAAAAGGGGAAAGGGTAATAGGAAGAGCATCGAACATCAATTTCATGGATAGATACGATCGCGGGAGCGCGGAGCGGTTATTGTTGGGGCACGCACAAACACACACACATGTTGCACATGTGGCAAGGGCTGCACTTATCAGCCACACCACGCGTCATACGTAAACCGACAAAAAATAGACTAAGCGATTATCAAAAATAAAATAATAGAAAAGAAAAGAAACGAAATTGACACTTGAAATCAATTCTCAATTAGAAACAACACACAAAAGAACTGCATTCGAGTGTCAAGGCATTTGATGCCCTGGAAACATTCTGAGCTGTTCGGGAATTCGCATAACTAAATTAATTTTACTTGAGCACAAAGAATGGAAAATCGAAGGGAAAAATCTGCATAGAATCCAACTTCACGGCGGCCCGGAGGGAGGAGCTTATCGCGAGAAGTTTGTGCGCACATGGCGGGGTGGGGGCAAGCACCTGTTTGGATGCACTGTCCATAACAGAAACACTCCACTCGTCAACAGCAGACTAACAGCTGCTGTGGGCTAACAGAAACTCTGTTAACGTCCCATGTTAATGGGTCGCTGTTGTAAGTTTTCAGTTTTCAGTGTGGTGAGAAGCTGTCTAGTGACACAGTCACCCTAAAACTGCTGTGGCCTGAAATGTCTCAAGCTGGTTGGGCATGGCACTTATGTGGTGTGCATGTCACAGGAAAACTATTCAGATAATGTATTGTTCTACTATCACTCTCAAACCCTGTAACACTGTTAATGGTGGTGAAGTGTGTCACTCTCAAACTGTAGTCACTCAAAAACTGTAAAGGGCATTGCGGTGCCGTGTCCGTGCTTAGCGGTGACCACAACCTAACGAAGCTCTGGGGCTTTCATTTGGTGAAAGCATCAAATGAAATGCCGTAAAGAAGCAAACGCTGCTCCTCTCTCTCTCTCTCTCTCTCTGTCTCTCTCATCACCCTTTTAAAGTATTTTCTAGAAGATAATTTAACACTTTTCCTGTCTCTTTGTTTTCGTTCACAGCAAGTCCCGAACTTTGACGATGACCTGGACTTTATCCTTGCCGACGACGTGTCCCTGCAGCCCAGCGGCAAGGTGGCACTCCATAGAGCCGGCGCCGGCGACGCTCTGCTGGACGGTGACGACGATGACGACGAGGGCTACCTCAACGACGATGACCTGCCCCTCGCCGAGGCCCAGCAGGCAGCGGACGAGGATGAGCAGCTGGGGCAGGGCAACTGGTTCAGCCAGGGCGTGCACCGTGTGCGCCGCTCTCTCTCCCGCATCTTCGGGGGGGATGCTGCTTCTGCCACCGAAAGGAGCAGCAATCGTCGCGGTATCATTGAGCGGCAGAAGGAGCGTCGCCGCAGGGCCAAGGAGGAGCGGGTGCGATCCAAGCTCGACCAGAAGCACCGCCTCCAGGAGCTGCAGCAGCGCCAGAAGTTGCTGCTGAAGCAAATGCCACAACAGCTGCACAATCGTGCCACCGATCCCCGCAAGCGCGCCTCCGAGTCGTACGACGAAACGGAAGGCAGCTCCCCCGATATCGATGAGGAGACGAGTTTCTGTAAGTCCACACAGATCAACCGAAGATCAACCGACTCCCATTTGATGCTTGATTCTTGTTGTAGATCGCACATACTTCACCATTGCCGAGCCCTACACGGACGAGTTCGCGGATAGGAACAGCGAGGCTTTCCTCAACCTGCAGAAGCTGCTCGAGGAGGAGATACGCAAGTTCTTTGACACCACCGTCGACGATGATGAGCTGGAAATACGCAGCAACCTGCTGCGCGTTGAGTGAGTTCATCCATTTAACCCTCGATACGTGTCCTTGACGCCATGTCCCACCTACTCCCTGCACAGTCAAACGGACGATGCCTTCAAGGTGAATGTGATGCTCCAACTGGAGCTGCCCAATCGCATCACAGAGTTCGAGGAGCAACTGCGCGCACAGTTGACCACCTACAGCCGACTGGGACGATTGGGTGCCTTTGCGGATGATATCTTCTCCTTCGAGAAGGTTCACGGTAAGTCTCTTCCTCTGTGTGTCTTTGTCCTCAGTGTCCTTCAGTATTTTTCTGCCGCCGCTGCTGCTGCTGCTGCTGCTGCTGCTACTGCTACTTCCTCCTGCTGTCAATCATCCACTCCCTTCAATCCTGAATTCTGTATGTAGATACCCAGTGGCAGGCAGCAGCTGACACCCCATCATCATCGTCATCAACGACGACACCACCAGCGCCGCCGATGGAAACGCCAGCATCTCCGCCAGCCTTCAAGGCGGGATGTGATGGTGCGTACTTTAACTGCGCCAATGGCCAGCGGATCCCTTGCTATTACCAGTGCAACGGCAGACAGGACTGTGAGGATAACTCGGACGAATGGGAGGACGGCTGCAGCAGATACTACAACGGTGTGCAGCTCCACAGTCTACTCTGCGACTAACGTGGCACTAACCCCCTGCCCCATACTCGTGTGTGTCCCCTCATTGTTTCTGTGACTCCGCAGGAGAGGAGTCTTGCCATTACTTCCACTTGCCTTGCCGCTTTCGCTTCCACTCTATTGTGATTGTCTTTGTCTACGCTTCCGTCTGATATTTGATATGCTGCATCGATTGCTAATTCCATTTGTGACTTCCAAACAAAAACAGAGCCCAGCGATCCCAACGATCCCAACGAGGATCCACTTCCCCATGATCCTACTGGCAGGCCAGAGTCCGATGTCGAGGGTTCCGGCCACAACAGCTGGCCCTCTGGCGGCGACAATGACTTGGGCTGTCGCGGCGATGCCACCTTCCTCTGCCACATCACCGGTAACACCATCTGCGACGAGATGCGATGCGACGGCGTCTACAATTGCCAGTACGGCGAGGATGAGGAAGATTGCTACTCCCCGACCAGCGTCGGTACCAGTCCTGGCCTGGGTAAATGTCAAAGGATTTCCTTCACTTCCTAGCGATCGTCATCGAATCGAATCGAATCGAAACGTATCGCAACGCATCTCTAATCCCGCATAGATCCGTTGTCATCGCATACTAAAACTCTAGATAGTCGTAGAATCGGCCAATCTTCCATTACCACCCCCCCCCCCCCCCACCCACCACGTTCATCAAGAAATCAGCGATTGACGATCGAAAGTCCGTTGTCTGGGCAAGAATAATAGCTGATCCTTATCGATTAACTAGTTATGTTTGCTATCGAATAATCAACGCTGATTGTTATCGATTATTAAACGCGATTCTTACTTGTCTAGAAATCGATTAATGATGACTAATTATTTCTCGTTAATTGCTATCGATTGAATGTCGCATATTGCTAATTTGTATCGATTAATTATCGCAGATTATCGAACAGCAATCGTTGATCGATTCTCATATTGATTGTCGATTTTCGATTGTCGATCGCCGGTCGCTGACGTTTTCATTCGTAAATTCGTTCATTTCGCATTCCATTAATTTTGTTGCTTTACTGATTGCTTTTGTTTTAATTTGGAACAATTTCCTTTTTGATTTGCGCTTCTTTCGTGTGCTTTAGTTTGCACTGAAGATCAGTTCAAGTGCGACGCCACCTGCCTGCCCCTCGCATACCGCTGCAATGGGCGTGTCGAGTGCCAGGATGAGACCGACGAAGCAGGCTGCCAGCCGCCGCCGTATAACAGCGGAGACCGTGCATCCGAGGCACCCGTTGATCGTGATCCAGAAGATTTAAGTTCCGAGAATGGCGACACCGTATCCGAACCAGAGCGAGAGCCAGAGCGAGAACCAGAGCGAGAACCAGAGCGAGAGCCAGAGCGAGAGCCAGAGAGCCAGAGCCGGAGCGAGAGGAAACTCCAGAGGAATCTCCAGAGCCAGATACAGGTCGAAATGAAGTGTGGTCTCCGGGTGAGTGGATGTTTTATTTGATTTGATTTGATTTGATTTTATTGTGACTTATATTTGCCAAAAATTATATTTCATTTCGATTGTTTGCCATTAAGTTTTTAAGTTCTATCCCCCATCCCCACGAATGCGCGCGATCTCCGACGACTATGCTACCATTCGGGAGCGTGGCGGGGTGGAGCGGGGCCGGCTACCCGCTGATCTCATCCGAGAACCGCGGAAAACCATTCGAACGAGCAAGTAATACGCATGGCATTATTATGCTCTGTAAAATGGCAAAAATAAATTCCAAAAATTAATTGGCCCGATAAACGGAATATTTCCATTGAGTGGAAATAGTTTTTGGCTTCTACTTCTCATTCTTCCATTTGCTTTCAACTTGAATTAAGTTTTGCCATCATCGAGAATTGGGTTGAATATTCGTGCATATTTGCGGGTGATTTTCTAATGGATTTCCAGTGGCAGCCGCTGGGGAGGAATATTCTGCCGCATGCCAAATTCCAGCGTTTGAGATTGCAATGAATATGTAAATATATGTACATATACATATGTGTATGCATATTTTATGTTTGCATACATACATATGTATGTATATATTTTTTCTCTGTTAATTACCTCAAATTCTTGCATTGCATGTGCGTATTGTATTTCAAGGAAAATCACGCCATTTTCCTTTAAATCAAAGCGTACAAATGATGCAGCTCTCAACCATTTCGAATTGGGGGAAATTCCCGTAAATATGTGCGAGGTGGGAATGCTCTTTGAACTGCCAGTCCATGCCACACACGTCGTGTATTTTGTTACACAATTTGCAGTCTCGGCCCCGAGCCTGAGAGCAATGCAAATAACTTGATGAGTTAATTACACATAATTTGAATGAATTGGCAGGCAAAGCAAGCAACTAAAGCGAGTGGCTAAATTCTGAATAAATTCAAGTCATTCGAGTCACTCACGAACATTTTCTTGAGACCCTTAAATAACCCTATGCTGCCTATTAGGTAATTATTAATGCGAGTACACCTTGCATGGAAAATATTCACGTTCATCATTGATATTTATTCCAGCACTGCCTAAACTCTAACTTATATAGAAAGTGTCCAAAGATGTGAATGCTTTCGGCAGTGATTGTCGGTTGTTGTGGCTTTTTTTCGTGTCGTATTACATGTGTTTTGGCTTTTAATTTGCTTGCACGTTGTCGTGGATATCAAATCACACTTTTTTGGCCAGCGAGTAAAGTATTCCATTCCATCGTTAAGCTCCAGCTACAGCTCCAGCTCCAGCTACAGCCATTCGCCTGCCATTTACGAGTGCTGTGTACCCACAGTCCTCCCATTTGACCCTGAACAATTCGCATGCGGGGAAGCTCGCTGTGTGAATTGCAGCTGAAAAATAGAAGCATAGAGACAGCAAACAGCAAACAGCGAACAGCGAACAGCAGGCAAACAGCCAGAAACAAGTGCTTTAGCCGAAAAAAAAGTGAAATTACAAACCAACTTTCGACGGCAGCCCGCAGCCCCCCACCCACAGCAGCAACAGCAACCGCAACAGCAATTCCTAGTCCTCCTCCCAATCTCCCGCTTCAGATTACAATATTGTATCTATGAAATATGCCACAAAAGTACAGAGAGAACGCCAAAAAAAAAAACAACAGGCAACCAGAATATGTTTTATAGATGGTGATTTGGTGTCCTGACAGCAGAGAGTTCTTGTGGCGTGCTTTGGTGTGTGTGTGTGTGGGTGTGTGTGGGTGTGTTGGTGTTCCTGCAACATAGCAAAAACAATTTGCAACAGATTAAAATTACCCCTAAGCGTATTATAAACTTAAATAATCCGCTTGCAGCAGTGCCACACGCAACACAACACACACACACACACACACAACCCCCGCCTGCTCCAGGAGCAAGAGCAGCAGCATCCCAGCAGCAGAAGCAGCAGCATCCCAGCAGTAGCAGCATCCCCTTGCCAGAGAGTCGAGTCCTTATTCCCCGTTCGGGGTCTCTCTGCTGCTTCAGCGTCAGCTTCAGCTTCAGCTTCTCTGCTTTTACTACTTGGGGGCGTGTTAAGTGCTGTCAACGAGATTAAATGCAATGTCAGAGGTCGCCCCCCCTTACACACACACACACAAACAGCCCGAAAAAAGGAATCCGCCCAAAGTTGTGTCCTTGGAAATTTAAT
This sequence comes from Drosophila tristis, assembly GCA_018150885.1. NCBI lineage: Eukaryota > Metazoa > Arthropoda > Insecta > Diptera > Drosophilidae > Drosophila > Drosophila tristis. Next base: position 1,647,077 of record JAECWT010000228.1, read on the forward strand.
GAATTTTCAACACTCACACTCACTCTCGTTCCGGCTCCGGCTCCGGCTCTCCTCCAATGGCCATGACTGGGAGCTGCTGCTGAAAGGCAGCGCAGAGTTTTTGGGGGACACAAAATTAGTTGATGCTAGAACCACAGAGAATCTCCTGGGGATGCAGGGCTGATACGGATCCAACCTATCGGTTCTGGGAGCCAAAACGCTGCAAGTGTTCATTGAGCAGCGTATTCTTCCCGGATGATTATGGGATTCATTTTACAATCACGATTTTGTTTGGTATTTCTCTCAAGTCTGGTAAGGATTTTTGCCATGAAATTGTATTCCTTAGTTCAATTTTACCCCAAGAAATGTCATTTATTGGCAGTGGAAATCTACAACATGCCAGACTTAATTTTGTTAGATATAAAATATTCACAAAATATGTAATTAAATATTGCGAAATATTTGCGACTTTATATATTTGTGGGGATCGTCAATGAAGTTTGTCTGCAGCATTGCACTTAGTTGCTGTTTAGGCAATTGAGGAATTAATTTCTCACACATCGCCCTGGCATGAACATCAGCTGCTGGCGGTTAGGGAAGACTTGTGTACCCACAGAGTAGATGGCTGAATGGATGGGATGATTCATTCGCACTCTTGTGTGTCGTTGGATTTCATTCGAACATACCGAATGGGTGTATGACATTTGGGTTAATGAATCTTCTTATTTCAGACCCAGACCCAGACCCAGACCAGGGTCTTTCTTCCTTTCTTTCTTTCTGCTGCCGTCTCGTGTTTTAGTGCTCTCTTCGTGCTGGCTGCTCTGCGGCTTGTGCGGCTTGTTCTGCAACGAGTACTCTTACGATACGATACGATACGATACGATACGATATGTGTGGCTGCAACACGAGAGCATTGCGATATACGCGCACTCGCCTAGGGAGGGAGTGCCTGCTCGTTCCGTTTTGTTGTCGCTCTCTGAAATTTGAAACTTTTGCAATGTTTTTATGATTGTTATTGTTAATGTTATTGTTGGTTTGCTGCTGTTGTTGTTTTTCGGTTTGGTTTCTGGTTTTCATTCTCATTCTCGTTCGCGTACGCGTTCTGTGTTTCTGTTGCTGTTGCTGTTTCTGTTTCTGTTTCGAAAGTGCGTCAATGGATTGGATGCTGTGCACAGCTTGCACTTGAAGCCGCGTGTAAATTGTGTTCTGCTCCACTCTCCAGCTTCACTCTCCATCTCCACTCTTCATCTCCACTCTCCACCTCCACTCTTGTATGATTATGCAAACAACAAAAACTGGGAGGAGCTGTAATGTAATTACATTTCGGAGAGTCGACCCTCCATCGCATATGTGTTGCCCATTTCGTAATTTGGTATTCAAAGTTATATTTATGGCGCTTTTTCTATCTTCTATCGCTCGCTCGCCCGCTCAGACCGCCCGCCCGCCCGCTGGATGTTTTCGGTGGGTTTCTGCGGTCGCATTGAGTTGCTTGATTAAATTTTTGGCCGAAAAGACACACTTGGACTTGCCAGCAGCCACCTCTGCAGCAGCGCACCTCTGACTGAGTCCATGCCACACCACCCACAGGTGGGTCGAGTCAATTAGCAACTGCATCGCCGCCGCGGCTGGGCTCTTGTGTTAAATGGCAGCAGATTTCAATGCTCCGACAACGAAACGAAACGAAAGTGCCAAATGCTCGCCACATGGCGGAGTGCAGTGCGAGTGCCTCGTATGCAAATTGAATTTGCCAGCCAGGCAGTCAGGCAGTCAGCCAACGCTTTTCGCTTTTCCTTTTTCCTATCTTTGTTTTTTTTTGCAGTCCAGTTTAGCTTAGTTTAGTTTTCTTTTCTTTTCGCCTGCTCTTCTCTTCTCTTCGCTTCTCGACTCAACGACAAAAAAGGGCGAACAAATTAAGCCAAAAAACAAGACAAGGGAAAACAAAAGGAGTCGTCGCCACACACAAAATATAGAATAAAAATGCACGCGAAAGTGGGGCGAATGGACCACAGGGATACCTTCGAAATTTGCAACGTGCAGTTCTATCGGTATTCAGTGTTATATCCGACTGCTTATTCACTTGACTGCTTGCCTGTCTGGTGAGCGACAAAGCTTACCCCCCATCGGGCATGTCTTACGGGCTGCTTTGTTTTGGCGCGGAAGCTGATGAAATCATAAAAAATCACAAAAGCAAACAATGGGCTCCACCACCCACCCACTTTAACTGTACCAGCATCTACCACCATCACCATCACCACCCATGGGGCTGTGCATGTCTGATGAGCTTTTCCATGTGTGTGTGTGTGTGGGTGTGTGTGAGGGTAAAAAAAAAAGTGAAAATCTCTGGCCGCGACTTCCGTTGACGCTGCTGCTGCTGCTTCCTTCTAGAAAGTGTGTATGGGTGTGAGCTAACTGCTTTATGAGTGAATGAATCATGAACTAAGCAGTGCAGTATAGTTATGTCCGGTCGGGAGGGGGCGGCTCAAAACCCTCCACGCAGGCGTAACAAATGGAAATCGGTAAGAGGCCCTGCAACATGCTGCAAGCAGCATCGCACTGAATGCCCTGGCAACACTTTCCGAGGCACGAACCTTTTGCAACATGTGGCCTCCGACGGGAGCCAAGACCCCACCTGGTTGGCTGTGCTCCCTCGTGTGCCGATTGCCGACTGCCGATTGTCCCAGCCCGAAGCTCCGTTCATACCAAACGGCGTCATTGTCGTGTCGTAAGAAGTGGTGGAGGGGGGCCAAGCAGCTCCGAGAGGGCTTCGGGTGGGTGTCGTTCGTTCGGCTATGTTGCCGTCGTCGTCGTCGTCGCATCGTCGTCATCGCGTTGGCGCCTGCTCAACGCTGCTTGAGCGTTTTGGGGCCGCGCGCTGCAGCGCTGCGGAGCTTGCGCCCGCTGGGGCTCGTCGCGGCAGCGTCAGTTCAACGTGAAGCGTTTGCGTGTGCGTTACGTTGGCGCGTGTTTCAGCATCAGGCTTCAAGCTTCCTCCAGCTCTCGGCATCCACACACAGTCCACACAGCCTGCACAGTCTACACAGTCCTGTGACTGCAGCTCCCAAATCTCCAACAATTTTCCAATTCAATTTTTTTGTAAGCCAAAACAAACCGTTCAAAAGTGCCGCGAGTACACACGTACCTTTTTTTTGTTCTAATTTTTTTTTAATTGTGTTACAAATTAAACAAAAAACTAAAAACCAAACCAAAAAAAAACCAGAAAACAACAACAACAACATCAACAAAAATAGATTTGTGCAGCTTTTGGAGTGCTCTTCTGTGTGGCAGGATCGTTGCAGGCCCCGAACGCATCCTTAGATCCCAAATGTTTTGCAATTTTGAGGGAAAAATGTTTGTTTTCTTGTGGCTTAACTCTTTTTTATGGCTAAGTCTGTTCTGTTGAGATTAGCGCTGCGCGTAGCGGGGAGCGTGTGGATTTGCTTATCTCATTTTTGCATATGCAGATGGCAGATTGTGCCTAAATCCCTGCCCAGTCGTTGATATTTGTTCTGTGAATGCGATTTGGGGGATTCCCCCGGAAAGCCATTCACGGCAATGCCAGAGTGCTCGAATTATGTCTCCAAATTTCTCAAAAGTTAATGAAAATTTAAAGCTGGGAATGAGGCAATCGTTTTGTAACCAAAATTGTTCCACTGCCGTATGCTTATTGCTTTGTGTGTGTCTTTGCAATCAGTTTGAGGAGCAGTCCATAACGAACAGAATCCGATAAAAGAAACACATTCCAAACTACTTCCAGATTTTGCCTTGGCATTGGGTATTTTCGCTAAGGGAAGCTGGCTTTAATGTTCCGAAAGAACTCTAACGCCTTGAGCCTCTTCAGTCTGTCAGCTTCAGCTTCAGTTTCAGTTTCTTTCCTTTGAAATCTTGTGTAGGCGAAGACGCTGCTCACCGCCGAAAACTCGTAAGTGATATCTTGCAGCTGCCTCCCGGCGCAGTTTCATTCGAAACAAGCGAATCTCTTGGATAATGCCGTAGTGTTTCCATCCAAAATATGTGGCCACACTCAGCAGAAACGTCAAAACAATGCACCACTGCAGCGGAGAGTGTAATCTTTTCTCTGACCAAAAGGGTATGCAAATATTTGCCATTTGGTTATTAATTTGTCCCACACCGATCAGTGCTGGTTGACTGGTTGACTTCTTGCCACATTTTGTGGTTCTTGCGGCGCTTGTTCTTGTTCTTGTTGCGCTTGCCATTCAATGTTGTTCTATGTTGTGGCTGTTGGTTTTGTTGAGTCGCTTGCCTGTTGCCAGGTCGTAAATCTCCGTCAAAGAAGTCGATTCGGCTTTGGATCGGTTCAGATCGGTTGGGTTTTCTCTGCATACAGATACATACAGTAAGTGAGGGCTGGCGAGGCTGCAGAGGAAACCCAACGAGAAATTGAGCAAATAAATCTCGATCGCTCACGCAAGACAAAGCAAACAGGGGAACAGGCAACAGGCAACAGGCAGCAGGGGAAGAACACACAGAGAAATGCTAAATATTCCTGACACTGATTGCACCTCTGATGTGTCTTCTCTCTCTCCATCACCATCAGCATCTCCATCTGCATCTCCATCTGCATCTCCATCTGCATCGATTGGATGTGCCACCCAAAATAGTCAACGGGGGGAGGGAGCGGTGAGTGGTTTGTAGCGTGGAGCGTAGGTGAGGGGTGCCGTAAGGTGGCTAGACCCTGTGTCTAAGTGATCGCTGACAAATTTCCCTGCCCCTCTGCACGACAAAAATATCCATCCAAATATGGACGGAATACGAATACGAGACTATTTTCGTTGGCATCGCAATGAACAAACACACAAAAATGGGTCCGCCCTGCTGCTCCGATTTTTGTGGCTGGTGTGTGTGGAATGCTGCTTCCCTTTCAGTTCTTTCTGCTTGGGCTCTGCTTGTTTTCCTCCAGAACTTCAGTTCTGTTGGGTATTTTCGGGTCTTCGGACAGCTCTCGAATGCAATTTGCTTGCCTCTGCAGAATGGTGCCCATTGAAATGTTGTCTCACAGGGTCGCTTCGGATTTGCGGGGATCGTCTTGCGCATTGGTGGGAAACGTGCGCGGATTTGCTGACAACGTAAGCGCTTTTTTTATTATCCGCCAGTATTTGAATTTCACTTGGGAGCGAGCTGCAATTCTGGTAAAATTGTGTTGCCTGGCGAAGGAGGTGGGTAGCGATTTCGGTGGCAAACCGATGATTGAGAGTTTGGGAAAAAGATTTAAAGATCAAATATGCTGCATGGGCAGGAGATGCACTGCTAATGCACTGCTGATGCACTGCTTTCAAGGTGGGAATTATTCTCCTACAGTTTACAATTAGCGTGGAGTGAATCTACATATTTCAAGCAGTTCGGCCAGGCGGTTAAACAGCCTGTCTCCTTGAACAGCCAAATCAGAAGCTTTGCATACTTTTCTTTCGAGCCAAACACACAAAAACTTTAATTTTAAATGGCAAATAAATGCATACCAAACTGCATATTTGGTTGCAATGCTGCCATGAATGTTTTTCCAACTAATCATATTTCCATTCCAATTATCTGTTTGAAATAAGAAGACACAAATTTGGCAGGCTACTGATAAAAATAAAGGAAAGCCTAATTAATCCAGCTAGAACTGATGCCTTTCAGTTGCTGAAGCACTGCACATAAATCTGTGTGTTTATATGTATTTGCAAGCATAACAATTTTGAGCGGAATGACAGGAGACGGTGGAAAGAAGCAGTTGGATGGCTGTTCTTATCTAATAACAATAGAAAATTGAGCCACTTTTAAAATAACTGAGTAAACAGAACTGAGTTAATAAAGGGGGGGTGTTGGTATGCAAGAAGTTCGAATTACAAAGGAAGAAGTCTGCAGGCAGCTTTTTATTATGCTTTGCACTGATGCAGATGAGAGAGCAAGCAGCCTTACTTAAGCACTCAATTGAGACAGCAGTACAACAGTATGCCACAGCATGCAGTTCGATGGAAGCAGGCTTATCAAGCAGTGAAACAAGAACACAAAACTTGACTACTTTGTTGTTGTTTTGGCATTTATTCATGCCAAAAAAACAAAATAAGTCGAATATTTGATGAGGCAGCCAACGAATGGTCAAAAGAGTGTGGCAGGTTCAAAGAAGCTGCTGCTGCTGCTGCAACCGGAAACTGGCATAGCGGCTGCCAATGGAGTTGCATTTAGAAATATGCATCATTAATTTTAATGACTGTTAATATGGTTTTAACAGGATACAGGAACTTAATAGCATTTTGTGTTCTTAATGACTCTGGCCAGCCGACGGCGGCGGAGACGGAGGCAGCGGCGTCAGCGTCAAAAACTCATCATTAGAAAACATGGGAAAAGAGCCTGCCTCCTGCCTGCCTCCTGCCGGCTGTCTGCACGCCCACTGTCATGTGGGCGGAAATGGAAGTTTTGAATGGAGATTGCTGAATAGCCATGAAAGAAGCAGCTCCTCTCTTTTTGTGCATCTCATTAGTGGGAGGTATGAGAGGCTGCTGCTGCTGCTGCAGCTGCGTTTTTGCTTTGGTCTAGGCTTGGACCATTGTGCAGGCCGACTGCCACCAACGTTCAACTTTAAACACGGCGCTGCAATTCCCCCCAATTATTATGCGTAACATGTTGGGTAACCCGAAACTTTGCCAGGTCTCAGTGATGCTCTGCCGCACTGCCGGACAGAAAAACGGTTGCTAGCGGCAACCACTTACCGTTTTTGGACAACTAAAAGCATTCCTTTAATGTTTAGTTAATTGAAACATACTCGTGCAACATCAGCAGCAGCAGCAGCAGCAGCAGCAAAACTGCTTTTCTGCTTTTTGTTATGCCTTGATATAAAATATGGAAAAATGCAGGCATCTTGCCAGAAAAGCCGCATAAACAACAAAGCTTTTAGGCGCGTATCTCACAGACACCGATAAAGCAAGCGCACCACCCGAACACCCCTTACCCGTCGCCTGGGTAAGACCATGGGGATACCCATGCCCACCGCCGTTTCACATCTTCAACGGGCACTTGGTGGATGCCACAGCGCGGCATATACAACATATTGAGTGGCACATATACCCTTAGCTGTTTGCTGGCCCAGGGTAGCAGTAGAAACCTTTCACATTCAACAATCGACAGTCCGACACTCGACTTTGCACTCGACTCGCGCATATGTCCAGCGTTTGGTGTGCTGCTGCTGTCTGCTGCCTGCTGCCTGGCTGCCTGCTGCTTCTGTGTCCCTTGCTGCACGTGTGTGTGTGTGTGCGCGCCACACCCACAGAGTGACTGAATCAAAGCGAGTGGGTGAGCGGGATGGTGGGCTGAGCGCAGGGGGCATGCAAAAAAGTATCTCAAGTTCAAGTTCATTAGGTCTCACGGCATGTCGCACAACAGCAGCAGCAGCAGCAACAGCAACAGCAACAACAACAAAAAGTGTTGAATAAATAAATGCCAGCCGCAATTTGTTGTAATTTATGCGCGAAACATTTTTCATTCTTCGTTCGCTTTTCTGGCAAATTTTGTGCAAAATTTGTGTAACAGCAGGGTGTGGGGAGGGGGGCGGTGGCAGCAAATGGGGGCAGCAAATGGGAGAGATCCCTCAGCAGGAAGAAAATTGCAATTCAGAACCATTAATTGGTCACGTTTCGAGTGTGTGGCAGCGAGTGGCAGCATTAGTAAGCCACGATCCAATGATTCAGTGGCAGATCGCTAATCAAAATCATAGCCGATCATGTGGCATGCGAATATGCGAATGCCCCAACTCAATGCTTGCGTCATCGATTCAGAATTCAGAATTCAGATATCGTTTCGTTTTGATTCCGTTACGTTTCGATTCCGTTCCGTTCCGTTCCAAGGGCGAAAGACTCGTGTTCGAGGGACGTGTGGCACTTGGAATCGGCATTGGAATTGGCACTGGCATTGGCATTGGAATTGGAACAGGGAATGAGCCATGTGTTCCTTACATGCACATTCCCTTTGTTCCATGCATTCTGTGTGTCTATGGCTGGCCTTCCCTTCGCTCCGTAGTTGCCACAATTAACTTCTCGATTTGCAAACATTTTTGCGGGAAATTCTTGCAACTTCGATCACTTCCATTCATCAAACAATTGGCATGCAGAGTGGCTATCCATCTACCATCTGGCTAGCTATCCACCTAACTATTTGTCACACTGTGTACCCTCGACAGCTGCCGGTCCATGTAAATGCAAATGTTTACGGCGCTCCCTTTATCCATCCACGCAACTATTTATCCCCCCCATCTTTTTATGCTCTGCTCGTTTTATTTAAAATTACAATTATTTATCCCGTTCAGCTACGAAAGAAATTCTAAGCCAGAACACCATCTTGGCAATCTTTCAATCGAACTCCCTTTGGGGTTTCCTCAGAGTATCCTCCCAGAGCTTGCTCCAATGTTAGATCTCTCGAAAAATTTCCCTCAATCTTGCCACAATCTTTTTTCACAGCAAAAAAAACCCATCTAGGCTTTCATCTTGTTTCTTTTCTCTCAAAAGCATATCCATAATGCCGTCGGGGGGGGCATAAGAAAAAATTAAGGGATATGGAAATATATTTTTAAGGATTTTCTTTTGCCCAACAATTGAATGCTGATGAAGGCCTCCGCAGCGGGTGGCCAGGGGCAGCGGCACCCACTTGATGAGGCAGCAATGTGAGGCTGAAGGTTACAACAAATGCGTGGGTGGCAGGGGCTGAAGGTTGTGCTCTGCTGTGTTGTGTTGCGTTTATTTAAAATTAAGCCAACACTTAATGTGGCACAGACACAGCGAGAGAGTGGGAGAGAGAGTGGGAGAGAGAGTTGCTCTTTCCTGGCGCTGCTGCTGCTCCATAGACAAAAACGGAAGTGTCCAATGCTAAGGTCCGGACGGGACGGGCTGGCTGCTGCCTGCCACTAAAATGGGTTGTTGGGGGCATGAGCATGAGCATGAGAGGCGCTCTTCATTGCTTTCATTTGTAGCGGAAATGTGTGTTAAAGTATCCTTCTTCTTCTTTGTCGCTTTTTTGCTTTGTCGCTGGTGTCGCCTCCTGTGTGCGGAAGTGTCGCCTCAGTCCGTGGCTCGGGGGGTTGGGGGTTTCGTGTCGCCTGCTGTGATTTTTATGCGCCCCACAACAGAAAAAGGAACAGAACAGTGCAGAACAGAACAGAACAGAACAGTTGAACAGTTTTCCGAGCACTCCAAAAGCTGCTGCTGCTGCTGATGTGTGTGTGTGTTGTTGTTGTTTTGGGGTTTTCGGTGGCATCCTCTGAAGGAAAATACTCTATAATTTTTCCCCTAGTTTGAGTCCGGCTTACGCATCCGCCGTAGCAGCAGCAGCCGCAACAGCAGCAGCCGCATAGCCGATATCCGCACGGCCACACACATCCGCAATGGGTAGGCGGCTGTGGGCAGCAGCCCTGTGGCTGCTGTGCTCCCTCCTGGCCCTCGAGCGGCCCGAGAGCACCCAGGCACGTGGCTCATGGATCTCCTTTGGTAAGTTCTTGACCCTGCTCCCCCCGCCACCCCGCCACAACCGTATCCCTTGTAGTCGTAGCTGTGCGATCGATTAAATCGAATCAATCTGGCAGCGGATGGGAGACGATGCGTGTGGATGGCAATTCATTTCAATCGAACGCATGGCATTCGCCATTCATCCCATTTTAATTGCTGCACAAGTGACAACAATTGCCACATGCTGCAGGAATGCAGCTGCAGCAGATGACGATGATGCTGATGCTGATGCAGAGATTGCCAGTGCAAGTGGCTCGACTCGACTCTCGACTCGACTCGACTCGACTCTCGGACTCTCGAGGCTCTTGAGTCTTGAGTCTTGCGCAAATCTAGGCTAATTGTTTGTCGCTGTTGTAATAATGATGCCAGCCACCAATTAATTTGCACAAACATCTTAATTTAGGAACAGCGTGAAGAGCCCGCACTCAACAGACTTGCAACACCACAGAGATCCACACACACACACACACACACACACAACACACAGAGATACATAGCTTTAATCTAAGAATAGAATGTGCCATCATCGTGATAAGCAGATGACAAAGAATGCCCCTATCCTGCCCCCACAGCGGCAGCAGAGTGGAGTTCCACACAGACAGCCAGTGGCAGGAAGCAGTGCAGATCACACTCGACAGATGGCTAAGAGAGCCACAAAGCAGCGCGAAACTGAGGCAACCAAATGCCCAAAGAATGAATCTGCTGGGTGCCTCAATATATTTTCTACTTCCGCGAATACTTGAATCAAAATGGATAGCTCTTGGGCAGCCATATTGTTCGCCATATCCAGTGATCAGAGTCTTGCTTCCGCCCTGGCCATTGTAGGGGTTCGGGCTGGGCTTTGTCAGCGTGCTAACTGTTTTTGTTTTGTTTCTAGGCCTTTGGTCACGGTCAGTGGGAGAAAGATCAGAGAGAGAAGGAGAGAGAGAGAGACATCGGATACACCAGGAATAGAAATAGAGAAGCAGCCAAACAATAGAGCAGAGGCACCGCCACCGCCACCGCCAACCGGCTGGGCGACAGGGGGGGAGACAGGGAGGCGGTGCAGCTCTGCGGAGAAATTAAAAACTGTTTGCCGTGGGGGGCCCCCAGTCAAGGGAAGGGTACTTACAACAATGTCATCCTTGACTTCATTAAACGTAACTTGATCTCAATTGAAGAGCTGAGCTGCAACCTCAGCAGGCAGGCAAACAAACAAACAAACAGAGTCACGAGATAGATAGATGGATAGTCTCTGCCTATGCGCGTACTCCTACTCCTACTCGCTGAGTATTTGCCGCACTAATCGCTGCAGAAGTAACTCCAAAGTCATCAGCATTTAGCGGCAGTGTGCGAGGGGCAACTGCAACGCGAGTTGTTCGACTGCAACTCTAATAATTTGCTGGACAGCGAACAGCCAGCAGTTGAGGTGGGGCCACACACCCACTCCATTGTAGGGCATACAATTGTCGTGGTGTTTGCACTGAAAACCTTTCAATTCGGAATTTTCTTGTTTGGCTTTGGCTTTGGCTTTTGGCGTTGGCTGTTTGTTGCTCCGAATTGCTGCTGCTGCTGCTGCTGCTGGAGAATAATGAATTGAGAAATGTTTATTTTTAGTACAATGTGCCACACACACACACACACACACACAGCTGCACCCCCTTGCTGCCTGCTCTGGTGGCAGCGAGTTTTCTGGTTGCCTGCTCTAAGCGCTTCCTGAAAGCCAAACCCAAGCCCAAAGCCAAAGCCAAAGCCAGAGCCCAACGACAAGTGAAATGTAATGAAATGAAATGAGATCTGCTGAGACTCTTGAATAAATAAATGCTAAGGGCAACAGTTTGCTGCAAAGAGAGTGAAAGAGTGAGAGCGAGAGCGAGAGCGGGCGATGGAGAGGGTGAGTGCCAAGGGGGCAAGTTGCATGTTGCTCATGCGCTGATGTAAGCGCTTGGCTACGCGAACAATTAGAAGAATACAAAAAACTAAAGAAAAGAAAAGCACAGAACAGAACAGAACACAACAGAACAGAAACGATTTCAATGGCAGTGCATTCTGTGCCTTGAAGTGCATTTTCTATTTACAGTTGGGCAGGAACTGTGTGGCTCTCCAACTGCAGTCGGGCAGGCAGGGCAAGCAGGGCAGGCAAGGCAAGGCAAGGCAAGCAGGGCAGGCAGGCAGGCGCACTCAGCCGCTCTCCTTTCAGCTCTTCTTTCAGGGTTAACTCTAGACATTACACTTGTCGTTCGCTTGTTTACCGTTTGGTTTTGGATTGTTTGCCTTTGCCTTTGCCTCGCGTTTGCGTTTGCCGTTCGCAGATTAAAGTTTTTTTTTTTGCTGGCCGAGATAGTTTTATGCATACCCTGTAGCAGCAGCCCGTCGGCGCGAAAGGGCATGATGTATGCGGCAGGCGGCAGGAAAGAAACGAATAATAAAATTATACGTGCGACTCCTTTACTGCTCATGGCAAGGAGTTCTGTGGGTGGGTTTGGGAGGCACTTCGTGAGCCCTTCACAGCATTCAAAATATTGTGACTTATCCATTTACTTTTATTTATTTATTTATTTTATGATTTATTTTATTTTTTTATATATTTTATATATATTTTATATATATATATTTTTTTATTTATTAATTTTATTATTTATTTAATTTATTTATTTATTTTATTTGCCTGGAAAGGCGTTCATTAATGGGTAATCGCCAGTCGCAATGCCATAGTCTCTCTCTGCTGGCCCCACTCATTTGTTCTGGCTGTTCTGGCACTGTGTGTGTTGTGTGTGCTGCTGTTGTGCTGGTGGTGCTGGTGTCCATACACGTATGTCGGCGTGTGTACGGCTTGGAGTATCTGGCAGCGGGAGAACCCTTCACTGGCCGACGGGCGAATAGATTCTGCCTTGTAGTATGACTCGCATGTAATTTGATGCTTATGCCATTAACAAAAATGTCAAAACGTCTAAATGCCATGGGGCATGCCCCAGCATACACTCTCGCAGCCCCCATCCCCCCAGCCGCAGGCCCAGCCCCAGCCCCATCCCCATCGCATCCCTTTTGGGGAGTAACTCTCTGTTGCTGGTGCCACCGCTCCTTGAGGGGGCACGTAATTTGCTTGCTGCTTGTTGCTTGTTGCCTGAGAGTGGGCGGCGCGTGCGAAATGTCAGGAAAACTGCGTTTGCAAAAGTTTTCGCATGTTGTTTTTATTCTTTTTTATTTTTTATTTTCGCAATGTGAAGAGTGAAAACTGGCGAACAAAAAAAAAAACAGAAAAACTCCACAGACGGAATAGGAATTGGAATCAGGAATAGGAATAGGAATCAGAAATCAGAAATCAGGCAAGAGGAATAAGGATCACAAGGAAGGAAGTGTGGGAAAGTGTGCGAAAGTGTGGGAAATGGGGAAATGGCAATGCGAATGCGAATGCGAAACATTGTCGCTGACAATGGGCAACGCGCGAAAGCAGAGTGTGGAGAGGGGAGAAGCAGAGTGGCGGAGAGGAAGGAGATTTCGTGTTTAGCTGATTAAATACGTGACTTAATTCTTTGGCTGACAGCAGCAACAGTCTGCGCTGCCAATCCCCCACGCTGCCCCAACACCCGGGGCAATGCCACTCTACAGTATCTTAAAGATACATTTTGCCACCTCTCGCAGACCCAGCTGAGACTCAGCTCAGCCACAGCTCAGCCACAGCTCAGACTCAGCTATGTGCATGCAAATTTATGCAGCTTGTAAGTGCAATTTGAATTATCATTTGATTGGGCCCCTCGGACTGCTCTGATCTCCGATTGACAGGCCTCACAAGCACTTGGCCTTCGCTCGAAGAAGTCTCTGATAGATACACTGATGCCCAATGCATGCTGTTAATTGCAACAGTATCTGTATCTGTATCTGTATCGGTATCGGTCTCTGTATCGCTATCTGTGCCGACATAGGTACATGCTACATACATATGTGAAGTGTGTCTTATTTATTAATTTGTGGCTCACAGTCGCCATCGCCTCGCTCTTGTCATTCTATATCTATCTATTTTTATTTTATTTGCCGCTCTATGCAAATGCCAGACCAGACGCTGACAGACCTGCATGACAGCGACAGCAACAGCGACAGCAAAACAGAAACAGCAACAGAAACAGCGACAGCAACAGCGACAACGGACAACGGACAACACAGCAACGGACGGAGCAGACCAGCGACCAGCCGACAGCCGGCAAAATCGACATTGGACAGCAAAAGTGAATTTACGAGCACAATGCAGATGCAGCCAACAGCTACGGCGACGGCTACAGCTACAGCTACAGCTACAGCTCCAGCTAGAGCTCCAGAAACAGCCATAGATACAGCCATAGATACCGCATAATGTATCTAACAGATAGGCGAGCGCGCGGCCTGCCATCCAACTATTCATCCATCGAAAAGGGAAACTGCGGCGGCATTTGAATTGCGAAAAAGGAAATCAATTTGCAAAACGGCAAAACAAAATGAAAAGCTTATGCGAAGAGTGAGGGGTGAGGAGTAAAGGGGGAGGATGAGCTGGTAGGGCATAGGGGGGTGGAGGGCTGAATCGACTATGGACATGCAGGTAAATTATGGAGCGATAGGCAGGCAGGGAGAAACAAATTTAAATATAGAAATAAAGAGAAAGGGAGGTAGAGAGCTAGAGAGCCAGAGAGCCAGAGCGCCAGAGTCAGAGAAAGAAGCAGATGGAAAGATATGGCAAATCTACGCGACATAAACCCAGATAAGAAACACATTGGGAGATATCTTCAGATAAAGATATTAAAAGAAATACATAGATAATGCAGCAGAAGAGAAAGTTACCGCTAGCAGCATAAAGATATGGCAGCAATAAGCGATAGGCACTCAAAATAGAAGACAGACAAAAGGATGTGGCTGGCAAAAGGGATGCGAATAGATATGCAACTGATGGATGGGCAGCAAGATAGAGAAACGCGGCGGCAAGGCGGCAAATAAGAGTGCGAAAAATGCGCATACGCACTGGTGTGCTGGCAAATGGCATTGATTGAAGGGAAGATCATAATCGTAGAATGAAATTCGTATACGAATTTGTTGCCTTTTTTGCCTGTCTGCCACTCTGCCCATGCTGCCCCACACCCACGCTCTACTCACGCCCCACGCACTCTTGAGGCTGCACTTCACCCACCAATTATTCATGAATCGCCTCCCCCCACGCACACTGACAAGGAATGCCTGCGCGTTGCATTCAATTTCCAGATCTCTCTGGCCTGTCATCACACCTGCCTAATGGGAGTAATTTCGCCCGCCCAAATTACAGGGTATTAGTCGTGTCGACAATGTACTCAAATTGCTGGCCGGCTGCACCCAACAGTCGACGAAGACGAAGTCGTTACTGGGTTACTGGGGAGGGCAGGCAGCAGCAGGCAGCAGGCAGCAGCACAAGCTCTACATATATACATATATATATATATTATATGTATGTATGCACTCGTTTCGACGCGACTCTTATAATTTTTGTATGAAATTTTATCAGCAATGCAAAAATCTGTAGAAGCCCCACCGCTGGTCCGCCGCCACCAGTGGCCCGCCCGTCAATGGTGCGGGTGGGGTGGGATGGGGTGCGGGTGCGGGTGCGGGTGTGTGGGTACGTTATCTAAATGACGGAAAGAATTTTAATCGAGCATCCAAAACGATAAACGATGCCGTCGGCAAAGCGGCAGCTGAAAAGATCAGTGCAAGGAGAAGGAGAAGGAGATGGAAATGGAAATGGAGGGACTGTGTCACGACATACATACATATGTATGTGTATGTATGTATGTATGTGCACAATTTGTAATTACTATTACAGGCAGCTTGACATCATCGCCTGACAGCTGATGCCGTGATAATGATTATGACGATGACGATGATGATGATGATGCTGCAGCTGCTGCCTGATGATGTCAATGCAAATACCAGCAGCCGAGTGCCAAGGAAAGATTGTGGCAGTAGGAAAAGGGAGAGAGGAAGAGAGGGAGAGACAGGCATAAAGTTAGGGACAGCTATTGATAGAGAAAGGGGGGGAAGGGGAGCCAGCGCCAGCGCCATACAAAATTGTAAATTTAAATGTGCAAAGCTCATTCAGCAATAGAAATGTCGAGCCATTGATATTTGCTGCAACGGAAAGAAGTCAACAGAACACACAGATTCCATCTCCTGTCTCCCATCTGAGCAGATGCCCAAGCAGATCCTCCCCCCCCCCTGCTCACTGGGCCTATGGGAAGCTCAATTAAAGCCGCGAGTCCGAGAGAATCGAAAGTGCATTCCAATCGAATGAAACGAAAGCAAAATTTAAATATGACTCCCCCCGCCGCTGAGCCACAGCACTTGGCGCATGGTTCGCATGGTTCGTTATTCAGGCATTCTGAATTCTAGTTATTACGCGATCGGAATGAATCATGTACAGTGCAAGGCTAGGGCGCCACTCTGTGGGGGGGACTGCAGTTGCAGCATCGATTAAGACTGAAGGAAACGATGGGAGACAATGGGCGTGGAGTCAGTCGCTGGCTGTGGCAGCTCCCCCAATCCCCCAATCATTGATACGCTCATTCATCAATCGATTGCATTGTGTCGCACACGAACGATATCTACGAGTATGTATGAATGTGTATGCACGAATGAGTGTGCAATGCATGCACTGATGTAAGACTTGAAGCGCGTGGCCAGCGCTCAGTCAGTCAGTGATGACAAATCCAGAGATCACTTGGCGTACATCAAACGCATTCAGCCGAAAGGAAGTCGAACCCGCGCACCACACATTTAGGCGGTTAACTGTCCTGGGGCCATTGAGGGATGTCCTGGCAAACCCAATGCCAGAGGCTGCTTGGGCAAATGATGCCTCAGTCGAGTAATATTTTGTACAAAAAACACGCATGTAATTCTTGCAGATTGCACAGTGCTGCTGCTGCATGAATCGTCGCTCGTTTGGGGGTCACTTTATGGGCTAAACACAAGTCTGCCCATAGCCATACCCATACCCTCTCCCTCTTCGCCGCTTACTCTCACTGCCCACTGCCCACTGCCCACTCCCCACTGCCACTCTCAGCTTTCCAGTTCCATTTCCATCTATAACTATTTTCATTTGTTAGCCGCTCGCTGGCCGCATCCCATCCATCGATCAGCTGTGTTCTGATTCATGAATCATTTTTGAAAATGTAACTCCATTTGCATACATACATCCATACATACATACATATGTACATGTGGCCTGTACATGTGGCCTGTACATGTGTCATGTTTTTGGCATTTGGCATTTGGCCTGCTTTTGGCCATGAACTTCATCCTTCAAGGGGGAGACCATTCCAGAGGGGTGCAAAGCGAGAGCAGGGAGCAGAGTGGGAGGTTGTCTGAAGTGGGCGCTCGGGCGGGGCTGCCTGGCTGGCTGGCTGCCTGGCTGGCTGGCTGGCAAAGGGTGAAGCGTGTCCTGCCCCAATCATAGAAATTGTTCTGCGGCTTGCCGCACTCCACACGAATATTTGGTCACACACAAATTGTTATTATGGTTATGTGCCACCCACCCAATTACCCCTAGGCCCATGCCCCCGCCCCACTGCTCACTCACAACCCTTACCACTCTCTGCGGCTCTCTCCCTCTCTCCCTCTCTCTATCTGTCTATCTGTCTGTCTGTCTGTCTGTCTGCCTGTTTCTGCTTGGCATTGCGTGCTCTGCTCGCGATGATTAATGACAATTTTTGGATTGAACCGTGTCTCTGTCTCTCTCTCTCTCTCTCTCTCGCACGAGAAAGGGTGCGCTTCCTGCGCTTCCTACTTATGGCCACTACTCCTGACTCTATCGCACGTGTCTGTGTGTGTCCCTGTCCCTGTCCTTGTCTGTGTGTGCTTTTGACGTCTCGCTGGCCGATAACATTTAATTGCTCAGCGATATATCATAAGATAGCGACCGTCGGACGACCACGACACGACTGCTGAAATGGCTGCCACTTCAAGACTTGAAAATTAAATATATAAACTGCATTTAATATTTGCATATGCACAGGCACTTTATGCATTGCCATTTGGCCAGCCAGCCACCCAGCCAGCCAACCCAGCCAGCCCCTGCAGCAGTCACAGCCAACTGACTGCCACTCCCACTGCCACTGCCACTTCCCAGTTGCCACTGTCACTGCCAGTGCCAGCGCCAGTGCCAGCGCCAGCCCCAGTGCCAGTACCAGTACAACTGCAGTCAAAGCAAACAACTCATAAACCAACAGGCATCACGCATACGACATGTTCCACAATACACATATGTAGAAAATGCCACAGACAATCTGTGCACTTAGCTACACTGCGAAAAACTAAACAATATGCTAGAAAGTGGAGCGTAGAATGTGCAGCACTCGAGCTCCAATGAATGAAGTCTCAATTAACGCTCAAGCACCCACCCTTCAGGGGCAATCTCTTCATTTAAATGTTGTCCCCGTGGGCCAGCGAATTCACTCAAACTGCATACCGATTTACTCGCTAAATTATTCTGCATAGAGGCTTCGCTTGCAGCACTAATTATATCCCTAAATATCTGCCCCTGTCTGTCTCTGCATCTCTCCGCTCCCCGCTCCCCGTTCCCATGAATCTATGGCCAATTTTTTGGCCAAAGCTCATTTATTGTTGCCTTCGGCTGTTCGGCTGTTCGGCTGTTGGTTGCTGCTGGCATGGGACACCGCAAAAGTATTTAAGAAACTTGCAACACAGAAACATGGGGCAGGCTCTGGCTCTGGCTCTGGCTCTTGCTCTGCCTCCCGCTTTTGGTTTTTCGTCTTCGTCTTTGCTTTACTGTTTTGTGTTTTGGGTTTTCAGTTTCCGTTTGCTGTTCTCCCTGTGACTTTTGTTCGGTGCCCAGGTCCTGTGTCCTCAGTCAGTGCTCTGGTGCCTGGTGCCTGGTGCCTGGCACGCGCTGACACTTTTACTTTGTCCATAAGACGAGGCGGCAGGAGAAGCAGCAGAAGGAGAAGGAGGCGGAGCCACTGCCACGGTAGGCGGCAACGACAACCGGTAACCGGTAACCGGCAACCGACAACCGTCAACAAGCTGCCAAAGGAATGAGCAAAGCCAGAGAAAAGCGAAACAACTTAGTCCTGTTGGAGTTTTGTGTTCCGCTCATCGCTGGGGCTCATCAGCAGCGGATTCTCTTGGGCGAAGGGCAGCCCTCAACCCCTTAACCCCTTAAGCTGTCAGCCGGCATGCAGTTGGACATAATCCTCAGTCCTCCATTTATGCCCACACTGTATTGCCGATTTCCCAGATATATTTGCTTGGATTTTAAATGAACTGGGAATATCGAAAGGCACCAAAACTGCCAGAACTTCGTGCATTTCCCATGAATGCCGCAGAGTTACATAGCCTCTAGTATTTCTTGATTAATCTTTAGAAATTCGTGGAGCAATCCGTGACTGCCGAACACCCCCCAAACGCAGAATGCGTAGAAAAATAATACAAATAAATAAAATAATATTCGTGCAACGATTTTTGTGCCATTTCATTGCATACTTTTGGGCTGCCGTCGGAAAAGAGCATTTCCCCCAGTCGGCACTTGCACTCCTCCGCTCCGCCGCTCATCCTCAACGCCGATCCACCGCTCCACCGCTACTCCGCTCCTCCGCTCCACCGCTCCACCGCTCTCTCTCTCTCTCTCTCTGCCTCTGCTGCTAGGCTGTGGCAAACTTCTGCAAATTAAAAAACAAAACAAAAAAAAGTAGTTGCCCCTTTTCCTTGGCATTTGCTTACCCCCAAAGTCCAGCCCCTGTTTGTGCGTCTCCTGCTCCACCTCCTTCTGCCTTCCGCCTGCTGCCTGCGGCCTGCGGCTCTTCTGCGGCGGCGACGGCGACGGCGCTTCTGTGGCCACAAATGATAAATTTATTTAATTTGCCATAAATTGCCAGAGTAACTAAGACGACGCACGCAATGACAACGCAAATGTTGCATGCCCCTCAGCCCCGCACACCCGCCACTCGCCACTCACCACTCCCTCTCTCTCCCGCTGAAGTGTGTCTTGCAGGGGGCAAGAAAAAGAACGCAAAAGGCAGCAAAAGTTTATGCAAAACAAGCCACAAAAATTAACGTTTGTCACATTGCGCATGGAATGCGACAAATCAGTGGCAAACTTTAACCCGCAGACAGGTGCAGTGGCGCTGCCACAGCGGCGGGCAGGGGCACACATGCCAACGTCAAACAATTTCATCGATTTAGCAGGCAGGCAGACGAGGAGGAGACACACGGCGGAGGCACACGGCGGAGGCACGCGGCGGAGGCACACGGCGGAGACACACGGTGGAGGCACACGGCGGAGGCTTACACCGCAAAGAGTTTTTCGGCCAACAAGTTGTCGCTGATATGGCCCCATGTCTCTCTCTCTGTCTCTCTCTCTCTCTCCCTTAGTTTTAGCCATTTATCCGTTTTGCTGCCACTGATTTGTGTGCATCCAGTAGTCAGCCAGTGGGATCCATGGGGGGTTTGGCTGTTGGTTGTTGTGCGCCAGGCCAGCAGGCAATGTCAGTCAGATCTACCCGCAGAATATCTCTTGGGTTCTGTTCACTCTTTCTCTATCCAAAATGTAGGAACGTGTAGGAGGAATCTCTTCAGCCATTTCTGCCCCTGAGCCAAGCAAAAAAAGTTCTTTGGAAATTCAAAATAATTACTAGAGTAAAACTAAACTGTTACCAGCGAAGCACTAGCTTTAGCATTATTCTTTGGGAGCTGAAAACCAACCTGCGAAAGCTGCTTGCCTAGCGAAGAGAGAGTCAAGGGTATTTGCTGGTCGATGTGCCAAGTTTTGCCTGTCTTTATGCGACATTTTCATTGTGTGTTTATGGCCTGAAATGAATAAGTGAAATGTTGGCTAGATTGAAGAAGACCAAGAACAAGGAGGAGCCAGTGGAAAGAGGAGGAGAAGGAGGAGAATAGAGGGGTGGCTGGGCTGGCTGGGGTGGCAGGGCTGGCTGGGGTGGCTGGGCTGGCTGGGCTGGCTGGGGTGGCAGTGTGTTCGACTGGCCTGGCGGTAAAGAGGTAAAGAGCTTGCCTGCCACTGCTTGAGCTACAGCAAACAGAGGCACATGCAAAGGCGCACTTAAAACTGCAGACGCCACATAATTGTCGCCCCCTGCAGCAGCAGCAGTGGCAGTGGCTGTGGCAGCAGTGGCAGCAGTGGCAGCATGTGCATCTGCTCTGACAACTGTCACTGGTGTTTGACACGGTTTTGCTGCGCCTCTCTCCGCACCCGCAGCCGCAGCCGCAGTTGCTCCCTCGCCCTCCCTCCCTTGCCAGTGTGTGACTGGGGCGCATCGCGAGTTAAGCAAACTGCAACCAAAAACTAAACACTCGGGGCAACCTTTACGACCCCGCTGCGGTGTAGCGGCAGCGGCAGCAGCAGCAGCAGGTCCCCTCCACAGCTAATGACTCATTAAATAACGCGCCACAGGGGCAGCTGCGCATCGGATCGGTGGGTGCAGAGACATCGGTGGCATGTGGCATGGGGCATGTGGCATGGGGCTGCCAGTGTGTGCATATTCATGAGCTTCGTGTTAAGCTGCCATTTTGACGTTGACTGTTGGGGGCATAGCCGTGTTTGCATAGCCGAAAAAGGCCGAACGGCGAACGCAGAACGCCCAAAGACGAGTGCATATGACTATGAATATGAATATGAATATGAATCAAGCCATCAATCAGGCCAGGCATCCCATCCAGGCATCCATCCGTCGCGGAGTCGGGGCGGAGTCAGTCTCAGACATGCAGTCGGTGTCGCCCGCCTGCCACTTGACATGCATCGAGCAGGTGGGCGGTGGGCGGTGGGCCCAGCAGGCTAATAACCAAATGGAAATGATCACGAATGATTGCAGCAGCAGCGGCAGCAGCGGCAGCGGCAGGCGGGCAGGATGCGAGTCAATCGGCAAAGAGACAGCGACACTCACAGCAGAAGAATATCTCGTGCCTGATAGCGAATGAATATTCATTGCAGTGTGTCCATGGGCTGGCATGAGTGCCCCAAACTATTCCTTAACAAATTGACAAACTTGTCTGCCCAATATCCGATACGGGCACGTGGCTTGCACCCTGCCACCCACTTCCACTTCCACTGCTGCTGCTGCTGCTGCTCCCTCCTTTTGGTGTGGCAATTACCCATTACATGTGTGGTGTGGTGTGGCGGCAAAGATCTTCATCGGGGGGGGCAGCAGGAGGATATGCCACAGCCAGTGGCGGCTTCCCGTTGAACGGAAATCGATTAGTCATAGGACATAAAACGAATCAAACGAATGGTTGGCTCATCGCTGATAGTTCTGAGCATTTGCTGCCTTAATTAAAGCCACCGAATAGTGACGGGGTGTGGGGCTGGGCTGTGGGTTGGGGCTATGGTAATAACACTTTTGCATGGCAGCCAGCAGCAAAAAGCAGAAAGCCAAAAGCCAAAAGCGTTTTTGTTTTGCGCGACCTTCACTGCGGGGCTGCGGACCCCAAGGCCCTAAGGACTGTCACGACTTGCCTTAAACTAGACAAAGCAAGGACTCAGCTACAGCTGAGGGTGTACGCTCCCGCCGTGGAGTGGCGGAGTGGCGGAGTGGCAGAGTGGCGGAGTGGCGGGCGTGGCTGTGCACTTTGCCTCAAGCATGAAGCATAAAGCGAGTTAATGATTCGATGGCTGCGCTGATGAGACGCTAACGAGCAATAATCAAATCAAAGATACTTTCTATTATCAATCTGCTTTGCCGCGAAAATTGCTCTTAAGCGACAAGAGGCAGCGCCACCCCCACCCACACCCCCACCAACGCCCAGCTGCCTGCCACAAACTGGATTTTCTGACAATTTTTTGTTCGTGTTGGCTTTTGCCCGCTTGTTTGGTTTGTGGCACACTTGATGCCACCGCAAAGTGAAAATTTAGCTTAACCCACCCCCCCACCAGCCCCCCCAAACACACATTACAGTGGGCGGGGTGTCAGAGATGGGTCAGAGCGGCACGGGGGGTGGTGCGACGCAGCTGCTGTCAGACGGGACTCGCCAGCCCAGCCAGCAGCCGTTCGTGTGCCACCTTTTAACTTGTTTGTTTGCGGCTTTTGGCTTGTTGGGCGCTTTTGCGTTTTCCATGTGCCCGCATATCAATTATCGACTCGAATTTACGCTCTGTCTTCGCCTCTTCGTCTCTTCTCTGCTCCTGGCGCTCTTTTTTGCGCGCTGCAATTTTCCTAAGGACTGTCAGGACGGGGGACGACTCCAGACTCCGGCTACGGCTACGGCTACTGGCTGCGGCTCCTGGCTCCTGGCTACGGCTACTGGCTGTAAGTTCAAGTGCAAGAGGATGCAGAGGAGGCGGTTGGTTTGGAAACAGCAGCAAAAAATTGGTCAGACGGAGGCCATGCAATGCCATGCCGATCCCATTTCAAGGGGTAAAGCAAGGGGTAAAAAAAACAAGAAAAAATAGAGGAAATTCCATTTGACACCCAGCGAAGAAAGACTAAAGAGAAGGTGCCACAATCCAGAGAGCGGAAGAGCGGAGGAGCGGAGGAGCGAGCGAAACAGTTGCCACTGCTGCAGAGCAGAAAATTTAAGCATTTGCCTGGAAGAATGTGAAATGCAGAATTTATAGCAGAAGAAACAGGCAGCAGCCAGCCAAAAATGGCCCATCGGAAGACTTAATAAGGGAACGTGTGGCCTAAGAAACTGTTGAAAGTGCTGCCACAAGTCTGGGTATGGGTTATTCCTGAATAGTTGCAGATCCGAGAGGATTATTTAAATGATTATTCAAGCGCAGATTACTTTACACGTCTGCCAATTTAACTAGTTAAAGCGGCTTTTAAACTGCCACACAAATACAAGCACATAATTTAGCTATGTATAAAGAATTGCTGCAGCATCAGGTGTGGTTCGGGTCGAATGGGGGGGGGGGTGCTGCAGGGTGGCACACCCGACTGCTGTGGCATCCAATTTTCAATCAAAGGGAAACTAAAGAGAAGACGAGAACACAAAAAACAAATGTAGCCCCGTTGCTGCTGTGTCTTGGTCCTGCCGATTATAATTTGTTGTTTGGCCAGGGATTCGGCATCAAACGGATTAGGATCACACGTCTGGACACATAATTGGAGCCCCGTCTCCAGCCACCAGTCACCAGCCACCAGCCACCTGCCACCTGCCACACCGTTGAACCGTTTGGCAATTGAAATCCTTTTCGGTGCAGACAGGACTCGTGGCGGGACGGGCTCCTGCCGCCGCTTTGGCCTGCCATTATTTGAATCTTTAATGTCAATAAGCCGGAACACACAAAAAATAACAGAAATATTATTGCCCTTTCGTTGGCCTTTCTGCTCGTTCGTTCTTCCCTTTCGTTTTGCTCGCAAATTGACTTGAGGCGCCTCCAACTCTGACTCTGACTCCCGCCGGCAACTCCTCACTCCGCTTCGTACCTTATTTCTGTCTGTCTTACTGACTGTCTGTCTGTCTATCCCGCCTGCCTGCCTGCCTGCCTGCCTGCCTGCCTGCCTGCCTGCCTGCCCGCCTGCCTGTCCGCTTGTCTGTCCGCAATGAAATTGTCAAATTGTAGCCACGGAAATTCTTCGCCTTCGTGTGGAAAATTGCTAAAAGAAAGAAAACTTTGCCGATTTGTGTGGAAGCCCCAAAACTTTGCAGCACTGCAGCACACAGTCGTTTCAGTGGCTGCCACAGTTGCACGGTTACGGGTTACGGGTTACAAGCCTGCCCGTGGTCGCTATTCGCTATACGGTCTACGGTCTACGGTCTACGGTCTACGGCCTTTTGCTGATGACAAATTGTTGATTTAGAGCAGGACAATGGCCCCACAGCCACAGCCACAGTCACAGTCACAGCCCCCGGCGAAGTCACCGCCCAACGCCCAACGCCCATCAAACCAAACTCATTGACACGACAGCCAGAGACAATGTCGGCGGCTCCATGGGCATGCAATTATTTGTGGCAGATATGCTGCACTTACATATACATTAGCTGCTGCAGCTCGATTATGCGCGTGCTCGCATCTATTAGATGTTTTTGGACAAACTGAAATGGAAGCAAGTTCCCTGCAGCAGCCATGTCCCCCCATGTCACCGCTCCTGAACTACTCCTTCATTGCCTCTGCCTCTTAGCCACAGCGAGCGGCTTCTGCTTCCTGATTTTTATTTGCATTTATTGTACGTGTATAATCCCTGCTAATTGTTTGCTGTTGAATTGGCTGTTGGCTGTTGGCTGATGGCTTTAAGCTGTGCTCTGATTACCGCCACCTTCTGCCCCGCCTCCTGCTCCTGCTGCTCCTCCTCCAGCCATCTCTAATGTTCGCTTAACTTTTCTTTGCTTTTAATTAGCCCTCTGCTCGCGGCTCTCCCTCTCTCCCTCTCTCTCTCTCTCTCTCTCTCTCTCACTCCCTTCCAACACGCTCTCTGTCATCCATTTGCCCGCCTGCCACCCTCCTTGGCGCGCTCCTTCGCATTCTCTGTAATCAAATCCGCGTTGCGTCACAAAGTATTTTTCTCGCATACTTTCGAAGCGCGCGAAAAGGGCGACAAAAATTATCTAAAAATATTTGCAAAATTGCTCAAATTGTTGTTTATTTTTTTGTTGTATCCTGTTGCTGTTGCTATATGAAATATTATGCGTTTGGTCGGTGTGGAAGGGGAGGGGAGAGCTGGCGAGCAGCAGCAGAAAGGGTTCAAAAGGGTAGAAAAAAAAGGGCTGACTGGAAACATGCACAGGAAACTGTGGCTAACGATGCTGCTGCTGCTGCTGCTGCTGCTACTGCTGCTGGGGCATGCCCCACACACACACACACACACACACACACACACACACACACCACACCACACCATAACAATTCATGGCGGAGGTTGTGTCTATCAGACAACACCGAAAAAACACCTAACAAACTTTTGCTTTCAAGTTGAATGAAGTGTCAGGCGAGCGTCTGGTTTTGGTTCTGGCTTCAGGATTCAGGATTTTGGGCTTTGGGTTTTCGGGTTTTCGGGCTTTGCAGGACTTTTTTGTGACTGGAAGGAAGTGCTTGTTAAACTGCATCCGGCTGTCATCTAATTGCAGACACACACACACACACAGACACACTCTTGTACCATATTCCGTATATATTTATTTATGGGCTCGTTTCGCCATCTTCTGATTGCAGAATGCCAGCCGAACGAGTACCGTTGCCGCAGTGGCCATTGCATTGATGCTGGCAAGCGCTGCGACTATCGCGAGGACTGTCCCGATGGCGATGATGAGAACGAAGAGTGCCGTAAGTGCCAGCTGCTGTGTGGGCTACACCCAGCCACCCACAAGTGTAGCTACTATCTATAACTGTATACTGTATACTGTATCCTGTATCTAGTGCTAATAACCGATCGAAAATCGATCCAAACCCTAGGCTAAGACACCGTTCTTTTTAGCTGTAAGCCGGGGGGAAACACGCGCTGAATACTAACCAAGAAAACATCTCACTAACCTATAACCTCTCTCTCTCTCTCTCTCTCTCTCTGTCTCTCTGTGTGTTTGCTTGCCCCCGAAAAACCCCAACAATAACTGCAACAACCATATCGATATACTAACAACCTGCCACACCAAACCAAAACCAAAACCAAAACCAAACCAACAACAACTAACCCATAGCCGCCGCCTGCAGTGGCATGGAGTACCAGTGCCGCGACGGCACGCGCTGCATCAGCGTCAGCCAACAGTGTGACGGCCATGCCGATTGCAGCGACGGCGACGACGAAGAGCACTGCGACGGAAGTGAGTAGCCAGCGATCGGTGCACCATTCATCCACTCATCCCAACCAGCCATTCCATCATCATCATCAACTCTGTTGTCATTGATCTTTGCTTCCGATTCCACTCCGATTCTTTGTGTCTCCATGCTGCCCGCGGCCCGCCTAGTTGTGCCCAAGCTGCGGTATACCTGCCCCAAGGGCAAGTTCACCTGCCGGGATCTCAGCTGCATTTCGATTGTTCATCGATGCGATGGGCGCGCCGATTGTCCGCACGATCGCTCCGACGAGGAGGGCTGTCGTAGGTGTTCCCCCCCCCAACCAAATTTCAGACGCTTTCCCTTCAATAGTCCACCCCCCGCTTTCTCTCTCTCCCCGTCTCTGCCCACCGCTCTCTCTCTTTTTGGACGCAGCCTGTCTGTACGACAAGTGGCAGTGCGACGACGGCACCTGCATTGCCAAGGAGCTGCTCTGCAATGGCAACATCGATTGTCCCGAGGACATATCCGATGAGCGCTACTGCGAGGGTGAGTATACGTAGAACAAAACAGAACAAAACAGAACAACAAACCAGAAATGTGTTGCTCAATGGCTCTCGCTTGGCCGGAAGAGAGGTAAGTGCCCCCTCTCTCTCTCTCTATTTCTCTCTCTCTCTGTCTCTCTGTATGACCCTTGCTGTCCCTGTCACGCAATCAATCACACCCACACACCTCACACACCGCACTCTGCATCACACTAACCCAAAGAAAAATACAAGAAAAAGCAAAAGAAAACGAGAACACGAACACGAGTGCTATTCCGATCGTCATGCAGGTGGCTTCGGTGTCGTTGACGATGAGCAGTGTCGGTACGATGAGTTCCGATGCGGCACTGGTGAGTGCATACCGACGCGTCAGGTGTGCGATAACATTTACGATTGCAACGATTACACAGACGAGATCAGCTGTGGTAAGTCCGGAGAAAGTACCAGTACTGTCTCTCTCTCTCTGTCTCTCTGTCTCTCTCTCAGTGTGTCTTTGTTTCTGTGTTTCTGCGTCTCTGTGTGTGTATATCTATCTATCGATACGCGATAATCGATAAGCGATAATCGATAAGCGATAAGTGTGTATCTATCGAGTTTTCTCCCTCTGTCTGTGTCTCTGTTTTGCTTTTGCTGCTCCTTTTGCTGCTCCTTTTGCTGGTAAACTAAAATCCTTGGTGATGGTAAATCGTATCTCTGCTTTTCTGTTCTTCTGTCGTCTTTTGTGTGCTCTCTTCTCTCTTCTCGACTCTCCACTCTTTGCCCTTCTACGTTTCCCACTTCTACGCTTCGCAACTATCGACTGCCAATCGTTATCGGCGACTATCGCTTGCTTTACGTGCTGTACGCGATAAGTGTTAAGTGTGGCCGAACAACGAGAGAGATCTCTCTCTCTCTCTCTCGCTCGTGTCTCTCTTTGATTTTTGCAATTTTAACACCAAACATTTTATTTCTCTTCCCCCCGCCCCTCACCCACTCGGTTATGGTTATCGAATGTATAAACAAAAATCCAACAAATCCAAATTAATCGATTAATCGCACGTCAACCCTGTACTGGAACAAAAAACAACTCAACTGCGAATGCAACTGCAACTGCAACAACAAACAACGTCTTCATTGGCTCGCCACAACAACAACAATACAAAATTCTTGCATGAACCCCCCACCCCCATGAAAACCCAACGGTCTGCATGCGGTTATCGGTTATCCCCCCTGCCCTTACGCCACATAACGAAATCGATCAATGCGGCCCGCCCCTTGCATGCGGCTAACCCTGAAATCTGCGGACAGACCTCTCGCCCGAAGAAGATGACGCGGGGATTGGCATACCCTTGGAGCGCTCTCGACCGCGGCCCAAGCTGGGCCGCGACAACAACGAGGAGCTGAGCACGGAGTACCTGCCGGTGGGCCGGTACGACAAGGCTGATACCCAGAACAAGTGCGCCTCCAATCAGTTCCACTGCGTCACCACGGACATCTGCATACCGCTGCACCTGCGCTGCGATGGCTTCTACCACTGCAACGACTTGAGCGACGAGGCGGACTGTGAGCGGTACCAGGCGCCGCCGAAGACGCGCAGGCCGCCAATTGTCAGCGTCACCACCGCATCGCCGTGGATCGTCGTACCCGGTGCGCTGGAGCGTAGCACCGCGGACGGAGCAAGCGAAGGAGGAGGGCGAGTAACGACACGACCACCGCCACAAACGGCCACTGCCACTGCCACAACCACTAACCCAATAACAACGACCTACCCAGCAACGACCGCAACAATCATAGCGAGTAGGTGTCTTCCCACAGATGTAGTTGCTGTGGATGTAGCAAGTAGCAAGTAGCATGTAGCATACATTCTGGGGCCATTGGCCATTGGTGACGGGTAGCGCGTAACGGGTTAGGGGGTTAGCGGGAGTAAACACAGCGGGTAACCGCCGAAGTGCATGCCATGTTTGAAACATTGAAACCTACTTTAGCTTTTAATTTATATATATTCTTTTTATAATTGATATGCCTCATACATCGTGCTCTCTCTTTCTCCACTGCCACACACACTCTCTGGCTATCTCTATTTCAACCACATTATCTCTCTTTCTCTCTCTCTCTCTCTCTCTCTCGGTCTCGTTCGGGCTTGTTAAATTATTATTGCCATGATTATATGCCCTGTTGTGTCACCCATCCATCAACATCAACACCAACCAAACCAAACCAAACCGAACCGAACCACCACAAACACAAACACAAACAAATACATTTAGCCTACTCATCATCATCGTCATCGTCATCGCCATCATCAGGGGCAAGCATTTGCCTCGAAAACATCGAATTCGCGTGCCACAATCGTGATTGCATACCGATTGAGAGCGTCTGCGATGGCATCGCTGACTGTGGCCATCACGAAGACGAGGACTATGCTCTGTGCAACTGCAGCAGCGACAAGGTGAGCCACCAGTCACCACCATACAAATCATTCATACAAATCATACACCCCACCCCCAGACTTGCAGTGCGTTGTTTAGTGCTTCGCATCAGCTATAGCTATATTCCCAGCGATAACTGGCTGCTCTCGATTACTGTACGATTACTGTACACAACTAAATCGATTAGCGATAACGCAACGCTTCCAGTCACTTTCATTCTGATCAGCGGTAGAGCAAACCGAACAGTTTACGTTAGTTTAACTTATTCCAATCGACGACTGATTTAAATCGATAACAAATGCCAATCGATAAATGTTGGTGGTCGATAAATGACATCAATAAACTAAAATTTCGTGTTTGATAAAATCGATAACTAATGGCGATCGATGACTGCCTGCAATCGATAACTTATACCAAACAATGATTGACTTTAATCGATAAATGACTGCAATCGATGGCTGCATTTTTTGAGTTTGATTCAAGTTTATGCCAGTACTGACACGCACTGTACCTGCCACCCACACACCCACACACACCACACACACACATACATACTTCATTACACACACACACATACTCATGCATTTTGTCCATGCAACACAGTACAAGTGTCAACGCGGCGGCGGTTGCATACCCAAGACGCAGGTCTGCGATGGCAAATCTCAGTGTCGCGATGGCAGCGATGAGAGTGCATGCCGTAAGTACTTACCTTATCTCTCTCTCATCATCTCTCTCCCCCTCTCACTCTCTCTCTCTCTATCCCCCTCTCTCTCTCTCTCCCACACACACTGTCTTCTCTCTGTATGCCTTGCACCATTTCGCCACTTCACACAACAACCTGCCATGCCATGCTCTTTCCGCAAATATAATAATAATATTTTGAGTCAAATGTGAAATTGTGAGCGACCCATGCTAATACCCGACTCTTGTCGATTGAATTTCAATATATAATCTAGACGTTTAAGTAGCCTTCTTAGCTAATTGGTTGATTTTGCTAACACGCTAGACGATGCACTCACCCCCTATCTATCCTAGTCCTAGCCCTAGCCCTAGCCCTAGCCCCACCATCTATATTCCTAGTCCTATTCCTTTCGAAACCTCTCACAAAGTATCGAACTTTGTTTTGCTAACTTTACTTTCTGTTTTTTATCTCTCTTTCCACACATGATTTTTACTCTCGTTTTACGCTCTCCTGTACGCGCTGTACGCTGTACGCTCTCCCCACTGTCCTGTGTGTAAATGTCTATCCTGTACTCTGCTCTGATTATCCTGATACTCCTGCTCCTGATACTCCTGCTGCTACTCTGCCACACTCTGCCGACTCGATCTTGATACATGATATCCGATCTGATATCTACGGCAACAAACCACACCATCACATCACCACAATCATCACAAAACCAAACAAAACAAATCAAAACCAAACCAAACCAAACCAAACAAAACCCCCTACGAACCACACAACCAACACACAGACTTCCAGGACAAGTTCAATAAGACCCGGCTGGGCGTCGAGTGCCTGAGCTTTCAGTATCAGTGCGGCGATGGTAGCTGCATATCGGGGTATAAGCGCTGCAACGGCATCACCGACTGTGCCGATGGGGCCGACGAGTACAACTGTCTGTTCAATTACGAGGATGTCGACTACGGTAGAGCCCCCACCACAAAATACCCAAGCTTCAAGTCCAAGCCATGCCCCAACACAAAATCAAACTTTGAGCTTATGTGACCCTCCCCTCCACACACACACACAGACACTTTGCCTAACATTTCTCTCTCTCTTTTACATCTCTTTTATCGAAACTCGAAAAAAACAAACAAACAAAAAAACACACACGAAAACTGCTCGCACAACACACACACGAAAACAGACACAGACCCGGACAACAATCCATTGAATGAATGCGATATCCTTGAGTTTGAATGTGACTTGGGTCAGTGTCTGCCGTTAGAGAAGAAGTGCGATGGCTATACGGACTGTGGCGACGAGACGGATGAGCTCGATTGCCCGGCCTTTACAGGTAAAAGCAAAAATAACGAGCGAGAGAGCGAGCGACTCTCTCTCGCTAAGTTTGGTGGTACCGGAGAGAAAACTAAAACTAAACAGCTAACACACAGCTAACATCTACATACATATCATATCCAGTCATGTACCAGATACCATATACCATATACCATATACCATATACAACATATATCATCATTCACAGAGCATTGTCTAGAGAACGAGTTCGAGTGTGACGAGTATTGCATGCCGCGCGATCAGCTGTGCAACGGCATTGCCAACTGCAACGATGGCAGCGATGAGCGCAACTGTACTTTTTGCCGCGACGATGCATATCTGTAAGACTTGTCCCAACATGCCCCATGCCCCCCTTTACCTATCCCCCCCGCATTCCCAGTCCCTGCCCCAGTCCCTGCCCATGTACCCCGCCCAGCGACGATGGATAACATTTACTATTTCTTTACTCCTCCATGTAATGGGTACCACAAAAACAAACTCAAACACACGCACAAAACACCAAAATACCCGATCACCAACCAACACCACCAACCACACTCATCATCAAATCCACATCAAAACATCATTCATCCGATAAACGATAAACGATTAACGATAAACGATATTTATCGATAATCTGGCATCGATCAGCTGCAACACTGGCGAGTGCATTGCCGATAGTCAGCGTTGCAATGGCCAAGCCGACTGCTCCGATGCCAGCGATGAGCGCCACTGCGGTAAGACATGAAACATGAACCACACATCCACACATAGCCACATAGCCCCCCACACATCACATCCGGGCAGCACTTTCCACTGCACTTCCCAGTAATTGTACCAAGTAGATACGCGTAGATTCTGTTGGGGTTTCCAGTAGGGGTTTGCCTTTGCCACTGATTTAATCGCGTGATCATAATGTTGATATTTTTATTGCTGTGATTTCAAGCGAGGCGGTTCGTCTGTCCCCCGACTCTATTGGCCTGCAATGGCACATGCGTCCATCGGAGGATCCGCTGTGACGGCAAGCTGGATTGCCTCGATGGCTTTGACGAGCGAAATTGTCCGACGGGTAACGAAATTCAAAACAAGTTCAAACAATATTCCAAGTCTGTCACTTCACTTCACTATGTCTCTCTCTCTGTCTGCCGTCACTCGTTTCTTGTTTCCCGCTTCTCTTTGAACTTTTCCAACACTCTTCCAGCCTCGATCAACGAATCAGAGCAGATTATGTACCATATCTATAATGAACTTGAAATCTTGTGGGCTTTGTCCCATCAGGTTCCTTTGCCTCAGTCTTTTGCTACATAACTGAGAATATTTACTCTGGAGTACGTTTCGTTCAACGTTTGATATTTTTATCGTTCCATTATTGCGTTATCCAACACCATCAACACACCCTGATCAACACACAATTCACCAACACTCACCAACCAACCACCAACACTAAACCAAGATGTGAGAGGCGCTGCGGGCGTGCCTATATTAAAGTCCTGCCACCCCGTGTACCAATGGCAGTGTGCCAGCGCCGAGTGCATTGATCGCAGGCAGTTCTGCGATAAACGGAAGGATTGTCGGGATGGGTCGGACGAGTTTCCCGTCAATTGTATAGGAAATGGTAACCAAAGTCCAGTCTAGCACACACACACACACCCACACAGCCCCCCAGACCCTTCATTTTGCCATAGTTTGTATATATATATATTCTCGTATAGCTTATAAGATCTGCCACACTGGATCAGGTTTGTATATAATTCACATGCATACACAATGTGACGATAGGAAAATAAATCTTAAGTATTACGTTTAACCCGTATAACCCGTATAACCGTATAATCGAAGAAACATTCAGCTCATTCTGCTTTCTTGTCTCTCTCCCTTTACTCTTAAATAATGTTCAACCAACACACAAAATATATACACCACACAACATACAACATACAACATTCCATGCATGGCCTGCATCTGCCTCTGCATCTGCATCTGCCTCGCGCTTCATAGCCACCACACGACTAACCGCCGCCGATTGCAGTGCGGATCAGTTCTTCTGCGACGATTCGTGCCTCAATCACTCCATACGCTGCAACGGCGTGTCCGACTGCAGCGATGGCAGGGACGAGCATGGCTGCCACCATACCATACAACCACCATCCAGCCACTACCCGACCCACCGGCCCTGTCCGATGCACCAATGCCCCATCAGCGGCAGGTGCTACTCGGAGAGTGAGCGCTGCGATCGTCGCCGTCATTGCGAGGATGGTTCCGACGAGGCCAATTGTAAGTTATCCTCACTCTTCATCTGTCTGTCTGTCTATCTGCCTATCTGACACCAACATAACATAACATAACTTCACCAATATGTGGGGATGATCAGTCTTGGTTTAGTGTTTAAGCAGGGATCGATCAGATCAATGGATCGTTGAATGGATATAAAGCAGCATGTCCATCACCAATCTAACTTGTAACTTATTGTGATGCGATTACTGATCAACCCAATGGGCATATGGATACCAGAGCATGCTTTCATTGAAGATCCAAGTGAAGATCCAGCTCTCAATAAAATATTATAAATAAATATTATTAAGCAACATTAAGCCACAAGGGAACTCGCGCAGATCTCTCTGTATACATTTTGATTTTGATTCGAGCACAGCATCTGTAACTCTGTCTGTCTCTGTATCTCTGTATCTCTGTATCTCTGTAACTGTATCTGTAAGCACATGTCCGGCTTCTGCACCAAGAGGCATCTTGATATCCCCCATCCCCCCCACTGATGTACACTCGTATTTATCATTTGCTAATCTCTGCTGTGTGTTTTTCTTTCTCTTTTCCGTCTCTCTACATTTTTACTCTGCTCACCTTCACTTTCACTTTGACTCTCCTTCTCTCTCACCTTCTTCTATATACGCGAATTATGATGCTTTGATTTTTGTTCACTGTCATTTTGTGTGTGTGTGCGTGTGTGATTCCATTTTTATTTCGCTGCACCACACACACAATAAACCACACACACACACGCACCACAGGTACTGAATGCAAGGATCATGAATTCTTGTGTTTCGATCGACAATTCTGCATAAACGCGACACAGCACTGCGATGGCTACTACGACTGCAAAGACTTTTCCGATGAACAGAATTGCATTGGTTAATAAACAGCTTTCTATTTGTTTAAGCCCTCCCCCTAGTAGTTTATGTATTCCGCCCCCTCCCGATCTTAGTTGTAGTTTTAAGTACTTTATATCTTATGTCTTATGATTTCCCCTTTTAAGTTTCGCTTTTAAGACGGACCCCGCTTTGGCATGCTTCCTTCCAAACATGTGTATGCACTCTCTTTTGTTTTTTTTTTTTCGGTTACTCCTCCAGATGTTGCAGCAGACCCTCCTCCAGCCTGTACTTGAACCCACCAACTAATTGTCAAATATGTATTTTTTTTTAACCCCGTGCCAATCGTGCAAAAACAGGCTGTGCCTCCAATCAATTCCGTTGCCACAACGGCGACTGTGTCCCGTATTCGTCCACCTGCGACGGCATACCGCAGTGCCGCGATGGCTCCGATGAGCTGGAGTGCGGCGGCTCGCTCGAGTGCCTGCCGAGTCAATTCCGTTGCAACAATGGCCAGTGCGTGAGCGCCACGGTGCGTTGCAATGGCAAGACCGACTGCCAGGACAGCTCCGATGAGCAGAATTGCGGTAAGTATCGAAATCATCCATCTCCATCCAATCACACACACACATCGAACACATTCAATCAACGTCATGTGCCTACTACGCTCCGCCTATTGCCCCATGATAAGGTCGCCATCCAGAGGCCGATGCCACAGCTGCCACCACCACCACCACCACTAGCACCACCACCACAACAGCCAGTCCCAAGTCCAAGTCCAGGTCCAGGTCCAGTGATCGCAAGCAGTGGTCCCCCACTGCGTATCATCTGTCCGGCCACATCTTTTCGGTGCGAGAATGGGCCCTGCATTGCCTTGGGACTGCGCTGCAATGGGCTGGTCGACTGTCCGTACGACAGCAGCGATGAGGCGGACTGTGGTCTGATCAGCAATGAGATCGAGCGTAAGTCGCCAGCGACCCGAAAACAAACAAGAAAAACCAAAATGAAGGACATCAAACTGTCGTCTCACACCTCCAAAAAGTAGCTACTAACTGAGCAAAATTAAAAGAAAAATCAAAAGAATATGCGCAAAAGCTTTGGGCTATGGCTATCGCAATATACCAACATATAATCCATACTTATGAACCTTTCCATCTATCTATCGTACCATCTCTGTGCTCCTCGCTAACATCAACTAAAACAAGTTCTGTGCCAATTCGCTCGACTCAATGAACTAATTGACGGATTTAATTTGTATTTTGGCAGCCAACGAGCCAGGACGCACCACCAATCAACTGAATCTCAAGACATATCCCGACAGCCAGATCATCAAGGAGCGTAAGTATCTAGCACCGATCTAACACCGATCGAACCACTCTTTGCCGTTCGCCACTATATCTGTATATGTTCGTTCTATACGTTTCTTCGATTCTACATAATGTTGTACCATTACTACTTACTTTTAAAATGCTTAACCCACAACCAAATACCAATGACCATAACCCATAATATGTTAAACAAACAAAATACAACCCGCAGGATATATTAGGGAGGGTAAGTCGGCCTAACTACTACTCGTACTCCCACACTCCTACTATATGCATCTATGCATACATGCAATACAATATTCATACGTACATACACACAAACATCATAGCTCACAAATAGCTGTCAACACTTTTCTGCATTGCATTCTGCATTCTGGTCACCACCAGCCGCCCACCAGACACTCGCTCCCGCTGCCGCTCTGAGCAGAACACTTTTACTCTCTTCGCTTGTGTTATCTGTTTCGTGTGCTCGTCTCTCACAACAACAACTTAAAGAGAGAGGCACATTTGGTCAAGCACGCCTCGCAGCAACAGTGTCTGTAGATGAGCAGAACCAAACAAGTGTCTGCGAAAGTGTTTTTAGTTTTGTTCGTGCTTGTGCCCCAATAATATTATGCATATTATTGTGTAGGTACATATGAACATAGGTAAGCAGGCTTAAGCTTAACCAACAACAAGGAATTCAGTTGTTCCGCAGTTAGAGAGCAAAAGACTCACTTTTTCGCTCTCTCGTGGCGTCGTTGCGCAGTTCCGCAGTGAAAAACAGTTACAAAACTTCGCTCTTTGCTTGAGCGCAGAGCGAAATGAGCAGAGGACATGTCTGATCGTGTCTTTTCTGTCTGCGTAAATGAGACGAAAGTGTGGACAGTTTTTATGATATGATGCTACTCGTATGATATATTATATATGCATATGCATATTTGTGTGTATTTATGTATTACACACGGTAAAAACCAACACCAACACGAGCACCACCCGAACCAGCACGAACCATTGGCTCGACAAATGGAGTTGTAAATTGAGAGTCGAAATTGAACCACTGAACTGCTATCCATCCCAGCCTGTTGAACCCCGAACCCCTTGAAACCTTGCACGTCCCCAGTGCACTGTCCCCTGCTGGCATAGTTCATTCTAACACTCGTGTTCTCTCTGCTGTGTAGGCCGCGAGGTGATCTTCCGTTGCCGTGACGAGGGACCATTCCGCGCCAAGGTACGTTGGACACGGCCCGGCGGCCAGCCACTGCCACCAGGCTTCACCGATCGCAGCGGACGCTTGGAGATACCCAACATACGCGTAAGTCTTTAGCCCCCGAGAACCCGAGCACCCAAGATGCTTTCGAGCCTCATTTACACCTTTTGCCTTTTCCCAGCTGGAGGACTCCGGCACCTATGTGTGCGAGGCTGTCGGCTATCCGAGCTACCAGCAGGGCCAGCAGGTCACCGTTCACCTCACCGTCGAGCGCTGTAAGTATCCTTCAGAAGTGTGGGTGCTGGGGCATATTTGTAGACCTCAAAGTTGAATCCATTCCAACACGCATGCAGCCTGGGGCGAGCACAAGTACGAGGAGCTCAAATCGACTCGCATCCGGTATGGCACAGTGCCGCACATTGATCTCGAGTTCTTCGGTCTAGGTAGGCTTGTGTGACTCGTCTCTCCCGCGTCACATGGTGGGGGGGTAATAAATGCAAACTAACTCTTAACTATCTCTCTCTCTCTTCCCATACCCTATGCCGCTTGGCTCTGGGCCTGGTAAGCCGGTTGGCCCGTTGGCCCGCGTCCCAACCCAAGCTCTAGCTGTACTGACTCTTTGCCTGTTCTCTGTACTCCCTCCCAGATAACGACTTGGGCTCGCGTCCGAGCACAGCCTGCAGCCAGTACCAGGCCACGTGCATGAACGGCGACTGCATTGACAAGAGCAACATCTGCGATGGCATTCCACACTGCGCGGATGGCTCGGATGAGCACAGCTGCAGCCACGGCCGCAAGTGCCAGCCGAATCAGTTCCTCTGCAGCAACTCCAAGTGCGTAGACCGCACCTGGCGCTGCGATGGCGAGAACGACTGTGGCGACAACTCCGATGAGACCTCCTGCGATCCCGAGCCCAGCGGCGCACCATGCCGCTTCAGCGAGTTCCAGTGCCGCAGCGGCCACTGCATACCCAAGAGCTTCCAGTGCGACGAGGTCTCCGACTGTTTCGATGGCAGTGATGAAGTCGGCTGCAGTAAGTAATCCAACAATATCAATCCCTAACCGACAGACTGAAGACTGACAACGACATGCATTTATTCGAATTTTGATCAAAGCCTTGAGCTGAGATTCCTGCCCGAAACTGAGTCAACAAAGGAGGCTTCTGTAGATCCAACTGGCACAGGCTAGGGGGTATCTTTGACTATCAGAATAAATCAAATCACATTACCCTTTCGCTTTGGTTCACAAGTTGCTATCCGTAAGAGTCCCAAAAATTCAGTTCGAGTCTCCAGTTAGCCGGCCGCAGTCGCTTGAAAATTTAAATTCCGATTAAATTCCGGAAAATTTCGGTAAATTCGGTACGAATTCTCGCACAAATGTCGAACGAATCAAACGACGAAACCGTGTATTATTCCGCCGACGAGCAAGCTGCGTCTAGTGACGACGACGACGACGACGACGGCGATGCCAGCGGCCAGGGATTGCGCGAAAAGGCAGCCTTTGAGAAATTCCTTCTATGGAGGAATGTCCCCTCGATGAAGTTTGTCTGCGAGAAGTTGCTGTTGAGTGTCCGCAACTACTTCCTGGCCCTCGTGGGCACCAAGCACTTTGCACAGCTGTCGGTCACCCATCTGGAAACGATGCTGATGAGTGACCGGCTGGGCATCAATCAGGAGTTGGAGGCCGTCTTCGTGGTCCTCCACTGGGTGAAGCAGTCGCCGGCGGAGCGCCAACAGCACATTGGGCGACTGATGGCGTGCGTTCGCTTCCAGTGGATTCCGGTGGACATCCTCTACAAGCTGCGCGCTTCCACATTGGTCCCGGAGCAGACTGTCATATTGGGAGCGCCCGAAGTTGCCGAGACGCTGCTGCCCCTCGTCACATATGGCCTGTGGTATGCCACTCTGCTGAGTGCCTTTCATGGCAACCACGCCGCCTTCGAGGAGTTGTGCAACGGCAACGATGTGCCGCTGGTGTATCCGCGGAAGTACCTCTACCACAAGGATTGCCCCTACCACGTCTACGAGCTGGGCACCGGCCCGTTGCCATTGGTTGATGACTATGACAAGGCGTTCCACGACTACATCGCCAGCCTGCAGCCGGTCTGGCAGGGAAAGGGGCCGCCTCGCAATGGCGATGCACTGGTCGAGGATGCCCAGACAGA
The DNA here is from genome assembly GCA_018150885.1 of Drosophila tristis. NCBI lineage: Eukaryota > Metazoa > Arthropoda > Insecta > Diptera > Drosophilidae > Drosophila > Drosophila tristis. Next base: position 1,685,929 of record JAECWT010000228.1, read on the forward strand.
CGGACTTGGGCCACTAGGCCCCACCCAACCAACTAACTGATTATTGGCAGCAGTCCCCCCCCCCCACACTTAATTTACATCTCAGTGATGTGTCGGCACATCATTTACACACTTAATTACATAGATCTAGTCTATTCCAATATTTCGAACAATTTCGAACGCAAAAAAAAGCTGCGCCGGTGCTATGTGCAAGAACAGAACACATAACAGAACACATAACAGAACACATAACAGAATACGTAACAGAACAAATAACAGAACACAAAACAATAAATCAAACAAGGAATACAAGAACAAGTACCGCAACAAATAGAACAACAACCATTCCCCACAAATACCAATTGAAGCGTGTTTAAATAAATACTCGTAACAGTACAGAACAGTAACAGAACAGAAAACAGAAAACAGAACAAATAACATAACAGATAACAGAACAGATAACAGAACAAACAACATAACAGATAACAGCGAAAAACCCAGAACAGTTAACTTAGCAAAACTAAATGGATAACATACCAGTTAACATAGCAAATAACATAGCAGTTGCCAGAGTAAATAACAGAACAGCAAAACAGAACTAAGAACATAATAAAAATAACAGAACAGCACAGCACAAATGCAACAACAAGTAACAATTAAACAAACATTATAGTGTGTACATATATGTATGTGTATTTATGTATGTGCGTATTTTTGAATAAATACCAGCTATGAATTCTAATCCATTCTCTGTGCCCATTCTCAGTGGAGCCCGTGCCCATTCGTCCGCCGCCACCAGTGAAGGGACTGCTCGAGGGCGAGCCCCTGGACCTGACATGCGTGGCCACCGGCACACCCATACCGACGATTGTGTGGCGCCTCAACTGGGGCCATGTGCCCGAGAAATGTGAATCGAAGAGCTTCGCCGGCACTGGCACCCTCCACTGCCCGGACATGCAGGTGCAGGACAGCGGTGCCTACTCCTGCGAGATCATCAACTCGCGCGGCACGCACTTTGTCACCCCGGACACAATTGTGACGGTCACACCGAACCGGCACCAGTTCTGCGAGGCTGGCTTCTTCAACATGCTCGCCCGCTCCGAGGAGGAGTGCATCAAGTGCTTCTGCTTCGGCGTGGCCAGCACCTGCGAGAGCGCCAATCTGTTCTCGTACGCCATCCAGCCGCCGATACTGTCGCATCGCGTGGTCAGCGTCGAGCTCAGCCCCTACCGCCAGATCGTGATCAATGATGCAACCAACGGGCAGGATCTGCTCACCCTCCACCACGGCGTACAGTTCCGTGCCTCGAACGTTGTCTATGGCGGCCGGGAGACGCCCTATTTGGCGCTGCCCAGCGACTACATGGGCAGCCAGCTCAAGTCCTACGGCGGCCATCTGCGCTACGAGGTCAGCTACATGGGCAGCGGACGGCCAGTGTCCGGGCCCGATGTGATCATCACCGGCAATCGCTTCACCCTCACCCACCGCGTGCGCACCCTGCCGGGGCAGAACAACAAGGTGAGCGTGCCCCTGCTGCCAGGCGGCTGGCAGAAGCCCGACGGCCGCAAGGCCACCCGCGAGGAGATCATGATGATCCTCGCCAACGTGGACAACATTCTCATCCGACTGGGCTACCTGGACAGCGTGGCCCGCGAGGTGGATCTGATCAACATCTCCCTCGACTCGGCCGGCACCGTCGACCAGGGCCTGGGCAGCGCCTCCCTTGTGGAGAAGTGCACCTGTCCGCCCGGCTATGTGGGCGACTCGTGCGAGAGCTGTGCCCCCGGCTATGTGCGCCAGCCCGGCGGCGCCTGGCTGGGCCACTGTGTGCCCTTCACCCCCGAGCCCTGCCCAGCCGGCACGTACGGCGATCCGCGGCGCGGCATTCCCTGCCGCGAGTGCCCCTGCCCACAGACCGGCAGCAACAACTTTGCCAGCGGCTGCCAGCTGCGTCCCGACGGTGAGGTGCTCTGCAACTGCTTCGAGGGATACGCGGGCAAGCGGTGCGAGAGCTGCGCCGCCGGCTACCAGGGCAACCCCCTGGCCCCGGGTGGCAGCTGCCACAAGACCCCGGAGTCGTCGTGCAACGTGGACGGCACCTACAGCATCTATGCGGACGGCAGCTGCCAGTGCAAGGACCGCGTCGTCGGCGAGCACTGCGACAGCTGTGCCCCCAACAGCTTCCACCTGAACTCGTTCACGTACACCGGCTGCATCGAGTGCTTCTGCAGCGGCCACCAGGTGGGCTGCGGCAGCACCACCTGGAACCGTGACCAGGTGACGAGCAGCTTCGGCCGCACCCGGGCACCGCACGGCTTCGAGCTGGTGCGCGACTACACGCGTCCGACGGCCCAGAGCCTGGAGATAGCCACCTACGGCTCGGAGCTGAGCTTCAACGCCGAGGGCGAGCACGGGGCGGACACGCTCTTCTGGAGCCTGCCGGCCGTCTTTCTGGGCAACAAACTGGTCTCGTACGGCGGCAAGCTGAGCTACACCCTCAGCTACAGCCCGCTGCCGGGCGGCCAGATGTCCCGCAACAGTGCCCCCGATGTGGTGATCAAGAGCGGCGAGGACCTGCAGCTCATCCACTACCGCAAGTCGCCCGTTAGCCCCACCACGGCCAGCTCGTACTCCGTTGAGATCAAGGAGAGCGCCTGGCAGCGCAGCGACGGGCAGTTCGCGAACCGCGAGCACACCCTGATGGCCCTCAGCAACATTACGGCCATCTACATCAAGGCCACCTACACGACCAGCACCAAGGAGGGAGCCCTCAAGCAGGTGTCCCTCGACACGGCCACCGCCACACCGCTGGGCACCCAGCGCGCCTACGAGGTGGAGGAGTGCCGCTGCCCCACCGGCTACATTGGACTCTCGTGCGAGGCCTGCGCCCCCGGCTACAAGCGCGACGATGTCTCCGGCCTCTATCTGGGTCTCTGCGAGCCCTGCGAATGCAACGGACACTCGACCCAGTGCGATGCCGAGTCTGGCGATTGTATCGTAAGTATTGCCCCATTCCGTAGATCTCCCACTGATCGCCCACTGATCATATTCCATATTCCCCTCTTAGAACTGCTCGGATAATACGGAAGGACCCTTCTGCGATCGCTGTGCTGCCGGCTATGTGGGCGACGCCACTGGCGGCAGCCCGTACGACTGCCAGCCGGACGGAGGAGAGCCAGAGCCACAGCCACAGCCCCCATACCGCCCATTGGAGCCGGGCAACCAGACGAGCGAATGCAGCCCCTGGTGCCAGGCGGAGGGAACGGTCAGCTGCCAGGGCAACTACTGCTACTGCAAGCCGAATGCGATCGGGGATCGGTGCGACCAGTGCCGACCGGGCACCTATGGGCTGTCTGCCGACAATCCGGACGGTTGCAAGGAGTGCTACTGCTCCGGACAGTCGACCCAGTGCCGCTCCGCGCCGCTCTACCGACAGCTGATACCCGTGGACTTCTTCAAGAATCCACCGCTGCTGACGAACGAGGACGGGCAGATCGAGGACGAGAATAACCTGGACTTCGATGTGGCCACCAACATGTACACGTACTCGCACTCCTCCTACCTGCCCAAGTTCTGGAGCCTGCGCGGCAGTGTGCTGGGCAACCAGCTGCACTCCTACGGCGGCGAGCTGCAGTACAAGCTGCACGTGGAGTCGCGTCAAGGCCACTACGAGCCCGGCCAGGATGTCATCCTCATTGGCAACGGCCTGACGCTGATTTGGTCGTTCAACCAGGAGACTCCCGATGGCCTCAACAGGGTGCGCCTGAACGAGGATGGTCAGTGGCAGCGCAAGGATCGCGGTCGCACCGTCCCCGCCAGCCGCAGCGATTTCATGAGCGTCCTCTCCGACCTCGAGCACATTCTGATCCGTGCCACGCCCAAGGTGCCAACCGATCGCACCTCCATCGGCGACGTCATCCTCGAGTCCGCCGTCGCCTATGCCACCCCCGGCCAGAGCCAGGCTGCCATCGACATTGAGCTGTGCCAGTGCCCCGCCGGGTATACCGGAAACTCCTGCGAGACCTGCGCCCCGCTCCACTATCGCGATGCCGATGACTCCTGCCGTTTGTGCCCCTGCGATGCGAACAACAGCGATGGCTGCCGTCTGGACAGCAACGGCTACCCGGAGTGCCAGTGCAAGCCCCGCTTTAAGGGTGAACTCTGTCGGGAAATCGGTAAGTGCAATGTCGAGTCTCCTTCACCTGAAGATCCATCGGTGTAATCCACAAGTGATCGCGGATCGCGGATTGCAGACTGTCGCTGCCATGATTCATGCCGAACCATACACCGATCCCCCCTGAATATTCTTTCCCGTATCCCTTCTAACCTGCCGACTCTCTGTCCCCTCTCTTGACCGCTCTACCAACCAATCAACCAATCAACCAACCAACCAACCAGCCATCCATCCACCTACCTATCGTGTCCTTCCTTAAACGATCTTTCGTCAAAGCTTTTACTTAGATCAAGTTCAATATACCCGATGCCCGATGCCCGATACCCGATACCCGTGGAGTGTTTAAATTTGAAATATTACTACTCCGTGTGTGGCTCCGTTTGTCCATATGCCACATGGTTCCAGATCCTAATTGTAAATTGTAAATAAAAATACGGGTGGCATCGGGCATCTGAGAGTCGGACCATCGACTGTATTCTCTTGGAAAGTACAACCCCAAAACAACAACAACAACCAACAAACAAACAAACAACAACAAAACCACTCCCATCCATCCACATTCTAGACACATCGCCCATTATCGAAGAACCGCCCAAGATATGTGATATAAGCAGGGGATTCTGTTGCAGCGGCTTTCAGTTCGATATTGCGCCCAACGAGACAATCTCGGACAATGACACCTTCCTGATATATAAAGACAACAGATACATAGGAAATATAACCAAGCTGAACGGCTGTCACTCGAGAGGTTCGCTCCACGAGAACACAGAACGAACACGAAACACTCTACCCAACCAAAAGCAAACTCTATTTGTTATATTGTTCTATTGCCTAATACTCAATACTCAATACTCGTACTTGCCTCACACCTGAAAATAATAACCGATATACTCGTCATAGACGGCACACACTCTCCTCTACTCTATAAAGTATATATGTTCCTCTTGTGTAGACATGCAGTATACTTATGTGTGTATATGTTTAGAGCATAGCTAACTTCTTGTACTCGTACCAGTATGTCTGTGAGCTAAACACAAGCCCCCGCAGTACATAGTACTTGTTGTACTCGTACTCGTCGTATATTTTTGGGTTAGAACTAGAACTTCCTCTCTTTCTCACTCTCACACTCTCACTCTTACTCTGACTGTCTCACTCTTTGTCTAAGCCTAAGTCTATGTTCAGTCTCACTCGCTGTCGCTGTCGCTGTCGCTGTGTAGCTATTGAACTCGCCAGCGCTCAAGCTCTTGCTCTCGTTCACGCTCAGATTAAATAAGCGAGTATTTAATAAGCTCGCTCGGACGATGAGCGAGTAACAGATGCTCTCGCTCAGAGTATTAACGTGTATCTGTTGCTGCTCTCGCTCTGATGATGTACGAGTAACGGATGCTCTCGCTATCATGACTTAATGATGAGCGAGTAACTGATCTTTTGGTGATCTAAACTCAACGTAGCCCTAGATAGTCTATATGTCTTACTTGTTCTTACCTACCCCCAAGTAGTTTTTTTTGTACCTCTCGTAACTCTCTGCCTCTCTACCTATACCTATACCTCTCCCCCTCCCTCTCTCACTCTCTCGCTGTCTCTGTTTGTGTGGGTGTGCCAGAGCATTCATAAAGCCACGACAGCAACGATTGGCCAGGAATGACGCTCAAGTAGTCGAATCATTTAGTCGCTATACTTTACCGTATATATACCTCGTATATACCCCGTACTAACCCTCCACAATCGATGTGCGCACCAGCGTTTGGGTACCCAATTACTAGCCGATCCGATCCACCCTATAGAATATTGAGTACATGTAATTTTTAGCTGATCTTTCTGTCACCTAACCCAATCTACCAAGCTACCAATCTACCAAACCGAAGATGCCCATTTCCGCCATAATCAGAGCTGTGTAGCGGGTGCCCTACCTTCACCTTTACCTGTACCTGTACCTGTACCTGTACCTCTACCTTTACTCCCCTCAAAATCGAAACTAAAACTTAGACTAGGAATTGCCCGCCCCCTGAAAGCGTGATTAAACCGCAACCAAAAAAATGTCACTAACATCCTACTTAGAGGAACTTAGATTTTGGGTGCTCCGATATTCGATTTCATTTGGCGCCAATATCTAATCTATTTGCGTGCTTTATCCTGCGACAAACCCCAAACCCCAAACAGACACAGGCAACGAGCCCGAACAGGAACCGGAGGAGCCAGAAGATAATGCACTCACTCAGATTATTGTGTCGATAGCCAGGCCCCAGATCACGATTGTCCCCATTGGCGGCTCCCTCACGCTCAGCTGCAGCGGTCATATGCGCTGGAACAATGTGAGTAATCAGCCTAACAAATAAAAATACACTTTACCAAATGCTGAATTCTGTTTCTGTTGCTGTTTGCTGTTCCAGGATCCCGTGCTCGTTAGCTGGTACAAGCAGAATAGCCGCCTGCCCGAGGACTCCGAGGTGGAGGGTGGAGTGCTGCATTTGTATAACCTGCAGATCAGCGACTCTGGCATCTATGTGTGCCATGCCGAGAACAACGAGACGATGCGCGCCTACCAGGACACCGTCTCCGTCACCATATCACGTGAGTAGACCGCTTCCCAGAGCGCCCCCTCCGCCCACCGTTTTGCTAATCATTAACATTGACACTCCACTGACATTGCGGCTCCAACTAAAGGATATGCCAAGGAAATGTTGGCTCGCTATGGTAGCTAAAAGACTCCCCAAAGCATCCCCTAAGAATCCCCCCCAAGCATACGCCTAGAACTTCCCGAAAAATCCCTCATGAAATTCTTTGTTTTGTTTTATTATTAATTTTGGTTTGCATTTTGCAGAGGAAGGCCAACGCTCGCCGGCCCAAATTGTGCACCTGCCCAACCATGTGACCTTCGAGGAGTACCAGCCGAACCAGATCAACTGCGAGGTGGACGGCAATCCCGCGCCCACCGTCACCTGGACCCGCATCGACGGCCAGGCCGATGCCCAGACCCGCACCGATGGCAGCCGCTTGATCTTTGACTCGCCGCGCAAATCCGACGAGGGACGCTACCGCTGCCAGGCGGAGAACAGCCTCAATCGCGACGAGAAGTACGTGCATGTCTATGTGCAGAGCAGTGCCCCGCCATCGCCGCCACCGCGTGAACGCGTCTACATTCAGCCGGAGGAGTACAATGGCGTGGAGGGCGACACCTTCCGCCTCACCTGTCAGTCGACCAGCGGCGCCAATCTGCACTACGAGTGGTCCCTCAATGGCTACCCCCTGAGCGGTCAGCGCAACATCATTGTCAGCGGCAATGTGCTCGAGGTGCGCGACTCCAGTGTCCGTGACTCCGGCACCTATACCTGTGGCGCCTACGATCTGCGCACCCACCGCAACTACACCGAAGATGCTCGCGTCTATATCGAGCGTCGCGACCAGCCACCCACCGACGACAGGTGAGTGATCTCCCAGCAGCCTGCCTCTCTATTCTGTCGCCACATTCTATTCTCTCTATTGTCTGTCTCTCATGCTCGCACTCGCAGCTCCAGTCCCGTGATTGTGCGCCTCCAAGAGCTGATTACCATCGAGCAGGGACGCGACTTTAGCATCACCTGCGAGGCCAGCGGCACGCCGCATCCCTCGATCAAGTGGACCAAGGTGCACGACCATCTGGCCACCAATGTCCATGTGAGCGGCAATGTGCTGAGCATCTACGATGCTCGGCCCGAGAACCGGGGCCCCTACTCCTGCATAGCCGAGAACATACACGGCTCCGATCAGTCCAGCACGAATATCGACATTGAACGTAAGTTTGAAGCGGATCCCAGGATCCAGGCGGATCAAAGGTAGCCAGCCAGCAGCAGTCCACGAGCAGGCGATTCTCCAATCGAAAGCCTCCAAGTGCTGGGCTACCCTTGATCGCAGACCACTGCCCTGTTCCCCCGACATACTTGTATTTATATGATATGCCCAACCCAAAGAGTCTGACTACTTTTAGTCGCTTCCTGAGCTAACCACTTTCCATTTGCTCTGTCTCCTTCTATCCCTATTTAATTATACTTTGATCCTATTATTTGAATTTAAATTTAATGTGAAAAAAAAACTAATGCTTTTAATGCTTTTGCGACATGCACAAGAAGTGCACAAGAGTGGAGTTGGTAATAAGACAGGTCCGCACAGTCTGATCCTAATACTAATCGGTGCCACCACCATCATTTACTTGTTTGCAGCCCGGGAGCGGCCGAGCGTTAAGATCGAGTCGCCCGCACTGCAGACCCACTCGGTCGGCTCCCAGGCGTCGCTCTATTGCCGCGCCAATGGCATACCAGAGCCCCAAGTGCAGTGGGTGCGCGTCGATGGTACACCGCTCTCACCGCGCCACAAGGCGATAGATCGCGGCTATGTTGTGTGAGTATCGCGATGCCAGCTGCTGCCCCATGCCATCATGCCATCATGCCATAATTAATCAATAATTAATTGCCAAAACAGCATTGATGACATTCAAATTGCCGATGCCGGTGCATACGAGTGCAGGGCCGAGAATCAGGTGGGCAAGGCCTCTGGCACAGCATCGCTGCGCGTTGTGGAGGCCCCACTGGTGGTGATTAAGCCCGACCAACAGATCATCCGTCTGACCGATGGCGACGAACTCAATCTGGAGTGCTTGGCCAGCGGCTATCCCAATCCCAGTGTCCAGTGGAGCCCCAAGGGCCAGCAGCCCGAGACGGAGACCAGTCTGGGCGTGAACCGTGATCTCGGCAGCAACACCGCCTATCTGAAGATCTATCGCGTCAGCCTCGCCGATGCCGGCATCTACACCTGTTCGGGCGTCAACGAAGCCGGCAACGATGAGCGCAGCGTCCGTGTGGACATTCAGCCGAAACGCGGCGACATCAGTGACAGTAAGAGAAGATCCACAAGATATCCATTGGATGGCCAGTCAACAATCTCTCTCTCCCTTAGATGATGGCGATGTGGATCATGGACCGTACCAGACCGACTACCCGCCGCCACCAGTCTCGCGACCAGGGCAAACCCAACGCTTCTCCACCAACATTGGCGAGAATGTGACCCTCACCTGCGACCTGGGCCCCTATGTGACGCGTTGGGTGCGCGTCGATGGGCGCCCATTGCCCTCGAATGCCTACACCGAGCGCAACAGCCTGGCGATCATCTATGTGCGCGAGCAGAATCTCGGCCAGTACCGTTGCAATGCGTACGACAACAGGGACGAGGTGGTCTCGTTTGTGGTCAGGGAGCTGGTGCTGCTGCCGCTGCCACAGATCACCTTCCAGCCGAAGATACCGCTGCGCGTCGATGCCGGCCAGAATGTGGAGATATACTGTGAGGTGACCAATGCCCAGCCAGAGGATGTGCACTGGGCCACCGACAACAATCGACCACTGCCAGGGTGAGTTTACCCCGTCCTCTTGGAGCACTTTGCTCATGAATGAACACACAAATATTCCCTGGTTTAGTTCGGTGCGCATCGATGGCCAAATGCTGCGATTCATCTCGATTGCTCCGGCCGATGCTGGCGGCTATCGCTGCACGGCCACCAATTATTATGGCAACACCACCAAGACCGCCCAGGTGGTGGTCAATCCGCCGACCGAATACGAGCAGGTGCCACAATCGGAGGTGCATCAGCGACGCGAGGGCGAGAGCATTCAGCTGCGCTGCAGCGCCACCATACACGGCGAGGAGCGCGGCAACCTGCAGGTAAGTGCTGCCCGCTGCCGGCATCCCCAGACACCCCCAAATTGATGCATTTTGCGTTTTGAATTCGCAGTTTGAATGGTATCGCCAGGATGGCCGTCCCCTGCCGAATGGCGCCCGTACTGACAGCCAGGTGCTGGTGCTGACCACGCTCCGGCCACAGGACGAGGGTCGCTACATCTGCGATGTCTACGATCATGCGAGCGGGCAGCGACTGCCTGGCACCGCTGTCGATTTGCAAGTACACCGTGAGTAATCGCCCCCCTTTGGGGTTCCCACTGTTGGGTCGGACACGGGACTGGGGGACTGGGGACTCGGGACGCGGCGATGGGTGGCCGGTGTGGGCTTCGTTCTGGCTGAACCGGATGGCTCAGAGCCATCGGGGGACACGGAGCGGAGCAGCCCGCAAGCCAACTCTACCTGCCTACTTCCCGCCCCACCCCCGCCGAGCCGGAGGCCCACCCCACACACACACAGACACACACACACACACACACACACACACAGCCAGAGTCAGATGTCCTGTCCGACAAATGCGATTAAGCAGCCAGCAAATATCTCTTGTATCTCTCTGCCTGTCTCTCTCACCCACACGCAACACACACACCGCCCCTGCACCCTGCCCTGCCCTGCCCCACTGCTACACCCCCGACAAATATTAGCCAGTGGGGACTACTCCGATGAAACTTTACACACAAATATCAACACAAATCTATCAACAGTCGAATTAAATTGAATTCAGGCCTCTATTTGAAATGCCCATGCGAAAAAACAAAAAGAAGACCCACAGAAACGAAACGAGAACCCGAAAATATTCATTAAATGGCAAACAAAAGATCAGCTGAGCAGCAGGAGAAGTTAATGTTAAGGAATGTGTGTTAGGCTTTTGAGCAGGTTTGATTTTCGTTCGCTGATTTAACTAATTTCGCCCCAACACCAACCAACACCACCCCGTAAAAATACTCTCTCGTAAATACTATATACTGTATGTGTATATATATATATATATGCTATACCCATCAATGTAATCGTATATGTTAAACGTAAACGTAAATTAAAAGCAAAAATACTGGAAGAGCACCCAAACGCAAAAGCAAACGCAAAAGTAAACGCAAAAGCAAACGCAATAGCAATGGCGGCAAAACGAAGACACTCTGTAAATATGCAAAAATCGGGAGAGGGCTACACTCTGTATATAACAAATTAAATCAAATCAAAGGCAGAAAAAACACTCAAACAAACAGTCAGTCAATCATTGCATATAAAACGAAAGTCCCGCCCCACACACACCACAACCCCAACCACAACTACACCTACACCTACTCTGTTTCTCTCTCTGGTGATGGAGCCATATGGAGCAGGATGGCGCTCACTGCATGCAAAGCCACAAATATTCCAAATTGTTTTTGTTTTGAAGCGAAACTAATATTAAGTTCTGCCCCAACAAAAAAAATATGTACACCACACACACACAAGAAACATTTATATATATATATATAGACAGACACACACACTCCTACACAACTTGATAAATCTTAAGCTTACCAGAATGGCTGCCACACTTCTAATACGATACCATAACTCTTAAGCCCCACTAAAAGTGCGAAATAAAAACATAATATTAACATTAAACAAAACAAAACAAACAAAAAATATAACTACTCGCACAGCAGAAATTGTGTGAGGCAAACCAACAACAAAAGAACAACAACAACGACTTGTAACATATTCTTTTTATTTCACCCATGCGAATGCCCCTGCAGCAGCCAAAATGGTTAAACTAAAACACATAACTACAGCCACAGAAGTCCGAACATTGTCCGTCATTGTCCGTCATTGTCCGTCATTGATCCACTTTTGGAATTTCACAATTTACGAATAATCTACAGCGCACTTTCAGTTCAGTTGATGCATAATTATTCGGGCATATTGCGCGTCATGCAGCACCGCCCCTCAGTCGGTCTGCGCTTCTACTTGATATCTGCCAAACAGTTCGCAAAGATCCATATAAAAGCATGTCCACAAAGTTACTCATGTCATCCAGCTTTGGCGAGGCTCCCTGGTAACTCCCTGCTCATCACTGAACACCACTCGTTAGGTCTGCAGGGGCAGATACTGAAGTCTCGGTATGCCGAGGACTAGACTTATAGTTCTGCTTGATTAACATTTGAAACTGGTTTGTTTTTGGTGTCGGTTGTATCATCGGATGTCGTTACACTCTTTCACTCTGGATATCCTGTGGCGCCCAACCCCCCTCCTTGGTGATGGTCTCTCACTCTCTCTTTACTTATCCTAATCTATTTATAATTACTATTATCTAATGGTTTATCGGTTGTCATTTATTTGTTTGTGTTTTTTGTGTATTAATTGTATGTATGTGTGAATCAAGGAATAGGTATTGTAAATGATCTAAAATCTAAGCACTGCACACACTATATCTATATCTAAATCTAAATCTAAATCTAAAGCTATATCCTTCTCTTACTTTGAATTTATTTTCCTCAATCTTGATCTGCTTCCCTTCATTTTCCTCTGTGTTTATCTCTTTCCCCGAACTCTCTCTCCCTTTCACTCTCTGCTTTCCTATAAAAGATTATTGAACACATAGAACACGTAGATAATGCATAGAACAATTAAACGAGGCGGATGCCAATAGGAGATCCAGCTGAAGCTCTTACCATCTCACAGTAAGACGTTCGAGATGGCTCATGAACGCTCTCATTCCCTCTGTTATCTGTCTCATTCGACATCATTGTGTTCTATGATCTTTGCTCCTATCTATCCATCAGACTTTCGCTCTCTCTCTCTCTCTCTGTTTATTTTCTATACTCCTTCTATCAACACAGAAGATGCACCTGCACAACCAGAAAAAAAAATACCAAAACAAATTGCAAAAACCAATCGAATTCGAAGAAAAGCACAAAGAATCAATTGTAAATAATACCGAAATAATGTCACCAACTCTTGTGTTAAATTATTGTCTTGAACTTAGATCAGTCAAACAAACAGAGAAAATATCGTTGAAAATGAGAAAAACGAGTGCAGAGTTTTCGAATGCAGGGCACAGATATTATAAATCCCGAGTACGAGTATTACTTAGCGTAGAAGATCTCCTGAATCTTGAATGTCGTCGGGCAGCAAATGGAACGAACACTTTTGATTAATTTCATATTTATTTCTCTTTCTCTCTCTCTCTCACACACGCTTTCTCTCTCTCTCTCTCTCCCACTTTCTTACATGTGCGCTTGTTAAAAAAAAAAAAAAAAAAAAAAAAACAATACAATGCAATGCAATACTTTTACATTTACCTTTGACCTAAAAATGATCTACTTACGATAAACTATATATGATATGTGCGCTTTTGCTGATCTGATCTGAACCGATCCGATCCTCTGAAACCAAAAACACACACAAACAAAACACAAACAAATTTAATGGTATGGTATGGTATGGCATACAACTGCAACTGCAACTGCAACAATCAATCGAATCAACTGCTACAACTCGACAACCCATAGGAGCCCCATATCAATACAAGGTCGGGCAGAGTCTGAAAGACATGCCCTGCGTGGTTTTCTATATATGTGCTGCAGGTGTGTTACCGCTACCGCCGCCCAATCAAATCTAATCGATGAAACAAAACAAAACAAAGCAAACCAAAAAAACAGAACACACTCCTCCATTATTATTTTTTCGTATTTTTTTTGTTTTATATATATTTTGTGTTGCCTTTTATTTTGATTTTGATTTTCTTTTGATTTTGTTTTTTGCTTTGTTTTATTTGAATTCTTGTATTGTATTATTAATCCCAAATGATCTATCAATCTGTATTATGTACTGCCTAACCTTAGAGCCATAGAAGTTTTATAAAAAAAAGAAAATAATATCGAAAAAAAAAACAAAAAACAAAAAACAATCGTTTGAAGATACTTCTACCCCGTCCTTGACCAACCACTCCTGCACTAGCGAGTAGTTCGATAGCAATAGTCGATCACACACACACACACCCATCCCTGGTCGATGGCGGATAACAATTTAGAGCATGCATGGCTTACGATAAATGTAGTACCTATCTAGTGGGCGTAGGCATACATGTACATACGCTAATACCGATCGGTGCGGTGCGGTGCGATGCGATGCGAGTCGGTGCGAACTAACATTTATTGGCTTTCGAGGCGGCTGCATACATTGCTAATCGTTCATTTCTATGCCTTTTGAATTGGGAAATGCCACAAATGCAAAACAAACAAAAAATAAACCGATACCGATATAAATCGATACAAATCGAAATATGCCCAAACAAAAACCGCGCAATCACAGACTTCAAGAGCAGCAAGGGGACATCTATGAAGACACTAGCACCTGGAGGCACCATCCGTCCCCCCATCATCTCGTACGCGTGCCAGCCGAGCGACTTCAAATGCGTCTCGCATCCGCATACCTGCATCAAGGCGGGCATGGTGTGCGACGGCATCTACGACTGCCTGGACCACTCGGATGAGTTCAACTGCATAGGAACGGCCGTCAAGACGGGGAAGTCCTCCACGAGCTCAGGATCAGGATCTGGATCAGGATCGGGCAGCTTTAAGCGTTGGAAGAAGAGCCAGAAGATGGACAAGAAGCAGCAGCAGCATCATCTAGTCGGAGGACAACGGCTGCAGAAACGGCATCTGGCCGTGAGAAGGAGCTTCGGTTGGTCCAAAGTCTTCATTTTCTGCCATTTCTTTACCTATTCCCCACCCTCTTTCCCGCTACTACTCCGACTTCTATCTATCGATTCCCATCTGTTTGACTATCCCCTGACTTTCCTCTGGCTGTCTAACAACTCACCCCCTGTTCGTGGGTGCACAAAACTTGCACTCAACGTTTGGACATGGATTCGGATTCAGATACTGATACTGAACATCTATTGAACACCGACCAACTCAACCGACCAGCACCACAGCAACAGTACGCAGCAAAATGCAGAACTGGCACGCACTCGCAACGGGTTTCTAGAGGCTTAAGAAATAACAATAACCTATCGATAACAAATCGATTTTGAAAATATTTAAACTTTTGCAGCGTTCACAGAGATGAAAAATCTAACAGGTTTCGGGTGGTTCGCCCTAACAAGTGGTATACATCGATTAACTACAATCGATTATTATGTTTAGCTGTCATCGATTAACTTGCATGTGGCTGGCCGATAAGGGTAACTGTTACTAACATCAAACAAACACACACACACACACCACGCACACTACCCAAAAATATACCAATAGAGCTTTCTTTCGAATAACCCCGAAAAATGGATATACGAAATTACTGTAAATAATACACCAAACACACACACACACATACACATTAGAGACATTCGATAAACGATAATTAAGCAATCGACATTTGTTGAATTAATATGAACAAAACGTTGTATGTATGTATGTATGTATCCGTATCTCGTATTTATGTATGTGACCACCGAAACAGAAAACATTTGCGAAATTTTAGTGGTAACCCAAAAAGTCCAAATTAGAGTTTGAGTACTCGATCAAAATGTATTCCGATAAACAACAACAATCCGACCATCGAAAAATCTATCTATCTATTGATTTATTCCATCTGTAACCCCCCATATGTAATCGTATTCTGTGTGATTCGACCCTAGCAGTAAACGAGTAATTGTAGCTCTCTCTGTACACATAGTAGTCCACAATCCATCACCACACTACACTCCACCTAGTCCCCACCTAGTCTCTGTTGCTCTCTCTCTCTCTATATATACATACCTATATATGTAGATGTATATGTATACCATATTTCTGTATTGTCTAACTAGGAAGCAAAATTCCAAAAAATCGAAACGACTAAAACAAAGCAAAGTGCAATATGAATCGAACGATGGAATCGATGGGATGTGTTTATCGAACGATTAAACGAACAACGATTACTGGTCGTTGATACCATGATCAATGTCTGATCGTTTTTTTTAATTAATCGATACTTGATCAATACTTGATCGATTAATATCGATTAAATGAAATTTAATCATTGTAATTGAAAATTTAAATATAAATATAAACATATGATTTAAATAACATTCCCATCGATGATTCATCGATTTCTCGTTCGATAATTATCGTTGACTTTACTGTTTGAACCGCCATTTTCTTGACATGTAAATTTTGCTAACTGTTTTATCTTTCTCTCTCTCTCTCTGTGTATTTTTTTTACCCATTTTTATTCCCATTTTCCACGAAACACACACACACACACACGAATCACACACAAACACACACACATACATGCACCATTGCACATCCTTTTGTGAATTGTCGCTGAAATTGTGAACGTTACACGCCGACCCGATCGATCGATCGACCCCGATCTGGTCGTTGTCCTTGTCGCTTCCTGTACCTGTACCTGTACCTGTGCCCGTTCCTGTGCCGTCTTTCTGTGCCGTCCCCGGTGTTGGTGTAACTGCAGCGGGTCTTCCAGTGGCCCCAGCTACACCCCCGCCGGCACCGTACCGTCCCGCCTACCTGCCGCCGGCCACAACGCCGGCCCGTCCCCGGGACTACAGGCTGAAACTGGACCAACAATCATCGAATCTGCGTGCGGGCGAGTCCACCGAAGTGGAGTGCTACTCCTCGGACAACAGCTACACGGATGTGGTGTGGGAGCGGGCCGACAGCCAGCCCCTCAGCCCCAATGTTCAGGTGAGCATCATCAGTGGAACTTTTATTTCTGTGATTCTATCGAATCCCCGAATTACCCTTGCAGCAAGTCGGCAACCGCCTGGTGATAGCTGATGTGACTGCCGCCGATGCTGGCCAATATGTGTGCAAGTGCCGGACGGATGAGGGCGATCTGTACACGACCAGCTACGAGCTGACCATCGAACAGCAGCCCCACGAGCTCAAGCGCTCCAAGATTGTCCACGCGAAGGTGGGCGCCGATGCCAAGCTCCAGTGCGGAGCGGATGCTAGCCGCCAGCCCAGCTACCGCTGGTCCCGCCAGTACGGACAGCTGCAGCCAGGACGATCCCTGCTAGGAGTAAGTCCAACCCACACCCACCCCCACCCCGACACCACTCTCTCCAGCTGCTCACACTTTTTTCATTACTCTCAGGAACATCTCGCGCTAGAGGATCTGCAGGCCAACGACGCTGGCACCTACATTTGCACGGCCGTGTACGGGGATGGCGAGTCCGTGGACTATCCCAGCATTCTGGTGGTCACCGGAGCCATACCGCACTTCCATCAGGCACCGCGCAGCTACATGAGCTTCCCCACGATGCCGAACTCCTCGTTTAAGCTCAACTTCGAGATCACCTTCCGGCCGGAGGGCGACGACGGACTGCTGCTGTTCAACGGACAGACGCGCGGCACCGGCGACTACATAGCCCTCTCGCTGAAGGACCGCTACCCGGAGTTCCGCTTCGATTTCGGCGGCAAGCCGATGATCATTCGAGCGGAGGAGCCGCTGCAGCTGAACGAGTGGCACACGGTGCGCGTGCACCGCTCCAGGCAGGACGGTTACATGCAGGTGGACGAACAGCACCCAGTCGCCTTCCCCACACTGTCGCAGGTGCCGCCGCTGGATCTCATCGAGGACCTGTATATCGGTGGCATGCACAGCTGGGATCTGCTGCCCGCGGACGCGGTCCCCCAGCAGGCGGGCTTCGTCGGCTGCATCAGCCGCCTGACCCTCCAGGGCCGCACCGTCGAGCTGATGCGCGAGGCCAAGTTCAAGGAGGGCATCACCAGCTGCCAGCCCTGTGCCCAGAGCCCCTGCGCCAACGGCGGCATCTGTCTGGAGAGCCAGACGGAGGTGGCCTACTCGTGCGTCTGCCAGCAGGGCTGGACCGGCCGCAACTGCGCCGTTGCCGGCACCCAGTGCACCCCGGGCGTCTGCGGAGCCGGACGCTGCGAGAACACCGAACTGGACATGAAGTGCCTGTGCCCCCTGAATCGCACCGGCGACAGATGCCAGTACATCGAGCACCTCAACGAGCAGAGTCTCAACTTTAAGCGGAACAGCTATGCAGCCTACGGGTGAGTAAACCCCCAGTCTCCTGCCTGTGATCCTGCCACTCTATATCCATCTCTCTCTACCTTCCCTCCCTCCCTCCCTGGATGTGCAGAACCCCCCGTGTCCTGCGCGTGAACATCACCTTGTCCGTGCGCCCCTCGAGCCTACGCGACTCTGTGCTCCTCTATGCGGCAGAGTCGAAGCTGCCCAGCGGCGACTATCTGGCACTGGTGCTGCGCGATGGCCATGTGGAGCTGCTGATCAATACGGCGGCACGACTGCGTCCAGTCGTTGTGCGCTCTGCGGAGCCCCTGCCCCTGCACCGATGGACGCGCATTGAGGTGCTGCGGCGCCAGGGCGAGAGCATATTGCGGCTGGGCGAGGGCCAGGAGCAGCGGGCCAAGGCCTCGGGCACGGCACGCACCTTGTCGCTGAAGACGCCTCTGTTTGTGGGCGGCTACGATCGGGCCTCGGTGAAGATCAACCGTGACGTCAACATCACGGAGGGCTTCGATGGATGCATTTCGGGACTGTACGACGCACGGCGGTCCATTCAGCTGCTGGCGGACATCAAGGATGCGGCCAATATCCAGAATTGCGGCGAACTAAATGAGATCGGTGGCGGTGATGGGGACGGTGAGGCTGAGGCCGATAGCGAGGTGCCAGTGGCCCCCGCTGTGGTGCCATCGGCTGCCACAGTGCCAGAGGACAACAGCGAGCAGGAGGAGCAACTGCAGCCCTACAACATGGCGCCGTGTGCCAGCGATCCCTGCGAGAACGGTGGCAGCTGCAGCGAAGTGAACAACCAGGCGGTCTGCGACTGCCTCTTGGGCTACAGCGGCAAGCATTGCCAGGAGCGTAAGTTGTAGATCAGCCAGCAAAATCAGCATTCCCTAATCCATTCCCCGCCTGCCTAATAGACATCCAAGTGGGCTTCAATGCCTCGTTCCGCGGTCATGGCTACCTGGAGATCAATCGCAATCAATTTGATGCCGCCGTGGAGCAGCTGTTCACCTCCGCCGCCTTGGTCTTCTCCACCAGCAAACCGAACGGTCTGCTGCTCTGGTGGGGACAGGTGGCCGGCGAGGAGTTTGTGGGCCAGGACTTTATCGCCCTGGCCGTCGTCGATGGCTATGTGGAGTACTCGCTACGCCTGAACGGCGAGGAGACGGTGATCAAGAACAGTGACAACCGCGTGGACGATGGCCAGCGGCATATTGTGCTTGTGAAGCGAGTGGACAACACGGCCATTCTCGAGGTCGATCGCATCTCGCATTCGGGTGAGACGCGACCCACCGGCAAGAAGGAGATGAAACTGCCGGGCAATGTGTTCATAGGTAAGCCGCAATTAAGCCCTTAGTCCTCCAATCCTTACCGTAATGCCATTCCTCATTCTCCATTCCGCATTCCCCATTCCAGGTGGCATTCCGGACATTTCTCAATTCACGGGCGGCCGTCACACGCACAACTTTGTCGGCTGCATCGTGGTGGTTGAGGGCGACGCCGTTGGCCAGATCAATCTGGGCCAAGCCGCCGTCAATGCCGTCAATGTGGACACCTGTCCAGTGTAAGTATCAGACCCAGCCCTGCATCCTGCACCCTGCAATACCACCCTGTAAACTGTAAACTGTACTCTTTTAACTACCAAAAAAATAACTTAATTGGGTTTAGTGTCTGGAATCCCTCGAGCCTCGTCTATCACGAGTTCGATGCCAGCGATCCGAGCTTCTTCGATGAGCTGGATCAGCCGCCGCCAGTGCACATCTTCTATCCGCGGCCCAATCTCAGCCAGCTGCCATCGAATGCGGCGCACGGCTCCGCCTATCGATACACGTACGTGTTATCGTCGTTATCGCTGGCTGCCATCGTACTGTGTCTGCTGCCGGCCCCCAGCTAAGCTTCGAACCAGCCTCCACACGAAGCTGTTTTAGTTTAGACCAAAATGTAGAATCGAAACAGTAATCGATATGGGTGTATCGTTTATCGCCCCAAGTATCCAAAAACTATCTGAAGAGTGTTACAATTGAAATTATCGTGCCATATCATTGCAAAATATCATGTTATATTATACAAAGTATATCATATACCATCAGCCACATATAAAATATCGTACTACTACTACTATATAGAATAATCGATGATCGATAAACGATAAACGACTAGGAAGAATCCTACAGCATTCGATGGAAGGTTTTTTTTTTTTTTTTTTTTAGACATGTAGTTAGCACCAAATGGAACATAAATACATACACATAGTACGAGTATTGTTGAGTAACTATAACTATTCCTTCTCGTTGGATTGTTCTCTCGTTTCAAAGCCAAGCTCAGGGCACACCTACCACACTCTACAATGCTACTAATCGTAACCTATATCTTAATATATATATATATATATATATATACATGTATCGCTGAATTACGGAATATACAACGCAACAGATAGATAGATAGGAAGTCACATACATATGTACATATAGGTACATACATGTATAGGACTTGGG
The DNA here is from genome assembly GCA_018150885.1 of Drosophila tristis. Classification (NCBI taxonomy): domain Eukaryota; kingdom Metazoa; phylum Arthropoda; class Insecta; order Diptera; family Drosophilidae; genus Drosophila; species Drosophila tristis. The sequence continues at coordinate 1,706,281 of JAECWT010000228.1, forward strand.
GGAAATACATACCACGATCACGGATCCTACTACTACTACTACTCGTATCAACAACTACTATCCAATCCGATAGTTACGACTTAATATAGTCGAATTTGGAACTGCTTTGTGACCATAGCTATAAAAAATATACACCTCCTGATTAAAGGGCATACATACATGTACATATGTACATGCATACGAAATGAGTATTGGTGCAAATACAATGCGTTTCAGCACTGTAAAACCAAAAGTTCAATGCATAAAAAGTTGGTATTAAGCGCCAGCTGCGACTCAAATCGATTACTGATTATGCCAGCTGTATAGGCAGTCATACAGTTCTGAAACGCACCTTACAAACTAACCTACACACGATACATTAAGGATCAAATATTGAATTAGTCTGAAATGGCAGATTGATGAGGCTTTTACCCTATTCAAACGATCCTCAAACGATCCTCAAACGATCCTCAAACGAACCTCCTCTTTCATCCCAATTATAATCGATTATTTTACGCTCCTTTTCGCTCAACCCTTTGAACAGGGAATTTCCCTGTTTTCCCTGTTATCGTTATCTGTATTGATTTTTTGATTCCACATTGATTTTCAATTGATTTACTTTATTTTTGATGTATTATTTTTTGTTTTGTATTATTTCCCCTTTTAGTAACGATGAGTCCCTGGGAGGCACCGAACCGCCAGTTGTCTAAGGGATACGACGCCCACACACACAACACGCAAACCAGCAACCGAAATTAGCTTTTTAATTAATTAACAAACAAAATGAAACCCAATTTTTATATTGTATATCGTACATGCACACTTGTACGCGGAGCAACCAATAACAGTTACGATATGTTCTGTGTGTGTCGAGACCCAACACTATGATTGCTTCTTCGATCCTTAAGTCTTAGTTAAAGATTGTAGCAAGAAAAACAAAACAATGAAATATCACAAAAAAAGAAAACAACAAAAAAAACAAAAAACACAAGAGCCATATGAAGGAGTGAGACGACACGAGAACCGAAACGAAACAGAAACAGAAAACAATAATAACAATAACATATTCAGTTTAAGGCCTAACTAACTCTGCAACAATGAAAGAAAAAACCGCATACTAGCCAACAGAAAATCCAGAAAAACTACGGAAAAAAAGGAATGCAAAAGTAACGATACGATAAAGAACAAGCAGCAAGCAAACAACAAGAGAAATGCTCAATAGCAGAAGCATTTTAATTATAATTATAGTTTATATTTTATTATTATGAAGTATGTTTTTTTTTTGTCCTGTGTAAAACCCCAGTGTAAAATGTTTTTAAATTAACATTCGATGGCAAAAAATTGAATTGGAAATTCGTGAAATAAATATGCAGCCAGCCACCCATCATACAATTATCATACATATACAGAATACTGAATAATGAATAATGATAGTGCCACAACACCCACTGTGCGGGATGGATGCATGTAAAAACGAACGAATCACACACACAGTGCGAGTGGAAGAGCGCATAAGCAGGCAAAACAAACAACAAACAAAAAAGAATATATCTATTAAAAAACGAAATCCACAATAGTTTGAAATGTGTTTTACTTTCAAGAGGTTTTTGGGTTGAAAACACCATCACCATACCATCAGCATACCCCTACTGGCAAAGGGTATCAAAACAACAATAATTTGGCACGTGTTGGGCGGTGGAATGGTGTGGGGTGGGGCGCAGGAAACAGGAATCCAAGCAGTGGGAGGGAGGACCCGACCCGACCGATACTCCGCTCACTGCAGGCCGGCAGGCAGGCAGGCAGGCGCGCGCAGCTTCCCAATCGCCGTGTGTTCGGTCCGCCGCCTCATCGTTTCGTTTCGTTTCGTTTTGCTTCGGCCGTCGGCACTCGGACCGGCTGCTGGCCGCGCACACTCTACTTCGAGCCGTCAAGCAGTTCAGACGTGTCGAGTGCGAGAGAAGAGTGGAGCGAAACTGCTTTTGCTTTTGGTTTTGCTTTGGCGCCTTCCCAAATCGTGTTTACTTATCCCCTTTCGAAAGCCTACTGCTACCGTGAGTGTGAATTGGTTTTCCCATCAGAGCCAGGTTTTATTTTGTTGTTCTTTTTTATTGTTTGTGTGTTTGTTGTTAATACAATTAACAGTAACGAATGCAAGTTCCGGCCACAGAGAGAGAGAGAGGGATCATATCAGCAAATGTAGTGAAAAATCAAAGGGAAAGTCCCAAAATAAATCGTTGAGCGAGAAAAAAGTGCGTGTGCCAAGAGATTGTTTATTTTTAAAACGGGCAAAAACGTTGAACGGCAAACCGGCAAAATACAAAATACAAAAACAAAGTCAAAACATATAATAACAATAAATTATATTCGCATCATTCATTCAATAAACCAACGATAAACGGCGAAAGACAAGACACCGAAGAGCAGCGCGAATGCAATAGATCTCCAGATCGGATCGGCTTCAATCCTAACATCAGATCAGCGGAAGTGACCAAAGATCAAGAGACCCACAACAAAATTCGAATTTACTCGTACCCCCGAATATTGCGGTACATTGTGTGTGTGTGTGTGTGTTTTTTTAGTGTGTTTTTTCAAAGGCTTTGAAAATGCCATAAAATCTTTAATAGGTTTATTTTATTTACGAGTATTTGGGTTTGCCTTTCTTCGTCGTCTTTCGTCTTCTGTGGGAAAAAATGGCAAGAATGCCCTCAAAAGTGATCAAAATCGAATCAAAATATTTACCGTTTTGACTGTGGAATCTGCATCGGATTTAATCGACGATCACCCTTCGGGTGAATCGGGACGCCTCCGCCTCCGCCTCCGCCTCCGCCTGCCTTCCTACAATTGCACAGGTGAGTGTTGCGCCGCGCCGCGTCGCGTCGCATTTAACGGTATATTGACTGGCTGCCTCGCGTTGCAAGTAGCTCGAAAGTAGTTCATCTGGTCAGCGCTGTCCATAAATGTCAGAGCCCCATCGCCATATCGATCGATTCCAGTTGACAACTCTCCTCCTCCTCCTCCACCACCTCCTGCTTCTTCTTCTCCTGGTCGCCGCATTGATGGTCATGTGGTTATGTCCTTTTTTGGGTGGGCGGCTCACCAGTTTGGCGACTGGCCACTGGCCACTGTCCACACCAGTCGCCAATTGCCGTTACTTTGTGGGTCATCGAACAAGTGTTGCATGTTGCACATCGGACTTTAGCTGGGACACAAACCTCCGCTCCTCCTTCAATGGGAAAGCAGCCGTCCAGCTGTTTTTGTTGTTGTTGGGACATGCTGTAGGGTACGGTATGTGGGGGGCATGGGGTAAGCGGTAGGGTTAGGTCCCATCATCCTTTATGTCCCCCATCCAACTTGTTGATGGCACTAATGAACTGTCTACGAGGCTCTGCCACAAGAATAGAAACCAGAAAGCGACACAGAGCGGGCCAGAGAGATGAAGAGAGTGCATAACTAGTTGTTTGGTGAGAGACACGCACATTCTTGTGTGCAGCAGGCAACAAGAACAAGCTCTAGAAAGGTATATCAAACAGCAGGTAGGGCCAATCCACTTCCACTAGCCGAACGTTATTCCCTTTCGCAGATGATACGAGTAGTGGTTCTTCAACGCAGATGTCCATTCAGTGGAAGAAGAAAGGGATCAGCTCCCAAAAATCATTACATTCGAATATCCCTCAAATATTTCCAATCAATAATACAAAAATATCATAATGATGGGTCTGATGGCTCGAATAATGTCCATTCGCTTATGAGAAATTTGTACAGCCATCGTTCGACGAATGTCCTATGCAAAAAGGAGTGAGAGAGAGAGAGTGCCAACGCGTGCCTCACCTTTTCTGGGATTTTATCATGAGAATGCCGAACCGGACCCGAGATCCCAACAATCCCAGAGAGCGAGAACATGGCTCGCTCTTTCCTGCTAACAATAAATCAAAAGGCACAAAAATGTAAGGGGCAGGAAAAGCCCAGAGACCAGAGACCATAATAAAAATCAAGGCAAGTGTCGTCCGAGACGACGTCCGTCGTTCCCTCATTCTCATTCTGCTGCAAAACCGAAAACGGAATTGGAAATGAGAATGAGAATGGGAGAATGGTGGGCACTGGGCAGAAGAGGGCCCTGTCCCTGGCCCTGTCCCTGGCCCTGGGCATCTCGCATCTCTTTTGTTATTCCTGCTTCTCATTCTCTTTAACACTGACTGTTGATGGGATTTCATTATTACTTTCGATTGTTGTGCCCCGACCATTGGATGCTGTTGTGCGCCCATTGAGACCAGATTCCCTTCTTGGTTTTCTTGGTTTTTTTTTTCCTTTTTTTTTATTCATCGAAAATGCAGACAAACAAAAAGGTTTCTGGGTCCAAACAAAAATAAACACACAACGAGAGGAGAGCAAGAGCAGCAGCATCATCATCGTGGCAGTCGCAGTCGCAGTCCCAGTCCCATTCTCAATCTCAATCCTCATCGACAGCAACGTCATCTTATGGGAGAGCTCCTCCTTTGGACCACTCTAATCGCATAAGCAGATAGAACACAGAACCAGAATCAGGGCCCAAACCGGTGTCCCAGGGCCACACACTGTCGGGTAAAAAGGTAGAAAAATAAATAAAGCGATAAATGGAAAATAAATTTCAACAAAAATTGCTTTTCAAGTGGTTCGTTCTCCTCCACAGAACAGAACGATCTATCCTTAGTTTCTTCCCATAGCTGGCAGCATCTCCGTGATGCTGCTACCGACTTGAAACTTGTCCAGAATTACATACATACGCAAAAGGAAATGACCTGTACTTGGTATGGTATGATGACCCATGAAATCAGGGTTAAAACTATATAGAAATATCATGCATACATACGTGTATGTCTGATCTGTTAATTAAGCAACTTGGAATTGGTTGGAGGTTGATTTTCCCCGCTCCCATCTAAAACATGTCTAAAACTAATCTCTAATCTACTCTCCATACGAAATATGAAATACGAAATCATTTCTTTAGATCTTTCAATTTTCTGTGGTGGGGATTTCCCATGGCCAAAGCAATCGCGTATCGGCTCTCTCGCACGCCATTAATAATGATCCACTGATCCAGTTTTTCCAACCAACCAACCTCCCTCCCCAGATGATCCCCTCCATCATTTTCATAATGAGGAAAACAGAAAATGCATCACAAAATTAGACATTGACACCTTTTTCTCATGCGGAAGATCCATTGAGTTTTTCCCCCCATCCCCCATCCCACAGATTTCGAATTCCTATTCCTATTCCGATTCGTGTTTTTCTGCTCTTTGGAACCGTAAAAACGGCGCATAAAAATTATTTCACGCTACGGCTACACGGAATCGAGGGCCCCCCAAAAAACAAAAACAACAACAAAAAATTATGATTAATGTTGAAAACATAAATTGGATTTGATTTCTGTTTGTTTGCTGCCCCTGCTGCTGCTGCTGCTGCCTTCTTGGGGCCTCCGTTGTGTCGGTTTTTTTTTCGGTTTCTTCGGTTTTTGGTGCTTTTTTGCGCTAGGTAGCCGCTGCCGCCGCCTGTTCATTAGCACAGACTAATCATTGGAGCCACAAGAGAGTCTGTTGCTGTTGCTGTTGCTGCTGATGCTGCCCCATGGCGGCGCGCGGCACAGGTAGAGTGGAGAGGGAGAGGCAGCGCTGCCCAAAGGTGGCAATCAACATGAATGAATGAATGAATGGGCCACGGAATGGGCTCTCGATCTGTGAATGAGCCACAGATTCAGAGACAGAGAGTCTGAATGGAGGAGAGGCTGCTGAGCTTTCGAGTTGGGCTCGAGTTTCGTTTCGTTTTTTGGTCTTTTGGTTTTTTGTGGACGCCTTTCCTTCTCTCTTTCTTTCTTTCTTGGGCGGAAGTGTAATTGCAGGCTGGGATTGGAATTGGCCCGGATTCGAAATGAAGACTGGGACTGGGACTGGTCCTCTCCGTCTTACCAAATCAATCTGAATGGTGGCAGCGGCGGCGCCTTTGCGCAGCCTCAAATTAGCCCCGAAAGTAGGTGGGCAAGAAGAGAGAAGGGGCGGACAGCAGAAAACGGAAGCGCATTACGACGTAATGTGATCGCGCAGACATGAATGGTCTGCCACGCCCCCCTAGGTCCCAGTCGTAGTCCTGCAAAAAGCATATATTCCACGATACATTAAGCAGGAAGGTCTACGTCCCTCTATTGGAATCTCTTTTTGTGTTTGACAGTATTCACAAGGAAGCACTGCCCTGGCTTTCTGCTCATCGTATCCTGGAGTAGGTCCCCCTTCTCCTCTATTCACCTTCTCCACTTCCAGTCCTGGAAAGAGAGTAGATTTCATGTTTTATTAAGCAGAAGATTATATTGCACGCTCTCGCTCATGTAAGCATTCTTAGAAGGACTGCTTTACCTTCTGTCTAAAACTCTCTCTCTCTCTATGTGCACTAAAGCACTGCTTTACCTTTTCTGTAACATGCCCTGAGTATAAATCCTAATGAGAGCGGGAGTGGAAGGTGGAAGAGCGCTGCATGTCGGTAGCACGTAGAGATCTCCCCTCTCCACGCCTTATCGCACCGAGGACATCAGTAACAAAAACAGAAGCGAAGGAGGAGAAGGAGGAGGAGACAAAGAGGGTAAATGTTCCCCGCATACCGTACCGTTCCGTACCGTGCCGTACCGTGCGTTCCTTATCAGCCAGACATCGGCGGGCAGAGTGACAACAACAAGAAAAGATGAAGGAGGAGAAGGAGGAGGAATCATAAACAACGACGACAGCAATCAGAGCGCTTTTTCGTCTGCGCAAGAGACAGACGGACAGACAGAGAGAGAAGAAGAATGACAGGACAGCAGTAGCGGGGCAGAGTGGCGAAGAGGCAGAGACAGAGAGCGAGACAGACAGGAAGTGAGCTATTTGCACTCCGAAATCCCAAAACAAGTCATAATTTTCGACAATGGGCCGCAACGCTCTGTTACGTGGAATTTCAGTTCGGTTCTGTTCTTCTCCGCTTCTTTTGTCTCTTTGATAAAGTGGCTCGCTCGTCTCCGTCGCCCCGAAAGACATTTAATAAGCGACAATTTAGCGCTGAAGTTTGACATTGACACAGGTAGAGGAGGAGCCGACAGACAGACAGACAGACGGAATGGCTTAGGTAGGACTCTATACAAGTGTTCACAGAACTGTGAAGAAACCAGAGCGAGTGAGAGAGAGCGCGACAGAGGGAATGGAAGATGAAAATGGAAATGAAAATGGGAAATTTCATTGTTCGTGCGGATGTTCTATCTGAGAATCTGGGGATAGGTCAAGTCTTTGAAAGCAATTCGAAACGGTTCATTCCGGATCAGCAGTCTGAATGGGATTTCCGAAATAGAAATACAGATAATCTCGGAATATTGGATCATTATGTACTCTAATCTTAGCTGGAAACTAGAACTGGGAACAAGGACTCCTCAGATTTCGTTTGAGAAAGTTTTAAAGTAATTCTCTAGAAATTTCAATTGAATAATTATAAAGATCCAGAGATCTTTGCCGTTAAAAGTTCATCGGCTAATCAATACTTCTTTGATCTCTCTATAAACACACACACAGACACCTGTTTGAGGCAGTTTTTAATTAGAAACCTGATGATGGGGTGGTTGCGGTACCCCCACTGGGTGCCTAGGGGACGCCTGGGGGCCTGATGATGTATTAATTTCCCACAAGCACTGTGAAAATATTGAATAATCGAAGAATCGAATGCCTTGATTTCCGACTAACTAACCAACTAAGCATTCAATTCTACTTACCGAATGGTAAGTGGAGACAGAGAAGAGATGTGGGGGCCCAGGCAAAGGCCCAGCACGTAGCTGTCAGCGATGGGGAGATCGGTAGATGTATTGTTGTTGTTGTTGTTGTTGCTGTTGTTGGGGGGCCGCCAGCTGTGAATGGGGCTCGGTTCAGAACATTTGTGAACTCAATTAAAATAGCAGACGATCGGTATGTCTGTCCATCTGTCTGTCTGTATGTCTGTCTGTCTGTCTGTCTGTCTGTCTGTCTGTCTGTCTGTGTGTCCCACTGTACCTCTGAGTTTGCACACGAGGGTCGGGTCGATCTTCAGTCCCCCCATGCAAATGCTAAAACCGAGATTCCAATTCCGATTCGATCTGCGGAGATCCCCTCTCTCTCTTTCTGGGCTGCTCTGCTGCTCACTTTGTGGAGTCTTCGAGTCTTCCGTGGTAATTAAACCTGCGTGGAAACAGGAAAAAAAAAAAACGAAACGAAATGAGACCCCAACGAAACACACATACCAGAGAGTGGCTTACATTGGCGGGAGGGGTGGTGCTGGCGGTGGGAGGGGGACGACTCCAGTGAGCCAGAGAACTGCGAATGAATAGACAGACATTCCTCTGCTCGTGTACCATCGTATCCAACCATTCCACCATTCCACCGTGGGGCAATTAGAAAATGAGTTCGAACGAACGTTCCAAGCTCTCGCACCGAATGGAGTGGAGAGTGGGAGAGTGGTAGAGGCGGCTTGAAGGGGAGAGTTGCGCCAAGTCATAGATCAACGTTCATGATAAGCAGCCAGATCTACGAAAAAATAAAGAAGGAAAACTACAAAGAAATTCGCACATGGAATACCCTTCTGATATTACTTTTTGCAGCACAAAATTATGAAAATTGATGCAATGCACTGCTGTTGGATGACACTCCTCGAGTTGCTGAAGTTTATCTTTATCCAAATACTGGAATATACTCCTCTTTGTCTCCCCTTCTGCATTGCAAATTTCCAATACTGTGTGGAAGCGTATCTATAGATCTGTGTGTGTGTGTGTGTGGAAAGGGTAGGGAAAGAAAGGCATCCATCTTCGTCTGTGGTGTGCTGTGTTTTCTTTGCTTTCGTTTCTTTTATATGGATTTTTTTTTGAAAGTTTTGCAGTGCTGCTGTTGCTGCCTTCAAAGAAGTGATTAGCCGCAGAGCAACGAGGAAGCGATACAAATATGTTGGCAAATATCTTAAATGTAACTGTAACTGGAACGGGGGTCATGCACACACATTCGAGTCTGGGCTTAACCTTTTGCACCCGATTCGCATGCGAAGCGGTTAATGTATCGGAGCCCCTTCTTCTTCTGCATTCGTCTACCTTCCACGTGGGGTAGTAGGTGGGATATACCATAACAGAGTATTAAAATCTTCGGCTAGCTTCCGCTTCCCTACTTCTAATTTTGTTCCGCTTAAAGATACCCCTCCCCATCAGCTGCTTCTATTTCTTCGTGCCGGTTAATGTATCGAATCTTCCCGCTCTTCGGTCATTTTGTTTGCTGCTCAATTGGCGGCTCAATTTACTCACTCAAGCAAAACGCAGCAGATCGCGCGAAGAGAGTGGGGTGGGGTGGGGGCTCCATTAATTTGGCATCTGCCATGGGTACGGGACACGGACTATGTGCAATGAACCGTTGGATGAGCTCTAGTTTGGGTCCCGTAACCCCTTCTTCATATTCCATTCGCTTACCGCAACAAAATTTTCCAACCATCGCAGCTGCGACAAAAACTGTATTGTGGCATCGCCGTGTTGCACGTTTATTCATCGTCAGCCCTGAGTGTCGGAGGCGGGGCAGGGGAGGGCCAGCCGCTAGCGGTTCAGGCCTAAACGGATTTCATTCATAAATAGACGCCGCACAAAGTTCAACCGAAGTAGAGACTAGTGGAGTGAGGACAAAAGAGACCGAACAGAGCAGAGCAGAGAGCGGCGACGACGCATTGGCTCTATTACGCCCACACGAGCAGAGCAAAGGTAAAGGCAGCATCAGAGATGCAGAAGCAGCAGTCAGAGAAGAAGAGATATATGTACATACCTGTACATATGTATGTACATAGGTAAAGGTATGCTCCACAGCAGCAGATATGCAGCAGCAAAGAAGAGAGCCAAAGAGCATCGCTACCTGCCGAAGATGAGAATGAGACGGGCAGCATTTTAACTGCTTTATTACGGAACAATGATCGAGAGGGGTTCCTATGGAGAGAGGATTGAAGTGAAAGGCATCCCAGAGGAGTCGAGTGGAGCAGAGCAGAGTCAGAGTCAGAGCTGAAGTTTGAGTCAAAAAGTGTCTGTGCCGCTGCATCCGCATTGCATCCGCATTTGCATGACCACATAAAGAGAGTGGGTGACGAAAAGAGAGAGGCAGACAGTCACGTTTGTCTTTCGGTTTGTTTTTTTTTTGTTTTTGGCTTCTTTTTCGTTCCTGGCCAAGGTGCATTTTTGACAAGGTAAGCCAGGGTACGTAACCCCTCGACTCCCTTTGCGACCATCTGGTGAGCGCTCACGGTCAAGCGACACCCTATTTGGCATACACCTTGTGTTCACCTTGAAGCAGCGCATACCAAAGAGCAGCATGGTTTTTGTGGAGGGGAAGGTGAACAGTATTTTCATTGATTGTGTGTTCCTCCTCTATCGCTCTATCGCTCCCCCTTTCCATGATTTGTTTGTTTGTGTTTCTCTGGAAATCCGAGAAATAGAGTCCACTGCATTCCAAGGCATCGCTTACTGCGTTCCAGCCACCCGACATTCCCCCTCACAGATTATGTTTTTTGGGGGCCCTTCGGCCTTACCTGATCCGCCGCCGTTGGTGCCGCCACTCTGTCGACCTCTCTCTCTCTCTTCCACTTCCATCTAACTGCTAATTGTTTCCGACTTTAGACTATGAAATTTCAAGTCTCTCTCTTGGCCACTGTTCAAGGGCAAGCATTGGAAGAGCAATTAAAATGTGGATTTCGGATTGGATTCCGAGTTTCGAATTCCGATTCCCTGCGGAATGCAAAACGATCCGATTCCCAAATTTGGGGAACCGAACCAGTTTAAGGCGGAACAATTTGAAAATTTTCTACCGCAAACCCCATACTCCCCCCGCCACCGTAGAATTTTTGTTTGTACTTGAAATTTGTGTGTTTGTGTTCTCTTTCGTGAAGTTACGTGATAAAACCACTGTCCCTCCATCTGTCCATTGATTCGGGTCCGCTGATAAGGAGTCCCTTGCCCCACGGCATGGGATGTATTGGCGGTGGTGGGGGGTGGTGTGGCACGTACGTCCGGGGCAAGTAAATAAATGAAGCAAATAAAAACAGAAATTAAATTCGGGTTTATTGCATTTCATGAGAAAGGCAAACTAAGGAGAACAAATAATAGAACACAGATAAAACAAGAAGAAAAATAGAAGGCGGTGGCGTTGACGGTGACGGTGGCTGTTCTTCCACGATCCCCCGATTCCAGTGGAATCAAATCACATGCCTTCCACAATGTTTTTGGCAGGGAGGGGGAATCATTCAATCAAGCCAGCAATTTGGGGCAACCCATCATCCCCACGCATCACTGAGCAATGCCCCCTGCAATACTCTGTATCCCTCTCTCACTCTCGCTTTGTTTCAATTAAATGCCAAACAAAAAAATGCCAATTAATTAAAAGCCCATCACGGTTACGGCCCCGATCCCCACTCCCACCGAGTCTGCTCTTTTCACTACCGCTGTCTGCGGCTGCGGCTGCGTCCACATCGCCGTCGCGTCGAGTTGATCTAAATTACAAATTTGTCGTACCGAAATAGATAATATGATCTAATAAAACCGAAAGAGCGCGCCGCACGACCATTAAAGCGAAAAAGAAAGACGAGCTTCCGGCGAGACCGATGTTTTGGATACCCTCGGCCGAACTCTGGCATTAATATTCCAATGGATTATCGAAAGATCTTTAGCATTCGAATTTAAATGAAGAAATCGTACACTCTGCACTATCCAGAGACATTTGATTCTGTTAAGCTGCATACACCCCAACTCTCTAGGGTCTAGGGTATCAAAAGAGCTACATAAAGGCGGGACGCCGCTGTCGCCGCAGGTGAATGTTAGAGTGAGGGGGATGAGGTGTGGGAGAGAGGCGTGCGAAAAGCACTCAAAACACACACAGAAAACTCAAATGGATCTCATGTGAATGATGGAAGTGGAACCTCTTTGCTGTCTCTCACTCCCACTCCCACTCCCCACTTTTTCACCTCCTCTACCGTTGCGTTGCGTTGCGTTCCTTTTCCTTTCCGTTCATGTTTATTTCTGTCTGCCACGCCCCATTGCGCCTACGTGTATGAATTTCTGCATCAATTGCATTTTTCATGGGAAAACCCGCAATGCGATGCGATGCGATGCGACTGCGAGAGGCAGGAAATCTTCATTTTATACCATTTTATACTCCATTCGAGTGGCGGTGCATCGGGGCACTCCACACCCCACACCCCACACTCCGTGCAACAGATTGATATGGCCACTTAATAGCGGACATTGTTGCATGTGTAATTGTTTATGTGTTTTGGCAGTGGTGGCCCGTGGGCCGTGGGCCGTGGCCCGTGGTCGTGGGCCCCCAACAATCGGTCGACGCGTGCTTAATCGCATAATTAATTTGTACATAAAATATTTCATATTTTTCGTTTTACTTGTCTACCCTTCCCAGAGGGTAAGACGACTTTAGAAACATGCCATATACCCCTACCCAAAAGTGGTGTATAGATTATGGATGGAGCGATTACATCCGCCATTCATCAGTAAGGAATTTGTACATAAGCGAATGGCGAAAGGGTATCTAGAACTTCGGTTTTGGCACTCTTCGCTGTCCACAGTCCGTTGCTCTCAATTGAGTTGTTATCTATCTCTCTCTCTCTCTCTTTGTCTCTTCCTCTCTTCCACTCTTTGTCACTGATGACGAAACTGTCGCTCAGAATGCAGCAAAAACGAGCTTGGATTACAGTCGCGCCAGAGCTTCGCCGTATCCAGGGGAAGACGTCGGAGGAAGAGCGTACAAAAAAATACTCGAACCTTGCAGAATTTATGCATGCAAAGAGTGTTGCAGAGTGAGGAGTGGGGAGAGTGGTAGAGTGTGGAGTGGGGAGAGTGGCAGAGTGAGGAGTGGGGAGAGTGGTAGAGTGGGGGAGACGAGGGAGTGGGAGAGTGGCCGAATGAAAGAGGAAGAAGCTACGTAGTGCACAAAATGCACTCTCGTAATGAAAATGTAAGACGATACCGTTGCACGTTGCACGTTCCACAAATCCACGCTAGTTTTCCAAGCGAATTGAGTGGGCAGAGTGTTTGGTTCTTGCCTCCGGTTTCACATACGATGCATACCCTGCCCAGAGAGAGGTACACACATACACATACATATGTATGTGTGTTTGTATACCGATCTTCCCGCTAATTATAATTACCCTCTATATAGCATTATCGATCGACTGTGATGGTCGAAAGCTCCCTCTCGCAGTGTTAGAGCATCCATTATTCGTTTCTCTCTTTAACTCGCATTGCCCCTCGTGCCCTTACAGTGAGCCCCAACGGTGTGCACCCCAAAAGAATAGAAAATAAGCCCATGTGTGTGTGTTTGTGTCGGATATCAAATTTTATTCGTGCTGTTCTTTTTTATTTCTTTAAACTTTACATTCATACGAATATATTTCGTGTTCTTTTGACACCAACGACTATTTATGCATAATTAAAATTAATGAACATATTAAGGCGGCTCTTTGGGGCGTGGCAGCGAGGTGAGGCATTGAGGAAGGGCCAGTCGGAGGCCAAGAGGCAGGTTTAACCATTGTCTGGGGGCCCGCAGGTAATCGAAGAACTTGGCTCGCGTTTTAAATTACCAAAAAAAAATAAATAAAAAAAACTTCACAATAAAAGCGAATCAAACAACAGAAGAGAAGCGAAAATGGTGACGCAAATTGAGCAGTCAAACTAAAAAATAAAACACACAAAAAGCGAAGAATCGGATGAAAAGGTGTAAAATGAAAGGATGGAAGCGGTGCCTATCCACTCTGGGAGAGCAAATAAATAAACTGAAAGCTTTGTAGGCGAGAATTAGGTGGAAGCACAAGGCGCTGAGTCTAGAAGTTCTAGAAGAGAGGGATAAAAGCGGGTCATTCAGGGAAAGTCCCGGTAAAGAAATAGTGGTGGACAAAGGAGGACAAAGGAAGGAGAAAGCACACCAAACTCAAAGCTCGAATCATATTTCCATATCCTAGAAAGCTCCACTCAAAAGAGAGATTTTGTCGAAGCTTCTCTCTCCCCTCCAGCAGGCCTTCCTCGCCCATTCTCTGCAAATAAATAAAATAAGTGGAAAATTGATCAAAATTGAATGCAAAACCAAATGTGGGCCAATTCTGTGGATGCCACCCGGCAAGCGGCAAGCAGAAGCAGAGAAAGAGGCGGAGGCGTCGCCAACGTTTTGTGGCCGACTGCCAAAACAGCAACAAATGCAACAACAAAATACGATCAAAATTAACATGTGAAGGGGTACGAAGGGGAATGGAGGGGAGTGCCACCGGCACAAGGTGTGTGCTGCATCGCTGCTGCTGCTGCTGCTGCTGCTGTTCCGCGCTGCCTCTTGGGCGTTTTTTTGTCGTGCGAAAAAAACGTTACAAAAATTAAAAAAAGAACAGCCCGGAAGGGATTCGAAGCTGTTGATACCCTTTGGATTACCCAAAAAAGAAAAAAAGGATTAAATAAAATTGATTTCCGTGAATGGTTCCGACTCATGGCTGCTGCCGAGAAACGAGGAGAAGGGTCTTGAGTCTTATGCTCAAGCATGGATCTGTCGGCTATATTAATTCGGATAATGAATCGCAAGGCTTTTCTTTTTTTGATAATACCTTGCTGCAAATGAAGTTTGCCTGTAAAAAGAAAAGCACGAGCTCATCATTTTTGACACGTTTGCCCCACATGCAGCTCGTCGTTCGCATTGGTGGGAGAGGTGTGTGTGTGTGTGCATTGGGGAGGGGCGAGTGGGGGAGAGGCGGTGTGTGGCACGGTGTGTCTGGGGCATTTTGCATTTCCTGTTTGCCGCCAAATTAGTGGATATTTCGGTTGATGAATCTCATATTAATTTGCACAATTTGTCCCCCAAGACACATTTGTGTGGCTTGCTCGCAGGGGGCATACGGGGCAGGGGCCACAGACTGAGAGGCTCATTATTGGGAATGGGAATGGGAATGGCAGAGGTAGTAGTGTGGGATGAGGTTAATCTCTTGACCATTAAGGCGCCCACATGTTTCCCAGCCCTAGAAAGAAGTTAGGCAAAGGGCTTGAAAGTTGAGAAAAGATGGAGAAGAAAGAGAGAGAGCGAGAGAGAGAGAGAAAGAGGTCCCAGCATTTTAAAGAGGCCGCAGGTGACATGGAAATGGAAAAGCACCAACAACCCCACCCCACCCCACAAAAACAGAAATAGTATCTTAATGATGGAGGAGGGCGGAGACCAGACCCCAAGAAGCTGACGAATGTTTATGATAAATGGATGGAAAGGAGGAAAAACTGTACTTAAGAAATGTGGAATGTGCAATAGGTGGTGGAGGAGGAGGAGGAGGAGGAAGCTGAGTGGGAGTGGGAGATCATTACGCAAAAAAAAAACCAAAAGAAACGAAACGTAAACTGAAATTCTAAAATCCGTCAGAGGACACACAGAACGGACAGAGCGGGGGGACACAGAGATGGACAAAAAAGAATTTCAAATTATGGCAAACGCATAAGAAAAATAAAAGCGACGAGAGGGAGCGATAGAGAGGGGGGAGAGAGAGAGAGAGGCAAACACACAGACAGACAGAACAAAGTCGGACAGAAGAGACAGGGTCGACAGGGGCGACAGGGGAGACAGAGTCAGAGTCAGATGAGCAGACGATAACATGGACAAAATTTAATGCAATGAAAATCAAATAAATTGCAATGTAAACAGGCAACAAAGCCAAACAAAGACAATGACAAAGGCAAAGGCAAAGACAAAGAGACGGCGGATAGCAATCGCCAAACATGGTGGGCACCCTCCTCTCTCTGTCACTGTCGCTGTCTCTAAAGGAATGTCAAGAAGCTTTCGACACCCTGGAAACACACATGGTCCATGGCCAATAGTTGATCATCAACGAAGTGCAGATAAATGGCATCTCCATAGTAATACGATCGGAGCTTTAACCCATACCCATACATATACCGGAGATGTGAGATACAACAGCAAAATCAGGTGAATACGAGTACGGTACTACTTTGCTTTGCATCTGCAACAGGGTATCGAAAGAACAAGTATTTGAAAAATTTTTAAAAGGCATGCAAATGAAAGCCCATCGAAAATGGATAACGGAGGGGACAGAGCGGATAGTGGATAGTGGATAGTGGATAATGGATACTGGATACTGGATACTGGATACTGTGCCACGGCAGTGCAGCAGAAACTGCCAAAGCAATGCAAGAGCAGAGCAGAGCAGACACAGAGAGAGCGCCGTGAGATGAGAGAGCAAATTGAACGATATTCAAAACTGGACTCGGCTCCAAGCCTGGGCCTCCCTCCCCGCTCCAAGCTCCCAGCATCTTTGAATCGGGCAACGCATAAATTTTGGAGCATGCTGCTTCTCCTCCTTGCCACCCTGTTCGCCTTTCGCCCCTCACTTATTTATTTCTTTGCTTTTGATATACGGTACGAGGTATCCCGCAGAGAGGACAAGAAGCGGAGTACATGTGGGACGTGGAGAGACATGTGACAGGACAAAGGAGTGGATAAGGATTTTAATCTTGGCAACTGGAAAAGCTAGAGCCACGAAAATTATGGCGTAAAGATCATAAAGCTAATGGGAAATTATGCTATGCCCTCCCAGGTTTTCCAGCTACAATGGTCCAGTTTCGTGGAGCTGTACTTATCCACTCGAATATCGGAAATCATCCACTTTAAATGAATATTACAGTCGGAAATTTTAATTTTGATTAAGTTCTCCATTTCGCCGGTTCGCTCAGCAAACCGATGGGCGCTGCAGCAAGTTGCGTGTTCAAGCAGAAAACAATTGAAACGCAATCGACTGTTATTGGGGATCTTTCCCTGCTTAGTCTCAGAAAGTTCCTTTGCCACTCAGTGCGAGAATGCATTTTAAGGAATCCTTTGGAAGTTCAGTCGCAGCACATGCCAGGGTATGCCAGGGTATGCCAGGGTATCCCATGGTCGTTTCTCGTGGGTATTTTTTGTTTTTTTCTTGCCTTTTGCATTTGGTTCGAAATTCGAATTGCGCGTGGCTGCTGTCGATGTGGAGGCAGCAGCAGCAGCAGCAGCAGATGCAGATGTGGCAGTGGCTCTGTGGCTTTCACCCGTGGAATGCGAGCAGCAGGAAAATTAGCTCAGATGTCGTTTGCTGCAGGGCTGCTGCTAATAATAATACGAGTAACAGCAGCAGCAGAAGTTGCATGCCACAAGCATTAATTATGACAAAAGTAAAAGGCGGCATCGGCAGCATCAACACTTTGTACGTTGCACAGCTGTGAGAAAAGATGCGACTTGAGAATGAACGCCTCTCCCGGGCATCGGGTAGGCCCCACACACCCACACCAGCACTCACACCCACACACAAACGAGGGGCATACATACATATGTACATACATATGTGTGCGGCGGCTAGAAAAAGCTTTGCTGTCACTTTATGTTGCCACCGGGCGAGTGTGCCTGCCCCTGCCACTGCCAGTGCCAGTGCCACTGCTGTTGTTGCCCCTGCTGTTGCTATTTCTAATTTGCTGACCGACAAAACGGCGACACACAAAAAAAAAAAAAAAAAGAAAACCCGCGTACGATTGCCGCGGCGTGAGTCATCCTCGAAAAGCGGATTTGGTCACCAACTGGCTGCCTGCCACAACGCCATATCCGAGATCGTACCGTACCTGATTTTGTGTGTGCAGCATGTGGCTTGATTAAGCAGCGGCTCAGCCATCAGCCAGTCAGCCACTCAGCCATTCAGCCAATTCAGCACCAAATACGATATGCGAGCGGCCGTGCATATTCCGGGAATTTAATTTTATGCTGCCACAGCACTTGGAGCTCTGTTAGATCTTGGAGGGTTTCGATCACCCACGCTGCACTTCAACTCCAATTGTTGCGATGCAAGCTCAAAGATCGTTCTTGGAACTAACTCCCAATATCTTCAGAGCTCCAGAGGTTTCCTATTCTCTTGCCGTTTGTCTCGCAGCTCAAAGAAAGCTAGCTCACTCTCTCCCAGTGTGGCTTAGCTTCCCTCTCCTCGGCTGGCACTCACCCAACGAATGAAATATCTGTAGGTGTGTAATATCTGTGTTTGGTAGATCCCCCAACCCCTAATGATCATTATGGCGCCTGTCACTGCCATAATATTCCCCAATATATCTCTAAAATCATTCGACCTCCCATGGAAATGTTCTTTTATTTCGTTTCGTTTCGTTTTGCTTTGCTTTTTCGATGGTTTTTGTTCTTGCTTTGGCTTTTGTGGGGCAAAATTGGAAAATATTTATGAAAAATGACAACTGTCACTCACACAAGCACGCGGACACATGGATAGGATGGACTTTTCCTTGTATTTTGGGAATGGGGTGGCGCTCGTTTTATTTTTATTGTTTTTTTGGGGGCCCTGTTCGACTTGGCGACATTTCAAAAATTCTTGGAAAAATTATGGCCCAACAACTGCAAGGCGTTTTCCGGGGCGTTTCTTAGCGGGAACGAGGTGTCTGTGTGTGGGTGGGATAAGTGGAAGAAGTGGAAAAAGTGGGGAAAAGCCCGAAAGAAAATTAGAAGAACAAAAATTAAAGAATCAAATTAAATTTTGCAAAATAAAAAGGAGGCACAGGAACCCTTTCTTCAGCTTCGATCTATTGTATTTCTTTTCCTCTCATCTCTCTTTCAATTCTTTCAATTCTCTATATTCCTTTTTCTGTTCCCTTGTTTCCGCTTTCCCTGTGCTTAATTAAATTATTATTTATATATTCTCCACATATTTATGGCATTATCTGTTGTTGTTAGACGGGGGGGTATGTTCCGTTCCGGATCTGTTCCGTCTTAGTTTTTATGTCTTTTTAAATGGACAGCAAAACACTAAAGGGGAGTTCTCGGCCTTCAGATTTAGCCCCCCGTATTAACGTCGGTATTAGGGGTATCCCTGGTAAGGAATTATGATTGATGCCACATAAAGCCCATAATTCCCATAAAAACTCTTCGGGCTTATATTCTCTCATAAGACATTTTTATTGTATTTTATTTGAAAGCAATATAAAAATAAATACTTGCTGGGCTGACAGCTAAGTGAATTTTATTTTCTGTGCATCTACAATTAAAAATAAAATACATTTGAGTAAATCGTAATCGGACGACTGTTACCTAATGTAGATCTTCTGCCACTTATTTTATTGCTCAATTTCCTCGGCCCTTTATCGACTGTTTATTCAGTAGCATAAGGATTAATATTAGAGAGTATTTTATAAGTGTCTTCCGCGCTCACCATTTACCCCAAACAAAGTTCCGAAATACTCTTCCCCGAGTTACCCAACTCTTTGCTCTCTTCTCTGCCGCCTTTGCTGTCGCTCTTCTTTTTATTATATTTTGGCTTTTATTTTTAGCCCTCGATATTTATTTTGCGCCTGTCGTCTGGAGCTTTTTCTTGTTTTTTTTAGGCTTGGTGCCACTTTAGGCCTCAATTATTTTGAAATTCATTAAAAGTGTCATCTATTTTCAATATTTTTGAGGGCATGCCTCTTGATATTTGTTTTGATTTTTGATTTCTGAATATTCTGTTTTCTTTTTCATGCAGTGAGATGCACTTTTAAAGGGGCATCAAAAGACAGAGACACCGACAGATACCGCCCAAGAGAGCGAGCGAAAGGGATAGTGTGAGAGAGTGACAAGGAGAGTAGCAGCCGCAGCAGTCGCAGCAGCACACAAAAGGTAAGTAAACTGTTAATCTTTAATCCTGGTATCCAGAACCCCAGCGAGGCGCCCACGCAGCAGAAGTCCACCTCCTCCTTCTACTGCTCCTTCCCCGAGAATAGCAGTGGGGGCGTGGGCGCGTGGGATCCATGGTCCCATCCCATGGTCTTGGAGTAGTTGCACTCTGAATTCCCGCACCCATAAACATAACCATAAGCCATCTACCACTCCGCACACACTCCGCCACACACTCCATACAAACAAATCGTTTTTTTTTTTTTGGGGCCCACGCACTCCACAGATCCGGACGACGACGGCGACGACGACTCCTATACGATATCCATTCCATTCCATTCCCTTTTCCAGAACAGTACAGAACGAACCCCAAAACGGACACAAAACAGCATCAGGCAACAGGCAACAGGCAACAGAAAACAGAAACAGGTGGGGCAGCATCATCATCATGAGCGTCGTGAGCGTCATGATCATCGTTTCATTTTTCAGAGGAGTCTTCAGAGTCTCCAGAAAATCCTGTTGGCTCTCCGTGGAATGCAGATTTCGAACTCGTTTACATGCGAGTCGTTTCTTCTGCCTTCTGCCTCCTGCCACCTCATCTCTCTGTGTGCCACATCGCCCTGGCGCCTTTCCATACCCCTCCTCACCACGCCACACACTGTGGGCTGGACAAGGAGGAAGCGAGATGCGGACCTGCTTTTGGCCCCCTATGCCCTTCCTGGGCGAACCATCGCTTTGTGGCAGTATCCTTCTGTGTTTCCGAATGGATTTCCGAGTGGTTACAGATGACTCCGAATGGTTCAAAATGTTTTCGAATGACGCTGTCCAAAGGCTGAATATTTTTCCAAATGATCTGCAAGTGATTAAGGTTTTTCCCGAATGGATTTCCAGGTGTAAGATATGTTTCGGCGTGGTAAGAGATGTTTCCGAATAGATTTTGGGGGTCCAAATCGATGTCCAAGTGCTATAGTATATGTTTCCGATGGCATGTCCAAAGGTTAAATATTTTTTTTGTAGTATTAGGAATTTTGGGCGTAAAGAACCAGAAAGGGGCCCTTAGTCAGGCGGCTGTTTGTTCACTACCAGCGCTCCTGCTTCCCTCTCTCTCTCTCTCTCTGTCTATCTATTTCTGTGTTCTAGTGTGTGTGTGTGCATGTGTGTGTTAGTGTGTGTGTCGAGTGCTTTGGCATCTTGTTTTGGACTCTGGTTCCGGTCGCGGGGCTCAAAGAAGATTTCAGCTGCTGCTTCTGATGCTGCGGCAAACAGGTTCCATTCCCAAAGAATTTTAGCCATCTTTGTGTGCGAGTGTGTGTGTGTGTGTGTGTGTGTGTGTGTGCGTGTGTTTGTACAGTGAATACCCCCCTATGGTAGACCCAGAACAAAAGAGAAGCACAAAGCAGAATCCGTTTCCGATTGCAGTGCCATTATAATTAATATTTTTTGGTTTCTGCTATCACTTGAAAATTATGGATCACTTTTATTGCAAGTGGATTTAATTTCATGGCAATACGATTCTTCTTCTTCTGTTCGTCTTAATTATCTTTCACTGCTCCCACCACTGGATGCGCGAGAACGATGGGCAGATTGCGTCGGATGGTCGGTGGGTGGGCAGGGTGGAGGGCTTTGTGTACCATAGTTCGTGATTTTTCTATTGCTCCTTTTCTGCCAGCAAACTGTTGCTGCTGCTGCTGCTGCTGCTGCTGCTGCTGAATCTTTGATGATCATAATAATGACGGAGTATGAGGTATAGGAATGGGTTTGGTCTTGGGTTTGGGTTTGGGTTATGGGTATGGGTATGGGTATGGAATGATGATGATGATGATGAACCTTCTTTCTTTCTACTGTTTCTCAGGTTTTATTGAACTCTCTTCTGCTGTGCCTCTGTGTGTTCTCTCGTTCGTTCTCTCTCGAGTTGTGCGCGGCTCTTGGCTCTTGGCTCTGTGTGTAAGTACAACTTGTAGCAGGTGTTACGTGTTTTACAAGCTGTTAACTGCCGCTGCTAATGGCCAAAAAGCAGTCGCCCAGTCGAAAGTGGAAGTAGAAATGCCTGAGAAAGATGAGCAAACAACAGAGAAATGGTAGATGGTCGATGGTCGATGGTAGATCGTGGATGGTGGATGGTGGGATATTCAAGCAACCACCATCTGTAGGCGCTGTTGTTACGCCTCGCATTTATTTAATTAACTTCACAGAGAGAGGCTCCGCTGGCCGGGCCCTTCTTCATTCAAATTCAATTGTGGCGCCGCTACGCCTCCCATTTCAGTCGTCTTGCGGCTCTTCTAACTCTTTTTTTTATGCTAATTTTTATGCCTGGCAAACAACAACAAAACTAAATGAATGAACAAATACCCAGTAGGTTGGGGAGGGCGAATGGAATGACGAACCACTCGCAATACTCGCAGCATAGTATTTATTTGCCATTAAATTAATGTTTTTTCTCTTTTGGTTTTTGTTTTTTGTTGTTGTTGTTTTTCTTAGTTTGATTAATAACTCGATTTGGTCACACATTGTCGTATGTCTGAGCCATGCCATGAATGCTCCATGAATAACATGAATACGTCGCCAAATGAGTGAACAACTAAAACAAACAAAAACAAAAAGGGGAGTGACGAAAAGCCTCTGTTTGTGTTTCTGTTTCTCCATGTTTTTTTTTGGTTAATCGAATTAACTTTTGAAAGCAACAAACAAACAAACAAACAACCAATTAATGTGCCGCTGCTGCTGCGGCTGCTGCTGCAGAGGCATGAGGCAGAGCCCCTCAAAAATAGTAGCGGCCTCTCAATATCGTATTCCATATTTGGTCAAAACGGTGAATAAATGTTGCAACATCTGCTCGCTGCATGCTGCCTGCCTGCCTGCTTGCAACATGTTGCCGTAGCGCAGTGGCAAGAACGTTAACGGCATTGATTTTGTTTTGGGCAGCATTTGAATGCAAACAAGAGCAGATCCCCCCGCCTTGGATATGTCCTAGAAAGTAGTCCCACAACAGATTCCAGCGGCAGCAACAGTGGACACTTCTCTCTTCTCTCTCTCTCTCCCATTACCATTACCATTACCATTCCCCCATTCTTTGTGGCGTGCCACATTCCACTGATTGTGCCACAACTGTTCGCTAACTGTTTGCTACCTTTTCTGCCTGACGTGACGTCATCTAAGCGCTGCCCAAGGCAGCTCCTTGAATTCTGGCAGCGCCATTGCCATTTCCGACCGAGGGGCGCTGCTGCATGACCCGCGATGCCTCAAAACTTTGCTCAGATTTACAGGTCGGGCACATGTCGTATAGGACTCGTAACCATCATCTATGATCCACTCAGGGGTCTGTATTCGAGACATAGAAATCAAAGAATCAATCAGGGGCTACAGCAGCTGCGATACGCCCCATTTTCTTGATGTTTTTCTTCGATGAAGGAGAGTACCTTTAGCCCCCTGCCCTGCTCCAGTGGGTTGCTGTTGCTATTGCTGCCCCTCCAATGGTTTCTGCTGCTGCTGCTGCTGTTGCTGTTGTTGGGCCCAGGAATGCGCATTAATTTTGCAACACACGCAACAGCAACAGCAACAGCAACGGGGCAGGGCAACAACAAGAGCAACATGGTAGTGCATGGGGCAGAAACCTGCGTCAATTTCGCGCTTTACTTTTGTTGTCAGATGTTTTAAATCAGCGCGTCCCCGGTCCGTCCAGTGTGTCTCTCGAGCGGGTTTTGCGCTCTGGGGTCTTGGGTCTGGCAGTTCGGGTATAGGATCGATCGGTCTGGGGGTCTGGGCGCGCTGTGTAGGCAGTCCGGTTTGCTCCTTGCGTTAACAAGTGGAGCCCAGCCACAGCAACAGCCACAGCAACAGCAACAGCCACAACTGAGGCCACAACTGAGGCAACAACTGAGGCACCAACAAATGTCTGTGTTGTCTGTGGCAACATCGAACGCGGCGGCAGCTGCACGCGCCTCGCGGACCCCAATAATGACTATCAAATGGGAGCCGCGTTGCGCGATTTATGTGCGTCAAGAGGCTGTTGGAGGACTGGAGCACTGGACTGCGTCGAGCAGGCTGTCTCTCTGTCTGTCTGCCAGCCACAAGGTGGCAGGGGGGCAGGGTGCATGGGGGCATGGGGAGGATACTCTCGTACCTAACGACTGGGGCGGCCGTCTTCTTGGAATTCCGCGCGCGCTTTTGTGTTGTGGCATCGTTTAAATTTCAAATCGAGACCCAAACTGTCGCTCGGCTCCAACTTGTTCTTGCAACCAGGAACCTGGAACCTGGAACCCTGAATGCACTCCTCCTGGCTCTGCTCTGCTCTGCGCTGCTCTGCTGTGTGGAAGGGGCAGGGACAGAGCAGCAGCTCATAATAATGACACGCCATTAACAATCTGCTGGTGGGGACGACGACGACGACGAAGACGATGAGTCCTTGGCAGTCCAGTTTAAATGGCACATTGCTGGGGCAACCGACTGCTTCCGTTGCCACGCCCCACTGTCCAGTCACCAGTCACCGGCTGCTGCTGCTGCTTGGCTTGCGCTGCTGCTATTGCGGGTACAGTAGAGCCCAAGATATGCCATAATTCTCGGGGTTTTTCTTAGGGCTCTGGCTCTGACTCTGACTCTGACTCTGACTATGGCATTCCACGCGTATGTCGAATATTTGCAGAGCTGCGAGAGTCCGTAAGGGTAATGGAGTCATCCATCAGACATGTGCACGGCGCACTGGGCATTGGGCCACCGGGCACTGGGCACCGGGCACGGGTGCTTCTTGCCAAAGAGATCCCTTTCATCCCAGAGGGATTTCGATTTTCCAGTCCCCATCTGCTTGACAGAGTTGCCATCACAAATCAAAACGAATTACCCTCCAGCCAATCGTTTGCTGCTAAGCTGCCCTGTAAGAGAGAGAGAATATCTCAATTTTAGCTTCAGTGCTCTCCCAACATTCCATTGAGATCTTTTCCATTAATTTCGTTCGTTCCTTTTGTATACTTGCAGAGTCGACGAACAACCGAACAACCGAACAACCGAACAACCAGGTGCAGGAAAGCAGAGCCATGGCTCGACTGGTGACCCTGAGCCTGAGCCTGGCCCTGACCCTCATCCTCAGCCTCAGCCTGGCTCTCAGCAGCAGCAGCAGCAGCACCTCCTCCTCGTCACCCACAACGCTGGGCGTGTATATTGAACGGTCGCCCGAATCGGCGGTGGCACCCAAGGGCGATGAGGTGGTGTTCGAGTGTGAGATGAACCTGAAGCCCGATCGGCTGGAGTGGCGCTTCCGGGAGAATAGCTCCGTGGCGTACCGCTATCTACGGCCCAGCGGCGGCTACAATGTGACGAACAGCAACGAGGAGCGCACCTGGAAGCTGAGGATCTACGTGAGTCCCCAGACGGTGGGCGACTACCAGTGTGTCGCCTGGTACGGCCCCGGGGCGCTGGCCTCGACGCCCGCCCGGCTCACCCTCGTCTCCATTTCGATCGACAATCCCAATGGCTACACTCGCCCGCATGCGGTACGCTGGAGCGTGGCGCCGCGCAACTGTGTCCTCATTCGATGTGGCACAGTGACCTCCAGCCCGCCGGCCATCTGGAGCTTCTACCGGAACGGGGAGAAGCTGCCGCAGACGGAGATGCTGATTTCGGGAGCGGGCGGTGCGCTGGTCCTGAGCTCCGTGAGTGCCAAGGATGCGGGTAACTACACGTGCGCGGCCACCAATGCCATCACTGGGGTGGAGGTGCGCCTGCCGCAGGTCATCGATCTGCGGGTGGACTACACAGACCGCACGCAGCCCTACTTCCTGCAGCAGCCGGCGAGCCAGCTGCAGGCGCGTCCCGGCGAGACCATCATCCTGGAGTGCCCCGGCGTGGGCTCTCCCCGGCCGGAGGCCGTCTGGAGCAGCCCCAATCTGCCCAGCATCAACCACAATCGCAGTCGAGTGCTCGCCTACGGTCTGCAGATCACCGACGTACGGCCGGAGGATCAGGGCTCCTATGTGTGCCGCCTGGACAACGGCATAGCGCCCGTCCGCGTGCACATGATCAAGCTGCAGGTGCTGGAGCGTCCCAGCATACTGCGCGGCCCGGCGGCCACGCTCACCAACGAAGGCAAATCGCTGACGCTCGAATGCTCGGCCACAGGCAATCCCCAGCCGGAGATCTACTGGCTGCTGAACGGCGAGGATGCGAGCAGCGACAACGAGACGCTGGCCGAGAACCGCAGCCTGCTCATCAGTCACGTGCAGAAGCGGCACGCCGGGGTGGTGCAGTGCTTTGCCAGGAACACCCTGGGAGAGGTAAGCACAGACAAGTCACACGCCCTCCCTCCTCCCCTGCTCTAATCCACACGCACCCATCTGTCCACAGATCAGCGAAGGAAATATGCTGCGCGTGAATCCCTTGCAGATCAGCGGCGAGGACTACCAGACTTTGGGCAATGTGCCGATGCGTTCGGCGCACGATTCGGCCAGTGGCGGATCCTCGTCTGGTTCGGGCTCCGGCTCTGGCTCCTCCTCGTCTTCTGGGGGCGGATCCCGCAACAAGGGCAAGCGGAAGTACAACCGTTTGGGTGAGTCAATGATTGATTGATTGATTGATTTAATTCTGTTTTTTTGCGTCGTGGATGGCAAATGGCCACGCCCATTCTGTATTTTTCATGTGTGCGATAGATCATTGCGCTGTACATTCAAGTGATGGCTGCTTAATCGATAATTATCGATAGTCGGCTGGCCAGACGATCGATTGTTGCTGGCCAGCCCCCTCCCCAATTTCCCCTTGGTTGTTTTTCCTTAGCTGCTAGCGGGACATTTAGACGAACAAATAGTGAAACTTACAGACTAGAAACCCCCGATAAAACGATCCATGTACTCCTCATCGTACTCCTCCTCATCGTCTTCGTTCTCATGCTCCTGCTCCTGCGGGTACTGGTACTGGTACTCCTCCTCCTCCTCCTCCTCCTGCTCATCCTCGTCCAGTTGCTCGTGCTCTTCGTCTGCTGCTGCTGCAGCAGCGGCATCCTCCAGAAGATCATCTCATGAGCTGCTGGTCTTGCGCAGCTGCTCCTCCTCCTTTTGCAGTATGCGGATCTTCATCTTGAGCTCCTCGACGCGCAGCCTGTGCACCTCCCGCATATACTTGAGCTCGTCCTGGGCCTTGTTCAGCTCGATCCGCTTCTTTTCGGTGGTCAACTGCTGTTCCTTGCACCGCAGCTCTGCCTCCCGCACCTTAAAGTAGTTCATCCGCTCCTCGTAGCCATCTCCAGCCGCCGATCCACTAGCCCCGGCACCGCAACTCGACCCATTGCGGCCGGGACTGCCCGAATTGGGTATCGTGGCCGTTGCCACGGGCACTGCCGTGGCCGCCGTCACCGTGGGCATGGCGCTGAATGTGAAGGTGGGCGTACCGCCAGTCAGTTGCATCTTCACAGCCGCCTGCTGCTGCTGCTGTTGCTGCTGTTGTTGCGCCTGTTGTTGCTGCTGCTGCTGAACGACAACGGCCGCCGCCTGCTGCTGCTGCTGGTGATGCACTGCAACCGCCAGATGCTGCTGCTGGGCCGCCGCCATCTGTTGGGCCTGTGCCAACTGCTGGGCCTGTGCCTGGGCCTGCGCCTGGGCTTGTGCCTGGGCCTGTGCCTGGGCCTGCTGCTGCTGCTGGGCCTGGTACTGGGCGAGAGTGATCTGCTGGGGCTTGATCTCGCTGATGATCTGCTGGTTGTAGCCCCCAGCTGTGATGGTGGCCATGGTATGCTGTTGCGCCTGCGTGGGTATCGTGTGGATCTGTGTGGCTGCAAACGGGAAGGAGAGTGGAATATCTATAGTATCTATGGGGAGCATAATGGTGGGCAGCCTGTCGTACCTGTCGCTTCCGAGGGATGCTTGATCTGCAGTATGATCTCCTCGCGCGGTCGCGCCGTCTTAAAGTGCAGCAAATCGTTGAGGGTGAGCTTCTCCGCACTGATCTGATCCACATTGATCTGGTGGGTGTTGAGCATATTGGCATTGGCAGCAGCCACAGCCGCCGCTGCGGCACTCTGCATCTTTTGCATCTCGACGGCTGCCGTCTGTTGCTGCTGTGCCTGGGCTTGGGCCTGGGCCTCGGCCTCGGCCTGCGCGTGTGCTTGCTGCTGCTGCTGCTGCACCTCTATGGGATCCTCCTCGATGTCATCGCTGGCATCGTTGGCATCCATCTCGATCTCATCGAACGTGTCGCCCTGGGCATTGGGCTCCGATTCATCGGGGCTGATGACGAAATCGGGTTCCACCTTCACCGCAACGGTGCGCTGCTGTTTGGCTCGGCCAACGCCACCGCCACCAGCACCAGCACCGGCGCCACCGCTATAAGCGGAGGTGTTCTCGCGATACGGATACTGTTTGCGGAGCCTTAAAGAGACAGAGAGGGAAAGAGAGAGCGGGGGACCCGTTAGATGTGCCAGCCACAAAGAAGGTTTTAGGGTGCACCCACCTCGAGTTTAGCCAGAATTTCTGGATCTGCTTGATGTTGCGCATGGCACTGACATGCGGATGAGAATTGAAGTCGCGCACGATCTTGTCCCAGGTCTCGCGGACGGAGTACTTGTTGCGTTGCTTCTTCCTGTGCTTAATGTCGATGACATCCTCGTGGAGGTGGAAGAGCGTGTAGAGGACCTCCTTCTCCTCGGGTGTGAAGCGCGGCGTGAGGGGCAGATGTGTTTTATTCGAGCCACCGTTACCACCCGATGCAGTGGTGCTGCCATTGCCGCCATTGTCACCGCCAGAGCTGCCGCCGCCGTTCGCTGAACCCCCACCCCCACCTGCGGCACCATCCACCGCCGCAGACATTTCTACTTCTACTTCTTCTTCCCGCCGTTTGTTTTGAGTGGGTTGGCGATTCAGACTCCGACTCGGACTCGGATTCCGAGTTCGACTCTTGCACGAAAATCAATTGCACTCGTTTTCCTTATACACACGAAAAATGCTCACACGCACACGCTGAGCACACGCACGCACACACACACACAGGTGGCAGCGTCTGTGTGGCTGCTGAGTGTCTATTTGTGAGTCGTTTTTTTCACGTCTCTCGTCCGCCTTTGCACTGTTTCTCTGTTGCTATTGCACTTAATATATTTACACTTGTACGTACTTAGTACGCTAATTAACTAAAAAAAACACATTACAGATTGAGGCGGCGCGCATCGCTTTTATTTATTGCAGATAATTTTCTCCCCTGAATTTGAGCGCAATTGTTGTCGAACGCAGTGTGACCGCGGATTGATCGATAAAATATACCCCAGCCTGAGCCTTAAAAATATACCAAAATATACCTTCTCAGTTTCAAAAGATACCGATGAAAATCATATTACTCAATTTTGATATTCGATTTAGTATTACAAGCTATTTAGCACTCTCAGCACTGAACGTACATTTTTCTCCGATTGATTAATCCACTTACTACAATCTAGTTTATTTTAGGGACTCCGTTTATTGAAATGTATATAAAATAAGGTTTAAACAGAGAAAGCACAAAAAAGTGCCACTGTTTTTACATTACTCATTTTTGAGTTTCAAGTTTGAGCACTCGATATCCAATTGTCGAGGAGATGGGCGCAAAAAGTGTGACCGTTTTAAAGAGTGTTTATAAAAATTCTTGAAACTAAAATTAAAGTTTATAAATATGAATGTCCATTGTAGACATGGTACCCCCGTCACGACCCAATGTGACCCGTTTGGCCGACGATGCCGTCATGCTGCGCTGGACCGTGCCGCGCAACGACGGCCTCGCCATCAACTTCTTCAAGGTGCAGTATCGCATGTTCGGCGACAGCTTCCGCAAGATTCCTCGCGAGAGCTGGCAGACCACCAACGAGAACATACCCTACGGCTACTGGAAGCCAATGCGCGGACGCGACCGCCATGACCGCGAACGAGAACGGGAGAGGGACCAACAGCAGCACGAAGCGACCGTCGGACCCAAGAACTTCACATCGTCGGTGACGGGACTGCGACCGGATCGGTATTACCGCTTCCGTATCGTTGCCGTTTACTCGAACAACGACAACAAGGAGGGCAACACCTCGCTCAAGTTCTTCCTGGAACGAGGCGTGGCCAAATCGAATCTGCCGGTGCCCGATCTGCGCGACGTGGAGCCCTACTCCGAGTCTGCCGTTCTGCTGCACTGGACCCTGGCCGCCGCAACTGCCCTTGCCCCTGCAACAGCAACAGCCCCTGGCTCCTCATCCGACAGCAGCATCGATGGTTACTATGCCTACTACAGGCCCACCGACTCGGCGGGCGAGTACCTCAAGGCGACTGTAGATGGCGGCCATACGCGCCGCTTCAAGATCGACATGCTCCGACCGGGCACCGCCTACGAGTTCAAGCTGCAGACATTCAATGCCCACTCAGCCTCCGAGTTCAGTGCCATTCGTCAGGCACGGACCAAGAGTGAGTTATCCCCGCGCGACTCCTTCTTTGGGGCAATCCTTTTGATTATCTCCTTTCTTGCAGAGGTAAACGAGCCAACAGCCTCGCCCACAACGCCCCTGATGGTGCCCGCCAACCAGGGTAAGCCGTCGCAGAGCTCCATTTACCCGGTGATTGCCGGTGCCGCCGGCGGGGGGCTGCTACTGCTGATTGCGACTGTGGTGGCATGCCTGTGCCTGCGTCGTCGCAAGAGTTCCCAGCCAGAGGGTGAGTGCTGCCGCTTAACCCTTAAGTCCTCAATCTTATGTCTTTGCTGTTGCCCCGCAGATGAGAACAAACCGCAATTGGATCATATACAAGCGGACTTTGTTACCTCCGCCGTGCTGGGTGTGCCCGGCCACCACAAGAGTGGCGGCGGCGTCAGTGGCGGCGATGTGCGACGCCTCAACGGCGTCATACCGCGCATGAATATCACACCAAATCCGCTGGCCCAGGACGCTGCCTCCGACAAGGTGAGTATCTCCCCCTCCAAGGGAGAATCTTCAGTCTACCCTTTCATTTGGCTTCACATCCTCTGTTCGAACAAAATACACGCAAAACTTTTCGCTGGTTGGTTGGTCAAAATTACAAAAAAACAAAAACAAAAACAAAAAAGAACAAATGCAAAAAACCAAATTTTGGATTTGGAAGGGGGCCTATCCCTGTCTGTCTCGCTTGTGCCACTGTGCGCCACTCTGTCTGCTGTCTCTGTCTATTTCCTGCATTCTCTATATCTCTCCTTTGGCTGCTTCCGGGCTGTGTCTGTCTCCTGTCTGTCATCATCTGTGTTCTGTGTGTTCCCCCATCGCCAAACTCTGCGTCCAATGTTTTAGAACCGCAACGTCATGGAGCTGCGCTTCATGCCGCCTTTGGCCAATGGCCATGGCAATGGCAATGGCAATGGGATCCACTGCATCACGGCAGGTGCGGGCCCTGAGGAGGCGGGCGAAGATGAGGATGCCCTCCAAGCAGTGGCCTCGTCCTCCTGCGAGACATTGGAGGCCTGCGATGGCATCAGCCAACAGCAGCAGCAGCAGTTGCCGCAGCAAGAACCATCGATGGACGCTCCCAGCAAGCCACTGCCGCCGCTGCCCAAGAAATCCACATCCATCGGCAACGGCACTACGGCTGCAGGTGCAGGTGCAGTTGCAGGTGTAGCTGGTGCAGGTTCAAGCTCTGGCAAGCCAGTAAACGTAAATACCAACCCAACCATGTTGAGATTGTTTTTTATTTTTTGCCCATGATGTCATCCATTCGCCCAGCATTCGCTCAGCAAAGCAGCACCCGGATCACCCCAGTCGAACCCTTACTTATCCACTGATTCTCTCTTTCGTTACCCCATTTAGGGCAACGCTGGCGTTGTGGCAGCCATGCACCAGAGTGGGCTGCATCATGCCCAGCCGTACCATCCGCCGGGCACGCCCACTATGCTGCACAAGCGCCTCGACTACCATCAGCAGCAGCAGCAACAGCCGCCGCCAGTGCCGCCACACGGTTCCTACTACCAACAGCAACAGCAGGCGCCCATTCATCATCCTGGAGTCTGCGGCCCTTCGCCCATGCTGGAGCGCAGTATGCGGGGACTGCAGCAGCAGCAGCACCACCAGCAGCCGTCGTATGGGGGCGGCTTCCCGGAGGATGGGACGCCCACACCCTCGCGGATACCTTCGCTGCGGCGACAGAGACGCGCCTCGGGCAGCCAGCACAACAGCCACAGCAATCTCAATCTGAATCACCATCAGCATCATAATAACATCAACATCAACAATAACAATAACAACAACAACCTGCCACCACACCACCACCACCAGCACCTGCACCATCATCAGGGGCACCAGGGTCTGGTCGGCATACCGATTGTGCCTGGCAGTCCGCGGGTCCAGCGCTCGCCGATGCCCAGTCGTGCGATGATCAAGCGAACGCGACTCGGCAGCCACACGGACAACATCTCGTCGGGCAGTCTCAACAGTATTGAGGTATAGGTCGCAGGAGGAGCAGCCAGGAGGCAGCCAAGAGGCAGCCAGGAACAGAACTAAGGCAGGAGCCTAAGGACACAAGACACGAGCTAGCATTAGCGACATTTAAATAACATATATAATGTGTATTATTACGATTTAATACTACGATACCCAGGCCAGCAAATTCTTCTATATTTTTTTTCTTGTTAATACCCTGGCCCC
This sequence comes from Drosophila tristis, assembly GCA_018150885.1. NCBI lineage: Eukaryota > Metazoa > Arthropoda > Insecta > Diptera > Drosophilidae > Drosophila > Drosophila tristis. Next base: position 1,738,516 of record JAECWT010000228.1, read on the forward strand.
CGATAGTCAGTAGAAATATTATATTTAGTTTTAATTGTATTTTAAGCATGTAATCCTTTTTTTTGACGGACCGTTTGATGTTTCAGCCCCATGGGGGCTTTCAAAGCATCTCCCTCGCTCGCGCGCGTCCCAGCCCTGTAGGTTAGTGTTATTTATTTATTGCATTGTAAGTGTAAAACGACTCGAATTAGTTAACTAAGCCAAGCAACTATCCTAACGCTGACTCGCAGTAGTCGCGCACACGTAACAATAACAATTGTAACTAAATTTATCCACTGCACCACAGCATCATCATCCATCCACAGACATCCCACATCCATTCACCAGCACGCATCCTATTCTAGCTATAAGATCATCCAATAAACGATGGACAGACCAGACCACACAGACAGTTTGTTTGTAAGAGCATCAAAAATATAACAAGATTCGAATTTTGGATTTTTATATTAAGTGGATGTTTCATTCGAATGCAATGGAGATGAGCGCTTACATTTATGTATGGTGGTGTGTGTCTAAGGAGAGAGAGAGTTTAGAGCTGATCAGAGTAACAAGAACAAAAGAACACAAAACAAATTATACACGGTGGATTTCAATGGTGCGTGTGCTAGTGTGTGTGTGTGTGTGTGTTTGTGTGTGTGGGAGGGGTGCTGCATGCCCTCTAGGTATCAGCATCTTCCTGCGAGTCCTTATGTGTCTCAGAGCGATAGGCAAGGGGATGGATCTTGAAGCCATACAGTCTGCGAATGGAGTCGAGGAGGGTACATGAATAAAGAATGGATTAACGGATAATAGTGGGACCCACCTGGGCACAAACTTAACCTTGGAGCGCTTGGGGCGCGTCTCTGGCTTGACCATGAAGAGCATGTGAGGAAAGTGAGAGCCAAAAAAGGCGCCGTCCAGGTTGGCGTGGCGAGCGGACCTGGGTATGTACACCTCGTTGCACTTGGGGCAGTAGAGACGGACCATTTCGCTGCCGATGGTGTCGCTCATGCCGATGGGCAGCACGTGCTGGCGCTGGCAGAAGACGCGTGGGCATGTCCCAAACACGCCCTTCACGTACTTCTTGTACATCAGTTCGATGCCGCGATCGGTGACGATGAAACGGGCGTGAATCAGCCCGTAGAGCTTCTCGGCGGAAGCCTCCACTTCGGAATCGGGTACACCATCGGAGGCGGACCCAGTGTTCAGGTCGAGGATCACCTGCAGTGCGCTGCGATAGTTCTTCTCCTCCATGTCCAGGAAGAGCAGGTTGAACTTGTCGTGGATGTAGTCCTCGTCCACCGTCACAAAGAACTCATTTCCGCGCTGCTTGCAGAACCAATTAATCCAACTGGTCTCATCCGAGTCAGTCATTGTCGGACGAATATTTTAAAATTGGGAAATAAAATCCTCAAAACTGTAACTTGCTTTTTGTTTAGTAAATTTTTCGAGTTTCGAGTTTCCAGCACGACTACTTGATTACTTGTGATTACTTCTGTTTTGTTTTGTTTTCGTTTCGTTTTTTTGTATCCAGACTTTTTTGATGTGACGCTATTACAAGTTAATTTCAAAAATTCGCTCAGCCTCACAAACAGCTACGAAAATCTGCGGTATTCACAATTTTATAGCTACGAGAAACCCCAAAACGCAGAATCATAGAGAATGTTCATGTCTACAAGATTGCCCAATCTGGATCAGAGTGACACGAGCCGACGGACAGCAAGCATGTATGTGTGTGCTTGTACTTGTGTGGGTTCTACAATTTTTGGACGCTTGAACCGAAATTGGTTTTTCGTTTTGTTTTGAGCCGCAACATAAATGAGGAATGGGCCGAGTGGGTGTGGGTGGGAAATATATACAACATGTAAAAATAAAATATATTAACTGTTTGATTTATTTGAAATTGCACATTTACATATGCATATCCCTATTTTAGACAGATTCTTTCTTAAATTAAATATTGTGCAAGTGCCTTCGGCTTTCGACTTTGCAACTCTGTCAATAAATTTACATCCTGTATGGTTAATAAGGATTGTGGGAGGGTGGGGGGTGGATTGGGGTTTTGTCAAAAAAATGTTTAAATTTAGGAAAAAATTTTAAAAAATGTATACATGCATGCAATACAAATTTAAATAAAAAAAAAACCAACAAAATTCTTTTAATTTCTCATTGAAAAAAGTGACTGATATTAAACGAAAAAAATTTTAAATGCTCGCTGACAAAAGCTGACTGATATGAAACGAAAAATTATAATTGATCGCTGACAAAAATGTAAAATATAGGGAAAAATGTAAAAACTAGAATGCAATTAGCTTTGTTATTGTTTACAAATTGAACAACTCAAACGAAAATTACGCGTTTTAAAGAGTTTTCTCGCTTCCGTTTTTCTTTTGTTATAGAGTAGAATGCCGGCTGCTGCTGGCACACCGAGAAGTGACATTCTTTTACCAATCCCTAAGCAATTGTCTCTTCCCCGAAAAATGTATCTCTTGCTACCCCTAAAAGATACTTTGAATTCTTCGCTTTTACTATCCGGAAAAGGTGCTGCACAAAATTTGCTGGCAAATTTGTATTATTTTGTATAATTTACGCACTGGAAATAATATTTTTGCCATTGAATTTATATGCGAACAAAATAAATAAAGTGCACTCATTCCCTGTGTTTGTTCACAGCCACGATTGACCTTTACAGACATACACATCTTTAAGTTGGGACCATATTTCGATCTATGTGATTATGAACACGGGAACAAGGATAAAATAGTCCCTCTTAAAGAAAAGACGTACCAGTGGAAAGGGCGCCAGGTGAATAAAAAAAAGCGACCGACCCCAATGGTGTCCTGTCTGCGATGGTCAGATAATGAGTACATACTCGTAAATATCAGGAGACAAAGAATGTGCGAGAGTCGTGTCAGTGTTTTTTTTTTTTTTTTTTGTTTTTTGTAATTTAATTTAATTTACATTAAAAAATATAATTTGTAAATAATGAAATATAATCCATAATTCATCCATCAAAGTATTCAGATGTTTGGCTGTTGTTTGAATCCATTGTTCGATCTGAATTATTTGAGCTGCCTTTGTTTTTTGGCTGTGTAGCAATTGAGTTTGAGTTTGAGCTTGATTTTGATTTTGATACTTTTTGGATATTGACATTCAGTTTGACTGTGAGTTTGAGTTGGTTTTAGTTGTTGCTGTTGTGGTTTATTGACTTCATTCTGTTCAAATTCATATGGCACATATATATGGCGAGATATATACATGTATATATGTATATAGAGATATATATTTTTAGATATATATTTAATAGAATTATATAAATTGTATTGCTTCAGAAAATTGTTGTATAATAATCTCAATTATTGTTTAGGGCGGGAGTCACGGGTCAGTGGACACTAGTGGACGTGTGGACACTTAAGCTTCGGCCTCAACCTCCTCCTTCACCTTGGCATCGCCGGGTTTGCCCTTGGACCAGTCGGGTTTCTTCTGCTCGTCCGGCCATGGATGTGGATGATGTTTGGATATGCATATCGTGGCGAAATAAACGAGAAAATACATTTGAATTAGTAAGAGAATCGCTTGTGGTGAAAGCCAACAGGAAACAGGATATGCTCGGGGTGTTGGGGGAGAGACCAACAATTGTGCCGACACTAAACTACTTTGTGGTGTACAGTACATTCAAAAAGTGTTGTGTGTGATCGTGTGTGACTAAGCTACTGACTACAGACGGCTACTACAATCGGAGCAATTCACAGATACATAGAAGACAGATACATATATGGTATGTATGTCGGAGCGGAGATCGGTGTGTGCGACAAAAGATTGAGATTGAGATTGATATAGAGATAGAGAGATATAGAGATAGAGAGATACAATTAAGACAGAGTGGGTGACAGTGCGGTGCACTCAGGTGCTCAAGAAATACGAACAAAATACGAGTACAGACAGGTACAGGGTACAGGTACAGGTACATATGCATGTAGAGATCCTTGGAGATCGCACACACACAGACACACGCAGAGTTCTTACACTTTTTGGCTTTTGTTAGCACAGCGGCATCTTTTATCTTTTTCTAAACGCAGATGGCAATGTGTGACATTTTTCGTAGTAGTTGGTGATCGTGAAGAGAGATCGTGGCATATAGAAAGATTATAGATATCAGATGCGCCCATACCCAAAGAGAGATAGAGAGAGAGAGAGACTCGATCGGGGCTATTCCCACACAACTTACCTCCTTCTCTTCCTCCTCCAGTGTGAACTCCTTCTTCTTCACGACCTTAAGTTGGTTGCGGAAGTTGAATTCAGCGGCCTTCTTCTGCAGCTTGGCGAATTTGTTTTCGTATTTGGAGACCTTCTTCAGGGCTGGCTTGACGCTGAAATAATCGAATGATCGATAAGTAATCGCTCGATCTGGAGTTAGTTTATCCGTAGGGAGAATACTTACAACTTGCCGCGAAGATCGTTAACTTGGGCATTGAGATCGTTGATCTGGATTGACGCGATTGAGAGGGGAAGAGAAAAGGCATTCGATTAGTACACGCGATACACACGATAGACACGGCTGTTTATCGGACAGATGTAAATGCTACTCCTACGGGCGGGCAACTATCAAAATCAAAATGCTGGAAGAAGTAGACGTAGTGATGTGAGAGAGCAGGCATGCACAGGAAACGGTTGGTTGGTAGAACGCTGGTAGAACACGGGATGCACACATAGACATAGGATGCGTACATAGATCATAATACTCTACCAAATACTATAGCTAATGCTTAGACTAGGGCGTGCATTTTTTTTTTTTTTTTTTTTGGGTGAGTGAGAGAGTGCGAGCAAGCGAGCGAACGAGCGAGCGAGCCAGCGATTCGAGCCAAGTTCTTTACGTTCTAAGTCGCCTACTACTTGGGGAAGTTCTTATTGTTGTTTTTAACTAATTATTTTTGGCATGGAAGAGTGGTTCTGGTGCTGGTACTAATACTGGTACTGGTACTGGTTTGTGGTGGTTTTTAGGCATTGGCTTTTGGCTTTTGGTGGTGGTGGTGGGTGGACAAACATTTGCTTTTCTTATGATCGAATTTTCGTTTCGTAGATTGAACAGCATAACATCCAAATGTCGATTTCTTTTGCTTTTTTTTTTTTTAATGCTTTATTTGTAGTTTTATAGAGAGTATTGTTCGTTTATACATAAATATATACACATTTATCGTACCACAATCGGTTAACAGTGATAGACAGAGACAGAGAGAGAGTGAGAGTGAGCAAGAGACACAGAGAGACACAGAGAGAGAGAGAGAGTTGGAGTGAGTGAGAAACAGATAAATGGCTATATTGAGCGTAGAAGTTCATTCACCCTACACCCTAATAACTGCACATAATACGAGTGGACAACGGAAACCGAACTGTCATCTGGTTGCGTTGACCGTGTGTGGCAGGGGGTGGTGGGGGGTCTCTAACTGGGGGCACTGGGCTGAGGTACTGCTGATAGTAAAATTATTTCCTAGGGTCAGGCAGGGCAGCAAATGAATTCCCTTCTTCCTTTTATTGTAAGTACTTTCACTTGTTCACTGATTGTCTGTCGCTTGTTTTGTGTTTGCTTTGCTTTGCTTTGTTTTCTCTATTTCTTTTTCTTTTTGTTTTGTTTCTTTCTTTCGATTTGTTTGTTTGTTTCAGCTGCGCACGCAGGTTCTTGCTTGGCTGTCGCTTTGGCTTGTTGGCTTGTTGGGTTTCGTGTAACGGTAAACGGTAATCGGTAATCGGTCACATTTAGTGGGCAAAACGGCTAGCATTAAGTGGATCATTTCAAGAAGTAATCGACGCTTGGCTTTTATGCTCTTCAATTTTTGATTTGATTTTCGTTTTTTGGTTTTCTTCTCATTCTTCTTCATTTGCTTAGTTAATTCTTGGCTTACACAGAAAGAGATTGATAGAGAGATAGATAGAGACGGAGAGAGACGGAGAGAGATAGACACAGAGATAGAGAGAGAGAGAGAGAGAGACAAAGTGTGAGTGGTAATGGGAGTAATTTACACAGAAACACTATTTACAATGAAGTGCGTGGCGGGGCTGGTTGCGGTGGTTGGATGGGTTCGAAAGAGGAGGGGTAGGGTACAGGTCTGGCTGGTATCTGGCTGGACTGGTGGCTGGAGTTCTGGGCGGATGTGGGGACACTGGTATTTGTTTTGTTTTGGTATTCTTGTGTTGCTGCTGCATGCAAAATGTCGCCTACTATGAGTGCACGTGCGCGTGCGTACGCGTGCGTATTTCCATTGTGTGCGTGCGTTTTACGTGTGCAGAAAAAAGAGTGGAGTGGAGTGGAGTGCTTGCTTGTGTGACTGTGAACTGTGAACTGTAAACTGTAACTGTAACTGTGACTGTAACTGTGACTGTGTGCGTGTGGTGTGCTTGGTGTGTTGTGTGCTGTGTGTGTTTTGCTGTGCTTGTGGTTGTGGTTGTGGCCGGCACAACGGACTAAGAGGTGCAAGTAATGACAGTTATAACGAGCGCGTCGACAGCGACACAAACAAATTGTTATTTAAAAAAAAAACGAAAGAAAGAGAAAAAAAACACACACACAAAACAAATTTCACAAATTGTGCAACAAATTAGTTATCTTGCTGTTGTTTTTTGATGTTGTTTTTTTGTTGTTGTTGTTGTAGTGCAATTTACTAAGGCTACATTGCTGTTTGATTGATTGACTGATTGACTGATTGACTGACTGACTGATTTTTTGAGGTGCGGTGTGGCTGATGAGCGTACTAGGATTGCCAGAGAGATCGAAAGAGAGAGAATATATATGCGTGGGTGTGTGTGTGTGTCTGTGTCTGTGTGTGGTGCATGTGCTAGGGATATGGCGGTTGAAACTTAACCTCACTCTATGGTCTGTGGTCAGAGAGGGCCACACTGGACTGCAACTAACACTGGTCACACTGGTCACACTGATGACACGTACATCACGTCGCGTCATGTTATGTAATTCTTTCTGATGGCAATCTCTTCGTTCTCAGCACTCACCTTTCGGCTAACTGTGTGTGTTGCCGAATCAAACAAAGGAGTAATACATAGTACGAATAGCTAGAGACGAAAGCATGCACATATGCGACTAAACATATCTGATGCAGATCTGTGTGTCGACAGATACTATGCACAGTGCACACATAGAGACAAAGAGAGACAAAGAGAGAGATAGAGAGATAGAGAGTGTGTTTGTGGTACAGTCAAGTATAACAGATACAAACTAAAGAGATATTTGATATTGATATTTGATGCGCATTCAACAAGTAAGAAAGAAACAACGGAATTGAACTGAACTGAACGGAAACGGAAACGAACATGATACTAGATAGAACTCAAGATTAGATTAGGTAATTGATATTGATATTGATTTTGATTTTATTGAATATTTTGTTGCATGTTGCATTCTGTCTGGAGTGATTGAATTGTTTTGTTTGTTGGTTGGTTGGTTGATTTGGTTGGTTGGTTGGTTCTTTTGTATTCAGAGTTTTGACATTGATTTGATTGATTGAGAATAAATTGAAACTGTAATTGAAATTGAAATTGGTGCAGTACCTCCCAGTCTTTTTTCCTGACTTCGTATTCCAGATCCCATTTCTGGCCTTCACAAATATACATTCGCTCGTAATACTCTTCGCAAATCTCTTGCAATTCGCCTGCAAAAACATTGTATTTTTTCGGAATTGGGTTTTGATTTGATTTGGTTTGGATTTGGTTTTGTTTTTGTTTTTTTTTTTTTTTTTGGTTTGTATTCAAATTGAAATTGAAATTCTTATATTCTTATTCTTATCGGTTGTCATAACGACGCTTTCAATGTTCAAAGTTTTGTAGTAAAGTTCTAATTCTAAGTACTAATAAGTAATGCTAAAAGTAATTATGATTGCATTTATTGTTTATAGAGTTTTATTTTTGTTTATCGCAATTGTTCGTTGCTTATCGATATTTAATCGTTTTGTTGTTTTGCAGCTTCATTAGATGTTATGTGTTCGATGAGTTTTCTTTCTTCGATTGGGCTTGGTTTTGATTGGATTTGGTTTGCTTTGGCTTGGCTTTTCTGATTCTGTTCTGATTCGAGATTGGAGCTTACAGATTGAGTATGGGAGAGTGTGGGAAACTCTGGTGCGCAGTCGCAACGGATCGGAGCGGAGCGGAGCGGAAAAGAGCGTTACTTGAGAGGTTTTTACTTGAGATTTGGTTTGATTGGGTTCGCGTCTGTTTTTGGTATTTTGTTGTTGGCTTTTCGTTTGGGTTAAGCTCAAAATTAATGACAATTAATGGAAGTTTTTCCTCAGAATTATTTTCCTAATTCGCTTCACTTCGGCGGCGCCGAAGTCCTGGCATTTGGGGTGGGGGTTGGGCCGGTAAGGGGAGACAATTTCCAGAACGCAGGCCGCACCCCTCCCTACACACAGGGCGTATGCGGCATTGGGCATTGGGGCCATTTGATGTTTACACATGTGTACTTTGGGGCAGGGGCGAGGCGGGTCTGGAAAGTATCTCCCATTCCGAACTGTTTGAAGCACGCGCCGATTCGAGAAGATCTCTCTCTTAAAAGTGGTTCTGTAGTTTAGCGCAGTTAAAACAATATCAAAATTAGGTAAAAGAAAAGAAGTATCGCAGTAGAAAGAACTAAAAATATGATTAGGAAATATTTAGAAATGAAATCAAGTAATTAAATATCAAGGGCATAATTGTAAAGTAAAAAAAGTATGATTAATAATCGATTTATATATAAATATATCTTATATTTTGGTTTTTGGTTTTTGCTTCATAAGAAAAAGTAAGAAAAAAACATTCGATTTTGGTTTTTTTTTTTGTTTTTGGTTTTGTTTTTTTAAGTATTCGTTTGGTATAATTTTTTTTTTGGTTTTGTTTTTTTTTTTTTTTGTTGTAGTTTGGGTGCATGGCAAAATTTTGTAAATCTTTTGGGGAATTTACCTCTTGGGCCTTGACTTTCTGCACGTGTTCTAAATCAAACTTATCGCCCTCCAATGCGTAAAGGCGTTGCCAATATTGTTTGCATATTGTTTGCAGTTCGGCTGCGGTAAACGGTAACGGTAACGGTTACGGTAACAGTAGTACGGTAACGGTAGCGGTTACGGGTAAGCGGTAACGTTTGCGGTAAACGATCGAATCGACGTTTACGTCAAGCGTAACGCATTCAGAATATTCGTATTACGTTGCGACAAATGTTTGTGTACGTGTGTTTGTGCGTGTGTCGTTGTGGTTGTGGGTGTGGGTGTGTGTGCGCGTGTGTGTAAGGTACGAATCAAAGAAAGAGAGATAGAGATAGAGATAGATATAGAGATAGAGTGAAAGATTTAAAGAGAGAGTGAGTGAGAGTGAGAGAGAGATGGGTAGTGTTTAGGTGTTTTTTTTTTTTGTGACGGAGAAAGAGAGTGGAGATTTGGAGCGAGAGAGTGAGAGAGAGAGAGAGAAGTGGAGTGACGTTGAGATAGAAGTGAAGACAAAGACAGATATAGATAGAGATAAAAAGAGATAGAGATAGAGTTAGATAGATAGCGACAGGGATAGAGAGAGAGATAGAGTAGAGATAGAGATAGAGACGACGACAACGACGCATTTATTTTGTTTGATTTGGATTGTTCGTTCGTTTCGTTTGTTTGTTTGTTTGTTTGTTTGATTGGCGCGTTTCGAGAAAAAGAAGGATTAGATTAAGATTTGATTAATATAAAATTAAAGATTGAACTGGATCTTTATCACCTATGTAAATATCTTACTATATGTGAGAAACGATCATATTTTAGGTGGTTTTATTTTCTTTTTTTGTGGGAATTTTTTCTTTCTTTGCTTTTGGTATTTTGTGCCACATGAAGTGTCTGGTATCTGTATCGGTGTCTGTATATGTATGTATGTATCTGTGTCTGTGTCTGTGCTGTGCTGTGCTGTTTCTGTGTCATTGTTGGTGCTTGCGAGAGCTGTGGTGCTTGGTGCTTGGTGCGTGACTGTACTCATTGGATGACTGTACTGTGACCCAAAGCCTGTGCTCTGGTCACACTCAAAATTACCCCTTACTTCTTCGCTTCGTTTGGTTTGGTTTGGTTTAGTTTGGTTTCTCTTTATCCCATTCTTCGTGACATTTGTATGGGTTTCTTTATGTGTGTTCTTTTCATTTTAGGTTTAGTTTTGGTTTTAGTAGAAGCTTTCGTACATAAAAAATCACAAAAAATTGCATTAAAAATATCGAATATCGAATGTATTGCTACGATACAAAAGCCAAAAAACTTGTAGCCAAAAAAAAGCTATAGCTATAGGCTAGGTAAAAAAAAGCCGGCAAAAAGCAAATAAATCGAAACAAATACGGTGACATCAAAAATAGGTATCGTCAGCATTTGTTGCACTCGGCATTGCTCGAGGGAGGGGGGGCGGTGGGTTAGTAACTGTACTCTCGCGAGGCGGTGGCGTTACTTGCGATCCACTGGGTGTGGATCTGGTGGGTGGGTAGCCTTCTGGTTAGGGGTTAGAGGTTAGCGGTTAGCGGCACCGACTCGGGGCTCTACGTTCTATATACTTTGTTGTTTAGGAGTGTGAGGTATGGATGGGGGAGGCCGCCCACCACTGGAGCGTACACTGGCGGGAGTGCGCAAACATGTCGAATGTGGGGGTCCAGTTTGCACAGCTCTCTCCATTCAAAAAAAAAAAAGAAAATAGTCACAAAAAAAGACTAGTACTTTGGGGTTAGCTACGGTTTCTGGCCAACTACTACATGTGCAATGTGCTGCAGAGTAATTGTTTTTCTTTTGCTTAGATTTTGCTTAGATCACACACACACACACTTATTATGGTGGATCAGGCGCTGCCAGGCCTGGGCCATCTGGGCCGCAAATATTTGTATATATCTTTTGGGCTGAAATCGCTTTGCGGTGCGGCTGGTGGCTGGTGGCTGTGGCTGTGGCCAAGAAACTATCAAACAGTAAAGAGTTATCGACAAGTTCTACTAGATATCCGAGAGTGAGCGAGCAGCGCAACACTCAATTCGGTTGGATAAGTTGGATAAGTGATATTGGAAACTGGAACTGCTTGCCTCATAATCCTTTCTGGCTACCTCGTACTCGAGATCGAATTTCTCAGATTCCAATTTCAGTATCTTAGTGTGATAGTCGTGACAGACTTTCTGAATGGTATCTGCGGAACGAAGTTGGGGTTATATGCATGTAAATCTTGTAGATCGCAGCTGCTACAATGTGTGTGTGTTTGTGTGTGTGTGTACGAGAGTTTGGTGTGTGGGTGTGTATTTATGGGAGAGAGTGTGTTCGTGTGTAGTTGTGTGTAAGATCTACTCGGTGTGGGAAGAACCTCCTCTTTGATACGGTGCTTTGATGCTGCTCTGGCACCTGGCACCTGGCACCTGCACTCGGTAATCGGAATCAAATAATCGCTAGTGGATCGATAGATCGCTTCGATAGGCATGGGAAAGTGACAGATAGCTGGCCCCAGATCTGCATTAATCGGGTGAGTAGTAGTGGTATTTCTGTACAGTGTTTAGTGCGTTAGGAAGATAGATCTTTTGGGGGGCGGTGGCGGTTCACTCTCCGCAAAACATCAAGTGTATAATACAGACTGAGAGTGAGAGTGACAGAGAGAGTGGATAGAGAGAGAGAGAGAGCGAGATAGAGAGATAGTGTTTAGATGTAGAGATAGAGAGATAGCTAACAGAAGGTGTTTATTGTTGTTGTTGTTGTTGTTAAAAAGTTAAAAGTTTTAGACTTTTGATTTTGATTTGGACGCTTGTTTTTTTTTTTTTTTTGTTTTTTTTGTTGCTTCGTGTTGGATAGGATACGATTTTAGTTGCAGTTTGCAGCTTGCATATATAGAGCATATATAGAAGAGATATATCGAATATATATATATATAGAATATATAGCATATAGCATATATGGCATATATAGCTGGTGGTGGTGTGTGTACCTCAACATCCTTGCGCTTAACAACATACTCAAGATCATATTTCTGGTCCTCCAATTTATTAATCCTGTCATAGTGTTGCTTGATCAGAGTTTTCAGTGTGTCTGTGTCGATCACAGAAGATCACAGAATGGGTGGGAGATTGGTTGGTTGGTTGGTTGGTTGGTTGGTTGGTGTTGGTTTTTGTGGGGTGTATGTGTGTGTAGTGGTGTTGGTGTTGGTGTGTGGGTGTGTATGGATACAGATAGATATTTCGGGGGGTACGGCAAAAGAGAGATAAAGAGAGACATATTTAGATAGATATTTATAGATAGATTCCAGTCGATTCGTTTTCGATTCGTTTTCGATTCGTTTTCGATTCGATTCTTCATTCGAAGATGCTTCTTCCACTGAGACTTGACGTTTGTTTTTTCTTGTTTTGATTTTTGTTTTATTGTTTTTGTTTTTTTCCCGCCGTGTATGCACAATCGTTGCATGTGCGAGTGTGCGTGCGCTTATGCAGTGTGTGTTTTTGTGTCTCTGTATGGCTGTGGGTGTTCATGTACATGTGTGGGTGTGGGTGTGGGTGTGCGTACGTGACAGATGACACTTTTTTTGTTGTTCAACTTTCAATTATCGATTTCTGTTTATGCCTCTGGGCACACAGATTTGCAGTGGCACTGCACTGCACTGCCCGCCCCCTGCAGATCTGTGTGGAGCCTGGCCATTGATTGATTCGCTTTATATTTCGTCATGTCATTCATTAATACTTTTAGGGGGAAATTTCTTGAGCGGGAGAGCTGCAGGGAAACCCATTGTGATATTTGCTGCATGGTTTCCTTGCACCTCTCCGCCGAATTTGAAGGGTGCTTTGAAGGGAACGCGCTCTACGGTTGGACCACTGCTGTGGACCGGAAAACTCACCTTCACTGGCATCACTGAGATTCCTGGGACTGCCGCAACGTTCTTCAATGATGCGTCTACGTTCAGCCGCTTTGCGTTCCTGTTCTTTCTTCAACTCCTCAGCGGCTTTCTTGCGCAGCAGCAACTGTGGGACAAAAAATATCCAACATGGATTAGCCAATCATCCCATTGGATTGTGTGTGGATTGTGTGGAGAGCGGGGGCTGGGGCCCAGCACTTACCCTGAGTTTCTTCTTCCTTTCTGGGGTCATGAAACCCTTCTTGGCCTTCTTGGCCTTGGAGGCTTCCTCCATGCGCTTGCGCACCTCAGCACGCTTGCGCTCGATCTCAGCCTGTTTAGCCTTCTTAGCCTGCAATCAAACACCAGAAAACAAGTCGACAAACCGTCAGTAAGCCTGCCAAACACACACAGGGGACAGCGGGTGCTCAGCTACAGTAGCTACAGTGGCCGAGTCCCGTATCCGGATCAAACACTACACAACACGGCACACGGCACTCAGCATGGAGGGGACTCATCGTGGGACGTGAACGTGGACGTTGACGTGGACATGGACGCGGGACGCAGGACGCAGGACGCGGGACGTTGAGGTAACGTGGACACACGTACACAAGTGTACCTCCTCGGCCTTCACTTTCGGATCGTTGGGATCCTTGGGCGGGCCGGCTGGCGCGGCCGCAGCTGCCGGCGCCTTTCCATTGGCCGCCGGCGCCTTCCCATTGGCGGCTGGCGCTGCCGGTTTGGCTGCAGCCGCTGCCGCTGCCGGTTTGGCCGGAGCCGCAGCCGCTGCCGCTGCCGGTTTGGCCGCAGCCGCAGCTGGTGCAGCGGCGGGAGCAGCTGCCTTTTTCTGCAAGACAAACAAAAAGAAAAAAGCAAAGAACACAATTGTTAGTTTCGCATTGTCTGGAATGAGCGTTTTGGTTGAAGCGTGCGAAGATTGCAATGGCCTAAGCGAGAGAGAGAGCGCAGGTTGCATCATAGAGATGTTCCAAATACTCGTATGACGGGAACACACTTCACCGAGTATATATTCCACTTTGGTATCAGTACGTGAGGGCTATCAGCACCAGCTCACTGCATGCTCAGTCTCTCTGTCACACATTGCAATTATTTCTCGCGCTTAAACGAACGTTTTGTGCACAGCTACAAGCAGGGACATGGACATGGACAGAGACAAAGACAGAGACAGAGACTGGCACAGAGACACACACTAGCGATAACATAACATTGTTTCGATCGATCTTGATTCGATCAGCTATCAGTTATCAGTGCTGACTGCTGCTGCTCCTTGATCAGAGGGGTACTTGATGGGCGAGTCGGGGCGGGGCTTAAGGCAGGAGAAAGCTCCTCGATCCTGTGGGTAAGCAAGAGAAAGCATTTTGTGGTCTGTGGTTAGGGCGAGGCGAGGCTTGGCTTGGCTTGGCTAAGATTAAGATTAGGCAATAGCGGGCGCTGGGGCTGGGGCTGGGCAGCCGCGGCTATGCTTACCTCAGTTATCCTCCGGTCCCGGCGGCTTCAGTCCCGTCCAATCCGCAGTCCGAGTCCCCATCCAGGGGCAACGCTTTAGCCAGCGCCCATTTCGTTTGTTCACATCAAAAGTTTACTGCAGAAGAAGGCCAGTGATTAGTCAGGGGTCACTGGGTCACGCCCCACGGGACAGGCCCCACGATACTCACCTCACCTCATCATCAGCCATTTTGATTTGTGTTTTTAGTTACTGCAAAATACAGAAAGAGAACAGAACGAGACGTGAGCTCAAGCGACTGGAACTGGAAGTGCGAATGGAAATCGAAATCGAAATGGTCTCTGACATCATTTCGATTGTCCTATATATACACCGTTATAGATATAAACAGAGAGATGTATATATATATTTATTTGTACATGTATATGCATGTCTGGCATCTGTTCCATAAATTCGTTCGTTCGTTCGTTCGTTCGTTCGTTCGCCCACACAAACGCACACCCTCGCACGATCCTATCGGGGCCGGCCACAGTGCGTATGCGCACTTCACATATACAGCTGCGCGGCGTATTACGTATACGCAGCATTGGCCCAAGCCGTATATGGGGGGGCCACAACACTCGCGCGCTCTCTCTCTCTCTCTCGCTCGCTCGCTCGCTCTCCCTTGTTTGCTGTCTCCCTGTCTGTGGTATTTACTTTGGCGTGGGCGCCTGCCAGAAAGAGATGAACATTCCTGCCTCTCTCCGATATCCGATTACACTCGAGCAGTGGCGCAGAGGCACTTCGCAGCAGAGAGAACCAACCAAAAGTCCCCCAAGGTTCACCCACTGACGGCATTCAGCTGATCTTGTTATGTGAACTTATTAATCCATTTATGTGTACAAATTTGCACGAAAGAATTTTTGGGACAGCTCTTGGGATGCTCCTGTCAGGTGAATCAGTGGGCAAATCACAAAGTCAAAGCTGAAGATCACGAATGATGCGTAGATATCCACTTGTGAACTGCATATTAGCCAAAAGATAAGCTATGAAACAGATTACTATTAGGATTTTTTTCCAAGTAAATCTTATGAAAGATCTCTTCGCAGGGGGGAGGTTTGTTTGGAAGGCGATCGCTGCTTGAAAATTACTGCAGAAATATCAATGTGAAAACATCCGCAGGGGAGCGCAAATTCAAGCCTCTGAAGATCACTAAACTGATAAGATAGCTGAAATACCACAAGAATTTCCAACTTGAAAAGGTTCATTAGACTGCACATCTCGGGGTAATTATGAAACCCCCCACAAATGGCAAGGGGAGAAGTCAATATTTGTCTTGTGTATATTGCAGAATTGGCCCATTATTGTGGCCAGAACTAGTACCAAACCATATGGCCATATAGCGCAGGGAGCAAAAGCCAAGAGCTGGGCATAAATTTAGACCGAAAAGCATTTCGCTTTGTGCTGTTGCAAAGACACAAAGATACCTTCTCGGCGAAGGTAAGACGCGAACAAATCTCTGACAATGTCGACCTTCGGGCACACACAAACACACACACGCAGACCCTGAAGGGGTCAGAGAGGGAGGTGTGGGGTGTAGTGTGGCGTGGCGCAAAGAATGGGGAAAATCTAAGCAGAGTTGTGATCTCCATTTGGCACAGAGAGCAATGCATGGATGGCGGGTTGGATGGATTCTATTGTGTGCTGTATCTCTGCGATTTAAAAATAAACCTGTTGATAGATACACGAATGGGGAACCGAGAAATATGCCAGCTATTTATGAGCCCAATGCTATTTCGTTTAGGTGTTTAGGAAAATTTCCGGGGGAAATCGTTCGCTCGTTGGGAAAGGAAAGGGGGGCAAACAAGGGGAAACTACACAAAAAAAAAAAAAAAATCAAAAATCCCATTTAATATCCAATAATCGTGCGGAGATTGTACGTATTTATCCAGAGCTTTTTATGGCTATACCTATGCATATATACAAATATATATATATACATATATTTGGGTGATCTGTGCATTTGTTGATATGTATGTGTGAGTGTGTGTGTGTGTGTGTGTGTGTGTGTGTGGTGTGTTTGTGTGTCTCTCGCTTTCTCCCTCTGGCATTTAGCTGCGCTCTCGGTTGGTTCTATTCTATTTTGAGGCACTTTTGAGGCAGCATTTGGCTCTTTCGAAACGAAACGAAATGTATCTTGTATCTGTGGGATACATTTTTAGCACACACACACACACACACACTCACGCACAACTACGCATGCACACTTCACCTTCTTACATAACAAGAGAGCGAGCAAAATACAAAATACAAAAAAAATGTGTAAAAAAAACAATGAAAAAAAAGTGCTTAAATGTCATAAATAGAATGTTAACTTTGTTTCAATCGGTTCAATCCATATCACCGGTGGGTAGGTAGCACACTTTCGCAACGACACTTGAAAATAATATCAAAAAAATAGCATGTCCGCCAGGAAGTGGTGGATGGGTGGGGTGGGGGGGGATTGGGGATTGGGTATGGTGGAGAGTGGAGAGTGGGGGATTATAGTCACACGCACGAATTGACTATGGGATCGAATCGGTGCTCGGCAGAGGTTCGGTTCGATTCGATTCGATTCCTTTTTGGCGCAGGAGTCGCACACAATTGATTCGGTTCATTCGGTTCTTTCGGTTCTTTCGGTTCATTCGGTTCATTGTTTTCTTTTCTTTTGCTCTTTGGTTCTTTTATGCAGATTTATGTTTGTTCTTGGCTTGTAGCTCGGTTGATATTATTGTTGGTTTATATTGTTTGCATGTTGCATGTTGCTGCTGCTGCGTCTGCTGTTTTTTTTTTTTGTTTGTTTTTTGTACTTTTTTCTGCTGCTGCTGCTGCTGCGGCACTCACCTTCAAGGAATTAGAAAAAAAAGAAAAAAAATTTGAGCTGTGCTGTCGATCACACGAATCGGTTGATACTGAACGACACAAAAGACTGAACGGTCCGACGATCCACGGCAGACTATATTCTAGCGGCCAGCCGTTCAACGGATACAGATACTTTTCGGACCCGTTCCGAAAGTTTACTTTTGCACTCACACTCGCACTCGCATCGAGAGAGAGCGAGAGAGAGAGAGCGCAAGCGATGTGTGCCGCCCACCTGCCCGTCCTTCGCACACACACACCAAAATGGCAGGGAGGGGTGTGGTGTGGTGTGGTGTGGTGCGGTGTGGACGCGGCAATGTGGCCATGTATCTGGGCATGAGGCCTAAAAATAGATGCCTCTGGCAGCCCAAAAATCGAAATGGATACCGAAAACTGTTCACTGTTCATTCGGCTCTGTGCCGATCTGTTCCGAGCCGATCCATTCCGAACCGATCCGAGCCCGCACCTTCAGCCCCCCGACTGCAACCCCCCCACACACTCTTGGAGAACATCTGTATCTGTATCTGTGTCTGTATCTGTATCTGTGTTTGGTCTGTATCTGTGTCTGTATCTGTGGTGTGCTGCTGCTGCTGCTGCCGCTTCTGGTGTAAACGGAGCCGCTTGGAATTCAATGCAATGGATAAAAATAAGTTGTGCTCCAGTTGAGAGCAACAGCAGCAGCCGAGAGTGGGCGATGCCATGCCATCCCACGGCAGTGCAGTCAGCCCAGACTCGGATCCTCATAGCTGGTATATACACATGTATACACAGATGCCTGGCCAGCCAGGTAGACTGAGATCTTTACCAAGAACTTGAGCCCAGGGGGACACTCTACAGATGCGTATGCATTTTATACCTATGAGCTATGAGGATTCATTGAAGATGTGGCCGTACTCAAGTGCTGATTGGCATGAGCCCAAGGACTTGCTTCTGGGAGAGTTCGCTGAAATACCCAGAATTGGACTATATAAGTCCGAGGAAAGTAAAACTATGCAGGAAATGCATGCGAACAGGACACGCCCAAGCGGATTCCACGGGCAGTGCCTTGAACTAATTTATGAATTCTCCAGCCTGGCTCCGGGAATCTTCAAGTAAAAAACATGAACGAAGGACAATTTCTTGGCATTTAACTCTAAAGAATCGACTGATTCCACTGCTTCTTAGAGATGTAACTGCAGAGCTCTTGGTAAAACGAATGTGGAAAACGAAGTCCCTGCTCTTAGCCGTCTTAAAATGTTTGCTTCAAACGAATGCCTGCAATTGTGCAAAGTGCATTAATAAAAGACCTTTGGCATTTGCAGCAGCTTGTATTTTAAGCCCACTCTCAGTTTGATTTCTCACTGCCAATACCAATGCCACTGGTTCTGGCTTTGGCACTGGCACTGGCACTGCCGCAGGAGATTCCCTTTACCCGCACTTCAGTGGGAAGCCATGTATGCCTGATTAATTGGAATGGCCTTGATTGATACATTTTGTGGCTAAACTTGGCTCAAGGGCAAGTGGCACGAGTTGCAATGCGTTGCACCGATTCTTGAGTGGCAGAATCGACCAGCAGACTTCAGTATGTGGCCCCTGCAGCCAGCCCTCTCGCTCGCTCGCTCGTGCAGGCTCACAGACAGGCTCCCCAAAAGTTTTACCACACATTTAATGGAATTTCATTTAGCTGCCAACTGTCAAGTGCTGGTCGGCTTTAAATCGCGGCTTACCTTGATTGAAACGGACACAGTCCCTGCGGAGCCGGAGCATTAGCTAATGGGAAAAGGATGCTGGAATGTTTCTTTTGACGCACGTCAAAGGAAACCAAATTCAACAAAAAGTTGCATTCAATTTCGTTCGTTTTCGCCTAACCTTGATCAAGGCAGTGCAATGGCAGTATTTTTGGACATTTCCCTCCCGCCCGTCTGTGGGCGGTGAACTTGATCTCTGCAAATTAAAATCAATAGCCATCGGGACGGGCTTTGAAAATTAGTTACGCATATCCAATTAGAGCCAAGAGCAAAAACATTGGACAATGGAAGAATCCGCCCACCCATGCCAAAACTGGCAATGCCAAGGCCCAAAACAGGCCACGGAACAGCCGTTAGGGCATAAATATATTCTTGGATTAATGCATTCCCTTTCGAAAGACCTTTTGGCACTTTTACTTTAATGAAGGTTACTCTCAGATACGAGCACATTTAATGCCTGAAATTAATATGTCCAATTGCATTATTTGTGTGTCCATCCGTTCGTGTTCGTTGATGCATTGCATTGGCTTTGCATTGTCTTCTAGCTCAGCGCATTACACGATTAATTCTCTTTAATTTGCGTTCATTATTCAGTAATAATGGAACATACGAGCATGCTTGTAGCACAGAGGCTGTGTGACTTTTGACATTTTTAATCAAATGAAGCAGCAGCAGCAAATGTGTGGGCAGTACATAAATACCCTTAGCGAATATATTCCCAATTAATTTGACATTGCTCACTTTCGATTTAATACACAAATTCTCGGCAGCAGGCGAATCGGAATACTATAGCCTATAGCCACCTACTGGTGGTACTCGTACAACTGCCGACTTAAATCTGCATAGATTTCGGGCTTGAAACCAAATTCAATTAATTAAATAGAGTTTTAAGTTTTAAGCAAGAGTATTTGGATTTCGATTTATTTCGATTGGATTCTATTTGTTGTACCCGCTAAAAAGAATGTCAAATTATGTGTCAATCCTAATTATGAATGAAACAAATTTGTGATTGTATCTGTCAGATATTTTTGCACAGGTTCGATGATGCATGATTTGCCACCACACAAATTAGCTCGAATAGGCAATGCAATTTTTCTACACGAGCACCTAATAGTCGAATGCGCCCACACCCAGGCAGACTTTTAACATTTGCAAATAATTGAAGCGGAAACAGGCGGAAAATGCAGATAAGTGCAGCAGCTTATTGGGAGGGAAACAATGTGTGCAATGGTTCAAGGTTCCTCTCTGCCAACAGCAATGCCCATGCCCATGCCCATGCCCATGCCGTGACATATGCCCAGCAGCTGTGATTCCATAAAAAATTCCACCCGTTCAACTATTTACACGCATGTATCACGGGTTTGTGCGCTCTTCTTGTTAATATCAATGTTTGGACAAAATTACTATTTGATCTACTGGCACAATCTAAATATATATTGCGTATATAAATGGAATATACATATGTACGATCGCGTGCATATATTATTCTATATGTACAATATTAATGCCAAACTATATACGTGTACGCATTTTCGGATGACGCTGCAGCCTGCCTACTTGCAACGTTTGTTGAAAGTAAATTTTTAAATTGTTCAACGAAGGCAAATCTCTGCTCGAGCAGAGGCACGAAACGAAATGTTTCGATCACGAAGCTTTTCTCTACACATACGTACATATGTATATGCAGCCATAGCTATATATATTTTTGTGTGTATTTAATTTGTGTGGGTGTGCAGAGAACATACAAAACATATGTCGAGTTCTTCTCGTACATAGAAAATACATAGAAGTGTACACACATCACATACATATGTACATATGTATGTGTATGTATATAATTATATTCTGTTTCTACATATAATCTTTCTATGTCGAAAGCAGCCAAACAATCCATTGGTGAGGAAAGTGTATTGTGCAGAGTTTTTATGTTGTGTTGAGATTGTTGGTGTAGTTTCCATTGCTATTCGAAGCCATTGCTATTGTTGGTGTAACTACAATTGGTGAAGCAATGCTCGTTGCATTGTTGTGTTGTTGTTGAAGTTTTGTTGGTGAAGTTTCTGCCACTGCCACTGCTGCTGTTGTTGTTGTTGTTGAACCAGTTTGCAGTTTCTTTGCCGGGGTTCGTTGGTGTAATTGTATTTCGTGCAACTTCTATGTGGAGTTTGTTGGTGTGCTTATTATTGTTGTAATTGCTGTTGAAGCTATTGTAGATTTAGTTTTCATTGGTGTACCTTTTAGTTGTGTTTAGTGTTTTGAATTTCGATGTTTCGATGTTTTAGATGTCATTAGTTAAGGTTTTGTTTTGGAGTTTGTTGTTAGATTTATCGTTGGTGTACTTTTTGTTGGTTCTCCTTCTGTTGCTGCTGCTGCTGCTCTTGCAGTTTTCGCTATACGTTTTCCTGTTGCTTCTGTGTATTTCATTTTTGTGTTGTTGTACTCTAGACATGAATTTCGAAATGTTTTCACGATGATTTCTCTTTGGCTTGATTCTGTTTTTCTTCATTTAAATATAGACCATGTCTTGCCATGGCTGTCAAGGGGGCGACAGGGTGCCCGGTGGCAGCCATGGGTAGAGACGGATGGCCGGGGCATGGGGCATGGGATGTGGGGTGTGGGGGGCCCCGAACAAATGCGAGAAGGAAATGTTTTTGTTTTGTAGGGAACTTGATCAGTTCGTCTATGTCTGGATGGAATCTATTTTAGCATTTATTCTCGTTCGAAGGCATTTAAAACAGTTTTGCAGTTCCACCCCACACACCCACTGCCACCTCTCACGCCCACACACACAGCCCCCCACCGTGTCTCCCCTAATCTTCATCCAATTTTGTTGAAATTTATGAATTTAGAAAATGTTTTTCTCTAAAACGAACGATTTTTGTGTGTGTTGAAAAACATCATTTGCTTTATTTTTGGCCTTTGCCAAACAGGAAACATTATCAGGGAGGGTGGCAGAGGGTTTTCATATGAGGACTGAACCAACGCGGTGGCGGGGCGGGGCAGGGACAGGGACAGGGGCAGGGGCACCTTTGAGCCATTTAAGGCTGAGGCTTAAAGGCCTCAACCATCGATGGATGGATGGACACACGATTCGAGTGCGTCAAAGCCAAACAAACGTCATAAGCTCCCGGACAACGCCCGCAATCGCCACATCCCCACCCGATTCGGCCCCTACCCTCCAGACACTTCCAGTTTCATCCGCCACCCATCCCTCCCACCCCTCCGTTTGCATCCCTTGCTCCACGGCTTGGCGCTGCTTTTGGCCTTGTAATACTCGCATTCGCTCTACCTGACAACTATTTGTCGCTGCTGTCGCCCGTCGTCGTCGTCGCCGTCGTCGTCGTTGGTGTGGACTTTGGTGTGTTGGTTGACCCATTTAGGGTTTATATATACTTGTATGCCCATACATATAGTATTGGTACCTACACATGCATTATATATGCACTGGCACTGCCACTGGCACTCGTACAGTGGAAGTTGGCTGAATTTCAAACGCGTTGAGGCGCCTGCAAATTATTCAGAGACAGTTGAAGGGCTTCCGACGTGGGAGAAACGAATTTATTGATGCGCTTGGGATTCCCCCCTTATGTTGTGTGCCATTAATCATTGCAAACTTTAAGAAACTATCTGGCCCCCATCCACATACATGTGGGACTGGACGCAATCCGGGCCGATTCCCGCTGCCTTTGGTCCCGATCTAAATGCATTTTCGTGTGCCTTTTGTGTTGTTTCCCGAATTAATTTGGATCGGTGCAGCTTTTTCGTTTATATGTAGGGTATATTTGGCACCCCTTGCCAAAGGATTATCTTTATTCGGAGGCCAGTACGGGCAACTTTAACTGCAGGATATTCGTCCATGCATCTATGCATCTTTGTGTCTTTTAGATGCTTTATCGGAGGCACTTTTCACGCCACTGTCTGAACCGTTTTCTTATCGTTTTCTGCATCAAACATTTTATATCCTTTGCATCCTACGATTATCCTTGCCATTTTGATGACGGCTTGCCACACACACACCGACACCGACACACACACCGAACACAACCACATGCATCTGCATCTGCATTCACAGACACAGACACAGACTAGTTGCTCTAGTTTTTAGCAGTGACGTCATCGCTGCCACAGTTGCCCACGTCATCAGCAGCGGACGGACGGTGCACAAGAGGCAGCAGCGAGGTCAGGCCATGCAACATGCAACATGATGCTGGAATCTATGTGCATATAGGAATGGAATGGAAAATGGCGCCTAATTGATAGATGGTCCAATAAACTGAGGTCAATCAGGGCACAGTTCTCTCCAGTTCTCTCCAGTTGCCCCAGTCCTGCCCTCCCCCCCCCCCTGCCCCTGCCCCACCCCCCCCTACCCATCCCCATTCTATTCCGGGCCTGTACGTCATTGGTCTTCATTAGCCAGAACCCTTCTGCCTCCGGCATGCATCTGCATCTCCACCAGCAGCCCGAAGGACATGCACGAGAACGTTGCTGATGATGGTGGGGGGGATGGTGACAGGGGCACCGCTGGGTTGGTGCTGGCTGCAATGGGTGGTCCACCAGCTGCAAGTCAGTGATGCTGACGTTTGCCGCGGCCTCCCAGAGGCAAGACCAAGACCCCATTCCAGCCAGCCGCCTTGGAGCGCCTTGAAATGCTGCAGTTTTGTGAATGAAATTCTTCAGTGTCATCAATGAGTCCGCCGCCGGGGCGGAGTTGAACGCGAGGATTTGATTGGAATCGAATGGTGGGCACAGCGGGCAGGGGTGAGTGAGACTGGCAGTGGAGGTGGACGGCAGGTGCTGCACATAAGCCAAATAAGTGGCACTTGCGGCAGCCATGTGCACTGTCCGCCCTCCGCTCAGTGGGGGGATTACGCATGATGGAAATTACTCATTTCAAATTTCACATTTCACATTTCGCTTTTGCACCAGCAGCACTCGTTCAGAAATTAGTCACTAAAGTCACAGAGAACACCGCACAACCGGAGCCTGACTTGATTTAGCGGAATTAATCACCGTGGATACACCCATAGACGCAGGCGGCAGCACGCAGGACGAAGGACGCAGCTAATGCGATAATTGGCACGCGTGTGCAGCTGCAGGTCTCTCGTTGCAGCATCCAATGAACATGCAGCCCAGTACATAGTTTGGCATAATTCGAGTGCGCACTGAAATTAATTTAATTTGTCGATAGACGATAGACGATATACGTAGAGGCAGGTACTCAGAGATCTCTTGTCGATTTGGATTGCAGGCGCTTGGCTTTTTGACAACCGAAACGACTCAGACTCGGACTGGCAGTGGCAGTGCGGTTACCTGAAGCCTTTTTGGTTGTGGCTGTGTAAGAAAAGCTGAGCACGAATGCCACCGATACACATGATTCGCTGATCGACTGACTATTTATCGACTCTCATCGATATAGACAGGTTCACTGTTTCGCTGTATACTCCAAGTCCTGGGCACAGGGTTTACTTACCGAATGAACTTTCGCTTGCTTAATGCTGAATGCTATTTCCTGCCATTACTTTCCGCTGTACTCATATGTTAATTCTGTAGCGTTAAGTAAACGTATTTAAACGGCGAGGATTACTGCTTTGAATCTTCTGCTTGTTGCCATTACATTAAGCCTGGTCCCTGGTCAGGGACTCAATTCACCAGCCCGGCAACAACTTGCAGTTCAATTAGTCAGAAGAGCACTCGTGGCCTAAGTTGATTGCGGGACTTAGCACCATGGATACAAATACAAGTGCGAGTACAAGTACGAGTACGAGTGGCTGCGGCTGCTGGCTGCTGGCTGGCTGGCTGGCTGGTTTATTGGCTGCAGGTTGCACGTTGTCTGCCCTGCACCACGAAGCTGCGAGCTTAGTTTAAAAAAGGTGTATGCTAAACAATTTAATATAAAGCAGAGTAGAGTAAATACATTGAATGCTCTTGGACATACACATCCAAGTCTATCTCTCTCTCTCTCCAACTACGTCCAATCATCGCCAGCTACGTTTACCTTGTTGCAAGGAGATGCTCAATATGCAGCATAAATTCAGGAGATTTTTGCAAGCTGCCAATCCCTGTAGCAATTTTCTCATTTTTGCCTTTCGCTAGGCGACTCCGCCAGTGGAGGGAATCTGAGGAGCTGCCTTTCTTGTGGCATAATTTCAATGCAGGACTTATCACCATGGATGCACTAGGGACGCTGGCGAAATGCATAATTGGCTGCAGGTTGGCTGCCACAGCCACGGCCACTGCCACTGCAGCGCGCAAAGCTGTTGGTTTTCGCAGGAAAAGAATTAGAGCCGATGGCAAATAATTTGATACGCAGCCAAACAGCGAATAAGGCGAAGCACAAACTATGTAATTTGCTTTGAATTTAATGCAAGTTGCGCGGCAAATACAAGCAGAAAATAAAGGGAACAAAGTGCTGCACCAATTTATGGTTTATTGATTGATTGGTGGACTGATTAAGTTACCATTGCTGTGCAGCCCCGCTGGTGTTACATCTGAGTTCTTCCACTGCGCAGGTAAAGCCAAATATTTCCCCAGATTTATTTATGCTAGGTCTGGACATACAATAACCGATGCATAATCAATCTTTTCGGCTGAAAATCGAAGTACTCAAACGTATATCAATCGGTGACTAATGCCCAGCCAATCTACTTATAATTATGAATATGGACAACTTATTTGACGACGCAACCCAATCCGACGCAGTCCCAATCTGTGTTAAATTTCCATCTTTATCCGACCAAGGGAGATATCTATTAAATATATTTGCATAGTGTCTACATTCTCTCTGCAATTAATGATTGTGGTGGATCTTAAATGATCTATACGATCTGTGCGTACGATCCTGTAGATAAGCTTATATTGGATTGCTACATATGCATATTATTATGTGTGTAAACAGTCGATAGAGATCTCGTTTAGAGAATCAGTGAGGTATATCTTGCCTGTGTTTGCTGCCAGACGGCAGCCACCTGCAATTCACTAACGATCGGCAATCGACGCATTCCTACAGATATATGCATGTATTTACATACGTGTGCATAAGCTACACACACATACATACATACATATACGTATATCCACCGATCTGTGCAATGCACTGCACATCCATACACACAGTCCCATTCCCAGCCGCACAACTTTATGTGTAGATACTAGAGATACGCAAAAATCTAGAATGAAATCCGTGCATTCGGCACATAGGATCGGGGCACGCACACAGTCGCAGTTGTGGGGGATATATCTTCAGATATATGGCAGATATATATGCATAAGACCATAGGCTATAGTCTATATAGACGTCCATCCAATGTATATTTGGCATAATCAAAAATACGCCTCTTTCTCACTTGCGTTTGCCTCCCAGTTCTAGCGCACAGTTTGCGGTTCCCTCTTTTGCTTTTGGCAGCGACAACAGGCTATGCTGGCTGCCTGTCTAAAGATATAGTCAACACATAGTCCACACATCGAAATTCACATCACAAATCCTCGCACCGTTCCCCCGGTCCACACCCCACCCCACGGCAGGCAGAGACCACAACCAACCCCCCTGCCTGCCTGGCTGGCCTGCCTTGGCCTGCCTTGGCCATGTTGTACGAAAGAGAGAGAGAGAGAGGAGAGATTTGGATTTTTGGATTGCCCTCCGGTGGCAATCATCATCATTCCTGTGGTCTCCTGGATACCTCATTCCGTAACTTGCAACTTGCAGCTTGCATTCCATTTGTTTGGCTATGGAATTTAACTTTAAGTTTTGGTTTTTGGTTTTGATTTCTGGCTGACCCGGATTTATCTTTTGGTATTCTTGGTACTAAAAATAAATCCGAAGGTCGGCCCCTAATTGGCCAAGGGAGGGGTATGGTGTGGTGTGGTGTGTTGTGTGGTCTGGTGGGGTGTGGTGTGGTGTGGTGTGATGTGGTGTGGGGCTCTCTCGGTTCCTTGTATTTCTTGTTCTTGTATTGGTATTTCGGAGTAAGGGAGGAGCTACGGAACCAAAGGTCAAAGTGTCAACTGCAACGGCAGCGGCAGTGGCAGTGGCAGAGGCAGTGGCAGAGATATCCAACGACAGGTACTCGGAAAGGATCGGGTACCTTTGGCCTGTGCAACGGCTCCAGCTCCGGCTCCGTCTCCGTCTCCGATTCCATTCATGCGTCCGCCCAAAGTTGCAACTGCGCCGCAGCCGCAGCGAGAGGCAGCGCGTTCACAGAGATGTGGCAGAGGGAGTGTCAAACAGGTGTGCAGCGGGTGTCGACGTCATTGCATCTGCAAGGATTCCGTGCCCGGACCCAGACCCAGACCCGGACCCGGACCCGGATCAAAACTAAGCCAAACCAACGTCCAACCCGACGGACAATTATTCACACCAGCAGCGCACACATACATACATACATACATACATACATACATATATCCACTGCTGTGCGCTGCTGTGGCATGCAGCCATGTGGCACACACATTCCAAATCAATGGCAAATGTAAACTCCAATGGCCTTTCCTGGCGGAATTATATAGCACTCGAATGCTACTCGCATTTTATATATACATATTCAGATGGAATAAAAGTCTTTATATGATGCTACACGGAGAGCAAAAAAAACAGCTGAAATAATAGTATTTACTATATTTTAGTTCCATTTACATTTATTTCCAGCAGGAGTGGAAATCTTAAAACGGAACTGATTTTAAATAAATATACTTGCATATTTACCTTATATGTATTATTCTCAGTGTATTTTGGTCTGTCTGCAGTTCAAAGAATTCACTGCGAGCTGCGTGCTGTTTGTTATCTTATGTTCTCTCCTTCTGTTGTGACTCATCTGCTTGCTAGATGCACCGTTGTTATGGTCATTTGCTGTGCTCATGTTACTCAGAGAGTAATGAAAGGTAATGAAAGGCAACACGCTCAGAGAGGATCAAAGCAGTGCAATAATGAGAGAGTTGAGCGTTGAGCTTGTTGCTCTGCAATGATGAGTGAGTGGGCTAGAGAGAGAAAGAGATAAGAGGTAATTGCGTCGCAGACAATGATTGGCTTAGATTCAAAGACTTACCGTTATGCTTTGAAATGCGAAGAGCGCAGTTTGAGAGTTAAGCCCACATCATTATACGGCAGAGTGATTCACGTTTTGACCTGTCGAAACGTGATCATATCGCAATTCTGCTGGGAGCCCGACACATCTTTAGAGTTTGTACACACCTTCTTGGACATATACTATAATCTTTTTATGTGCCTATCTACGTTGATTTCTGGTTACTTTCGGGTACTTTTGTGCACCACTGTGAGCAGCGAATGGGGGTGGATGTCTGGGCCCCTGGCCACACCTATTTGGGGTGCCGACACCCAACGTTTAGGGGCTGCTGCTGCTGCTCGTGAAGCTGCTGCTAACACAGTGACCTACTGCCGAGGCCAGCAGCCAGCAGCCGAGTGGCAACGGCGGCCACGGGTACTGGGTACGGAGACGCAGACGTAGATGGCAGCGGCGGCGGCAGAAAGCGAAAGCGATAGTGACGTCATAGCTGGCATTCATTCACAGGATATGAGGCAGCACAAATTTGGGGGAAGGCGGCCAGCAGAGCATTGAAGCGTTGCTTTGGGTGCGGCGCCCCATGCTGCAAGGTGCGGCAGAGCAGAGCAGAGCAAAGGAGTGCGGCACGGGACGCGGCCCAGCAGACGAGGACAAGCAAAATGGTAAATTTCATTGAGAAAATGACTCCAGTCCCAGTCCCAGTCGCAGTCGCAGTCCCTGCCCCGACCACCCCGACCATACATTATCTGCAAAGGACACTATGTGCGACATCAGCTTGCGATGCTGCCCCACTGCCTCTGCTGCTGTTGCTGCTGCTGTTGCTGCTGCTGCTGTTGCTGCCACTGGGCATGCCTCTACTGCTGCTCTGCCACTCGGCTGCTGCTCTGCCACGACTGGCTGCCTGCTGCTTGATGCCTGCGTCAGGCGCTTCAAATTGAGCCTGGTTATGGTTTACATTCGAGGCAACAGCATTTGGCAAAATCAGTCGCAAACTCGTCTCCAAGCCAAACAGTCGTGAGCGGCTCTGGCCCCAGCAGCAGTAGCCACAGCAGCATCAGCAGATGGAAGCAACAGAAGAACCCAAAACAGAAGTCCATTCCCAAGTCCGGGACCCAAAATTAATCCTCAAACTTTCCATTTCGATCCGACTTTGGCTTGGCGCCAAAAAGTATTTTTTTGTTGTTGTCACTTTTTTTGGTTGTGTGTTTCAAAGTGCTCAAAACATACAGAGTAAGTCCTGAATGAATTGAAAGTGTTGGTGAAAGTGAAAGTGCAAATAGAAAGTGAAATTAAGATATATAATTTCCTGGTAGCCATCGGTCCTGGCCTGTTCTACGTGCGAGTTCCACCATGCAAGTTTTGAGCGTATTGTAATCCAAAAACTTGACACGTTGAGCTCGTGCGTGGTGCGGCCAAATCATCGCTGAAGATGCCACCAAAACCAGAACCGTTAGTGCATAGATGACGATCACAGAAGATGAATATGATGATATGATCACAAGTAGCTATTTTTTCATTACCCAAAATCATTGCCTACACTAGAGAGATGTGCTTAAAAGTAAGCTGTATTTTCAAGTATATTCACAGCTTTGAGCAACTTAAAGACTAGTCTACAAAAAGGTCTTCAAGAAGCTATCAAACAAAATTCGATCCGCACTCCATCAGAACAAAATCTGTAAATTCAAAGCTACATTTTTAAATCTTTGTGCTGCATCAAATTTGTTCCCCAAATAATATCGTTTTAATTCACGTTAAAGTGTAAAATCTTTGGCTCATATTCAGTTTCCCCATAACCATAAAACATATTCATACTCAAGCAAATATTGTAGCATATCTAGTTTTATATATTTTTACATTTCAAGTGCCTAAAACACACACAATATGATGATGTTAATTCGATGCCTATTATTTAATTTGTATGCTTAAAAGCCAGACAAAAAAGATACGGAAGTATTCCGTAAACGGGAAAAAAAGCGACAAAAAAGTCAGACTGTCTTGGGGGAGAGCTCGTCTCCTGCTCAGAATTGATACATTTTAGTTCTAACTGCTAATCCTTGCACTGCAAGGAATGTTTCTCTCAAATTCACATATTTTCTAATATTCTGAATGCTCCGAATCAGAATAGCATTCCAGTTCGTAGCAGCATTTGTTATTTTTTAAATAGAAAATGCGTTCTCTGCTTCAGGATTGAAGAAGAGATTCAATTTTAAAGGCTAAAAAAGCTAAAATAATTAATAATAAACAACGTTCTTTAGAGTTGAATCCCTCGCTTTCGGGCTTCCCAATGAATTGCCTATTAAAACTATTCACCAGACAACAGCCTACATGCCATATAAATACACCAGTTATATAGTATTTATTTGCTGTAGCGACTCCAAGTCCCGTCTTAAGAGCACAAACACAATGCCCAATGTCCTGCCTACTTTCAGGGGCAGCCTCAACATTGTTGATATTGTTCTTCGTTCTGTTTGTTGCTGAAGTTCGAGACGATGTCGTGGGGACACACGAACAGGAGTAGCACTAGAGATGAAGATATATCTGTGCCTGTGGCTGTGGCTGTGGCTTGGGTATGGGCATGTCTATGGGGATGTGGCACCCACACTGTGTGTGGCGGCAGCCAGCAACATGTGACGCGTCTGCAGAGGCCATTTACCCGCCGTTTTGCTGACGTCATAGTCCGCGCGGGGCCGGATGCTGGCGCTGGGCGCTGCCACTGCTCCGGATGCTGCCTCAGGGAGGCATTTGATTTGCAGACCCAGTAACCCAGTGCCGATTGGACACGAACACAGACCGAAGCGGCAGGCTGAAGAAGGTGGAGTCGAGACGAAGATAGAGAACCAGCGAAAAGCAGTGGGAAAAAAAACCGAGCAAGAGGCAAAAGGAAGAAACAAAACGTCTGCAACGTCATTGACGTTGTCGGACTGCCCCCCACATGCAGGGGGCTGTGTCTGTGTCCTAGATTTTTGGCGGCATCTATTTTTAAAACTGCCCCGCCACAGCCACAGCCACAGCCACTGCCTTTGCCTCTGTCACACTCCCGTTTGCACCCTTTTTCTGGTCTTTCTGCACTTTTCTTGGTTCGGTTTGCTTGCAAGGATTTTTTTCGCACTTATTTTTCTTACAGCAGAAGGGCACAAAGACGGTCAGCACAGGTTTGCAGCGTGCAACAGAAACTCAGATTTCGAAACATTCTAAAAGCTCTCTGAATAAACCACTTGAAGGTAAGAAACTATTATTTTTACAGCCTTTTAAATAACTCCAAAAAAAAAAATGCAACTCGAATTACGAACGAGAAACAAAATTGTTATTGTACGCAAAGATATTTATGCATCAGAATATGTTCCCTTGAAATTGAACAAGCTCTAGTTCCATATGTGTCTCGTTAGTTGCAACCGATTTGTGACAGAATATTGGAACGCTGCAGGGTATTCAAAGTTCCGCGTTCGCTGCCTTTTCTTTGTGTGTCTTCGAGTGTTTGTGACGTAGCAGCGAAGGTCGCTGCTCCCTGGACTGTCTCTCTGTTTGGATTCCTTCGCCTCGTATATGTTTGAATCTCTCTCTCTCTCTGCAAAGGACACGTGTGACGCGTTCGCAGGAATGTACAGGACATGAGTGTACCATGGGCTTTATGGGTAAGTGTGTGTGTGTGTGTGTATTTCCCTGGGTACAATCGAGAGGGCGAAGTGTGCACATTTAATTACAACGTTATTTCATGAATATTGATTGAAATCAACATGGCCAAGTGTACTTGCAGCACGCCCACAGCCTGTCAGCAGGGCGCCCCCGGTGTGTGAATTCTATGGCAGGCAACAACCTTCACAGCGCACTTTGTAAACTTTATATTTCGTTCAACTTTCTTTCGGTTTAATTAAACATTCAATTCAATTCAATTCAATGCAATTACTCAAGCAACGACAAAGCAAGCAACAAGCAACGAGTCCACTCTTGACGATACTTGGAAGAGCTTACCACTTTCCATGACAAACTCCATAATTGCACATCTGTTTTGCAGCTACATTTTTTTCTTTTTCTTTTTATTGTTTGTTCTGTTCTTTACGATTCATCCTTAGTCATTGCACCTTCAGCTCAACTGCAATCTTTACTTTTCTCCACCAATCAATTAGTTACAGATACAAATTGTAGCCCCCAGGAATACCGATATCCTTTGTTCGATTTTCAACTAAAGTCTTCTTTGTTTTCAATGCTCAAATAACCTTCTCCATTTCGCTTGAATTGTTCAAAAATACAACTCTCCCAAAACCTTTTCTTTCAAGCTCTTTTGCCTAATCAAATTCAATTATTTTCCTTGAACAAAAATTCAGCATTTTTCACGGAAGATTATCCCATTTCTTCCATGGAATCTTCACCAATTTCTCTAAAAATAGGTACAATCTTCAGCTGGCAACGTTTGCTTTCATCTCTTTTCAAATGCCATCCATAGCCACTCGGATTTAATCAAACTCAATATATAATGAATTAATTACTTTTCCTTTTCCACTCACATCTAGTTTCTTGTATTTTCAAAGAATATCTTTGACACTTTATAACAACAAAAAAAGAATTTCCATCTCTTGTGGTTCGTTTGGAAAATGTTCTCTAAAAGTTTTTCTTTTCTTTTTTTAAGTATACTTACAGGGGCCGGCCTTATTGGGTGGAAAGCAATGACATGTGTATGAACATATGTGGAAAATGCTATGGAAATTATGGTTTCCCCAAGACGGCAATCGACTGATCGTCTCCGATGGCCTCCTTGCCGCAGACAATCTGTCACTTGATACGCGCTGCTTAAGCTCTACGTTTGGGGTTACCTTTAACGCTACCTTTGTTGAGATTCCCCATACCCATACCCATACCCATACCCCCACACATGCACAAATACACGCACGCATCCACACGCACAGACACACACACACAGACCGAACACCACCCCCGTGATAGAGCTGCCTTGTACGGGCGCTGACCAGCGAAGCATTCCAAGCCCCGAGACCAGAGCGGACCGGACCGGACCAGGCCGGACCGCAGCGTAGCGGACCTCCTGCTTCCCTTGGGGCTGGGATGCCATACAAGTGCGGGGGCAGAGCAGGTGGAAAAATGTTATTTAATTTTTGTAACGCCCTCGTGTAATGGGGGGTGTGGGGGGAATGGGAAGTGGGAAGTGGGAAATGGGGGATGAACAGCATGGGGTTTCCTCAGTGATTGTGTGTGCTCCCTATGCTCCCATGCTCGCTGCCCGCTGCTGGCCATTCCAGTTGCAGTTTGCATATCTCCATACGGATCATATTTCCAATTGGGCTTCAGCTTCAGCTTTGGCTCTGACTGGCTCTGGCTCCTGCACTGGCTTTGCCATTGCCTTTGCCTTTGGTCGAAGTGTCAAGCACCCCGTGTGGCGGCAGTGGCAGTGGCAGTGGCGGGGGCACAACAACCTGCCTCAATGTCTGGCCGGCTGTGGCACTTTTGAATATGTGCCGCGTTCTTTTTTTTTTGTGTATTTCGGTTGACTTTTGCTGCTGCTGCTGCTGCTGCTTCTGCTTTTCCTTTGTAGGTTTTCCAAGCGGACGGCCCCTGAAACTAGGCAGCGGCGGTGGCGGTGGCGGTGCCAGCAGTTTTTCCACCAACACACACACATGCCAAGAGGCCCTAACAATATTACACGCACACATGTAAGTCTTCGTCCGTCGCTGTCTTTTTGTTGCAGTTGAAAAAACTTAAACAAGTCCGAGGGATGCGACGCCGCAGTCAGCAACGGCAGCAGAGTCGGCAGCGGCAGCGGCAGTGGCAGCGGCGGTTCCATCGTGCAACTATAAAAGCCGTGCGACAGCCAGAACAATGTCTCAGTGAAACACCGTTAATTAAGCGACAAGCAGCCGGTGGAGCAGCAGCACCCAGCCACAGCCACAGCCACAAGACAGGATGAATTCCTGGTCAATTCCTGGTCAGGACAGCTCCCATCAGAGGGCCCTTCCCTTGCTATTTTTTTTGTTAAAGTGAAACCAGGATGCATCCAGCCATCCCCATCTACCATTTTTTGTTTGTTTTGTGTGTGTGTTTGAAGTGCTATTAAGGATGTCCTGCTGGACAGCCGTAATATGATCAATTAGCGATTGAATTGGATTCGCAAAAAAAAGGAGGAGAGGAGAGGAGCGGAGCGGAGCACACATACATAAATACATTTAGTAAAGAGCGTATTCAAATTAAAAATCAATATGTACAAAAAAAGAGGAAAAAAAAGGAACGAGGAGCAGCTGGCGGAGACCCCATACCATGCCGCAAGCCGGCATTCTGGCAATCAAATATTCAAAAACGTGCACAGGCCCCTTGCCACAGAGACCAATTACCGATGGGCAGAGCCGAGCTGGAAAAGTTGGATGGTACACTGCCGCTAGACCCCATAACTAGCCTGGAAATTTGAACATATGTTTTTGGGTGGAGGGGGGAGGGGGCATGGCATGGCATCATCATCATTTATTCATTCAATATTCGGCAAAGGTTCCCCCGGTTCCCCCAAGCTCGCACTCCCAACACTTAATTCCATTTCCAAAATGTCCCAGTGATTCGCTTCCCAGTGCATAGTGGTTCCAGTTCGAACGGTACTTATTGCAGCTGCTGGCCACTGCACAAGATTAGATTTAAGACTCTTGTGCGTGTGACAGCGGCTATTGTAAGAGGCCATACAAGCATCACAACTAAACGAAATACAAAATTAAAACGAAACATGCCGCATGCCATCGATGAGTGGCTCTGTTTTGTTGGTTCTGTTTTATTCCAGATTAGGTGCAAATAGTGCCTAATGGGAAGCCATACACAATCCATTTTCCCTCTCCCACATATGTGGCTGTGAGAGAGAAATTTCCCCCATTCATTTTCAGAAAATTTCTGACGCATTCGCCTTGCATGTAATCAAATTGTAACGAACTAATCGAATTAAGGCGCTAGCTCAAATATTTCGATAGCTTTTCTATCGAGCCTGGGCAGTTTGATTCGAACGATAGTCCAACTTTCGATAGTCGGACTTTGCTTTTTATTTCGTGATTTGTCTCACTTGAAAAACTATAGAATATAAGCTGTACAGCTGCCAAACACGTCAAAGAATCCATTCCTCTCGTGCTATCCGTTTCGATTATAGAAATAATTAAACGCTTTAGTTGATTTTGGCTGTACTCATAACTGCGCTGTGTCCAAGGGGGTATTATTGTTGTTATTTCAAAACGGTCATACCATCCCAAATATCACAAACTACGCAGAAATAAAAAAGAAACACAACTAAAACAATAAAAAGGCCAACAACTGTACAACGAGACAGGCATAAAGATGCTTATGTGCATCAAGATGCAGACTATTAAGTAAGGGAGAGGATGGAAAAAGTGTTCTGGTTGTGCGAGTAAGTAAGAGCAAATCCTGCATTCAGACTATCACATTGCTATCGATAGGCTGCCTACACATTTTGCACAACATTGCAGACAAAACTCTACCAACAAATCCAGAATATAGCATATTCACGTAAAATGAATAACTCGAACGAGTCAGAGCCACGACGACAGGGACCACCAGCAGCGGCTGTGTCGCCCCGCGTGACCCAGTCGTTGGCGCAGTTTGATGCAGAGATTGGGGAGCAATTACGACGACAAGTGCGCGCAAACCAACAGCCACCGCCTCCCAGTTGGACCGGGCGTGCTACCCAATGGGGCCTTTCCTGGTAAGCAACCAAGCGACGGTCGGATTCAACTTGACCACGCAACTAATCCTTTACCCCGAAACGACAGGCTCCCTCACACCTGGGTGGAACGACCCACCGCCACTGAACCCCGACTCGGTTCTGGGCAATGCCAACAGTCGGCGGCCACGCATTGATCCACGTCGTCGTGCGCCCTACCCCATCGAGGGCAATTCATTACTATTTTTCCCGAACCCAGAGGCTGGCGGTGGTGAGCCCTCAACGCGCCCAACAGCCATGGTAATGCCGCGGCAGCTGCCATTGCCACCTGACGCCGCCAATGGCGCTGCACACCACGAGCCCGACGAGGGTACAGTGCCAATGCGTGGACGGCCCGCATCAGGCAATGCCGCGTCCAGAGTGCCCACAGCAGTGGTGCCACCGCGCATGAAGAAACCCAATCATGCAAATTTGCCCCACTTTTAGATCGTAATCACTTGATGTATCATAGAAATTCCAAATTCGTGTGTAAGCATTCGCAAACTGCGGAAGAATGCATTTAGGGATTACACATGCGTCGTTGAACTCCCGTTTTTCGCTCCGACAACTCCCCAGGACCTACGTCAGGATGACACATCAATACTCCCTTCTGTAATCCAGTAGAATGCACCTAAAAATAAACTACTTTAATCATACACGTGACTCTGTCTTCCCCCCCTTTAACTTTATTTAACAGCGAGTAACAACAACAACAAAAAGGGTCAACAAAAGGGATATAACATGCACAGGCGTCACCATCACCAGGGCAGCTGGGAGCCGTCGTAGTTGATGAAGGCACCGTTGTGCTGCTCGTTCAGCTGGATGAGGGTCTGGATTATTTGGTTGGTGCTCGTGGGCACGTCCAAGGGGGCGCTGCTGCCGCCCATGTCGGTGCGCACCCAGCCGGGATGCAGGCTGATGCAGAGGATCTTCTGCGGATACAGGTCGATGCTCAGCGACTTGGTGGCCGCGTTCAGGGCGGACTTGGATGTGCGGTAGCCATACATACCTCCGTCCGTGTTGGACCCAATCGAGCCCAGCACGGAGCTCATGTTAATGATGGCCGCCCGGCTCACGCCCATGGGCTCGCTGCCGTTGGCCTCGGATGCCTTTTTAAGCAGCGGCAGACAGGCCTTGGCCAGCATGATGGGCACCACGGTGTTGGTGTGCAGCGTGTCCAGAATGTCCTGGGGCCTGGTGGCGCCAATGCGCACCGACTTGGGGGCCACCCCAGCGTTGTTGAAGAGCACATTGAGGCCTGTGCCCTTGGTAACGCCCTCGATCTCGGCGATCAGTTTCTCGTAGGCATCGAAGTTTTTTAAATCTGCAAGAATTGACATTGTTTTTTATTGAATTGGGAATGTCCCAGAACAGGGCGACAGTGTCCACTCACCAATTTCCAAGATGTGTATGTTCGAGTGCTTCTTGGCCAGATCCTCCAGTTCCTTTTAAACGAAAACATTACAAAAATACAGTTTATTTATTATCTTATTTAGGGTTGCCACTCTGTGATAGCCACTACTATCGATAAGAATCTACGTTTTGGCACACTAAAAACGAAATAGCGTACGAAAGCTCGTTCATTCGGTGAACTAAATCATTATTTTAGTTCATTCGATGTTTTTCACAATATCGTTATTGTTGGATGCTTTTTTATTATGACCTTTCCCCCTCTCTAGGTCACACACCATGGAATTTTCTTACTGGTATCGGTAAAGCAGAACGATAAAAATAACTCATTTAGTTCGTTCACACCGTGAATGGTTCTTTCTTTTCGTTCGTTCACGAACTACCCAACACTAGTACAAAAGCTATTGCAAAAAGGTTTGCGCCGCTTATTTCCATTTTGCATTTCGCTGTCAAGAGTGCTATCTCCGCAACCCGCTGCTGTGTCTACTACTGTTTCTTCCACAATCTCAAGATATTATTTTGTGTTCACGTCTTCTGCTGATCCTGTCCCTTGGCCTTAATTATTTGGAGAATCTAACAACGATACAAAAAATGGCGCCCGTGCAAGGTGAGTGCGAAAGTGTGGAGTGGACTGTGGATAATGACCACCACGAATTAGTGCCCGTCGTGTTTGTAGTTGTTAGTCCGTCTGTCTGGTTATATGGCCATTCGCGTAGTTTCTTGGGTTATGAGTCATGGAGGGGCAACTATGACTTGACGAGAAATAAAACAACAAATCTAGAGAGTACTCACCACTGCCTGGGCCCGGCTGCGACATGTGGTAAAGAGATGCTGCGGTGGCTGCGGCAGGCTGTTGAGGGCCTTGACCAGGCCCAGCCCCAAGCCACGGTTGCAGCCAGTTATCAGAATGGAGTTCATCTTGTCCTTCTCCTGTCCGTCAAAGTCGGTCTCCGGCTTTAATGATCAGCGTAAATCTAATCGTGCACTCAAGATTAGGGCTATGGGCCACAATAAAATGTGTGACACTGGCGGCAAGCACTGGCTGACTGCTGGGGCTATGGACGGCTTGCAAGGCTGGCTCGATGGATTTTGCCAGAACAATGTTTCCGGTCGCTTATCTGCGCTCCGCACTTGAGTTTATAGTCGTAACAAAAAAATTATTTGACGGCCGGCGGCCAGGGCATGCAGCTGACAGTGTTGCCAACCATCCTGCCGATGTTATCGATACCCCATTTGGAGGCCAATTTTTCCATTGTTTTGAAGATTGTTTCTGAAAAGGAGACCCACAAATGCTAGCAACCCTAGAGCGGACAACTGTTGCGCTTCCAATTGGAATTTATGGAAATTTGTGCAAATTATTGCGCTGTCCACCCTTCTGGTGCCACTACCACTGCCGTCATCTTGAACGCTCTATTGCCATTCCGCTTTGCTCGGCGCATTCGCGTCAGCGGTGCGCACTCTCGCCGCTCTCCTCGTTCTCTCCCTGTTACGTAGCCCGCTATCGGCGCCTCCGCCTACCCACCACATTCGTGGCATTCCAACAGCGACGTGTTTTCTGTGTTGTTCCACCGCCACCGCTGTTCGACCAGACGAAGGCGTTCTACAGCTTTTGCAAAAGTTCGCTAATTGTTCTGGATAGAGATACAATAGATCCATCCGTAAGACGACATGTCGCTCACCCTGTGGAACTCGAGATTATCGGTGACGTTCGTGCGGCAGTATGCGACGATATTCACGTCTGGCTCTGTTGCCACTAGCAGTCTACAAAATAAGTTCACAAATTCAAGTATCCTGAGTTATCACAACAACGACAAGCCACGGCAGCGAACTCTATACACGATGCAGAACAATCGTCAGGGCAGGCCACCAACGACCACAGATACCGCCAACATGGGCGGCATAGGGGCAGCTTCGCCCGCTGCCTCACAGCATCCACACTGCGACAAGCAGACGATGTACGATCATCAGCCAACCCGTCAGCAGTCCTCCAAAGGTAAGCAGAGGGCAGTTGGCAACGGCGATAGACCCAACCCTTTCCATTGTATATCGCTTATGCAATAGCAGTTAGTCCTATACCCCGTTGGCCCCTCCACCCTCAGACATACATATGTATGTAAGCTTATCGTATTTCTTGCTCTGGCACGTAGAGCGGCAAACGGTTTATTCCCCTCCAATCTGCACAGTCATTGTGGTGGGCACTAGCAACTGCTTTCCAAAAACCCAGTCAACTTATGTACAATATCTGTACCGTACCCGCTGTACCCCATGTACCCATAAATTAATTTCACAAGACTCTTTAGTGTGACCCTTTTGCTGAGCCAACGGAACTTTCGAGAATCTCTTCTCTCACTCTCACTCTCTCTCTCTCGCTGGCTATCGTTGGGCCCCGATTTCACCATCATTTTATGCATTCTATTGCTTATCGGCATAACAAATGGATAATTGCATCATCATCTTTGGGAAACGTCATCGGCACAAACATCAACAATTGATTGCAACGTGACGACAAATGTGGCTTTAAAGATCGGCAACAGATAAACGGTGAACCTCGGGGAAAACTGATAGCTAATAGGAGGGCTGGCACTGGGACTGCCAACTGTTTTTGCGGTGTAGCCGCGGGGGCTTCGATTGCGACTGCGATTACGATTACGGGGCCGCCTGTAACCATGGCAGTCCACAAAAGGGCCAAAGCAAACCGCATGAGGGGGTGGCGTTTGTTCATGGGCGTACGCGGGCGTGTCACAGATGATTGCTCCAATTTGATTTGCCTGGTTATGGGGGGCGGACGAGAACAGGGCCAAGGCGTGGTTATCGCTGACTTGCATCGAAGCAAACTCTGGGAAAAGACGTTCTCGTTCTCGTTCAGTAAGGACTGGGCCGCGGTCCCGTCTGGACATGCATCTGTTCGATTTTGTGCCCGCCTCCGTGGCCGACGGAGAGCCACCGCATGAGCGGAGCGTCTACCGCTCGGCCTACATCGACATACGCCTGCGTCGGCACCTGCCGATGGCTCAAGGAGGTGCTATCTTGTGATATCCTTACGACTTCTCTTGGCATTCCCTCCAATTGCAGGTAATTATGATTACGATCTGGTTGTGATTGGCGGTGGGTCAGCGGGTCTGGCCTGCGCCAAGGAGGCCGTCCAGAATGGTGCCCGTGTGGCCTGTCTGGACTATGTGAAGCCCACGCCCATCGGCACCAAGTGGGGCGTTGGCGGCACCTGCGTCAACGTTGGCTGCATTCCCAAGAAGCTGATGCACCAGGCCTCGCTGCTCGGCGAGGCTGTCCACGAGGCGGCCGCCTATGGCTGGAATGTGGATGACAAGATCAAGCCGGACTGGAGCAAGCTGGTCTCCTCTGTGCAGAACCACATCAAGTCTGTCAATTGGGTGACTCGCGTGGATCTGCGCGACAAGTAAGTGAAACCCCCTGCCCGTCTGTGGCCCCACAATCCATCTAATGCCCCATCACCGATCTTTGTGCCCTCAGAAAAGTGGAGTACATCAATGGGCTGGGCTCCTTTGTGGACACGCACACCATGGTGGCCAAGTTGAAGACTGGCGACCGCACAATCACCGCCCAGACATTCGTCATTGCCGTGGGCGGACGTCCCCGCTATCCGGACATTCCCGGCGCCGTTGAGTACGGCATCACCAGCGATGATCTGTTCAGTCTGGACCACGAGCCCGGCAAGACTCTGGTTGTGGGCGCTGGCTGTAAGTAAACGACATTTGATCCGCTCCCTGCATGCGCTAATCCATCCCTGTTTCCCTGTAGATATTGGCCTGGAGTGCGCTGGCTTCCTGAAGGGACTCGGCTACGAGCCCACTGTGATGGTGCGCTCGATTGTGCTGCGCGGCTTTGACCAGCAGATGGCCGAGCTGGTGGCCTCCTCGATGGATGAGCGCGGCATTCCCTTCCTGCGCAAGACGGTGCCACTTTCCGTGGAGAAGCAGGACAACGGCAAGCTGCTGGTCAAGTACAAGAACACGGAGACCGGCGAGGAGGGCGAAGATACCTATGACACCGTCCTCTGGGCCGTTGGCCGCAAGGGCCTGGTCGAGGATCTGAATCTGCCCAACGCTGGCGTTACCACAGTCAAGGACAAGATCCAGGTGGACACGAAGGAGACCACCAATGTGGCCAACATCTATGCCGTGGGCGACATCATCTACGGCAAGCCCGAACTGACACCCGTGGCCGTTCTGGCCGGCCGCCTGTTGGCCCGTCGCCTCTTCGGCGGCTCCAACCAGCGCATGGACTACTCGG
Organism: Drosophila tristis; assembly: GCA_018150885.1. NCBI lineage: Eukaryota > Metazoa > Arthropoda > Insecta > Diptera > Drosophilidae > Drosophila > Drosophila tristis. The sequence goes on from JAECWT010000228.1 coordinate 1,779,772, forward strand.
ACGTGGCCACCACCGTGTTCACGCCCCTCGAGTACGCCTGCGTGGGCCTCAGCGAGGAGGATGCCGTCAAGCAGTATGGCGCCGACGAAGTGGAGGTCTTCCACGGCTTCTACAAGCCCACAGAGTTCTTCATTCCCCAGAAGAGCGTACGCTACTGCTACTTGAAGGCCGTCGCCGAACGCACCGGCGACCAGCGCGTCTATGGTCTCCACTATCTGGGACCCGTTGCCGGTGAGGTCATCCAGGGCTTTGCCGCCGCCCTCAAGTCCGGCCTGACCATCAACACACTGATCAACACGGTGGGCATCCATCCGACCACCGCCGAGGAGTTCACCCGCCTCAGCATCACCAAGCGCTCCGGCCTGGACCCCACACCGGCCAGCTGCTGCAGCTAGATCTGCACTCGCCCCCGGAACAGACGACTGCAGCCGGAAGGACATCGCCTTAGCCGTCGCTGCCCGCAAACCGCAAATTGAATTGAATTGAATGGAATTGTTGTTGCCGCGGCCCAGCGATACAAAGTTTACGTTTCGTTTAAGTTTCCACACAATTAACGCCCCCATCCCCTCCACCCCAAAACACACACGCAATAGCCTCAACGTACGCCTCTGCAGGACCCCCACCATGATGCAGAGGCAGGCGCAAAGATACACACAGACAGACAGACAGACAGAGAGATTGAGAGAGAGAGAGCGGGGAACGGGGACCGTAGACCGGGATATGGTGACCGGTGGAAGGACTGGAGGCTGCCGCAAGGGATCGCACCACATTCTGTCCTCCTGTTGCCGCCCGTCCCCACAGCTGCACTCAAAATTTTGAATTTATGTTAACAAATTACAGTACCCCATGAAAAAACAAAAACAAAAACCCTTTATCTGTACGGTAGGAAAATATAATTTTCAACCCACAATTAAAGGATGTGTCATTGCTGGTATTGGGTGGCATTGTGGATGCAGCTGCCTCTCATTGTTGTAGGTACTCTGAGAGTATCCAAAGGACACACATATTGGCATTGGAACTAATGGATTCCGCTCCACGACCAACTACGACTGTCTGCTACATACCAATCTGGAAAGAGCTGCCAATTGTATATTTCGGAAGATATTGATTGGCCTTCAAATATTGATTGACTCACACTAATCTCTCGCAGCGGTATGGGATCTACCCCTGCGTAGATCAGACTGCTTTTCGCTATTATAGAATATGCTGCCACTTGCACATTTTTCACAACAACAGCCAAGGGCCTGCTGACTGCTCCTCTTGACTGACATACTGGCATCCCCTGAAATAGCCCCAAAATCCAATTACTTTTACGGCTGCTACTCAAACTATCCCCTCAGCGATGATTCCTTTTGGTATGCATGGTATAATTGTTGCATGCCGCTGCCACTCTGTTATCCAATTTAGCACATGACCCCAACGGTACTGGAGCGCACCTGAAAACCAATCAACAAATGTGAACCCCTAGATCAATGACTCCCCAGGCAGCAGTTTATGCACTCAATTACTGGCAGAAGTCAGACCACAAATGGATTGACAATCGGGTATTAAAGGTGGAATTACTTATGGCAATCAAATGGGTGGGGCCAGAATCGATCTACCTCAATAAATGGCGGATGATTGCACTCGTTTACTCGACAAACAATATGAAATCCAAGTTAGATTTGGGCTTCAAACAGATATCGGAGGTAAGCTTTAGACTATAGAATATCCCAAGAGAACTATGGCTAGAAATTTGACTGCTTCGAAAGACGAGTGTTATCGGTCATTTTTCACTCTGCCCATAAATTTAAAGTTCCTTATATGCACAAGTTTGCGAGTGGTTTTTCAGAGTCTAGAGGCTCATATCCAAGGAGCCCTAAAACCCGAAAATAATTCAATCTTAAATAATCCGACATTCGAGAACTGTGAAGCAACGTTTAAGCACATCCATCTAGATTTCAGCCTTAAGGATCCAATGGGCTGTTAGCAAGTTCTCTCGCCTTGAGCAGCACGTAAAATATTTTCACTTCCAGCGAGAGCAATCTCTTCTTTCTCCACATGACTTAGAGCGGGATGGCTACAACATCATCAGAATGAGGAATAATCGTCGTGGTTTGGCGAGTTCTCTTGGGAGGGAACCCTTGCTGAAGGCTGCTTCTATTTTTCTATTTGATGTTTATTTTGGTTGTTTTTTTTTTCCTATTTTCACGTAGTGTATAATTCTTTTTTGTTTTTCTTTTTGAACAACTTGAAAGACATTTTACGACAGCTCAGCGCTACGCTGAGGCTGTTTCATGCCCTCGCATACTCCTGCTGCTGATCCTCCTCCTCTTCCTGCTGCTGCTTCTCCTGCTGACTGTTCTGTTCTTAAGGGGACTTGGGGGGGGCGGAAGCAAAGTTTAAAAAAAAATATATAGAGCATTAATTATTTAGTAGTTATATCAGGGGGATGGAGGAGCTCTAGATGGCGACGCTCTGCTTGGACTGCTCGTCCTGCCGCTGCTGCTTGTTGACCGCCGATATGCACTTGGCCATGGTGGGGGAGGCGCGTGAAATGGCATCGGTCATGAAGTAATCCCGCAGCTCCTTCTGCTTCACATCGATGGCCCCGCCGCTGATGGATTTGCTCTGCAAAAAAACAAGGAACATAATCGAAGGGCACAGCGAACAGAACGGCAGGGACTACTCACGATTGCAGCCTGGGCACCGGTCTCATTGAAGCCGGCCGCCTCCACCTCTCCGAGGCGCGTCAGATGTGGCGAAATGTCTTCGAGGCGAGAGCGCAGCTCGTCGAGTGTATCGTAGGACAGCGGTGTGCCCACCACCTCGGAGATGGCACGCAATATCTTCCAGTCCTCGCGGGCCATGCCCGGTGGGGATACGGCCGGCAATGTCTGCTGGGGCCTGCCCTCCGTGTTCACGTAGATGGCCTGCTTCTCCGTGTAGGCGGCACCGGGCAGCACAGCGTCGGCAATGGAGGCTCCATTGTCGCCATGCGATCCAATGTACACCACAAAACAGTCCTTGGGCAGCTGCTCGCGAGTCACCTTGCCGGCGTCGGCATTCAGCAGGAACAACACCTTGGGCTGGGCCTTGATGGCGCGATCTGCGCCCGCCTGGTAGCCCACATCGTAGGCGCCCACCTGGGCGGCGTTGTTCTGCAGCACGTTGAAGGGGTTCCACTCCTGCAATTACAAGGAAGCAATAATCGAGGATTACAAGAGGGATGCGTGAAGGGCGACTCACTGGCTTCTTCAGCTTCTGGCAATACTCCACGATGGTGGCATGGATGGCGGCACCGTCTTCACGCTCCAAGAGATCGGCACCAATGATGATGGCCGGCTTCTTGGCGCCCTCGAGCACCTTGGAGAAGGCGTGCGAGCCAGAGCAGACGTCCTTGATGAGGCCAGGGTCGGAGCCGAGGTTGTCGTGCTCGTAGGACAGATCGATCTTGGGTCCAATGGAGGCGATCTGCAGCTCGTTGTGGACATAGGCCTTGCGCAGGCGCGTGTTGACAAGGGGCGCCTCGTAGCGGGGATTTGTGCCGACCAGGAGGACGGCATCGGCCTCCTCCAGACCGGCAATGGTGCTGTTAAGCAGATAATTGGCTCGCACATCGGTGCCGGAGCCCTTGATGAAGCCCTGCTCGGTGACGACGGTCTCGCCCTCCAGGCGATTGATCAGATCCTTGAGCGCCACCAAGGCTTCAACGTCGGCCAGCTGCCCGGCGACGCCGGCCACCTGTCCATTGGCCTTCTTCAAGGCCTTGGCCACCGCAATGAGGGCGCCCTCCCATTCGACGGCCTGGAGCTCACCGTTGGGCATGCGCACCATGGGGGCGACCAGGCGCTGGCGCTTGAGGCCGTCGCAGGCGAACCGGGACTTGTCCGCCAGCCACTCCTCGTTGACGTCCTCGTTCTCGCGGGGCAGGATGCGCAGCACCTCGTTGGTGCGGGTGCTCACGACGATGTTGCTGCCGACGGCGTCCAGCACATCGATGCTGCTCACCTTGCGGATCTCCCAGGGACGGGCCACGAAGCTGTAGGGCTTGTTGGTGAGGGCGCCCACGGGGCACAGGTCGATCACGTTGCCCGAGAGCTCCGTGAGGAAGAGCTTCTCCACGTAGGTGCCGATCTGCATGTCGTTGCCGCGTCCGGTGGTGCCCAGATCGTCCACGCCGGCGATCTCTGAGGCGAAGCGCACGCATCTGGTGCAGTGGATGCAGCGGGTCATGATGGTCTTCACCAGCGGCCCAATGTCCTTGTCCTCTACAGCGCTGCTCTCGACGGAAGGTAGGGATGTGATCAGAAGGTGGACTCGAAAGGAGCGCAGGACTCTTACCGCTTGCCGGTGTAGTGGATGTCGGTGAAGCGGGAGCGATCGGAGCCAAAGGCCATGGCCTGGTCCTGCAGATCGCACTCGCCGCCCTGGTCGCAGATGGGACAGTCCAGCGGATGGTTCATCAGCAGGAACTCCATGACACCCTCGCGTGCCTTGCGGGTCAGATCTGAGTTGGTCTTGATGCGCCAGCCCTTCATCACGGGCATAGCGCAGGCGGCCACCGGCTTGGGGCTCTTCTCCACCTCCACCAGGCACATGCGGCAGTTGCCGGCCACGGCCAGTCGCTCATGATAGCAGAAGCGCGGAATCTCAACGCCGACCTGGGCTGCAGCCTGCACAGGCGAATGGGCGGGGGGGGAAAGGATGGAAATGGTGGATGATCAGTGGCGGATTGCGATGCCAGCACACTCACCTGCAGCACTGTGGTCCCAGGGAGCACCTGCACGGGAATGTCATCGACAAAGACCTCGATCTTCTCGGGCGCCTTGGCCGGTGTCTGTGCCACGATGGCGCTGGTGCGCACCGCTCGACTGGCGATCTGATGTGTGGGTGAGCCCAGTGCGCCCAGCGCCTTGACAAGCGGTGCACGTATCATATTTTCTGCAACGAGAAGCAACCACAAAAACTGCAATCCTCTTTCCTAACAATTACATAAGTAAGGCTGCCTGGCAACATTGGCCAACTATCGATTTGTGACCGTCTGTGGGCCGCAATTCCCGACAATCGTCTGCCGCAGCTGCTGGAGAACTTCACGGGGATTCAGGGAGTTGGGTGACGCGGGACATATGGAGCAAAACCTACCGAAATGCTGGAAACTATTTATTTAAATTCTCGATGCGGAGACAACTTTTTTATCGCTTTGACAGTCGCACTGTGACTGTCGCGCTGCCAACCTGCGCGTTTGACAGCTGACCGCTGCGGATGGCAAATACTCTGCAGATATGCACTAAAAATATATAGTTTGACTAGATTTGTGTTTGAGTCGGCCAGATAATAAATGTTGGCCCACACGCCATTATTTAATTTAATTTAATTTGTCTTTCTTGCGTCCGTTCTTTTTTCAAGCAGTTGGCAGCACGGTACTTAACAGCTGTTCCGAGTTTTGTTTACTTCGCATGACCATTCGCATGTAAACGTCGAAATTCAAATTGGAATCAATCTGATGGCGCCCACGACTCGATCAGCGGGCAAAGAAGCTATTGAATGCGCAGAATAATCCCCCAGTTAATCAAGGGCTTTCAATATTGCGAAGGAGCAAGTTTGTACAATGCCCCCCTGATTATACGCGTGGCATGTGCCGCATGATCCCCGGCTGGCGGCCAATGTGCAGCGATAATTTTATTAATTAACTTCCTAGTATATAGTACTAGCGTAGTATCTGCATTCAATTTAATATTTAATAAATAAAACTTGAAACTAAATTTATAATTTAAAATATAATTGGGTAACCATAGCAGAGGCCTGTGCTGCTGGTACAGTACAGTGGCAAGTAGTCGGTAAGGTAAGGTAAGGTAAGGTAAGTGGGTGGAGCCTGCCGCCAACGCCGGTGCCGATGCCGATGCCAGAAGTAAGATCAAATCTGGACATGAGAGTCACGCGAAAAACTACAACAGCAATAACCACAATGGCTGGCAGTCGCTTGGAGCCGCCATCTACTCTGCCATGTGTCTGGACAGACTAACGCACGATTCTGTGGGGAGCCCGTCCCTGGCGAGCGGCGCCACTGTCTCGTCTTGGCCCACTCTACTAGAGGGGAGTGCGTGACACGAGCTGCCATCGTCCAAGGATCACTTTGGCTCTTTCTAGATGGGTACAGACATCTTGAGAGCGGAAATCCGTCTGGAGTGCCCACACACACGCGCCCACCTCTATCCGCCGGGCTATCGCTGCCAGGTAATCAGATAAAAATATATTATGACGTACCAGACCGACTTTTCATTGTTAATTGAGCAGCAGAGCCCCAGACCTCAGACCTCTCAGACCTTTCTGTCCCGATCCGATCCGATCCGATCCTATCCCATCCGACCCGACCCGGCCCGGCCCTGAATGATTGAGACGTGCTTGATATCTCTTGGCATCGGGGCATCGGCGATGCGATGCTGCGTCTTCATCGTTGGCGTCGTCGTCGTCGTCGTCGTCAGCGTCGGCGTCGGCCGTCTGGGCGCCTGTTGGCTGTCGCTGTCTCTTATCTTGTATCTCGGCTTTTGTCTCTCCCTCCTCTCTGGCGCTGCCCCCGCCGCTCAGGTGTGTGTGTGTGTGATAGAGTTTTTTCTCCTTAGCATTATCGCATTTTGTATCTGTGTGTGTTTGTGTGTGTGTGCTGCTGCTGCTGCTGCCACGCTCCAGACGTGTCGCCACAATTTGCAGCCAAACGCCGGCAACAGCGGCTTGGCGCCTAAAATCAAACGGGGGCCGAACGAAAATTTTAAAAATAACGTGCAACAACACGACGGCGGCACTGGCACTGGCGACGGCTAATAATGTGATTTGTCTCCTCCGTGATGGGGCACCAGAGGCGCAGACCTGCTCCCCCCGCGGCATCTTTAGTATGTGATAATTTTAAGCAATTTACTCCCCTTTTTGTGGCAGTAGGCAGGGCAGGGCAGGGGCCAGCATTTAACGGTGTCCTTGATGGGAGCGCTCGCCCTGCTCTGAGGAGGCAGGAGCCAGGCGGCTGGCAGCCATTTCTGCGGATCGCCGTCATAAAGCAGATATGCATGATATGATTATAATTATATGGCGCACATCCACAGAGTCGCGTCCCTCTAAACCGACAACTGGAGAACGCATGGCCGTACAGTGAACGCTGCCAATTGGCAGACAATTCGAAATGCATTTGAATCGCCAAACAAAACGAAGGAGAGAGAGAAAGGAGTGAGAGCGGGATTCGGTGAGAGTGTGTGTGTGTGTGTGTGTGTGCCCAAAGGTGATGATTGCCCAAATGGCACTTGTGTGGGGTGACACATTCGCAGAGCGCTCTCTCACGACCGTCGCACATTGTTGCTGTCCCAACGAAATTGGTTACTCGGCAGAGCAGAAATTCTTCACCTTGCACCAAGACACCTTTGCTCGTGGAAGTGCTTGCCAGGATGGAATGCAAAACATGTGGTTCTTCGCTGATGCTCTCTCTCTCTCTCTGTCTGTCTCTCTCTCCGCGGTAAATCTCACAGTAGGACCTCGAAGTGTCAGTCTGTTCCCCTGGAAGAGCAAAGGTGTCAGATATTCATTCAGCTGCACTCAGCGCACTCCCCGACTGCAGTACCTACTGTCCCGAGCACTTTCTTTTCCGTTTGCACCCGTTCGTCAGAGCCCACTGTAGTGGTCAACTGCAGCACAGGGTCACTGTCAGCAGCAGCAGTGGCAGTGGCAGCGGCAGCGGCAGCATTTCCTTTGGCCCGCGTTGGGGGTCACACAGACAGCACAGTGCGGCCGATCTGTGCGCTGACTGCGCTGCCGGCAGCACCGCGCTAGAGACAAAAACTGGTGTTCGGCTCTCGTTTGCGATTGCTCGGCTCTGGCTGGGGGCTGCTCTCCGGCGACACCGGTCTCCCCCCAGTCGTGTGGTAGTATGCATGGTACAATTGCCATGCAGGTAGGGACAGCTCGGCCAGCGTCCTCTTTTTGCGGTGCCAAAAGTTACCAATTCCGAGATTTCGCGTGGGTTTGCATTTATTTTACACCCAAGGAGCACAGGGGAGTACACGAGTAGATATCAGATGAACATATATGTTTAATGGCGACAGCTAGAATATTGTTCAAGCGGTGGATAGAAAATAGGCGCAGTACAAAAAGTACACGAAAGAGTATTACACAAATCAATAAATTGCATTCTTACAGGTCTCACAGTACACAGGACTGCGTTTCGCTTGCAGCTCTTGCAATTTGCCTCGCTCGAGGAAAAGAGCTTGGCAAAGAACTTACGCCGCTGAAGCGCCGGGTGACCGTACCTTGCTAGGTTTTACCCTGGTAGTATGCTTTCCTTCAAATAAAACCATCGGCGCTTTGCAATTTTCACTTAGTCTGAGTCCGATCGGCGGCTGAGGCTCTCCCAAAAAAAAAAAAAACAACACCAATCGTTGCCTATCCGTTGCGCCGACTCTGCACTCGGTACGTGAGCGAGATACGATCCGAGATCAATTGTCATATGCCTGATCCGTGATCCGTGACCCGTGATCTGTGATTTGTGTGATCCGTGATTCGCGTCGAATGTGATTCTTAAACAAACGTTAAACGTTTCCTTTTTTTTGTTTGCATAGTTTTGGTGGTTTTTTTTGTTGTTGTTGTGTGGTGTGTCCGAAGAAAAGTGGCGCCGAAATTCTATTGTGAAATAGCCTACGTAACGCCCCCGTCAGACCAACACCCTCCCACCACAGTCTTTGTTTTGTTGTTGTGTTGTGAAAGAGTAACAGAAGCTCGAGACCGAAACTGAAACTGAAACCCCAAAAGCCGTCAACAGAGAGCATTCTGTACTCCTACCTGACATCATTATCATCGTCGTCGTCGTCTCCATCGTCGTTGCTGTCTCTCTCTTCTCTCCGCTTTGTCGCCGACTCGCCGTCGTCGTCGTCGTCGTCGTCGTCGTCGTCGTCGTGGTCGTCCGTTGTCGGCTTTGTTTGCGGTTAAAATATTTGCGGGCTTCATCTACAGCAGCGCCGCATTCGGAATTGGATTCGGAATCTCGGGGCTCGAATTCGGATTTGGATTTTGTGGATTCGGTGAGTGGCAGCAGCAGCAGCAGCACCAATAATTTACCTTGTGGCAGGCGGGGATAAGATCGATAAGATCATCGATTCTGGCAGATCTCCTCCGATTGGCACTGATTGGAAGCCAGGGTTTTCCCGCAATATCTGATTAAAAAGATATATTTGGAAAATAAATCTAGATCCCTCAGTGGGACCCCCAGAGAAATACCTCCTCTAAGAACCACTAAAGGTTATTATGTTCAGGATTATCTTTCTTTCGCTCTTCAAAAGGCAGAAAATATATCCGCAGAATAGTTGAATTTATCCACTGGTTCATGTTCATCCATCCTCGCAGATAAGATACATTCCTTTTGATGCATCATTTGCAACGTTCCATTCTTGAGCAAATAAACGCGTGGACATGTGCTTTAGCCCCCCCAATATCATATCATCTCATTCCACAGCACAGATTCGCGCCGTTGCCAACAGATCTCTCTCTCTCCCCCATATCTTATCACAGCGGTGTGCCGCCTCTTTTACGCTTCGCCTCTTTCAAATGTGTTTTTGCTTTGCTCTTTGACTGCTTCTTCCACAAAAACACCACAGAGTACATATACACATGTACATATGTATGTATACTATATTGAATGCATATATGTATGTATGTCCATATATAGCTAATTTCCTGTGTGATCTCAGCTCAGAGCAAAGAGCCACTAAAAACCAAATTTATCTTCGCAAAAAAAGAAAAAGAAAACAAACCTAAAACACACGCCACAGACAACTCCCAAAAACGGTTAAAAAAAAACCGCATGTCATGAGTGTATGGTCACATCAAGAACAACAAAAACAACAACAATGTTGTGTGCATGTGTCATAATAAATAAAATCACATAAAATGATGGTCCGATCCAATCCAATCGGATCCAATCCGATCCATCGAAGAACATTCCCGAGAAATCCCGAGCCAACATCTATGGGAAACGGAGAAGCACTCCCTCCAGTCGTGGGAGCCAGAGATCCCATCCCATCCCCCCGTCTCTATATGCATATATCTCTCACTCTCTTTGTATACATATATACAAATGTACGTCTGATCGTATGTGGATATTACTCGGTAATAACACAAATGAAATAATAAATCGAACGACGCCGCTGAATGCCATAAAAATACATTTTCGGCCCACATGTCTCTCTTGAGACGACGCTACGACGACCGAAGCTAAAGAAATTAAAATATGTGCCCCGCGAGACAGCAGCAACAGGCAGCAGCAGCAGGCAGCCCCCAAACACCAGATACACAGATACAGATACAGAGATACTACGCCTGGGATGTTGAATGGGTTGCGGGGGCCGGAGTTGCAGATGGAAATGGAAATGGAGACGGAGACGGAGCAAAAGCCAGAGACAGGGACAGGGACATGGAGAGGGACCCAACCCAACTCTCAATCGTGGCCAAAGGCAGAGCAAAGCAAAGCGTCGTCGTTTTACGTGAAAAGTTTCATTTCATTCATGAAAAAAACCGTGATAAATAAAACAAGAAAGCAAACGAACAAACAGCTCGAGACCGAATACTTCGATTCCCTTCAAGATTTATGCTGGAAAGAAAAGATTGGAATTTTGAATGCTTTAAGCGCCGATCTTTATGGGGGTGTTGTGTGAATTAAAGGAACAATAGTAACAATATCTGAGAGATATCTAACATATATGTATGTAGGTGATAGAAGATATCCACTGTAATGTGGTGGTGGAGGAGCCCTAGAGAAAAATCACCGAATGGCGTTGATTCGCTGCTGTAGAATTTTCAGTCATTGCTTCAAGTATCTCTCACGTAAATAGTGTCCTTCAAGGGGTAACATGAGTTGTCAGAAGTGGCTAAAAGATTAGCATACCATCACCGCAGGAAAGGGTATACGCACAACACTCAAACGAACACTCGTGTGCCTATGGGTATTCATTCGTATGGGTGACAGCGAGTGCCAGTCGGACTGCGACTGCGACTGCTGGCGAGTGTGTGTTTCTGAATGAAACTACAGGCAACGCGTCGCATGAATGGGGCAACATGCTCACACTCGTATGAAGTATGAATGGAGGCAGCTAGAGCTACCAGCCAAGAGGCCTGCCTCTGCTCTGCTCTGATCGAGACTGTGCCCAGTCTGGGCACATGGAGCATGGAGCATGGAGCATGGAGTATTGGGGCATAAGGTCTGGTGGGCGTACAAATTGCTTTTGCCTTTTGGCTAGAGACAAAGTGAAATCGGAAATTTGCCCGTTTGCAGCCAGAAGAGCAGGGTTTCGGTTGTTTTCGATGATTTTCTACGGATATGGATATGTGGCTGTGAATGTGAATGTGGCAGGAAAGAGTCGGAGGAGGAGAAGTCGTCCGTCTGTCTGTGTTGGATGGGGCTCTTAATTTGGTCTTTGATTGGCATAAAATATTCATCACTGACCAGCAAATCCGATGATCGATGGCACCCATGGATGACCAAAAATCCAAAGGTGACAAATCGACCAAAAGAAATGAAAAACAAAAAATAATAAAAAAAAAAAAAATACAAAAAAATACGCCAACGCCAAAATGTGGACACATTTTGTGGTAAAGGCGGAAAGGGGAGGTTCTCCAATTGGTTGCCCCAATGAAGGAAAGAAACACTCGTGCAAGCATCCCCCCAAAAAGAAGGCAGGTATCGCATAAATGAGATCATTCCAGAGCGTGTGAGTGTGTGTGTGTGTGTGTGTGTGTGTGTGGGAGACTGAATTCTGAAGAATTCCAATGATCGATTGAGACGATCTCAAATCCTCACCAGAAAGTTCACACATTCTCGAAATTAATTCGGAAATCGTCCGCCGTCATGTGTGAAGATTAATCAAATCAGCGAAGCGGCAAAAGCTCGATAAGGCATTCATTGGCATACAGGAGAATTATGGGTGGATTGGCGAAATGAAATGAGTCATCCAATGGAGTCGATTACTAATATCTTTTGGAACCTAGAGCATCGGGGAATGCAACTGCAAATCATCGATTTGTAAATGCAATCAGCGGATTAATTAGAGTCCAGGCCGAAAAGCAACCGATGTTTGCTGCTGCATGTCGCGCGACACCTTAGAATATAATGTGTAGAGGAAAATTAGTACTTAACTTAACTAAAAATGATTGAAGATGAAGAATTGTTAACTGAATGGAAAGATCGCTCGAAAAGTGCGCTTGTGGTATCCCCATGCAGCTAAAACTCTCTCCCGTTGCTCTTTTCTCCGCCCAAATGCAGGGGCAGCGATGCACATCGAATGAATCAAACGATCGAACCATCCATTAATTGATCATTGATGATCGATCATCGGATGCAGACGCAGACGCAGACGAAGACGAAGACAAAAGCCAATGCAAGTGGAAGTGGGAGAGCAGCCAATAGAGCGATGCAGAGGAGCGGAACGCAATGGAACGGAACGGAACGGATAGATGCAGATGGAGAGAGAGAGAGGGAGAGGGAGACAGTCTGCAGGCGGCGCTGCAATCATTGGCTGACATTCATTTAATGGAGGGAGCAGTCAGGCGACGGTGGCGGCGGCAGCGGCGGCGGCGGCGTCTGTGATTGATTGATTGATTGATAATTAAAAGTGGCGCCTGGCCCCGCTATCCCAGGAGGAGGCACTGCAGCATAATGAGGCAGACAGGCGGACAGACAGACAGAAAGACAGACGAACGGACAGATAGACATAGAGCGGTCTGATGATCATGTGGCGCTTGCTAATTTTGTGGCTCTGCTGGGAACTCTTTCAAGTTTTGCCGCGAATTGAAATTCAATTCCGTTCGCAGAATAAATACTGAAACACACAAACACAAACAGAAACAGGAATGAGAATGGAAATGGGAACGGGGAACGGGGAATGGGGAATGGGAGTAGAGGAACGGCCACCGGACGGAATCGGGTTTCGGGTGCGAATGGGAATTTTCGAATGTCCACGATATTTTACGACCATCATTATAATGGCGATTTGTCGGGGGTTGGTGGGGGTTTGGGGTTTGGGGAAACGGCACCTGTGCCGCAGGCGCCATCGCCAAGGTCATTGGCGTTGTCGGGGCTATGCTCTTTCCTGGCGAGATCTCTGACTTTCGCATTGGGTTCGTTGCTCAGTGATGGAAGGAACGACAGCAGGAACCGTTGCAGTGCATCCTCGGCGGCTCGGGAGTACACTTGGCCATTCCTGCCACTCTTCGCGCTGCTCCGAGAGATAGAGAGCAAAGCAACCTCCATGCAGGAGAATTTGCTGCAGGGTGTGCTGCAGTCTTCGTCTTTCCCTTCGCCGCTTCTCATTTGGTGCTTCTCCTTTTCGCGTGTTTGCCACAGGTCGGGTCTCTTGTGCAGCTAATGAGCTTATGTTTAAGTTTATTAATGGAATTGCCAACATTTATCATAAATTACGAGTCGTGATCGTGATAAGAGTCGGATCGGTGCGCCGCGCCGCTGACTGCGTCAATCTGTTGAATAATTAAGTTGTCGCTGTGCTGCTGCTTCGATAATTATCGAACGGACAGACTGAGGGCTGTGGGGCGCTGCTGCTGCGGTGTCTCTTTCGGGCAATACCCTTCTGCAGAGTTGGATGTTTTGATATCGAAAGCTTTTCGCATTGTTTGTTGCACACTGAGGGCAGGAACACACAGAAGGAACCTTTGAGAAACATTTTGCCAGTCGCTGTCGCATGTTGCAAGGACCAAATCGGTTGCCAGCCATGCTCCATCGCTAGCTATGATCATGGTACAGCAATCGAGAACTAATTTAAGCAATTTTAGCTGGAAGAAGTGCCATGTTTTCCCCTTCCATGTGGGGCGGATTGGATGATTGGGAGGATTGGGAGGATTGGATTATCCTCACTGAATTCGGATGCAGAATGAGCCGAGTAAGAGTCAGAATATCAGACCAAGAGTCTAGTAGCAGCTCCTCGCTTTATTTTCCAGCAAAATGTAATCAAATGGGACTGGCTGTAGGGTATTTAAAGCTGCGGCCTTTCGGCTGTTGTTGCCGTTGTTGCTTTTGGCTGTCACTCTTTGTGCCTCTCGTTGGTGTCAAAGTTACTGTTCTTGCGCTCCCTATCTCTGTCTCTGTCTCTGTCTCTCTCTCTCTCGTTTGCTGTTTCTATTACTGCGCCTTTGAAGGCGCCGCCGCCCCTCTCAAATATTTGCTTAATTTTATGGCTCGTGTCTTGTCTTGTCTCTCGGACTATTGGACTGGTCTGGTCCCCCCCCAAAAAAAAAGTCTCGAAAGTGTCTGCCAAAAGCCAAAGAGCAAATCAGCCATTATTTATGATCTGGAAGCAGTCTCTTTCCTATGGCAGCCATGCTTGCCATTCCCCATGGTATATTGGTGTGCAAGGTGAGGGCAGGCAGACAGAGTGCGAGCGAGAGAGAGTGAGAGCCAGGAGCCACAGAAAGAGCCACAGTCTGCCGCTAATTTGAAATCCTTTTGAACCTAATTCATAATTAACATTTGGCATAAATTTCCCATTACAGACTGATCGCTAGATCCCTGCAGGAGCTGCGGACGACAGCCTCGACACGAGATTCGCCTGAGGCTACGCGGGCGTATAATGCGATCGCTGCCATGCTGCTGAGACACCGCCTGGACAACGGCTAAGGGCTTCAGGGCTAAGGAGACTTCAAGGAGCGAAAGGAGCCGCCTACCAACAGGCGACGCACGACGCACGACCCACAAGGATGCCGAGCCTTGGCCTGACCACGCTGCTCTCTCTGTGGCTGGTCCTGGCGGCAGTGGCAGATCCCCACGGATCCCTAGCTGAAGAAGCAACCACAGCCACAGCCACAGCCACAACTCTCTTTGGCCTCCACACGGACGAGCTGATGGCGGGGCAGGGAGAACTGGTGGTGCCACGGCGCGTGCACCCCGACGGCGTCTTCATGACACACTCGCTGGAGTATGCTCACGATCGGGATCACCGCCGGCAGCGACAGCGACAGCGACGCAGCCTGCCGGACCAGGGGCAGGAGGAAGCGGAGCTGCATCTGCAGCTGCCGCTGCGGAACGGGACGCTGCACCTGGAACTCACGTAAGTATCCCCCACCCCGACCCCGAAATGATCCATCCAAGCGTCAAGATTCCCTTCGCTTGCAGGCCGCACAGCTATTTCCTGGCCCCCCATCTGGTGGTGGAGCGACACCGTCGGGACCTGCGCACCCGCTCGCCCCTGTCCGAGAAGCATCTGAGCTGCCACTTTCACGGGAAGGTGCGGGGCCAGCCATCGACCAATGTGGCCATCTCCACCTGCTCGGGGCTGGTGAGTAGATCGAATCGATTCCCTGTGGCTGGCTGCCCCCTAAACGGTTTCTGTTTCTGTTCGTCGGGGCACAGGTGGGGCACATCCGGACGGCCAGCAGTGAGTACTTCATTGAGCCGTCCAAGCAGCACGAGCCGCATCCGGAGCACGGCCATCCGCACGTGCTGTTCCAGCGATCCTCCGTGAGGGCGAAGCCACAGCCTGGCAGAAAGCGCAGCAATCGCAAAAGAGCAGGACAGGAGCAGGAGGAGCGGGAGGTGGAGCTGCGGCAGGCTCAGGAATCAGCAATTGCGGCACTCGAGAGCCCAGACGCCGCATGGAGACACGCTTGGAGTGGCAGGCCAGGGGCAAGGTGAAGATCCAGGGCGGACGTCAGATACGTCGCCATCATCATCACGGTCATGGTCACGGTCAGGGTCAGGGGCATCGGGGCCAGCAGCTGCATCGCCGGCAGCATCGTCGCCATCGCCACCACCAGCAGTCGCACACGAAATTCAAGTACGAGACGCACACCCAGGGACAGGAACAGGAACAGGCAGAGGGACAGGGACAGGAACAGGGACAGGCAGAGGGAGTGCGACAGGGGCACAAGCACAAGCAGAAGCAGAAGCGCTCCATAAGCAGCCCCAGGCATGTGGAGACGCTGATTGTGGCCGATGCCACAATGACGGCCTTCCACAAGGACCTCAACGGCTACCTGCTGACAATCATGAACATGGTATCGGCGCTGTACAAGGACCCCAGCATCGGCAACTCCATCGAGATTGTGGTGGTGCGCATCATACGGCTGGACGAGGAGGAGTCCCAGGAGCAGCTCAATCTCACACAGAATGCCCAAAAGAATCTCGATCGCTTCTGCAGGTAAACTTTACAGGCAGACACAACTTTTGGGGCATGGCAATGCTTTAATTATGTGTCTCCCCTCCCCACACAGCTGGCAGCACAAGCTGAACAAAGGCAGCGAAAAGGATCCGCACCATCACGACGTGGCCATTCTGATCACGCGCAAGAATATTTGCGCCAACAACTGCATGTAAGTGTTGCCACACAGATCCACAAGCACATCCACGTCCATTGGCAGTTACAAATGTGTTCCATTGCCCGCACGCAGGACCCTGGGCCTGGCCAACGTTGGAGGGATGTGCAAGCCCAAGCAGTCGTGCAGCGTCAACGAGGACAATGGCATCATGCTGGCCCACACGATCACCCACGAACTGGGGCACAAGTAAGTTAAGTCCAGCTTCCAGCTCACGACTACAGGCCAGGCCAGACCAGGCCAGACCAGGCCACAGCAGACCACAGCAGACCACAGCAGACCAGGCCACCAGAACAGCAGACCGGTAGTCGTCGGCATGGCTGTGCCACCTGCCGCGCCAGACATTTGGTCAATGGCGCAACGGATCCAACGGCCAACGCATCGATCCCCAGGCCCGCAGATTTATGGGCAGCCCAATTCGTTTAATGATTGAATCGCAGCCAGGCAGCAGCCGCTGGCCAAAACGGAAATGCAACCAGAGGAAACGAAGCACTCGAAGCTGCGGATACCCTTTCAGAGTGTCAAGATCTGGCAGGGGTTGCAAAGATATTGCTTTCGATTTGATGTCGAAATCATATTCTGTTTGGTTTCCACTCAAATAGGTCCCACAGAAGCGTGCGCTCGTACAGATATAGGTCGCAGCCCACCTTCAGTTTATTCTGATGACATATTAGCCATTCCTCAGAGCCATTGTACCCTGCCTCTGCAAGGGTATAGAGAGCCAGCAGCAACAGCAACAGCAGCAGCAGCAGCTAAGTGAACACGACGGATGCTTTGACACCTGCGTGTGTGTTGTGACAATGATCGCCTGCGTTGCTCACGCCCACAGTGTGCCAGTGCCAGTGCCAGTGCGAGAGCCAGTGCCAGTTGCAGTTGCAGTTGCAGTCACTGCTCGCCCCCCTTGCTACCCTCTCAATTCAAACTCAATTAGTCTCGAGGCGCAACGCCAGCGACAGAGACAAAGATACAAATCAGGCGGCAATCATCGGGGCAGCGCAGAGAGCCAGGGATGTGTGGCCACCACACTGTTCACTGTTCACCACACAGTCACTGCTTACAAGCGATTCGCCAGTCACTCCAGGCAAGGAGCAGCGCTTACGTACAGCAGCAGCCATCGGTTTTGCGTGTATTTTCTTCGCTATTGTTGTCGCTCAGAGGGGCATTACCCAGAAGCGGGCGTTACTTGCCATGTTCCGTGTTCAATTGAACTTTGAATATGGCATTGTTGTGCCCAAAGTGAGTCACTGTGACTCCACACAGTCTGTCATCGGTGCACGGGGCAACGCTGTCGCATTGCGTTGCGTCTCGTCTCGTCTCGTCTTGTCTCGTGTTGGTGGGGGCAGTGTCGGTGTCCGGTTTCGTTTGGGGGCTTATCTGGTTTAAGCACACATATTCATATTCACATTCACACTCGCATTCACACTCGCACTCACATTCACACTCACATTCACACTCACATTCATTCGCACTCAGATGCGGATTCATTCGGTGTTCGTGCCAAGTGGATTTGTTGTTAAACGCCTTATAAGCGCAGCCAAGTGCCCGTCAGTCAGTCTAGCGTGATCACCGTCAGCGATTGACTCAACCCGAACACAAGTCGGAACAGTCCAAACAGTCGGAATAATAGTCACAACAGCCCCAGCCCCAGCCCCAGCCCCAGTCCAGCTCCGCCCAGCCCGCCCGCGGCTCAATCGTCATCCAGTTCCAGGCAGCGATACCCTCTGCTAGCCTCTGCTAGCCTCTCTGGTTTCTGGTTTCATATGTTCTGTTTTCGCATACCCTCAGTACAGATGGGCTGTTTGTGTTATATCCATAGAGCGGTACACCCATAGAGTCTTGATCAGCAGCCCTCTCAACCAGTACAGACTTATCTATCAGGCTTGATGATGAAAGCTGCTCTACGAAGAATGTTTGGGATTGTTTCTATTTAAATTGCTTCAAGCCAAACCGAAGACTGAAGGCTGAACTGTGTGTATGCTGATCTCCCAATAAAACCTATAGAACCTATTTATAGAAAAGTACAAATTTGCTTGGGCAAACAAAGCCGAAGCCTCTGTTTAGTCTGCTTACACACCGATTTTTTTGTACAAATTTATAGTACAGATTGATATTTTGTGGGCTGTGAGGGGGCACTGTTTCGCCCACCAAATGCCTAGATATCTTTCTACAGAGTTACGAGAAGTAGAAGTACATTTGAGCAACCATATCCCATGAGACAGCTCAGGTATATCGCATGCATAAACACCAAAAAGGGTATGCAGATATCTATTTGCTCTGCCACGCGACTGGATAGATTGATGAATCGATTGGATCGGATCGAATCGGATCGGATCGATGGTTGTGTAAGTGTTGGCCCGCCTGGAATACCCCGTCAATGGGTCGGGCACAACGGGCGGTACGACAGCTACGCTACTGGCCGGTGTCACGGTTTGTTTTGGTTTTGATTTTCATTGTTGCTGCCACTTTGTGCCCTCTGTTGTATCTGCTGTATCTGTCGTATGTCCGTATGTCTCTCCCTTGATTGGATAAATTTATGCAAACGTTTTGCTCTGATTCCACAATTACAATTCTAATAATCAGGTTTCTTACTGTCACTGGCCCTGACACTGGCACTGGGACAGGGGCTGGTAGTAGCAGGAGGAGCACCTGGAAGAGGTGCCTACAACATTGTATTAGCAATTAGCTTCACGCGATTTCAAGCCGAATTCGCTTGATTGAATCCCCAGCTGCCCCTTGGGCAATTCTTTAGACCACGCGTAGTCCGATGCTGCTGCTTAACTTCATGTGCCTTCGTCTTTTCTTTGGCAGCTTTGGCATGTTCCATGACACGGCCAAGATCGGCTGCCATCCCCGGGTGGGGCCCATTGTGCACATCATGACTCCCACCTTCGGAGCGGACACGCTGCAGGTTTGCTGGTCGAACTGCAGCCGCAAGTACATAACGCACTTCCTCGAGTAAGTAGACGCCTGTAGAGGTACTGATCGATGCTGATCGATCCTCGATGTGCTTACATTTGGATGGATTTTTGTTGTAGCCAGGGCCTGGGCGAGTGCCTCGACGATCCGCCAACGCCGCTGGACGAGTACAACTACACGGGCGAGCTGCCCGGGGCGAGATACAATGCACGCGGCCAGTGCCGGATGCAGTTCAACCTGACAACCGACAGCGATGTGGGTGCCTGCTCCGCCCCGCACGAGTTCTGCTCGACGCTGTGGTGTCGCGTGAACGGCGAGTGCGTGACCAATATGCGGCCCACGGCCCCAGGCACCGGCTGCGGCCGGAACAAGTGGTGCCAGAACGGCAAGTGTGTGCGCCGCGAGGAGCTGGCGGCCCTCAACGGCGGCTGGGGCAACTGGAGCGAGTGGAGCGAGTGTTCGCGCAGCTGCGGCGGTGGCGTTTCCACGCAGCAGCGCGAATGCGACTCCCCCGTGCCGGCCAACGGCGGCGTCTTCTGCATTGGGGAGCGCAAGCGGTACAAGATCTGCCGCAAGCGGCTCTGTCCGGAGCAGGAGCCGAGCTTCCGGGCCCAGCAGTGCGCCCGCTACGACAATGTGAGCTACCAGGGCGCGACCTACAAGTGGCTGCCCTTCTTCGACAAGAGTAAGAAGGGAATGGGAATGGGGATGGCTATGGGGATGGATAATATCTGTTTCTTTGCAGACAACCCCTGTCGATTGTTCTGCAGCGATGTGGACGACACGATAATCGCCAACTGGGGCGAGACGGTGCTGGACGGCACGCCCTGCACGCTGGGCACCAACAACATGTGCATCGACGGCATCTGCAAGGTAAGGTAAGCGACGATCGATCCCGCTTCGTCCGTCGCGTAGCGCTACTTAACCCAACCCCAACCCCAACCATAACCATAACCCCTTAACTTACCTGCTTCAAACCCCGATCAATTAAACGAGCATTTCATCCAGAAAGTTGGTTGCGATTGGATCGTTGACTCGGACATGCAGGACGATCGTTGCGGTGTCTGCGGCGGTGCTGGCGATCAGTGCAAACCGGTGAGGGACACCTACGTGGAGCCGTTCAGCGCCAAGGATGGCGCCTACGTGGAGATTGTCAGCATACCGTCACGCGCCCGCCACATCCTCATCAGGGAGCAGGCCAATTCGCCGCACTTCCTCGCCATCGGCCGGTCCCAGAGCCCCGACAAGTTCTACCTGAACGGCGACAGCCTGATCTCCATGCCCGGTGAATTCGAGATCGCCGGCGCCGAGAGCCTCTACGATCGCATTGACGAGCAGGAGACCATCAAAATACCTCAGCCCATACAGCATTCCATATCGGTATACGTAAGTGGCATTATTCCAAAGGCCAATCAAGCGGGGCTGCTGATCCTTCTCGTTAATCCACAGGCGATCGTTCGCGGCAACGAGAGCAATGCTGGCATCTACTACGAGTTCACGCTGCCCCCGTTCAATGTCAGCGCTGGACGACAGTATCTGTGGCGCCTGAGCAACTGGACCCTGTGCTCGGCCAGCTGCGGCGGCGGTGTCCAGCATCGGGAGCCAATTTGCCAGGAGAATGGCAAGGGTAAGTGCACCCTCACCATTTGGTCCATATGTTTACTGGCTGCATGCCCATGCCTTTCAGTGCTTGTCGACAAGCTGCCGTGCTGGACGCATGCGAAGAACAAGCGGCCGCTCCGCCAGACGCGCTCCTGTTCGGAGCAGCAGTGTCCGGCCCACTGGTGGCCGGGTCCCTGGCAGTTCTGTCCGCTGACCTGCCGCCAGCCGGGCAGCCCAATGCCGCAGCGTCGTCGCTCGATTGTGTGCCTGGATCAGCACGATGTGGTCGTGGCCGACAATCAGTGCGGCCTCCTCACCCGGCCCCCGGAAACGGAGCCCTGCGAGGCATCGCTGCCCGAGTGCCGCCCCAGTGCCAGGGACTGATCCACGGATCGATGAACGGATATTTATTGCTATCTAATAGACCTAGACCGAAACGGGAACATCACGCGCACGCGCACGCGCACGCGCACGCGCACGCGCACGAGCAAGCGTAAGAATACAACATATTTATTTAGCGAGTAAGCCTTTCGATGGTCGGTAGGAATCGACTAATATATGTGCCCGCCCGCCCTCCCCTCGATGGAGTCTTTCGATCAACGATACGCACATCGATGGATTGCCAGATTCCTGGGCATCGCGGGCATCGGACATATTGCAGATGTACTTAACTTACAAACAAACAAAACAAAAAAAGAGAAATAAAATATATAATTTAGGAGTAATTCTTAGTGATCTATAGACGATCTATAATCGATATGGCCTATCGATATGCACAGACCGTTGACGATAAACGATAGACATGTGCGTGGGTGGGGAGGGGCCAGCCAGAGCTGTCTCGGTTCATATCACATGGAGAAGGGATTGCGATTGCGATTACGATTACGATTACGATTAGAAGCGCGTGTTGTCCGGCATCTTGCGGAAGTAGGCGATCTTGTCCTTGGGCACTCGGTAGCCGTGCATCCAGCGGCTGCCCTTGCGCAGGGATCCATCGATGCCATCCTTCCACACGCCCTGCGGCAGGTACACTACGAAACGAGAGCCACACAATTACAGAGAAAGGGCGACGGCAGATGACTCGGTTACTCACCCTCGCGCTCCTCCCGACCCGCGTCCAGGATGGGTGCCACAATCAGCTCCTCGCCCACGGAGAACTCATCGCTGACAATGAGGCAGGCGGGATCGTGGGGGTCCATCATCCAGAGGGGTCGCACCAGGGGCAGGCCCTCGTTCATCGACGGACTGAGATACTTCTTGAGCAGCGCAATCACCACCGTCTGGCGCACCTCCTTCATCTCCTGGGCGACGCGTGTGACCAGCTCGCTGCGGTACTCGCTGGGCAAATGGCTGAACTGCATGGCCGGCAGGAAGGTGGCCAGCTGCAGCCAGCGGATGAAGAGCTCCGGATCGGGCAGCGGCGGCTGCCCCAGCGAGTAGAACGTGACCATTTTGGTGACGGATCGCTCCAGCAGGTAGTCCCCGCCAATGGCCCCGGGCAGAACGAACGGATAGCCAATGACGCCGTAGTTGAGGACAGCGGCCAGGGTCTCGCGGAGTCCCTCCCAGGTGGCGTTGGCCGGCGGAGTGCTGAGGAAAATGGGCGGCTTGGGCACCACGCTGGCCGTGGAGACGGCCATCAGGCCCTCACCCTCGAGGCTGGCGGTCAGCATGCGGCCGTACATGTCCGGATTGTCGAGCGGCTGGCGGCACTGATAGTAGTGCGGCAGGTTGTAGCCGGTGCCCAGGTCCAGGTAGAAGCTCTTCACGCCATACTCCTCCTTGAGGCGCTGCAGCTTCTCGAGCAGCCACGGCACCGAGGCGTTGTTGGTGATGTCCAGCACGCCGGCGCTCGAGCAGCTCTTGTAGCGGGTGAGGGCTGGGATGCTGCGCTCCGAGTGCCGCTCGTAGATGAGCAGCTTGCGGCGCACCGCGTCCTTGAAGTTCACGCTGTCCGTGCTGATGAACGGCTGGATGGTGAAGACCACCTTGAAGCCGCGCCGATGCAGCACATCGATGGTGTCCTTGAGCGTGGGGAAGCGGGCTCGGTCGACGGTAAAGTCGCCGATATTCTCCTGCCAGAACTCGTTGATCACGATGTGGCCCAGGCCCATGGCGATGGCGCTCTCCGAGTAGTCGCAGATGACCGTCTCGTTGAGGGAGTCGGGCAGATCCTGGTTGGGTATGCGCCACACGGGCTCCTCCAGCAGCGAGTGCAGCACCTGGATGTCCTGCTCCTTCAGGCCGTCCCACAGGCTCTGCTGCGTCATCAGCATGTGCAGGCTGCGCATATCCTCCGTGGTGCAGATCTTGTAGTCCAGCTGCGGCAGCGCCGTCAGCCGATTGACGAACGTGAAGTCATCGTTGGCCGCCCGCAGGCAGAACTGGTTCTCCGTCCGGTTGATGCCCAGCTGCAGCGGGGTCCGCTCGCTCACCTGCATGGCCACGCCGATGGAGTTGATGAAGTAGCGCTTCACCCCGTTCCCGAACTGGTGCACCTTGCTGTCCCCGCTGGCATAGGGCATGAAGTCGAAGTTGGCGTAGCTGAGGGACCACTCCTGGCCCTTGGTGATGCCGCCGCCAAACCACAGGCCGTTCTCCCGCTTCAGCTCGTAGCAGTCGGTGGGCAGGAGGCCGGCCGTCAGCGCCTGCCACTGCAGCGTGTAGCACCGAAAGACGCCCTTGTCCTCGAAGTTCATGTGGAGGCGCGCCACGCCGTTCCACTCGATGCAGACACTGCCGTCCGAGCGCCGCTGCTCCTCCAGGCAGTGGAACGGCGCCGAATCGCTGCCCAGGGTCACGCCCAGCTGCCCCGATATCACCTCCTTGTCGTCGTGGTTCAGTATGCGGAATATGCGGTCCGCCGAATTGAATTTGATCTTCTCAAAGTAGCTCTTGGTCAGCACCTGCTGGTGGTACGCAATGTACGCATAGCCAATCTGCAAGAGAGCGAGACGAGGGAGAGAGAGAGAGAGAGAGAGAGATGAGAGGGAATTTCAGGCTGCAGCTATGAATGGAGAATGCTTGGTAGACTATTTAATGTTTAATATAATCTATGATTTATGGGTGTTAGACTTATACTTATACTCATTCTTATACTCATTCTTATACTCATACTTATACTCATTCTTATACTCATACTTATACTCATTCTTATACTCATACTTATACTCATACTTATACTCATTCTTATACTCATACTTATACTCACTCTTATACTCATTCTTATACTCACTCTTATACTCATTCTTATACTCATTCTTATACTCATACTTATACTCACTCTTATACTCATTCTTATACTCACTCTTATACTCATTCTTATACTCATACTTATACTCATTCTTATACTCATTCTTATACTCATTCTTATACTCACTCTTATACTCATTCATATACTCATACTTATACTCATTCTTATACTCATACTTATAATCATACTATCACTCATACTCATTCTTATACTCATTCTTATACTCATACTTATACTCATTCTTATACTCAGATGTCAAAGAATTCATAAGGTTTTATGGGCATTTTATTTAAGTTCTTCATGGATAATAATGATAACGAACCAATTAAAATATATCAGTAAATGTTGTTAAGATTTCGATTCAAGATTTCCACATCCAAGAATGGGAAATATGCTTCTCCTAAGCGACTGATTTCCTATAACATATGTATTTATATGGGATGTTCGTGGCATCGTGGAATTTTTCTTTAGAGTCTAGACATCAGCATTGGATTAGTCATCTTTAGTCAGCGATATTTAATCATGCGCCCTGTTTATGCTTCAAAGAGATGAACGAGATGCTGATCGCTTTGAGTGATTAAACACACAAATGGGAAAATATAATTAAGCATCTCGTCGCTCTTGAGGAGTTTACAGTTTACTGTGGCATGTGGCATGTGGATGGCGCATGCACGCATCACGCCGTCCGTCTCTTTTTCTTATGCTATTATCTATTTAATTTGAACTCATTAAAAGGGTGTTTAGTCAGTGTTTTATTTTATTTTACATTCCAATCCCAATTGGAACTCAAATCAAATATCTCATGTCGAATTATTATCGATCAACGATAAATATTTATTTACGCGTTTATGGGCAATTAATTGTGATCGTACTCTATGGCTTACCAGGAATATAATGATGAAGAACATTATGATGACGAATATCTTGATCTTGTAGTCCTTGGTCTCCCGCTTCTTCTTGCGTATTAGCTGGGGAAAGGCCTAAGCGAAAAATAAAAAAAACACGGAGAGGATATGATTTTTGGAATCTCCTTTGAGGGATGGGATGGGCAGCTCTCACTCACCTGCATCTTCTCGCGCAACAAGCTGGCGAGGGAGTTGACGCTCGTTATCGAGGCCTGGTTGCTGGCCAGGCTGTGGGTATCGAAATCGCTGGCCAACATCTCTTTGCTGTTGAGTCGCAGGGCCGGCAGCGGGGCGATCGAGGCGCGTCTCCGATTGCGAAAGCGATCGCTGGAAGGGGTAACGGAACACACAGTCAGTCAGTCAGTCAGTCGGAGAGAGGTCGTTGTCTGTGTGATATATGACGCGGCGTAGATAATGCCCAAAATCATTTACGATCCCGATAAGGAAAGCCCCATATAGTCCCCATATATACATCCGATGTCAGCTGATGCGTGCTAAGCGCCCCCTCCCCACCGATCAGATATGAAACACACACCCAACGCAACGCTCGATGATGATGCGCAGATGTCCCATAGCCAAAGCCCCCACGCCCACCCACTCGATGGCGATCATCAAGAGCTTATAGCCATTATCGGTGCTTCGTGGCCTGTCAACATCTTGAGGAGCACTTCAACCGAAAGACAGCGAAAGAAAAAACATTCCTGACAATGGGGAGCACTCGCACTCCCACTCTCAATGGGCCCAAGGGCTGCCTGTTTATATGTGCATAGATATGTATGTATGTACAATATGTATGTATATACATATAACACAATTTTTGTGGATCGGTGGGGAACTGTGGATCGGATCGGATCGTATCGGATCGGATCTGTGTGTTTGCTGCTGGCATGCAAATCTCTGTGGCAAATAAATCTGGAAACCCCCGACCGAAACTGGCACACGAAGCCAGGCCGCTGATACCCCGAACGAGTCTACCATATGTGTGTACATGTATGTATGTAAGAGTACATAATAATAATTATATGAATACACTTGAAGTGCGACAATATATAGTATATGCATTTGTTTGATTTATTTACAATTCAAAATACTGTCGGCGATAAGCGGGACGGGACCCTGGCGGGGCTCATAAACACTGCTATTAAACCGCGGCTCGAACAGATATTTTTCTTTCTACTTTTCAGATATATGCAGCACAGATTTAGATCGGTGGGGGATCTCACTACGTTGGGATAGATATTCTCGCGTTGTTATCACGGCTAATCACGATCATCAACTGAGCGGAGGGAGGTCCGTTCATATCTATCATTGCGGGCCATTAACATACAGATACAGTTATAGTAGCTTGTATCTCAACTTGGCACTGCCGCCGCTACAGTGACGCTCAATGGTGTAGATACTCGTACCGACAGGATATCACCAAACTGGAGTAATTTAAAGTTATTTCTGGCATTCCCCGAGCTGTTCAATGACTGCGAGGTGTGACTAAGGGCAGTTAACTTAATGCTATCGGTTCACCATATTATTTAAAACCAATTTCATGTAAGAACATATCATTTGTAGGCATTGTTAAGCTTTTAGATCTTTCAAGAGAGCGACACATTTGCTGCTGGAAACGCTCGATCTTGCTTTTGATTTTGCCACGGCATGTTCCTGTTTTTCGTTTATTTTCATCATATTTTCTTCAAGCATTTCCTCAAGCATTATCTAAACGAACTTCTATGGCGTTGACCTCTGCTGTGCCCATACCACACATGTATGCACATATGTACATGGAATCTCACAGATGTACATATGTAGATGCCGTTGCTTTGCTCTGGCTGTTGCTCTGGCTGTTGCTCTGCTCTGATGTCTGGGCTGGCTTAAGCTTCCTCCAAATTAATTTATCATCGGATCGGGGGGAGACTGTCGTCAGATGTCGTCGAGATTTCGCTGTCGCTGTCGCTGTCCTTGTCGCACCTTGTATCTGGCCGTGTAATGCGCTTAAACAGTTAAATTGCTTCGCTCCCATTTTGCGTGCGTGTGCCTGCACAGCTTTTTGCTGTCCGTACGAAACTTTTGCCTGGATCAAAGCCAAAGCTCGGCTTACAGTTTGGCACAGCTTTTAACAGCAGTGCTTTGCGCTCTGTTAAGACTGTTAATGTTACGCGACAATGTTGCCCGCCTCTCCCGCCCCAAGTAGAAAATTACTGTTATTTGAGGCGGCAATCAAATGCGGAATAATGATAGACATTTTCAGCGCCACTAAAAATGCATTCGCTGCACTCGTAGCTGGTGGGGTGAGGGCTGGTGGGGTGGAAATCAAGAATCGAATACAAATTGCATTTAAATGAGCGGGGAAATGGCCCGCAATTGCAAGCGACACTCCACTCTGTAATCCCTCTGTAATTTGCCGGAATGTTGGGAAAGGCACGTTCCAGTCGTTCGACCAATTATTCGAATTACTGTCTCGTTCAGAGAGACACAAAAGCCAGCGACTTCAAATTAATTAATCTAATTGCCCGATGAATCACGATGGTAAATGTGCCACAGCCACAGACTGAGCATGGAGCATGGAGCATGGAGCGTGCCACAAAGTGGAATATGAATGAAATTGGGCTAAGATCAATCTGTAGTCAGCAGTGAAGGGGTGCATGGGGTGCGGGTGTGTGAGTGGACAGCTGGCAGAACCTTCACTGGCGGACAGTACTCCCTTTAGCCCTAGGGCTTGCAGCCCTTTTTTCATTATTACTTTCCACTCACCGATAAACCCGTTTCTTGGCATTCCCATACTCATCGTCGCTGTCATCATCGTTGGTGGTTGCAGCGAAATTAATGGTCGCTGCAGCGCCCATGCCCTTATCCGGCGTATTCAACGTGGTGGTGCCTGGCGTTGTGGCCGGCGTTCCCAGGCTGGAAGTCGCATCATCGGCTATCTGAAAGCAGCCCATAAATTGTGTGTTTTATATAATACTTTATTAATATTCCGACGCTTAAGAATTGATAGTGCAAACAGTCAACAATTGTAACGGAGAAGTGTCCGTGGCACGGGGTGTGAGACTGGGGGACTGGGGGTACCTTTTGGCACCTACTTTTCCGAGTTGCCAGAGGTTTGGCAAGGTGAGCGCAATTAGCATGATTGCGCGCCTGACCGCAGAACAGCGCCAGCCCCCAGCCAAGGTCTCCTGATACCAGATATCCCCAGATATCCCCAGATATCCAGTTATCAATGTGCCATAGGCGTTCAGACCGCAGCTTCCCGCATAGGTATCGAATAGGTAATGCAGCGGAGAAAGTAAGGCACCGACTAAAGCACTTTGCCAGATAACAGACGGAGGGCTTGGCTATGGATATTGGATCAAGAAAATATTTGAAGAATTTCCCATCACGAACAAATTTCCTCAGAACAATACACAAAAATACATTTCGATTCGATTCGGGCCACACTTAGTACCTGCCTTATCCGTAGCCATAGCCATAGCCATATCCGTGTCCGTATCCGTATCCTTATCAGTGTGTGTATCCGTGTCGGGCGGCCTCACGCCCGACAGCGTGAAGCGACTGCCATTGGGTGAGCTCATTCCGGCTCTGATCTTCGGAGCAGCATTCAGGGCAGGATGGGGCGGTAAAACTTTCACAGACAACTCGACACTCTCCCACAGTTTATCTATAAATTACTGTCTCAATCTCAATCACTATCACTATCGCCCGGCAGCTGTTTGCCGTGCCCGTGCTCGTTCCCGTGCCCGTGCACCTTCCGCTGATGTCGCGCTGTCAATGGTGCTGGAGTTGTCCGTCCGTCTGATAATTGCCGGATTGCTATTGCCTGAATATTGTGTTTGCGGTGCCGGGTTCGCCTCAATTTATGCGTTTTAATCGCTCGCCAGTGCTGCCAACGCTGGCGTTTCTGGGAGAGCAGCCGCCGCTTTGTGTTTGAGTGCGAATATTGACACCCACACTCCACTCCGGCTCAGCCGGCTCTCCAGCACTCCAACGCGAGTACGGCGTTGAGTGAATTGTGAACGCAAGAGAGCGGGTCGAGCGGGTCGAGCGGTTTGAGCGGTTTGAGCGGGTCGAGCGGGTTGAGCGGTTTGGGTGGCGTGAAAGGTGGATTTATATTCAATATTGGATTTTCTTGGAGTGATAGCTTGGAAAACATTTTTGTTTTATTCTACCAACAAACTAGAGCTATGGAATCGGATATTTTGTTTTTGATTATTAGACTTGGATTATTTTGGACTGGGTGGAAAAAGTATCCCAGTAATAAACCAAAATAAATCCACACCTTGCATGCAATACACCTTGAGTGATTCGGTTTGGGTCTCTTGGGAATACGGAGCCCGTGTGGGAATTTGGTTTTGATAGAATTAACCCGCAGTCGTAAATTAATTGCGGCGAGCACTTTCTGATTGGTTTCGTACAGGCGGCGGCGGCGGCGGCAATGTTTCCAGCGGCAAGCGGCAAGCGGCCAGCGCCGTGTCGGCCGGATTTAGCCTTTTAATCGTGACTACTGGCCATAAATAACTGTCCCACAGTGTGGCGGTGGCTCAGAGATTCGCACACAAACGGCAGGCAGGCAGGCAGGCAGGCAGGCCGTACGACTGGGGACGGGGCTTTTCGCTCGCAAGCGCGCACGCTCTCGTTCGTTATCGTTCGGCAACCGGTTGGTGGCTCGATCCGAGAGACCCGTTCCAAACCGCTTCGTAGCCAGAACGCACCCGTTTCAGATGGATTTCGACCCGGTTGCTCAGCTGTTGCATCACCGTGGATAGCCAACCGAGTGCCGGCATATGCATATGCAGAATGTAAACAATCTTTACGGCTGATCAGTCTTTGATCAGTCGCAATATCGGTTGCAGTGCAATTCATCGAAAATTAATGCTAAAATGATTCATTAAATTATATGGAATTCTACTTATCTTTGTTTCACTTTTAATCCAATTTCTGGGCAATGGAATGGAGAACAATACAGACAATTTTTATGGGGCATGGGGAGAGAGTACAGATCATTCCGCACCCAAAATAGATAATTCCATCGAAAGAACTTTCTCTCCGTCTCTCTCTCTCTCTCTCTTTCCACGCTCTCTGCTTAAAAATCGCTGCCTACTTTTAGCCGGGGGGTCGTGTGAACGGCCCCCATGGCTGATGTGTGTGTGTGGATTGCTGATTATTGCTTTGGTAAATCACTCACAGGCCAGATAGACGGACAGCGCCAACCGGCGGCCGGTTCGCCCTGTCCGCTCTGCTCCCTGCTCCCTGCCCGGGTGCCCCACTGATTCACACCTCCGTAATTAGCGTAACTTATATATGGCTTCAATCTGCTCATCTGCCGGCGACATTAACAATCAGTTGTAGTGCAAATAAATCGAAAATAAACCCCAACTCACACGGAACAAAGCTGAGCGCGTCGCTGAATGCAAATAACAAGTGGAGCCGCTTACAATGGAGACTGCGGAATAATTGCTACCTCGCTGCAGCCAGTTGGCAAGCCATCAATGGCCCTCAATGTGGGCTTTGGGAAGGGCAACTTCAAGTGCGGAGAATTTCTTGCTTTGAATGCATCGGTAGACAAACTGAACAGCACTCATTCGATATCCAGTACAAAAATATCCCAGTACACCAGTTACATGAAAAATAGTTGATGCTAATCAGCCCACTTGCAGGGTACCCCTTTAGGGTATACTTTTACGCCACGAATATCGGGTTTGATCACTTGCGATCAGTTTGTGCCGATTGCATTGCGTCTGGCAGCATTCCAGCTACAGTCAGCTGTGCAAAGAATGAGCAGCAGTGGGGAATTCATATTCTCAGGGCGCTCGTATTGTTCGCTTCAACTGGTCTATGCACAAGCACCAACATGTCGTTCCAGTTGGCGCAATATTGCGTACATTTCGTTACCAATATTAAAAAAAGGGCGTGCAATATCTCCGCAATCATTTTGATCTACATATTTTGTGTCGCGAGGTGGGCTGGCACTTATGAGACTACCTAGACCATCGGGCATCATGTGATGGCACTGGAGAACGTGTTTCAAATTAACTGAATTTCAAGTTTTGTCACATGTGGATTGCTTGCCAAGTTACTATAATTAAAAGTCAATTAACGTTTTGGGTATTATTTTTGGGGGGAATTTTTCAGTGTAACTCATGCGCAAAGCGGCGAAGAGCGGCGAAGAGCGGCGAAGAGCGGCGGAGTGGGATCGGGAGTGGGAGCGGGAGCGGAGACGGTTTTGCTTTTAATGCGAACTTCGCTAACGATGATTGTTCATATCACAGCGGATCAAAACAGTTTTAGAGATTCAAATAAACACTCACGCTCTCCTCGTGCAGGGCATCTTGGGCCTGCATCTGATGACGCATGCGCAGGGCCTCCAGGTCCAGGGCATTGATGCCCGACGGCATGGATATGGAGTTGCGCCGCAGGCCGGGACCAAAGCTCGTGGACTGGTTGGGCGACGACGAGCTTGCCGTCACTTCTGCTTCCGTTTCGCGTTCGCGTTCGCGCTCGTTCGTGGCCCCGCTCGTGGACGACCCGCAGATATGGCAGATCCACATTACGCCGCTCGCTCAGCGAGGGCTTCCTTGGCGCCGTATTTGGCAGCAGTGCCTTCTGCTCCGGCTCATCCTCGTCGGCAAAGGCCAGGTCCAGGTACTCGCCGTTCAGCGCCTGCGCGGCCCCCGAAGGTGTCGTTGGCGTCGTTGGCGTCGTTGTCGTCGGCTGCGCCATTACGCGAACGCGGTCAAAAGGCGAATGAAAGCGGCTCGGAAAACAGCGAAACACCGAAACGAATCGCACAGAGAGTGCAGGGTGTGGGGCTGTGGGGCTGTGGGAGATTGAGAGAGCGGCGCTTTTGAGCTGGGCTCCGGGAAGAACGGTACGAACGGTAACGGGAGCAGGGTCGTCTTCGATTGCAATCGCTGTTTGCGTTTAATCGTCGCTTATCATCGGCCCAGCGATAATCCGCTTTCAACTCCCCGCCGTTCGGCCGACCGGCCAACCGGCCAACCGACCGGCGACGACGCGGTGGCTGTGTGTCGTGTCGTATTTATTCAGTTAATTAAATTCATTTTTTAGCCATAAACAAATTTACTGATCGCATTTGTGTGTTGTGGGCTCAGCTAATTAGCCATAGTCTCTCACTCTCCCCCTGCCGCCGCTCTCTCGGGAATTTTCGACCTCGTTTTGGCGGTGATAATAGCCGCATGGAAAACATTTAATCAACTGACAAAAAAACTCAAGAGCTAAACCCGCTCGTCTGCCGATCCAATCGATTCACTTAGTTGCTTTTTCAATAATTACATGTGTCCGCTGATAAGGCATTAGGCAAGGCAAACACCCGTCCGCACGGCCCGTCCCGTCCCGTCCCGACCCGAACCGATCCCACCCTTTACGGCCTGTGGGGACCGACGCGATGCGATGCGACGCGAAGCGTCGGGACAGAACAATAAAACTAATTCGCAATATTGTTTAACAAATGGCACTCATAAATTCTCTCAAAGTGGGTAAATATTTGACGATTGAGTTTTATTTATAACACAATCACCATACACTCCACACGGCAGAGCCCCAGGGGCAGGGCATGAGGAACATTTTAGGATGGGATGGTGGATTCATGTACAGTAAAATCAGCGCCAATGCACCAGAGATCTCTAATGTACAGACAAAACGAGAAGGAACGCGTGAGTCGCTTCTGTGCACGCGACTCTGCTTTTATACGAGACGGACGGACGGTCTATTGATGCTGATCAAGACCTCTGCGTTGCACACATCCACTTTTATCACAAATCTAATATACCGCTTAACTCTTTTTGAGTACGGGTATAAAAATATACCTTCAGTGATCAGCTCTCTTCTATATATTTCCGTATTGTAATCATATTGCTGTGTGCTTACTTTCTGAATTGATACCAACACAATTTTGATCAGGATTACTGCCATAAAAGTAATGGCTATGATAATAATGATGGCCAGCAAAAATTTGCATCTTCGTACCCCTCACTGATGTTCCACCATAGCCAGGGACAGCTGTACCAAGAGCAAAAGAGAAACAAACACCCACAAAACTAAAGCTTACTGCTGCAATTAGACAGAATCACAATTTCTCTGTGGCAATAAAGCGATAAAGCCAATAAGCAAAACAGAACGATGTGCATATATGTACGGTTATAAGCTGATAAGTTTCGCTGCTCTAGCCAGTACTAGATACTCTACACACTTGAGTACGCAAATGCTGTAGAACAGTGCACACCGAATTTTTTCAGTATTTTAGTTATGTATTTAAGCAGTGTTGCACGGAGGTTTATAATTGGGAAAACAACAGCTACCAATGGCACAAGTTCCCCAACAAATATTAAGCACCGTTTCCGTCTCCTGGGGAGGATATGAAAGTTCAAGCGGCGCCTTTATAGAGCATTCAATTCAAGATGGAGTCTGAATATAACCCATCTGCCTGACTGTACTGGATATACCCTTTACTTTAGAATTTTTTAGTAAATACCGCAACGTACTTTCCAGACGTCTCACTAAAAAGCCTAAAAAGGGAAGACTCAAAGGGTTCCATCCACTCGATCGCCATATCAGAGTCCTCGCATAATAAAATTCGAATAAAGCTAATATATACATATGTAAATACGAATGAAAATCCCCAAACACAATACGATATTGCAGTGTTGCTGAGCGTGTGGCAGCATGTGTCCAGCATGTGTGCGATGAGAGTGATGCAGATGCAGTGCTGGAGATGGACAATGAGCGATGCGCTGTCCAGATTGGATAAATCCATAAATCCTGTGGCGACGGCGCCGTCGTCTGGCGCCTTTTATCGTTCTATCCTCCTTTATCGACGCAATGTGGCCAAATCAGCTTTTTTACCCGTCAGATCTAGCTATTTTTACGGGAAAATAATGAAAAATAGCAGGCAGCGGGAATTCCAGTTTTTTTTTTTTTAATGTGGATTTTTTTAGAGCTTTCGATTCTTATTTGGGAAGAGAGATATATTTATGACACCTGATTGTGAAGCATGATACATTGCACTGGTGAATGCGCCCGTGCAACTACGCTACTTATTTCCATGCGCTTATTCTCTCTCTCTCTCTCTCAAGCACTCTTCCTCGTCCAGTGTGCGCCAATTGGCGGAGGGGAGGAAGATATAACGGCTGAGGCACAGATGTAGCGGAATTTAAATAAGCTACGGAACAAATTTAAACAATTAAAATATTATCCAGAATCGGGAATGGGAATTCGGACTTTTTTAGAAATGTATTTGACTCTTCTCGTTTTTTTTTAATTATGCCAGCGATTACATAAAAGTTATGAAAAATTGTTGGAATCATTAATAAAATTTTTTTTGTATGACTTTTTGTTCAGAAAGCTTCCTCGAAAATGGACTAGACAATATCCGTCAAGGCTTCTTCCACTTAGTTATTTTATATTATTGGAAATGTAAAAATAACATGATTGCCCCTTTGCTCTGCGCCTCTCAGCAATATCGTAATATTGGTGGCCCACAGAATTGATCATTGGAAACGTTTTGAAAAGGGAAAAATGCAATTTTTTTTATTATTCGTTCGATAAATTTGTTAATTTTTGTTCTAGCCTTACACTTAAACGTTTGATGGTTTCTCCCAGCTTCATTTTGTTGTTGTTTGTATTTTGTGTTTTTTTTTTTTGTTTTTGCTTTTTTCTTGTATTAAATGTGTAAGAAAACAGTAATAATTATTTTCATGTTTGATTCAAGGAATGGAATGTACTTTATAGCATATTTTATAATGTATAATATTCTGTTTTGCTCCCCTTCCCCTGAGAGATACCCCCGATGATCTCCGCTCTGTTGAACAAAAAACCAGGACAGGGCCAAATCAATGATAAAGTATTATTAATTATATTATATGGAATACACACAAATCTAAGCCGAACGTTTGCTACAGTACTCGTAAATGGCCAAAAAGACAAAAAAAAAAATATAATAATAATAATAATAATAAAAATAATCGTAATTGGAAATTCATATTATGATAGAACTATAAACTAAACATAATAAATACATTGTACAAGATACGATAATTATACGCGGACTGCACATTGAGAGATTAACGATTAACAGAGCAAAAAAAAAAAACATCGAGTGGAATTGTACTCAATTAAATAAGGTTGAAAATTAACCATAATAATCGTGTAAATTGTAAATATCACAAGCAGACGTCACTTGCATCGTTGATAAATGTGTATATATATATATATATATATGTGTGTGTGTGTATATGCATTCCTATACCTATACCTATGCGTGTGTGGGTATGTGTGGGTGTGTGTGTGTGTGAGTGGGTATGGGTGTGGGTGTGGGTGTGGGTGTGGTATTCCCCAGTACTAGCGAGCAAGGCTGTTCGCCAACAAATCGCTGATTACTAGTAGCAATAGTGGGTACCGGGTACGCCTCGTAGCTACGACCATCTACGGGTAAGTGGTGTTGTAGGTGGAGCATTCGCTATCCGCGGCACTGATGGGGAAGGGACTTGCGGTGTCTGTGCTAAAAGCTCTTTCTCTTCCGCATTCCCTTTCTTTCGTTTTCGTTTGTCTTCACACGCACATGCCGTTTGTGAGTCCGATTTTTGAGTTTCGTTTTGTGTTGATGTTGCCTTTGATCAATAACTATTAACTTTACCTTACAGTTAACTAACAGTTTCTATAGAAAGTTCTCGCTTGAGTACAATAATTTCAACATTACTCTTCTTTGCATTTCATGTTTGTTTTGTTTTGTTTTGCTTTGCTTTGTTTTGTTTTGTTTTGTTTTGCATTCGCTTTCGTTTCGATTTACTTAATTCATTAACTATTTAAATTTTAATGTGAATTTGAGTTTAAATTTGCATTTGCTTTTGCATTTACTTTGCCTGGCTTGGGTTTCTTCTTCTTCTTCACTTTACTTTTTTTTTCTATTTTCCAAAGTTTCATTCTCTCTCTTTGTTGAGTTGGTTCTACCGTACAAATAAATAAACTATCAATCAATGCTTGTCAATTTGTTTTGCTAATCGTTTATATATATATATATGTATATATATTTATATATATGTATGTTTATGTATATGTATGTATAGATATATGTATGTATGTAAATGTGTATGCATTGTATATATGTATGTAGATGTCGGTATATACTCTATATATACGATTTATATTCTGTGTACTATTAAAATTGACTTTTTACAATTTCTATATCTTTGCCACGAGCGCTCCCTTCTCCTTGGCCAAAGATTCAACAAAAACCGAAACAAAATGTATGGAACAAAAAAAAGATGCATTAACTTTACGCTGAGGTCGGCTTACTATATATATTCATATATATATATATATATATATATATCATTATGTATGTGTGTGTGTATGTGTTTTGCGTGTATATATTGTATATGAGAATCGTCGGTTCTTCTGCTTGATCTAAATTGGTGCCTTTTGCTCTATGTGCTAAGTGCCGAAAACATTTGAAACATTTTTGTTGCTGCTGTTAACATTTTGCATCTTCCATCCATCCATGCATATTCCTCCATGCATCCACCCATACATCTGTCCTCTCTCCATCTCATCATCATCATCATATCATCATCAATTTTAAGCCAAGGCGATTGCAACATGGCTAATCCATGTGAATTGTGGTTGGGTGGGGTGTTTGACAAATGCCAGCTGAATGTGGCTGAATCTGAATCGGAACACCGCTTGCATCTCGCAAGAATAGCGCAAAGAAACAAAATTACAATCAGAGAGAGAGAAAGGGAGAGAGTGAGTGAAAATGGGGAGGTGGTCGGCGTCCCTGAACTAACGAACAATATGCAATGCCTCGGCTCGACTGTTGATGATACTCTGGAGGGGATTGGGTTGCTTAATCTGTGGTTCCTGCCGCTGCTCCAGCTGCCGTTGCTCCAGCCGCTCCAAACGCCAATTCTAGTCGCCGCTGTCGTCCCATTTGCGCTCCTCCATGATCCGATCAAAGCAGTCCGCAAGGAATGCATGCTGCAATAAGCAAAATAGACTCTCGTCAGACACACACAACTCTCTCGGCACAGTTGAATGCCATTCAGTTCGCTTCAGAGCTCTCTCAGACACACTCCACACTCAGGCACTGCAAATTGTTTAGTACAATGGATGGGATCAAGGAGATGTTCCCAACGATTGCCTATTTGGCTTGGGAGGTGCATGGGAGAGCTTTGAAACGCACTGCTTGGGGCAGATTAGACGTACATATGGCGTGTAGACTTTGACCCAACGGGCTGGCTTATCTGGACGATTGTACTGAAAGCAAAATGTCATGGACTCCTCGTCGCTCTCGGAGCGCGTGATGCTGTCCCAGGTCAGCTCGACCATTTGCGCCTCCAGCGAGCCATCCTCGCGACAGGCGTGCAGGCGGAAACTCTTCATGCCTGCCCAACGGAACACAGAGAGACATTACAGTAGGGGAAAAGTGAAGAGATGGCAGGACGGCACACTCACCCACGGCGGGCACCACATGCCCCTCCTTGCGACTATCACATGAGCAGTGGGGGAACACAACGTCCCCGTAGCCGGGCAGGCTGCGGGCCAGGGCCAGATAGTCGCCAGCCTTCTTGGCATCCTGCAGGGCCTTCAGCTCGTAGAGGCGTCCGTCGGCGCGGATGTTGCCGCGATTCACCTCATCCACAGCCTGATAGAAGATGAAGCGTCCGGCCTGCTCGCCGTCTGGCAGCGTCAGCTCCTTGCCGACGGTGAAGAGCCACCGGCGCACACAGAGACACGTTGAGGAGGCCGTGCTGTAGTTCTGCACGTACAGCTGATGGGGGATCTCGTGCGGCTGCAGCTTCCGCTCGAAGTTGTACTCGACGATTTCGAACAGGTAGAAATACTGCTGCGTGTAGGCGGTGAGACTGGCGCGCTGCACCAGGATCTCCCAGACGACCTGGGCGCTGGACGACTTCTTCACCGAGACGGTGGTCACCTCGTGGTCGGGCAGCATCACCTTAATGTCCACCGGCGAGGCCGAGATGTCGTCCTCGGTGTCGGTGAGAAAGTCCTGCACAGCATCGCTCTCGGCTATCACTCGCACCGCGCACACCTTCTCCAGGTACTGCTCCAGGCCGCGTCGCCGCGTGTCCAGCTGCTGCTCGCTCAGCTGGAACGGCCACTTGCCGGGCAGCTTGGGGAAGCTGAAGCCGGAGAACTCCTTGCGCAGCAGCGAATGCAGGTTGGCGAACTCGCGATACCGCCGCGAGCACAGCTGCCGCCCGGCCATGTGTATGTTGAAGACAATGTAGCGCTCTCCGTTCCGGTTGACAATCCCATAGTCGGGTATGCTGCAAGCAGAAGGATCAGATGGTATTTTTGAGTGTCTTAGTGGTTGCTGATTTGCTGATTTGCTCACCTGATCGGCAACGATCGCTTGTCCGAGTAATCAATGTAGGAGTAGCCGCTCTGGTCCTCCTGCGGCTCCAGTCGATCGGCCTCCTGTGGATATACAAAATGCGAATTAGTGCTGTGCGGTAGCTGTGCAGGAGCAGACGTGTGAACTCACCTGCTGGGTCACCGATATCACCGTGAGGGTCAGGCAATCGCCGCCGGACTTGATCAGGTCCACGACCTGTTTGTGTGTGGCTCCCTCCACGCTGACGCCGTTGCTGTAAAAATAGCAAACAAAAAAACACACATAGAGGTGTAGATTAGTATCCATTGGAAATGGGGGAGACTGGGCTCCCTGCCACACCCACCGCTGGCAGCGCCTCTCCAGGGCACTCAGCTGTGCAAACTGAACGCAGTGGAAGGGCAGCATTTGAGTGCTGGGAGTGCTAGGAGCGATGAAGCGCTGGAGTGTAAGTGCTGATCAATTGCCACTAGCCAAGTGCCTGCAAAGCCATCGCCGGCAGATCAATTTAAAGAAAGAAAAAAACAGCCCAGAGAATTGAGTGACAGAGAGGCAAGTGGCAGTGGGCGGTCAGGCGGTCGGGCAGAGTGCTGCATACATACGTAATGGATGCATTGACATCAGTGGAGCACTGATAAGGCGAATGACTGGAGATAGTCGATTCGGGTCAAGTTGTTGCTGTGGCGTGGAGTGGCGCCCGTATCTATCTAGGATCGAGAGCTCCAATTGAACTTGAAGCTGCAGATAGTGGCCCCAAAAGAGCACCCAAGAGAGGCTAAGGAGGAGCGAGCAGGTGTTTCCCTCAATGTCGAAACGAAAGCATGAGGGATGGGGATTAGGGCCCAGTAGATTAAGCTCATAAAGGAAAGTACAGTCATTGCCTGGAATTGGTATCAAATGGAATGAATGGAAAATGTTGGTTGGGTAATGGGCGGCACAATGGGAATGCAACTGAATCAATCAACGAGAGAAGAACACCCAAGCCAACCCAACCCAACCCTACCTCCCTCCCTGCCTCCCCAGGCCCACTTGATTCCGTCAAATGAAACGCCTGCAATGATTGAAGCCGAATGGCGTGGCAGGCTGGAGGAGATGGCCTCTTAATCAGAGAGAAAATGTCAACAGTCGTCGCAGCACCACAGCACACAGCACTCAGCACCCGGCACTCGCTCACTCTCTTCCTATCTCTATCTCCCTCACTGAATTCCTGAGAGGAGCAAGAGGAGCGAGAGGAGCGAGAGGAGCTCTGCTCATCCTGAGAGGAGTCTTCTGCCGCCGCTCCGCGTCTTTCCGGTTTGCAATTTGCCGTCGAGCAACACAGATAAATAAATAAGTAAACAAGAGAGAGGAAAGCTGGCTGGCCATTGGTGTGTGTGTGTGTGTGTGTGTGTGTGTGTGTGTGTGTGTTTGTGTGGCCTAGTCGAAGCTTTTGATACCCTGGAGGTGATACAAATAATCTCACTCTTCTGAGCACACAGCAAACTTGAATATATTTATGCATTAAGTACTTCCTTTTGTTTGCTCAAACAACTTTAAAGCTAATTAAAGCCCAGCTATAACAAATTTTGTATTTTCTTTCCCCACTTTTTTTGTTGCCAACATGTGCTCTGGTTCATGATATCCTTGTGTCTCTCGCTCTCTCTCTCTCTCTCTCTTCTAGGGTATAATAAATCGCAGCACTGTTATCTCTGCCGACGGTGTCTGACGCACTCGGCATCGGCATGACTCACATTGCGACAGAGGGAGACAGACGTGGACAGAGACACAAGACATGCTGCCATACCATACCAAAGCATAATATGCAGGAAACAAAAGAGCAGGAGGGAAGCAGTGGGACGCGCAAGGAGGTGCGCAAGAGACAGTCACAAGCAGAGACTGAAATTGAGACGAAGTCGGAGGCCATCACCACACACACACACACACACACACACACACACACACATGCACACACAGGCACGCAGGGGTAAACCTGTTTACCACCGCGACACAACACAACACAACACAACAAAAAAGCTAGACAAAGGCAAGGTATGCTAATAAAAGGCAAGGCAAGGCAAGGCAAGGCAAGTATGGTACAACGGCGGGCATGGCATAATGTGTCTCTGAGCCAGTACCACCACTGCCCCTCCCGCTCTGCCCCTCTCCCACTCAATGAACACAAATGAAACTGAAACTGAAACCCGTTATGCCACAAATCAGAGGCAACTTTCTTGGCTTGTCTTACCTTACCGTGCGCATACCCTGTACGAAGGTGTGCTTATGTGTGTGCACTGCACAGCATGTGCCACACGTATTGCATGTACTATTTATATGCATTGGTATTGGGTATATTTATAGTTATTGTTAAATGCAAAATGACTTTTTCCTACTCCACCACTTAATTGTGTTTTACTGAGGCAAAATGCCGGCACAAAGAAATCTTTGCCATTTATTTAATTTCAATTAATTGCAACAATGTGTGCGTGTGCGTGTGTGTGTGCGTGTGTGTGGGAGTGCGAGGCAGGAGTGGAGCGCAAAAGAAACTGATACTGAAACAGGAACAGGAACAGGAACAGGAACAAAGCTTCACCCAATGGAACTCTCTCACAACAATTGCTCAAAGGTACTGCTCCTCACCATTTCCTCTCCCCACGAGAGTTACAATATTTGCTTGGCTGTATTTGTTATGGTGTTTTTAAGCCAAAAGTACACCTCACCTAACTGTCATGACACACCTTGGTACCTTGGGGTTCTGGAACACTTCACAGCAAGGTTCATGCGTGATTTGTGCACACTGAACCGCAGACCCTGGAATGGCATGCGAAGAAACATCTGGACAATCAGTGTAATTAGTGCCATTGGGTTTCCCATGGGACACACACAAACTGGGGCGGGAGAGGACGAGCAACAGGATTCAGTGGATTCAGTGGCCAAATCTAAGAATATATCGATTAGATGCGCCAACAGTTCCGATTGAAGATATAAAATCAATTTGGACTTGACCCTGAAGACCTCTCCTGACATCCCATATACTCGCAGCACATCTTAGGGCATACCACGCGGTGGGAAAGTCCGTAAGTGGCTCTAGGAAAATGCAAATTGGATTTTCTACAATATATATATATATTCAATTTGCACACATGTTTACCTTTCGCGATATACACACATTGTGGCGGTGGGGGGTGCTGGCCATAGCTGCGGTAATTTAATTGTTTAAGTTGAGCAAATCGAATAAATATTTGCAAGACCATTCCCCACACACCCCCCAGCCACCCAGCCAACACACTGAATAAATAAGAAATAGAAATATTCCTCGTCGTTTCCAATGTTTACACAATGATTTATTGCCAATGGCGAAGAAGCAATTTAAGCAAATTTCTCCATGGGAATATTAAGAGAGCTGGATCGATGGATGCTCACATCGAAAGTTAATTCTCCTTGGGGCAGGTGAAAATTGTTATCCCCAAATATAGCAAACCCCCACCCCATCCCCTGGGCCAGGGTCGAACCCTGTGAGCGAGCGAGAGCTTAACACTTTAATCCTCTGTCCGTGTGCTTCGTTTCCAGTTTCTGTTTGATGTTGGCTCTGGCTGTACCGAGTATCATAGCCTAGACCTTACACCTTACACCATTGCCATGCCCATTCCCATCCCTCAATTGTGTTTATTTCTGGCTTAGCCGGAACGAAACAAAACGAAACCCAAAAGGGAAACCAGAACTTGAAACCGCCACCGAACCAACCCACAACAGTTCCCACACACTGAGTCGCAGAGGCGGGAGGTGGCATGTACTAGGTCTCTCCGAAATGTGGGCCAGGAAAACAGCAACAGCAACAACAGCAACAACAACAACAAGCTCCTGTCCCCAAACCATCGAAACCTTCCATCCAGCCATCCAGTGACGCAAACATATTGATTATTGTTGGGGCATATGCCACAAAAACCACCAGCAACAGCAACAACAACAACAACCAGCCAGCCAGCCATTGACACAGAACTCAACCACAACACACAAATTCGTGGGCAGGAATTGAAGGGAAAACAAAGCAAAGCAAAGCTAAGCAAAGCAAGGCAGCAAGGGAACCCACAAATAGATTGCCACATACCAAATCGAATCTTGACTACTTCTTGGGCTGCTGGTTGCTGGTTGCCTCTTGATGGTTGATTGTTGATTGCTGGTGCCACCAACTCAATAACCGTATGCCAAGCCACACACAGGTGTGGTGTAGTAGAATAAACTTCCGGATGGCAAGGATTGCAATGTGCAAAGATCATAAAGGAGCAAGAGGAGCAGGTGGAGGTGGAGCTGTACTTGCACAACGAAAGGGGGAAAGGAATTTCTGTCTTTCCCCATAACAAATATCAGAATGCAATAGCATTATGCTGTTATGCTTGTGATTGGAATACAGAAATATTCCGAGTGTACCAAAGGTATGCAGATGGAGTTGATCTATGTGGGGGGATGTTCTGTGACGTCCGGGACTCGGGGCGAATGCATCACAGCACACGGCAAAGAAAGTGGAAACCAAACGAAACGAAAATAGTTCATAATCCCCATTGATTGTATCGCACCAACCCACCAATCCACCCACACCCCCACCACCACCCACAGCCAAAGCCAAAGCCAAAGCCCACCCCCCCAAGCACAATGTTAAGTGGGCCCAGGGAGGCGGGCAAGCAGTGCAGGCAGCCAGCCAGCCAGCCAGCAGTCAAGGTAAGTGAGGCGTCTCCTGGGTGCAACTGGGGTAGATGGTAACCAAGTGCACGAAGGGCACGGCACGGGCACGGGCACGAGCACAAAAGATGCAGATGGCAAAAATGGAAATCATTCTTGGGGTTCTCGGTCTCTTTAGGTCCTCCATTATGCTGAAGCTGCCATTCAGGGCCCATTCATGGGCAGTACAACGTCTTGAAAGGACATCATCGTTGGGGGCCAAACAAATGGATGAACTATTCGTAGCAGAGCTGCGTTCTGCGTGGCGTCTCTCCAGGATTGTAAGTTCCGAGCCAATTTGGCTCGTTAAATGAGCTACTCGAAGGAACTCTCGTGCCAAGGCAACGACATTGGGTGCTGCCCCAAGAACTATTGCTGGGTATACTGAGTCTTGCTTGGAATCAGTTGTC
Source organism: Drosophila tristis (assembly GCA_018150885.1). NCBI lineage: Eukaryota > Metazoa > Arthropoda > Insecta > Diptera > Drosophilidae > Drosophila > Drosophila tristis. Next base: position 1,823,233 of record JAECWT010000228.1, read on the forward strand.
CTGTGCATGTTGCAGCCTCTGATTTTATCCCCTTCGGTGCGAATCTTTCGAGCAGGGTTTGCACATAAATCTGGCAAGAGATTTACATTTATGTACGTGTCCTTGGGCCAACATGTCTTTGTCTACGCACTGAAGCCAGTGAAGAGTGCAGCACTCTAGTCTGCAGCTGCCTTATCAATACCTGAAACGTATCCCCCCCTATCGCCGACCAGAGCCTTATCCGGGAAAATCGCTTGGCGATGCCTCCTCCAACCGCTTGTAGCCCTGCAACCTGGAACCACGAACCACTTGAGTGGTCTAATCTTATCGAGGTGCAGGCCAAATCGCAGCGGTTCTTTGTCCGCCAATCTAGTCACGGAGTCGCTGTCGCTGTGCCTGAACGAGCTGCTTTAGACGATGGCAAACCACTGGATTGAGAAGAGGCAGCTGCTCCGGCGGCTGCTGCTGGTCGCCTTCGCTGCGCTGACTCTGGTGCTGGGCGCAGCCCAGGCTCTGGAGTGCTACAACTGCGACTCGGCCGAGGACTCGGAGTGCGCCACACGGCCCGGCCAGCAGCTGGAGGTGGAGGAGTGCGCGGCGGCCGGCGACGAGTGCGTCACCTCGATCACGGCGGGTCTAACGCGTCGCGGCTGCCTGGCCCGGCTCCATCCGAACGGCTACTGCGCGGAGCCCTGCGACCGGTGCAACACGAGCCTCTGCAACCGCCACGTGTTTCCCACGGACCGGCTGCGCTGCTACCAGTGCACCGGCGCGGACTGCATCGACGTGACGGCCAAGCCGCATCTGCTGCTGCCTTGTCCGTTCTACTGGGAGGGGGATCGCTGCTACACGAACGTCATCCACCTGTCCAACACGCAACGCGGCTGCGAGCACACCAACCTGCCCGCCACCTGTCCGCACGTCTGCCTCAAGTGCAACTACAACGGCTGCAACATGGAGCGCACCGTCACCGAGAGCCGCTGCCTGCAGTGCACCCACCAGCGGCTGTCCCCCAATCCCGACTGCCTGCGGCAGCAGCAGGCGCCGGCGGAGGGACAACAGCCGCAGCAGTGCGCCGTCGGCAACGGAACGGTGACGCAGTGCACCAACAAGGTGATGTACGGCCACCGCGAGGGCTGCTACACGCACCTCAACACCCAGACGGAGGTGATGCAGCGCGGCTGCTCCACCACCATGGGCTTCTTCCCCACCGGAGAGCTGAGCCAGTGCACCGGCGACTTGTGCAACGCCCAGTGCCGGGACATTGTCTGCGCCGTTTGCAACTCCACCAGCAATCCGGATTGCCGCTCGGGCCGTAATCTGCCCACGGAGAAGTGCGCCGATGGCACCGTGGCCTGCTATTCCTGCGAGCAAGGTTAGGGTGAGTGGGCAATTGGGGTCGGTCTGGGATTAATGTGTGCCCGAAATATACGACACAAAATTCGTTGCGTCAGAACTGTACATCTCTCCCTCTGTCTCTCTCTTTCTGTCTCTCTCTTTCTGTTGACCCTCCCTTCGCCTCTACGGCAGATACTGTCCTGCGACGTGGATGCGCCGATGGCGACTTCTCGCCCTCGGAAAGCGGCGGCGAGCAGTGCCAATTGTGCCGGAGCAGCGATGGATGCAACCGCTGGTCCGTCCGCAGCTGCTACCGCTGCAACTCGCAGGAGCAGGACGAGGATTGTGCGGCCATGACCCATCCGGCGGCGATGACCGTCAGCAATTGCACGGATGCGGTGGAGCTGTGCGTGAGCACGGTCGTCAGTCGCCTGGATCTGGTCTACACGGTGCGCGGCTGTGCGGGCGAGGTGCCCGAGTGCAGTGCCAACGATCCGTACTGTGTCCGCTGCAACGGCAGCCTGTGCAACGCCGCCCCCACCCTGTGGACCGCAGGGCGTACGGCCCCAACGGATGATCAGCGGAATTGGTGGTCTTTGGTCAAATATTTGTGGTCCAGGAAGCTCTGACAAGCGGAACATTGATTGCTCTTGAATAAAAATTATATGTGCGAAAATAAATGCAAATTTACATATGTACATATGTATGTGCAATCAGAAAGATTAACAATATAAATATGTGCATGGAGACGGGAGGCGGTTGTTTGTGCCGATTACTAGCTTACGGGCCACAAAAACCTCAAACCTCTGCAGCCGGCCACAACGGGGGCGGATGTTCGTGGAGAGTGGAGAGTGGAGAGAACGCCCCAAAGACACAGATTAACAAACGAGCCGCATAATGTCATGCTTCATGCATGAACCGAAATAACTTGAATTAAAATATATCTCCAGTATATTTTAATATTCTGGAAAAAGGCTTAGGCTTCGGCTTCGGCTTCAGGTTAGCGCTCGTTGGGAGTGAAATTGTGGATACACTCAAAGCCAGAGAGAGCGGGGAACAGCGGGAGCACCGTACTCTAGGCGAGAAAACAAACATTCTAAGCAGGCAGTCCAGGCATCCCAACGCGAGGCGAGCGTTTGCTTTCGATACCCTTCGATAGGGAGAGCGAGAGAGGGTAGAGAGGGTATGTTCATTCGCACTGTTCGATCAATCGAAACTGCCATTTGATTATAATCAACGTAAAACTGTTTCCAAAGTTAGACCGCAATCAGCGAGGGTATCAAAAGCTTCGGTTCGGACCTTTCATTCTTGTTTGCATTTTTGTTGGTGTTGTTGTTGGTGTTGTTGTTGTTGTTGCTGTTTGCGTTGCGCGCAGCTAGCCAAATTATAACGGCAGCTATTTCTCCTCCCTTTGCTCATGCTCCCGCTGCTGTGGTTGTTGTTGTTGTTGTTGTTGTTGCTGATAATGAAATGATGAACCACTGCAAATAGCAACAACACCGCCCCACAACAGCCACACAATAGACGTCGACGACGACGACGAGGAGGAGGAGGAGGACGCCGCCTCCTCTCTCGCTTTCAGTTGTCCCTGTCTCCTCGCCCCCCCCACATACTATGCTGTCTCTGTCTCTTTCTTTCGCTATGTGTCGTCTCCCCCCGCTACTACACACAATCTCTTTTTTTTTTTTTTGCAATGGGGAATATGTGTGAAAAATGTGGAAAATTTGCAAGTTTTCAGCGCGTGTGGATTTAGGGGGGCGTAGGTCGGGTAGTGTGAGAGTGTGAGCAGTGGGAGTGGAAGGAGCGCTGGGGCATGGAAAGGCGGCGGTGGACAGTGTGCTGATGATAATTAAGTTGTTGGTTGCGCGAATGTGTAACGAGACTTTTGTAAATTTATTAATTGAATTTCGTGTCGAAACGGGAGCACAGAGGAGGAGAAGAACAGCGGACAGGGCGACAATGACAATGACAACGACAACGACAAGCCACCCGCACCATGAACCACCATACAATAGAATTAAATGATTGATAGAATGGGAGTGGAATGGAACAACGTCATCTGCTGATAAGGAAAGCGAATATCAGAGCAGAGAGCAAAACCAAAATGTCAAAGATGCAAGACAAAGAGAGTGGGGGAGAGATGGCAGTGAGTGAAAGAGAGAACATTCCAAATGCTATGAGCGAACATTTTAATTAGCTTCTGTATGTGTGCGTGCATGTGCCTGTGTGTGTTTTTGTGTGGCATAATGTTATGCCATTGAAGAAGGCACACACCACCCACCCACACCCACACCCACACCCACACACAACAAAGAGATGCAGAAAACAAGAAATATGGATAGGGAGGTCGGGGGAAGGAAGATGTTGTAACGTAATTCAAAAGCCAGGGCCTGCTGCCCAATCGGCTTAAATTCCGGCAGCGCCTAAGCAGGGGCTGAGCACAAAGGGGGTACCGTTACCGGTGTACCCACCGGTACCACCCACCTCTAATAAATGTGAACAAATATGAATCTGCCGGTGAATAAGATTCCTGTAAAGCCTGCAGACTACACGGGCACATGGAAAAGTTCAGGAACAACCCTCTTATATTATATGGGTGGACGGACAACCCACCCAAAAAACAACTCACATACACATACATATGTACACACACACACACAAACGTTTATTGATATTCCCAGGCAGAGTGTGCTGACTCTCTCTCTCTCTCTCCTACTCAGCAACTCCCCTTCAAGCAGTGCTCCAAGCTAGAGTGGAATGGCAGGCCCAGACCAGGCCAGGCCAGGCCATTCCAGCCGCCTAGTGTGGGGAACGGGAACCCTCCTCTTGCACGCACACACACACACCAAACACACACATTTGTAATACTTACACCTCCAGTATGCGATCGCCCTTCTTGATGCCAGCCTTCTCGGCCGCTCCATTCTCGAGGACAGCGCTGACATGCTGCAGGGGAGCGTACAGTTCGCCATTGATGGAGCGCAATTGTCCGCCCTCGGACACCTGACCGCGTACATTGAAACCGAAGCCAGTTTCCGTCTTGTAAATGGTAACGACGCGCGGCCCATTGGCCGTGGTTATGACGTTGGCTGTAGCGGTGTTAGGGGGGATGCTGCTGCTGCCGTTATTCTCGCCAATAATGCTCATTGCGCCGGGTCGCCTCTTCCGCCTCGCCTCGTCTCGCCACACCACTCCACTCCTCTCCTCTAGCCTTGCCGTCGCTCAATCTTCTGCCACACACACACACCACACTCTCACTCTATCAATCGCGCTCTCTTGGCAATGTACTTGCTATTTAATTATTTTACACAATATCTTTTGCGGCAGTGATGTTGTAGTTGTTTTTGCGTAACTCTGATATTTCTGCAACTTCTTTTTGGCACAGCACACAAACATTCGCGCGCGCACACACACAGTCAGCAAGCACAGACACAGGCACAGACACCGCCACCGCAGCCACTTTTACTTTCCACTCCGCTCCACTCCACAACTCTTCGACGCTCCACTCTCCGCCAACCCAACTATCCACGCCACTATCCGTTCCACACACACACACACACAGGGCGCACACGGCAAGCGCAACTTTGGAAATGGTCTCGAAAAAAAAAATATTCACACCGCTTTCGGTTTTCCTGTGCTATTGTTGCTAGAATTTCTGCGGCATTTTGTGATTCGCATTTTTATCCGCACCCCGCACCACTTTCAGCACTTGATTTGAATTAGAGGTGTCAAACCATGGAGGGCACTAGCGATAGTATCGATGTACTGCTGCTAGCCTTTACTATCGATGGTTTTGAGACTATCATGATAGTATCGAGCTACAGTCATTGCGCTTTTGATATGTTTGGATTGGATCTAAAATACGAAGACAAATTTGTAAACAAATCGACAGGTGGCATCTAATTTTTACAATGGACAAGTTCCTAAAAGGTTGCAATGGTTTTTTAATAATTATTAGAGCTATCACGATAGTATCGAATGTTTTTTCAAAATATTCAACTTTGATATTCCTCGATTTTGATATTCCGTTTAATATTAATAGCTAGCTGGGACTCTCAGCCCTAAACAAATACTTTTATCCGATAGATACATAAATTTTGTACAAGATTGACAAGTTTTTAGAAGTCATTTTTTTAGATGAATTCCATATTAAGGTTCAAACAAAAACAACATAAAACGAATGTTTCGTCGTTTTGTGGCGCTGCCAGACTCGTGCAATTCGTAGTTGCTGCGGGCTGCCATACCGTGATATTTTGTGATATCAAATTCGTCAATTTTGATATTCAGTTTTATCCAATTCCTCAATGAATTTTGTTTAGGATTGGCTAGTTTTCAGAACTATTTTTCATTGGATTGTTTACATATAAGGTTACAAAAAAAGCGGCCAAAGCATAAAACGTAAATGTTGACTAAATGTGACGTCAGTGTTGCTGGTCAACCAAGTTTCTTTTATGCGTATGTACTTTTGTATACCTTATTTCTTTTAATTGATGCTAATTTTGTTGTTCCAAGCTCCATTGAAACATTATTTATGATTTTATCCTAGATTGACATGTTTTTTACCTATTAATGCATATGTTTTGTTTAATATATATACATTTATCCCGGTTCTGATACCTATTATTGGTACCCGTGAGCTACAAAATTTCGTTGATGTCTTTAAAAAAGAGACTGACTAGTTTCGGCATTAATTGGAGCCTAAAATTACAAACAATATCTCAAGTCCATAATATCCATTTTCCCAAGGTATTCAGACTTGTTGCTCATTTCGTGCCAAAGTTGCAGAACAATGCTGCTACTTCATTTCCCCATGTTGCTGAAATTATTCCCACACAAATTAATGTATGTTACGGGAACGTATGGAATGACGCAACAATGAATCTTCATTCCATACGCGTTCTCACACCACGGAAATGAGGGGAAAGTCACCACAAAAACGCTCTCTTCACCACTGAAAGAAAGCAAATTTTGAAAAACCACCACGATTTGAGAGCGAATAATATCGATATTTTTGTGCGCTAAATGAGTCATGGCGGTCATTTTCAAATGTACATATATGGAAAAATAAATATTTCACTTGATTTGTTTTGTCGAGTGTGACTGGAACCTCAGAAACCGAGAAAAAAAATAGCTTAGCCCCGCTCTATTTAATCAGATTAGTAACATTTACTCAATTATTTAATCAATAACAACAAAAATTGATAATTAATAATTATTTGAGCCCGATACTATCACGATAGTATCGATTGTTTTTTTCAAAACATTCAACGTTGATATTCCTCGATTTTGATATTGATATTGATAATGCTGCCTATTCATTTCTCTATGCTGCTGAAAAAATAAAATGTTCCTAACGGGAACGCGTTTGGAACGTGGCAACAATGATATACATTCATCAAAACACGGTTCCTTGTCCAACCTTGTCGATAGCCTCACAGTTGCAATTCTAGGTTTAATGTGACCAAATGCTGCAAGCACGTTTTTGTTATCGGCGCCAGATTCGAATGTATCTTCAAATATGTAAAGTGGCTCACAAACGTTTGCTTTCTAGCCCAACGGACAAAAATAAACTTTTCAAATTTAATTATGTAAAAATATCAATGTATTTCATAAAATAGTCCTAGATGAGCGACCACGACGAGACATGAAATAAATATATGTATATACTAATTAAAACGAGGACCACCTTCATGAGGATGGCATCACACAAATCGGAGAGAAGAAAAAAATTTTAAATGATATTACATATATGTATAAGAAACATTACAATTATTAGCGTCTGTTCACTGTTAATTTTACGCTCAATGACGAGAACTTAATTACTAAAATTGGTTTTCGGCTTAAGTTTAAATTATTAAATAAATACAATTCCGACTGAAAGTATTATGCGACGAAAAAAAAATATAAACGGATGTGATGTATGCGTGCGTGCGTGAGTGTGTGTGTGTGTGTGTGGTATTACAAAATATATATATATATATATAGATATATATCGGTTCGTTTACATGATGAATTTATTTAATAGCTAAAATATAATATTTGCACTCTGTATAATGAATATATAATATATCTCTCGTTTATATATATATATATATCAGATCTGTCTGTAGGTGTGTGTGTGTGTGTTTGTGTGGGTTTCAGAACTAATATTTCTCTATTTACAACAAAAACGACACTGATATATGGGCTGGTGGGTGGGTGGGAATGGGGAGAGTGTATGATAAATTTAGGCAGCTATTTGGCATTTCTCAAAATTTAACAATGAAAAAAAATTATATATATTATATATAAACTGTGTCCAAAGTGGTCAGAGGATTGCTGCGCCTCCTGCTCCTGCTGCTGCTGCTGCTGCTCCGCTCGCTGCTCTGCTGCCGCCTTAGTTCTGCTAATTATCAAGGTTTGTCTGTTGCTTGGGATTTGTACTTGCAATTGCTCCCGCTGTGTGCCCCGATCCGATCGAATCTCATCCGATCAGCGTCTGCGTGTTGTCGCCTGCTGCTGCTGCTGCGTTGCGGCGGTTCCTGCTGCTTGCTCCTGCTGATGTGCTCCACGATTGCGCACACTGTAGCAGCTGATGGGTGTCATCAGCATCCTGTGATTGGTGATGTGACTGCTACTGTTGCTGCTGCCGTTGCTGCTCTCCGTTCCGGTTGGCGCTCCTTTGGCCACCTGCTGCTGCTGCTGCTGGCGACTGCTGCGCAGGGACCAGCGTTTGTTCAGCTGCACAGCGGATGCGGCCATGGCCGCCGTGTAGGCCCGTGTGCCAATCGCCAGTGTGGGTACGACTATGTTGAGCTTTTTGGGCGAAGGCGGTGGTCGGGCAGAGATGGCACCAGCTCCATTGCACGAGGACTGCAGACGCGTCGGCTTGCTAAACGGTGATGCTGTGTTGGAGCTGCTGCCACTGCTGGCCCCACCACCCGGCATGGGGGCACTCAGTGTACTCCGGCGCAGGCTGCGTCGCTGTTCGCGCTCCTGTTGGGTGCGCTTGAGGCGCCGACTGGCGGCATTGCTCCCATTGCTGCTGCCACTGGCACTGGCAGGGCCGACGCTTGCTGTGCTGTTGGCTCCTCCCCTCCTCCTCCTCCTCCTCCTGCACTATCAACACGCGCAGTCGATGCCGCAGCTGTCGGCACATTCACGGCTGTGGCTCCCACACCCACAGTTGGGACATTTCTCGTCCTGAGCGTCCGTTTGGTCATGTCCATGCCACTGACACTGCAGCTGCGCAGCTGGCGCTTGCTAACAGCTCCTCCTCCACCGCTGATGGCCAGCGTCTGGCTGCGTCGAGTCATCATAATGGAGCTGCCGCTGCTGCTGCTGCGGCCGTTGCCGTTGCTGTTGCTCTTGATGCTGCTGGGCGCAGTATTGATGCTCCTGCGTGCAGCAATCACGACTGTAGAGGAGCTATTGCCCGCTCCTCCTGCTCCAGCAGCAATTGCTGCTGCTGCTGCTGCGCCGACTGCACTGGCTGCTGCTCCTGCGCCACCAGCTGCATCTCTGATGGCCGCCGCACTAAGGGACTTGTTCTTGCAGTGCTTGAACACCTGTCGCAGGCGCGTCTGCATGTGCTGGTGATTCTCATTGGGCACATTCCTATAGCGACGCATCTGGCGGATGCGCTGCGTTGCCACAGGCGATGTGGCTGCCATGGAGGAGGCTGATGGGGCAGCAGCAGCAGACAAATCACTGGCCAAAGCACTGGCGCGATCGAGGGCCTCGCCAATGCCCGGGGCGGCTGTCACTGGCATGCAGTCGACCTCCTGGAGTTTCTGGATCTGTTCGATGATATAATGGACGGCATGGGCATCTTCCTTGCGGATCTCGGCCACTGTTTCGCGGAGTTGCTGCATCGCTGGGGTGAGGCCTGCCTCCGAGGCCGATGTCGGGGTCGAGGGGAGGGTGGAGCTCACTTGATTGTCCTGAAGGGTGGGCGGGGATGGTGGTGGTGGTGGTGGTGACGACGACTCCTTCTCGTTTCCTCCCCCTCTTGAGGCTCTGTCTCCGTTGTTGTCTCCTTCAATGCTGCGCACGTCCAACTGCTGGCAAACATGAATTCCGTTTCGCTGCAACTGGAACTGGAACTAGAAGTGGAGCTGCTGGAGGTGGCCTCCATATGCTCGTGCTCGTGCTCCTGCTCCCGCAGCAGTTGTTGCTCCCTCTCGAGAGCCACCTGCTGCTCCTCGGCCCGCTCCTGTTGCAGCAAAGCATTCAATTCCAAGAGCTCCGATGGCTCTGGCTCCTTTGCTGGCTCCTCTTCCTGATGTGCCTGCTGCTCGACGTAATCGGACGGCGTCCAAGTCTCCTGTTCTTGCTCCTGCTCCTGTGGCTGGTGTGAGTGCACCTGATGCAGCTGCTCCCGACGCGTCTCCAGCTGTGTAAGAGAGTAGCCCTCCTGCTGCTGATAGTGCTGCTGCTCCTGTATGATCTCCTGCATGCTGCGATCATCCAGGGCAGCAGCAGCGGCCGCCTCCGCCTCGGCAGCAGCTGCCGCCGAACGGGAACGCGCCTCCTGCTCCTGTTCATTGAGCAGCGTATTGTACGACTCGGCGAAACTGTAATCGGAGCCCAAGGAGCACACACTGGAGCCATAGCTGCCGAAGCTGCTCTCCAAATGCTGCTCCAGATGATGCTCCAGCTCAGTTAGCTCTCTGCCTCCGCCTGCGCTATTGGATGAATTCGTAACAGACTGCCCATAAATGGCGGCGCGATCAATGTGGCTGCTCCCATTGGAATAGTGATGCAAGTGATGCTCCTGCTCCAGCATGACAACATCGCCTGCCTCCGCCTCCGCCTCCTGCTGCTGATGCTGCATCTGTTGTTCGATCAAGCCACGCCAGGGATATACCCCCGCGGTGTTGGACTTACGCCACATCTTGCGATGATTTTGCAGACTCCGCTTGAGGCGTTGGGCATCGTACGAGAAACGTGGCAGTCGCTGTTGCAGCGAAGCGGCAGCCGCAGCTGCATCCTCATCGCCTGCCTCCTCATCGTCGGCATGATCGATGGGTTCCCCATCGATATATTCGTCGGCATCCTCCTCCTGCTCCTCCTCGACGGCATAGTAATCAAAATTGCGAAACGGCTCTGGCGGCAAATGCCGCTTCGCCAAGGCACTGTACGGGGTGTCCAGAATGTAGTCCTCCTCCTCGATGCAGTGAGCATCTGGACAACTATTCTCGCTATCCATTGCACTGTCCTCGTCGTCCGCATCCAGCAGGGCATCCACATCCACCTCCACCTCCATATCGCTGGCATCCAATTCACGGCGCAAATCGATTTCTCTGCGTGACGGCGCCGGCGGCTGCACTGGGCAGGGGCTGGGCGATGGTACGGGCGAGGGCTCCTGGGAGGAGCCAGATGTCGTCGACGATGGCGTCAGTATCACAGTTACCACGGACGTATTGTCTGCACGCATTTTCTTGGATGCCCACGTTTTGAGGGCCCGATCGACCAGCGCCTTGCTGGGGTTCATCACGTCCTGCTCGTTGAGGATCTCCCCAATTAGATGCTGTTTGCGGACGGCATCCACTGCCTCCTGGGCCGTCACCACATTCCAGAGGCCATCGGTGCCAAAGATTAGACATCTGCGTGGATAAACATTAAAATTCAACATTCAATATTCGCCGTTCCAATTCGTGGCTGGCCGGGACTCACCTGAACATGTTTGGGTCAATTTTAACAACCTTAACGTCCGGATCCGGACTCACAACAAACTCCTTGCAGCGCGAATTGTAGCTCCAGAGATCGCCCAGAGAGCGGGCCACTGCCAGAAAGGGTATGTCATCGATAACAGTACGCCGTCGGATGGGACCACGATGCTGGGGATCTCTTGGCCGATTCCAGACCACACGCGGCACACCACTTTTGATGGCGACCATACCACCGGATCGCTGGATGCGTGACTTCTCCTCGTGCGACTCCGGTTTGTGGTCGGTCGTCAGCTGTTTGGCCCGCCACTGGCGTTCGTTTGGCTGCTGGTAGCCCAGCACAATGCCCGAATCGCCCACATGACCGATGTAGATCTTCTCGCGGCGCATAAAGGCCACCGTTGCCGTTGTGCCCGCTGTGCTCAGGTGTCCGTTGGCGGTGCGTGGCCATTTCTCTGCAGGAAATCAAAAAACAAACAAAATTGAATGAGGGGGTGTAAGAGTATTTGTTTGTTATTCCGGTCAGAGGGCATATGGTGGAAATGGGGACATTACATTTATTTTCCCCCTCTAGGTTTTCTCTTTTCTCTTGTCTCGTTGTTATTGTCTTTCGGTTTTTTGTTTTATTGTTTCTTTTCTTTAATGGCCGTTGCATTTTTTGAAACGCCTTCATGTGTCTATAGAGTGGTGCTGCTCTAACTCATTGGGAGCCAATGCATACCAACACTCGCAGCGGGGTTGCCATGCTTGCTGAGAGCTGACAGCCATATGGCAAGGCCTGTGGAATATTCCATTCCCGCTATGTCGCTGTGTATGTGTGTATGTCAGAGAGCGCGCCAGAAAAATACAAGCACGCACACATGTTTAGCGGATGGGTTTTTCTGTGTGTGTGGGCAGACAATAGAGATGAGCGCAAATGCGATTGTTGAGTCATCGTCGCACAGCACAGTTGCATAATTACTAGAGGTGGGCCAATGTTAGTATAATGAATTTAATTTGCGGATATCATATCCCCAAGATATGCCGGCAGCGTTGTGTCCTCATCGATTACCCATGTGCGTGACCTGACACGACACAATGACACATTCCGTGACTCAGGGCTGCCCATCTCTATTGCCCCTCTGCTTTGGTTTATAATTATCGTTGTTTTTCAGCTCGCGCCCTCTCTCTATCTCTCTTTCCACGGCCTTTGCCTGTTTTTTCTGTGTAATTATTTGTGTGTGTTGCTGCTGCTGCTGCTCTTACCTTGCTCCCGCCACATTGCAAAGTGCGTGGATATGTAGCCCTCGCGAATAGCTTTCAGCACATCCTCATCATTGTCCGACCAGAACTGCTTCTGCCTCACAATCTCCAGCATCAGGTGCTCCTTGGCGAAGAAGGCCGCCTCGGGCCCGCCATGACCATCATAGATGCCAAAGAAGGCGTACTCCAGCTCGTGGGTCAGCGGCGACTCCTGGTAGGCCACAGAGAACTGATCCTCCATGTATTTGCGTCCTCCCTGGCTGCATTGCCCCGTCACCCGCATATTGACGCCCAGGGTGGAGCTGGGTGTGGGCGAGGGTTCGATGCTGGGTGTGCTGTTGGGGCTTCTGCTGTCGCCAGTGCTGGCGTTGCTGCTGCTGCTGAGGACTTCGGTGCGGGGCGGCACAGCGGCTCTCGGTTTCCGTTGACGACTCTGTGTGCCACCGCCGCCGCGGGAACGGGCATCCATGTCCAAGGCTGCAGCGGTGCTGCGACAACGCAGTGTTTTGGTGGTGAACGAGGGCGGCGGCTTCGATGTGTGTGAATCCTCGGCAAATAAATCGAACTCCTCCTCCTGTGTGGTCTCCTGGTCAGTCGACAGACTGCCACATGCGGTGGCAGCCGCATCAGTTGCTAGTCCCGCCTCAACAGCACTCGTATCCAGTGTTGGTTGATGGATGCCGATGAGACGAGAACAACGACGGGCAGACGTAGACCCACACCCAGAGCCAGAGCCCTGTAACAGCGGGGGGCCTATTGCTGGCTGCTGCTGCTGCCGGTGACTGCCAGCGAGGCAGGGCGTGGTGGATGAGGGTGCATCCGTATAGTAGTTGATGATGTCGTACTCCAGCTCGGTTGTATTCACGACTGGTACATCCTCCGTGGCTACAGTGGGCACATCCTCAGTGGCTACAGTGGCCTGGGCTTTATGCCCTCCTATGGCAGCTATAGCTATGGGCCGCACCACTGACCGTTCGATGGCGGATTTGATGAGGCATCTGTTTGTTGTGGCGATGGCGCTGTTGATGCTGCTCCTTCTGTTGCTGCTGCTGGTACTTTGCAATGATGTCGTTGCAGTTGCAGATACAGATGTGGACGTTGCTCTTGTTGTTCGCACTGTCGTCGTCGACGCTTGCACGGTGGGCCACATTTTTGTTTATATTTTTGCGGCCAATGCGGGCTTCTTCTTCTTCCTCCTCCTGCTGAAGCTGATTCGTAGTTGTTGTTGTGTCCAGATGTTGTTGGAGTTGTTGCTGCTACTCAGCTAGTAGATGTCTTTCATCCGCAGTGTTGTAATTTCTGATGACATTTGCCACTAGACGACAACCGTAAAATAAAACGAGCCAGACCGATTGACTCTGCCAGCCAATACAAAGTCTGCTGTGCTGTTGCTGAGTGTTAAAACGAGACGCCTACTGTGTGCCTCGACATATACTATTTGCCTTTCCTTTTGCTCTGGGCGTGTGTGTTTGTCGGTTTGTTTGCCTTGCCCGCGTGTGTATGCGTGTGTTCCATCTATGTAGCTTTTAATTTGTACTGCCTGCCCATCGCCGCCAAATTGCTTTTCTGCTTCTTCTTATTCTTATTCCTCGAATCGAATCGAACATATACTTTTTGTTCAATTTAAAATTTGAATAATATAGCTGGGGATGGGAGATATACATACACCATATATCGGTATATTCTCTAGAATAGGAGTCAATGCCACCAGCTAAGGCAAACAGTTTTACCTTGGCGCTGGATGGGATAAGTATGGGGTTTCTATTCGATGTCTGTGATGTGATGGATAGTATAAAGAGCGCGCGCCGAAGATCCGAAACTCGTTTACACCGTATCTCTTCCTCTTCCTAAGTCGCATAGGTGCTGTTGTTGTTGCAGCGTCGTTTTCTATCGCTGCCGTTCTTGTTGTTTTCGATCATTTTCGTTCGCCCTCAGAGGTTTTGGATTTACACAATTTTTCAAGTAAGAGGCACGTATGCACACACACAAACGTACACACACAATAAAAAAAAACACACAGTGGAAGTGTCAACAACAAAAACAAAGACGAGAAACCAAATAGAAAGCAAGCGAACGAACAACCGAACGAACAGTATTTATGAGGTGGTGTATAATATAGCAGTATAGACGTACAGCACAGACGAGGACGGGAAAAAAACAACTGTAGTGACGCACGGGAAAATATCGATATCGGTGTCGTTTCAGAGTTGCCTTTCTTCGATAGCGCTACCATTTGCTACCCCTTGTTCGTGTCTCTGGTGACACTTTGGCTATGTTTTTATATATTTTAATTAAGTTTATTACATTTTTGTTCATACCAAATACAAAATATTGCTTTAACTTCTTTATTGTTCAGCTGCATGCGCAGTGTGACCGTATTTTCGGGCTGCTGGCAATTTTGAATTCGTAATTTTAGCGCCAATTAAAGTGACCTTATTTTCGAGAAAATACGATTGCCACCCGCCAATAGTTATTTTCGTATTCCATACCATTGCAACTAAATTTCGTTGTATTGCTCATTTAATTTCATCGACGTTTAATTATAATTAGTTATACAAATATTTAATTATCCACATTTAATTATTTTCCGCTGTAAAATAAATGCTCGTTGCCAAAATCTCCAAATCTGCAATGGACATGTCATCCAAATATGATAAGAGTTAAAATTAATACTTTCTTGACATTCTTTTAGTTATAACATTACCATCAAATAATTTACTAAACTTTTTATTTCTACGATTCAAAAATAATGTTATCATAACGGATCGTACGGTCTGCCGGCATGCAACCCTGCAGTCGTGCCGGCAAACCAGTGATGCGCAAATATTTAAGACCCGAAATCGACTGCCGATACCTTGTAATATTTACTAAATTTACATAGTAATTCGAGTATTTAAGCTGCCAATTAGGTTTCTTTGAAAGACTCTAATATTTCTGGCCCTACTAGCACAAAAAAACTTAACATTTACCCGAATCGACTTCTCAAACACGGGCATCACTGCTGCCAGACGCGGCCTGCCAAATGTCGTCTGCCAGATGCGGCCCAGTTCTGACCAATAGGAGCACAGCCCGACAACGTTATCGGAATTTTCGGCTCGTGCGGCTTCACAAACGCAGTGCACGTTCACTTTAACAATAATATTCGAACAGTCAAGGAGCTCAGTTGTGGCTTTTGCACCGGAAGAAGTGTCTCAATCAGTAAAACAAGGCGAACACGACGAGTGCGCTTAGCGGTAAACACAAAGCCTCACACATACCCCACATACATATATAGCGTTTTTTTTTGCGGCAAATTACAATTCAGGAAGTAAATCAGTTCTGTATATCGGTCGGGGCTATTTTTTTCCCGTGTTGAATTTGCATATATATATTTTTTTCTTGTTCGTTCTGAAGTGCCAAAACGCGGCGTGCTAAATTTCTTATTGCGTGCAAAATTGCTGGAAAAAGGAGCCTCACACATGCACAGAGCCATCTCGGCACACACACACACGCACATGCATTAGGGCAACCAAAAATGTAGTTTTTTTTTCCTGTCAACGTTTCTGTTCGTTTGGTCAATAGCATTCTTGTTTGTTCAAAAGTAGCTTTTTCGGTGACAGCTGTTCAAATTGTGTGATAAAATAATACAAAACGGAAGGAAGCCAGCTCTACTGTAATCATTGTTAACGATCGCGCGCGCAAATGCAATAAATTACAAATAATAATTCAGGTAAGTGCAATATTCTGCCCAAAAGGCAAGTGTGTGAGTGTTAGTGGGTGAGAATGTTCTCGGGTCTTGTTGCTGGGGGGAGGTATTGTGCAATATACGTGTATAATTATTGGGAACGCTGCATTGGGGCACTGCATTATGTACCCGTTTGGGCCCGTCGTTCGACCAAAAAAGCACGCCAAATTCCCATAGTGCGATGCGGTGCGGCGCGGCTTTGCACGGACACACACACACACACCCATGCAGAAACACGAGAGCTCCTGGCGTCGCAGTCGCGGCAACAGCAGAGCAGCGCAGTGGGAAAGAGATGAAAGACAGGTGGGCCACACTGCTGCAGTGTCAGTGTCTCTCCCTGTCGCAGTCAGCGTCGCTGCCTACGCACTGTGTGCGAATTTTTGGTTTTGGTTGGTTTATTTTTGTTGTTATTTCTTAATCGAAATTGAAACATGAAATGTTGTGCATAAATGATATAATAGTTGGAGAAGAGGCGTACAAAATCCAGTTTTCGCTTCAGTGACGTCAGCGCGGGCATTTCGGAAAAAGGTATACCACCGCCTTCAGTTCCGAGCTCTCCCCGCGACTTGTACAATTCTTTTGAATATTTCGCCTAATCCGATCTGTTGTCTGGCTAATTTATTCATAGAAGTCGGCTGCGCAGCAATTATGGTCGTCTGTGGTTTCCGTTTTGTGTTTTCTTGTTTGGAACTTTCCAGACCTTGTCCACACAAATTGTTGCCTCAAGATTGATATTTGGATAATTGCGTAGGAAGCGAGGGTATGGAGGGGGAGTGCAATTTATATAAAATTAGTCATTATAAAGAGTAGAGATGTACATATTACGTACATACATGACATTTGATTTACAAATTTGAAGGATCTCTGAAATAGATCAAGATATCATTTCTTCTTACTTCAATATTCCAGTATTCAGTTATTTTTTTCCATTGGTGCTACTGATAATATTTTCGACAATTTCATTGTTTTGTCCACTGGATGAAATATCAAGCATAAAGGACCCCTTTTCTGCGGTAAGGGAAATTCGAACTCTGCCTCTAATTAGCCAAAGGGGGCGGCCAGGACACTACTACTGTGGAGGCTGTTCATCAGGTAACAGAAAGCTGGTACACGGGGGGGAGTCTATGATGGTAATTTCCGACAGATCCGACATATTGGCGGGGCATTGGTGGGGCGCATGAGGATACCGCCACAAGTCGGTAGTGAATGATAGACAGAAAGTCCATTAAAAATTGCGAGTTTTCCCGCTTGCCGCCCGAATTGGCATCGCATTGCAAAAGTCTCTGTGGCCCCCGTACTCAAAGGTAGCAGACACACACAGAGACACGCATGTAAAAGCGGAGAATTCTATCACCTGACGGTGCGGCGGCCTCTCTCTCTCTCTATCGCTGTGTGTGTCTACTCAGCCTGCCATTTATAGCTTCATTTCTCCTGCGACACACACACACATATATAAGTAGTTTTGCGCTTAGATTTTTTTTTGTTATTTTGTACTGAAAACATAATTATGATATTTTGACCTTTTGTCCGACTATCCTCTGTGTGTATGACGGAGTGGGAAAGGGTTAAGAGGAAGGAGCATCAGTCCGTCTCCGTTCGTCCAACTGTAGGTGCAATTTCTAATTGACTTTCCAGGAGAACTCCAGAAGAGCCATTGATGTCTCTCTCTATCTCTGCCGCTATGCCCGGCAGCTGTCAGTCAGTCGTGCATACGTGAGTTACGTCTCCGTTTGAATCTGTATGTATGCGTGTGCCCACACCGAACTGATTGATATTTCTTGTTGCTTGTTCTCGTGATTTCTCTTCTTGAATTATTACCGGTTGGCATTTTGCATTTGTAACCGTTTCACTTTAACGCCCCCCTTCCCCTTCACTACCAAAGAGCACTCCAGTGTTACCTCTGCCTTCCCTTTCCCCATCCACACTATCTCTCTCTCTCCTCTGTGCATTTATTTTCTATTTTCTTTTAGTTTTTTGATTTTTCTTTGGCCAATAAGCAATGCCATGGGCGCGCGCAAAAGTATGCTACAACAACAAAATGAGCATCGAGGTCCAGTTTCTCAGTGGAATGAAAGTATGGTGTGGAGAGGGGAGGAGAAGGGGTTTAATGTGAGTCCGTGGATTGAGCCTTGAATTTGAATTAGTTGTTGTGCGCTTCTCCTCCCTTGCCTGCTTGCTTGCGCGTCCTTGGTTAACGGTTATGGCCACACTCAACTAGCTGTGTGCGTTAAAGGGAGATGGCTAGCTGGCTTCAAGGCCATGCGATGTTGCTGCTGCTGGGATGCTGAATGCTGCCACTGCGATTGCTGCTGCTGCTGCTGCTGACGGCTGCCACAGTAGCTCTTGCGCTTTGGCAACTCTCTCCCGAATCTCATTTCCTCTCTTGCGTTGCAGTTTTGCAAACTAATTGGCTGCATGTGTGGGTTGGGTGCGCTGTGGTCTGGGTCTGGGTGGGTATGAGTGTGACGTCCATCCAGCTCTGATATTTGATTTGCAATACTCCTTGTACCTACGTACCTACGTCTGGCTCTGTTGCTTGTTCTATAATTAAGTTTTGAGGCCTGGGCTGATGGATGCCTGATGAGTGGGGCGCCGACCCTCCCCCGCCCCACCGTCACCCATAAAAGTATGCAGCAGCAGCCTCCAATGCGCCTGCGTTTGTGTGTGGGAGGTGTGTGTGTGTTGGCTGGTGTTTGTGTGTGTGGGTTGGTGTTGGTGTTGGTGCAGCGCCTAACACGATTATAAGCCGCATTTTTAATTACATTCCCCCTTCTTAGGTATATGTACATGTATATGAAATGTGCAACAAGATGTTAATTATTTTTCTCCTTCTCTCTCCTCTCTCCCCCACAGTGGTGCTTATCCTGTCTCTCTTTCGTTACAGTTACCGACGGATACAGCAGCAATAATAAGGCAGCTAAATAGCAATCACAATTAAAGCGTAAAAGAAACAAACAACAAAAGCCACAAAATGTCTGACCGAAAGGCTGTCATCAAAAATGCTGACATGAGCGAGGAGATGCAGCAGGATGCTGTCGACTGTGCGACACAGGCCCTGGAGAAGTACAACATTGAGAAGGTGAGTGGGGAGGGGGCATTAAGAGGGAAGAAGAAGAGGTGTTTGGTTGGGGGTTTGGTTGGGCTGTGGGCAGGGTTGTGGGCAGGGTTGCGAGACCAACAGGTAGGTGTGCTGTGCTGCAAGCGTAGCATAGCGGGGTATTAGCGGGGATTTGTTGTGCTGCTGCTTGGTGCTGCTGCTTGCCCTGTGGCAAGCTTTGGTTGCAAGTGCATACAGGCAGGCGCCAATTATCTCGGATTTACTTTAGTGCGGCGACTTGTTCCACAAGAGCCCTAACGAGTGGTTTTCACTCTGTGTGTTTTCGTTGAGGGATTTTATATTTTATGATGGCAATTTCAAAGATTGTTGTTTTCGTTGTGCTGTGCGGAGCGGGGAGGGGCAAAAGGGGGTAGTAAAAATATGAATATCAAAAGCAAATTCCCTTAAATCCCCAGATGGCCATCCATTCATTAAAATGTCCATTTAAATAAAGCTAAAAAAACGGGAAGGGATTTTCGATGTTCAAAAAAGGTAATTGACGGGGAATTCTTATTTTTCAAGTAAAATATTAATTTAATATCGAACAAAAAGCAGCACAGATATTTTTGCTTAATTTTATATTAAGAGATTCTTAATTCAGGAAGATGATATTCCAATTCCCTTTTGAAAAGGCCCAAAAAAGAAAGAGCCTACAATTTCCCCACATTTCCGAATTAAGGGAAAACCAAGGCTACGATGGAATGATCCTTTTAATAAAAACTGTTAAGCTTTAATTTAAAAAAATTTAGTTTAATTGCCTTGACTCTTTGAAGGATGTGCACACAACTGAATTTAAGAAGCAAAATTCCCAAGACTCTGTCCCTCAAAGAAAAGGATAATTCCCATGATTCATCTAAACGAAAATAAAAATTGTCGTGACTCATTTTAAGGAAGAAAATTCCCATGACTGTCCCTTGAGCAAAAGATAAATTCCCTTGACTATAGTAATGCGAGAGGGGAAATTACTGACCATCGTTAACGGTTGTCTAATTCACGGACGGAATGACAAACAAGCGAGAAAGAGTAGGGGGAAGAGGGCGAGAAGTACAACACTAATAAGCTCTTGATTTAGTCTTTGAATAAAAATACAAAAACAATAACAACAACAACAGCAGCAACAGTAACAAAATCTGCAAAACAATGTCAACAACGACAGCAGAGGAGTCGAAGAAATTGAATAATCAATAGGGTACGTGGTACGTGAGTGCGAGGGGGGGCAAGCACGGACACACACACACACACGCATCAAGACGTGCTCTGGTCAAAGTGTTTGTGTTTTCGTGTGGGTCAGTGGGCGAGCAAGAGGAGCAAGGAGGAAGGAGCACGAGCAGCAGCAGAAGCGGGTGCAGGATCAGGGGGAATGGCCATCAACTAACGGTGCCTTTGTCAATGCCAATGACAGAAGACAGTCACAACCGGCCAACGGTCACACAGCGGGCGAGCGACAGCGGCAAAGGAGGCGGAAAGGTCCTTGAAAGACAAAACGCAAAAGTAAACTTGAAATCACAGCGGAAGTGGCAAAATAGTGGGTAGAGAATAAGTGGGTGGGACGGGGATAGTGGGGTAGTCGGTAAATGTGAGGGGTGGAAGGGATGGAAGGGGGGTAATGATAGATAATAATGGTTAAAGGGGAGGGGGCAACAGTAAAGAGGAAGTGAAATGCAGAGAGCGGGAGAGAGAACTGCTAATTGAGCAGTAAAAACCGTAATACGAATACGTACTCTACCGCTCCGCTCCCACTGCCTCCTCCCCGTTTTGCCACCCTCCACCCTCTCCTCACTTATTGGGACTGATATTGGGTACACCCACGCAGGTGTTTTTCACACAGCTCCCGCCCCCTATTTTGCGCCTACCTCTTGTTGCTATAAATAAAATATATGCCATACATACACACACACACACACATACACAATCACACGATTGATTGCCCTTTATTGCCGTCCTTTTCCATCGCACTAGCTTTGGGCTTCGTTGTGGCTCGGGCTCGAGCTCGGGCTCTGGCTCCTGGCTCCTGGCACGGCTGGGGGGCATGGCACTCCTCTACCAGCTCTCCTCTGCCCATGTACTGCCCTGCCTCTCTCGCTCCATCTGTCTTTCTCTCTCCACCTATGCACGGTCTGTAGCTTTTGCTACTCTATGATTCTATCAGTACTTCTTTTTGTTTCTTTAAATTTCTTGCATTTGAACTCTTTCTACTTGTTCCATTCTGCTACTCTTTCTCCTCTACTCCTCTACTCCTCCTCCGTCTGCTCTGCTCTGCCTTCTCCTCCCGGTCTTTCATTTCATAATAAGTTTGCCATTATTCTGTGTCTGGCTCTCTGTTTCCAAGAGTGTGTTTGTGTTTGTGTGTGCGTCTGTGTATCTATGTTTGTTTTTCTACGGTAATTAAATATGGATTTCTGTTCTTTGCGGAACACAAACTTAATTGATTCGATTAAAATTGAAAAATTATACAAAACAAAACGAAACAAAGAGACACGAAAGGAAAGGAAAGGCAAACAAAGGCAAAAGAGTGAAAGATGGCAACACCTTTTAACCTTTGCACCACCGAAAAATGTTCTCCGCCATTATAGTGGGGGAACGTCCTTTTTCTTATTTTATACAGCAACCTTGAGCTCTTTTTGCTACCCTGTGGGAGACTGTAGACGAAAAAGAAAGCATACATAATTATACAGATTTTAGAGCATTTATACCCGCTCAATCCTCAAGCTATAACCAACTGGCTTTAAACAGATATTTGCTGTTGCAACATTAATTACTTGAGTGTCGAAATAGGAGGAACAATCTTCGTGGAAACGGATCTTAATGAAGGAAATTTCACTCTTTGGGAAATTATTCAAAAGGAACTTGTTAAAGCCCCAGAAATCAAATGCACGGACTCCTTTCGATCGGATCGATATGCATAAATATGTGCATATGTATCACCTGGTTACGGGGGCAGGTCTTGCACCTTCTCCGCTTCCGCTTTTGCCACCCCCTCATTCACTCATTCATAGAGCAGCAGGTAATGCTCCTCCGAAACTGATTATAACTTCAGAAATTTCTCTCCCACATCGACTGAGAGGAATACACACAATTTTTGGTATCCATTAGATACGCAACTAATACTACCGCTCACAGTGGGGAGAGGGCACACAAGGGTTAAGCTTCTTCTAGCCAATGTTTTTTTTTGTTTTTTTTTTTTTTGCTGGCATTTTGCTTGCTGTTTTTGATATTTTTAGGGGCAAAAAAGCGGCTGTGGCGGCGGCATCAACCTTTCGAGCAGCTTAAATATCGTATCCATTGGCATTATGCTTGTGTATCTGGGTGCGTGTCTCTGTATGTGTGTGCGAGCGCCTTGACTGTGGCAGCGATTTAAAGGCAAAGCCCTAAAATAAGCCAACAGGAGGGCCAACAGCAAGAGCAGCAGCAGCAGCAAAAAAAAGTCTTGAATTTCCATTATTCTGCGTCAAGTTTTAAAAATAAATTTAATTAGGTTTTTTGTGTGTCCGCCTCCGCTCTCCCATTTTGCTTACCCTCCACCCACCCTCCACACTCCCTCTCTTTTTCTATCTGCCTATATCTTCTTCCTCTTTGTATGATGTTATCCTTTCATTAGTTTTTATGTGCCACACAAAAAGCCGCAGAGCTGCCGTAGTCACTGCCGCGAATGCAAACAAATGGCCAAACATTTTATTACAGTATATTTCTACGCTCCTTCCCTACCCTCCCCCTCCCCCAAATATTGTAGTTTTGGCCCCGATTGTTTTTTACGTGGCCAAAAATGTTTAATCAATATGCGGACAGAAAATGGAATATTCGCATGTATGTAAATATTGAAGAAGTACCCATCAGATACACAGGCAACACAACAGATACATATATTCACATTGATTGACACACATTCCTCGTTTCGATTGCTCTGAATTGAGTGGTTCGGTCAGGGCAGGGCGGGGGGCTAATGCACCGTTCAACGATCCCCCACACTAACAATTCCTTTGTTTATTCTGAATGTTTTCTTTCGCTCATAGCAGATAGGGAGAGAGAGAGAGAGAGCTTTAAGGATCATATTTCAATGGAAATGTACCTACTTTTATTTGCTCTGCTCAAACAAGCGAATTAATGGGATTTAAGCGTACAAAAATATCAATTAGTAAAAAATTTGTGCCTGATAATTCCTATCACATCGAAATGTGTGTGTGTCCTTTCGCTTATGGGACATTTGTTTTCCTTTGATTATGGTGCACATGTAGATATATTCGTTCGCAAACGAAGAATAATCGTTGGTCTCATCTCTCTCGCTTTCTTGCGAAAGTATTTCACCAGATTGAAATATGTCCTAACAAAAATTGCCATAGAAAAGGTCTAGTTGGTGGGGGTATATCAATACGTCCCCCTGCCAGGTAACACATGTCCAAAATAGCAAATGGTTCATTATTATTCACAAAATGAAACTCCTTCGCGAATGCCGTGCCCCCTGCCACCTCACCTTCCTTCCTTGTGCTGTTGTTGGGTTGTGTGTCAAAATGTTGAGTTGCCAAAACAAAAAATTCCATGGCATTGCTAAGGGATAGGAATATGGGATGGGGATGGGTATGGTCTGGTCTGGTCTGAAGTTTGAGTTGCAGCTCGTGAGGTGGGGGGATGTGTGTGCCTCAAACCAAAATTGAATATCAAACAATCAACTTTATATTGTCGTCTGACACGACATGCGGCGGCGGGGCACACGCACAGCAAACAGAAAACAAAAGAAAAAACAAAAAAAACAAACGGACACCAAAATGAATGGAATGACTCTATAGGCGATCGTAATGGCAAACGTCTTGATGGATAGGAGAAATGGAAAAGATAATTCTTAAATAAAAGAATAGAGAAGGTATAGAAGAGAATGGAAGGATGAAAGAATAAAAGAAAGGGAACGGAAGGGAAGGGAGCTAATGTGGAGCTCAACAAAATCAAAAATCAAATCAAATTGTAGCTACATTTTCGAAGTATTTTTTGTTATTTTTGGCCTGTTTTTGTTTATATTTGGTCTTGTAGGTTACGGGGTTAAGTTTATGACTGCACGCACACCCCTACGTCCACCCCTTCCAAAAACCTCCTGCCCGCCCCAAAAGGTGACCCAATCCAATTCAGTCCACGCCCACGCCCCTGCCCCTGCCGCCACTCCTGCCACATAATCAACAAATCCTTGGCAGCGCAACCGAAAAACTATGCTAGAGAGGAAAGTTTTATTTGGGGATTTTCCACATTCAGGAGAGTTTCAGGAGTGTTTCTTTTGGGGTTAGGGAGTGAGGAGCTGGAGGAGTTGGAAACACCTCCTAACTTTTCATTTCATCTTCTTTATCAATGTAAAATTGCCCTTTTCCACGCACGCTCCTCCCCCCTCCACAGGTGGCCATATTTATGTGGACGCCAGTGTGCTGCAGTGGCTCTCTCGCGCTCCATGCGTGGGATGCTGTCTATGTGTATGTGTGTGTGTGTGTGTGTGAGTGGGTGTTTTGCGGAACCCTGGCTTTTACGCCGCCCACCCAAATGCAACTCTGGCAATGACCTTTCGCATTTGCAAGAGACAAAAAACATAACTGCAACGCAGAGGGGGCTGCAGACGCAGACCATCCATGCGATGTTCATCCTTCCGTTCTGCTGCAATACGCAGTAATTTCCATCCTGCCGCCGCCGCCGCATGCCGCATGGCTGCATCCTGCATAGCCCCAGATTCTTCCTGCTGTCTCTCCTGCCTTTCCCCATCCTTGCTTCTCCTTCTGTCGCTCTTACGCCTCCGCTTGGCGTTGCAGTCTCTCCCCATCTCTCTCTCTCTTTGTTTTCTGCAGTGGCTCTGAAACTGTTGCTCTAATTGCTTAATTCTTTGACCCACAAACAAAAACGCAACAATCCATAACGTAACTCATTAGCAAACAAGAACTTTTGCCTCCTCTTGTTACCTCCTTCTCGAATTCTCCTGCGGGGCCAAGACCAAGAATTTTCGCCTGTTTTGAGGTCACATTTTCGGGTGTCGACGGGTTGTCCTAGTGACAGACGACGACGATGACGACTGTCGCGTGGAAAGGGAAATGTTAGTGGCAGTGGCTGAATTGTGGCATGTTGTGGCGAGTGTGTTTGTGTGTGTGTGTGCGGCAGGGCATTTTATTGAGTTTGCCGCTAGCTTACTGCTACCGCTTTTCCCCGCTGCTGCTGCTGCTAATTCTCAAACATTTAGCAGGTTACTTGTGTATCGCTTGTTTCTGTCGGTTTTTCGTGTAGCTTTCGGTTCTTTTTTTTTGTTTTTTTGATATATTTTGTTTGACAGCAGTTTTCGTGGGTAAACGATTTTTCAATCAGAAAGCATACAAAATTACCTTTACACGATTTATGGAACTTTAAGTGAAATTATAAAAGATTTTTATTGAGGAATATTTTTAATAACAATTCAAATTATATGGCAAGAATATTGCTCAATGACTGTTTGAAAAAGATCTCTCACTGATGGCATTTTATTTCGTCGGATATCTCACCGCCAGTGAGACTTTTAGCTTTTAAAAATATCCCCAGTACTCCCCAGCCCTTCCCTCCTGCCATGATGTCAAGAACCGCGTGCGCGTGCCTCGACTTTGCCTTGCAAAATATCCAAACGAATTGAGGGGAAAACGCGGGGGATTTTTCCGACAACTAAAACCTTATTATTGGAATCAGCTCTTATCTAAATCTCTCTTTGTTTTTTGTGTTGCAGGACATTGCCGCCTACATCAAGAAGGAATTCGACAAGAAATACAATCCAACATGGCATTGCATTGTGGGCCGCAACTTTGGATCGTATGTGACACACGAGACGCGCCATTTCATTTATTTCTATTTGGGCCAGGTGGCCATACTACTGTTTAAGAGCGGTTAAAGTATTGTCGAGTCGGATGCGGTGGTGGTCGGGAGGCTGATGGCCGAGCAGCAGCTGTTGCAGCACCAACAACAACATACAAATACACAGCATACACAACATCAACACCAGCAACAGCAGCATCCATCAGTGGAAGATGAACAACAACAACAGCAACAACAACAAGAACAACACAACAATCAACAGAAACAACATCAACAGGAGCAACATGCCCAACCAGATGGTGTGGATTCACAACAGAAGGTGGAAGAGGAGCAACAAGAACAGCTAAAGGATGTGGAAATGATGCATCAACAACAGGCGGATGATGAAGACACCAAACAACAACAACACACGGATCAACAATTGGAGACGGATATGGAACTAGATCTGGACCTGGACTTTGATCAGGAGGATATGGAGGATATGGAATACGAGGATGAGCCAGATGTCGAAGTCGATGTGGATGTCGATGCGGATGAAGAGGTGGGCAACGACAACGAGGAAGAGATTGAGGAAGAGGAGGAGGATGAAGACACAGACGATGGCACCATTGTCGAGGACAGTGATGCCACCAGTTGCAGCAGTTGTCGTCGCGCCGAATTGGAGGAGCAGCTTCAACAGCAGCAGGAGGATGAGGAGCTATATCAACAACAACAACAGCAACAACAACAACAACAGCAACAACAACAGCAACAACAACAACAGCAGCAGCAGCAGCAGGGGAAAGTGGTGGCGGTACCTGCAGCTGTGGCTCCACCTCCTGTAGCACCTGTTCAGGATCTGCCACAGGAAGAGAACGACGACAGCGATGAAGACGAGGATCTGGATGTGGATGTGGGTGTCGATGTTGATGTCGACCTGCCATCTGTAGATGGTGCCTAGATCCTATCCAAAATAAGATGGTTCTGGTTCCAAATACGCAAATAAATCTCCAAAACGCACACACACACACACACATACACATGCACATGCACATGCGCACGCGCAGTAGCAGAAACACCAACAGAATGTTCGTCCGTGTGGCGGGGTGCCAATACCCATACGAAATACCCAATTTCGGTGCTTTGGTATTTCAATCATTTATTGATTGATCTGATCACACACACTAATCACAGACACAGACACACTGAGATACACGCATCCAAAAGTTTGGACAAAACAAAATGTGTTTCTGCAACACGAATACACGCACCCAAAATACACCGCTAGATAGATCCGATTTTATATATATATATATAATATAAATATAGATCGAAGATCGTAGTAGGACCAACGCCGTTTTATCATCAATTTAATAGATCATTATTTCCCCATCCGACAGCAACAACCACCAAAAACGACACATGAACGATATATTATACACTCATGCATTTTCCCCTATTATTATGTATTTGAGAATTGTTTTATTGATTGATAGATATGATGTATTAAAACGAACACACACACACCCGCGACATTTATTGATTGATCTGATATGATGAACACAGACACAAGAAAAAAAAAACCCACAAACATTGATGCATTGTTTTTGTTTCTTTTTTTTTATTGTTAAAGACATGAAAATTATGTGGAACAACCTCCAATCACGATTAAAAATAATGTTGAACTTGAATGAAAAAATTGGCATTCTTTTTATTTTTTGCACACAGCCCGCCCCTCCCTCCCACACACAGCGCTTTCCCCCCTTTAGCTATAATTTCGCCCCCTTCAATCCAAAAAGGAGAAGATGACGAATCGTTGGCAGGCAGCAGCATGCAGCAAATGGAAAGTACCATAAAAAAATAATGATAAACGAGAAAAAGATAACAAGAGGACACTGAACAGAACAGAACAGAGAACACACAGACAGACAGACACACATACAGAACATTCAAGTACAGTTAACACAAACCACCACTACACCCGATTTTACAGCAGCAATCGCCGCGCTAAGCAGAGGATAAAAACCAAACGAGACCCTAGCTACAAATACAAGATGGACAACAACTTGAGTAAATGAAAAAATTGTAATTGCAAATAATTGTAAACGATATTGAATTGAAGCCGCAGAATATTAATCATCATTTCTCATGTTCTCATTTATTTACTAAATGTATTGTAATGTGGATAAAACAAAAAGAAACAGAAGAAGAAATAATGAAAACAAATGACAGAACCACACACACACACATTTTGTGCATCAAAAACCAAAACCAACCAAAAACGAAACAACTTAATAGATATTTATGCATATATTATATATAGATGTATTGTATTTGTATATTTCATTGCTTTTGAGCCCCCGAAATTGCGAAAATGTTCCACACAACAAAATGGAGCATTGGAGAGGCGAGAGGCATTGGTACAGCATATAGGATATGATATGGTCCATCCACAGAAACAGAAAGGAAACAGATTTTTGGGCAGAAACAAGTAAAGAAACAGGAAAAGGAGTGGCAAAAACAGAAAGAAAAAAAAACGGGGAACACAGCCCAAGCAAAATATATATTGTAATTATTCTCTTGTCGTTTACATAAATGTGTGCTATATACGTTACATATACTTCCAATTGGATTTATGTTGTCGGAGGAACAGCAAAAAGAAGCAAAGTAAAATACAACAAAAAAAATATTAAAAAAAATACCACATGCAATTTAAACCAAAACCAAAATGAGGGAATAGGCAAATATGTGTGAAGAGGAGAGAGGAGAGGAGCAGAGGGTAAACAAAGAAAGAACAAACAAGATCAAGCAAAACATTTAATCACACAAAGGGACAGAAGAGAAAGAGCAAATCAGTGGGTGACTAAACGGAATGGAAAAAATAAGTAAATTAAATAAATTTGTGTAAATTAAGCAAAAAAAGAAAAACCTTAAGTAAAAAGAAACCTACTCAAAAGCTTAATACGTAATTTCCTAAAAGAAAAAGAAAACCAAGAAACAAACAAATAAAAACAAAAAAGGAAACACCGAAAAGCAGGCGGCATTTCGCAGCACTGGCACTATACAACCACTACACAACACTAATCGAGACACAAACAAAAAAACCATTACACAACACACACACAAATTTACCGTTACTTTTGCACACACCACCGCACCACGCTTTTTGCTATTTGCGATTTATTTTAGATTATTGCTCAGCACGATTTTCCTTGGAACACGGTCTATTTATGCTAACGGTAAGATTTTCCCCTCCCACACACACATTCCCGTCCCCACAAAAATGCATCATTGCAGAATAACCAAAAGAAAAAAAGAACAGAAACAAAAACAAAAAAAAGGCAAAGACACCGACACACATGAAGAAAAAACCATAATTTTTTTTCTTTAATAAGAATTTCTAAGAAAAACTAAAAAGAAATATAAGGAAGAGAAATGGAGATGAAACAACAACACAACAAAACACACATGAGGACTTCTAATAAGTGTTTATATATACAACAACAACAAGAACAACAAATATATATATATATACATGCATATATATATACATATGTATACATACATATTAAAGATAAAAGAGCATAATTTTTTGTCATAATGCAGAATATTTGCATGCCATCGTGCATGAAAAAAACCAATTTTTGATGTAACAAAAAAAAATTTTGAAAAAAAAACGGCAGAGAGTAAAAGAAAAGAAACCCGAAAGCAGGATAGCAAATGAAAGTAAAATGAATCATAGGAAAACGGGCATTGAATTGCCAGAGCCAGAGCGGGACAGACAGTTAGATAGACAAACGAACGGGACGGGACGGAACGGCTAGAGTAATCAGTCGCTGATTAAGCAAATAAAGAGAGAGAGAGAGAGAGAGCGAGCAGAGCAGAGCATGTTTTGAAAACTATGAGTTTAATTTTTGTTTTCCTTTAAACTCAATCCCATCCATTGGCAGACTTAACCCCAGACTTTCGTTAAACCAAAAGCCTTATACATACATATATTTTTGTTGTTGTTAGTTTTTGCAAGAAAATTTTACTCGGTCCATGGGTGAACAACTCTCTCGGAACTCAAATCTTGTAGCTGCCATTTCTTAAGTAAACATTAAAGATAACAAATTCCAAACCAGAAACAAAAGCAAAAAACCTAAAAATCTTAAAACTAGTTTAAACTTAGTTTGTAACCATAATTATTTCGTATCGAGAAACGTGCTCTCTCTATGTTAGTTAATCTACTTCTAATTCTGCTGGTTTTTGTGCAAGAAATAAACATTACTTAAGTTTTTGTAAGAGATTAGTGAATTATGTGAGAAGCGTGAAGCGTAAAGCGTATAGCGATGATATTGAAGCAAAGTGAAATGATATGATGGCGAATATGATGGGAATTTCAAGTAAGCATACGAGTAAGACAAACAAAGAAAGCAAGAAACAAAAACTAAATTGAGATCTTCAATGTGAAATAAAAGTACTTCTTTGAGACCGGGGATGAGAATGTGTTTTTATTTTGAAACTGGGATAAGGTGGGGCGTGGGATTTAATAACCAATGCAGCTGATCGATGTAATTTGTAGGAGGCATATAGCAAACATTACATTAATCTCTACATTAACGACAGCGCCACCCACATATCGGTATATACTGTAGTATATTTCATAAATTTGTTGGTATATTTATAAGAGTAAAGCTTGATCGAAAAATCCCCGGTCACATTGGCTGGGAAAAAATCGATATGGCTTTTACTATCGATGGTGTGGAAACCACCGATAGTATCGATAGCGCTATCGACTAGTTTACGCGAGCAAGAAACTAGAGCTGTCAAACGATTGATAGTTGAGCAATCGATAGTTTTGAATGGTTTGAAAAAACAATCGATACTATCGGACTCAAATAATTATTAAAAAACCATTGAAACCTTTTAGGAACTTGTCCATTGTACAAATTAGATGCCACCTGACGATTTGTTTACAAATGTGTCTTCGTATTTTATAGCAGACAATCCAAACATATTAAAAGCGCAACGACTGTAGCTCGATAATATCATGATAGTCGCAAAACCGTCGATAGTAGAGGCTAGCAGTAAAATATCGATACTATCAATAGTGCCCTTCGATGGTTTGACACCTCTATAAGAAACATAATCTAAGTTTTTTTGTTTAACACTTACAACGACGGTGCGGCAGTGCGGTGTGCTCAGTGCGTGATAGAGAGAGACAGCCAGCTTGATCCACATATAGTTATAGATCGATCGCGTAAAGCCCCCCTAATCGAATTTTTTGATCCAGTTTGAGCGGAAAGTCTTGCCCAAAAACAAAAATGTTGCGTACTCTGTCACGCGTTAGCGAATTGCCACTTATTGTTAAGCAATTGCAAAAAGTACGTAATCCTGTCACTAACCCCAACGTTGTTATCACTAATTTCGAGCGACAGCAAACACAACAACAACAACAGCAGCAGCAACAGCAGCAACAATACCAAAAACAGACAACAATAAATAAATTCAAGAACACCACAAGTGGCGGCAGCAACAGAATTCACTGGACAGTGCGGCTGCAACATCATCATCACCAGCACCAACAGCAGCAGCTAAGCCTGAACGTCTGTCGAGGTTATTCATCATCATTTTTCGGTCTATTCCAGAATGCAGCACAGGCTGGCGTGGCCAAAACCAACAACTATGCCACGGAGGCTACGGTGCAAGTGAATCGCGTAAGTGATTGCTGGCGGAGGGCAGGAGGTGGAAAATTAAGTTAAATCAAAATCACCAACATATTACATAATGCGCTTTACTATCAGATAGCAAGAGTGTGCGTGCGTGTGAGTGCACAGGGTTGCAATGACACAGACCCATACACACACACACACACACAGAGAGTGTTCTGCCATTCGTTAGCCGGCTGCGCGGCATTCTGTCAATTTTCAAAATGATCAAGGTCACGACGCACACACTTGACACGCCGCCGCTGCTTTTTGCGTGGCGGCCGCGTGACCGAGAGGGGGAGACACGCACCGCACCGCACTGCCAGGCACGGTATCAACATCACTCCGTCTCTGTCTGTCTTTGATTGGATTTTGTTTTGTTTACAAGGGGCGCCCCTTATCAGGGAATCAGGCCATCCCATCCACTCATCCACTGGAATCGCTCATCCGAAAGCAGCAATCATAAAAACGACCGATAATTAATCGATAAATGAATCAAGATACAAAAGATATTATGGGCTTATGATAATAGGTAATTTGAATAGAAATTTGAGTAGCATCAGAAACTAATAGGAATTTGTATTTATTTTTCTATAATTATTAATTTCCCTGAAGGGCCAACTTTACCTAATCGTTTCGCATGCTCTCCTCGCAGCCCTTCAAGCTGCATCGCCTGGACGAAGGACCGGCCACCGAAGTTAAACTGACCAAGGATGAGGCGCTCAAGTACTACACACAAATGCAGACGATCCGACGCATTGAGACGGCGGCCGGTAATCTCTACAAGGAGAAGATCATTCGGGGCTTCTGTCATCTGTATTCCGGACAGGAGGCCTGCGCTGTGGGCATGAAGGCGGCCATGCGAGATGTGGACAACATCATTTCGGCATACCGTGTCCATGGCTGGACATATCTGATGGGCGTCTCACCCATTGGTGTCCTTGCCGAGCTGACCGGCAACCAGAGTGGCTGTGCCCGCGGCAAGGGCGGCTCCATGCACATGTACGCCCCGAATTTCTTTGGCGGCAATGGCATTGTTGGCGCCCAAGTGCCGCTCGGCACTGGCGTGGGTCTCGCCTGCAAGTACAAGGGCAACGGCGGCATGTGCCTGGCCCTCTACGGCGATGGTGCGGCCAACCAGGGCCAGGTGTTCGAGGCCTACAACATGGCCTATCTGTGGAAGTTGCCCGTCATCTTTGTCTGCGAGAACAACAACTATGGTGAGTGATTCGGGTGCGGAGTGTGGAGGGGGGTGTATTGATTCTGTGTAATGAATCGATTCGGTATTCGTTGGCAGGCATGGGCACCAGCTCGGAGCGTGCCTCCTGCAACACGGACTACTACACACGCGGCGATGCCCTGCCCGGCATCTGGGTGGACGGCATGGACGTGCTGGCCGTGCGTAGTGCCACAGAGTTTGCCATCAACTATGTGAACACTGTCGGTCCCCTGGTAATGGAGACGAACACGTACCGGTATTCGGGCCATTCCATGTCCGATCCGGGCACCTCGTACCGCACCCGCGAGGAGATCCAGGAGGTGCGCCAGAAGCGTGATCCCATCACATCCTTCAAGGAAATGTGCATTGAGCTGGGTCTCATCACCACCGACGAAGTCAAGGTAAGGCTTAAGCCTTGTGTGTGTCCCTGTGTTCGCGTGGCTAAAAATGCTCTTCTCTCGTTTTTAGGCGATCGATCTGAAGGTGCGCAAGGAGATCGATGAGGCCACCGCCTTTGCCAAGAGCGATGCTGAGCTGGCTGTCAGCCATCTCTGGACTGATGTGTCCTCCAATAATCTGGAGCCCAAGCTGCGTGGCACCAATGGCTTCAATCTGGATCACATCCAGGAGCGCAAGGGTGTCAATCACTAAGAGATCTGCCGAAACCACCCACTCCCCGCCTCAAACGCAAACGCAAACGCAGACACACAACACACACACGAAATCTCTAGCTCTTAAGACGAAAGTTGGAATACCCCCTGCCCTTTAGTAGCCGCTTCTTTGCAAGGAGTCGCCACAACGTAGCTAATCGAAGCACAGACACACACACACACACACACACACACACGCAGCACCACCCCCTCACCCTGGATGATGGTTTTTGGGGGAAAAACTGCATTGGATATTATTGGATGAATTGTGAACGTGTTCAATATGGATAAAGCGAGGTGTAAATTGTTGAAAATATACATATAAATATTAATTGATTAATTGTTGATTAGTCCACGCGAAAAGAAGGATCTGAAGGTCTGCTCTGTCGGTAGATTGTACAAATATTTAACCTCATTAACTGCATGTCCGTCTGTGTGTCAAGATTATACATTTCAAACAGTTTTATGCGCCCGTTTCCATGCCCCAAACCTTGGATTCCTAATCGATGCATGAGCTGCGACTCACTTGAATTTGTTTATATGCGAAATCGCAAGAAAAGGAAGCAATCGAAAGGCCATCTTATCTGCTTACTTTATAAATCTATTGTGTATCGTATGTGGCAAGTGGCAAGTAGCTTTCCGTCTCTTTCTTATTCGGAGACTCTCCCTCTCTGTCTCTCTGTCGTTCTCTCTCCTTTTCTGTCTTTTCGATTTGCCTTTACTGTCGTCGTTTGCTTGGGAACGTCGTAGCTTCATTGTAGTTTCCTTTTGATCCAAATCTTCAATGAGTTGCTTTCAAAATTTTGAAAAACATTTATAAATTCCTATTTAGACGGGGGTCCTATTCAGTCCTCAGCGGTCGACGGTGCATAAGGTGGACCTGGCAGTATGCTCAAGAAAAGCGGAATCAGCTGCCTGCTGCGTGTGGGCGGTGTCCAGTCACCGCTGCAACGGCAGCTACTCCATGCCTGGACGGGTGAGCCGCGTAGCTGGAGCCCAGGCAGTGCCTTGGCCGTCTCGGCGGACAGCGGCAGGCGGCACAAGTCGGAGGAGTGCAACAGCGTGACCCTGGAGCATGTGAGTAGTGGGATTGGGATTGGGACTGGGCGCCGATCCTGCCGTGAATCAAGCGTCTTATTTTTGTGAGAGATCTTCAGACCTTCAAGTGCTATGATCTGGAGACGGGACCACCCACGGATGTGGAGCTGTCGCGCGATGATGCCCTGAAGATGTACACCCAGATGCTGGAGGTGAGGCGCGTGGAGACGGTGTCCTCCACCTACTACCAGGAGAAGAAGATCCGCGGCTTCTGTCACTTGTATATCGGGCAGGAGGCGGTGGCCGTGGGCATGCATGCGCGGATGCGCAAACAGGACTCGATGATAACGGCCTACCGCTGCCATGCGTGGACCTACCTGATGGGCGTCTCCATGTACGAGATGATGGCCGAGCTGCTCGGCGTCCGCACCGGCTGCAGTCGCGGCAAGGGCGGCTCCATGCACATGTATGCCGATCGCTACTATGGCGGCAATGGCATTGTGGGCGCTCAGGTGCCCGTCGGCGCTGGCGTGGCCCTGGCCCATCGATACCGCGGCGATGGCGGCGTCTGCATCGCCTGCTATGGCGACGGTGCGGCCAATCAGGGGCAGGTCTTCGAGGCCTACAACATTGCCAAGCTGTGGTGCCTGCCGTGCATCTTTGTGTGCGAGAACAACGACTATGGGATGGGCACGAGGGCGGATCGGGCCGCCGCCAGCACCGACTTCTACATGCGGGGACAGTACATACCCGGGCTCTGGGTGGACGGCAACCAGGTGCTGGCCGTGCGCAGTGCCACACAATTTGCCATCGAGTATGCGCTGGCCCATGGGCCGATTGTCCTCGAGATGAACACCTACCGCTATGTGGGCCACTCGATGTCCGATCCTGGCACCTCGTATCGCTCGCGGGAGGAGGTGCAGAAGGTGCGCGAGAAGCGGGATCCCATCACCAGCTTCCGCGGCCAGATCATCTCCCTGTGCCTGGCCACCGACGAGGAGCTGAAGAAGCTCGAAACTGATATCCGGAAACGTGTGGACGACGACTGCAAGAAGGCGATCAAGGACAAGGAGGTGGATCTGATCGAGCTGCATGCGGATATCTATGCCAAGAATCTGGAGACGAAGATACGGGGCGTGCATGGCTACCATCTGGAGCATCATCGCATATCGGAGGTGTGTCTGGGCAAGCCGAAGGCGACGCCCCTCAGCCAGATAAAGAATGTGCCCGTGGGCGATGCGGCCATGGTGGCGGCTGCTGCCGAGGCCAAGAAGGCGGCCGACAAGGCCAAGGCGGAGAGGGCCAAGGCCGAGGGCAAGGAGCCACCAAAACCACCAGCAGGAGCTGCACCAGCACCAGCATCAGGTGCAGCGCCACCAGCACCAGCGGGTGCTCCACCCCCAGCAGCACCAGCAGCCGCAGCAGCAGCGCCAAAACCACCACCGGCGGCTGCGCCACCTGCAAAAAAACCCGCACCCAAGGCGGCGCCACCACCAGCCGCTGCACCGCCGGCGAAAAAGTGAACCGGAAAGCTTCCACAACTGTTTAGCCAAGACACGAACCAGACAAATTAAATACAACTTTCTAGTGAATGCAACTTTGTGAAAGCTCAGACAGAGCTTTGGGTCCCAGGAGCTTCATGACAATAAGTCCGCAATCAGCAGCCAGCTGCCATCAGAAGCTCCCCCACAGACACCTGTATGCTGAGCAGAGCAGAGCAGAGGCAGCGCTGCTCGTATCATTTATCATTTGGCTAAATGATCGCTGCCTCTGCTACAACGGATGCCGGGTGGGTGCCCACGCGCTGTTTAGTGTGCTCCCCCGCCCTCCCACACACACCCCTCGGGGGGAGGCAGTCTTCGTTTTGCCATTCCCTCTGCCGATTTCACGCACAGGCAGGTGCCATCGCCAACGCCATTGTCGGCGGCATGCGATCTGTGTCTAACGGGGCTTTTCAGTCTCCTCGCGATGCTCTTCCGTTGATCTTCACGTGCGCTGGCGACGTCGTATCTCCCTTCTTCTCGTTTCGTTTCGCCTCTACTGCTATCTCTTTCTGTTCTCCTTACGGGTGTGTGCGCGAGCGTGTGCTGTTTTTTTGTTGTTATTTTTCTTTATGAGAATTAAACATGAATTTAAAACGGGAACTTTTAGTTGCAATAGCTTAAAAAAGAGTCGTACATTTTTAGGTTTTAATTTTTAATTAAATCAATTTAAAACAAAACAATGCAGTTCTGCTGCAAAATAACAAAATTTAAAATCAAATTTGAACATTGTTTAAAAACTAAGTACAGCGCTG
Source organism: Drosophila tristis (assembly GCA_018150885.1). Classification (NCBI taxonomy): domain Eukaryota; kingdom Metazoa; phylum Arthropoda; class Insecta; order Diptera; family Drosophilidae; genus Drosophila; species Drosophila tristis. Next base: position 1,859,930 of record JAECWT010000228.1, read on the forward strand.
TAATTAACATTTAACATAATTAACAGCTGCCTTCCGATTTTGATTGAGTTCATCAAATCAATATTATTCTAGTAAAAAAAAAAAGACAGTTAAATACTGTAATTATCATTCCCAGGCTTAGCAACATAATTGGATCGAAAAAAAACCACCAAAAACTGCAATAAAAATAAATACACATTTAATGTACACAAATTTAATCAAATGAAATTTAACAAATTAATATAATAAGTTATTCATCTACTTAACAAGTGAAACGATTTAAGTTCCATCGTTTTTTTTTTTGTTGGCTGCCGATCGATGAACATGTGGCAGCAATTAAATCAATTAAACGTCCATTCATTTAGATGGCAAATAATTTGCATATTTTCAATCGGAGTAATACCTTTGCATTTCACTGAATTTTTCAATCAGTTTTTTACTTGTCTTTTTACAAAAAAGGAAAACTATACCATGCATACATATTACCTGTTTTTTTTTTTTTGCCAGTGACAAAGCATGCCCCATGGCGCGACTGCCGAACAAATTTCGAACAATTTTCATTTGTGTGTCCCATGTGGAGCACATTTCTTCTACCACTTCGCTGCTGCTCATTATTATTGTGTGTTTTTTTTGGTTTTTGTTCTGTTTCATGTCGTTTAGAAATATATTTCTTATTGTATTTGCGTTTGTGTCACGAAAAATAGTGGAGAATCGTGTGTTGACAAATTACTAGTCCCATTTGCAAGAAGAGATAATAATAAAATATGGAAAAGTGCAAAATGAAATCACAGTGAAGGCGCATAAATATTTAAACATAATTTAATTAACCCTCAATGATAGGCAACTGGTCGGACAGCAAAATTAAATTAGTAATATAAACAATCAGGCGGAACAGCAACTGCAAATTTACTCCAAAAATCAACGCCAACAAGAAACAGGTACGAGAAAATATCCAAAAATTTGTTGTCCAGTTTAAATATATAAATTTAAATGTGTATATCAGCATGCACAATGTGCGATCTTAATATATTTTATATTTGAATGATTTTGGGCAGAGAGCAGATCAAATATACTCGATACGCATATGCGAAAACAATTGTTTTGCCCGCCACCGTTCCGTTCAAGTGACACACTTGAGGCACAATTCTGAAGAGATCATTCAGGAACCCCTAAAGCTATATACATGTATATGTATATATGTATGTATGCATTAGGTGTCTGTCTGTATGGTTTACCTATGTACATACATACAGGTATACGCGCACTCGCACTGCCACTGCCACTGGCCACTGCCGACTGTGGGCACTCTCGTACATGGTCCAGGGCCAAAAAACGTATTCAGTATTTCCGCTACATTTGCATAGTCCACGAACAAATTTTGAGAGACGTCTCAATATAGAACAGAGCCCACAACAGGGGGCAATCAGAGATGATTAAAATATTGAACGAAGTACCATTACCATTTCACATTTCCATTTGCATTTCAATTTCAATTCAAAAGTCGCGACGACAAATCAAATCGTTTAACCACAAACAAACAAAATGAAAAGAAGCAGAACAAAAAGACGTCGAATTTTCACAAAAATACGTGTACGTGTACGTGTACGTGTGTAATGTGTGTGTGTGTGGAACTTTGATCAAGAAATAGAAGCTGGGAGTAGGCGTCCCATTCTCAAGCCACGAGCTCGAGCTCGAGAGCTCGAACTCAATTAGCATTTTGTTGCGGCGCAAAGTGGAGACGACAGGGAGAGCCCTGGATCCATCCTACCCTCCGCTCAGGGGCAAGCTAATCCCGCATCTAATAAATCTAATCATCATTCTCCGCCGACTCGTCTCAGGTTCACAATTGAATAATTGAACAATCTGCCGCCCGAAGAAGGTCTCTTCCATTGAGGGAGAAGCATCTTTAACGTGTATAATGTGTATTCTTCATGTGATGATCCCCAATCGTGATTATTTTTTGAGTGCATGCTCTTGAATGGGAAAAATTATAAGATGACTGCCAAAGGTGCTAGATCGATCAGAGAGCATATGGCACAGCTTTAAGTGATTTGTCTTTGCCATGATCATCGCAGATCTCTTTCCCATCTAAATGTATGTATGTATCCCGCACCTATCCACTGGGCACTGTCCACTAGCCGCTCCAACTCGTTGAGAGAAACTGATGACGCGACCTTGAATCAAAATAGATTTTTATGCGCAACATTTATATTTATTTCATTTATTTTTCCCTCTTTGGCCGAGCCATCGCCCCACGATCGCCGCACGTCACCAAATGCCAAGAAATAGTTGAATAATTTTTCCTCTGAATTTGTCTCTCATTCGCGCAAAGGAAAATTCGCTTGGCCAAAGAATGCAGCCGGAGATAAGATCATTTTTGAATTCAAGTGCAAATGCATTTTGCATTTTTCATTTTTCATTTGGCATACCGGATTGAAATTTAATTGAAATTGAAAAGGAGTGGTGCTCGGTGCTCGGTGCGCGTGGGGGAGGGCGCTTTGATGCCAGATGTACATTGAGATTCATTGAGATGAAATGCTCAACGCTTTGCTGAGTGGATAAACTTTTTCCCCCAACACCACATCAAATTTTTATGCACGCGTTTCTGTTGTGTGCCTGAACAAAAATCCATCTGTGGGTGGTTAGGGGAAGGGTGGGCAAGGAAGGGGGCCATTGGAAACGCTTGTAAAACATGGAAAATTCAAGCCAACATCGATAGCGACGCGACGCCGCAGTCATGAATTTTATATGGTTTTTTAATTGAAAGTTAGCGCCGCCCCATGCCCCGCCCAATTCCCCCCATCAAAATCTATCCGAAAAATCCATCAAAAAGCCAAATCAAATCCATCGCATGTTCCCGATTGACGCTGGAGTTTGCCCATTGCTAAAATTAACTAAATATTGTGCTTCAGTTTCAGATTTTACCCCTGAGAATCGCTTGGCCGAAGCGTTCCGAAAACATTTCATACATTTAGAAAAGGCTCTGCGGCTAAAATAGAATAAAACGAAAATAATTTCTCTATCACAGAGCCGCTTAGCAGTACAAGGAATTCACTAACCAAACAGAACCTACAAATCTGAAGCTAAAAGTTAGAGATATTCAAACCTAAATCCATCTGGCCGAATCTTCTGATAGAAATATTCTTCTAAGCGAAACAAAGAACAGAATCAAAACGCATTAAATTTTCAGAATGTTTTGATACACGAATTTGTGCCACGAATTGGTGCCTGCCATTAGCTTTTGGCCTAAACGCATTTTGTATGGAAGACGTCAGATTACCGGAAATTCCGGCGGAAGAAATAACAGATGCTGGGACAAATAAGATGGTTGAAGTAGAAAGAGCAGCAGCAAAAAACACAGAAGAGAAATGGGGAATGCAATTAAGAGTGGGTCATATTATTTATGTAGTACTTTGTTGTTCTTGCTTAAAAATAGAATGTCAAAGACAACAAATGCAAAGCCAAAAGACGTACACAGCAGGAGGAATAACGAGAGGCGAACGTGACACTGGGACACAGCGATACAGATACACAAACAGCGGGGGAGGGGGGCAAGTCGAAGATACAAACTAATAATTCTAAGAACAACAGAGGGGGAAAACAGCGACACGCAAATGACAGAAAATATCAAATTAAATGCATTCAAATGGCAGCTGAGGAGGGGGGTGCCTCCACCCCCCTCAGTGAGAGTGACAGTGACAGCAGGAAAGGATGCAAAGGGGCTAGCGGGCCGGTGGCCAATGGCGGAAGCTGCTGCCCAAAAGATCCATTAGCATTGTGGACTGAATCAGCAGTCGTCTAATGACGAACCCAACCAAAACCAGAACCAAAATAGCCCACAGCGGAGCAGAGCAGGGGAGAGCAGGGCAGTGCAGAGCAGCGCACACTTTTGACACCTCAATGTCGTGCGAGTATCTCTTAAGTGGAACCTGGTGGGGGCTTGGGCAGCTCAGGGGATTACCATGCCACATGACACAACAAAATGAGTCAAACGAATTCAAAGTAGGCGAAAAGATTTCCCAAGAATTTCGATGTCAATTCAGAGATCATGGGCAAAAGGGGTAAAGGTCTGCTTAACCATTCTAGCCCATGAGCAGTCCAGGAGCAACCAATGTAGTTTATTGTTTATTGTCAGGCACTATAAAATATGTATATTTTGAATCAAGTGATAATAAATTCACATATAAGAAATAATGAGCCGCGGTAATGTAGGTAATGTTGAAAAGAGCCAGAAAATCCAAGCAAATCTCAGTTTGAATAAGCCCAAGAGAAGGCTCTTTGCTCCCGTTCTGCGACGCGCCAATGAAGAGATTATAATAAATGGAAAACGTAACGGCGCACAGTCAATAAAAATTCTCATGCTCACTGTACCACCCAGCCGGCTAATAGAAAGCAGCCCCAAAAAAAAAAACAAACAAGAAAATGAAGAAAAAAAACCACTATGGACATTCGGACTGTAAAAGAAATTCCACGATGCACGTCACGTAATCTCTGTGAATATCAAATTACTGGCGATAAAAATTGCAAAAATTGAAATGCAATAAGGCACTAAACATTAAATAATTGACATGTCCATTGGCGATGAGGCAAACAAGTTGCATATCAAATGAAATGCTGTCCATAGAAGCCTCTGCCCTGCACCATTTAGGCGCAAATAAATACTGGGTGTATGTTTCGTCTGTATATACATACATATGTATGGTGTACACGTGTGTGTACATATTTGTGCAAGGGAACGTGCGCGGCTTAAAAATGTGCAATCTGAAAATCAAAATCAAACCCAAAATTAAAAATGATGCAAAATTTATGCACGCGACACGGCGATGGCCCGCCCAAACCACCCAAAACAAACATCATCACTTGACCGCCCACACAGTTCTAATTGGGGCTGGGATGACTATAAAGCGCAGCAATAATTGATTAATTATGCAAATCTAAATGCCAGGCTGCCAGGAAAAAAATATCAGAAATATCTGTCGCCATCCTTTTGGTTATCACATTGCAAAGGTAATGAAGAGGGAAGAGCCTGCAGCAAGAGCCTGTTTTAATACACTCTTTATTGATAAATAAATACTTTATGGACGCCAACAAAACCCCTTGCAACAGTTCTCATTATTGGATCTCTTATGTCTTGCTCCTAATATAATAGTCCCTTCGGGTCTTCCTGCTTTATAGAAATTTAATTAATTCATAGATTGATTTGTGAATGAACAGAAGATCTCTGCGATCGCTTTTCTCATTTCCCATTAAAAATATTTACGTGTTTACGCGTAGGCTGACTGTAAGGGTATCAGCCGGATTTATGGCGTAAACGTATAAAAAAGAGGATAAAACATAAACAAACAAAGAAACGAATAAAACAGTGCCGCGCCGCGCCGCTCCGCGCTGTGCTCGACTGGGCTGGGGGAAACGAAAATGTTTGCCAAAAGCCGTCAGACAATTAAATATAAGCAAACACAGCAGCAGGCAGCAGGCATCAGCGGCAGCATCAACGGCATATATGTATGTATGTACGTACCCCCCACATACTAATTAAGTGGCCAGCAGTGTGTGCCATGTCCTGCGTCCACCTGTGCGTATACGTAATTAATTCCATTATAATCTCTTACGCATAATAAAACAAACAGAGAAGCGGCTCGAGTGGGGACCGGTTGCTGGGGATGGGGTGGGGTGCGGCGCGACATCAGCAATCATAAAACATTCTCCTTGCGGCTGGATGGCTGCCTGGCTCTTTGGGTCCGTATCCTCCATCATCAGTGGAGCCAAACCAATGCCAATGCCAATGCCCAATGCCCGCATTGTGCCCGAACGCCACAGCCCACAGCCCAGAGACCAGAGCCGGAGCCCAAAGCCAGCGGCTTCTGCAATTAATTGACACTGAATTCATTTTGTCGCCTCCACACACGTCCGTTTCGCCCCGATGTTCTCCGGTTTTCGTTTTCGTTCTCATTTCCATTTCCATTGGATTAAATTTCATAAATTTGTCGTTTGGGTTCCTTTTTTTTTGTTTTTAATTTTTTATTGTTGGGCACACGGCGTATGCGTAATTTGTTTATGTCGCATGCGAGAATAAAAAGGCGAATAATATGCGTAGCACAAGCGAATTTCGCTGCTCAGCAGCCTCTAAAAATAAACGCGGCAAAGCAACACAAATATGTACCCATGCCCAGCTAACATTTTGCACCGCGCGGCTCACCCTTGACTTTGAGATGGCAAAGAAATGGCAAAGCGTGGCACAGAGTTCTTGGGAGGCGTGTATGCAAGAGTCATATGTCTGTTGTGAAGATATGTGAATGGCTGTGACTAACTGTGACTACTGCCCAAATTGCATAATAACGAAGGGAAAGGTAACGAAAACCTGGCTATATCCATCCAGGAGAGGGTACCAAATGCTTCGTCTGTATTTTAGGTACGCCACCTTGGCTGTTCGTACTGTTTGCCTCCATCAACAGCAGTCGTTCCCCCTTGCAGCAATCATCTCCTGGTTGCCACCTTAGCCGATGAAAGCTTACAAATATTTGCGATTCGTGTTTATTATTTTCTTTTTTGGTTTTTTTTTTTGTTTTTTGGGCTGTTTGGGCCTCGTGCCTTGCCGTTTCTTCTTTTTGTTTCTTTTGGCATTTTTATGAGCTACATCAAAAATTGTTTTTCTTGTTTCGTTCGTTTCGCTTCGTGTTTTCTTTTGTTTATAATCAAAACGCCCAATAGACTGCCAGCCAAATGATGGCTAAATAATAATAATAGCAGCAATAACAGCAGCAGCAGCAGCAGCCATCCCTATGGTAACCATCGAGTGTGGGTGAGCACGAGGTAGGGGCTGGTAGTGGCTGGTAGGGGGTGGTAGGGGCTGCTGGTACCAAGGGTACACACATCATGTGCATGTGGCCAAATCCACAAATATTATTTTTAAATATACAAATTCAGTGGGAAAACTGATTGTCATTGGTGCACAAATATACTCGTATATTTTTGCAACTGTCATTGCATTTATGGTATGTTTATTATTTTCAGTCTATTTATGGCACGTATCGTTGGGCTGCGGGGGTGTTTTCATTCAGAAAATGGCCGCCTGAAGTAAGTAAATTAAAGAAAGTGTAACAGGGAAACAAGTCTGATTGCTGGTATATTTTAAAACTTATTTTATTAGCGAAATTTTGGACGATGCAATTAATTTAAAATAACGAAACGTTTCAGCTCCAAGCCATCGCTCATCTACGGAAGAGTAAAGTGCTGGCTGTATGTGTTGGCTATTGAGAACTGCAAAACTCACTTGAGAATGGCTTGCAGAACAATGACGGCTGTCAGTGCTGTGGCCATTGGAGGCAGACACTTGCGCAGCGAGTGCAGCAGTGTTTCCAGTTCCTTTTTCTCCTTCTTGGACTCATCGTCGGCGGCAGACTTTAGTACATAAAATATATGATAGTTTGTGAAGGTAATTAAGCCACAAGCCAATATATGGTTGGCCAACATCCTTCCTAACTTCCTTACTTCCTTCTTTCCTGCCTTCCTTTTGTATACCTTTTGCTGGTGAGTCGTATGTAAATGTAGAGTATGATTTACGCTTTGACGAGTGAGTTTTGATTGTTAAATGGGTGTGTGTCTCTGCGCCTACTCATTGCCAAAAAACTGCCATCATTTTTGGATAATTTGGATACGAAATCCAAGATGTGTAACGAGTGGACCGAAATGCAATTAGGAGGCAACAAATCCAAACGAAAAGCCTGCTTAAGCAATGTCTTAGACCACAGCAATGTCGCACGGTAATGATGACCGAACGAAGTTAAAAAGAAAAAGCGTATGCTGCCCCTACCCACCCACCCGCCCTCCAACCAAAATAAAATAATTCCATTAATAATCATCAGCAAAGAAAATGAAACTAAAAACAAGAAAAACAGGCAAGACGAACAGCCAAATAAAGTGAATAAAATAATAATAAAAACCTTTTAGCATATCCATGGCAATCCCCCGAGCTAATGAGGCAAGCGGGCGTGCGGCATGGGGTGGTCGGCGACGACGACTCGGGGAATGCCCCCCGCCCCCGCCCCCTCTTCAACGGGCACTGCTTTCAGCCAGAATAACAGACAACAATGTTGCCAGCTTGTTTTAGTTTTTGTTTCCATCTTTTTTTTTTGCTGTTAGGTTTTGGGCCAACGAGGGCGCTGTAATGCTGCTGCTGCTGCTGCTGCTGGTGTTGCGTGGTGGTGTGGCGGGGGGGCAAGGTCTGCCAGAAGGGAGAAAGGGAGTGGAACATGTGCAACAATGTTTTTATTTTGGCTGAGCTTATTTTTAGTTACTTTTTTGCTACGGCTGCCGACGCTGAGCGAAAGAGAAATAACTTTCTAAATAAACGCAGCACATTTAGCAACAATGGAGGGACACACCCCACCCCCCAAAAACAACAAACAGCAAGGCAAGATGGAAAGGACATGGTCCGCGGCAACCGAACCATTTGATACCCATTGAATGACGAATCGGTTCGATGGCAGGCAGGCTCTGTGCTGGCCTGGCATTCGGAGAGCACGAAAAGGCACACTAAAATAAATAAATTAAAATAATAAATATAGATAAATAAATAAAATAACTAAATAATAAATAAATATGTATGATACGCCAATTAACTATGTCTCATCATTTTCTTGCTCTTCCATCGATATAACAATTGAAAATAATTATTTTCCTGATTTTAATAAGAAACAAAAATAAAAATTTAATGCAAATATCTTTTGACCGTGGAGGTTTCTATCGAAAAGAGATATACATACATGCATGTACATATGTATGTAGATACATGTTGGACTACCTTGACGAAGAGTAGCATCTGCGGAATGTAAATGCCAGCGGTGCTACTTTCTCGCAAGGGTATCCTGCAAACATCCTTAGCAAAACGCAACAACAACAATAATAACAAAATAGCTGCAAACATACATATTTATGTATGTATGTACATATGTATGTACATGGTATGTATGTACTTGTGTACGTATAAACACTTTCCGCTTTTGCTGTCTGCGCATTTTCGTGACGCTTTTCTTTTCTTTTTTCGATGCCCCACAACAGGGCCTGGGTATATACATTTTTGGCTAAATATTTGGACTGCTATCAGAGGCGCTGATATCAAAGGGTATCTGCATATCGGTGACACCCAGCCAAGTGTCGGCGCTGTTTTCCCCACTGTATTTCTACGAGTTGTTTGTGTGTGTATATTTTTTGTTTTGTTTTGTTTTGTTGTGCTCGTCGCGTGGCAAAGTTTCCCTTCTTGCAGCATTTTCATTTTATTGCCGCGCAGATTAGAGTTGCAGAATTGTTAAATTTTCATTCCAATTGTTCTGCTTCTGCGTGTCCTTCCTCCTTGTTGTTGTTGCGCGCGTTTTTGGTTTTAATTTCTTTTGGGTTGGGCGGTAAGGGGAGCGGAAAGTTTGCGGCTCGTTGAGCGAATGGCCCTGACAAAAACGGCCCCAGCCCCTGCCCGCCGTCCCTTAGGCTGTCCAACTAATTGACGGAACGAAAGAGAGAGAGAGCTTCGCTGCGCCAAAAGAAATGGCAATGGCAATGGCAATGGAATGAAAATGAAAATGATAATGCTAAATAAATAAATGCTTGGTTAACCATCCGACAACAGACAGCCGACAACAGCCGTAGCAAATTGTGAATAATGGCCACTAAACGAATTAATTCAACTGCAAATGCACTAATTGGGCATACATCATCGATGGGTGGAGTGTGGGCAGTGCTCAAGGCTGTTCAAGGATGTGCCACGAGCAACCAGAGCGGCCAGAGCGGCAGCCTCTAAGAGGATTTTGTAGATTTATCAAACTCCAGGAAGATGATCGGCCATAGCTGCATTAAATCCGCATTATGCCATTGCTTTATTCGTAATTTATGGATTCAAAAATCTTACCTCTTTCAACAAAATCCTTCACGCTCTCTGAAGGAATCTTTGTCGTAAGCATTATTATTTGATTGCTGAACAAGAAAGAGAGCGCAGTGACACGCTGCTGTTGATATGCATAAGTTGGGAGGGTGGGGTGGGGAACGAATGCCCCTCTGCCACACTGCACACATATCATTTGCATGTTTGTGCGCTGCTCGTTTTTTGTGCTGCTGATTTTGTCCTTTGGTCCTTTTCAGTCCCGTGGGTGTCGGTTGAAGATTGAGCGCGTGAGGGCGTGAGCGAGAGGGGGAAGCGAATTTGCATAGAAAATAGACAGTTTGGAAAATTGCATTCCATGTTGATAACTTAAGGCCCCTCCAGAGTTGTGTCCTGCGCCCATTGCCCCCCCCAGACGGCCGTGCTGCCAGCATGCAGCATGCAGCATCCAGCGTACCTCTTAAACCATTCACCAGCTGCAATTGAAAAGTAGCTTGAAGCAGAAGCTTGCAGCTTGCAGCATGCCGCATGCCGCATGCAGCGACGTGTGAATAAATATTTTGTTTAAGTTTTATGGCAATGGACGATGGCTCTGGCCTGTCTGTGCCTCAGTGGTGGTGGTGGTGTGTGTGTGTGTGTGCCCCTTCCCACCCACACGTTACGTGGAATGTCACACGATTTATGTATAAATGCTGGGGCCAGAGCATTTTGCTCATTGCACTCCTGCACCCTGGTCACACCTTGAGCGAAATGCAATTTTGTCTGTCAAAAAAAAAAAAAAAACACTAAAAGAAAAAGACAAGAGACAAGAAGGAAAGAAAAACACCGTCAGCCTTGCCATTTGATACCCTTTCAGCTGGAAGGCCCACAAGTGCTTGCCAGCGCTGCATTCGAATTGTACAACCCACCTCTCTGCAGGGTATGATGCTGGCACAGTGGCAGGGGCAGGGACAGTGGCAGAGGCAGAGGCAGAGAGACAGAATCAGCCATTTGGATGGGCTGTCAGAGCAGTGCTGCTGAACCTTGGCCTGCAGCTGGACATTTGGGGGGCAGCACCCCTCTTCACCGCAGTTCATTTCAAATGATTCAAAATACATACTACATACCATACCACTTGGAGTGTCTGCACTTTTCGACTCTTATTAGGTATATAAATCGTCAAATTGATAGCCTGCTCTTGGCATAACATTTGCAGCCTGAAGTGAGGGCAATTATTAGGTAGTTTTCATTCAATTTAAGAGAAAGAATAATACTTGAGGATCGTTCCTTCCATGTTGCAAGAGCAACAACATGTTTTCGTCGTGCGCCAAAACACGAAAATAAAATAAAAAAATTAATTCTATTGGCTTTGCTGCCACAGATGAGAGAAAGATTAAAAGCAGTTTCGTTTATGAGAACTGAGTTGTTTTTTCTTCAAGCAGCAAAGTAGTCGCAAAGCAAATACAAACGCTGTCCTGTCCTGTCCTGTGCTGTCCTGCTCTGAGCTGACCTGCCCACTGCCATGGCAACGAATCCGTCAAAGAATGTTTGATAAGGGGGCTATGTACATTTTTTGCACAAGAAGGTATGTCGGTGGGTAGTCGCATAACCTTTGCTCCCAGTCTAGCCAGTATGTATGTAGTTGTTGTCCGCATTCTCAGGGACAAGTCACAAGTCCGTGCACCCCATCATCTGCTCTACTTGCATCGTTGACTGTTTGTTTTGCCACAAAGCCTGATGATGCTGCTGCTGCTGCTGCTTCTGCTGCTGGCAGTGGTGCTCGGACCGAGCTTGGAGCTGACTGAATGACTGAAAGACTGCCTCACTGAAGACTGACAGAGAAAGAGATAGAGAGAGAGACAGAGAGTGGACTGACTGACAGAAAGAGAGTGGACTGAGGGACCTGACTGAGACACTGGGGCTGGGGCTGGGCGATTGAGGCTGGAGCTGGATGGTTGGTTATGGGCAAGCTTCCCTGTCATGATGCTGTTGTAACTATTTGACTTTATCCTCTGGCCGCTGCAGATCCATGGTAAACATGCTGAAGCATGGAAGGGTAAAGTTGTGGCACCAGCCAAAGGTATGAAGAATGTTACCACACCCACACCCACACCCACATCCACATCCACACCCACACTTTCCGTGGCAAACGATAAACAAAGTCTACAGAACCGTGGACCACTCGTTGGCTCCCCTCATAGATTTATATGGCCAGGTGACAGGTGCCAGATGCCAGGTGCCAGGAAGAGAGACCTCTGAAGGAAAAGTGTGGATTTTCCTGCCACTCAGTTTTTCCATTTAAAGTTCATTTTAAATGTGGCGAGTCTTAAATGCAACTTGTCATAATCAGGCGCAAAAAACATGGCCGCAGGTCTCTCTCTCTCTCTGTCTCCCTCTCTTCTCCTATTCTACGCGACCACTGTCCTACCCTCCCCTCCGCAACACAACCATCCTGTGTGTCTGTCTCTCTCCCTTTCCGCCTTCCTTAAAGTTCTTTCTCCATTTTCTTTGTAGTTTGTTGCCAATTAGGGGCAAGGCACATTTTTGCTGCTGTTGCTGGCTTGAGAAAATGGCACACAGCCACTTGACTTTCCCGCGCTATTGTTGTTGCCTCTACAACCCACTGAGCCACTCACTAATTATGCAAACGAAAAATAAATACATAGAACCAGCAGGCAGCACCGTGTGCCCGTGCAGGAGCAGGAGCAGGAGCAGGTGCAGGTGAAGTGCAGGAGCAGGCAGCAGGCGAAGGTATTTCTGTTGCATCTGGTCATACTAAAGTGGAACGCGGCGTCCCACTGGCGAAACACAAACAAAAACAAACGCGAAGAATAGCTTTGGGTGTCAACGTTTTCTGATGCTCTTACTAGAGTCATTATTCACGATGGCGTGGCATGGTATACATGTAAATGATATAGTTACATAGGGTACACACTTTGTGCTGCAGCGAAAAAATTGCCAAGCAGACGGACATCTGATTGGAATATGCAGGGGATTCAGGGCGTCGCAAACATTACTTGAAACTAATTACACTCTTCCCGCGCAGAGAGTATGAGAAGGAACCACAGCAGCAACAGACTGTGTGAAGAGTAACGCAAGGCATATACCGTATAAGGTGAGGTTCAACTCTCCATCGAAGCACCTACCACAAAAGCATGCGTCGATTGGTTGCGCCTGCACAGACACAAGCAAACATTACGATCAAGGTTTGATGTCGAATCGAACGCAACTGAAAATGCGCCACCTTTACTCCAAGATATGTATTATGCCCTGGTGGCGTGAGGTGTGAGTGTGTGTGTGTGTGTGTGTGGGAGCGAGAGTATGCATACATCTCGCTTGCACTGGTTGCCTATTTTCGCACGTCCCTTTTGGTGCTGTGCTCCTATTGCGTTCGCCTGTTTGTTTGAGTGTGTGCTAATTTAGGCATCTTTTGTTTTTTGTGCCGTGCCTGAAATGACACACATGCACGCGTGCAGAGTGCTGGCCGTGTGGAGTGTGTGTGTGTGTGTGTGGGAGAGGGTGATAGATAGGAGCGGGAAGAGGCCGAGAAAGAGAATCACATTAGAGCGGATGAGACGCGTTAAGGTTCTGTGCATACCCTTTGATGCCAAAACATGTACATATGTATATAAATGAAGATACCTTGGGAACTGAAACAAAATTCTACGTATTTTACACATTTAACCCTGAAAGCCAATATTATTTGTTAGCACTTTTTCGAGCCAAATAAAACAGATGATCGGTGAACCTTTTGGATATTATTTTTATATACTCCGCAAATACGAATGTAAATGAAAAAAGAGCCAAGAAACAAGCAAAGAACGAAGCATTGTCCGGGTGCAAAAAGCAGCGCCAGGAAACGGCAAATGGGAGGAGAAGAACGTGTGAGAATGCAATGAGCCCGTTCCATTTTTTGTTCTACTTTATTCTATGCTGATGTTATGCCTGGCACTCCACACATTTATCCACAGATATTCCTTTTTCACATCCATTTGTGCATATGTACATTGATAGCTGTTGTGGTTGGCGTGGGTGAACTTCTCGTCTGGATTCTGGATTTGTTAGGGCTTACGGAGAAGCCGTTAAGAGCCATTAGAAGCGTTGCCTGCTGAATGGTGTGAGTAGAGCTGTTATTTAAGCTATTTTTTATTCTCTGCTGCTGCTCAGATTCCCGTCCCACTCTAGCACACGCATGCAGCACCATCGAACTCTTCTGTCGATCTTTGCATGTCATGCCATCCTTTTCTAACGCACGTAGGGCTTATGGTTGCGATCTTCTTCTTACGAACTCGCGACCTGTCGGCCATTCTTCTTTCGAGCATTTTCACAAAGAAACGAACTGGGTCGGAGTCATTCGTTGTCCCACTCTAGCACCCGCATGCGGCCGCATCGAACTCTTCTGTCGAGCTCTGCATGCCATGCCATCCTTTTCTAACGCACGTAGGGCTTTTGGTTGCGATCTTCTTCTTACGAACTCGCGACCTGTCGGCCATTCGTCTTTCGCGCATTTTCACAAAGAAACGAACTGGGTCGGAGTCATTCGTTATCCGCTGCGCTGGTAAAACATAGAGCAATCGTGACGAGCGGTGGACGCATTTGCAGAATTATAAAAATCACTTTCAATCCATTTCAAACATGAATAATAACGTGGACACTCGTGTGAAATTCACTTATGTGGTGGACTCCTGCAATGAGTTTGTTTGCAAGGCAATGTTTGTGAAGTTATGTGGTTATGGAGATGGTAAGTGATTCGACTGAAACAGCTTGAAATGTTTTTGCCATTTCTGATTCAATTATTTCTCCATCCGCAGCTGCTGACCCACAGAAGGCTCAAAAAATGGCTTGTTCCAATTTATTTACGAAGATGAAAATGCTTCGCCATCCCCGTAAAGTTAAGATGAGCGCCATGCACGACCTGGATAAGGAAATTTGTCAAAAATATCATCAGGCGATGGAAGGCGCTTTCGAATAATTCGGCACAGCACTAGCGGCACATCAGGCCCAAAGGGATCTCAAAACTAGAATTACATTTGTTCCTTACATGTGTTCAAATATATGCACGAATTAACAAAAGCGCAATCACTATTGAATGAAGGACACCAATTCGGCGCCTCGCCGCGAATTCATAGGAAAAACACAACGCAAGACATGTCTGGTGTGTGTGTATTCACACAGGCATACATACATGCATACACGCTGTCGCCAGGCAGATTTGTGCTTAAAATTCGTTACGCACTCTCGCTCGTTCCTCTTTCGCTGAAGCTCGTTCCTCTCTCGCTCCCGCTCTCTCTCTCACTCTCTGTACCACTCTCTGCCGGCAGCCGCGAACGTTCTGTTTACTTCGTTTCTTTTCACTGCGGCACATACAGACAGGCATACAAACATGTGTGTTTTTGAGTGTACATCTACTGGAATTCATAATCAGATTTCAAGTTTCGCGCTCAGTGCAACATTTACACGCACGATCTGATCACCCTTTGGATATTGTGGATGGAAAGTGTAGTGCCTTTTGTTTTCTGTGTGAAGCAGTGTAACTAAATCAGAGAATCAGTGGAAAATGTACAAACATGCGTGCGAAACACTAAAATGGCCACGGAAAAAGTGAATGGTGAAGCCAGTGGCAGTCCAGGCGTATTCCGATCTTTTCTTTTGCTTTGCGTTTTATTGCAGGCAGCTTTGGTGCTTTCTTTTAGTTTGTTTCTTTCTATTTAGTTTGTGGATTTGCATAAGTGCATAAGTGTGTGTATATTAGTAGCAAATCATCGAATAGTTCGGTGGGGGGTGGGGAATGTGGAAACAACCTTTGTGGCTTCTTCATCACCCGGGAATGCCACAAAGTTATGCTGCCTGCAACGATCTGCCCCTCCACACCCCAAACCACACACCACACACTCTTCAAAATGTCATCAGCTGTGTGGCCAGAAGTACACACTTTTCGGTTTTCCCTTTATTCTTCTTTTTCTTTTTGTTGCTTGTTTCGTTTTTTGTGTTTTTTCTTTTATACTTTTTGTGTTTTTTTTTTTTTTTTGGTGGTTCGCTTAATGCAACGAATATCGTTTTACGGGCGTTTTCGGGTTGCTGTTGCACGTACATACGTGCAATATTTGCGAATTTTCCACTTGCTGCATGACAGTGTGGATGGGTGCGATGCGGTGCGGTGGGGTGGGTTGGGGTGGAATGAGGCGTTAGCAGAATGGCGGGAATTTTCCCACTTTTATTGTTTTTAAAACGCTTTCCAATTTTTAGCTGCTCTTCGCTTATTTCTATTTTGCTGCTGCTGCTGCTGCTATCTGGTTTTGTTGTTACCCTTTCCACGGGGTATATCCGGACGCTGATCTCTAGTGTGTAACCAAAGTAGAACCATCATCGAACTGCTGGACTGCCTGCAAATATCTCGAACGATTATCTTGTGGCTTTTGTGCAATCGAAGTGCCCCTATAAAGCGTCTAAATATTGATCACACCTCTGGCTGGCATCGGAAATATCATTCAAGCAGGGCATCCAATGCCTCGGCAGTTGCTTCCTTCGTTCGTTTCTATTTAGTTTGTTGTTGTTTAAGCTGCAATCGCAATTGCAATCGTAGTTTTATTTAACGCGCAATTTGTCTGCTCTAGGCGAGGGGCACTCGAAAGGATGGGCTGGTGTTGGGTGGGAATGGGGGGGGGGCTGGCCTTTGAGGTCAATGGTGCTGGTGGTCCAATAACATTTTCGCCGCCCACAACCCAACGCCCCACACTGCACAAAGTGAATCAAAAGAAATAAGCGAAAAAGCCCCGAAAAAATCCGAAATTGAAAACCAAATAAATAAGTGAGCTTTCTCTCTCTCTCTCTCTTTCTTTCACTCGTTGGGCAGCTGTGTGTGTGTGTGTGTGTGGTTCCAGTGGAAATGTAATTTGAGACAAAATATCCGAGTGGCTGTGTGTGCAAAAATTCAGTCACAACAAATAAACGCAAGACAAAAACTTAGCCAAAGCTTCTGAGTCCTGCTGCTCGAAGGGATGGGATGGCATCCATTTGCGGCACTTCTCATTGGGTCTGCCAATATCATTATCCTTATGGATATCCACTAACCCCACATCTGTATTGAAACATTATATCAAAGCACTTAAAGGGATACGTGGAAATGTTCCGATTGTGCAATTAGAATTCTGCAATATACATGGATACCCTTCAGAAAGGGTTCTCTGGGCTTCGCTCCTCCTGTTCTGCTTTTAGTCTGCATTTATCTGTCTGTTAGTAAAGATTTTTCTTTAATTAATATTCCAATAGCTGCGTTTGGAGTTGGCCATAATGGCCATTCGAAAAAAGATTCTGGGCACTTGGCTTTAATGCTCCGTAAGTGCCAGCCCACCCCACAGAGCTGTAAGCTGACTAAACTGTTTTTGGATTTTGAGTTTTTAATTATCATCTCTCCCTCTCTCTTGCTCTCTGTCTCTTTGCAGCTGGTGCGTACTCCTGAGGGCCAAACGGATCTGTCAAAAGTGCAATCGGAATTGGAATCCTATTTCGGAACCAACAAGCTCTCAAGTGCTGCGCTGCGCTCTGGTCCGTGGGTTGCAGGCACCAATTTGCAATTGGAGGCTGCCTTTTGGTTGCCGCCTGCAGCAATGACAATGTCATCGACGCTGATGCTAACGCTCGCCGAAGCAGCAGAGGGCATGGGGACGGCAGCGGCGGCGGCGGCATTGGAGTCCTCAGAGGAGGCAACAACAACATTGCCCGAGGCGGGCGTTGAAATGTTCTCGGATGCGGATATGGCGGAAGTGCGGCATGTTGTGCAGCGCATTTTGGTGCCGTGCGTTTTTGTTATTGGACTATTGGGAAATTCAGTGAGCATTTATGTTTTGACGCGGTAAGTGCACTTGTCTCTATCCCAGCCCTCCTTAGCCCTGCCTCTCTCACTCACTCACTCACTCACTCTCTCTGTCCCTCTGTGTCTGTCCCTCCTTGGCTGCTGGGGGATTATGGGGCCCCAGTCGATTCGGCAATGGAAATCCAAATGGAATGGGCGTGACCAGTCAGCAGTGTTATTTTATGCATTCTATGCATGCCGCACTCCCTCTTAATCTCTCTCTCTCTCTCTCTCCCTCTCTGTGTGTGTGTGGTGGGTGGGCACAGTGAAACATGGCACTGAGCGCACAGGTACGCAGCACATTAAACACGGCATTTAATTGTAGCCACGGCTGCACTTTAAAATCATTTCCCACACACCCGACAACAATAGTCAGCCAGACAGCCAGACAGCCAGCCAGCCAGCCAGCCAGCCAGCCATTTTATGTGCTGCTCCAAATGCAAAAACCAGGGGGCGTAGCGACTATTGATACCCTGTTGCAGTGTATTTCACTTGCACAAATATTTTCCTGCAAATATTCCCAGTTATTTAATTAGAGTCTGCGCCTGTCATTGGGCGGTATCAAATGCTTCGTTAGTACCCCGCCCCCCAACCAGTGGCAGTCTCTTGTTCAGCGTTTGCTTCTTCTGTTTTTGCTGCTGTTGTTTAACAGATAAGGGACCCTGGGCCGGGGGGCATGGTGGCAAGGTTGCAGATGAGTCCGATTCAGTGGCAGTTTTTTGTGGTGCTGCTGCGCGACTGTTGTTGTGGTGCTGCGAAATATGCGACTGTTGTGTGTGCCCTGCAACTGCAACTGCAACTGCAGCTGCACTGTGGCACTGTCTCGCTCTGCTGCAAATCAGAGCCCGGGGTCGAGCCCGATTAGCTGATGGCAGCTGCCAAGTCTGGCAGAGTAATTCAAAGTGCGACCTGACTGGGCCAGCCTCAACGTGTGGGTGTGGGTGTGGCTGGGGCTGTGGCTGGGGCAGGCTCCAACTAAATGTTGAACAGTTAGTTTTAATTATTGTCCATCTTTTGCCTTTATGACTGTGCCGACATTTGCGTGAATTCTCCAAAAAAATGCCCATGCTGCTTGCCATTGGCTGACTGCCTGACTGCCTGACTGCTCACCACCCACGCCACCCGCTGACTCGCCATTGCTTTCGGGCAATTTGGTATTTCAATTGGTGTTGCATTTTGGCAACGTTTGCATTGTCCACCAAATTGTTTGGCCTGATTTCCACAGCACACATTCAGCGCTACAAATGCAGCTGCCAATGCAGATGCAGCTACAGATACAAAATGCACACACAGAGATACATGCAGAACAGTGTCGATGGAAGGGGGGGAGGTGCGAGTGAGAGTGGGAGCCAGTGAGAGTGGGAGAGTGGGAGCGTGGGAGAGAGAGAAATTGCTATTCTATTTATTTTTGTTGTTGTTGTATTTTTTGGGATTTGATTCCTGTCGCCATTTAGGAAGCGCATGAGGTGCACCACAAACATTTATCTAACGGCTCTGGCAATTACGGACATTGCATACCTGACCTTTCAGTTAATCCTCACGCTGCAGCACTACGAGTACATCAAGTACCACTGCGAGCTCTACTGGCTGCTCTACGGTTACTTTGTCTGGCTGTGCGATGTCTCAGGTGAGCGAAACAAACACGCGCAAATATATGTGCTAAGGGTATATGCAGAGTGAGTGGCTGCATGGGGTAAAATGAAATCATTTTTGGCATCGAAGGGCATCAAAGTCCAAGCGGAATGCCAATTCACCCTGCCTGCATGCTCCACCATTGGCCCCCACATTTTTGGGGGGTGGCACATCAATTGGCATTGCACCTGCGGCTAGGGCTTGGTGTTGCTGCTGCTGCTACTGCTGCCCTGCTGCTGCCCTGCTGCTGCTGTGCATCAATTTCATTGAGCTCTCTGTCAATTTACGATGCAAAGTTAGCGGCGCCCTTCTGCCAAATGCTACAGCGGTCAGCTGCAGTCAGCTGCGGCTCACAGCAATCCGAAAAGCTATTCGAACAGGGCTGCGCCCACCCGCCCACGGAGTGCGTGGCTCATCAGCGGGGACGGCACGTCAATCGTTTAGAGTGCGCAACGTTTTGAATAAAAATTGACAGGCATTCGCCTGTCCAATGGCTGCAGCAGGGGGCGGTAGCTGGGCGCCAAGTGATTGTCTAACCAACTCTCCATTCTCTCTTTCCAAACTCTCTGTTGGTGCCCGCTGCCCGCTGCCTGGTGTGTGACAGCGTACATCTCCATTTACATAGCCGTGTGCTTCACCATAGAGCGCTTCATCGCGATACGATATCCGCTGAAGAGGCAAACGTTCTGCACGGAATCCCTCGCCAAGAAGGTGATATCAGGTGAGTGCTGAGATGGCAGATGGCATAGCATACCCTTGGGTAACATATCCTTTGACTGCACCCCGAATTCCCCCCCGCATCTCGCATCTCGCTGGATCTGCGCATCGTTTTGACAGCCGTCGCCCTCTTCTGTTTGCTGTCGACGCTCTCCACCGCGTTCGAGCACACAATGAACATCCAGTGGAAGTTGATTGATGACGCCTACAAGCCATGCAATCAAACCCCGGCCAATGTCTCGCCAACGCCCTCGCTGCCAACGCCAGCGACTGTGTGGCAGCTGCAGGAGCCGGATGACCCCCAAGCGACCACCGTCAGGAGTGCTGCCACGTTCCCCCTCTACGACGGCAGTGGCAACAGTGATGGCGAGTCAGGTGAGTAAACGTTTATCCCCCACGATTCCCTACATGTGATAGCGCAACTACAATATTTGCTCTCTCCCCCGCCTCCCTTTCCGCTGGCTGCAAACAACAGGCAACATTCCACGACAGCAGCAGCAGCAACAGGAACAGCAGCAGCAACAGGAACAGCAACAGGAACAGCAACACCGCCGGCACTGGCCATCATCTGTGACGACGTCGCCGCCGGGTCTGAGCGAAACTTTAGATGCCACCCAGCAGAGTTCAGACTCCCAGGAGCAGGTCACGGAGAGTCTGCTGCAGCTGCCACGCGGCGCACGCAGCGGCGACTTCAATCACTCGGATGCATTCGCATTTAATGTAACGCAATATTGTCAAAATGTGAGTGCAAAAGGCCCCCAAACCGCCCACAACGAGGCTGCTGCAGCCCCGAATAATCACCAGAACGTCGGGCAGAGTGTGGCCCTGCCCTGCCCTGGTTTCGCTTCGTTTTCGTTTGCCGCCTGCTCACGTTCTGCACGTTCTGTTGTATCCCTCAGATGACTGTCTTTCAGCACATTTCGTCGGATCTGGGCAACAACGATCTGTATACGAACGCCTGGAGCATGTTCACGCTGGTGGTGTTCGTGCTCTGTCCCCTGTTCCTGCTGGCCACGTTCAACAGTTTCCTCATCCTGCTGGTGCACCGCTCGAAGAGTCTGCGCGGCGATCTGACAAATGCCAGCAGCATAAGACGCACCAAGGTGAGATTGGCATCCCGTCGGACGAGCAAACAGCCAACAACCTTAACGCTCCCTCCGCTGCTGCGTTTCTCCGATTTCAGCGCAAGTCAAACACTGGACTCACGGGCAGCGTTTCGCAAGAGAATCGTGTCACAATCACGCTGATCGCCGTCGTGCTGCTGTTCATCGTGTGCCAGCTGCCGTGGGCCATCTACCTGATACTCGAACAGTATATGAGGATAGCGCCGGGTGCCCAGGTGATTGCCGGCAATGTGTGCAATCTGCTGGCCGCCCTCAATGCCGCCTCCAACTTCTTTCTGTACTGCGTGCTGTCGGACAAGTACCGCAAGACGGTGCGCGAGCTCATCACCGGCTATCGCTATCGTCGTCGCCATGCCCGCAACAATACGAGTCTCTATGTGGGGCACCACACCACCACAACGCTGACGCACATCAATGGCGACCATCATCATCATCATCATCATCAAGGGGGTGCTGGTGCGCCCTACAGTGGCGCAGCCGGCAGTCGTCGCAGCTGCAGTCGGAGTCGCAACAAGGCGGCGGCCACGGGTCGCCTGATAGCGTGAGCAAAGAGCCGCGAGCAGCTGGCGTGACTGAATGAGCGTGCATCGAGCCGAGCGTGGGCAGCTCACGAGTGTTGGGGCAATCGGCAGTGAGCCACGATCGAGAGAGCTGACACACCGCCTGCGTAGCATAATGAGAGAATAATATGTGATCAAGCAGCACAGATGATTGATTGATGGATTGTTTGATTTATTGATTGATTGATTGATTGACTGATTGTTTGATTTATTGATTGATTGATTGATTGATTGTTCGATTGATTGATTGATTGATATTGATTGATTTTTTGATTTATTGATTGATTGACTGATTGATTGATTGATTGATTGACTGATTGACTGATTGATTGATTGTTCGATTGATTGATTTATTGATTCATTGATTGATTGATTGATTGATTGATTGATTGATTGATTGATTGTTTGATTGATTGATTGATTGATTGATTGACTGATTGATTGATTGATTGCGTGTGTAACTCTAGCGTGCATCGCAAGCCAAGCCTGAACAGTGCAGCGCCTACAGTTTGTGAGTCTCTCTCTCTCCCTCTCTCTCTTTATATATTACATAATATAAAGATTATATAACATACATTGTGCCATAATGTGATGATTATAGTTTTATGCTAGTTAACCTAAACGTAATTGTTGTCCTAAGCACCAGACAAATCAAATACAAAAAACAAATCAACAGAAAACAAAAGAAATAACCAAGAAAAGTTTCGGTTTCAGTTTCCGTTTCCGTTTGCAAGTGGAATGCCCAAATGGCAGGGACGGACATGGAGATGGAGAGTGGAACAAAGGAGATGCCACAGCCGATAACCGATATGCCTTATCCGTTATCCATTAGCCGTTATCCGATCTGCATGCAGCTGTCACAGAGCGAGGGAGCCAGGAGGTGGCTTCTGTTGTGCGATAATTGAAGTGTGGATAACCCCCCAGGCCCCGGATTCTCTGGCAATATGCATTGACATGGCACCGAGTCAGTGTGTGTGTGTGTGTGTGTCTGGGTGTGTGTGGCCAATACCTAATTGAATGCCAGCCAAATCCACAAAAACGAGGCCCAGACACAGACACAGAAACAGAAACAGATGCAGCTGCAGCTTCAGCTGTAGCAGGCGCCCTCTCACCAGCTCCAGCTAAGCCGATAATTGAAGGTGCAGGCAGGACTGGGGCTGCTGGACCTGCGGGGCAGCACTCTCTCTTTCTCTCCCTCTTTGGCACTGCCTCTGGGATAATTGGTTTGGGCAGCGCGCTGGGGATGCGCTCTGAATCGAAATCCAAACTGGGAAGCTGGCAAGAACAGCTACAAATAAAAGTGGAACATTTTTGTTTTTAGCATGGCCAAGAGGGCTCTAGCAGCAGGAGCAGCAGCAGCGGCAGCGGATTAGTGGTAACTAAAATATACGCAGAATCATCGGAATGGAATCCCACACAGATACTACACAGCTACGGGGGCACACATGGAGTGGCAATGGAGTGCCAGCAAACATTTGCCGCTTACGCCTTCTGGGATCGAAAGTTTACAGCACTTGCGCCGCATGGGCAGAGCCCCGCCGCCCCTTAAATAATGATGCAATTAAATTACTTTAAATTACCTTTTGAGGCGGGACTTTCAAGGCAGCAGAGGCAGCGCCAGGAATCGTTTTAATCTGCTAAATCTGCCTGCGTCAGGCCTGCCTGCCTGCCACAGTAGTTTTGGGTTTCCAGCAATGCCGCTTGCTGGATCTGCCTCTCTTGGCATCAAGAATGTCCAGAAGGTCCATGGCGAGGGGCAATCAACTCGTGCCACATGCTTTGATCATGGATGGCTGGATGTATGTGCGAGTACTTCTTTTTGTGCTGCACTTAC
Source organism: Drosophila tristis (assembly GCA_018150885.1). Taxonomy (NCBI): domain Eukaryota; kingdom Metazoa; phylum Arthropoda; class Insecta; order Diptera; family Drosophilidae; genus Drosophila; species Drosophila tristis. Next base: position 1,883,475 of record JAECWT010000228.1, read on the forward strand.
CAGCAGCCAGGCCTTCAGCTGTGTTTTCTGTGCAAGTAAGTTTAATTCGATACCTGGCCGCATTCATGCAAGGAGTATTAATGCATATTTACTCAGATTATAATTGAAAGCAACAAATTGGAAATTGCTTGGATCCCTTCAGCTAATCAGTTGCCGCATGTCGCAAGTTCAGTGCCGAGAATCTGAGCAGCAGCGCTGCAAGTTTTGCTTATTATTATTTGTGTTTTATTTGTATTTTTATACGCTCAAAAACAATTAAATAAATGCATTTAGTTTTAATCTGTAAATACGTGACACAATTAACGAAACATTTAAGCTGCCATGTGAGGACTTTTTCTCGCCTCCGTTTTTGCGTCTTCTGTTTCGCAAAGATACCCAAAGAGTAGCTTGAAGCATGCCACACATGTACTGCTCGTATCTGTTGGGGAAGCTGCCACATTTCTATTCGTTTCTTCTTCTGGCTAGAAGAAAGGAAAACAAACCCAAACCCAAACCCAAACTCAAAATAGGGGGAAAAATATAAAGCGAAAATATATTTAAAAAAATCGAAAAGCTGATTCGACTTCTGCCCCTCCCTGTCCCTTCCCTGCCTGCCCCTTTGTCCCCTTTCTTATGGAGTGCATGAAAAATTACAAGTCAGCTTCACAATTGAAATATTTCCGCCTCAACGCACTGAAATGCGCAATCGAAAATAGTTATCTCTCGCCCGGCACCCACAGATCCCCACCAGCCCCACAGCCGCCCACAGCCCTCCACAGCCCTCCCACATCCTCCTCCCATCTGCCTCCTGGTACCAGAAATATGCATGCAATCGCTGGGTGGAAGCGTGGCTCAGGGGCAGGGGTGCCTGCTGCACGGATGTGGCAGCAGCAGCGAACCCGTCCCACCGGGGAACGAACGGGGACATCGATGGGCGACACATATGTGCATTATGTGTGGCGTGGGTGGGTCCCAGTCCCAGTCCCAGTCCCAGTCGCCGGTCGCCAGCATTCCCAGTATCTGGGATGCCCGATTCTGGTCCGAGAAATTTCCATATTTGATTGTTTTTGAACGCCTGCCGCAGGACGAGCGGAGAGCCAGAGATGCAGGGACAGCGAGATCTGCGGCGTCTGTTTATTGAAAATGGCATATAAAAATCGAGTGGGCGTGGTCCGTGGTCCGATTGTCGATTGCCGATAGCCCGAATGTGGAATGAGAAATATGGGCTGGGTGGCTGTGGCTGTAACTGGGGGGGGACAATGCAAAAGCATAACATAAAATACGTACGTATACGTACTGTGAGGGTACATACATACACACACACACATACATATGGACACGTTACTGGGGGAAGATTCATATGTATAGCCTGGCCCCACAGCCTCCCCTGCATCCCCCTTTGCATTCCACCTAACCAAACATCATCCAAAATGATAAAAAATATTAAGCAAAAAAACAAAAAAAATAGGCAAAGGGATGGCAGTAGGGGGGGGGGGGCTGAATGCAGCAACGTTTCGAGTGGCCCGTTTTGTTGTTTCTTCTTTTCGTTTTGCTGATGACGGGTTTACTTTCGAAAAGTGATATCTGAATGCCCATGGCTCGTGGCCATCGAACAATCCATCAGCCTGCGGGCCAGCAAGCTGCGTCCTGCGGGCCAGTTCTGGCGGCATGCAGAAGCATTCTCCCAAAGTGCAACCCCAGCGGCAGGCAGGCGCAACTCGCAGCACAATAATCTGCATGGCAGCAGAGACATATTTATGCAGGCCGGAATGCACGGGAAAATCAAATTAGAAAATTGCAGCCCAAAATCCGTGGCCAGTGCCAAGCCCAATGGACAGTCGCATATACCCCGCGTGCCACGTGCCGCGTGCCACATGCCACATTGAGTGGACAGACAACAGACAGACAGACAGCATGCAAAACATTCTCAGTGACACAAAAGCGAAACGGAATCGGTAGGACAGAAAAAAGCGCACAACTGGCAGCAAAAAACAAAACAAAAAACACAAACAAATAAGCAGAAAAAAATTAAGCACTCATGACAAAGCGAAAGTCGGATAATGCCATAACAGCACAACGGCAACAACAGCAACAACGGCAACAACGGCCACACAGAATAACATTATAAAGTATCAGGACAACATTTTCGTTTGTTTTTTCGTTGTTTGGTTCGTGCAACTGCAACTGCAATCGCCGCTGCCTGCGCTGACAGTCAAAAAGTTGCCGCAGAAAACAATTTTCTGTTGCAATCTTTATATGAACAGTACCCCCTCACCCCGCCAGAGGGGCGGTCGGCAATGAAGAATTTGTTTGGTTTTATTTTATGCAGCAGGCAGTCCGAGCACTCGCAGAGGGCTAAACAAATGCGAGCTTCCTTCTGCCTTTAAATATAAATGCTGCAAACCATTATTATTTATTTATTATTATTCATTTATTATTATTCTTTTTTGATTTATTATTTATTTATTTATTATTTATTTATTATTATTTATTTATTTATTATTTATTTTTAAATTATTTATTATTTAATATTTATTATTATTATTTATTTATCATTATTTATTTATTATTATTATTTATTTATTATTATTCATTTATTATTATTACTTATTATTGATTTATTATTTATTTATTATTTATTTATTATTTATTTTTAAATTATTTATTATTTATTTATTATTATTCATTTATTTATTATTATTATTTATTTATTTATTATTTATTTATTTTTTTTATTATTTATTTATTTATTATTATTTATTATTATTATTTATTTATTTATTATTATTTCTTATTCTTATTTATTTATTTATTATTATTATTTATTTATTTTTATTTATAATTATAGTCTTATTTTCGTATCATTTCGTATTCTTATCATATCCTGCATGGCGTTCCACCCAGTAGGGGCATGAGGGCTATGGTTTGGCCAGATGCAGAGACGACTCAATGGGAGGGCAAGGCAAGGCTGCAGTGCAAATTCCAAGCTGGATTGGAGAGCGGGATTGGATTGCCACCAAAAGGCCCGCTCGACCATGCAAGCTGCAAGCTGCAAACTTTAATGTAAATTCATGCTGCAAATCAATGCAAGGACTCCCAGCATCTAAATATTAATCTTAATTCTAATTTTAATTTAAATTTAAATTTTAAGCAATTGCCCAGCCTCAAACAGGAGACAAATTCGCAATGAAATTGGAAATTGTGGAATTGCACTTTTGGGTCGGAACTTCCAAGAAATAAATACATGCATTCGCACATGCATATGCATGTACATGTGTGTGTGTGTGTGTGTGTGTGTGTGCCGGAAAATGTTGTTAATAAAGTGAAAATTGCAATGGGCAGAAATGCCCGTTGCTTGGCCCCACTTGTTTTCCTGTTTAAACTTAATCAGGTTTCCTTTCAGACTGCTGATTGAGTCTTGTTCTTGCACTTTTCCACACATGCCGCCGTAAACATGATTTTCCCTGCCGCTTTTCACTGTTTAAAGTTAATTTGCATTATGCAGGCAGCGAGTAGCAGTGGGGGGGTGGCCAGAGAGAGCTTTATCCTGCGCTGCTGGGGGGGCATTTGCTGTTGGCTGTTGCTCTGACTGATGGATCATTGATAGACGAGCAAGGCACTTGTATTCAGACACGCATATGGCAGCCACACTGCCCGGCTGCCCGGCTGCCTGGCTGCCCGGCTGCCCGGCTGCCTCGCTCCCTTGCTCCCTCGCTCCCTTGCTCCCAGTGTGTTGCCACAAAATCAAGCCACATTGATGGAGCGTCAACGGCAATGAAAAACCAAATGAGCGACGCGGTGCGACTCGACGCGACGCGACGCTTTGAGCGCTACTCTCGATTAACACGTTGCGGCAGTCGGCTGCCAATGAGTGGGTTGGGGTACGGCACGAAATTTGACTCAAGCAGGGGTCACGGCATCAAACTGCCATCGATGCTGGCCAGGCGTGCCGGCAGTGCAGCGACTGAGAGGAAGCAATTTAAAGGAAACGCAACTCAAAGGCAAATGCCAGCGACTGGCCATAGGAGCAGTGGCCTGATGATTGGCATCCTTACGGGGGGCTGGAGCTGGTGCTGGAGCTGGAGCTGGTGCTGGAGCTGGTGCTGGAGCTGGTGCTGGTGCTGGTGCTGGAGCTGGTGCTGGTGCTGGGACTTTTATCATCGCTGGGAGATGGCCTGTGAATCCCTTCTGACAGTGACAAATAGCGTGCGAAGTGGAATGCACAATGTAGAATGCAGGCGCGCACAGACCCCACACCACACCACACCACCCCAACCCACCCACGCATGCACACATGCCGCAGGCATGCCGTGGCAAAATGTGTTGCGATACTTGTGGGCGCAAATTATTGCCAGAAGGCAGCTGCTGCTGCTGTTCCTGCTGTTCCTGCTGCTGCCGCTCGCCAGTTTGCTAATTAACAAAGCACTTTACAGCTGTCCGCAGCAGAACGAGAGGAGAACGATGGGCTGGGGGCGTGAGCAGGGCCCCGGAGTAGGAGTACAGGAACAGCGAATGCAATGAGCATACAAAGCCTGTAGGACCATCTCTCTCGCCCCCTCTGTCGCTGTCTCTGTCTCTGTCTCTCTGTCTGGCAGAGCTTAGCCCAAGTCTTGTCCTCACCTTGCGCCGCCTAGCGACTGCTGCCTCCTGTTGCTGCATTAATTAAATTTTATAACGTCGCCCGCCGTTGCAGCTGCCGCCTGCTGTTGCTGTTGCTGCCTGCTGTTGCTGTTGCTGCTGCTGTTGTGCCCCTTGTTGCTGCTGCTGCCGTTACCCGGCCCTGTAGCCGTGTGAAATATGAACACGTGGCGCGGCAGAGCGCGTTGCATAATTTGACGGCGCCACCGCCAACGGGCCACAGCGACAGCGTTTAGAATTTGTCATCAAGTGCTCCCCTGCACTGCCCCCCAACGCATTAAACACGACCCAAGCTGCCGCTGCTGCTGCCACTGCCACTGCCTCTGCCACTTCGAAGTGAAATCCAAGAGCAGCCAGCAAGTGCCAGCATTGGCAGCAACTAAAATAAAAGTTGCCCTGGCCCTAAAGCGTGGCAAGTGCATAGATTCCTAGGCGAAAGTGGAGTCGGACATGGCCCGCAGTTAGGGGCAGCATTTTGCGGGCGTGTGGCACGATCCTCCGCCCACAAAGAACTTCTACCCTGGGTTTCCACACACATATGTACATGCATATATAAAGGGAGAGGGCGAAGACTTTCTTTAACTTATCTTTCTTGCTGGTAAAAATGTTTTCGGGGCTTATTTTCGTGTGAACCGTCGACAATGCAAGCTCGGAAAATTCTACTTAAATTTCGAGACAGAGAGAGAGAGAGAGAGAGGGAGAGAGAGAACAATAAAGCAAGAGAGAAAGGGGAGAGCAACCGAAACGAATTTAAATAAAACAAACTAGAGGCTTAAGCGGTAGAAATCGTTTTGTGGTTGCTGGGAGTAAGCCAAATAAATGTACAACCAGCCAAACAAAGCACACAATCAGACAAAGAGGGGGAGAGTGGGAGAGAGTGGGAGCGTGGCAGAGAGGGAGAGTGGCAAAGACAGAATCCTTGCAGCCTTGCGCCCGGGGCAAGCCATTTAATCATTGAAGTTGGCTCTCGATATTTGCTTTTCATGTTATAGTGCTATTTGCCAGAGTTTTCCCTTTATATACATACGAGTGTGTGTGTGTGTGTGTGTGTGTGTGTGTATGTCTGTGGCTAATTTTCGTAACATTCTTCTGTACATTTTCCTGGGGGTTTTCCCCAGCCAAGTGCCAGCCTTTTCCCTATTGTAATTTGTGCGTGCGAAGAAATGGCATTAAGTATTTTCAATTAACAATCTGTTGAGGGCCAAAAGGGCATAACCTATCCTCTTTATCCGCTTATTACCCTTTGCACCCCCCCACACACACACACACACACACAGACACAGAGACAGACAGACACCGACTTTAACCATTTTATCTTTTGCTGTTCGTTTGGTGTTTTTTTTTTTGCCCAATGTTTGCTACCGAAAATTTGCTTAATTAAAATAACAAGAGAAGGCAGGCAGCAGAAAACAATACACTGCTGCCCTCCCATACCCCATACCCCACACCTCCCAGCACCCAACACACATACAGCCCATAAAGCGACACCCACCACCCATCATCACCCACACCCCACACACAGATCTGGAGAAGAACAACAACCGCAGAGCTACAAGCAAAACTTTGCTTAATGGTTAGTTAAGCGTTTAATTTGCACAAGGCCTTGAATTTCATCACACACCAACCGCCCAGCAACCTGCCCAGCAACCGCCCAGCAACCGCCCAGCAACCTGCCAGCAACCCACTCAAAAAACCAAAAACAGCCACCCAAAAACTCCACTCTGTTGACTGTTTTGAAACCCACATGGGAGTTGCCAGGAGCACTGGTTGCCATTGCCATGTGGAGCTGCTTTTTACTCATTTTCCCACATTTATTTGGCTGCAACAATTTTCGCAGCCTGCGTGCATAAATATTGTTCTGCATTTGGCCAAAAACTTCGTGCCAGCGATCATTGATCCGCTGGGAATACGCGTGGCAGGTACACGCTGAGCCACGACGCCTTGGAAACGTACAAAAAGCGGAAACTTTTAGCCTGCGCAGCAGAATACACAAAGTAATATCTATAAAGATTTAATTTGCTCAGCAGATAATGATTTGGATGCATACAAAATACCCCAATGAATGCGCTGCATCAAATAAGCCCCAGTTCATGTGCGCGCAAGCAACCAACTTGTTGGGACAATTTCCAGGCTAAAGTTCAGTGGAAAGTGGAAAGTTGAAAATTGTTTAGATGTAGCGAGCCATGGGGCAGCCAGCAGCGGCAGCCAGCAGCAGTTGCTGGCAGGTTAATGGCTTTGGCAGTTCTGTGCTGTGCTGCAATGTTGCAAGGAAGATGATAGCTGAAAGAGGGATGGCATGGCATGGCATGGCATGGCATGGCATGGCATGGCATGGCATGGAGTGGCGGGCTAAGCCGCTTACAGTTTGACGCACTAAAATAATTTCAGTGTTAATTTTATTTGAAACAAAAAACAGACGCTCTCTGTCGCTGGCTCCGGCTCCGGCTACGGCTCTGGCTCTGGCTGATGAAAGTCGAGTGGCAGAAACAGAACAGGAAAAAACTTCCGACTAATGCCAATTAGTGGGCAAAATGGACATGTTTTCTCTGCGTGTGTGTGTGTGTGCTTGTGTGGAAAAGCCGCCGTCTGATCTGTGGAAATACGAGCCCCTGGCCACAAAACATTTCCCTGTCGGCATGCCTGATTCGCTGGCGAATCGAATACCAAAATCCAAATGATGGACAGGCAGCTGCAACCGAAAGATGATGCACTTTCAGCTCCCAATTAGTTACAGAGCCAACGAAATGATGTCCAAGCTGATGTGCAAATGATCAGCGGCTGTGCCACTGGCACTGGCAGCATGCCACACTTCATGTTAGGGTGCAAATACTCGCAGCAGTGCGATTGCCAGGGAAACGCTCAAGCTTGAAGGCTCAGCTGCTTGGGGCTGGGAGCTGGGGTGGGGCGACATTTTCTGGCCATGTTTAAGCAGCAAGAACGATGGCCCCTGCCTCTACCTCTGCTGCTGCCCCTGCCTACCCCTGCTGCTGCTGCTGCCCCCTGCTGCTCGTGCTGGACGACAAACTTGTGGCAAGTCTCTCAATGGCGGCGGACGGGGAACAAAATTTAACTTTTTAATTAAGGCTCTGGCAGTGGTTGTGTTTTTATTTCTTGTTATTCGTTTTGTCTGGTTTTGTGTTGGTTTTTTTTTTTTTTGTGGATCGAGGATTGCGGCATGTCCAGTCGGGCGACAAAGCAAACAGGGCAAGGCAGGGCAGGGGCAGGGGCAGTGCCGAGAAGCGCAACAGGCAAACTTGACACATAAAATGGTTGCGCACACAGACGACAGACGACAGACGACAGACAGCGCAAGCAGCGAAAGAAGCGAAAGAAAAACAAAGAAAAAAACGAACAGAATGAAACAAACATAAAACAAACATAAAGCAAGCAACGCGAGGCCAGGCGGGTTCAGCAAAGCCGAAACTATTGATGCTCTATGGGAGGCGGGATCTTTGGATAGGAATTCGCATGGCGAATCGAATGATTTGCTGGCAAAGAATGCCTGGGACAGTCAGCTGAAAGCTCAAAGGAATTAAAATCCTTCTGCCAAGGGTATACAAAAGTGGAGACAGCAACGCAGACAGCGATGGCGACAGCAACAGCGACAGCAACAGCAACAGCGACAGCAACAGCGACAACAGGAAAACAACTTCAAAGCGGCGACAGTTTAGTGTCCTCTATGAGTGTGGCTGTAGCTGCTCTCTCTCTGTGTTTGTGTGTGTGTGTGTGTGTGGTCGCCATCTTGCGGCTTGTCTGTGCTCTGAGCTGACAACAAAAGAGACGCACTGTGGCAGGCGTTTTGTCTGTGCTTGTCGCCAAAGCTGCCTCCAAAGACACTTAACCTTGTCATACAACCAGCAACCAGCAACCAGCTTCCAGGACTCTCTTGCTGCTGCTGCTCTGCCAATGAATTGGAGTGCAAAATAAAAGAAAATCTTTCTATAAACTGCCGTTGGGGGGACGACAAAAATAGCAATAGAAAAACGAACCAATTAAACAAATGAACTGCTCAGAATTACTTTTGGTTGATGGAGGCAAGCGAAACAAAGTCACGTGAATTATTTATTTATTTATTTATTTACGAAATTGTAGCCTAAGATTAATCCTAGATACTCGCACTGCGATTAGCTTTTCGTATGAGTCCCTTGGGGAGTTTCCTGGTACAAGGTGCTCGCATCGAAGCCTCCTATTTCGCTCAGGTGCGATTCTTCTATCCTCACGGCAGACTACTTGCAGCTGGCTTCAAAATTGAAGTTATTTTTGGGCACTCTTCCCTGGCTTAGCTCCTTCCTAGACAAGCAGAGAGAGAGAGCGAGAGAGAGAGTGAGGGAGAGGAAGCCATTTAAGCAAACTGATGAGTGCTTTAAGGCCTTGAGTGCGGCTGTCCCGTCCGGTGTGTGTCCTGCTCCTGTTGCTTCAAGATGAAATGAAATACAATCATTAATTCCGCTCTGGCAGTGGCAAAAGTCCAGCTAAGCCTCAACCCTTTGCAGCATCAGACGACGATGGCCACAGCCACAGCTACAGCTACAGGACTCCGGCTCGGTCTCAGTTTTGGTGTCGGTGTCGGTCCTTGGGCCTGTCCTCTGTGTCATGCTGTGGCCTGGCTGCAGCTTGTGTAGTTGGGTTTCCTGCGGCTGGGCTGGGCTGGGCTGGGCTGGCTGGGCTCGGCAGGGTGGCCGAGGGTCAGCGGGGAGCCTGTTAAAACATTAAATGAGCAACTCATTTACAAACTCAAACAGCGCTCATAAATTCAACTAAATATCATGAACACAATGTAAATTTAAAGTTCAAATCGCATTAATCATTTTTGCGCAAAGGGCTCCTGCTCGAGCTCCTGCTCCATGCTTCCTGCCGCTCCCGTCTCGCAGGGGGCAGCTCTCGGGTGTCTGGGGACGATGAGCAGCCATACTTGGAGACAACTTTGCCGCTTGCCACAGAGCCGCAGAGCCAGAGAGCCAGAGAGCGGCGGCAATGGATTTGATTAGGCGCCTGAGCAAAAGCTGCATTAAAGCAACGAATGTGCGAGCATCCTTCAAGGAACCTATCGAAGAGTACGAACCATAAGCTATGGAAGGACCTGAGCCAAAAAAAAAGGGCAAGCACAGGGGCAGGGACAGGGACAGGAGCAGGGCAAGGGACAGGAGCAGGGCCAGGGGCAGGGTCAGGCAAAGGGTATCTAGTTTTTTGCTAGCTTTTCCATTTGGTTTTACCCCATCAGCTGATGAGTTTCTCCTTATCCAAGAGATTATATTCAGGAGTCTGACTGCGAGAGGTAGTCCCCCACTCGGACACTCCGCCGCTCTCTCTGTCTCTCTCTGTCTCTGTCTCTCTCTATCTCTGCCTCTGTCTCTCTCTGGCAAAGTAAAACTTTGCAGTGGCAGCGCTGAAGTTTATTTCGGTTAGTCTTTGGTCTTTAGTTTGCAGTTGAAAGCAAAGTCTGCCATTCAACTTGCATTAATCATCAACTTGTTTCAACCGCACACCAATCCCCCCCACCCCACACCGCACCCCCACCACCATTGCCATTCTCCCTGCCCATTCGCATTCCCTTTTCGAACTTTGGACTTTTATTGACTGCACCAGCACCAGCACCAGCACCTGTATATGTGTCTGCATCTGTGTGTTTGTGTGTGTGTTTGTGTGTGTCTGTGTGTGTGTCTGTGCATCTGTGTGACGACTAACGCGCTTCTAATAGACTGCATTCCATTGAGTTCGCTTCGCTGGGCTTTGGTCTGGGCTGTGGGTCCTCGGACCGTTTATAAATTATCAGGCAACAGCAACTGACTTTTGTATGGTCACTGCGTGTGCCTGCCTGCGGCAGCTGCGGCAGCACCGTGTGGCATGCCACAGCCCCCCTCCCACATGGCATTCCCTTGCCCACTTTTTAGTTTGGCGTGGGTGGGGCGGGGCCGCATTAAAACCGAAGCAGCTCATAAATGAAACCGCAAAGTCACTTTAAGTGCATGCCACATAAATTCCACTCAACTTACGGGACCCAAACACAAACACAAACCCAGAGCTTTTGCTGCTGCTGCCGCTGCGGAGGGAAATCAATGGGCAAAAACGAAAGTGTTGCCTACTTTTCTGCGTATCAGCATTTTCGCATTTTCACATTTTCGCATTAGTTTCGCAAATATTTTCGTGCTCTTTTGCAACTATTTTTCGACTGCTTTTCTGCTCTGTTCTGTTTCTGTTTCAGTTTTGTTTTTTTTTTGTTTGCACTTTTTTAATAGAGCCAAAAACTTTAATTTCATTTGGCCAATTTCCATTGCCTTGCTCTGTCTCTCTCTGTCTCTGTCCCTCTCTGTCTCTGTCGTTCTCTCTAATGAAGTGCAAATTACACAAAGCCAAATTGCTTTAATAAAAATGCTAAACAAAACTGAAGGCGGCCAAAAGAGAGCAACAAAGCCAGAGCTGCCATAGAAAGGGGCAAAAATGAAGGCGAAAGAAACAACAACAAAAAAACGAAACAAAAAAAAACCAAACACAACTTTCATGCATATTCCGGCTGATTTTTTATCCGGGCCACATTGCGCCGCGCCGCGCCGCGTTCCGTTCCTATTCCTGTTCGTGTTCCTGTTCTTTTGTTACAACAAACTCAAACACATTTTCACTTTGCTTTGAGAGTCCTCTCCATGCCACCCAATGCCAGCCCCCGCTCCCTGGCTGCTGCTCTCCCTTTGCTGTTGTTGTACCCTTGAGCGGTGCAGGGCATTGGGCTTTCGATCAGATGTCTGGCAAATGCAAAGCGTCTGAGCACTGGCTGCCACAAGATGCGATCGCTTGATGTTCTTACATGGGATATGCATGTGTGGGGTGTGGGGTGTGGGGAGTACTTTAGGTGCGATCCGCTTAGGCTTTGTGCCAATCAAACGTTGCATATTGCAGCTTCATATTTGGGTGTAAGCTCAAGAGAATATAAATCTATAGAACAGGCCTGACAGCTAGCGGTTCGTGGCACCAAATAAATTAAATGAAATAAATAATAAGTAATAAAATAAAATAATATGAATAATAAATCTACAGACTATGCAATGTAGTTGCATGGGTACAGTAGCTGATGTAAATAAAATAAATAATAATAATAAATAAATAAAATAATAATAATAAATAATAATAATAAATAAATAAAATAATAATTATAAATAAATAAAATAATAAATAATAAAATAATAATAATAAATAAATAAAATAATAATAATAGATAATAATAATAAATAATAAATCTGCAGATCATGCAATGTAGTTGTAGTAGTTGCTGCCGTAAGGGTATGCAAATATTCACCATTCACGTTATTGCATTCTCCCTCTTCCTCTCCCTCTCCCACGCCCCTTCTGTGTGTGTGTGTGTGTGTGTCGGTGGAATGCAAATTTTCCATGTGAGTTTACACTGACGTGCGTAAAAGTTATTGTTTCAAATTTTGCACTTTCTATTGGAGTTCGGGATGAAAATCATCACCCAGAACCCGTGAAAAAAACCCACAGTGGAAAAGAGCAAACGAGTAAAACGAGTAAAACCTAACCAGCCTGGAAACAGCGCCATCAATTTGCAGCAGTTGTGGAACAACGCACAAAAACCAAACGAAAAGGTGGAATATTTTTTGAAAAATGGGTTTCAAACGCAAAGTGCATAAAACGATGCACGAAGTGCATGGCGGCAGCAAAGGGCAGGAGCAGGGGGCAGAGGAGCAGGGCCAGGAGCAGGGGCAGGAGCAGGGCCAGGAGCAGGGGCAACAGCAGGGGCAGGGCCAGGAGCAGGGGCAGTGCAGGGCTTTTGGACCCAAGGAGTACCCTGCAGGAATTCGATATCTGGCTGGATTCGCAGGAGCAACGCTTCCCATCGATTCGCGATTATTTTCATTGGCTTTTAATTTCGAATCGCATTGTAGCAAAATACATGACCCTAAATATTGTAGAATATCTGATGGAATTTTCGGGCAGGCAATCAAACATAAACAGAGCTGCGCTCCCGCTACCCCCAACCCCCAACCCCCGGAGCAATGCTGTGTGGATGCTGTTCGCTGCGCTTCATTGATAGATCATTTCAAACGCAGCCCCAAATGCTGCAAACCAAATCATTTTAAGCTGAATTTTTGGAATATTTTTGAATTTTTTTAGGCTATCTAGCCCGCTGCTATTTGCCGTTCAACAACTACCAAAAAAAAAGAAACAAAAAAAGGCACAAAGAGCGAAAAAAATTTGTTAAATTCTAACACAAGGCCCAGGCCCAGGCCCAGGCACAAAGCTCTTTGAGGTGTGTCGTAAAAAATTGCCCAGCATATGTACATGCGTGTGTATGTGTGAGTGGTGTGGGGGGGGGTGTATCTGTGTTGTGAATAGTAAAACAAACGCAACATGGAACCACTGCTCGTACAACTGAAACTGCTCTGCTCTGCGCTGCTCTGGGCTGGTTCTGTTCGGTTCTGTTGTGGAAATTGCTGCCCTTTGTGGCCCAGTCACACAGTTAACCCATCGAAGCCCCAACCCACCGCTTAGACAGACTAAAAACCAGAATCACAAAACGGAACCGGAACTGCCACGCAGCCAAAAAATACACAGCAAAAAAAGGAAGCAGAGAGCAGCAGCAGCAGCAGCAGAGGAAACATAGAACAAAACAGATGCCAGGACGAGGGCCAGGACGAGGGACAGGGAAAAACCAAAAAGTGCCCAAAATGCTGGCAATGGATGAAATGTTAAGGGAAACGCTCTGCTCTCACACAGCAAAGCAATGAAAATTTGATTTTATTACAGGAATTTTGATTGGTTGCACTTGCAGAATGCCAGCAGCGGGCAGCAGGCAGCGGGCAAAAGCCAACATCAGATCCTCGTGAGATGGGCAGAGATGGACTGCAGGCTCTCCTCTCCTATCCTATCCTCTGCTCGCCGACACTTGCATATACACATGTATTTGTTCTCCATAAATCAAATAAGTGGCCAACCAGTGTGAAATACGAGTACGAGCATGTAGGCCAAGCAGCCAAAGAACTGCCCCCACCGCACACGCCGCCCACACCGCACCCGACACTTCGAGCACTTTCAATTTTAATTAGTCAATAAAGAGCGCCACTTAATTAATGACTAAACGAAAAAGAAGCCAAGCCCCCCAACTAAATGTGTTATAAATTATAATGCCTGGCCATAAATAATCATAAATATGAATCGAGGGCTGCGCGTCGGCAAATAAACATGCATTAATATGCGGAGACAGGCAGTCAGGCAGTCAGGCAGGCAGGCAGGCAGGCAGGCAGGCGAACAAATGCAACGTACGAGTGTGGCACGAGCAGCGGGCAAAAACGGCAGCAGGCAACAACTACACAGGATAATTAACGACACTTGCCACTCGCGCCGCTTCTGCAGGCAAAAACAGTTTGATAAATGGCTCTAAAATGCTGCCAAAGCAGGGCAAAGGGGTGTGGGGGAGCCCATAGGGGAGCAGCAGCAGCAGCTGCTGTCTGTCAGTTAAATTTAAAGTTGCGAGCTCAGAATTTGTGAGCGAGCAGTGAAGCAGGCGATGTAAAGCCAGATGAGAAATGTTCTTATTTGCTTATTTCACATTTTTGGCAGATATTCATAAAACAGAAGTGTAGCAGAACAGCAGGCAGGCAGGCAGGCTGGCAGGCAGGCAGTGGGGTGGTGGTGCGGGTTCGGGTGGGGTAGGGCCAACACCTCAAGCTGCAGGAAAACAACAAGCGCTGCAGCCAGGCACATAGCGTGGGAGAGGGATATGATTGACTAGAGCACTACTAGCCTTAAAAGGCAAACTGCAAGCAGTGAAACCTGAATCAATAGCAGCAGCAGCAGCAGCAGCAGCAGCAGCAGCTTGGCATACAGCAGCCCTCAAAATGGCTTCCGGTAGCAGAAGGCTTGGCTGGGATCCCCAACACCTCCAACAGCCAGCCAGCAATTGCAAGTCCTTGTTTGACCAGCACCGAGGAGCGTCCGCAGAGCCAGCAGTGTGGCTAGCGGGCAGCGGCTAGCGGGTAGCGGGTAACTTCAGTGGCAGCCACATAGACAGACAGACAGACAGACAAACAGCCAGACAAACAGCCAGACAGACAGACAGACAGACATATGTACAGATAGACAGACGGGTTCAGTGTTTAATTAATGTACGGATTTTGGGTTTCCTTTTGTGCAATCAGAGTGCAAATCAACTGTCAATAAGACACCGAACACTGAACAGACAGGATATACGATACACACACACACACCACACACACACACACAGCACACACACCACACACACACGCACGCAGACCGTGTACAGTGTACAGCGTACATTTATCTATTTTTGGGCAACTTTTATTTGCAGCATTTTCAATTTTTGCTGGTTCTCAATTTTCTGTTGTCAGCCTTTTTCCTTTTCCTCTTTCCCCCTTTTTTGTTTTGTTGGTTGAAAGGGGTTGGGTGGGTTGGTTGGGTGGGGAGGGTTGCTGCCTGTAATTTTCAGCTCTTGCCAAATTTGTTTGGTAATTCGATCTACACAAGGCAATTACGATTGACAAAACGTGGCCAACTGCCAGCAGGCAGCAGCCAGCAGCCAGCAGCCAGTTGCCAGTTGCCAGCTGCCAAAGAGAGAACAGAGAGCAGAGCAGAGCAGCGCAGAGCAGAGAGCAGAGCAGAGAGCAGAGCATATGCTGCTGCTGCACAATTTGTTTGGCACGTCGACAGTGCGTATACGCAATATTCGGCTGTGAAATGATCATTTGATTGGACTGCAAATGCAATTATTGAATGAATTTAATTCGGTGCATTGCGTGACATTTTGCCACTATTCTCACGCACAAAAATGGAAGTCAACAAATGCACAACACGCCGTGCGGTACGTGCCAACAATTCAAGCAGAGTCCTCAGTCCTGAGTCCTCAGTCCTGAGTCCTGTCGCCGCCTGCTCTCTCACACGATGTGGCACGATTAGTTGTGGAAATATTCATGGGTCTAGTAGCACTTGCAGGCTATTTCCATTTCCATTTCCATTTGGTTTGTAGTATTTTTTAGTCCGACACATGAACAGCTACGGAAATTGCCAGTAAATTTTAACACAAAAAAATCGTTTGCACTTCTCTGAGCGGCACAAAATGTTGACCGAAAAGGAAATCGTTGACTCCACAAACCTGTTCAAGTACTGGTTCATCTATCACATGGTTAAGACACGATCGTGGACTGCTGCCGAGCTACAGAAGGTGCAGCAGCAGCTGCAGCAGACAAAACAGGAGGACCAGCAACAGCAGCAGTTGGAGCAGCTGCCAACAGAGGAAGTTCCAAAGGAGCAGCCACAGGAGCAGTCCCAGCAGAAGCCTCAGGAGCAGCTCCAGGAGCAGCCTCAGCAGAAAAACGAGGAGCAACGAGAGCAATTAAATAAACTATTTTCGATTTTGCGCAATAATTTGGTTCCGGCCGCAATGGGACTCACTGCTGTCTGTGTGCTCAAGGCCACATTCAAGTGAGTTGTCGCCGCATCTCCTTTGAGGCTGTCACTCTGTTCCATCGCAGCTAAAACGTTCAACAAATAAATCCTCAGTCAGCCTTGGTGCGCCTATTTTTTCTTGGGCGGCCACACTTGGAGCAGTCTTGTGGGCAGGGAAAGCAGCAACCAAGACCTAAACGCGAAATTAACTCCTTTGTGTGACTTTCCTTTGTGGGTGAAAGCAAGCTCGTGGTGCGTATGGCCAATACTCCTTGTTTCGGGCAGCTCAACTCAATATCTGTGTGCTGCACTGTCTGCTGTCTGCTGTGCGTGGACTGTCCGAGGTGAAGCCCCAGCACGGAGCAAAAAGTACATGAACGGGAGCACAGAGCCACCTGAAGAGAGAGGAGGTGCGCCTCCAGCGACTATGCAACTGGCAATCTGGGTATCTGGGTCTGGCAATCTGGGTATCTGGGTATCTGGGTCTGGATCTGCGTGTCGAGTTTCGCTTTCGGTGCGGCGCGGCGCGGCGCCAGGATGCGAACGGAATGAGCAACGGGAATGGAAATTGGGGTGGCATCATTTTGGGTTTCATTTTGTGCTTGTCTGTGACGGGAGGACATCGATAATTATCGCACAAAATGTGTCCTGGGGATCGAAAGGCAACGGCAACGGCAGTGGCAGTGGCAGTGGGCCAGTGGCCAATGTTCTTTTGATTTCTGTGTCTTGTCCTGCCGCCTCTCCGCTGCCCCACGCTCTCTCCCTGTGTGTCTCTGGTGTGTGAAAAACAAGGAAATTTACAACACACACTTAGAGGCACACACACACACAGGGCGTGGGGTGCATAAATTCATTGTCACGACGACAACGCCGACGACAGCAGCATCAAATGAATGAACGAATGAATGAATGAATGAATGTGCCCCGTTCTGGTCTCTGCTGCTGCTGCTGCTGGCTGTCTGCTGTGTCTGCTGTGTCCCTGTGTCCTGTGCCATGGCCCGTTTTGTGAGGCAGGTCCTGTGTGCTGTGTCCTGGCCCCTAACATGTGTAGCCTGCTTTTAGGCTAAAAGCACATCCTCCCATGCACTCGCACCAGTGGCTGGCGGTGCTGGGTCTCCTTCTCCGTTTCTCCGCCTTCTTCTCTCTTCTCTCTGCAGCTGGCATAAATCTTGGGGACTTTTGTTTGATCGAACGCAAAAATAATGGCGCTTTGTTGTCCTGCCCGCACGTCCTGAGCGCCTCTCCCTCTCATCGCTCTCATGCCTCTCCTCTGTTGTGTTCTTCCGCCCAGTCTATGCCGTGTCCTCTGTGTCTCTCTGTCTCTGTGTCTCTGTGTGTGTGTGTGCGCCTGCCTTCATAAATTTGTGCCAGACCAAGAGAAATCAGCAGGAAAATTGACCTTTTAGCTCGCACTTCGTGCTCGGCCTGTAGTCTGTAGTCTTTGCCTGCCTGCCTGCCCGCCTGCCTGCCTCCCTGCCTGCCCACTGCTAGTCCTCGGATGCTGCTAATGATACAAAGCGACATTCTATCCGCCCCTCCACTCTCTGGCTGTGTGCGCCATGTCCACTTTCTTGTGCGAATAAGTGCATTCAGTTGATTGAATGACTGACTGAACCGCCTGCCCGTCCGCCCCCGTCACCACCTGAGCTGGGGGCGCTCTTCAGGCTGAGCCCAATAAATCGTCGTGTATTTAGCATAAGGGCGCAGCAAATCAGCCAATTCGACTAGGTATATTTAGTCCATTCCCATTTCCCGCCGCCCAGCTTTAATCGAAAAGTTTCGCTGCTGCTCCGGCATCAATCGTTCCAATATTACAGCATTTATTTGTAGCTCTTCAATAGATGTCCCTGTGGCTGGCAGCGCTCCTCTCGAAGTTTCTGCCTCTGCCACTTAATTGCCAAAAGTTTGCCACTACTCAAAAGTCTTGCGCGTCTACTCGTTCGTCTGTGTGTGTGTGTCTCTTGCAGCTGCCCCTGCGGCTTCTGCCGCGCCTTCTGCCCCGTTTGCTGGCACTCTTTATGGGTGCTTCTATGCCCACATAAACCCCTTTGAAACGAGCGCTTTCTTGCACTTCCATTCCGAGTTTTGATGGGCCCTGCAGACGCGACACTTTTTATGGCACTCGCACATTAGGCATTCGTCATTAAAGTTTATATCTGCCCCCCACAGGCCCACAGGCCATCCACTCTCTCGCTCACTCTCTCGCTCTCCCTCTCTCTTACTATCTATCCATCTGTCACACACGCACACGCACACGCACACTTATACAGAGACATATAGCAAATGAAAATGATGGCTGGAGCATAATGCAAACAATTAGGCTAAAAAATGTTTGCTCACTGGCACTGGCACTGGCAAGAGAGCGCTACAGCCAGAGCGTAAAGCTGTTGGAAAATTCTTAGCAAAAAAAAAAACAAAATACGAGTATGGTGTGTGTGTGTGTGTGTGTGTGTGTGTGTGTGTGTGTGCGTTGTGCGTGTGTGGCTCTGTTGAAGCATGTCCAGCATGTTCTTTTCTTGTTTATGGGCCTTATCGTGTGTGTTTCTGTGTGTGTCTGCACTTTGAACAAATTAAAATTGGAAAAATCCTCTTGCTGCACTTATGTGTACATACAGACAGACAGACTGAATCTGTGCCTTCCAGCAGCAGAATGCAAAAGGCAGTAGGCCCCACCCATTGAACCATTGAACCCATAACCATATACCATCGACACAGACTGTGAAAGCGCCTTCAACCATGCTCCAGCCTGCAGCCTGCAGCCTGCAGCTATGGTGTCTCTCTGTCTCACATCTTAATTGCTTCGACTCCAGCCTTGCTGCCCCTTACTGCCTTGCTGCCCCGCTCTTGCCACAATAAGAAGCAGCAGGCAGCTGGCAACAAGCAACAAACAACAAGCAATATGAAATCTGAAAATACATACATAAAATGCATTTTTTGGACATTTTTATTACCTGCTCGGCTGGCTGCTGGGGCCATAACTTGCGGCGCATTGTGCGCCCCAAAAATTAAATCAATTGAAGCACGCCTGCCCACAAGGATATGTTATCCTTGCAGCTGACTAACTAATTGATTGTCAATGCCACTGCCACTGCCACTGCCACTGCCAATGCCATCGATTGCCGTTCAAGTTACTTGCAGCTCATCGAATAAACAAACTGTTTTCCATTTGCATTTCTTGGCTTTTGTTTTGTGCGATGAATGCGATTAATGCGTTAGGTGGTGCGCAGACTGAATGGCAGCTTGGTCTGGCTGCGATTATAATTATTCATGAATCACCAAGCGAGTGTGGCCGAAGGCGACAATCAGTGCCAGCAATCAGTGGCTTTCTTCGGTTGTTTTTCCAGTCGATAATCAATGCCGATCCAACATGCAATTTCTAGTTAATTTTGGCATACTTTCTGCTTCACAGGGAGAAACTATTTTCAATTTTTAATATTTTATTTTTTATTTTTTATTTGCGTTTTTGTATTTTGCTTGGCTTGCGTGTCTCCGGAGCTCATTTAGCAGCAAAAGTGAAAAGTTTTGAGCAGAAATGTTGCACGAAGAGCGTCCCAGCAGTGGGTAGGGAACGCAGATGAGTGAGTGACTGAATGGCAAGTAGCTTTTGGCTCCATCATCTTTGGCCCAAGCGCAGGCAGTCATAACTTTGAGTGTACTTAGGGGGAGTGTGCTGGGGCTGGGGCTGGGGCTGTGGCTGGGGCTGGGACTGGGCTGGGGCTGGGGCTGGGAATGAAGTGCAAATTAATCAGCTATGAAATTAATTATGCCTTTGATGCGAAATGCCAGCGTGCCAGTTGCCGGCTCTCTGCTTGGCTTAAATCGGCAATTGTTGATTGACCCGACTTAGGGGTGGGTTTCGGGTTTTGATTTTGGTTTGGGCAGTGCCCGGCATTGCCTTTGTTTCGGCCAAATGACAAATTCGAATGTCCCACCCGTTGGCGGGGTCCAGTCCCGTGCAACTAGGCCAGCGATGGCTGCTCCTCTCTGCCATTTATTTCGCATTCGTTATATTTTACAGCTCTCCCTCTGCCACTCTGCTCCGCTCGTTTCATTGTTTCTGTTGTGTTATTTTTGCGGCTTGCTTAACACAATTAATTAGTTAATGTCCAATGCTGCGGTGCTAAATTTATTGCTATTTGCGCTCTTCTATTTGATGAGCATTGGCCGCAGCCTCCAACCGAATTACAGGGCATGTTGCACGGGGCAGCGGCATTTGTGCGCAGTGAATGCCACAACAAGCGGTGAAGAGAGACGAGCAGAGAGGAGAGAAGAGCAGAGAAGAGAGGAGAGAAGAGCAGAGAAGAGAGAAGAGCAGAGAGGAGAGAAGAGCAGAGGACAGAGACAGAGACCGAGACGGAGCTCAATAAAAGAAGTTAACAGCAAAGAATCAAACAGACTTTCATCGGCAGAACTGTGGATCTCTTTTTGCTACACATAGGACCTTTCGTTGCTTCAGCTATTATATTTTTCTTGAAGCATGTGTATTCGCATTGCAGTTCATAGTTGGCAGATAATTGTTAATTAATTGAAATAAATAAATAATCCCTCGAGTAAAGTCTCTCCCTTGAGGGGTATCAACTGGTTGGTAGCCGCATCCAAGCCATGCCCGCCAGTTGTTGTAATTGCTACTAATTACTGCCACAGCGATTGCCGATGGATGCCCAGCCCCCAGCCCGCAGCCACCATGCCACACACCCCCTACCTAGCTGCTGCCTGGCTCACTCCGCCCTCAGCCCTCTGCCCACAGCCCTCAGCATTGTGCTCGACTTATGCAAATTTGTCTGCTCCTCTCTGTCGCTCAGTCGCTCAGTCTCTCTGTGCCTCTGTCCCTCTGTCTCTGGTAGTCTGAGGCGGCTCTTGTATATAATTTACATAAACATCTAATTGCTGGTTGGCATTGCTGCTGCTGCTGCTGCCATCGATGTTGCTGCTGCTGCTGCTGCTGCTGTTGCTGCTGCTGTTGCTGTTGCTGTAATCATGCTTAATTGTTTTCGCTGGGGCATTTCATGTTCGATGCTCATGATTGAAAGTTTGTGCTGTGGCGGTTTTCGTTTGGCAGCAGACCGCCAACCGCTAAGCCCACACTTTCCGCAATCGTACTGCTCCCCTGTCCCCTCCACCCACCACGCCCTGCGCCAACCACGTGCTCTGACAGGCCTCTCTCTGCCTCTGCCTCTGCCTCCGCCTCCGCCTGCGCCTCCGCGCTGTGCCACTTGAGGCAAGTGCCTTTAAGTGCTTAACGACACGTTTGAATTACTCAATTCGAGTGCGTCTTTGAGGCGATGCGCAAAGTATTCCACGAATTCAATTAAGCCCACTGTCGCGAGTTGGGGCTCAGAGCTTTGGGCTTGGCATGCGAGCTGTCTCTCTCCCCCTCTGTCCTGCCGATAAGAGCGATTTATACGCGCCATGTGCGCCCACGCCCACGCCCACTCGCAGCACTTGCCCCCCACACAGGTGCACATCCCCGCTCAGCTACAATGCCTGACAATTGCCTGGGCAGGCGGACTCGCAGGCTCAGCAAATCAGTTAATTGAAATCGGGCGCAGGGCCTGCCATGTGCAACGCTTCTACTTAATATTCAATATTTAATATTTAATATTCAATATTCAATTCAGGCGCAGCTCACAGCAGGCCAAACCAAACCTTTCATGGGCCCATTCCATTTGTCCA
This sequence comes from Drosophila tristis, assembly GCA_018150885.1. Taxonomy (NCBI): domain Eukaryota; kingdom Metazoa; phylum Arthropoda; class Insecta; order Diptera; family Drosophilidae; genus Drosophila; species Drosophila tristis. The sequence goes on from JAECWT010000228.1 coordinate 1,905,174, forward strand.
GAAACAGTTCGCCCGCTTTCACATTCACACTTAAATTCAAATTTGACTTCCAAATTTTAGCAGAATTTTATTTGTTTCGCTTTTTTGAACGCCACAAGATGCTGGAAGACAAGCTCGTCGTCTGCTCCACAGCCCTGTTCACGTACTTGCACATCTATCACATCGTTAAGTCGCGATCAGGCACTGAGGCGGAGCCAGAGATGCCACAGAAGGTGCAGCCAACACAGGAAGTTCCCAAGGAGGAGCTTCAGGAGGCAGACGCAGAGCAGCCCCAGGAGGCAGACGCAGAGCAGCCCCAGGAGAAAGACGCAGAGCAGCCCCAGGAGAACGACGCAGAGCAGCCACAGGATCAGCTGCAAGCGGAGCAGGTTACTCAGCTGTTTTCCACTCTTCGCAACAATTTGGTGCCAGCCGCCATGGGACTCACCGCTGTCTGCGTGCTCAAGGCAATCATCAAGTGAGTTGTCCCCGAATGTAGGCCCGATATTGATGCTTGAATTCGCAGCTAAAATGCTCAGTAAATGAATCGCCAGCCAGGCCTGGTCCGTTTATTGCGCCATCTGCAAAATTGCTTTGAATGTGAAGCACATTTTCCAAATTCGGAGTAGTCTTGTGGAAGGGGCATGAGGAGCCAAGGCCGCAGCGAAAGGCAACTCCATATTGCTGTCTGCCAACCAGAAGTCATGTGCCACCAGCAGCAGCCCGTGCTGCCAACTGAGCTGGCGAATTGTTCAGCTTTGATTATTTACATTTGGAAGAAATTAAACGGCGCCCCAACTGCCAACAAGGGGCAAGCACCGACGAAATGTAAACTTAATATGTGACTGACTGACTGACTGTCCACTGGCAGCCCCAGCCCCCAACCCCTCTTGGCAGCGGGGCTTGTTACCTGCCGCGTGCGAGTGGGCAGTGGGGAGCACGCGGGTATTTGCATAGCTGACTTTTTGCCAGCCTTTGACAGAAGCGGGCGGAGCGGAGCGCAGGGGGCGTTGCGGAGTGGCCATAGATCAGTGCCAGATGCAGTCGCCGTCGCATTTGATATTTACCTTTTAATATTATTAATTTTATGCTTAAAGCCAGCAGCGGCGGAGAGCATGGCGCGCATGCAGCCCGGCAGTCGTGCATGCTGCCATCCTTTGGCAAAACGAGGAGCTGTCAGCCCATCTAGATATATATATATGAATGCATATACAAGCATATAAATGACTGTGTGCGCTCTGCTCTGGCATTAATGCACTGAAGCTGATGCCTGGCACTCGCAAATGAAGTTCTTGTGGATTGTGCAAAATGAAGTCCAAACTTGTGCGCTATTTTTGCCTTTGACAGCAACGGCAGCGGCAGGGGCAGCAGGGGCAGAGACAGGGGGGGCTGCTGCTGCTGCTGGTTGGCTCGTTGGCTGAAATCCAATGAGGCATGATCTGGCCTTCTCCTCCTCCTCCCGCTCCCGCGCCGCTGTCATGCAAAATACCTCTGCTTACACAAATAAAATCAAGAAATATGAGCAAGCAAATGAAGCGAGCTGAATGAACAGCCCCCGCCCCCGCACAGCCATACCTCCCCCACACACAGCAGCAGCAACAGCAACAGCAGCAGCAATGGAAAAGAGTGAATGAAAATGAAATCGACTGCCATCCAATGGCAGGGAGCCACAGCCACAGCCACAGCCACGTAATCAATGCACCCTTTGTCGACGGGGCAACTAATGCAACAATATTAGGTATTAGATAGAAACCCAGTGGCTGGGACTGGGATTGGGAACTGGGACTGGAACTGGGATTGGGACAGGAACTGGGACTGGGAAGGTGCATCCGTATACAATGCACATTTATTATTGGATATTCAACATGCAGCGCTCCATAGCTCACACACACACAGCTCGAACCTGGCTTTAAGGTTCTGTAATTCGGTTCTGTACATCTCTTTGATGATGGCACTCACGCGCTGGGGTATCCCAGACAGTCTTATGCGCTTGCTGCTGTTGTTTTGTCTCTGCTGTGGCTGTGCTCCACTCCCATTCCCCCACACTTCATCCACATTCAATTATTCCTGCAGAGCAAGCAAACCAGGGATTTATGCCGTGAATTTTTATTTTTTAATTGTAATTTGTAATTTTCAAATCGATTTTCAATGTTTTGTGCAGCCCACAAAGTGGCGAGGGCCTACGACTCGAATATCAGTTTATTTGTGACCCTGGAGCGGCGCGAGAGCAGTGCCGTTAGCTTAGCTGTGAACTCGCTCAATCTGTTGAACTGGCTCAGGCCATAGGCCTTGGCGTCTTCGTCCGCGATGGGCACTGCGGGATCGAACACCCGCAGCAAGTCCTCGTAAATGGACAGCGGCTCATCGTAAAAGTCGTTCTTCAGGCGGCGTTCCAATATGTTCAAGTCGACAGTGGCGAGGGGACGTTTCATTGGCTTGGGCGCCTCCAGGTTGCTGAAGAGCTGATACTTCTTGTATTTCTTCATGTCGCGCACCATCTTCCTGGCTCCCTCCAGCAAGTTGCCATTGAAAACAATCTTTCTGATCGAAGGCATCAGATTGGCGTTGAATGGGATCTCCGGCCAATCCTCCACGCTCGTCTCCTGACCCTCAGCGCAGCCAGGCGACTGGCCTTGGGCGACGCAAGAAGCGTGACGGCTCGTGCACGGCTGCTCTTCCATGATCACGTCGAGGTCCTGGGCTTGAGCCACGGCAGGCCCCTTGGCCAAGACTACGGCCAAGACTACGGCAGGCTGCTCTGCCATGACCACGTCTGACTCCTGCGCCTGGGCTTGAGCCACGACCTTGCCCTGCCCCACTGCAGCTGCTCTGGCCTCACGCCGCGTCATGCTTCGCGTCTGCATTTTTGCTGAAAATATGCGCAAATATAAAACCAATTAGAGCAGGCCACACGCAGAATATATAAGCCAGGGAATTCCAGGAAATTCCAATCGCCCATCAAGTGCATAAGTCACATGTTCAGGCAGCAAATGCAGCCCTGCCCACTCGACAGTTCAGTGTCAGATTGCTGTCACTGGGCGGAAGTTTGCTGTTCGCTGGTGTCCGCCTGCGCTCTGCACTAGTAGCATTTTAATCCCTACAACTATGTGCAATCCGTTGAGCTAAAAGTCGAATTCCCACACAGAAAGAATTGGAAGCCCATTGGGCACTTTCCATCTGCAGTATTTTGGGGATTTGGTGGGCTTAATCCGCCACTAGGGGAATATTCAATTGTGTTTATTTATTATGTGGCAGATATGAAACTCCTTTTGTGCTCGAACGATATTATAACATATTATCATGGAAATATTTAATGGGTTTCCACCAAGAGAAAGGAAATAAAACATGCAGCCGGCGGCATACTTACAATTAGCTATTCGCTTTGTAAAAACACGTCCAACATGCACCTAGGCTCCGAAAAAAAAGAAAGAACCAGCGCTGCAATATCGCTGTCATCGATGTTCGATTGGCTGCAGTCATCGATGTTTTTATTCGCACGCAACGATGTTTTTGCCACCAAAGCTCGGAAGTGCTCATTATAGCGCTGATATCTGATATCTATGCAGCAATTGCAGATATATTTTATGGGCTTCATGGGCTTTGCGTCTCTGTAGTTTTACGAGCTGCACTTTATTTGAACAAAGCTTAGGCTAGTATAAAGGTGCTAAGAAGTGGCCACATTTCCCTTTTTTTTCCGTCTGTGTAGAAGGGCTATTAGAGGCTATTACCTGGCTAATACTTTAAGCCAATTGGCCAACTGCGTGCTTCCATTTGGAGCGTGCAAAATTCGAAAATATTTAGCTGAGAGTATCAAATATCGCGCGGATATATCGTTAATAAATATATCATTAGCGATAGTTCCAAAAAGACTATCGATATATCGTTCAATAGGCCAAATTGAATTATTTGTATTTTATTGTTGATTGTAAATGAGATTAAATTGCAGAGCTCTGAGGGGATTGCAAGCCAGAAGTTCCCATCACTGATTGGGAGTAAGCTCCGAGCGCGGAGTGGGTTGCCGCCTCTCAAGTTGAGCAACTTGTCCAAAATATTGCAGCCAAAAAAAAAACGCTTGCCGGCAAAAGTTTGGCTGTCTGTCTGTCGTCGCTGTTCGTCTTTTCTGTGATTTACTTGCGAAATTTGATTTGCAATTAGGTCTGTAATTTAGCTTTAGCCGCTATTAAGTGTTGGCCTGCCACTTAAACTGTCTGCCAACTTTGCTGTGCCAACTTTGGAGCGGATGCAGGGCCGGGGGCCGGGCCGGGCCTTCATTAAAACAGATTCGCGCTGCAGTTGTTGCTGTGGGAACAGCTGGTCCTGGTGGCTGCTGCCTTCTGCCTGATGCCTGCTGCCTTCTGCCTGATGCCTGCTGCCTGATGCTGGTACTGCTGCTGCTGAAGCGGCTGGTGGCAGCGACTGAGTACTCTTGCAACTGGCAAATGGCATTATTTTTGTTTGACAAGTCAAAGCGACGCGACATGGCGACATCGCGACATCGCGACTACTGCGACGGCCGCAAGAGCACTTCAAAGTTGTCAGAGCATACTTGGAGTCGCGCCCAAGTGCGTGTGTTGGCCTCCATGTTCAGCCCCAGCCCCAGCCCCAGCCTCAGCCCCCATTGCCACCTTGCCACTCTTCTTGTGTGTCTGTGTGCCAGTCAGTCAGTCGCTGGACTGGCTAACGAGTCGGGGCCAACAGCAGCAGCAGCAAAAACACACAACAGGAAGGAAAAGGCAGGCTAGCCGCGGGGCCGCAGCTTTTGATACACTTGCAGAAGGATCGCACCCGAGCAGATCCTCCTCAACGGTGCAAAAGACCCGCTGCCAGGGTGAGCTGCCGGGAGCTGCAGTAAATGCCGTGCAGCACGGGAGCAGGGCGGCGTCGACTCTTATGGCTGAGGCGCTCTCTTAAAGGGACTTCGCCCGCCAGTATTCACCACACTAAGAGCGCCGGCAGGACGCAAACTCACCTCAGCGGCTGGCCGGTAAGCGCACGAAGCCAACGAGGCGGCAGCCACGACGCGACGCAGGCTGCCTCGGCCGAATAACGATGTGGATGTGGATGTGGATGAGGATGACGACAATGCCAAGCCATTGACATTTTTCACCTACTTTCGACCTGTCGCACACACACATGGACATGGACTACCCCGAGCCCCTTCCCGCTCCAGCAACTGGCAACTGGCAACTGGCAACTGGCGGCGGGCATGCATTTTGGCAGCTCGAACACAAGTCCCAGTTGCCTCGTTTACCCATTTCCCTCAATTTCCTCCATGAATTTTCCAAATGAGTTGAACAAGCTGTGCGCCACTGGACACTGGGCCACTGGGCCACTGACCAAGACGAGGACGAGGACGAGACGAGGACCCGCACCCGTACGAGAACGAGTACGAGGCGAGCAACAATTGCCCCGAACAGCAGAGACAATTTCATCCATATTTATACTGGTGCGAGTGCCAGTGCCAGTGCGAGTGCCAGTGTGAGTGCTGTGGCATGATTTAATCTGGTTGCTTTCATTTAGTGGCGCTTCAGTTCGGTGCTTCGGTGCTTCAGTGCTTCGGTGCTTCGGTGCTTCGGCTCCTGATCGAGTCCTTAGTCAAATCTGTAACAGCTTTTTTCCCCTGCTGCCCCGTTGCACACAGTTCCCCCATTGTCCCATTGTGCCATTCCCCCCATTCAGCATTTGAGTGCCTTTTCATTTGGCCTGGCAAGAAATTTAATTACGGCCTGGCCAAAAGGTCCTAAATTGCTTAAGCGTGGGCGGGGGTGTGGCCATTGGCCAGTGGCAGGCACACTGGACACACATTGAAATTAACGAGCAGCAGTTAATGATCCCTGTCCGCAGCACGGGATGGGGATGGGTATGGGGATGGGTATGGGACTGGGCTTGGGAGTGGCATCTTGCGAAATAAACTTGAATGCCGCTTGCCATTGCTCACCTCATCGCACGCACACGCCGATCCAGCGGCAAAGGGGCAACTGCTAAATGGCACATAAAGACCAAATCGAATGCGATAATGATACCCTGGAAAGCGTGGCAAGGGAGGGCAATCGCGCACAGAGTGTGTGTCAGGGAAAGGCGTCTACTTTTGGTCTCCAACTGCAGTTAGAGTTTCCCCAATTTGCCGCTTTCCCAAAGCAGAGCCACCGCTGCTGAAGGATCGATCGTCTGGGGCTGCCTCTTGGGCAGATCCTAGGGCATCAACGACTCTATTCAGCCAATTGGCTGTGGCTTTCGACTGGCCAGCAACTCAATAAGATTCACGACGGTCCCCAGTTGTTTGTTTCCTTATGCTCTGTCCTTTGTGCCGCAAAGTGCCACACGTGTGTGCCTGTGTGCCCTGTGTGCGGTCCGGTCTATTAGCCGCTCTCATTCATTTCAGATTCGCTGAGCGATTGGCGACGTGTAAACGATAATCAAGTAATTTCCATTATGCCCAGGACACGGACACAGACACGGACACGGACCGCTGCCAGGCCGATTGCTGGGAGGCCAATTGTGCCTCCGATAAAAGCGCCACTAAATTGCGATTGTCGCGACTGGCGCGGCTGGGCATTAGAATGAATCAGTATGTGTGGGCCAGGGGCCAGGGGCCAGGGAAGAGTGTGGTGGGGGGACAGGAGATACAAAATACATTACGCATACGCCCCATGGCCCCTGCCGACAAAAGCAAATCCAATTGCGAATTGCTGCGATAAAGCAAGCCAACGCAGAGCCAAAAGAAATGTCGATGCTCTGGCCATACCCAGTACTGCCCGGGGGGGTATACGCGCACTGGCAAGTGCTGGCGAAAATGATATTGCAGCAGGCAGCAGGCAGCAGCAGGAGGAGCAGCAGGAGGAGGAGCAGCAATCTGGCCAGAGCAGAGTTTTTTCTGCTGGCTGCCGGACTTAGCCTCAGGCCATGCTAAATGAAGTGCCCTAGCGGGTATTTAATAGTCGCCATTGTATCGCAGTCGTCTCCAAAGCTTCTACTTGCTGCTGCCTCTGCACTTGCCATTGCTTGTTGTTGCTGCTGCTGCTGCTGCTGCTGCTGTTGTTGTTCTGGTGCCTTGGTGCCTTTTTGTTTGTTTGTTGCTTTTCACTATTTATTGGCGCTGGCGTTTCATTGTCCTTGTTGCTGGTCGCTTGGCTTTTAGACAACTTTCTTTCTTGCCTGTGCGCTGTTGCTGTCGCTGCTGTTGCTGTTGTTGCTGTTGTTGCTGTTGCTGCTGTTGCTGCTGTTGCTGCTGTTGTTGCTCCTCTTGTTTTGTGCTTTTAAGGCGCACGCGATAATGGGCAATGATGCGTGTGTGTGTGTGTGTGTGTGTGTCAGCACTTTGCGACAACAATGCGAAGCACTCCCTGCCACCCTACTCTTAGCCACTATCTCTCTCGCTTTCGCTGCTTCGAGCGACGGAAACGGAAGCAACATACTTAGACGCTGGCAGAACTCCTGCCCGAGAGTGGGCGCCTGCCGCAGGGTCATTGCTTACGGGTGGCGGGGACGGGGACGGGGACGGCGAGCGGTGCGGCAGATTGGCGGCTGAATTGCACTAAATGTGCGCGGCCAGCGTAATTGTCGTTGCAGGGGGCTGCCTGTACACCACGAAAAACACACCCACAGCAAGGAAATTGCCAGCCCCAAAGTCTCGCAGATAATTCGCCATAACTGCAAGCAGCAATCGCCAAGCACATACATGTATGTACATATTATATACATATATACCTATACATATATACCTATATTATATATTATTGTGGCATAATTATTTTCTCGCTGTGTAAGCTTTGCCGGAGCAACGCAACAAGCAAAGTGAAACGGTCATCGCGGATTAGCGTAAACGTAAAAAGTTCTCAGCTCTTATCTCACACACTCGCACACTCGCGCTCTCACACTCTCCCACTCTGCTTGTGTGTGTGTGTGTTAACAGATAATTGTTTTGCGTGCGTGTCTCGCATGGCTCTTCTGCACTTCTCTCGCCCTCGCCCTCGCCCCTGCCCTCTCACCCTTTTATCACTGCCTGTGGTGGTGTCTCTGTCTCCGTCGCCGTCTCCGTCGCATTGTGTCACCAAATTGTGTCATTAGCAGCCGCATAAAAAAGCAGAATGGCCCGCACAGCTCATTGGCACGTTCCAAAACTCGCCATGAAGATGATGATACGAGTCTGGCCAAGAGCTCCATGCCACTCTCTCTCTCCCCGCCCCACCCCTAGAGAGTGGGGCAGTGGCTCCGCTCCGCCCTCCTCTCTGCTCCTCTCCACTCCTCTCTGTCTCCTGCTCTTTGCAACTTTTTTGCTTGAGTTTTATTTGAGTTGCATAAAGTCAAGTTGGTTTATAACCGCAGAATAAAACTTGAGAAAATTATAAAAAATTTATAGAATCTGTTGAGTGTGGTGGGGGGGGAGGGAAACCGCTTGGGCAAGGGTTCCAGTTCTGCCTGCCTGCCTGCCTGCCTGCCACACAGTCCATTGCCGCCGTGTCAATGCGAAATGACAGTCCAAGGCATAACTATAGCTGCAGCGGCGTATAGGCCCGCGCAGCGCCTCGCAAAGCGGAGCAAGCGGCAGCCAATAAGCGGCAGAAAGATCTGCATAACCCTCTCCAGCTGCAGCAGCCAAATAACAGCTGACAGATCTCCGTCTGCCTCCTCTGGGGTGTAGCATTTCATTTCTGGGCATGGCAAGAAAAGTATTAAATTTTAAAGTAAAGAATTAAAATTGAAAATTTAAAATTTTCGCTTGCAGCGAGGTATCCTTTAGTCGTTATTTGCACGTGGATTTTTTCGGTTGTGGCTTGCTTATTCTGGCTTAAATTTGGCGGCTTTTGGTGTGCCAATTTGAGGCAGTTTTCGGCCCAAGCAAGGCTGCAGCCAAATGCAATAAAAAGGCATGTGAGGGCAGCGGAGAGCAGCAGCAACAGCGAAACTAAATAAATAAATGTGAGCCGCCCACACTGGGGCATAGAGAGCGGCAACTTTTATTTAAGAGTGCAAAAAGTAAAGCAATAAACACGCACACACACACACACACACACATGAAGCACACGTGCGTGTGTGTGTGTAATGCATGGAAATAAAAGTTTTCCATAATTTTGTATAAGAAAAGTTTTCTTGCGCTGTGTGTTCGCGCCATAGTTGCAAGTGCTTCCTGCTGCCCACACTGCCACGCCCTCGCTACCCCACTCCCACACCCACTCCCACTCCCCCTCTCCGTCTCTCTGCCTCCTTTTCTGTCCATCTCTGTCTCTATTTCTTTTTTGCACTCGCTCTCCTGCTCTGGCAACTGCTGGCCTAGGCCCAAAGTGGCTACAAAACTTTCTCGCTGCTTGTGAATTAATTAAAAGATGAACTGGGCGAACCAACAAAAGAATAAAAACCCTCCAGACAAAGCCTGTGCGGCAGGGCAGGGTGGAGGGTACAAGCTGGGGTGACTGGCGCCCATTTAACCACCGCAGTTAACCCTTCAGGTACGCCCACTGTGCGGGGGCAGCAAGTGCAAAAGAAATACAAAAATTAATTAAAGTAATTCGAAAAATATCAATAAATAAATTTGGAATTTTTTGGGCGGCTCAGCCACAGGTGGCGCACAGAATGCCTGCATCTGGTCACGAGACAACGGACAACTGACGCTCTGATCTTGCTGCAATTAATAGTCCGTGCGATCAGTCGGTGGTGCCACTTGAAGGGCCTGAAGGGTCATGGAAATAGAGCAAAATTTGTGTATTAAATTTGTTGCCAATGTCGAGACTGTTGAGCTAATGGTTCTAGTATTTTGGGAGATTTGCAGGCACACGAATGCCTGGCATGCAGGGGGGAATGCCTGGATATCTATGTACAATAGCTGCTGGGTTGCTGGGTTGCTGGGCGGGGGTGGGAGGACAGACACTTATTTGTGGGATATTTCTGCCTTTGGTTGACTTTGTCGTGTGTGTGGGCGGGTGGGGGTTTTGGCTGCCGACGTGTTGGCAATGCCAATGCAGAGCCAGAGCCATGGCCAGAGCCAGAGCCATAGCCACAGCCAAAGCCAAAGCCACAGCCCCAGCTGGGCCACTGTGTGTGTGTGTGTGTGTGTGTGTGGTGGTATGCAAATTCGCCAGCAACTGCAGCAGCAACACAAATGCAATTTGTATAATTGACTGTGACTGTGACTGTGACTGGGATAGGCTTTGGACTGAACGAAGCTGCTGCTGCTGTTGCTGCATTCCTTAGGCGCCTTTTCGATTTGGATTGTATTTGCTGGGCTGGTATATGTTTAAACAATTTGTGTGCGGCCATGTCCTGCAGTGTCCCATCCGAATCCATGCCATCCTCTGCCCTGCCATGCCGCTCTGTCCACTGCAGTTTACTTCACTTCACTTCCGTTCCGTTCAGTGCAGTGCAGTGCAGTCCAGTCCAGTTCTATTCTCCTCTCTGCTCCTCTCTGCTCCTCTCTTCTCTTCTGTTCTGTTCTGTTCTATTCTGTGTGGAGTTCAGTGTAGTTTGTGCCTTTTAGTTTTGTCTGCCACGTGCGGTTTTTGGTTGCAGGCTCGTTTTCGACCAAATGGGATGAGGCTGACAGGGCCAGAGACTGAAGAGAGATCTCCCTTTAGTGTTGCCGGGTTTTGGAATTTGTTTGCGGTTAAATGCAATTAAAAAGAGATTTACAAGCAGCTCCACTCACAAAGTGTCGCAGCAGCAGCTCCACTAAGCCAACCAGATACAGTCACAGCTACAGCTACAGCTACAGCTACAGAAAGGCAGATAGATATAGCAAAAGAGTGAGGAGTGAGGAGTGAGAGAGTGAGCCAGAGCACTGGCCACCAGAGACAGTGGCTTGACAAATGTTGGCCGGCATTTTTGCGTCGAACTGTTGGCATTTTGTGTGCATTATGCTTGCCTCCAGTTGAAGTAACTGGAATGCCATAAGCCATGAGCCATAAGCCATAAGCCATGAGCCGTCTGCCGTCTGCCCTCTGCCCTCTGCCATATATGCTGTGGCTCTCGTATCGGTTTGCCTGGATGCATTCATTCATTCAGTTAGTCGCCGGTTGTTCTGTGGCGCCATTGCCAAATTGAATGCCCAATGAGTCCATTGGCAGCAGGGCACTGGGCTGGATAATGACGAATCATCATTGATGATCACATGCCAGGCGGTGGGAAAGAGTTGGGCCGTGAAGCCTAAATCAAAACTCGTCTGATTGGCATTCGGCTGAGGCCCGAAATGTAATTTCTGTGGAAATCGACTTGGAGTTATTTGCATGGCAATTAATAAATAAATTCACGGCTCGCCAGTGGAACTGAACTCAGCGGGCGATGGCAGATGGGAGAGCAAGAGGGCAGCCACTGGGCTGGTGGCTGGCTGGCTGGCTGGCTGGCTGGCTGGCGGGCAGCAAAGGAAGTCTCATCAGCAGCGCACAAAATGAATCTCAAGAGGCAAGAGGCAAGTGGCAAGAGGCAAGAGGCAAGCAAAAGGTACATGCAAATATTTGACAAAAGCACAAAAGCCAAAAGGGACAACAATGAAATGTAATGAAACGAAATGACAGGCGAGCCTCAAAGGAAGCGACGTAATGGGCAAGGGGGAAGGGAAAGGGAATGGATAAGGGAAAGGGAATGGATAAGGGAAAGGGAATGGGAAAGGGATCTGGAGATGGAGATGGAGCGACGAATCCCCGCCAGATACTCGTATATCGTATAAATTATAAATGCAAACAATAAAGGAGACATGTCGAAAAAGACGACGCAAATTACAAAAAAATATTTACCAAATTCGCCAGCCTGTCGTGAGGGGGAGAATCCAGTCAGAATATCGTGTCCCGAGTACGGTGCAGCGTTGTTTGGCTTTCATCTTCCGGATACACACACACACACACACGCACACAGCTATAGCTGCCAGAGGCGCCACAGAAGACAGGCGGTAGGTGGCATGAGGCAGGGGCTGCTGCGGCTGAGAGCTGCCAATTAATGCGAATACTTTTGTGTCCAAGTGTAGCCAAAGTGTGAGCTGTGGGGGTGGGGTGGTGGTGTGGGGCTGTGGGCTGTGGCGTGGACAGCACGTGATGCGACTCCAAGGGGCAGCTCTTTCCCCACATCCAAAATCTTACAGCAATGCGAGTATTCCGCTTCCCTTCACGCTGTTTTTTCTTTGCTTCTTGTTTGTTTTGTTTGCTTGCAATTTTCCAAATTACATTTGAAATTTTGCATTTCTGCTGTACGAGGGATATGCATCTGTGCTGTGCTGTGTGCTGCCCATTCGCCCATTCGCCCATTCGTTCTGCTGCTGTTGCTGCTTCTGCTGCTGCTGCTGCTGCTGCTGCTGCTGCTGCTGAGAGTTTCTTCGGCTTAGAGCACAAAAATATTTGTGTATAAATGTTTGGCATGGCTGTTTCGTTTCATTCTTCTAACGATTTCAGGCATTTCTACTGCTCTCTGCTCTCTGCTGTTCTGTTCTGTTCAGTTCTGTTCCCTGCTCGGCTCGGCTCGGCTCGGCTCCCAGCGGTGGCCGGCAGTCGTCGCATCATAAATAGACGAATACGAGGAGTGCTGCCCTGTTTGCCCTGGCTGATTGTAATGCAATTTGTATGCATTGTGCATGGCCAACATACCAGCAAAAACAGAAGAAAACCAACAACAAAAACAACAACAAAATTAATGGGAATCCACGACTGGCCGAAGCCTTTAATGCCCTTTTGCCTATTGGCATATGGCAAATCGAGGCGATAAAAATATTCGCTTCAAGCTCAAGCAAGAGGGACGGTGGGGCGGTGAGGAGCAAAGAGTACAGAGCAAAAGGAGCAGTGCTAAAAATGGCAAGGCACTCGGCAAAGGGTAATGCAGCGCTGGGGGAGCGCAGCGGGTCGAGAGTCGGGCAATCTGGCGGCGCTGCCGGGGCAGAGAGTGGCAACAGCAACACAGCGCCACAACAGTTGTGATGTAAAATTATGTCAGTCAGGTCGCACACCCGCACACCCGCAAACACACACCGAGCAGAGAAAACAAGAAATTATTTTCAGAATGGAAATTAGTTTCGGTTGCTGCGTTCTTAGCCATGCATACAAATGACAGGCGATTGAGGAATGCTGCATGCCACAAGCCGCAAGGCTCAAAGCAAATTCTCACTTGCGCACAGCGCTGCGGCGGTGCTGGTGCTGGTGCTGGGGTGGCTTGGCTTGGCTTGGCAGAAAGCGAAAAGAAAGACTTGCCCGCCCCCCAGGGACGGGCTGCGGCTGGCAAAGCAATTACGGCAAGGATCTCTCACCAGCCAGCAGGGCGGTGGGCACCCAGGCTGATGTCGCTTGGCCGAAGAGCACACAAAACAATTGCAAATCAAAATATTGCACTTGCATGCAATTGAGCGAACCGAGTGAGCCAACAACCGAGCAAATCGTGCGCAGGAAAGCTGCAAAGCCAAGCGAGAGAATCCAGTAAAGAAGACAAACAGATGGAGCGTAGAGCGCAGAGCGCAGGGCGCAGGGCGCCGGGGGGTGTCCCTACACAGCACGAGACAACAAGATGGAGGCTGCAGCGATACTGCCACTCGTAGATGCTGCCCAGGAATGGCCTGGCCTGGCCTGGCCTGGCCTTAGCTTTGGCGTTGGCGTTGGCTTTGACTGCGTTTGCTTTTGTTTTGGTCCGGCAGCTGGCTGCTGGCAGCTGGCCTTAACAATGACATCGGACTCTGGCTGCGACTGCAACGGTGACACGGCGACACCGACTGCCAGCAAGTTTGCTGGGGTATGCACAAAAATTGCCTCCGAGCAAAGCGACGTTCCATATTACGTATACGCAGCGATGTCCCCCAGCTGAAAGTCAACCCATTCGGCTATTGTTTAATGGCTTTGTGCGGGGGGTAGGGGAGCGCATACATACTCTCTCCCTCTCTCTGCGGACCCATTTGCAATTGACTTGACTAGCAGGCGTCTCCGTATCATCGACCAACCAGCCACCCAGCCACCCAGCCAGCCAACCAGCCAGCCAGCCACCCCTCCATCTTTCACGAGCTTGTCTGTCATTGTGAATGTCATACAAATTGTGGAATGTCTTCAGTATCTTCTGGGTGTCTAGGGTTAGAGCTGGGTCTAGGGACTAGCACTGAACCTGGGACTGGAACTGGAACTGGGACTGCGCTGGGACTGGAACTGGGACTGGGGCTGGAACTGGGGCTGCTGCTGCTGCTGGCATATACGTCAATGAATGACGCACAAGGGGAGGCAGTGAACAATAGAGCTTGCACTCCAGCATATCCAGCACGAAGGACACAGAAGGGGTGGATGGGCACACCCTGAGCAACTCAAACGATGCGGCAAGTATCTTTAAGCCCAGATAAATTCAGCATACAAAGTATGTTCGATGGATTTGGCTATGCAGCTGCCCAGTTGTAGCTGCCAGCACTTAAATGGAATATCTGGCCTGTAAATTGCATCCGTACAAATGAAGCGGGCAGCAGTGGGAGCGCTTCCAGTGCACTGCAACTGCAGCTGCCTTTGCAGTCGCAGCCAAACCATTCGGACCGTAATTATCTGACGCTCGTGATTGCAGCTCCAGATTGGCCTGCTCTCATTACATTACATAAAGTGGCTGCCCCACACGCACAGATTATGCAGGGATCCAGCAACAGGACAAAGATCGAGACCCTGACGTGGCGCTGGCTTGGCGGGGGCTTGGTGGGGGCTTGGCGGGGGCTTGGCGCGGGCTTGGCGCTGGCTTGGCGGATGGGAGCAGCATTCTTTCCATCGTTATTTACTTCATCCAGTGGCAGTGGCAGCGGCAGCATTAGATTGTTGGGCATGAGCCCGTGGCCCCGGGCAGGGCGAAGCTGCTTTGCCTCCTGTTGTTGTGGCTGTGTCTGCTGCTGCTGCCGCTGCTGCTGCTGCTGCTGCTGCCACTGGTGTCCCTTGCTCTCGCTGCTAAGTAATCTTTGTGTAAAGTTTTTCTTTGTGGCACTTGCCTCTGCGAGCGAGAAATAACAGCAGCAGCAAAATAGTTGCCAGAGCTTAGCAGAGAAGCGACTGCCTGCTGCGAGGACGCTTGATCCTGCCGATTGCCAGGGACAAAGGGCAGACGACACCAGCAGCAGCAGCAGCAGCAGCAGCACCAGCAGCAGCAGCAGTGGGTTATAAGCCACCGAAAGCTGCGTGACAAGAGCTAGTGGAAAAGAAGTGGTGCGCTTATAAGGAGCATGGGGCATGGCGCATGGGGCATGGGTCGTGCCACATGTGTCCAAGGGGGCAAACGGGGGCTCAAGCTGAAAGACTTTGATTAAGTCATGTGCCGCCGGGAAGATGGCCAATTTATTTGCTGGCAGCAGGATCTGCCACAGCCACTGGCACTGCCACTGCCACTGGCACTGCCACTGCCACTGCTGTTGCCATCCCATTACAGATCAAAGTTTGATAATCGCTTTATACGGTCACATGGCCGCCGCAAGAACTTAAGCTCTGGCCACACTCGGCGGTAAAAACTTAAGCAACAAACAAACAAACAAACAACAGCAGCAGCAGCAGCAGCAAAAAAAAAGAAAGGAAAGGAAATATCCACACAAAAGAACTGAGACAGAGGTCGAGCTGGGTAGCTGGTTGGCTGGTAGCTGGTAGCTGGGTGGTCGGTGGCCGGTGGCCGGTGGCTGCAGCTGCAGCTGCCAGCTTGAGGCACGTGGTAAGTGCTGCCCGAAAACAAGCCCCACAAGCGGCCCACAAGTGGCGCAACTTTTTGTTCTTCCGTGGCCGTGGCAGCGGCAGCGGCAGCGGCACTCACATTCGCCATCGATGTGGCTGCCTGCCTGCCTGCTGTTTTCGGTTCGTAGAGGATATCAAGCTCTGCAGCCGCATGTTGCAGCTCTCGCTTGAGTTTTCCCTCGAAGATAAGTCAAGCAAACAGTCGGCAGTTGCATTGGCCCTGCCCTAACCCAAATATCCCAAAGGCAGCTGCGCGCTATTCAAGGGTATCAGACGCCTCGGGAGCAGCCTTCCTGCAGCTTCCGGCTGCCTCCTGCTTCCTCCTGTGCTTGTACTTTGGTTTACGAAGTTTGAGCCGTTCTTTCGCTCTGTTTTTTTCCGCCTGGCGAGCAAAGTGCAAGCAAGGGGAGAACGCAACGGTGGCCATGATAAAAGTAAAACTTTATGCAATAATAGCTCAGGCAGTGGGCAGAGGGAGCAGTGGCAGCAGTGGGAGGAGGGCGCTGCCATGGATGGACCACAGCAAGTCCCGAATGGATGGGCGCACGTTATGGCCAACATATGTTCCTTCTCGATATTACAAAACTGCGGGAGTGCCAGGGGCAGGCGCAGGCATGTTGCACTGCAACAAATCAAGTTCCGTTTTGCAGCTGGAAGGGCGCTGCCTCACCTCACTCTCACTCCCACTCCCCCTCTCTCTCTGCACCCTCGTTAGGCAGTGTCCGAGGGGCTGCTCTCCACTCTGCTTACTGCCTGAAAATTACTAAAATTACTCGCCAAGTGTCCCGTCCACGGCCACGAGCTTTGCCATATCACATTTTATATTTATATTTATTTATATATATAATATTTATTTATATATATATATTTATTTATATATATTATATTTATTTATATATATATTATATTTATTTATATATATTATATTTATTTATATTTTATTTATTTTTGGAATATTTTCTGTGGAACGGGGCACTGACCGTTTGGACTACTTCTGGCAGGCAAAGTAGTTTGTGCAGCTAATTGCATTGCATATGTTTATGCAGCATATTAATTAATGTTCAGTTTTGATTTGGTGCGCTGCGCTGCGCCCCTGTAATGGCCTGCCTGCCAGGACTGTCTGCGTTTGCAACTTCACTTCACTGCCTTAGCTGCCTTAGCTGCCTTAGCTGCCTCAACTGCCGCCTCTCACATGTTGCTTTGGCAGCCAAATTTGCCCCGTCATCGGTTTGCAACTCCATCCATGCACTGGCAGTCGCTGCCTGCCCCTGCGGCCATTGGCAATTGTTCCCTATTCGAGCTGTCACGCCTCCTGCTCGCTTCTACGTTTGCCTGCGCTTTTTTCTGTTCTGTTCTCTTTTTTACAGCTTCTAATAACAGAAAAGTGCTGCTGATTTGGTTCATCACTTCAGTGTGATTTCCGCAATGGCATTGTCTGTATTCTGTTCGGTGCCATCCCCTCCATTCACTGGCTGCCTGTCGTTTGCGTTTCATTTTATTTTATTAAATGAAATGCCGTCAAGTGCGCCGCCAGAGCAGCAGAACGAGAAGCTGCGGGGCTTGCCTCTCTATTCGTCTTGGGGTGCAAGTGTGTCTGTGTGTGGCATATGTAAATCATCGAGGGTTACTGCTGAAGTTTTGGCACAGATTCGCTGCTGGAAACCAGCACTGAAGCATCTTCTGATGCCAGCAAGAAATGTCACATCAAATGCAGCACACCTCAGCGACTGCCAATCGATTGATATAGAATATCTCACATAGATTGAGTTTTAAATGTACTATGATAAAATGAACTTACTTCAAGTTTGGCTGCTGCCTAATTGGCTCTTGGCGGTGGCATACGCAGACGGCGCTTGGGGACTCTGCGATCTACTCACTCGGACGAGGGCAAGCCCAGTAACACAATAAAAGTAAGCACTAAAAATAAAAAATAAAGAACAGAACAGAACAGAACAGAAAAGAGAAGAGCGAAACAGAAGTGGAGACAGTGCAGGCGGTGGTGGCCTGCTGAAGAGCAGCTCTCGATGCCATAAAAAACAAATCTTGCCATAAAAATGCTCAACATAATTTAACAAAATAGCAATATCTCCGTCCCGCTGGCGGCAGGCGTGCAGATGCGGGGCTAACCTCATAAAAAGTGTACAATAAACGCAAACTAAGTGGCCCACGAGGGGCACAGAGGGGCACAGAGTGGGACGGAGGGGCACAGAGGCGGAGCTGATGCTGATGGCGGCGCTGGTGCGGCGGCCAGGACGAGGCAGCCGCTGCTTAATAAATGCAAATGTGTCCAAGTATGAACAATTATAGAAAGGAAATTTGCATTAAAAATTTATGTACTCTCTTTCTTTTTGTCTCGCTTTCGCTGTGGCGCTAACAATCCCCCGAAAACTTTTCGCAGATAAAGCGTCGCAAGTGCGACATAAATTTCGAGCGGTGGTGTGGGTGTTTGTTTGGCTTTGTCGTCTGGCCTTACCGCCTGCCTGCCAGCCTGCCTGCGCACCCCAACCGAAAATTCTGCCCACCCGTAATGGCCGCTCTCTGCGGTCGTTGTTGCCCCAAAGGAAACATTCATTCGCACAGCTGTCCCCCAGTTGTTGCTGACAGACAGTGCTGAGTGTGTTGTGGCCGCTGCTGCTCTGTGTCCATGGCTGCTGCCTAACTAGCAGGAAGTCATTAAGTTGTTCTGCCTCACAGTGGCCGGCCGGCCGCTGCTTTGCTATTCTTTTGGCCACGGCCCACGGCCCACGGCACTCTGCACCCACTTCCGTCGAATGTGACGAGCACTCGAATGGGATCTGCACTGGCCAGGCCAGGCCAAGCCAGGCCAGGCCAGGGATGTGGCCAATTAGCCGGGGTATCTCCAAATCCTCAAGTAAGCAAACTCCCAAGCAATGCAAGGCTCGTAGCCAGAAATCGTAGCCTGATGGCATCGATAGGTCCATGAATTTCTCATCGAGAAATGCAAATCACAATGCAAATGGAAATGGTCGTATTTCATGATCTCTCTCTCTGTCTCTCTGTCTCTCCCCCTCTTGGTTAACAGCTCATAAGTCATTTCTTTATGGCTTTCTACCCAATCAACACAATCTTGGCGCTTTCGAGGACCCTGCCACTGCCACTGCCACTGCCCCCTGGCTGCCACTTAACATAGGCCCATAAAGCCTCGAAGGGCTTCGCAGGTTTCGTTTGGCCTTCACACTTAATAAATATTATAATTGTGAAATAAAATGCACAAAAATACGCCCATACAAAAAAGGAAGAGCAGACGGCACGACAGCATGATGACTCTTGGGTGCTCTTGGCTACATGGCGCTGGCGATTAATAGAGGGCGAAATATGGAATCAAATTGAACATTTTTGTAAGTGATTGCCACAGTGCTGATGGGCAGGGATGGAGGGGGGGGATGGGCACTTGGCCGTGGATTTCTTTCGGGAATTTGAAGATTGTATTGCACCCAAAAGGCATGGCTAAATGTGTTGCCAGATCCCCGAGTCGTTGATCTTATGGGAGCAGCTAGTTATGCTGCACTAGCCTGGGCATACAGCAGATCAGATCAGATCCGATCTGTAAGCGCTCAGGCTGCGGGCCAAAGTGTTGGTGCCCCGATTCACGGGTGGCTAAGGGCAGAGGATGTGGCTCACAGGAGAAACAAATATTTGTCGATTTGCTGTAACCAAGGCAGACAAAAGGCCTTGCCAGAAACTTTTTATTGCCACTCCCCACCCCCACCCCCACCCCCACTCCCACTCGTTACAAACCCCTTCCACAACTTTCTTATCGATATCGGTGGGCGGCGGTGGTGGGTGTGCCAGGCAAAACAGGAAATATTTTGCGGCTAAGGAATTTCATATTTTTTCCTGTTTGTTTTCCTTTCCTCGCCTGCGCTGCTTTCATTTTGTTGTTGTTGCTGTTGTATATATATTTTTTATTTGATTATTGCTCGATATTTGTCAGTCAGTGAAACTTTGGAGCGTTATTTAGCCATAAGAAATCAAACTTTCTTAATTAACTTTCTGGAGCGGCATCGTCAGAGCAGATACTCTCGTGGCAGTTGCTGCTCGCTGGATGGGTGGGGGGGCGGGGTTAGGCAAAAGAAAAGCGAGAAAAATTCACCAAAAAAAGAAAGAAAAAAAGGGAAAGAAAGCAGCCCAAAAAAGGGAAGGATGTGGCAGTACGCCTTCCTTCATTCATTCTTATTTTTCTTTCCTTTCTTCTTTTGCCTGTCCCCGAAATGGAATATAAAATGTTGCTGTTAAGCAACGGCACAGAATTGTCATTGGGAGCGAGGCAAAGTAATATCACGTGTGTAGGCTCCCTCTCCCCGTCTTCTCTCTCTCTCCCCTCTGACTGTCTGTCGCTGGCAAAAAGTTGGTGGGCTGGGGATATGTTGTACTCTTGCTTTTGCAGTTGTATCCAAAGTTTTATTGATTTTCAAGTTTGAATGATAACTTTACAAGAGTTTTCTTAGCTTGGTTTCTTTTTTTGCTGCTGCTGCTGTTGCTGTTGTTGTATTTTCTTGTGTGTCTGTGTACAAAATTGTTAAATTGCTTGTTATTGACATATACAAATGCAGCAACGCCCCCCCACACACCATTGCCATGTGTGTGTGTGTGTGTGTGTGAGAAAGGAAAGAAAGCAAAAAAGAGGCAGAGAGAGAGAGCCGTTTGAGTCTCGTGTGCCTCGTGCTGCAGCTGCCAAAGTTATCAATTCCAATTATGTAACCAAAAATAATTTGAAAACTTTGCAGCACTTTGGTGCAAAGACCAACACACACACACAGACACACATACACTGCGACACACACATACACTGCGACACACATGATGGCTTCATAAGTTCATACTTGTTACCTGTGACTTGTCAAGTATTTGACTTTATCTCTGAACAACCAGGCCCAGAACCAGAAGCAGACCCAGAACCAGACCCATAATCAGACCCAGAACCAGACCCAGAGCCAGACCCAAGCCCAGGCTCAGGCTCACCCCCGCACCCGCACCCGCACCCACACCACCACCCCACCGTCTCTCGCTTGAGTTGAGCTCTCAGTTTTCCGTTCAGTTCAGTGCAGTTTTCCACTCTTTTGCAGTTTAGTTTTGCCTGAAAGTTTTCTTAGCCCGATTTGAGTTGTTTGGTCGAGTGGATTTTTCGGTTGTGGAGTGGCGTCCAAGTGGGAATTGCTTACTCTTCGATTGGATTTCGCTTTCTAGCGCCGACAGTACGAGTACTCCCAGCAGACTGCAGCTCTGCTCTGGGCTTGATCGCAGTTTACTGCCTACTTTTCAGCCCCTCTCTCTCTCTCTCTCTCTTTTGTGGCTCTGCACATGCATAAGTGTGATGTATTTATGTGTGTGTAAATGTCTATGGCTTATGGGAATTATGTGTGTACAGCGATTCAGCCATCGAGCAGCATTGCGGTAAGTTTTTAAATGGTTTCTGTCTCCTTTAGTAATTTTTGCTCTTTCAGTCGCCTTTCTGGGGGGTTCTTGTTTCACATTGGACGGACGATGACTCTGGCCGAGGCTGAGGCAGATTTCGGCCATTATAATTAAACTTTCACTGGCATGGAAAAATACATAAAAATGGGCGTAAAAAGAAGAGAGACTGGCAGCAACAAGCAACAGCAACAGCAACAAGCAGCAAGCAGGCATAATGAAAATGAAGAAAGAACTGCGGCTGTGCTCGGGAAAAACCACTCGACAGCTTGTTGACAATGTAAATAATGTGACTGAATGGGGGAGGGGGCAGGGGCTGGCCAAGGGCGACGGGGATTTGGTTGGGAAAATTGGTTAGTGTTGCAGCATGCACAGAATGCAGCGTGGATGCGGATGTGGATGTGGATGTGGATGGGCTCAAGTGCATGTGTTTGCCGTGACGTTGATAAGCCGCAAAAGTGTCATAAAAAATATGCAACTACCAAGGCGACGAAAAAAGCTCTCTTTCGGGCAAGCCCAGAGCACACGCCCCGCACACCGCACACAGCACTCCGCGCTCCCCCGCCCAGCTGCTTGCTTGCTGGCGTCAGCGTTTTGTTTTGGCCAACAGACGCTCTGCCAGAGCTCTGCCAGAGCTCTACCCTGCCCTGCCCTGCCCTGCCCACTCTATCGCTCCTCTCCTCGAGCTGCTCTCACAGCGGGCGTGAAAGTTGCGAGAATTTATAAAATTCACATTGACGCCGCAAATGTCATTTATCAACGTGTCACCGACAGAGAGAGTGAGCGTGGGAGTGGGAGAGTGGGAGTGGAAGAGTGGGAGTGGGAGAGCAGAGAGCAGAGACCTGCACGTTCGTGCAGACCCACAGCGAGAGTTCGCTTAGAACTCTCACAACAAACTCATCGCAGGGGAACACGAATGCATTTCACTCGTACAAAATCTTTGCGATATTCGCCAGACACCACAACTCAAGAAATGCAAATGGAAAAAGAGGTGGAAGAGCGGACACCAACACAGCTGTAGAGTGTGTGAAACGGAGCAGGAAAATGTGAGACTTATCTCTGCAGGTAACAAAAAGAATATATAATGGGAATATATTTTATTTGTATTAAATCTGAATTAATTTTTAGCCACATGATCGTGCGAGTGTAGGCTTTGTTTTCAGTTACTTTTCGCTCAGCCCTCGCAGCGGGCAGCGGGCAGTGGGTGGGCGAATGAATGCTGGAACGAACATTCACTGGCTGCACGAATCCGCCTGGCGCTCCGGCTCTCTGGCTGCCAGCATCACGGACCAGCCACGTGCAACTTTTCGCACTTGGCACTAAATTTTCAGCTGCTTTTGTGTTATGACAATTATAATTGTGCTTTTGCATATGTGTGTGTGGTGTGTGTCGTGTGTGTGTGTGTGTCCTGTGTGTGTGGTGTGTGTATCTATGGGTGTGTGCGTTTCTTGGCAGGAAGTATTTACGTGGGAAATTGTAACAAATGTTTTGTGTGGTCCTTCGATGTGTGTGCGTAGCCTTGTTGCACTTTTCCCTGGAACAGGCGAATGGGGGAATGGGTAAATGGAAATGGAAATGGGTAAACCAGCGCCAGTCGAAACTAAAATAGTAAAATTAAATTACATGTAAAAGAGTGTGTACATACGTGTGTGTGTGTGTGTGTTGTGTGTGTGTGTGTTTGGTCGGTTGTCTTAAATAGTCATAGACTGTTAGACAACAAACAATGCGCTGGCTGGCGTAGAGTCGCCAGCTTCTGCTGCTGCTGGAAAAACTTTTCCCAGAGACTGTGTGGTGGGCGGTGGGGGGGAATGCCCTGCGCCAGTGGGCGGGGTCCATGCGTGGTGGGCGTGTTTGAAAAGTTGCAGCCGAAATGAAATATGTTCTGTGGCACGGCGAGAAATCTCAGCAAGAAGCAGAAGAAGTACGAAGAGGAGGGGCAGGAAGTACTGCCGCATAGCAGAGACAAAAAGCCTTGGCAGCACCGAAGTTTTGGCTACGGAAATTTATAAGATTTATGTTTAATTGTTGTTTTTGGGTTTTTGCGGCAGCTGCCGCGTGTCGTTGCCCCCCCTACCCACCGCTAATGTATGTGTGGAAGAGAAAAACAAATTAATTAATGAAATTAAATGGCATTCGCTGGCAAACGACAAAAGCAAGCGAACATAAAAAGAGCCCCAAACTCCGGTTTGGTGGTTAGAATTTGTTGGCAGCCACCGACCGAGAGAGAGAGAGCGAGAGAGAGAGCCACAGAGATCACGAATCGCATTCCAATTGAAATAATTGCTCGCTCAATTCGTGCTGTCGATAATCCGCAGCGAACCAACCCACTGACACGGTGTCCATGGTATCCATCGAGCTGGTGGCAGGTGGCAGCTGGCAGCTGGCAGGAGCAGGAGCAGGAGGTAGGTGGTAGGTGGTAGCTGGCAGGTGGAAACTTCGGCTCGTTAGGACAACAACAATGACAACATCAATAAGGAAATGCCATAAATTTCCAATTACAAATTGCTACCAAAGCAAAGCCAAGCCAAGCCAAGACACCCCCAGCCAACCTGACGCTGGGTAGAACGGGCTGGTGCAGATTTTATCTGCGGCATTGCAATTATAAATGCATTTGTCAAATATTGAAACAAAAATGAAACACACACACACATATAGAGACATCGATTTAGGAGCAGATTGTGCGGTTTTTGCTGGCTCAGCAATTAATGCCAATAATGCAGTGGGCCAAGCGACGAGTATTTGTGTTATTTGTGGCGCATTACCCTGGCCCACACTCGAAGATATATTGTAGAAGATCTATGTGGATCCTATGGCTTGGATCCATTTCAATTTACTTCGTTGTCTTCGTTTTTGAGTGGGGAAATAACTAAAGCCAGCAAAAGATTTTGCAGCGTGCAGAATGCGAGTGTGGCATGCACTTTGCCATAAGGTAATGAATGCAGCTGGTCAGGCCAGCAAATGCAATGCCACAAAAGCCATGACCGCACTTTTAATCAAAGTGAAAACTATGAAAATTTATAAAATAATTCTTGGAAGCGAGCAGAGCAAAGTAAGAAGCCCAGAGCCAGGAAAAACCCGAATTTGTGTAAGAAGCTGTCACTGCCGTCCCCTCCCCTACCACGACCCTGAAAAACATACACAATCTGAGCCCACAGCCCCCAAACAGAGCCCCATGGCAGCACATCCACTGGAGATGCAAGGCCATCTTCGCTCTCATGTTAATGTTTGTGCTTTGTGTTTGTGTTGGGATTTTCGGTTGGAATGGGCTGGGCTGGGCTGGGCTAGGTCTCTGGGCTAGGGCTAGGGTTTTGCTGGTTTTGCAGCCCCATCGCATGACTCTGTCTGTGTGGATATTTGCATGATATATGCAGTTATAATAAACCACAAGAGCTGCGAAAGCAGCAGCAGCAGCAGCATCAGACATAGCAGACACAGCAGCGGAGTGCCCGGAGCAGGAGCAGCAGCAGCAGCAGCGGCATAGCAAAGGCACACAAATGCCGATGTGCAACGGTGCGTATAAAAGCAAATGGCAAACAGTCAACCACAAAAGGCAATGGGAACGGCAACGGCAATGGACCTGGCCCTGGCCCTGTTCCTGGCCCTGTCCATGGAAAAGGCAATGCTAGCGAAGATGCTGCAGCTGCATACATACATATTTAGGAATTATACAGCATAAAAGGTGAGTTCCAATACTTGTATGCCCAAATTGAAATTAGATTAATGGACAGGCAATTTACTTTGCCAATTGGTGAACCCAAGCCACGGGAAACGCTCCACATGAGCCCAAACCTCGCCCTAGATAAATTTCAGAATATTTTCGATTTATAAAAAAGAACTGACTGGAGAGCAGCCAAAAAGCTTTATTCAGTGAGCTGGATGCATATTTAATAAACCAAAACACACACAAATATATATGCATGTCGGATAATAATAATATTTCCAGTGTATTTTGATCTGTCAGTTGCTTACGCAACCCCCAAGTGATTGTTCTCAGTGTGTTTTATCACTGTTTGTGCTGCTCTTTTTGTCGTATGACTCAGCTGCTTGGTCGAGTTGCAGTTATTTCTGCGTCGAGAGCGAGTGTGTGCTGAACTCGCTCAGAGAGGATCAAAAGAGCGAGCGAGCGAGAGAGGGAGCGCACGTCGAGCGTGTTCCTCTGCGGCAGTGAGTGTGAGCGGGACAGATATAGAGACAAGTGCAAACTGCGCAGCGCGCAATAATTCTCTCTGAGCTCTGGTTTGCACAGCCGAGCAAGAAGTTGCGTTTGAGAGTTTGTTCACACACCACAAGCTAAGCGGAGTGCGTTGTACCTCTGTCCAAATGGCCGATCCAAGGCAGGAGAATAATAATCCATCTATCCATCTACTTACTCAGGAATTGTTTATCGGAGGGTCGGAGCAGCGGCTTAACAGTGCGCCTGCCCGCCTGCAAATTTGTGTGCCGTGCGCAGCCCACTTAAGTGTGCGCTTAACAGCACCTGAAGAAATCCCCCAACACGTGCCCATGAAAATGGTTGAAAATGCAAAGCAAAGCAGAGCGCAAAAGTGAAAATATGAATATTCCTGTGCTTATTGGACGAATATTGGACAACCTGCTTTTATTTTTATACTATTGATACTGTCGATACTATCGATTGCACGCAATGCAACGCTGCACTGACGCCACGTCATCTGGGTGACGCCATCTTTCTTTTTGCACATTTTACTTGAGGACGAAACGTAGCAAAACTTTTGTTCACCGACCAAAAGGAAGAGAAGCAAATTGCATCAAAATGAGACCATTCCAAGTGCGCGGGCGCACAGAGCCCATTGTAAGTGAAAGGAAATCATTTGGAGGGCTTTAATCCACGTATCGGGGGGGTATTCAGCTGCCCGCATGAGGCCGGCTGCCTGGATTTCGTGTACATTGCATTGTAAATTCCACCAGTGCCTGCTGATTGCTTTTCTTGCAGAATATTAGGGACGATGTGCAAGTGGAGCGACCCGAACGTACCGTTGTCCATGGGCACCGCATTCCCGCGAAGTCGGACCCGAACTGGAGCAGGTTCTGGAACGTTATTTCAATGGAGAGCGCAGTTATGGAGATATTCAAAAAATTGGTAAAGCATCTGCTGAGCAACCCGGTCCTTGGTCCCTTCCACCATCGTGGGGGTGCCTGGTTGCACGGGGACCCCCGCCACAGTTCGATGCTCGACCTGGAAAACATCGTGCACCGTTTGGAGAAAACCTCCGACGTGCATCTGCTGTCCAGCATCGAGGAGGTGATGAAGCTGTTTAACCCCTTGGAGCCCATCGCCGACAAGGACGCCGAGGCTATGAGCTCCATGATATACCAACAGCTGCACCTAATGGCCATGAGACTAAGGGCGATCTACGAACTCAACGGCATGGCCGAACACACCAAAGAGCTGCCTGCCAAAAGGGCCGACTACAACGAACGGATCGAGCGCCACTTCAGCCTGCGCATGCTGACGGAGCTGGAGACACGGAGTCATGTGAGCTTGTTCCTCGAGGAGAAGCCGGTGGGGCAGATGATTCGGAAGCTGGTCGAGGGGGATGAGTTCGAGGGCTTCGAATGGTTCACGCAGCTGTTGCTCCGTGGGTGCCACAACGCCAGGAACTGTTGTGAGTGCTTGGTGCTGGACCTAATTAGATCGGCGTATTCCGTACATGTAATCGAGGACCACAAAGCGCAGTTCAAGAAGGATGTGGAGCGCACCTACGCAGCTATCGAAAACGTGTACGCAACCATGTAATGTAAACCTGTCTATAGTTCAGTATTTTTGCCGCTCTTCAGTCAGTTGACGTTCAATGAAGAAAGTGAATGCAACCCCCGAATCCGTTCATTTGTATATTTGACTCAGCAATTAATTAAGAGCCAACAATATTTGACGTGGGGACTAACATCATTTGCACATTTAACAAATATTGTGCGGCGAGTGTGCTGTAACCAAACAACCAAACAACCAAACAACCCGAACCGAACCCATTGCACTGGTGTAGAACAGTTGACAGTGTTGGCTGTGGGCTCGACAGCAGGTGCATATGTTGTGGACTGTTGTGTATGTGCCTGAGTTCTGGTGGGTTGAATGCGTTCCGAATGGTTGCGTGGCCTCAGTGTAGCTCAGTTCTTTGCGCAGCAGCTGTGTGAGAGTGCAGTTTGTGTCGACTGTGTGGAGCTGCTTTGTGGTGCTGGTGTAGTGTCGGCTGTGTGGTTAGGTGGCGACCAGCCAGCCGATGGACAGGATGCACAGGAACAGAAACATATTGGTAATTAGCTGTTCGTCTCCGAATTGCACTGGGTCGTCGATACCAGGAGAATCCAACTCCGGCTCCGTATCCGTCTCCGGCTCCGTCTCCGCGTAACTGAATGAAACTCGAAAAGGGCCAAATGGAAATCTTCCGTAGCTGAGCGACACTTTGAGGCCATTGCAGAATGAAATTGTAACAAACTGCGCTGATGGGCGAGGTGGGGCGCGGATGACGCCAGTGGGGCGTGGTGGGGCGCGGATGACGCCAGTGGGGCGGGGGGGAACACCAACGCGAGCAAACGCAACCGGACGTGTGCTATTGCGCCCATAAATTGGAACGATTTGGCTGTTGTCCAGAGCAGACCTGCAGACGGCGCAGGTCTTGCGATTGGGCGCAGACATCAGCCACTGGCTCAGGCAGGGCCAGCAGTACAAGTGGCCGCAGATGGTGACCACGGCATTCCTGGCTGTTTCCAGGCAAATGTTGCACAGAAAAGTGGACCCACCGCCACTCTGCTGATTTCCAGATGTACAGATGTCGCATGTGCAAGTCGCATTCCAGACGGGGTAGCGGGCCCAAGTGTCGGCATCACGTCCAGCTGCAAGCACGTTGCGGCCTCCACCAGAAGATCGGTCCGGATTGTCCATCGTTGGCCTAAATGGCAACAGCAAATTCAACAAATTATACAAATTATTTTAGTGCTCAAACAATTTTTCTATTTACGTGACGAAAATTTATTCGAGAGAACTATACTCGTCGAAGGGTAAAGGTGCTATGAAATATCCAGCCCACAGCTGTCGATGGACAAGTAAATTAGAAAGTCCAGCCTACTAGATGGCCAAAAAATGTGCACACAAATCTTTACTCAAATACTTGCTTCGAATCGAGAGTTTACAGCTCTTGCTGCCTGCTGCCTGCTGGCTAAGAACAAGTCGCAGATAATCCCCCCTGCATCAAATGTGCCTCTGATAGTTGTATGCTGATTTTCACTGACCCATAAATGAATGGACTTGTTAAATATATATGAGTGCAAATATATTGTTTAGTTGCTGGCCAATTAATTTATTGTTTAAACGGTATGTTTTCCTTTTTCCTTTTTCCTTTTCAGCTTGGGTTCGTTTCGTTTGGCTATTGATTTAATCGTTCTCGTTGATGCTGTGTAATTTGGCAACGGCAGCTTCGGTGCTGCATGGCTTTGCTTTTATTGTTGCCAGTTATTGAGGTTTGCTGCTGGCACTGAAGGTCCCGCCCCCTGCTGCCCCCACTTCGCCTGCTCCTGTTTGGGTTTTTGTGTGCTGATGTTTTCTATGCGCTGGCAATTAATTGCTTTCAAATCCTTTTATCCAACAGATTTGGTCAATTTATTTTGTGCATTTTTTTTGCCCCCTAAGCCCACACATGTATACATACATACATACAATGTACACACACATGTATAAATAAATACGTTTTGTGGGTGTGTGTGTGTTTGCTCTGTGTTTGGCCTGAATTTATTACATGTTTAGTTTATTGTTTTTTAATGGCGCTTAGTTTCAATTTGAGCAGACCAATAAATTACACATTACTGACTGCTCGGAGGCGTCTTTTCTCTCTCTCTCTCTCTGGCTGTGACTCTGGCTCTGTCTCTGGCTCTGTCTCTGGCTCTTTCTCTCCCTGGCGAGTGAGTTTTAATGAGGCCAAAGGAGTCGTCTTTGGGGCAAGTGCTCGTTCGTATTTGATGCCCAATTGACAGGGTTGACCCCTGGCTGCCCCCGTCCCCCTGTTGATTTTTGTTGTTGCACATTTTGTACATAATGTGACTTCCGATTGCGCATAATTGAAAGCAAAAAGAAAGAGAAACTGCCGCTGGCAGAATGAAATAATTTGTTGCCACGAAACGGAGCAGCCCCCTCGGCCGGCCACAACCTGACAACACTGAAGCTTGTCCTCCACTCAGCGTGAACCCCCCCAGCCACCAGCCGCCAGACCCTGCCAAAAAACACACAAAACACAAAATGAATAGCCCGCAAATTCACGGCAAATTAAATGAAAATGCACAAATTAAACGCAGCAAAGAGGACAGAAGAGAAGACAGCAAGAGAGAACGAGAAAAAAATGGAACAGGGCCAGGAACAAAGTGAAACAAATATTGCATAAAATTATTGCATTCGTTGTCGCTGTCGTTGTCGCGGTGGGCGGGACAGGGGCAGGGGCAGGGGCAGGGGCGGCGGGCGTGGCTGGGGTTGCCACTTGACTAACGTTTAAAGCGAATGAAAACGCGGAAGCAATTCACTTTCGGCTTTCGGCTTTCAGCTTTTGGCTGCTGCTCATTTCTCTGCTGCCACTCAGCAGCCCCTAAACCCTTGGCACTCCTTTTTTTTGTCCTGCCAGCTATATTTTAATATTTATATCAGTGTCCCAGCCGCAGCCGCAGCTCCAGCCGCAGCTCCAGCTTTGGTTCGTTCTTGTCGTTGTCAACGTCCAGTCATCCACTGGAGGGATCCTGTGTGGCTGTGGCTGTGGCTGCAGCTGCGACTGCGGCTCTGCGTCTGTCTGTGGCTGCAGCTTCGCCAGCAGAAAATTGTGCATGTTGCTCCCATGGCGACCACTTCCGTTCCGTTCCGTTCCATTCCATGCCGTTTCGTTTCGCTCCGTTCCGTTTGGTCTGCTCCTTTTGGCGCGACTTGGGTTGGGTTTTGTGTGCTAATTACCATAATTAAGCAAAGGTCAGGCTTTAGTCGCCTTTTGTGGCCAAGCTGGACGCAATAATAATGAGCGCGAGCATGCCAGACAGAAGGAGGAAGGACAGGGCAGGGGATGGGGATGAGGATGCAGATGGCAGGCTAAAGGGGAATAAAAATGGCTGACCAGCGTACAAATTTCCTCCACTCCACTCCACTGCGACGCACCCACCGACCCAGCAGCCAGCAGCCAGCAGCCCGTGTTCTGTTATGCATTATCTTTATGATTATGTTGATTATGACGTTTTAATGGGTTTAGTGAGGCGGTGGCATCAGCAGGAAGCAGCAGCAAAGGAAGCGGAACCCGTAGGAAGGATGCGGTGCACCAGGCCAGGCAGTCCAGAGGTTCAGGGATCAGGCAGGGCAGAGGCCAGAGCAGACTGGGCAGGGCCAGGCTGGACAGGGCGCTCCATCAGCTTAAGCTGACAACAAAAGGACATCAAGAAACACAAAAACCTGACAAGCTGTTGCTGCCCATTACGCTGCAACAAATGCAGTTAACGTCGTGGCACAGATAGGCCATGCCATGCCATGCCATGCCAAGCCCTTCCAGCGGGCACTTGAAGCGCTCAATGCGAGTGGCAATGCTGCAGTATTAGCCAGAGCATCCCTTGGATCCATCGAATGTGCAATGCGCAGAGGGCACAGAACAGAACAGATAATTTTATTTGAATTTAACTTAATTACTATTATTATTGTTATGGGCTAATGGGTGTGGCGGCGGTTCTGGCAGCAGAGGCACACAAAACCAGCACCGATCATCTGGGCGATTATTTCCATGCGCACCTTGTTGAGCACGGCACGCGAGAGTCGTTCCAGGTAATCCTGCTGCTGGGGGCTGCGTGGCACGACCGTCGGTGCCTGGCAAATCGCTTGGAGAGTTGTCGCCAGCTGCTGCTCCAAATCGACCGCTTCCCAGATCAGCTCCATCTGACGGCGCTTGCGCCTTTCCGCCAGCTGCGCCAGCCGCGCGTCGCGCACCAGACCGATGCCGCAGTAGACGCAGACAAGCGCCCAGCTGTAGATCAGCAGCACGATCGCAAGCCAAATCATTTTGTTGTTGTGCGTAGAAAAGAAACGAGTGAGTCCCAAAATCTCAGCTCTGATACACTGATATTCTGACACGCAAACGAATGACAGCGACAGACAGACAGACAGGCCGACGACAGCTTGCTCTATCGATTGAATGAATGCCTTTGAATGCTGGAAGTTAGTTTCAATTTCTGTGTGCAGTTCTGTGTCTGCATAAAAGAACGCCTGCATTGCAGCTTGTGTCTCAATGTTTCATTTGTACTGGCGAAACACTCGAAACACTCGAACGAAAGGTTCCACTTGCTGGAGTCGCTTTGGCGCTTGCCTCGCACACTTCCGCTTCCGCTGCTCTCCACGCAGAGTCTCCCCTTCCGGTTCAGCCTCGGCCCGTGGCTTCATAAATATTTGGTTGTCGCTGCGCAAAATGAAATTCCACAGCAGCTCGAGACGCGTCGCGCTGAAAGTGCAATGTCATGACAAATAAACAGAGAGCGAGACCCGGGACCCGGGACAAGACGATGACATGAAGGAGATGCTAACAGATCCCCGGAAGGGCACGCACTTCCCCCTAACACTTGTGGCCTTCCGCCAAAAGCCCGCGCCACCCCGCGGCAGCTTCCCTTCCATTCCCTGGGGCGGTGATTAACGATCGCGGCACACGGCGCGAAAAGATGAAAGTCTATGAAGGAAGAAGCTTCACTATGCTTCATGGCGTGGGGGCAGCAGAGCACTTTCCCTGAAACTATGCTTCATACTCGTGTGCACCCAATCATATGCCCCTGGGGGTGGGGGGTGGGGGGGGCGACATTCCTTAGCAAGAAAAACATTTTCATTCCAAGGCGTTTACTGTGCGCCAGCCCCTTGCCAGCTCCTGCCCAGCCCCTTCCTTGAGTGTGGGTGCTCTGGCAGTTGTTTGAACTTATCTAAATTGTTTTGCCATATTGTTTTCCTATGCCATGTGTGTCGCGTCCCTGGCTTGGCCGTGGTAGGGGCGTGCACACCCATCCCATCCCATCCCAGCCAGCCATCTATGCGCCAGTGGAAAGTCCCATTGTCTTTGGCAAATTTGCTTTACTTGCACTGGCTGCTGCTTATTCATTGACTTTTGTGTTCTGTGCCATTTTCAAATGCCTTCATTTTGCCTCGCTCTGCCATTCAATGTCTCTGGCCCCCACACCACCCACGCCACCCACGCCACCACCCACTCCACCACTCCACCACCCACTCCAGCACCCTCTCCCTCCATCTCGCGCCATCACTCTCCATGCATCTGCTTCTTTATATGTCTTTCTCTTTCACGGGCTGGCTGCCGTACGTGTCTATTATTGGTATTTGCTGAATGAATGGATTGTACGTGCCCGGAGACATTTCGAATAACTTTTTTTTTCTTTTTTTTTTTTTTTTTTTTTTGTCGTTTTTCTCTCTCGTTCGTCTCTGGCATTTTCCTACTGTTTTCCCTTACTTTTTGATGTTGTTTTGGTGGCTCACATGGGTTGCATTGCTTCTCTCTATCTTTCTCTCGCTCTGTCTCTCCGTTTCTCCGTCTCTCTGTCTCTGTCTCTCTTGCTGTATGGCTTGCGGTGATGTTCCGCCTTTCTCTTGTACTCGTGTGCGTGACTGGTTGGTGGCTGGCATCTCTGTTGCTCCTGCAGTGGTTACAATTTTGCGGTGGGATTCTAAGCGATTTTACATTGTTATTGTGATTATTGCCAGGCGGTGCTTACACACACACAGCACACACATGCAGATACCAGTGCACACACACACACACACAGAGAGAGGCACACATGCATGGCTGGTTGTATCCTCGAGCAGAATGTTGACTTTATTTATTTATACATGCATTTATTTGTTGATGGCGTATTTTTGTTTATTCATGTACGACTGCGACTGCGACTACGACTACGAATACGAATACGAGTATTCATATGCACAATGTCGAAAATAATCGTTAATATGCTGATAAAATACGCCCCCAGTCCCCCTCCACCAGCACTACACACCCAACAAACACACACAAAATAAAATATATGCAACTCTCTCGCCCCTCTCTCTCCCACTCTCCTCTCTCTCTCTCTCTCTCTCTCTCTCTCTCTGTGTGTGTTTCAACAGTTGGCTTCATTTTTCATTTAATTACATTGCATTCACCCATTCACCCATTCACCCATTCAGCCAGCCACAGATTAGGGTCTCGGTCCCTGGTCCCTGGTCCCTGGTCCAGCTAAATATGCTAATAAAATCCCGTAATGCATTGACTAATACTCGTGCACAAACAGAGCGCCACACGAACACACACAAATGCAGGCTGGCAACGGCAACACTTCGCGGCCGGAAATGGGCAAACTTTGATGGCGATGCCTGATGGCTGATGCCTGATGCCTGATGGCCATGGCTGGCGATGGTCGGTGTCTGGCCATGTGGACATGTTGCATGTTGCAAAACGGATATGCGAAACCCGCACTGGGATTCCAAATGCATCCATAACTATCCGCAGACCCAACTGACAGCTACCCCATGGAAATGGCATGTCTGCCCAGCCGTTGGCAGCGTGGGGCAAGGTGATGAGCGCAGGTGCATAATGAAGTATAATGGAGACGACTCTGCATTGGCATTTAGCTGGCTCTCAGCAGGAAGATTCTTTTGATTCTCGTTCGCAGGGGGAACCTACTTGTGGGTGAATGGCAAGTGCCGATTGCTGCAGCTATTCCCAGCCGAGTGCAGCTTTAAGTCTGCTGTTGCCAGTATGTATATATGTAGTATATATGTATATAGTATATGTGTTCAGCCAGTTCGGCTGCCCAAGGCCAAAGGAACGATCGGTGTGGCAGCCAGTGGTTGGCTCTATCCTGGCTAAGTAAAAGTCTGCTGCAACCGACTGATGGATAGATCTTAGAGAGTGTTATCCAGAGCTATAGCGGTCCACTCTCCCGCTCGCTCGCTCGCTCGCTCTCCCTCACTCTTTGTGCTCGTTGCTGGAGTTCAGTTTTGTCATCATTTAACGTACTTTGTTGCTGGCCCCCCATGGCACTCCCCAATCTGCCTGCCCTTGCTCTGCCTGCCCTGGCTCCTGCTTCCCTGTCTCCTCTTCCCTGGCTCCTCTTCCCTGTCCCTGCTTCCCTGACTCCCCTGTACATGCCACACACACGCACACATATCACGACCTGGTCGTGTAGTAGTTAGATATACTTAAAGTTGGGGCGAATGGAACTGGAACTGGAACTGGGTGGGTGCCTGGGTTGGGTGGTTGTGGGGTGTGTGCGGTGCGTGGGACAAGGCAGAATAAAATAGAATAAAATGCAGATTGAATTTGAGGGCGACAACTTTGCTGACGTTGGCGACGGCCACAGAGAGTAATATAACTCACACTCGTGCAGACACACACGCTGGCAGCGTAAAAAATAAGCAAGTAATGCGAAAAATACAAAACCCACAGTGCCTGCCAAGGGGCCAGCAGGAGCTGTGCCAGGCGAAGGCGAAGCAGGATAAGGACTCGCCTCCACTCCGCTCCACTCCAGCTATATAGCTATATAGCCATATACTATAAGTACGATATGTAGTTTGGCGTTATCCAACACTGAGGACAAATGCGCCGACTGACGGGGGATAAAAGTAGCAAGTGGTGGAGAGGCAGCGACTGGCTGGTTGGGTGGGTGGATGGCTGGGCTGGGCTGGACTGGGCTGGGAGATGGTTGCGTGGCGTGGCGTGGCTTGGCTTGGTGTGACTTGGGGGGGAAGTCGACGTGATGCGTATGCGAATGCGATTGTGCGGGTGTATTATGCATTTGGTGCATTTTAAATCGGATTACTTTAAGCAGCAACAACCATGTGCGGCTTTGGCTTTTGTTGTTCCACACAACGAAAATGACAACGACAACGGCAACGGCAACGGCAACGCTGGGACGTTAAAGCGTGAAGCTGTCGGATTGGGTTGGGAATGTGTGGACTGTGTGGGCTGTGTGGACTGTGTGGGCTGTGTGGGCTGTGTGGGCTGTGCTGACTCTTAAGTCCTGCATGTGTGAGCGGCAGTTTAGTTTCGCTCAGCGTCCGCAGTGAATGCTGCGCCCTTAAGCCGTTTATTATTATAATTCGAATATTTGCTTCAGCTTTGTCTGGCAAATATTTTCAAATCACATTGCGACACATCGATGATGAGACACGTGGCAATGCAGCGTGCCACATCCAGCAAGCAGCCAAGCAGCAGCCAAGCAGCCAAGCAGCAGCCAAGCAGCAGCCAAGCAGCAGCCAAGCAGCAGCCAAGCAGCCAAGCAGCAGCCAAGCAGCAGCCAAGCAGCCAAGCAGCCAAGCAGCAGCCAAGCAGCAGCCCAGCCTGGCGCTGGCAAATGTGTTGGCAACGTGTCGGCGTTCGATTTGGGTGCTGCATGACTGGCAGCTGAATTTCCCCTTTGGTTGGTTGCCATGGCCGCACGATTCGGCTGGGGCTGTCAATCGCTGCGCATATCAATCCATCAATCAAGTGGCTGGGCGGCCGAGCAAACAGTAATGAAGCGGACTACATGCCTGAATTTTGGCTGCCTAAACGAAGTCTCCCATCGGAGAGTTTTCCATAAATGCAAAGCCAAGATGGCCGCCCGAAAAGCGCATTCAATGCAGCCGCCGATTATCGGGTATTCCTTTGAGAGCTCAGCCAAATCACAGCACAGGTGAAGAGTACACTGCACATTCGATTGCCGCTAATTTGATTCGCTGGCACAAGCCCCGCCCCGAAATTACTCAACTGAAGCTGCAGCTGCAGCTGGGCGGCAATCAATCAATTGCATTAGACACCCATTCAGTCACCCACTCAGTCACCCACTCTGTCACCCACTCAGTCACTCAATCTGCATTCACACACTTTCAATTATGCGAAATATAAATTTAATTCATGCCTCGCTCTGGGGCCAAGCCATCCAATCCATCAAAGCCAACTTCTCAGCAGGGTTTTCGTTGTGGGGTCTGGTCTGGTCTCTGGTCTGGTCTCTGCTCTGCTCTGCTCTGCCCTGGCATTGATTTAATTGTAGTCAATCAAGGGATTAAATGTTTTGTGGTAGCTCTACCATAAATAACCTCAAAATGTCTTCAACTTCCTTCCTTGCATCCGGTGAGTGTCCTTCTGGGCCAGCCATCCATCAAATGGAAATGGGCGAATGCCAAATGCAAAATGCATTTCATTTGATTTGATTTCCATTTCCATTTCATTTAATCAGTGCAGCAATACAAATTATTTTTACCCATTTGTTCGGCATGCAGATCCCAAACTCTCCGCTCAACAATGCTCCGTTGCGGTTGACTTGCTCTCCGGACTGCACGCCGGATGGAGATGGAGCAGCTGAAGCAGGGAAACAGCAGGGAAACTGCAGGGAAACAGCAGGGAAACTGCAGGGAAACAGCAGGGAAACAGCACACAAATGTACAGAAATCAATCCCCTGTAGAACTTGCATTCGAAATTCGAGTTTCATTTTTTTTGCAATTGTTTATCTAACGATTGAAACGAATTATGAGCAATTAGGGGGGGGGGAGGGAGACGCTGCCGTGGCAGCAGCAGCAGCAGCAGCAGCTTTGGCCCCGGGGCTGCCATCAATTCTTATCGCCCAAAATGGAAAACGGAAAATGGAAACTGCAAACTGAAATACCAGCAGCAGCGGCAGCGGCAGCGGCAGCAGCGGCAGCGGAAATAGAAGTGCGCGGCATAAGTGCACTTCCGGTGTTGCAGTTGATGCACCGCATTGCCAGCCGCCGCCACATCCATGTGGCATGTGGCATGTGTGCCCCGTACACCGTGCACCCACTCGGCTATCATTTCACTAACGAGATTTGCACATTGTTGCAGCTGACAGGGCGGCCGTGGCAGTGGCAGTGGCAGCCATGCATTCTGCCATGCTGGCTGCCAAATTCGAAATTCCACCAGACGGGCATTTCGGGCCATTTTTCACTGTGCCATTCGTAGCTGTATCTATGGCCGTTTGTAGTAATATTGGGGCAACGCCCGCATCCACTCCTACGACCATGCAACAGTTGCAACAGTCTGCCACTGCCCTGCCACTGCCCCAGCCCCAGCCTGTACAGTGCGCAGCGAAACTATAAGTCAGTGAAATCCCCCAGGAACCAGACTGGGAAACTGCAAAGAGCGACAGAGCGAGCAGCAGGAAGCGAGCTGTGGCTTCAGCGTGTGCCAGGCGGCTGGCTGCGCGGGGCAGGAGACTCGACATAAATATCGATCGATGTTCTGCACTCGCCAACCATTCGATCACTGGTAGAACACGCAACCCTGCTGCTGCTTCTGCTTCTGCGCTTATTAATAAACTAAAAATAATATTTAATCGGGACAGGCTTTAGCCATTAACCGAATGGATGCGCGGCCAAGTTATTGACACGCAGCCACACAGCCGTTTGACTTTGTCTGCAGCGGCTGGCCTGGCACTGGCACTGGCCTGGCACTGGCCTGGCACTGGCACTGGACTGATTCACCCAAGCCACAGGCCCCTGGCCCCTACCCACCACCCTGGCAAGCAGCGAAATAAAACACCAAAAATATTTCCGTGCGCGAAAATGTCAAACATTTTGCAATTGTCTCGTCCCACCCACTGGCCACCGCCGCCGCTGCCATTGGCATTGGGGTCGCAAATTGAGTGCTTTGTTCTGTTATTGTTTTTTGCTGCTATTTTTATTTGTTCTAAAAATATGCCCGAACACGGCGAAAAGAAATCATAATAAAATCAGTAAGCGGCTAAAACGAGAGCAGCAGCAGCAGCAGCAGCAGTTAAATATGCAGCAGCAGCAGTAGCAGAGAGCACTAGTGCCAGATCCACTTGCCACTTGCCACTCGCCTCCACTTGGTGGGAGCCGTGCTTGGGAGGCAGCCAAGGAAGTGCAGCCGCTTGCTGCTCCCAGGCAGGGCAACTGGCAAATAAAAATGATTTATAAATTGCTTATTTGTCAAGAGCAGAGGCATGGCCACAAAACCACACGGAGAGCAGCTAGAAAATCTGCAAAAATAACGAGTGGCATCTGAATCTGAACCTGACTCTCAATCTGCAGCTACGGAGTCGATGGCTGTGTGTGTGCATGTGGGAACTGCCTCACTTAAGCACTCACAGCCACACTGCACACACTGCCCCACTGCCCACACTGCCCCACTGCCCACACTGGCCCACTGCACACCCATTGCCAACGCACACACTTGAGTCGCCTCCACTTGAGAGCCACAAACTAGCCCAGAAGAAACAGGGAGAAGGAGAGAAGGAATGCCGCTGGCAGGAGTGCCGCTGTGGCTTGGCCAATGGGGAATGGAGGGTGAGTGGGTGGTGGGTGTGGGTGGTGGGTGGTGGGGGTTGGGCGGCCAGTCGAACCAAGTCACATTATCGTAACTTTTCAATATCAAAGCGTCAACATTGAGAGCCAATGAAGGGATGAACGGACGTGGAGGCAGTGGTAGAGCAGCTGCAGAGCTGCAGTTGTGGATGCAGCTCTGGGTGAGAGTGGGGAGAGCGGAGAGCGGTGAGCAGAGTCTCGAGTCTGTTCTCGATAGGCGGCAGGCGATGGATAAGCCCGCTGCCCAGCAGGCTGCTGCTGCTGCTGCGAAAATAAATATGGAACAGGGGAAATGAAAGCTGCTAATTCAACGATAAATAAAGCTGAATGCCGCCCACCAAATGCGGGACTTATGGCATTTATTGGGGATCCAAACACACGCAGACAGACACACACAGAAATGGATGCGACGCTCTGCTGCCTGAATCTGCTGTGCCGACTGGTCAGTGGGTGGGGCGTGGGCTGGGGCTGGGGCTGGGTTTGGGGCTGCTTGGGGTTTAGTTGGGTATTTAGAACTCGACGCCTAATTAGCGCATTTCACATCTATAATTCCGGTGGACACAAAGCAAATGCCAAAAACCGATTACTGTCCTCAATCGATTGTGTTTTTGGTGGACAGGAATTTGGGGGGAGTGGCGTGGGGCGAGGGGTAAATGCAAATGCAAATGCAAATGCCAATGAAACTGCAGCCAAACAAAAGGCACGAGCACAACGCTGCATTTGCGCGAATTGGCTATAATGGAAGCATTCAATCCGCAGGTCAGGGATTTGCACCTGCACACAGCCCAGAAGCAGCCGCCAAGCGCCACCCGGAATCAGTTGCCACAGCACAGCAGAGCACAGAGGAGTACAGAGGAGTACAGAGGAGTACAGAGCAGTACAGTAGATACACAGCAGGGAGAAGCTGCTACAGTAGTCTGTGGCAGCCAGGCGAGGCAGATGCAGGCAGCAGCAGCCCCA
The DNA here is from genome assembly GCA_018150885.1 of Drosophila tristis. Taxonomy (NCBI): domain Eukaryota; kingdom Metazoa; phylum Arthropoda; class Insecta; order Diptera; family Drosophilidae; genus Drosophila; species Drosophila tristis. The sequence goes on from JAECWT010000228.1 coordinate 1,944,490, forward strand.
AATTGGAGCTCCTGCCATCAAGCATTTGCTGCCGAATGAAACGCTTTGAGGATATGCAGCACACATCGGATATAGCGGCAGTGCATAAGAGGGTCCGAATGCATTACTTATGCTATTGGGTGACCTACGGAGGGGCACCTACGGAGGGGCGCCTACACCTTTCCAAAGGCAACGCCATCAGTTGGTGGTTGGCGGCATGTGTGGCCGTTGCTGCGTTGCTGCGTTGCTGCGTTGCCAGTTTTCACTGTCGCACCAGTGGCACCAGTATACCTGGGCGTTGCAATCGGAATCACAGTCAGCGCCAGATACGTTTACATAGGGAAGGGTAGTGGCAGTCGTGGCAAATCGGAGGCAGCACCAGCAGCAGCAGCAGCAGCACCGTCAGAAATAGAACCAAAAATAGAACCAAAAATAGAAACCAAAAAGAGACGGCAAAACTTGCGGTGCACTTTGACATTTTGGCGCATGTTGAATCAAGTGAAAACCCAATTACATGTCCCTCCCTATCTAGTCGCTTCACTGGCGACAAAACGAAACGTGCAGACAAGTTAACATTCTGGCCAACTGTTCCGCCAACACAACTTTGCCAGGTGCCCCCACGGCCCCCCTCACTACCCAGCAACTCCCCAACAGATCCCTCGGACTGACTACGACTACGACTCCTACTTTGGCCCTCCAGCTATTCACATTCACATTCACATCCAGTTGCAGTTGCAGCTTCGGCTGCGGCTGCGGCTTCAGCTCATCCTCTTTGCCTTCTACTCTGCTTATTACAAGAGTGGCGAACATTTTGTGGCCAGGTGAGTGCACGTGTGTGTGTGTGCCTGTGTGTGTGTGTGTGCCTTTGTGTGTGTGTGTGAAACACCTGCATTTGTGGCCAGGCGAGTGTGAGAGACGAGCACGGAGCACGGAGCAGGGACTGAGACTGAGACTGAGACTTGCGACTGATAGCAAAGGATATGCCGCTATCTGCCGCTCTCTCTCTCTGTCCCTCGCCCCTCTCGCACGCAAATTATTGTTGCAATGAAACTTAAGCAGCTTAAACTTGTTGAAATTCTTCCACTGAATGCTGGCCCCACTCCCCGCTGGCCGCTGCAATGATTCAGATATCATCGCAAGTCGCGGATATGACGAGTCCGTGACGAGCAGCAGCAGCAGGGTGGTGTGGGGCGGGGGGGGCAGGCTGGTGCTGGGGGGGGGGGGGGGCGGGTGGGGTGGGGCAGGGCTGGTGCTGGGGCAGGGCTGGTGCTGGGGCAGGGCTGGTGCTGGGGCAGGGCTGGTGCTGGGAATTATGGCAGGAAAATTGAAAACTTTACAGCAAAACGAAGCAAAGATCAACATTAAGGTGCGCGGGAACAATCAAAGGCGAAGCCAAAAGGTTGGCCAGCGAAACGGAGAGTGGCAAGCGGCCAAGTGCGGCTTCTTCGACAGAGTTGCGAGCTGTGCCAAAATAGCCAAGAAATTCCAGCCAAAAGTACTCGTTTGTGGGACTTGATCGAACTTGAATTGAACACACTGAAATTGCAATGGAAAGTGCAATGGAAAGTGCAATGGAAAGTGCAATGGAAAGTGGAATGAAGAGTGAACTTCTGTGCGTGTTTTGCATGGAGAAGTATTTATGTTTTGCGCACTTTCCAAGTGATTTTTATTTACTAACGAGTATTGCTCGATTTTCCATTCAATTTTTGAAGCAGCAGCACAACACTCGAGCATCGTTTCGATGGCAATGAAAGTGAACTGCCATTTGCATGGCATGCAGCTGCAGCTGCAGCTGCAGCTTGGCCCGCTAATGCTACAAATGCCATTTTGATGGGGTAACAAGTGGCGCCATGGCTGGAATAGGCTGCTGTTTGGCTGACCGCGACAAGGACCCAACCCAACCCAACCAGACCAGCGCATTCCGATGCTGGTCTGCTAATTAGGACGAAAAATGTTACATCAAATAAATGGCACAAATGCGAAATTAAATGGCCCAGAGGCCAGACGGCCCAGCGACCGTTTGATTGATGTCCTTGTGCGCTCATCATGTGCTACTCTCTGCTCCCTGCTCGCTGCCCCTCTCCACATCTCTCCCTCTATCTGTTCTGCTGTTCTGCTGTTCTGTGTCAGTGCTTCGGTGGCTTCAATGTCCTGTCATCCGCAGGCTGCTGGCCGCAAAACGCGCGGCGCCCCTGCACCTATCTGTGCGGCGCTTTTCGTTATTTACTTTGCCATTTTATTCGCTGTTTTTGTTGGTGTTTCAGTTGGTTTTGTGGCTCCCGCGTATGAGCGTAATAGTACGGGGAGTCACCACTGCGGCTTGCCCGTGGCAAAGATATTGTAGAAGGTGGCACAGAAAATGTAGACGCCGCCGGCAATGTGGAAGACAATGCGCCAATTGGCGATATTGGGTCCCTGGTGGATGATGTGGCCGGCGACCATGGGGGCGGTGAGGCCGATCAGATTGGCCGCACAGTTCGTGATGGAGATGAGCAGGCCGGCGTAGCGGGGCGACAGGTCCAGATGGTTGATCTTGAAGCCCGAGTAGATGGCCCCGTTGAGGCCCAGGCCCAGCACGAACACGGCGATGGTGAGGGCGAGGCTCTGGTGGGCGTAGCCGACCACAATGAGGGCCACTGCCGGGCCGTACTGCCCGAAGCTGTTCATGATCTTGCGCGTGGCCGTGATGGACAGCTGGCGGCGGATGAGCCGATCGGCCACGATCGCGAACACGATGGCCATCAGCCACATGGCCAGGTAGGGCAGCGAGCTGAGCACGCCGTTCGCCTTGAGATCGACGCCCAGAATGCCGTGCATGTAGGTGGGCAGCATCGTCATCAGCGTCTCGTAGCCGTAGTTCTGGCCGGCATGGGCCACCATGATGGCCCAGAAGCAGCGCGACCTGGCGAAGCCCAGGAACGGCGTGCGGCCCGTGTCCGCCGGCTGGGCCGCCCAGATGCTCTCGTCGATGTACTGGCGCTCCGTCTGGCTGATCCGCTTGCTCGCCTGGGGGCTCTCGTGCACCAGCCAGAGGAAGAGCACGCACCAGACGGTGCTGAGGACGCCGAACACGTAGAAGATCGAGGGCCAGCCGCCGTCGAAGCCGTACTCGGCCAGCAGTCCGCTCAGCGGCATCGAGATGATCGTCCCGAACTGGGCGCCCGCATAGACGGCGGCGCCCGCCCGCGAGCGCTCGTCGGGCGGTATCCAGACGGCCAGCAGGGAGTGTGTGCAGGGCACAATGGGGCCCTCGCCGAGGCCCTGGATGAAGCGCACCACGCCGAGGGGCACGGGGCCGCCCTCGCGGGCCGACACGGGCACCACGAAGGCTGCCACCGAATTGAGCATCATGCCCCAGCCGAGGAAGTGCTTGGCCCCGTAGTACTTGATGAGGAAGCCGAAGGGTATCTGGGTGAGGACGTAGCCGTAGAAGAAGCTGGACAGGATGTAGCCCTGCGTCTTGTAGCTCCACACGAAGCGGCCGCCCTGGCTGTGCTGCTGCTCGTCGCCGATGGCCGAGTGGTTGACCATCGCCACGATCGCCACCGACATGTTGGTGCGCATCACGTACGCATTGGCCATGCCCAGGAACAGCATGAGGATCACGAAGTTGCGCTGCTTCAGGTACGTCGGAATGTCGCTGTCCTTCTCGTAGGTCCGCAGCTCCGCTGTCTGTTCGACAGTTGCTGGCTGCTCGGTTGGCATGTCGCTGCCGCTCTCTCTCTCTTTCTCTCTGTCGCTTTAGTTTCGTTGATTCGTTGATTCGTTCGTGCCAGGCCGAGCGACAGGCAGAGCCAGAGAGACAGGCAGAGAGTGTCTCGGCAAAGGTAAGTTGTTGCTCAGTTGGGGATTCAACCGGGCCCCCTCTGGCAGTGTCGCCTTAATCGACTCGACTCCCCCGCCCCGCGGGGCGGTAGTCAAATGGCTTCACACTAGATTACGCCGCGGATACAGCTGGAGGCAGTAGCCAGCAGGAGAAGGAGGAGCAGCCGCAGCAGCCAAACCCTTTTGCTGCTCGGCATTTTGTCATATCAATTTCGCATATTTTATGGAAAACAAATGGAAACAAATGGCAGGCAGGCAGGCTGAACAGCGGAATTGAATTGTGTGAGCCAGCCGTGAATATTATGAAAACAAAACAACGAAAAAATGGGATTTGTGCGAGGGGGAAGGCGGAAGGCGGCAGGCAGTGTTGGGGCAGGGCATTCAATTTATTCCGGCAGGGCGGCCTGCCTTGCCACACGCTCCAGTTCCCTCGCTCGCTCTCTGTCTCCCTCTCGCTCTCCGAGGCGTTCTCTGGAGTCAGTAATTACTTTGATTTATGTGTGCACACACATATATATATAGACGTATCTATATTCCTGTGCCCCACGCAGCAGCCACTCCTCACTTCATCGGCGACGCGAACTCCGATTAAATTCGATTGCCCAGACAATAAAATAAAATCCATTAATGGCTAACAACAACAACGCAGACATTCAAAATAGTTGACAGCAGAAAACGATTAAATAATAGTAGCAATAATAGTAATAACAATAATAATAACATATAGAAAATGGAATGGATGGATGGATGGATGAAGCGAGTGCCGAGGCAGCTAAATAAAACGCTGGCAAACATTCGGAGCCAGAGAAAAAGCATTTCACATCGATATGAATATGTTATATATATTATAAATATTATATATATTATATATATATTATATATATTATATATATATATACTGGGTACTGGGTACTGGGTACTGCACTGCAGTGTACCGTGAATGAGATAATAATGATGCGCCTTCCGCCTACAGTTGTTAGCCTTGTTATCCGCCGAAATGTTTATCCCTTTAAATACAGACCACTTATTCGGAATCAGTCACTGCACGGCACGGCGCGGCACTGCTCTCCCTTGGCTGCTTGTTTACAGAAGGGATTATACAATACTCATACAAGAGCACTCCCCCGCCGACTAGTCCGTAAATAACTTTGAATTTTTCAGCACCGAAATTGCGTAAAGCTCCCCCGCCCCGCCCCGCCACACAGAACACAACCTGCCAGTTGCCGAGGGAAGAGATTATAAGCAGCAGTCGGCTTAAGCAGCCGGGCGACTGCCGCTGCCAGCATCGTTATCCTGGCCGATTGCCCCGCGCAGCCCAAGGACGAGGACGAGGACGAGCTTGTGAAGACACCTTTGCGGTTGACCTGCCAGCCAGCCAGCCAGCCATCCGTATTGTGCGCTTACACAACTCCGCAGCTGTGGAGCTTGTGCGAGAGCGAGTGTGACTGTGGGCTGAGCTGAGTTGAGTTGAGTTCGAGTTGAGTTGATTACGTATACGCAGCGATGGCCGACGCACTCACATGAGTTGATTACGACACGAGGACAGGCCCTGTCCTGAATGTGTGCCAAGTAATTTGCATAAACCGCGAATCAGAGGGCCACAGACAGACGGAGTGACAGACGGAGAGACATGCAGAGAGACGGAAAGGATCAAAGAAGGTGACGACGATGCTGACAACGAGCCACGAGGCGGCACGAGGCAACGAGCAGCGAGCAGCGATAGCGATAACGATGGTGCACTGGGGCATGTGAATATAATGAAGACTCTCTCTCCCTCCCTTTCTCCCCCTTTCTCCCTCTCCCTTTCTCCCTTTCTCTCCCTGTGTGTTGTTTGTTGTCAATTGCCCCAAAGAAATCCAAAAAAAACACACACGAGTGTAGCACAGTTCGATTTGTAGTCTCCGAAGTCTGGCCCCGCCCCCGTGCTAGCCCGCGGTGTCAGTGATGAGTGGCCGCGACGATGCTCGCCGCGCCTGGCAGCTCAATGCATCTCCGGCGGCTGAGCTGTGGGCAAGACCCAACACTTGCGGCCAGCAGCTGGGCAGCGTGGAGTGCTGGCTGCTGCATCCGGTGGCCCGGGCGGACACCATGGCCAGTCTGGCGCTCAGGTACGACACGAGCATCGGCCAGATCTGCAGGGCCAATCGCATGCAGTGGCAGGACGTGCTGCTGGCGCGTCGCCACGTGTGGGTGCCCGTCCGCCTGCAGCGGGACACGGCAACGGCCACTGAGCTGACCAAGCGGCTGGGCACGCGCCGCATCACCCCCACAGTGTCCCTGGCGCATCCCTGCACACATCCGCCGCACCGCCATCGCCAGAGCTCGGCCAACACGGACGACTTTGCCATGGATCGGGACCCGTTGCTGATCACCAGCCAGCCGCAAGTCGATTGAGTAATAAAGCGGATGCTGGGCCCTGGGCCCTGGGCACTCTCCCTCCTACGTGGTGATAATTTCATTAGCCAGCCGCAGAGTGTGCCGCAGAGTGCCTCACTGTTGCGTGTTGCATGCTGGGGATCCTCCTTGGGTGTGCCACTCAATCCTGGTGCAAGCTTTTAGTTCCACTTAAGACGCCTTACAGGCAGTCTACTAGCCTGAGTCTCAGCCTCTCAGCCTCTCAGTCTCTCAGTCTCTTGATGGGCCAATCAATCTGAGCGCATGAAGGTGCCACAGCACGCAGCACGCAGCACAGGACACAGGACACAGAGCAGGAGGAGAGGAGCAGCGGAGCAGCAGCTCCTCTCGGGTGGCCGAAAGGCTAATGGCTGTTGCATCCGCCATCCGATGCGCAGCGGAAGCACAAAAGGCGAGGCACCAAAAGGGACGCTGGCGCTGCGGCATGCCACGGCCGCCTGTCGTGTTGATTGGAGACCCCAAGGCGTGCCTGAGAAATTGGCTCTTAATTGTTGCCGAAGTGAATTTGCCGCAAACAGGATGCAATTAAGACATTCTAATTCACGCGCTGGCAAGCGCCAGCAAGGCAGGGAGGCAGGGAGACTCTCCAGCGAGGAGCCTTGAACCCGTGACCCCAGTCGCAGTCCCAGTCCCAGTCGCAGTCCCAGTCCTAGTCGCAGTCCCAGTCGCAGTCCCAGTCAAACACATTCAAATGCGAATATTAACTAATCCCTGGCAGCATTTCCAATGAACCAAAGCACCAATCGTGCCACTCCGCCACTCTGCGACCCAGCCAAAGTGTGCTCAGAGCTGCTAAAAAAAGGCCAATGCCGCAGCGGAGGGGAGCGGCGGAGAGGCGCAGAATATGCGTACGTGCTCGTGTGATAAATTCACATTTTCCGGCTGACAGGCAAGAGCCAGGCGCCAGCAGGCGGCAAGCGGCAGGCGGCAGGCGGCAGGACAATCGCCGGCATTGATAGACACTGGACGTGGACGTGAACGCGGACGTGAATGTGGGACGTGGGACGTGGGGCGTGGGACTGGGGACGCGGAAGGCAAGGCCAGGTGAAATGGCAGCCGTGAAACGTAGCGGAACGCCGGTGTCAAAAAGGAAGTGCCAACAAAAAACGACAGACAGTCGGACAGACAGACAGACAGTGGGACAGACAGACAGACAGATGGACAGATGGACAGAGAGAAGGCCAAAAAAATGTCAGAGACACCAGTGGCGACGCGGAGGGTGGTGAGTGGTGGGTGGGGAGTGGAGAGTGGAGAGTGGGGTTGTGGGTCACATTTTGCGCCTTTCTGACAGACACAACTTTGAAATTGCTCTGATTATGCGGAGAGGATGCGAGAGAGATGGGCACGGGCAGGGGCAGGGGCAGGGGCACGGGCACGGGCAGGGGCAGGGACAGCGGCAGGGGAGGTGCACCGGACCAGACTCTCCTCTCCAGACACGAGACTCAATGGCATGTTGACAATGATAACGAAGTTGGTCATGGCTCTGGCTCTGTCTCTGTCTCTGGCTCTGGCTCGGCCCCACGAATAGTTGAATGGGGGAGAGCCAAAGGAAAAACAAAAAGCGAGTGGCCTGGGCGCAGGGGGCAGGCGGGTGGCGGGTGGCGGTGGCGGGTGGAGAGCCATCGCCAAATATCAAATGTCGCATGCCGGCATTAATATTTCATGAGAAATCATAGTTTGGTGATGCGTATAATTCAGGGGAATTGCAATCTGAATTAATTTTGAATCCCAAGGACCTGCCTTTGGGTCCCAGGTTTGCAGGTATTTTCGAGGGCGCCCCACAGGGACCACTGCACTGTAGCACTGGAGCACTGGCGGACTGGAGCACTGGCGGACTGGAGCACAGGCGGACTGAAGCACTGGACGGATGGATGTGCTGCTGCTGGGCTGCTGGGCTGCTATTCTAAATTGGGAATTCCTATTGATTTGCCATAGAATTTACATGGATTTTGCTACCGAACCGAACACCAAATCGATTGATTGGTCGGGGGCGGGGGTGGTGGGAGAACTTTTAGTGGGTCAGTCCGTGTGTGTGTGTGTGTGTGTGCGGCTCTGCCTGCCTGCCCGCCTGCCCGCCTGGATGCCAAAATGTTGGCTTCATAAAACTTTAAGGGCCAATGAATGCGTAACAGAACAGAATGGGAACGGGAATGGGAACGGGAATGGGAACGGGCACGGGAATGGGAATGGGAATCTGATGCATGTGCCATCGGTCGGATCGATGGCCACAAACTGCAGCGAAGAGAGTGAGGGTAGGGGAAACCCTATCCCCGCTTCCCCCCACCCACAGCTTCGATGGCAAAGTTTTTGGCATCGAAGTAAACTCATTTATTTGTTTTCCGTCGTGACAGTTGAACCATGTAATTATACACAGACAGCTTTCGGGTTCGGCATCAGCCTCAACTTTAGCCCCTGCCCCAGCCACTGCCACTGCCCCAGCCCCAGTCCCAGCCACTGCCACCGTCTCCGTTTCATTTTCAGTTTCAGTTTCAGTGCTGGCTTTTGCCTTTTGCCTGGTGGTTTGGTTTGGTTTGGTCTGGTCTGGTCGGGGGCGACTTATGAATTATGACAGTTTTGCACACCACGCACAACTTTTGGCCGGGGCTTTCAAATAGAAATTATTAGAAAGTTTTCAGCGAAAGCGAAAAGGGAATGCTGCATGGCATGAGATTAGTTCAATTGGGAAAAGGGAATGGGGCTGGTAACAGGGGAATTGGGATGAGAAATGAGCGCAAAGCAGGAGGCAAAGGCAAGCAGGAGGCAAGCAGGCGGCAAGCAGTCGGCAAGCAGCAGGCATGGAGGTGCTCTTGCTAAAAGGCATTCGCATTCTCCTATTGAACATTTGCAGGTTTCGCTGAGTTTGTGATTTATGTTCATGGCCAGGATCGACGCACACACACAGTGATGCGCTGCAACAGTGTAGCCAAATGGCAGCCAAAGCAGTTGTTTGCCACATTGAATACCTCCTCTTACGCCACTGTCCCGTGCACTCGAATATCATTAGTTGCGCACCACTGCCGCCAGTGCCCCCACTGCCACACATCACTCGCTGCAACTCGCTCTGACTGAAGCGAATGAAAAACAATCAGCAATCATAGCCAACTGTCCAGCTGCTGGGTTATTGAATCACATTAGCACAGCGGTGGTGCACGGAGTGCCACAGGCAAGTGCCAAGTGGCAATGGCAATGGACAACGTCTTGAGCTGCGCGCCGCACATTCAGCACTCCAGTCGTAGTCGTCATCATCATCATCATCATCGTCGGGACAATCATCAGTCATTCGTGCAATGTGGCATTCATTCGATTATGCATTCATTCATTCACTCGCATCGCATCGCTACGCAACGTGTCGTATCGCGTCTCACTGCTCTTCCTTCTCCAGAGCTCGAGCCAGAGCTCGACTCATCTTCGTTTATTCGCTCATTTAAGCATTCGTGTTGTCGTTTCAGTTTCAGTTTCAATTTGCCGTGGCTACATTTTCGCAAATGTCTTTTTAATTGATTCGCAGCGATGCGAGCGAGCGAGCACGAAGAGAGCAGCAGCAGCATCAGCAGCGACACAGTCACGCGTAGCCCTGGCACAAACAGAAACAGAAACACACAGAGAAAGGGAGAGAGCGAGACTGCGACTGAGACTGAGACTGCGACTGAGGCGGAGAGATCTACCTACTTGCCGACTACCTGCCTGCCAGCTGAAAGCTCTTCTCATCTGTTTTCTGGTTCTGCTGCGTAGTGTGCTCTGCCAGTGTGCTCTCCCTCCGTGTCTTTCTGCGTCTGTGTGTAATTATAAATTGAATTAAAAGGCGCACATTTCGTCTTTTAATTCTGCTTGCTGCTTGAGCTTAATTAAAATTTCATTATGTCTCTCATATATATTCCCTCTGCCAGCGAATCCCTTAGAGGGTACTCGGTACGCGGTAGATGTTGGCTGTTGGATGCCGGCTGATGGGGGCGGGCGGGCGGGTAGATGGCTGCTTGGCACCAGAAGCGATATGTTTAAAATGCAGCAAAAATATTTGACAAGCAGCTTTACGAGCAAGCCGTAAAAATACTTTAGCCCTTCGCCCAACTCAAACGCAAACTCCAAGTCAGAACTGCAAGCTCCGTCACCAGCAGAAAGGCGATGAGCAGGGGAGAGCACAGCAGAGCAGCTGGAGAGCGAGAACACCCTTTGCTATATGCTCTCTATTAAGTGGAGCAGCTAAAACCTAATGCATGCATAGAGAGTGCATACTTACGAGAATGTAGATGTGTGTGTGCACACAGTGGGAAGTGGGCTGGGGCTGGGGCACGGGCACGGGCAGGGGGGACTATGCAAATGGCGTATGCAAAAAATACTGCAAAATACTAAATGCATCAAATGGGAAAAAGTACAAGAGCAAACAAAGGGTGCAGCGGGCAGGGGGCAGGACAGGGAGCAGGAAAGAAATGCCGGCGCGCAACTTGTCGACATGAATGGTTGTTGTCATTCTGTCTGGCAGTTGCCCCTGTCCCCTGTCCCCTGGCCATGTCCCCTGGCCCAGGCCCTGCCCCTGCCACAGCCATTGCTTTCTGTTCGTTCTGCTGTTTGCTGTTGCCGCCGTAGTTTATCGTCTCCAGTGTTTGTCGTTTGTTGTTGCTGTTATTTTGGTTGAATAGTGTGTGGGAGAGGTGGAGTGGGGTGGGGTGGGGAGGGTGTTCGGTGTTGGTGTGTCTTTTTGTTTTGTTGCTTTATGCAATGCTGGATTGTTGCAACAAAAGCGTAGCATCGTTTTTAGCGCAAATCAAAATGATTGATGATGATGGCCGCTCTAGATCTTGTGCTCAACCCCTTGCCACACTGCTGCTGCAAGTCACACCCCCCCCTCTCATCCAGTGCTGTGTCACATTTGTGTCGGTGTCATGCTCCCCAACCCTCCGCACCCCCCTGCCAACCACCCTGCCAAATAGCAACAACAATCCACTTGACAGTTATGGCTGCTGATATGCTGCAAATAAACTAAATAAATCCCTTTTTGTGTAATGCCATTTTTGTGCCACTTTGTTTTCAAGGGAATTACAGCCCCCCAGCCCCAGCCCCAGCCCCACCCTCTCGTGCCACTCGCGTAACAACAATAACAGCGATGTGTGCTGCAGCGTGTGGCAGTGCCCATTGTCCACTGTCCACTGTACACTGTCCACTGGCCATTCTATTCAATTGTGTATTTACGCCGCAGCCGAAAAGTGTGCAACAAACTTTGTCCATGCAGCAACGGGGCTTGCATTTGTTGTACCCGCATGGGGCATGTGGCATGGGCGGCACTTCATTAACATACACACACACACACACACGCACTCCGGTCACAAATTGGCCAATCGCTCGAGTTGATGCCTTTTGGTGGGTATCGAGGGATTATTTGCCGTTTGCCCTTTGCCCTTTGCCCTTTTGCCTGCTCGCTGGCTGCTCGCTGGCTGCTCGCTGGCTGTTTGTTGTACGCGCCTGAAGAGCAGCTGCTTCATGGCCAGTTCAGCTGATGTGGCCATTGTGGCCAGCTGTTATTGTTGGCCATCAACCGTGAGCCAAACGATCCCTGTGTGTGCCCCCCCAACCCACCCCCCAGCCCACATTAGGCATACTTGCATTGTGGCAAGCAGTGGTTGGTGGTGGGGCTGGTGGCTGGGGCTGGGGGTTGGCTGTCCCTGAGGTGCACCTCCAACTGTACAGTGAACGTAACCTCAAATTGTTTTGCATATGTGCAACATAATGCCTCCCCCCCCCCCCACTCCTAACCACGCGTACCACTGCTTCAGCAACTGCTGCGGCTGCCCCCTTCTGCTCCTGCTGCCACTCCAACTCCACTCTGCTCTCCATTTAGCATTCAACATTCTGTGATTGTTATCCTGCTCTCTGCTCCCTGCTCTCCGTTGCCTTTTGCTAATTATTTTAGCAAAGTGATTTAGTTCGGCTTAATCTTAATCTGTTATTAAAATGTTTTAAGCGCATTCAGTTGCACAAGCTGCTGCTCCTCCTACGAGTGTGTGTTCGAGTAGCGAGTAACGAGTAACGAGTGTGTGTGTGGGCCCTCTCCTAAGTTTCTTCCAGGAGTATCCATCAATTTCAAGTGTCCGATTCGGTGTAATACCAACTGTTATGCTGTCAGCCTGTCACCGCCAGAGTTATTGGCGTGCGGGAGCTCCCGCCTCACCGCCTCACCGCCTCTCTGTGCTCTTTGCTCTCTGCTCTCCGCTCTCTGCTCTCTGGCACTAAACATAAATTTCATTGCAGCTTAACAAGAACAAACGAGTGTTGGGCTAAACTCAAATTATATGCAAGTACATGAATCGGGAATGTATCTACACTCACAAGGCACACTCGCACTCGCACTCACACTCGCACTCGCACTCACACCCTTTAACTGTAATACACCCCGCACAGCCCGCACAGCCCTGCACAACCCCTTCGTGTACGCAGCTGGCAACGCCTTGCCTTAGTGTTGTGTAGAACAAGCCTTCGAATTCCTTTGGGGGGTTTTGCCAGAGTGCAATGTCTGTCAACACTAATTGTTGGCTGCTGTTCCTGCTGCTGCTGCTGCTGCTGCTGCTGCTGCTGTCTTTTGGCTACAATAATGTCATGTGTTCTCGTGGATGTATTCCGATGTATGTGCTGTGTCGGGTGTCGTGTGTCGGGTGTCGGTGAGCTGTGGGCTGTGCGCTGTGCGCTGTGGGTGTGTGGTGTGGTGTGGTGTGGCGTGTAAATCCAGCTTACTAGTACTACACATATAGGCGGAGTGCTGGCACACCCCCTGCACTGGCACGGGCATTAGCTTTGCTCTTGCCATCAGCTCAGCTCAGCAGCTCAGCAGCCCATCAGCCCATGAGGCATTCTCCTGTGGTGGCCAGGCCTCGCCTCTCCTCGCCTCGCCTCGTCTCGTCTCTCTGCTGATGCCTCAATTTCGGGTGGCGAGAACAACACAACACAAATACTAATACTGGGACTAAGACTAATACTGCAAGTTGTACTACATGAAGCTCCTCGTACTAATACTAATACGACCCCAAGCCAGAGGCTGTGCCCCGTGGCCGAGCCCCTGTCCCTGAGCCCCTGTCCCTGCCTGGCCCCTGCCTGAGCCCCTGACTGAGCCCCTGACTGAGCGTTGTGTATAATTAAATTGGGTCAGAGCAGTTAACTCACTTGTCTTTGGATTATGTTTGCATTTTACTTAATCCTCGGTCTCGGCCGCCGTCTCAAGACTGCCAGCCACCTGGCAGGCGTCGCACATGGGTCGCACACCTGTTTTGCGGATGCGCTGGCCCCCCCAAGACTCGTGTGGACACAGCAAATTGCTTTGGCAGCAATCCACTCCACTGCACGCCACTGCACAGCCCCTTTAAGCTGGCCAAAATCAAATTATTGTCTCGGTTCGGTTCTCTGGTTAGCCGCCCAGTCTCAGTCCCAACCCCAGTCCCAGTCCCAACCCCAGTCCCTGTCCCCACCCTGAAATATTGTCTTTTGGCGAGTTTATTAAAACTTTTCACTGACCACCAGCAGCAGCAACGAGACATCCTGAGAGCTGCCTCCACACACTGCCAGACCTCACACAGACGCCCAGCTCCAGCTTCAGCTTCAGCTCCAGCTCCAACTGGAACTATTTGATGGGCAAAAGACTTTTTAGCTTTTGAAGTGAAAACTTTTAACCTGTTGCTCTCCCTCTCCCTCTCCACCTCTCTCTCTCTCCCGTGCCCAGCGCCTGCTTTCCCCTGGAGCAGTTACAGAAGTTTCCCCCGGAGTTGGCAGCGGCGCCTCTCCAGCTAAATTGGGTAATTAATTGGGAATGCCTTCGGGCAGTCGGGCAGTCTATGGCACTCTGGGGAATATATTCTGTGCTGCTGGCTGCTGGCATTATGGTTTTGGTTTTGGCAACATTTTGGATCGGGGAATGCGACGGACGACAACCTTTCATCTTGTGGCATGCCAAGGCGATGCATTTACGGATGGAAATATGTAACTAATCCTGAAGGGGGCAGCCCCAGCCCTTGCGCTGCTCTTCCAATTGTTTCAGATGGATAGTTAGGTGACCGCTGGACCCAAGTCTCCACCGAGAATGATCCGACCCACAGAAATGAAACCGAACAAAGGCAGTGGCAGAGGCAAAGGCAAAGGCAGAGGCAAAGGCAGAGTTAAAGGCAGAGGCAGAGGCAAAGGCATTGAATTCCTGTGACAGAAATGGACACAAGAATGTTCGATTCGAATTAATGCTGTACATAAATGCTGTAAGTAAATGTGTGCATAAATATGTACATATATGTATGCATATGTACTACATACACACATATGTACACGTGTATATTGCGTGTGTGTGTTTTCGGTGCATTTATTGGAATTATGGGGCATTAGGAATGTTTCCGATGAATGCCAAAAGACTTGGCCATAATCACAACTAACAAAACGAATAAGCTAGCAGACACACAGACAGACACACAGCACACAGACACACACAGAGACACACACAGCACACAGACAGCAGACAGCAGACAGAGACACCAACAATAAGCCGCATAACATTGCTCAAGCCAGAGAGCTGGCCACTCCGCTCTTCTTTTTGGGCCCTTATCCTCAGCGCCCAACTGAACCCAGAGGCATGGACTTTGCAGCCCCTCTAGGCCTTGCCCCAGCCGAGTGGGAGTCGGTGTCGGAGTCTCAGGCGGAGCTGCTCCGCCACACAATTGCAGACAGAACTTGAAAGCAGAACAAACTTGTCTAATCCAATGAAAACAAGCAGCTCAGCTGCGATTGATAAGGGAAACTTGAACTAACTAGGCAACTGATTTATACCCTAACCGACTGCCCCTGCTGCTGCCCCTACCCCTAACCCTGCACTACCCTTGTGCCACTCTCCCACTCTCCCTCTCTCTCTCTCTCACTCTCTGGCCTGTCCTTTCCTCGAAGATCCAGCCTGACAACCGCTTAGCTCATTTGACTGCTGCCAGGACGACATTCGAAATGATATTGTCCAGCTTGGCTTTAAATCTCTGGGATTTGCTTCGTAAATAGAGTCGTGCGAGGGAGGGGTGGGTGGTGGGTGGGGAGGGGGCTTAAGCAGCAGCAGCAGCATTGGGTGAGTCGAGGTGACAACATTTTGCCAAGTGCAATTTACAGTGTAATTTTATGCATAATTTTCGTTATGACACTTGCGGTCGACAGTCCCAGAGAGAGCCTCGGAGTGGGATGTATTTACAGTTAGATGCATAGATAGATGTGGTCACAATACACACACACACACACACACACATACATAATATCCTTTGGGTATATGCAGTGGAGCAATGCCGAGTGCCGAATGCCGAATGCCTGATGCCTGATGCCAGCAGGCAGCCTCCGTGCCACTCGTAATTTATGATATCTCCAGCCACTTCAGCTGAAGCCGCACACACCAAGTTCTGCCTGCGCACAAGAGGGGGCTGGGGGCAGCCATAGAGAAATCAAAATCTCAATACTCGTAATTACAAAGTGCCAGGCAAAGGCGCCTGAGAACCCATGAAACCGACCGATGAAACCCAAAACCTAAACCCAAAACCTAAACCCAAACCCAAGCCCCATTGTCGCTCTCTGTTTATATCCCCCAAATCCTTTTTAATGCCGCGCCGCAGCCTTTGATTTTTGCAATATCAATTAGCGTGAAGCGCTGCAGGAGACTCCACGGGGGGCGGGGGGTGGCACCCCCAACCCATAAAGATTTACAGCTCCTGATTATTTCATTAGGCAAAAGTAAATTTAAACGCCAGCCGCACGTTAAATTTATGTTAATTTTCGCAGCCAAAAATGGGAAATTCCCCTAGGAAGCGGAGCGCTGGAACGCGGGTAGTGGGTGGCGGGGGGGCTGGGGGGGGGGCAACAGGCGTAAATGCGGAATGTGAGCAGTCAAAGAAGATGAAGATGTTCAACGCAAATGAAAGCCAGATAAAGATAATGCTCTTAATTCGGAATGGGATGAGCCAAAACAAGAGCGAAAGCAGCCGGGAAGGAGCCAGGAGCCAGCCAGGAGCCAGCCAGGAGGAAGGAGCGGGAGAGGGAGCGGGAGAAGGAGCGGGAGAAGCAGAAGCAGCAGGAGAAAGTGAGAACTGAGCAGAAGTGAGAAGAGAATCTTGTTTTCTGCAAAGATTACACTTTCAGATTGTGTGTGTGTGTGTGTGTGTGTGTGTTGTGTGTGTGTGTGTGTGTGTGTTGTGTGTTGTGTGTGTCTCCTTCCTTAAAGGGTTCCTCGTTGCAGGCTTGAAATTAATTTAAATTTCAAACTTCTCTGGCCACCCGCACAGCACAAATGGAACCATTCCAGATGGGCTGCTGCTTGGCATTCGGCTGGCTTCATTTGCTGCCACCAATCACAACAATACACAGCCCGAACTTGACTTGCTGATGGCACTGGCCCCGCCCCGCCCCGCCCCGCATTCGGCGGAGGGTTCCAAATTCCAGGGAACTGAATTCGAGCTGCTGCAAGGATACTCGGAATTGCTGTATCTGCATTTGGTCTTAGTCGTCTCCGTCGCCGTCTCCGTCGCCGTCTCCGTCTCTCTCTGCTCACACACACACAGGGACACACACACACGTGTGCCATGCCATGCCTAAAATTACTGAACAATCCAATCTGGGGGGGGTGGGGGGGCTGGCCCCCTGGGCATAGCTAGTTCTGTCTGTTATTCTCATTAATTAATAGCAAATTTGCTGATAGGCCCGAGACCAAAACAAAAACAATGAAGCACCGAAACACCGAAAACAAAATTAAACAGACACAAGCAATGGAAATGCAGCCACAGAGAGAGAGAGAGAGGGAGAGAGGGTGAGAGAGAGAGGGGGTGAGTGAGAGAGTGAGAGAGAGAGGGAAAGCAGGTGCCGCTGGGCTTATCCCAGAGCTCGCACAGATCAATGACGCAGCTATCGCGCCCCGCCTGACACAGCTTGGCACTTGGCCACAGAATCCAGAGCACAGATACGCAGAGCACAGATACACAGAGCACAGATACACAGAGCACAGATACACAGATACAAAGATACACGCATGTGTCGCGACACTCCAATGCTGTGCTGGACGATCAATGGCAAACATCTGGTGGCTGGTGGCTGGTCGATGGTGGGCCACTGGCTATCTGCTACAGCCTAATGACGCCGGCAGCGAATTAGATAAAGGCCAAGCCCAGCCTAGCCCAGCCAAGCGTTTGCATACATTACATTGCCCTGGCTGGCTGGCTGGCTGGCTGGCTGGCTAATTATTCCCCAAGGAGCACACAGCGAGAAATCACAGCGGATCAGAGCGATGCGATCGCAGCACGATGTCTCTGGGTACTCGGGGGGACGCGGTGGCAGTGAAGCGTGGATCGGGCGTCAGTGCGCGTGAGAGCGCCCGCCAATATCGTATCGATTGCCATAAATATTTGGACACTTGCCGGGCTGCGCTCATTTGCAGCCATGGAGTTCTTTGCCACGGGTGCCTTTCAGCAGCTCTACAGCGAGCTGGACGATGAGTGCGGCGGCCTCGAGGGCGGCGGCGCAGTCTGCTCCGATCTGATACTGACCGCCAGTGCGGACGTTTTGGCTGGCGGCTTCGATTGCGGCGGCTATGCGGCCGTGGAGCCGGCTGGCCAGCAGTGCCACCAGCTGCCAGTGGACACCGAATACTACGGCATCATCACCTTGGACAGCAACAACAACCACAGCCGGAGCAGCGACTACGACTACGCACCGTACGCGGCGGAGGAGCATGGCCTGTTCTTCGATTTCAGCGATCAGGAGCTGTCCGGCTGCTCCAGCTCCCCCGCCAACTCCGCGTGCACCGCCGGATCGCGCGCTTCCCCGCCGCTCAGCGAATGGGAGCAGCGGCTGCTGGACCACTTTGTGGAGATACCCGAGCTGATAGACTTCCTGCCCGAGCGGACGCCCCTCTGCACGGACATGTGCGACGACTTTCTCGAGGAGAGCAACAGCAATCTGCGTTTGGCTGCCCCCGCCCCCGCCGCTGCCCACGCCGCTGACCCTGCCACAGCCACCGCCACTGCAGCATCCCCAGACCCGACAACTGCCACGGACACAGCCGCCGTGCCGCAGCTCAGCCAGAATGCGGCGGGCGAGCGGGGCTACCTGTGCACCTTCGGCAACTGCGAGAAGCTCTACGCCAAGCCCGCCCACCTCAAGGCCCACCTGCGCCGGCACCTGGGCGAGAAGCCGTACGCCTGCAGCTGGCCGGAGTGCACCTGGCGCTTCTCCCGCTCCGACGAGCTCGCCCGCCACCGCCGCTCCCACTCGGGCATCAAGCCCTACAAGTGCGACTACTGCGCCAAGTGCTTCGCCCGCTCCGACCACCTCACCAAGCACCGCAAGGTGCACGAGCGCCGCCTCCAGGCAGCCACGCGCCTCGGCAAGCTGCTGCCCGCCGACGTCTACGCCGTGCGGCCGGGCCGCAAGCGAAAGAATCAGCTCTGATCCTCAGCCACTAAAAATGATGTACCTGCAGGCAAATCGGGGGCATGGCCGGCCAGGGGAAATTCGCAAGGAAAATGCTTTCTTTTTTTTTATTTAATTTTTTACTGCTGCAGCAAAGGAAATTAATCTGCGCACTGACCAGTTGGGAGATACACAAAATATGCGTCCCAGCAGGCTTTGATTTTAGTCGCAGTCCCCGCCTCCTGCCACCCTGCCACAGCCACAGCCGCAGCGCTTTCCCTTGCCTTGCCCCTCCGTCAGTTTGGCTCGAGACGAGCCCCAGTGAGCAGCAACAACACTTTGGGCAAACGAAAAGCAATAAACAAATTCCAAAATATCCCACAAATAATTTTATTTGGTTTAATTTTTAGTTTTTGGTTCCGCTTTTGGATGAATCGAAATTGGCAGTCAAACAAAAGAAAAGTGCAGTAATTATGGCCCGCCGCAACGAGGAGACTTTGGCTGGCAGGCCGGGGCCCTGCTGGGCCACAAGTTGGGGGCCTGCGCAGCTGATGCCAACCGTTTCCTGTCCGGAGACCTCGTCCCATAGGCAGCGCCCAGCCCGCGCGCAGCATCGAATTTGGTCAGCAGCAGCAGCAGCGCGAGGTCTGCAGCTGACGCCTACGAGATCCTGTCCGGACAGCCGCTGGACCTGCCATCGCCCACAGGAAATGCCCGCGGGCCGCACCTATCGGCAGCAGCTATCCAGTTTCGGCTTGGAGGAACCAGCAACATCGTCAGCTGGCTGCCAGTTTGGGCACCAAGCTGCGAACTGGTCACCAAACCCCTCGACCAGCGACTTGTTCCACGAGTGCAAGACTTCGCGTATTCGGACACAGATTTGGGGCGCCAGTGCTCGTGCTCAGTCTTCAGGCTCAGCTTCCGGTTCGTCGCGACTGCAGAATGCGAATTCCAGCGCTAGGAGGCAGCTCTCACCGGCTGCTGGCACGGGCCACGGAGAGCAGGCCAATGGGACAAGTCATCTCAGCCCGACCAGGCGATGAGTTTTATCTCTAGAGAGAGAGAGAGAGAGCGAGAGTGAAGAGGGGTGAGTGGGCAGCGAGGCTGCTTTTTTTTACCTCTTTGTTGCCCTGTCTTATTGCACAATTTACGAGGCAGCGCGAGTCCCTTTGTGCCCTTGAACACAATCCACAATTCACGGGGCAACTTGCATCCTAATGGCATTCACTTTGTGCAATCGCTGCCAACAACCACAGGAGTGCACAGGCGGAGGAGCAGCACCGAGGGAGTAGCCTGGCCCCGTTTGCTGCTTCGTTGCAGGCGCTTGCACAACAATTATTGCCACGAAGCGCACCCCCATCTCATTAAGGGGAACTGCAGACGAGGCAGCAGCACAAGAAGCTGCCTCCGCGACTCGGCACACAACTGCGTGGGAGGGAGGCAGGGGGCAGGAGCTGCACGGAGCAGCAGCAGCAGCAGCAGCAGCACGGAGTGCGCTTCTTATTCGAAAGTAATTAGCATAAAAATAAATACCACTCATTAAGTCATGTTGTTTTTATCTATTTACCATTTGATATTACCCTCCTCATCGCCATCGCCATCGTCATCGCCATCGTCGCTGCTGCTGTCATTGTGTGTGCGTGTGTGCAGGTCCTTCTGGGTGTCCTTGTCGGTAGAGCTTCCCCACAGCGTGGCCTCCTCGTGGTGCTCGTGCAACAAGAGCAAGATGGGGCATGGTCGCGGATGTGCAAGTGGAAGTGTGTGAGGGGGAAGCTGAATGGGTTGAGCACTCTCTGCTGGGACTCTGCTCTCGGGTTGCTTGCATTCACGCAGAGAGCTAGAACTAGTTCAATTAGCCAGCCAGGCAGCCAGGCAGCCAATGCCCAATGCCCAATGGAATGCTCAGCTTATCGATCTGCCTGCATTGGAGGTAGCCAGCGCCCCACATTAGCTCACTGTGCTGGCTGGAGGATGGGTAGCTGTTAGCTGGAGGAGCATTCAACTGCTTGCGAGTATTGCCCCGAATGTCACAATGACACTTGAAGGTCGCGATGAAGCCCAGATGAAGCCCAGTTGAAGCCCAGAGGAACCTTTCGCCATAACAATTTTCAGTAATTTAAAGTTGGATCCTGCCTTGCGAGTAGTAGCCTGCCATTCGCATCAGTTTCATGGCCATCCAGCCATTGGCAGTGCATTGTATCTGTGTCTGTCACTGACTTTCCGATGTATCTGCTGTGACTGCTGCATCTGCATCGTGCAGATTGTCTGTCGTGGCAGCTTAAAGTTGGCCAAAATTCGATTGGAATTTTAATTAGATGTGCGCTATCTCGCGCTCTCTATCGCGCTCTCTCTCTTGCTATCTCTCGCTCTCTTGCAACCAAAGAGAATTGAATAAAATATAAAATAGTACAAAGAAAAAGAATGCACAGAAAAATCAGTCAAAGAAGCAGAAAGCAGTGAAAAGAAAGCAGTGACAGAGAGCAATGAAAAGAAAGCAGTGACAGAAAGCAGTGAAAAGAAAGCAGTGTAAAGAAAGCATAACTTGTGCTGCACAGATGAGACGATAGGACGCTAAGGATATGGATCCGTAGCTGGACCCGTACCCACACGTCTGTACAGTCGCAAGGGTTCGGACGAGGGTGGGGAGGGGGCAGTGGAATGATAATGCTTTCCTCGATTTGCTGCCAGTACTGTTGGCTTTGGCTTTGGCGTTGGTTCTGTGTGAGACAAAGCGCGATGTAGTAAGAGAATTCAATTAAATGTTCATCAAAAACTACAAGAAAAAGTGTTGGGCACACACACACACACAGATAATAGGGTGGGGAGAGAGGAAAGGAGAACAAAGGACAATGGACAAGGAGCAGGATGAGCATGAAGCTGAGTTTGAGGTTGAGGTTGAAAAAGCTTCCATGATGATGGGATGGCAACGCCTGTAACTGTAGCTCTTCGACGCTGACTCTCACTCTGACTCTCACTCGGGGTCTGACTCGGTCTGTAGCTGCGTCTGCTTCTCTATGTGTGTGTGTATCTCTATCTCTGACTGTGACTGTGACTTTGGTGCTGTAATCAGCACAAGACTCGAGGTAAGCGGAGGCAGCAAGCGACAACGACAACGACGACGACGACGACTACGACGATGGGTAAACGGATGAGCATGGGGAGGAGCCTGGCAGCAAGGGCGCTGGCACAAAAGTTATAAAATACCAGATAGATAGTAATTGTAACACAGTTCCTCCGCCCCTGGTCTGTGTGGGTGTGTGTGTGTGTGTGTCTGTGGGTGTGGGGTGCAAAATAAGCAGGAAACTGGAAATTACAAATGATACGGAAATAATGCGATATCATGAATCATTTTTACGAGAATCGAGACTTTGATTCTCATGGGCAAATGATTGCTGCTGCTGCTGCTGCTGCTGCTGCTGCTAGGAGGAAGAGTCGAGAAAGGTTCTGGCTTTATATACATACATATGTACATACAAACATACATATATGTATGTATATACATATGTACCCATGTACCTATGTATATGCATGTGCAACACCAATCTCTAGTATCTGGTCGTTGGTCTCTGCTGGCTCTCTGCTGGGTCTCTCGTCTTTGGTCTGCTCTTTGGTCCTGCTTCCTGTGACTGCGACTGCGACTCTGACTCTGACTGCGGCTGTGGCTGTGGCCGGTCCTCGCTGCTGAGTTTGTGTCAACAAATTTGCATTGCATTGGGCGACCGACTGGCGGCGACCACACAAATAATGTCAACAGCATTTCCACTCATCAATAAGTGAAATACATATAAAAAAAAAATGGGGAAAAAGTGAAGCGAAATGGGGGAAACGGGAAACGGAAGGCTGCAGGGTAGATGCCCCATGCCCCATGCCGCATGCCGCATGCCTGAGACCCGGGCAACGGGATCGAGTTCCGTTCCTCCGATTCCAACTGAAAGCTGGCATATTTATTTTCCTCGCCTCCGCCACCGCCACCGCCTCCGCCTGCTCCCCTTTCGTCGTGCTGCCCTTTGTGCTGCTGTCGCATTCTTGATTTAGCAAATTGACTGCCATGAAAATGCGGAAAACTTGTGCAAAAGTTGCGAGCAGAGCGCTTGGAAAATTCGCTTAAAGCGGGGAATTTAACTGAAAGTTCTCTAGCCAACAGAGAGAGGGAGAGAGAGGGAGGGAGAGGGAGAGAGAGAGAGAGACAGTGAGGAGTAGGCCATGAGAAGTAAAACGTAGTTTGTGGAATCTTTTGGGCTGGGAGGGCTGAGGCATCCAAACGATGATTGAAGACGACGGCAGAAATATCCAGGAAGTGAGCTCTTTAAGTGGAGTTCATTGCACAGGAGGACGGGACCCACTCAATGTCCCAGGTCCCATGTCCATGTCCAGGTACAGGCGCAGGCACAGGCACAAGCACAGGCACAGGTCCCATGTCAGCGGCTCCGTGTCAAGTGTCAATTGCCTGACATTCGATGCGCCACCTACCGGAGTCAACCTTGGCCCCAGGTCTTAGTCTCCAAATGCTAATGAACTTGGGTAATAAGTCCTGGCCGACACGCCCATTCGGGCAGAGCGCAGCAGAGCTCAGGTGTCAGACGGGGTGGCAGGGACGGTGGCTGGTAGGGTGCAGGGGGACAGTGGGACAATGCCTGGCGCCACGTTTAACAATTTGCAGCCTTAATGTGGCACCAAAGTGTTAAGGTCCGTGCGCCTTCCATAAGTTTGGCCAGCGAACGAGCGAAGGAGCCCAGCAGCCAGGGAGCCAGGGAGCCAGGGAGCCAAATGGTTGTCCATGTTATGTATGGTCGGAGTACGTGTCGTGCCCAGATCCCTGCCACTCCTGCCCCTTTGGAATGGCATGGCAGCGCCCCACAGAGTGTGAGAGTGGAGGGGCAGAGGCAGAGGGCAGAGGCTGGTGGGCTGCTGGGCTGCTGAGCTGCTGAGCTGGTGAGCTGGCCAGGGAGTTTAATTATGAGGCCGACCCTAGCTATTAAAACAACTCTCTGCCACATTTTCCCCAATACTTGGCTGCCCTGCTGCCTGCTGCCTGCTACCCCTTGGCCATATCTAATGTCGGGTCGAATGTATCCAGCAGACCCAAAGAATGTCCCCCTCCCCCCGCCACACGCCCTGCCCCACCTACAGTGCCCCGCTGGGGCTGTGTCTGTGTCTGCCATTTCGATATCGACGAAAAATTGCAGCTCATTTCGGGGGTCCGACTTTAAAGCGTAATTTCTGTGGTTACATTTGCCAGACATAAATCTAATGGATATTAATACAAGTTCGGGCATCCCAATCCCTATGTTCCGATCCCAATCCCAACCCCTGTCCCTGGTCCTGTCCCTGTTCCTGTCCCTGTCCACCCTTTTCGGCTATATCCAGCTCTCAGTCGGTGGATCCTGGCTGCCGTACGTGAGCTCGTATATTTTACGTGCCAGTGTACGGGTCCGAGTGTGAGTCCGAGTCCGAGTCCGGCTACGATTTCGGGTCTGTCGGCCTGTCCGAGTAGCGATTTCCGGTATTTGCGGAGCCTCATTTCTGGTTTATTATAATTCAACACGAATGTGTGCGTGTGCCGTGTGGGTGCTGTGGTGGGTAGGGGGGTGTTCTCTCTCTCTCTTTCGCTCGCTCGCAGGCGCCACATCAAAATATTTCAATTTTACTTTTTGGCATTTCCAATGCTGCGCGAGCAAGGGTATACATATACATACATACATACATACATAGGTATATGTACACATATATATTTATGTGTGTAGTCACACTGAATGCCATAAAAAAGGCCATATCCCCGGGTCTGTGCATGAGATCTGATGCTCGCGACATGCAGCAGGCCAGGGCCGGGCGCGCCTGCTGAATACAGCAAAGGATTGCAGCAGTGGCAGCATTTCTCATTTAAATTAGACCCGGTCGCAGAGGTGTAGCTCTGTTAAGGAAAACAACAATCAAAGTTGTCTCTCCAGAGAGCAGCCGTGGTGCGAGAGGCGGAGCAGCAGCAGCGGAGCGGAGCGGAGAGAGCTAAGCTAAGTTAGTGGCTGAAAATGTCTTAATTGCTCCGGGCCTGGCCTGACATTCAGAAGTTTGATTAAAAAGTTCGCACGTCACTCAATGACGCTAATCAAACTGCGGAGCGACAGACGGACAGCCGGGCAGAAAGAGAGGGGGAGAGAGAGCGACAGAGAGACCGATAGATGGGACTGGCTACGCAAAGCGAAAGTTTGTTTCAATCAATGTGGTTTCCAGCAACAAACAAACAAACAAACAACGGAACGGAACGGAACGCGAGCGAAGAGTGGTCTAGCAGCGGGAGAGGGAGAGGAGCAGCATCTAGGAGCGAGCAGAACAAAACCAAACCAAACCTAACCGAACCGAACAGAACAGGCGGAGAGAGGGAAAGAGGAAAGTTGTAAACGAGCACATAAATAACTTGAGTTTCGCTCGGAGCGTTGCTGGAGAGCAGAGTGAGAGCGGTGAGCGGTGAGCGGAGAGAGGGCCGCCGCCAAAACGTCAATGGAATATCAATTTTAAAGCAGACATCCAAGCCGGAGAGCGGGAGCGGCAGAGAGCGAGCAGCGAGGAGCGAAATCAAGGAAAGACGATGTAAGGAAGGAAGGAAGAAAGGAAGGAAGGAAGGAAGGCCTGGGCCTGGGCCTGGCTCCGAATCCGAATGCGGATACAGATAATAGACAGAGACGCATGGATAGGATGGTTGCGGGCAGGGAGAATTGGAACAGGGAACATTGGCTCTGCCGAGGGGCCTGCATAAAAAAAGGAACCAGCAACCAGCCACCAGCACCCATGGGGCAACAGAAGAAACAGGAGCTGCCTCTCTCACTCACTCTCCCTCTCCCTCTCTCTCAGTCTCTCTCTATCCTCTGTCGCTGTCTGTCTGTCTGTCTGCATATGGCCATGTATTCAGGTCTATGACAATAACTTGACGCTAAGCCCGAGTCAAAACTGAAATTGAAATGCAAGCTGGAAAAGGCGAACAACAAGCATGAAAAAGGGGATCCTGTGTTATGAGTCCCCGCGCCGCCCGTATGTGATATGCCACAGCATGAAAGGAATATGGGCTATGGGC
Organism: Drosophila tristis; assembly: GCA_018150885.1. Lineage (NCBI taxonomy): Eukaryota > Metazoa > Arthropoda > Insecta > Diptera > Drosophilidae > Drosophila > Drosophila tristis. The sequence continues at coordinate 1,970,165 of JAECWT010000228.1, forward strand.
TGGATATGCATGCGGGCAGGGAGCGAGTGCGAGAGCGAGAGCTGGCCAAAAGGATTGACGCATGGGGGAATGGGATACAAAGAGGAGCCGTAAGACGTACCCTCGCAAGCGGCTCTGCCGCATGCCCCGAGGGTTCTCATTGTGGCATGCAGGATGCGGGGGATACAGCATACAAAATAGAGGAGGGCTTAGCTTAAAGCTTCCATGCCCATAGCCCATAGCCTGTCATTGGCTATTGAACGATTTCAATAGTTGCGGATAATCCGTTGTCAGATTTCCACATGGCAGCGGAATGAATATATCACGTGACTGTGCAGTTCCATTGAGACATTGAGGCTGCACTGCACTCCATTTGCGGCACTTTCAGTTGTTTGTCACTCGCCTCCCCTAAGCCTTGAGCATGCCCCACTGGCTGAGCCCCTCCATGGCGTACTTCCAATTTTTGTCAGCAGCCAATTTAAATGTGGCTGCCAGCACGGCACGGCACGGCACGGCACGCCCATTGTTATTTGCCGCTCATCTAATTCAATTACAACCACGAATATTGGATCATAACTGCCCAGCCCAGCCCAGCCCCGCCCAGCCCGACAAGCAACCTCCTGCAGCCCAATCGGCCACCCAACCCACACCACCCCACACCACAGCAGCTTGGAAAGTTCCAAGCGGGCAAACGGAATCAAAGACTCACGAAACAACAAATCTTTTTTCGTTTCTTTTTGGGTTTCGCCTTTTTGTTGCACTCCACACAGGCAAGCAGGGAACAAAGCAACAACTAAGAAAGCAACTGCCAAAAGAAAATAACCACCAAAACCCAAACAACGCAAGAGGAGGAGAACCAACGGCTACCAACCCACCACTGGATATACCCTTTGAGGTGCAAGTGAAAATTCGGAAAGCATATTTTGCTTATATTTAATATTTATTTAGTTTAATAATTCGGAACGCAGCTCAAAGCTCGTCACACAGTGCCGCACGCAAGCAACAAAATGCCCGCAAGTCTGGTTCACATATAAAGATTAATATTAATATTAATAATAAATAATATAATAATAATAATAATAAATAATAATAATAATAATATTATTAAATTTGTATTCCTTGCCGCATATTTTTATGTTTATATTTCCTTAGGTTACTATTATTATAAATAAACAAAAAAAAACAGGAACAAAATGCCAGTTTGCGGCGCATGCTGCCAGAGCTTTTCCATAGCTTTTCCATTTTGATTTTCGAAAGAACAAAAATCTATGGCCAATAAACTAAACTTAAATTTAATTTAAAATTTGACTAAATTATTTTTCATAATTGCTGATTTAATCCAATAATAGATTAGGCTAAAAAAGAGATTATTCCTTTTGGATGGGATATGGAAAATCTTAGAAATTGGAAAAGTCACCAAACAGCTCAACGCTCAACATTTTGATAATATGCCCACGTTGGCAAGGGTACAGCACAGCAAGAAGGCCAGAAAGAAGCCGGAGGATAGCCAGAGGAGGGTTGGTGAGGGGAGCAGACGAGGGGCGGGAGGAGTTAGATGCCGATAAACGGAAATACAAAACAAGAAACGTGCACAAATCTAATTTCCAAACAACACGCGCTGTGCGCCAAACACAACAACGAAACAAAGATGGTGAAAGGAGAAAGGAGAAAGCAGCCACAGAGAAGGCGAAATGGAGAAGCCCAAGAAGAATACGAAGCAGAAGAAGTGGGGCACAAGGAGCAGCAGCGCAACGCATCGCAATGATGACAACGACAACAAACGATGGGGCACAAAAATTGAAATAAAGATAGAGACAGCAGCAGCGACAGCAGCAGCAGCAGCAGCAGCAGCGACAGCGACAGCGATGGAGGCGGCAAAATGAAACTTTTCAATATCCGCATCCGCTCATGAATAATAATTTATAATGGCCGAGCTCGCGCATCATAAAAAAAGCAGAGGGAGGAATCTAAACCAGAGTCAGCGCCACAGGCAGGGGAAAACAAAGCCAAACCCAAACCCAAAACCCAAACCCAAAACCCAAACCCCCCCCCAACCATCTTCGACTTTGGCGACAAGTTCTTGGCCGAACGAGCAAGGCGATTGATGGAGAGCCACAGCTGAACAGCTGAGGGCGACGATATGTCTAAGCCATCCACCGAATGCCGCCGCACCATCCATCCTCTGGCATCTGCTGCCTCCTGCCGCCTGCCGCCTGCCGCCCGCCTCCGCCTCTGCCCAGTGCGGATACGAGTACTTTGACGGGGATATAACTTTGGCTTGGAGCAACATGTATGGGATGGCGACTCATTCCTGAGTTCTGCTGTCCTGCTGTCCTGCTGCCAGTCGTTGATGAGTCTGTCACCTGCTCCACTGCCCCCTGCCCCCTGCCCCATGGCGCCACTCCTCGCCGTATTTTAAAGGCCTGAAACTTTGTGCGTTTTGCGGTATTTCGAGTTCTTGGCTTATGAATATGGCAACGGCTGTGGCCTGACTCTGTCTCTGGCTCTGCCTTTGGTCTGTCTCTGCTTTGGCACTGTCTCTGCCTTTGGCTCTGTCTCTGCCTTTGGCTCTGTCTCTGCTTTGGCAGCAACTGTACTCCTGCTGGCTGCCTGTGGTATGGAGAGGATGCGTGTGCCTGTGCCTGTGCCTGTGCGTGTGGTAAATGGCAACTGGTGCTCTCTCCTTTTAAGTAAGTTAATGAAAACGAAATGAAAGTTTCCCACTTCGCCTCACATTTCAATTAAAATGCACAAATGTTGTGAGAGACTGCGACTACACGGGAAACACCCAGCAAGGGGCAGGGCGCACGGCAGGGCACATGGCATATCACACGGCATATCCACATTCAAAGGAAATTTGAAATGAATCTCAGTTTGCTCAGGTTATGCCTCTCCCTGCCCGCTCTCCTGCCGCTCTCTGCTGCCGCTCTTTCTGCCACTCTTTCTGCCTTTCTTTCTGCCCCTCTTTCTGCCTTTCTTTCCTGCATTTTCTGCTCTCTTTTTGTGTCTTCCTTGGGGGCACAATTTCTAGCGTAGAAATTTTCACGTAGAAATGATAATGATAAAACTTTGACTGCCGTCGCCTGCCACCAAATCACAGTTATTCGCGACGCACCTACTTAACCGCCATGCCCCATGCCCCATGCCCCACATCCCATTTACCGCACATCAAATTCTTATTAGCGCTCAATTTCAATTGATGCGGCAGCCCAGCACTCCCCTACCCCCACCACACCACCCTCACGCGCAATTCGCTCAAAGACTGAGCAAAAAAACTTTTCCAATCAGCCCCCAAAACAATCCTTCGCGAAGACCAATTTCTTGCGCGGAAGGGGAGGGATGTGGCGGGGATGCACAGTCCGCGGCGCAGTTTGCGTTTCTTTTCTTCAGCGCTAAAACCCAATTAAACGCGCCATTAAATTATTTCGCAATTTGCATATATTTCGTATTTCGACTCAATAAAATTTCACACCTGAGTGCACCCCCCCACCCCCAATCTGACACACACACACGCACACACCACCCCTTCCGCCCTCATTAACCACCCCACACACACACACACACACACAAGTTTGCGCTCCTTTTCTTTGCCACCATTTTGGCATTTTGCCTTTTATTTTTTTCCTTCTTGGCATTTTCATTTTTATTTGTATTTTTATATTCATTTTCATTCTACAATTTGTTGCTGATTTTCTTTTGAAACTTGTTTTGTGCGTATACGTTTATATATATATATGTAAAGAGTAAGGGTATCAAGCGGATAAGACATGACATTAATCTTAAGATACTATCGGTAAGATGTACCGATATAAGGTAGAAGGCGATAGCGCAAGGCGATAGGAAGAAGTCGATAGTCAGAGTCGGTTTTTGGAAGCAGCAGCGGAAAGTTGTACGGGAGTTATAAGAACAATTAATCAAGTTGAACTATTTTCTAAATCATGTAATCTCTAACTGTATTTGAACTATAAGCATAATAAACAATTCTATATTATAAATCTTACATTTGGGGGCTCGTCCGAGTCGAATACAGAGACAAGAGTGGCGTGATCGAAAAAAAAAGTTGGCCGATGCAAGAAGAGGATCGTTAAAAAGTTGTTAAAGTTGTTGTTTGTAGCTAAATAAAGTTGTAAAGTTGTTCCAAGTGGCTATAAACATTAAGTTGAACGATCCAAATTCTGTAAGCATAACAGTAGATACGGAGATTGACAAAAATCGGTCGTGTAATTCAGTTGAAAAATTGTGAAATTCGAAGTCGCGCCGCAGCGTCGCCTTGTTCTGGTGTGGTACATACACACACATATATAGACACGCAGACACAGTTGGTGTGGTGCACATACATAGGCAGAAGAGGCAGAACAGACAAGCAGAAAATAACCGTTGAGACACGCAGAGACACGGTTTTGTACCGAAGCAAAAAATGATGAACACGCCGCCGCCGCTGCATTGGAAAGAGAGGGAGATGGCAGAAGCTGTAGCAGGAACGTCGCTCCAGAGTGCAAACGAGATGGAAAATGTTGGGAATATGGAAAACAAAGATGAGGACAAAATTGATCGGATGATAAAGCTGCTAAGTTTAAAAGTGCTAGCTGATGAGGAACGAGAAGTCCAAATGAAAGTCGCTCCAGATAATTTTGGAAAAGTTGTGAATGAGTGTGATGGCAAATCGGTCCCAATTGAAAAGTGGTTCGAGATTTTCGAAAGAAATGCCGACGCATATGAGCTTACTGAAAAGCAAAAGTATGTGCATGCCAGAGGAAAGATGATCGGTGCAGCTAAACTTTTTTTAGAATCTGAAAGCGTGTGCACCTATGAGGAGCTCAAATTCGTATTATTGGAGGAATTTACATTTAGCTACAATAGTGCAGACATTCATCAACAGCTGCAAGAAAGAAAGAAGAAGAGTAATGAGTCGCTGCACGAATACTTGCTGCAGATGAGAAAAATAGCTGCAGTTGGACATGTTGAAGACGTGGCTGTCATAAGCCATATTGTAAACGGTTTGGATATAAGAAACGAGTACAAGTATGCCATGTATCGATGTAAATCATTTAAAGCCTTGAAAGAAGAGTTCGATATCTACGAGCGTTTGAACATACCGGAGAAGAATGCCAATAAAGAAAAACATAAACCGAGTTATAAACAGCAAAGTGGGTCAGGCGGTAAAAAAGAATACTGCTATAATTGTGGATCAGGAGAGCACAAGCGCAAAGATTGTAAAGCCGAAGTTAAATGTTTTAAGTGCAATCAGAATGGTCACATTTCACGTAACTGTCCATATGAAGCCGATAAAGTAGATACAGTACGAGTTGTTTCAGATCGTAATCGCATGAAAAAAATTCAGATAAATGGCATTGAAGTCGACTGTCTTGTAGATACAGGTTCAGATGTAACCATAATCAAAGAAAATGTGTTAAAGAAATTGAAAAACGTTGAACTTTTAAAATGCAAAACTACGTTGCGCGGTCTTGGCCATATAACAACGAAGCCTGTTGGATACTTTAATGCAGAGATTACGGTGGATAAGTTGCAGACTAACCAGAAGTTTCTAGTCGTACCCAGTAACCAAATTGATTTCGATGCACTGTTGGGACACGATTTCATCAAAAAGTTTCGTTTCGTCGCTGATATGAAGGGATACACGTTTGCGAAGCTGGACGAAGATCCCAAGTCGATAGATAAGTATGCTCTTATATATAATGTCACTGAAGAGTCATCCTTTGTAGCTCCACCGCAATATCGCACAGACGTTGAACAGATGATAAAGAGCAGTTACCAGATGCCCACAGAAGTTCCAAAGCAGTGCCCAATCCAACTGCAAATAGTTCCCGACAGAGTAATCAAGCCGTTTCATCACTCTCCGAGTCGTTTATCCACAGACGAAGCCAGCGCTGTAAAGAAGCAAGTAGAAGAATGGATCGAGAAAGGAATCGTACGCAAGTCATCTTCCAATGTGGCAAGCCGAGTTGTAGTCGTGAAGAAGAAAGATGGTACACTTCGAGTTTGTGTAGACTACAGGAAATTGAACAGCATGGTATTGATGGACTGTTTCCCAGTCCCGATCATGGAGGAAGTCTTGGAAAAGCTTGAGTCTGCTAAGTGGTTTACCATAATGGACCTTGAAAATGGATTTTTCCATGTTCCAATCGAAGAGCAGAGCAAGTCGTATACGGCCTTCGTCACAAAAGAGGGATTATTCGAGTTTAATAAAGCGCCTTTCGGATTTAAGAACTCGCCAGCTGCGTTTGTTCGGTTTGTAAACTATATTTTTCAAGAATTAATCAACTCTGATGTTATGCAGCTTTATATGGACGACATTATTGTTTACGCCGCGTCGCCCGAGCTTTGCATGAAGAAAACGAAATTGGTTCTAAATACAGCTGCGCAATTTGGCCTAAAGATCAAGTGGAAGAAATGTAGTTTTATGCAGCCCCGCATTAACTTTCTTGGCCATATTATTGAGGACGGGAAAATCTGGCCCGGCAAAGAGAAGACAGCAGCAGTTAGTCGGTTTGCTACGCCGAAGGATATCAAAGCAGTTCAAGCGTTTCTGGGACTCACAGGCTTTTTTAGAAAGTTCATTCCTGGGTACGCACAAGTTGCACGGCCGCTCACGAATCTACTCAGGAAAGAAGCAGTTTTCAACATTGGCGAAGCAGAACAGCAGTCGCTAAACACCTTAAAGAAGCTTCTTGTAATTGCACCTGTATTACATATCTATTCACGAGAAGCGCCAACGGAACTCCACACGGATGCGTCCAAGGAAGGTTTCGGAGCTGTATTGTTGCAGCAGTTTGATGGCAGTTTCCATCCCGTCTACTACTGGAGTAAAAAGACTACAGAAGCTGAATCCAAACGTCACAGCTACTATTTGGAGGTCAAAGCAGCATACCTCGCACTCAAGAAGTTTCGGCACTACCTGTTGGGGATCAAATTTGATCTTGCTACTGATTGTGTAGCGTTTAAGCAGACAACAACCAAAGCAGACATACCGAGAGAAGTTTCCCAGTGGATCCTGTATATGGAGGACTTCACATTTAAAGCAGTACATCGCCCTGGGGACAGAATGAGACATGTAGACTGTCTCAGCCGTTTTCCACAAACTTGCATGGTTGTGACAACGGAGTTGACAGCTCGGATAAAGAAGGCGCAGCAGAAGGACGATTTCATAAAGGTCACAGTAGAGATCCTGAAGCAGCACCCATACCAAGACTACAAGCTAAAAGGAGGTCTTCTCTTCAAAGTTGTAAATGGCAATGACGTATTGGTTGTCCCAAAGCTGATGGAAAGAGAAATCATTCAAGGATCGCACGAAGTTGGTCATTTCTCCACAGCGAAGACGATGCACTCAATTCAGCAGCAATACTGGATCCCGCATCTTGAAAGGAAAGTTGCAAATGTTATTGCTAATTGTATCAGTTGTATCATTTTCAGCAAAAAATTGGGCAAGCAGGAGGGCTATCTTCATTGTATTGACAAGGGTGACACGCCACTACACACACTGCACGTTGATCATTTGGGCCCAATGGATGCGACAGCCAAGCAATATAAATACATTTTTGCTGCGGTGGATGCATTCTCCAAGTTCGTCTGGCTGTTTCCAACCAAGTCAACGGGATACGAAGAAGTTGTGAAGAGGCTGACAGATTGGTCATTTGTGTTTGGCTTTCCCAAACGCATAGTCAGCGATAGAGGAGCAGCGTTTACATCCAACGCATTTAGCGAGTTTCTCAACGAGAATAAAGTCGAACATGTGTGGACAACGACAGGTGTGGCGAGAGGCAACGGACAGATTGAACGGGTGAACCGTTCAATTTTGGGCATAATCGCTAAGTTGTCGGTTCAGGAGTCTTCGAAGTGGTACAAGTATGTGCCACAGGTCCAGATGGCGATTAATTCGCATATCCATTCAACATTGAAGTCGTCGCCATTCGAGGTCATGTTTGGGACTAAGATGCATAGCCAAGCTGAGGGTCGACTATTGGAGGTACTCAACGAGGAGTTTGTTGCGCAGTTTAACAACGAGCGCCAAGAGCTGCGTAACCAAGCGAGACACAACATCGAGCAGGCACAAGAGGTCTACAAGCGCAATTACGATAAAAAACGTCGAGCTGAGCACGGCTACAGAGTGGGAGATATGGTGGCAATCAAGAGGACGCAGTTCGTCGCAGGTCGCAAGTTGGCCAGCGAGTTTCTAGGCCCATATGAAGTCACCAATGTAAAACGTAACGGTCGCTATGACGTCAGAAAGGTGGCAAACGTTGAAGGGCCGAACATCACAGCAACGAGTAGTGACAACATGAAGCTATGGCGTTTTATATCCGAAAACGATGAGATATTATCATCTGGGACAGATGAAGATGAGCAGGAGGGCCGAATGTAAAGAGTAAGGGTATCAAGCGGATAAGACATGACATTAATCTTAAGATACTATCGGTAAGATGTACCGATATAAGGTAGAAGGCGATAGCGCAAGGCGATAGGAAGAAGTCGATAGTCAGAGTCGGTTTTTGGAAGCAGCAGCGGAAAGTTGTACGGGAGTTATAAGAACAATTAATCAAGTTGAACTATTTTCTAAATCATGTAATCTCTAACTGTATTTGAACTATAAGCATAATAAACAATTCTATATTATAAATCTTACATATATGAATGGGTAAACTTTAAATGGCTGTGGCTAAGAAGCTGCCAGTGGAGGTGACTCGCATAGCTCGCTGCTTGCCGCTGCTCGAAGCTTGTTGATTCTCATACCAAAGCAAAGGTAAATTCTATACCCAATACGCACCAGATCTCCTTTCGCCTTTCGCCTTTCAAACGCAGCTCCGATCCGATCCGAAGCTCAGCTGGATTCCATTTGCCTGCGATCTTCGGTATATCAGGAGACAGGAGATATTTTGACTGTTCAGAGACCGATCAGCTAGTGCTGTGTACACACTGAATCTGTTGTCAGTGTTGTTTGTTGTTTTGGTGACAAAATTCAGAAAATATTCCTGCTGCAACGAAACTCCGTTCAATTATGCTTACAATGTTTTGGCTTGTGAATTCTGTGTACATTGTGGCCATGGCCATAGTGCTGGCGATCTACTGCCGCACGGTGATGAGGGAGCGCGCCCTGATCGAGCACTTCAGCCGCATAGATCGTCTGAAAATAGCGCTGAGCCTGCTGCTGATCGAAATTAAATTGGTGATGGAGACGCCCCGCGATGGACAGCGCCTGGAACTGGCCGAACTGACGCAGATGACACAGTCCGTGGAGCGGATCATTCGCCGCCTCGAATACACTCGCCAATCCTTGAATCTGTGAAGCTGCTCTGAAAACTGTTTTGTGGGGGCAGCACTCCAAAGTATATATATATATATGTATTTATCAGTGGTCCAATCCAACCGCATTCCGATTCCATTTATTTTCTCTAATTTTTTATACATTTTCCACGCCACTTTTTACGTTGTACGAGTAGCAGCGCTCACGTTGCCATTGAGCCACGTCGAGCCGCCACACTGGGATCCGCTAAGCGACCGCTGAGTTATGAGCCATCAAACATGGGCCACGCCACGCCATGCCACACCGTGCCACACCACGCCACACCATGCCACACCGTGCCACAATTCTGCCAAGGCCCGCAAATGGGTCCTCGGGGGATAGGCGGGCGGCATCCTTAAATGACCCAGAAATGTATGCAATACGCATTTAATTCATTCCTTCACCCTTTTTTTAATTTCTTCAAATACCCCGCACCCGCACCAGCACCCGCACCCGCACTCCATCCGCACCCGCACTCTACCCCAAGCAACGACCCAAGCCACTCCGCAGTCCAGCAATGCACGCACAGCCGCGCACATAAAATAAATAAATACTCGTACACCAGCAGAAAGGGGCGAACAAAGGTATACGGGGCAAAAAAGCGTCTACATGAGACGCATATTTAATTTCCCCCGCCCCCTGCGAGCCTTCTAGGCTCTGCAGCGTCTCCGCCCATATCACTCTTGCAGAGCGGCTACAACGACTGCCAGCAGCTGCTGGCAATCAATGCAGAAGGATGTGCAGAAAAGGCGCGTCCACTGCTCCCGAGTAGAGGCTGTCCAGGAGTCACTCGTAGGCCACAGAAGACTGGCCCACAGCATCCATTGAATATTAAATTGGAAAACTAATTGTTGTGTGTGTCGCTGGATCGAGGGGCAGGGTCTAGTCAGTGTAGTCTGGCAGCAGCAGCAGCGCGGAGAGAGCCTCGATCCAACTTCAACTTCGAGCGGACACTCGATTGATGGATCGCCAGGGTATTAAATGCTTCGGCCCCTGAATCAGTGCATCATCGACCACTCCTCCCCCCTCTCTGCCAGTCTCTCTTGTTCTTTTTTGCCGCTTTGCTGGGCTTTGCTTTCAGAGCTTCAGTGTTGCTTTTTTCCGCTGCTCGTTTGCTTTGTTTCTGGTTTTTCTTGTTTTGTTCCTGTAGATTTCATTTTGTGCACACTTTATTTTTATTTGCTTCATTATTAATCGCATGTTTACATACCAGAAACGCAGCCTGCATGTGTGAGAGTGTGTACCGGCGGCCAGTGTAGGGGGCAGGGCTAGCTGCCTGCCTGGAGGCTCCCCGCATGGGAGTCCGCGGGGCCTTGGCTGGTGTTGGAAATTCTTTAAATTTGGAAACACGCCACGCAAAGGGAGCAAACGTTTTTTGTATTTTTTATCTTTTATTTTTATTTTCATATTTATTTTTATTTTTATTTCGAAAATGAAGTGCGATCGTAAATCACATTAATTGCTCGCTAGACGGCGCTGTCGCTGTTCAATATGGCGGCGGCCTAAAAACCAAAATGGCCGCTGCCGCACATGTCAGAGAGAGAGAGAGAGAGAGGGAGAGAGTGGGAGAGCGACATGCTGCCAATCGAATGGTCATCAAAGTTTAATTAAAAATGCGCAGTTAACAAAAACTTGTTAAAATGTAATTTAAAATTGACAAAAAGCAATAAAGTCCACCACCAAAACTAACCAAAAAAAAAAGCAGCTACAACTTAATTGAAATGAAAACTAGAAAGGGAAATAGACAGAGGGAGAGAGAGGGAGAGGTGGAGGGAGACAGAGCGATAGGAGGAGAGACAGAGGGCAGTGGGCAGTGGGCAAAAGAGATAACGAGGAGACGACAACTGGCAATGCAAAAAAAAAACCAAAAAAAAAGGGGGAAGACCTTCCTGCCAACCACAAAAACGAAACACACACAAGAGAGAGAGAGAGAGAGAGACACAGCTATGGAGCATGCATCAGTGTATTATCTGCGCATTGTGATTGTGGCTGGCTGCACCACATCGGCAACGACAACGGCAACGGCATCAGCATCAGCTAGGAACATCAGCATCACCATTCACCGCGCCACTGATAAAGTTCAAAAGTAAATTCGCTTTTTCGTTGAGCAAATTGCCAAACAAACAAAATTCAAGCAGCTACAGGCACAGCCGCACCCCCCTCGCCGCACAGCACTCCAAACAGCAGAAACAGAAACACGAACATGGCAGAAGTGAAGTAATATGCAGCAGCAGCCTGGTCGCTACCCTGCCAGATCGACGATTTGGGAGGCTGAGCGCGGCTCAGAGTCACAGCAGCGCACTGAATCTGCTGTCAACACTCTGAATAATAATATATTATTATTGTTATTAGTCTAGAACGAAATCCGTAATCCGTAATCCGTAAATTAGCGTGGACAATGTTTTGGGTATTTTGGTTTTACTTATTGGGGGCTGCTGTGCTGTGTGGCATGTGCCACCTCACGGCGAGCAAGCGCCGCAGTCTGCGGCAGCGCCAAAGCCAGCTGAAGGAGCTGCAAACGCACATGATCCATCTGGAGATTGAGCTGATGGACTTCGTTGAGGCATCGCTCGTTGGCGAGGAGCTGGGCCTGGAGACGCTGGAGAAGGCGCAGCAGTCGGTGAAGCTTTTCGGCAAGCACCTGCAGGGCAACCGTCGCTGCTTCGGCGTGGAACAGCAAATTTAATGTTCAATTTCTTCAATAAAATGCACAAACCCCGCGGATCTTGCGATCAGCCATTTAGATGCCTCGGCAAAGAGCCCTCTGCAAGGGTATAAAAAGGTACGCAGGCGGGGGCGCGCAACAGAACTGTCCCTGGCAGAACTCTGCTAAACGGTCACCCCTGTCCCAGTCACTGTCCCTGTCCCAGTCCCTGTCCCTGCCCCAGTCCCTGCCCCAGTCCCTGCCCCACCGCCAGCCAATAGCCGAGGAAAAACTCCAAAATAAAGTGCAGCGGCAAAAAACAACAGCAGCAACAGCAGCACATGTAAGTGCACAAAAATATAACTGCTTTTAGTTTCCGCTTCCGTTTTAATGCACCGCGCAGCGCGGTCGCCATCGCCATTGCCATTGCCATTGCCATCGCCATCGCAATCACCATGGTCGATGCGGTCAAGCGGAAGAGGGCGTGCAGGGGTGGGCATCAAGGCTTGCGAGGTGGCAGGCAGGCAGCAAGCCCAAGTGAGGCATATGGCATCCATGGAGCAGCATGAACGTAGCTGTGTGCATTGTAGGTAGGGCTTCCCCGCAGACAGCTGGAAGCTTGTGATGCAAATCGCATGGACAGTCAATCAGGCAGGGCATCTAGAGCGATCGGAGAAAGACGCCCAGCCAGAAGAGTACAAGAGATGTAAAGTTCGTGAATAAAACCCCCGCCAGAGAAGAGCATTTGGCCGGCAGCCACAGAGGCAGCCACAGAGGCAGCCACAGAGGCAGCTACAGAGGCAGCTACAGAGGCAGCTACAGAGCCAGGCCAGAGCCAAGCACCGAAGCTGCCTCCAGTCCAGGACAAACAATACGTTGAGCTTGGCGGAGAATGGTTGAGAGTGGAGGAGGGAGGCGAGCAAGTTGGTTACATTTCTCGAATCGGTTGGATTTCGGTCGCTCTGGCGGTCACTCGCTGGGGTCGTTGATGGTGCAGCGGCATGCGGTGTGGTGCGGTGTGGTGCGGTGCGGTGCGGTGCCCTGCCGTGGGGTCTTTCGCTGCTGCCCAGCGGCGGCAATGTGTTGGCGGAGTCGTTTGTCTGCCATATTTTTAATTTTATTTGTTCGCCATTTTAGATTTCATTTGTTTTAGCTGCCAGCTAAACCGTGTGGGGGGCTGTGGTGGGGTGGTTGTTTGTCCCGACCTTAGTTTTAATTGGCACGTAAGGGCGGGAGCACGCAACCTGCAATGGGGCAGGCGTAGGGGCAGGCGTAGGGGCAGGCGTAGGGGCTGCGGATGGGCGATGTCCAGCGAGCGGAAGTCCACAGCGGAAGCTAAATTTTGTATTTTTTTCCCAACTCCCTCACTCCCACCCCTCCCTAGCCTGATTTGTTGTTTCATTGTGGCGGAGGGGTGGGGGGGGCTGATATGAGCAGCTTCCGCTTTGCACTCTGCACTTCCGCCGAGTGAATAAAGCGCACGTCATCTGTCAGGCTGCAGGACCTCATCAGGAGAGGTCACTGCCAGCAGCAGCAGCAGCAGCAGCAGCTGACAAATGCCCAACCCTATTGAGAGCTGAGTTGCATATGAAATATGATTGGGCCGAAGGGGGCTGGGAGGTTAGCGAGCGCAAGAAAACAGGCAGCAGGGCAACACAAATAAAGGAAAAAGAAAAGCATTTGCTCTCGCATCAATCGCACCAAGAACACATCCTGCGCAGAGCACGCAGCGGGTGAATATATACTTTCTGGGTGCTTTCTGCTCATTAAGCCAACGCCAACTGCAGTCCCACAGTGAGACTTTCTGCAAAATCATTCGGCATGGCAGGGCAGGGCAGGGCATCGCAGGGCATCGCAGGGCATGGCAGGGTAGCGCACCCCTTTGGCCGTCGGACATTGTCGCTTGGTCGTTTCTAGGCTTTTAAATTATTTATGATCCCTGGGCCCCCTGGCCCCCTGGCCAGGTGTGTTTGTGTTTTGATGGCGGTGGGGCTTACATGTGTTTTCCACGTGTTTTAATTAGTTTTCCAGAGTTCATTAGAGCTGCAGAGCAGCCCGTGCCCATGCCACATGCCACATGCCACATTCCACATCCCATTTGTCAGCTTGTGAGTTATGAAGGACATCTCCTTCCCCCAGCCTCAGCCCCGCCCCCGGCATCCTGGCCGTTGCCGTCTTCATTGTCGAATAATGAACATCACAAATCAACGGTTCGTCATTAGGCACAATGGCCCCTGGCCAGGCAGGCCCTCTGGAAGAGGCCGTAGGAGGAGCAGGAGGAGGAGCAGGAGGAGCAGGATGAGCAAGAGGAGGATGCGGAGGAGTAGGCGGTCTATGCATAATTTTTCAGCTCAGTGAAGCAAAAACAAAAGTGTTGACAGCCCAAGTGGAGGCTGGCGGGTGGATGGCTGCCAGACAGGTGCAAGGGGGATGGGCTCCGTGTAGCGACAAAAGTAATTACAGAAAAACCAGCTGTTGCCTGTAGATTAATTGCCCCCACAGACGATGGCTGGGGGAGGGAGGGCAATGGCTGATGCAAATGGAATGAGCGGCCACTCAGCTCGGCAGCTCGGCAACTCAGAAATTCAAAACTGATGGCTGCTTCAACGACTGTTTTCCAACACTGATTTCCCACACAGCTAGGGACCCAAGGAGGTGCTGCGATCCCAGCTCAACCATGTCGCCAGTCGCCAGTCGCCAGCCGCCCGTTGCAATTTCTGCTTCCATTTGCTGTTTGATTCGATAAGACAGAAGGTAAACAAGCGTCAGCTGCACAGCTGCGATTCCCTCTCATTCTCTAGAGAACTGCAAATCGCCAGTGGGCGGTGGAGGGTGGGCGGTGGAGGGTTGCGCGGGTGCGCGTGTTGAGGCGCAAAAACAAATAAAAGGGGCAAATGAAGCCTGCGGAAAGATGCCTGAAACACGCAAACAAATGGAGTTCTAGCTCTCAGTTCCAGTTCATAAACAGCAAAGGGAAAGTGTGCACAAAAATGGCCTTTGCCTGTGTCCTGTTTACCCCAACAGCTGGTGAGTGTCGCTCTCATCTCTGTGGGGGAAATCAAAGATTGTCCTTCTGCTTGGAGTGGCGTGTGGCGTGTGGCAGAGGCAGCGCCCATCATGAAGTCGATCCCAGGAATCAACTGAATTGGGAAGTGTCTCAGCATTGGATGGATGGCTATTCCTATGGCTATTCCTATGGATATTCCCGCGTATTTCATTGGCAGCCCATCCACGGGCTAGCGGAAGCTTATGCTTGAGGGCATCCACCGCTGCCACCTGCAGCTGGCAGCCCGCGGCTCCCCTTTTGCTGTGCGAGCAACTGCCTCTCGCATATTTCGGCTACATATTCTGCTCCGTTCTGTTCCGTTCTCTTACTTTTTTTTCTCCTTTTCTGGGGCCATATTGGAAATGTGTTTTTCAGCATTTGACTGGCGGGAACAGGAATGGCAAGGGGAAGGGTAGGGGGAACAGCAACGGCAATGGCAATGGGAATGCTCGTAAATGTTATTCGGTTTTGCTACTTTCGCTCTGGGGTTCGTCGGGCGGGCTCTGTCTGCCCTGCCCTCATTTGAATGGCATGATGGAGAGGTGGAGGCTCGATTGGGGATTTGGCCAATCAATTTGCTGGCGCTGCTGCTGCTGCTGCTGCTGCTGGCGCTGCTGCTGCTGCTGGCGCTGCTGCTGCTGGTGCTGCTCGTGTCCCGCAGCGATCTGCGTGTGTGGCGATTGGCGAAATGTTTAATTAAAAGCCCGACTTTATGCACAAATTATATTGTTATAATAACTTTACTTGTTTGATGGCCGGTTTGTTACTGCTGCAGCTGCAGTCTGCCCCCCAGCTGCATGCAACAAACACACAAATGGGAGGAAAAAGGCAGTGGCAAGTGGCAAGTGGAGCAATGAAGCAATGGAGCACTGGCTGGCTGATAAATGAAAACGAAAATTTGATTTGTCTGCATTTTAATGAGATGTGCCCACGGCACACTCCGATAATTATGCGCGTGTGAAAAAAGAAAACTGCTCGCTGAATGTTATCTGTGGGAAATGTTGTGGGTGGGTGGGGTGGCAAATTCTTGTAACCAATTGATTGGCGGGAATGTGGCACCTCGGCTGGGGGCGGCTCGCTTAATTGGAACATTAATTTGAGCGCGGCCGCGCAATGCAAACCGACCATTAAAGCTAAACTAAAACGGACTCTATAAAAATAGCAAATTGCTTTTTGCCACACACACACAGGCACACATGTGCGTGCAACATGCTGCATCATCAAATATGTGCATGCTCCTCTTGCTGGCTGGTGGCTGGCTGGCTGGCTGGCTTAGAGATGCTGGGCGCAGCATGCAAATTAGCCAGAAACGCTAAATGGCTAATTCAATTAAAATTCCATGGCAAATAATAAAAATTAAACACAAAACTCTGCACAGAGAGAGAGAGAGCGGGAGAGGGGAGTAGGGGGCGTAGGGGGCGTAGGGGGCGTGAGTGCGGGTATGGGTGGACACATGTATTTATGTGGGCGTGTCTGGGAGTAAATCAACGCGGAACAGCGGCAAATCTCGCAGCCAGCAGCGCACCAATGAAGTTTATGTTTTTTAATTAAAAATGTTTCGAGCACTCGCAGCCTGGCAGCTGAGGAAATTCGGCACATTTAAGGGGCACGGGGTGCGTACGGGCTGTGTAGCAGTGCAGCGCAACGACACGTGGATACCCTGTGGCATGTGGCAGCAGCTTGCACTCGAATGCGGCATGCGGGGCATGCCATTTGCTGGCTCATTTTATTCAATTTACTTAGTGCATTTAGGGCCATGCCAGGTGGCAGTTTGGCAGTGGGTCGCGGCTGAGTGGCCCCAGCGAGTGGCTCGTGCAGCGAATGTGCCCGACAAGCCGCAGCATGCGCAGGTGTGACCCAGGTGCGCATTTGGCTATTTAAAAATTGGTCAGCGGCCATAAATTCAGCGCCCCATTTCAGCAGCCAACCCCCCAAACAGAGTGTGCGTGGGGTGGGTGTGTGTTGTCTGTTCTAAATGAAATCAAGCATGCCTGATGAATGGTATGGTGGGTGGTGTATGGTGGGTGGTGTATAATGGGCGCTGGCTGCTGGCTGCTGGATTGTGGGTGTTGCTTCCGGTCAATGTTGCCCATGTTCGTGTCCGTATCCATGTCCGTGCTAATGTTCATGTTGCTGTAGCTGTAGCTGTTGCTGTTGCTGTTGCTGTTTCAGTTGCTGTTTCTGCTGCTGTTTCTGCTGCTGCTGCTGCTGTTGCTGTTGCTGTTTCTGCTGCCATTGCAGTTTAATGCGTTTTTAAAGCGTACGAAAATTATGTGCCATGCCATGCCATGCCATGCCATGCGATGCGATGCCTGGCACGGCACTGGCTACAGTCCAGAGGCGGGGTCCGGTCCGGGTCTAGTTTTAAGCCCAAACATACAAATATAATTTATGGCAAATTATAAATCTATGCACATGGACGAGTGTGCGCGCGTACGTAGAGGTGTGTTCGCGCTTCCGGCCGTTCGGCTGCGCGGCAGCGAAAAATGGTGAATGGTGAATGGCAAATGGTTTTTGCCTTGAATGGATTTTATTGGCACATAATCCGCCGTGGATGAATAAATAATCGGCAGTGAAAAGAGCTTACAATGCACCATAAAGAACTGATCGCCGTTGCGTTCAGATTCCACGATTTTCGAATGGATTTTAAGCGCGCAAAGCACTGAATGCCGCCGCAGTGCATTATCCCAAACAAATGCATATTTAATATATATATAAAATATACAAAGTAAATATAGTAATCTATATATATAAATGTATGCTTTAAGCCTTAAGCTGGGGCATTATTTGAGATGCCTGAGGGACGCCTTTCACTGCGATTGCAGCACTCGTGAATGTCCCAAAAGTAAGGGAATGTCCCTCATTCCTTGCACTGAATGGTGGCTGGTGCAAGCTGCAAGTTGCCCCCCCGCTCAATCGAACGCTGAGCAGTGCAGCCCATCGATTGTTTGGCACACGCTTTTCCGGCTAACTTGTGCGATTCACGGCTCATTTAAATGGCGCCCCAGCCCCCAGCCACGGCTCCCTCTCGCTCTCTCGCCGCACGCTGGAGTGGAGCCCCGTCTGGCGATTAATTATGCGCATAGAAAGGGTGTGGGCTGGTGCGCTGGCAGTTGCTGGCAGTTGCTGGAGTGCCCCTCCGCCTGGGCACACATGTTGGGCGTTGGGCGTTGGGTGTTGGCATAATATATGCATTCTTATTAACAATCTCGTCGCCAGTGTGTAAGTCTCAACAACTTTTGGGAGCACTCTGCAGAGCCCACAGCCCTGCAGCCCCCACAGCCCCGGCAGCCCCTACAGCCCCCACAGTCCCGGCAGCCCCTACAGCCCCCTCCCCGCTCTGTGGCTGCTTCATTTGGATGTGTAAACGTGTTATTTATTTTCCCCCACTCACCCAGGGTCCATGGCTTCGCAACAAGAAAACGAAAGCATAAAGGAAAGAAAAGAAAAGAAAAGAAAACTGAATGTTGCCTTTTAAGTGGCAATAAATCAAATTGTCCTGCTTCCCTGCCCTTTGGGGATCGCTGCCTGCGATGCTTGGCAGCCAGAGAGAGAGACTGCGCTAAGGGGCGTGCGTCAGTGGGCGGTGGCAGTCGAGGCAGTCGAGGCAGTCGAGGCAGTCGAGGCAGTCAGTCAGTCAGTCGCGTCAGAGTGAGCTGTTGGCAACTTACTCTCATATTTGACTTAGTCATAAAAGGCAAAAGCGATTCCCTTTCAAGCCAGCGACTAGTCAAAGGCAGAATCAGCCAAGGAATCAGCCAAGGAATCAGCCAAGGAGTCAGCCAAGGAATCAGCTGGATGCTACTCCAACCAGGACCACACATGTACGATGTGTGTGTGTGTGCTCAGTGGCTGCCTGCCATGCCACTGCCACTGCTTCAGCGTCAGCGTCCGCGTCCGCGTCGCGGCTTTGTGCGCTGCTGCGCTGTTTGTTTAGCGTTCCATAAGCTCTTAAGCTCATTTCGGTTGCGTTTTATTTGTAACTTGAGGCACCCGATACACACACACACTGGCACACACTGGCACACACACTGCCACATTCTCGGGCAGAAAAGTTGCCTTTATTTATTTAAAATAAAGCTGCCAAGCAGCTGAAATATTGAGTCAAACAATCGCAAGACGACAGCGACAGCGACAGCTGCAACTGCAACTGCAACTCCCAAATTGAAATCAGCAGGGAATCAGCGGGAAAAAACAAGCAGAAATCGAGAGGAAATTATGAAGCGGAGAGAGAGTGCAAAAGAATGCCGGAGAATTGAAGGAGATGCCTGAGAGGGTGGCAAGTAATGGCTGAAAGCCGCTGGAAGATGATCACAAGCAGCCACAGTTTGTGGCTGAGGCACAAGAGTCCGCTGTGTCCTGCTACGCCCAAAGTTAAAGCCAAAAATATTCAGTCCAAAATTGGGCAAAAGTCTAAAAATAAACTTAAGGGGAAAGACTAGGGGCCGGAGGGTATCAAGCAGTTGCCACACACATCGCTGCCACAGATGCCTCCCGTTTTCCATCCCTGACTGCTGCCTGCCTGGGTCCATGTGCATGTCCTGCTGCTTTTCTCTTTCTTCTGCTTTTGTCTTTGTTTTTGTGGTTCGCTGGGCGCTGAGGAACAACTGAATTTAACACCTTTTGATCGGCAGACAGGCAGCGACACCAGATAGCCATGTGTGTGTGTTGGTGTGTAGTTATGGCACCGAATAAATTCCTGTAAGCTCCACTGAAGAGCAAACACACACACACTCCCCCCTAAAAGCTGCAGGACTAAAGGACTGGAGGACTAAAGGACTGGCGGACTGGAGGACTGGCGGACTGGAGGACTGGGGAACTGGAGGACTGTGACTCCGACTACGACTCCGACTCCGACTTACATGTGCTCGTTATTCATAAACTTAATGCCAAAGAGAGCATAATTTTCATTTCGCCTCGTTTGGGGTTTTGTTTGCTCCGTTTTGGCAAGCGGCAAGCGGCAAGCCACCCACCGAAGCAGCGACACAGCGACACAGCGAAACACCCAACCACCGCACTGCCAATGTGTGCCAAGACTTGAGCACATACACAGCAAATAAAAGCCAAACATGGGAGGAACAACAGCAGCTACACAGCAAGAGGTAGGGGCGTAAGCAGGGGCCAAGCGGAGTGGAGCATAAACTGGTGTGGCAACAGCAGCAGAGGCGGCAGCAGCAGCAGCAGCGGTAAGTGGGAATTATATAAACATATACATCAGTGTGCAAACACCCATATACGAGCACACAGCAACTGGCAGCTGTTGCGGCCTCATATCGGCACTAAGATCGCCAAAGTGAGAGTCAGAGCCAGAGTGAGAGTCAGAGCCAGAGCCAGAGCCATTGCCAGCGCAGCACACAAGGCAGCCCACTTGGCGTATGAGTAATATGTGTGCGTGTGAGGGAAGAAACAGAAACAGGCAGGCAGGCAGGCAGGCAGGAAGGCAGGCAGGCAGGCAGGCAGGCAGGCAGGCAGGCAGGCAGGAAGCAAGGAAGTGCGATTGATACACGCCCAATGCTTACTCCACTTAAGCTTTATGCGAGAGATCAGCCGAACGAACGAATTCCACAGACTCGCAGGTGATATTTACGCCACTGAAATTGCTTCGCGCTCTGCTCTGCTCCCATCTGCTTCTATCTGCTCCCATCTGCTCCCATCTGCTATGCCTTGCTGGGCACTTCTTCTGCTGTGCTCCCTGTGGCAAGCAGCGCTAGATACCCTGTAGCTGCTGCCCGACCAGGTTACATGCTGCAATCACTTTCGCTCTGCTGGGCAACTGTCAGCGTCACTGTGCTGCTGCTGCTGTTCAAATGCAGCCCCCGGGCGGGCACAGCGCTGTCTTCTGTTTTCTTATCTTCCAGACGAGGGGAGTCAACCGATTCGCACTTCAATTATGCATTCAGGCAGCATGCCCATTGGCCACTGCCCATTGGCCAGTGCTCCCTGCTCCACTGCAACATATCGAAGCATTTGATGCCCCTTCCTGCCCGGCAATCTACGCGCTTGTCTTCGATTTTTAGGTAATGCTCAGCCAGTGATCTTTGCTGCAAAGGGATGCTGCTCTCCCAATTATTTGTTCATCTATCAAAAATCATAATTCCGCCCGCAAGAGTTATATCTCGAGAGGTAAAAGCGGGCTTGGAGTGCGCCTGGAATTGTCAGCTGCATGCCATGTTCCGGTCATTAATACGCCATCAGAAGCGACTGCCCAACGAACAGGGCGAAAAGGACACTGATAAAGAGGCAGCAGCGGTGGGGGCAGTGGCAGTGGCAGTGGCAGCGGCAGGGGCAGGGCTGCGCATATTAAAACGAAAATAGCAACGCTGCCGGCTCGCGTCATCATCATCATCATCAGCAGGGGCTGCGCTTAGTTCCGTTTGTTGTCCACCGGACACGCACGGACGGACAATCGGAATGCAGCTGGATCTGGCACTGCCACTGCCACTGCTGCTGCTGCTGCTGCTGCTGCCACCTGAAGCTACAAGTGCAGCGCTTAGAAGTGGCATAAAATGCCAACTATGGCACTGGGAAGCGCCTCACAGTAATCGAACACAGAGAAACTCCTTCCAGGCGCCTCCACTCTCCGATATTTTGTGTGACTAAATTCTCAGTGGAAAATCAGAAACGTAAAAAAATCAGCCATGGGAAACGCATTGAGGAGAACTCCACCGCGCAGCAGCGGCACTCAGACCGAGACCGAGAGGGAGACCGAGACGCAAGAGCAAAATCCAGACCAAGACGATGGGGAGAACAGTAAGGGGAATGTGCTGGCGATCGAGGAGTATCCGGCGGCACTCTGCCCGATCGACGACTGCATGGAGCAGGTGGCCCACTCGCAGCTGCTGCGCCACATAATGAGCGCCCACATGAGCTGCTCGGGCACTGCTGAGCTGATCCCCGTGCAGACGCAGATGAGGGAGGTGGCCACGGGGGCGATGACGCTGCTGCTGCTGGACTACCGGCACATGCCGCTCGGCCGGGACCTGTGCCTGGCCGTGCTCAACTGGCAGGGCGACGGCTGCTGCTGGGATCTGTCGGTGCCGCAGCGCGATCTGCCGCCCAGCGTCCAGCCGCTAAGCCTGCACGTGCCCGTGCTCGTGATGGTCTGCCGCACCACCTGGAAGTCGGTGCTGACCCCGCCCTGCCGACGGCCGGGGCCGCATGAGCGGCGAGACGTCTCCCGGGAGCTGGGCAAGCTGCTGCTCATCTGGCTGCTGTGCCCGGCCATCCGTCGACCCGTGGCGGTCACCCTGGCGATCATCAGCAGCGAACTGAAGGTGCTGATGCGGCAGCGCCGCATGCTGCGCAGCTTCGCCACGCGCGTCCACATCAATCAGTTTCTGGCCGCGCCGGATCCCTACTTCGTGCACATCGACGAGGCCGATCTGGAGGAGCTGTGCGAGTGCGGCAAGTCCGCCGTTTTCCTGCAGCTGGTGATCGATGGCGAGCTGCAGCCTCAACTCTCCAATTGAATGTTTGTTTTGGGCGAACTCAAGCAAGAAATCAACCGAACTAAGCGGCGCATTTTTGCGGGATTTGTGGGCTCATCTGGTGTCGCAGTTAGTGGGACCAGTGGACCAGTGGGTAGAGTGGGGAGTGGGCCAGGAGCTGTGGCTGTGGCTGGTACTGGAACTGGTACTGGGGCGTGGCCGGGCTTGGCACCTTGGCGCACAAATGGAAGCCAGTTTATGGCTCACATTTGGCAAGGCGGCTCTGGTGGCTCTCGGCTCTCGGTCTCGGTTCGGTTCGCATTATTGATTCCGCTTGCCAGCTTTATTGCCCCTTTTTCTGGGGCATCGCTTTTTTATGGCCGCAGCAGACTCGCTCGCTCGCTCCCAACGAAATTCTCCGGGCAGGAAGCAAGGAAGCAAGGAAGGAAGGAAGGACGAACGGATACAGCTGAGGCTGCAAATGTGCCATAAATTGTTGTCTTTTATGTGTTTATGTTTTGGCAGGCATTCAGACAGGCCATGCCACACGCCACACATGCCACACACAGTCAGTGCCACACACAGTCCGTGCCACACACAGTCAGTGCCACACACAGTCCGTGCCACAGATCAAATCAAATCAGATCCGATCCGATCGCAGGCCGCACCAAGTTGCAAGTGATTTTCGCGTTATGAGTTTTCAATGAGCAGCGCATTCCCGCTGCCAGAAGCAGCCACATTATGGCATCAGCCTCAGCTGCCGCCTGGGTTAACGACAGGACAGCGCAGCCCTGGCAGCCCCCAAGGGGCAGCCAACCTGCAAACTCTTGACTTTAAGCTGCAGCGGCAATCAGTGGCAAGATGGCAAGATGGGGCAGGCAAAGCAAACAATGGCAGCGACTGGCCGACTGGCTGGCTGGCTGGCTGGCTGGCTGGCTGGCTGCTTGACGTCCCAATATAACGCGGCGACATGTTTACGATGCATTTGTATCTTCGCCGTGCAGTACGACATGTGCCCCGCATGCCCCACCGCCTGTCCGGACGGGGGATGCCTGTTCTGCCGTGTGCTGGCATTTTCATTGAGGGGAAAAATCAGTAAAGTCGGCGCAAGGATTTCAAATTCCCCTGCCCCTGCCCCTTCCCTTGTGGCAAGGGGGAGAGCTCTTTGTGTGCCCAATGTCCACTCGTTCACTTGTCCACTTGTCCCCACGTCTACGTGTGCGTGCTCCGAAAAGGAGAAACATCCCTTGGGCGGGGCAGCGACAACGACAACGACAACGACAACGATGAGGACACATAAAGGCTAAATTGGACGCTGAATGGGCGCTGTGGAAGACATTGCCCGGCCAATGGACAAACACTCAAGTCATTTGGACCCTCCCCGCCCCTCGGACACGGCCACACGGCTCTCTCTCGCTGGAACTGTCTCGTAAAAATAGCTGTCCACCGCCAGGCCCAGGCCCAGGCCCAGGCCAGGGCCTATTGCATTGGAAAACTCAATGGCTGCGTGTGGCAGTGTAACCAGCCGATACAGCAGCCTTGCGGTGCTGCAGCCACTGAAAGTCTGCCTAGAATTACGCACTCTTCGCCTCGAATGGAAGTGATCTCTGGTGTGGTGTGGGTGCCATACGCTTCAGCCCTTCGGACTTCGCAGCTTGATTTCCATTGCCAGCAAGCACAAAGCTGCACAGGCATGTTAATACCTTTTAATTGGCTTCTATTCGATGGGGTGCTCCGATCGAGCCAGTGTGCGGGCGTGCTGATTGCTTTGGTTTCTGGTTTCTTCTGGTTTCAGTTTGCTGAAAGGCGCGAAAGAGCGAGTAGCTAGAGGTGAGCTGCTGCTGCACTCGCTGCGCCAGTGCGATACTATCGATATATGCCACAAACTATCACATGGCATGCTGTATCGATGCTGGCATATCGTGCAAATATATCGGCCGCTGAAGCAAACAGCTGTCTCGCTCTCGCTCTCCCGCTGTCCCGCTCTCCGCTCTCCCCCGCTCACACGTGTTCCCACTATTTTAAGCAGAAGAAGAATTTCGATCTGCATTCCGCATTCCGCATTCTGCTTGGATATTTTTGAATACCTGAGCCGCTGAGTGGACTGCCGACCCAATCTGAGTCTGACTCTTGGTGGCTGTGGATGCCACAGAGTGGGTACAGGAGTAGGTATGTAGTGCCCAATGTGTGTTTGTGTGGTTTGTTTTTGCGTTCGCGTCTCATAATTTGTGAATTTTGTGTTGCACTGGCGACTGGCGATCAAATCAGATCAGATCTGCCTCTGCGTTATTTGGCAATGGCAGTGAAGGGAGGAAGGCAATGGAATGCCGTGCCCTGTCCGGAGTGCACTCCACTGACGTGCCACTGATGTGCCTGCTATGTGCCACTGGAAGCATTTAAAGCGATTCCCTGCGCCCCCTTGGGGCCCACTCGCCATGCACTTAATGCACATTTAAATGCGGCTTGGTGGCTCTTCGCTGTTGGCTCTTGGCTGTTGGTTGCTGACGGGCTGGTGGTGGGTGGGTGGGTGGTTGGTACGTTCGTCTGCCATCTACTGGGGTACTTGGTAGCAGTCTGTTTGCCCAACTTTTCTGCTGACTTTTTAGACTAAAAGTCAAATATTTCATTTGGAAATTCCTGGCGACGAGGCGAGAATGAAATGTGAAAATTCTCCCATCTCTCGCTCTTCACGAGTGTGTGTGTGTGTGTGTGTATCTGTGTGTGTGTGTGTGTGATGGCAGCGAAACACATTTTTCTAACTGTGACCCTGGAACCAGTCGCCTGCACCCTGCACCATGCACCATGCACCATGCACCCCCTGCCAGCCCTGCCAACCCTTTGGCGGCTGCTTAAAAACTATAAATTAAGTTTACAACTTTTCCGCACAAACTTTTGCCTCTTTTGCCCTCCCCCTCGCCCACCCTCACCACACTCCCAGCCATCCCATTCCATCGCATCTCGTCTTGTCTTGTCTTGTCTTGTCCTGCCCCCCGCCCCCGCCCCACACTCCGCTGCCTGTTTATTTTCGCTGTTCCATCACAGTGTGAAAAAATGGCATTGTCCGGGTGCCGGGTCTTGGGTCCAGGTCCAGGTCCGGGTTCGGGGCAGGCAGGAATCCGAATCCAAATCCGAATCTCTGTTTCCCTCTCCCTCTCCCCCCACTGCTATCTGTCTTTCTGTTCGTTTGTCTCCGCTTCTTCCTGTATCTATCTGTGCCCTGTGCCCTGTCCCCTGCCGCCTGCCGCTTGCCCATTGCCTTCTTCATTGCTCTGTCCCTGTGCCTTGTGCCCCACAGCCAGAGGAGCCGAAATGTATGTCAAGTGTTACCAGCAGCAACTTTGACATCCATCATTTGGCATCTGAGTCACTTGTTGACCTTTCTTTTAGCAAAAACACGACACGAACCGCACCCCACCGCACCACAGCAGACCGCTCTGGACTGGACTGGACTGGAGCAGCCCCGCCAGCCGTCTGGGGGCCACCTGACAGCTAATCAAAATGTCGCACAAAGTTCATTAACAACATTTTCCAGTCAATTGTCTTGTCGGGGGCGCAGGCTGCAAGAGCGAACGGGCCAGGAGCAGAGCAGGGCAGAGCCGAGTGGGTGCAGCAATATGTTTGCACCTGGCTCTGCCTCTGTCTCTGTCTCTGGATTCGCCTCTGCCTCTGCCTCTGCTTCTGCTTCTGCCTCTGCCACATTGGCAGCTCATTGAGGTTGCTGCCTCATTTTGCTAAGAGCTGCTGCCCCCGTCCCTGCCACTGCCACTGCCACTGCCATTCGTTTGCCTGGCCAATCAGCTAAACTTAACGAACTGTTCCGGCGGACAGCCCGACAGCCAATGAACATTTCGGTCACAGATCGGCAGGCAAATATTAAACAAGCGAAGCAAACGTGGTGGCTGGGGCTGGGGCTGGGGCTGGCTGAGGCTTAGGCTTAGGCACAGCCATAACACTTAGGAGTCCACAAAGACTTTTTATAGACTCTGCTCTGCCCTGCCTTGGCTGTTTTTTGTGTGGCAATAATCTCTTGGCTTTTATCAATCCGATTTCTGACATTTTTTTGTGTCATTTTTCACTTTCTTTTAGTTGCAGAGCCGCAAATGGGCAGCAGCACAAAGGACAAAGAGGCAGAAACGATGACGGAGAAGAGCCCCAAAAGGAGCTGCATCAATATGAATGAATATGCAGGCCATTAGCAGCCAAAGCCAAAGCCAAAGCCAAAAGCAGCCGCCAGACGCTCTGCTGCTTGTTCTCCGGCCCGCTCTCTTCTCGTACGCACAAAAGCGCAAGCGGGTCAAGGATACGACGGGCTGGCAGGGGGGGCAGTGCGAGTGTCGTGCACATGTGAGTGACAACACACAGCGGAACAATGGCTGGCTGGCTGGCTGGGAGTCAATGGAGTGCTGCTGCCGTGTGTGCCATGCCCAAGTAAAATGCCATTGTCACCATCTCGTGCGTACTCTCATCACCGTCATCATCTTTTGGACCAGTCAGTCAGTCAGTCAACTGCATCTGCAGCCTCATTGTTGTGTTTGTGCTTAGTGTACCACCCACAGCCACACCCGCACCCGCACCCCCATCAGCACCCCCATCAGCACCCCCATCAGCACCCCCATCGTCACCCACACCCCACTTGAAAGTCGCACAAATGAACGCGTAATTGTTTGCACATGAATACATTGGGTAAATATTTGCAAACACATTCAGCAAAAACTCCAGCTACAGCGTCTCTCTCTCTCTCTCTCTCTCCCTACACTAGCAACTGGCTCTGCATTCTGAGGCATGCCCCATCAGCATCAGCATCATCATTTGCATGTCGTGGCATGGACTTGAACTGCATTGCCAAGTCAGTGAAGGGAGGCCTTAATCTGCTTACCTTACCTTGGTGACAGACATTTCTTTTCACCTTCCTTTTCCTTTTTGTCTTTCAGCTGGCAAACGAGTGGAGGATGCGGCTAAGGATGAGGACGTGGACGAGGACGTGGACTCAACGCAGTGGAGAGGCAGCTGAGCTGGGCAGGGCTTGGCTTTAATTACGGTATGCCCCGCACTTTGAGAGCACAAACAAAATTGCAAATTGTTTATGGCATGCAAATTAATCAAATCTCTTTCTCAATTAAGCCAGGAAGCCAGCTAGCCCAGCCATGCCAGCTAGCCCAGCTATCCCAGGTATGCCAGCCAGCCAGCCAGGCAGACTGGCAAAGTGAATCGCCTGATGACCTGAGCAGCGAGAAACCAAAAAAAAAATACACATAAAATACACAAATATTCCACAAGTTGTAGCCATGGACCAGGGCTCAAATGCATAATTTATATGGGTGCAGCAAGCAGGCAGGCAGGGAGGGAGGCATCCGCATCCGCATCCGCATCCTCCTGCGCATCATCACTCGTGCCACGAGCTGCATGCCAGCGATGATGCTACCCTGCACCCAGCCAGCGACGCTGAGGAGACACTAATATTGTGAGCATTGGGATTGTCTCTCGCCCCAGCCAACCCACTGCTACCCTGCAGTTTCGCTGCTGCTCGCTGCTCGCTGGCTGCTGCTTGCTGGCTGCTGCTTAATTCATCAAATTGTTGCGAAGAGAGTTCAGAGAGGCCATAGATAATCGAGTGAACTCGATAGCAGCCCAGCATCAGCGCTCCAATCAAAATCCCAATCATCAGGCAGGACCTTTAGCTCAAGGATGGCTCTGACTCTGCCACTGACTCTGCCTCTGCCACTGACTCTGCCACTGACTCTGCCTCTCACTCTGCCTCGCATGCAATTAAACTTTCTCAACTGCATAATTCGGTCCGAAGCCATCCACATGGAGGGTTTCCGCTCGCTTGTTCGGGGCATGTAATCGAGTGTAAACTTGTCGGAGCGGAGCATTTATTTAATGCCTAATCAAGTGACGTGTGGCACATGACCTATCCACCTTCGGAGCGCTCCCTCCCAGCGGCAGATGCTGCAGGAGTGGCCCTGCACGCCGTTGCGCTGTGTCAATTGTTGCCTTGTGCAATTAGCATAATTTCTCGTCTTAACTTTGGCCCCTGCAGCTGCTCTGGCTAATGCAAAAGACACACAGAAGCGGCACACCAGCGGCGACAGCCTCTAAATTGTCGCACAATTATTTGGAATTAACTTAAGGTGTCCTTCAACGTTGCACGCACGTTGCACCTGGCACGTTGAATGAAACAAAACTGATCCCAGATAATGCAATTTTTGTTTGCTTATTTCAGCTGCAATTAATCCTTTGGATGAGCCCTGTGCTGTGCCCCGCCCCTCGCCAAAGTACACAGCGGCGGCTGTGCCCCCTTTTAAGTGATTTCTAATCTGTGCCACTCAATGCAGCAGCCGCAGGGCCCAACGGCAGTGCCCAACGGCAGTGCCATTTCCGGTGACAATCGTAGCCACTGCTACCCAGCGGCACGGGCAAGGCCTCCCGAAATGAAGAGAAAAATCAACAGCTGGCAAAGAGCGCGCCAGAGCCAAGGTCGTTGCACAGCTCTCGCTCGCTGTCGCTCTTCACCACGCTCCTTCGGGCATTGCGGCGATGTGGCACGACACCGTACGACGCCGGCACGAGACAAAACTCACCACTAGACGAGCAGGCGAGGCGCCTCTGTGTTGAGGCGCCGCTGCCCCAGGCCAGTGCCGGAGCCGGAGCCAGTGCCGACGCTGCCATTCAGTTTAACGTCAAACTCTGCTGCTGCCAGTTGCCTGCGCCAACCAGCCACGGATCACAGATTCAGCCAGTCAGCCAGTCAGCCAGCCAGCCAGCATTCAGTCAACCATCTCGAAGCCAGAACCAATCAGTCAGCCAGCCAGTCGAACAATCGCCGAGCAGCGACAGGTCGCGACGCGTGTCCCAGTGCCCAGTGCCCAGAGTGCCTCACTCAGCGTTGATTCGTACAGACAGTCGGTCAAGTGTCTCTCTCCCCCCGCTATCCCGCTCACTCGCAGCTAATTGTCGCCATTTGTTAATGACTTTTGAGCCCGGATCGCGATTGTTGGACACGCGGCGCCCTCCGGCTGCTGACTTGTCCCATTTCAGTGCCGAGTGAAACTAAACGATTGCGTTTCTGTTGTGATTTTTGTTTTGTTTGTTCGGTGACTGCTGCCGGCTCCACACACACCAAGCAAACACCTCAGTGCGTATGATTAATAAATTCCCCGAAAGAACTGTCCAGCGAAGCGTGGGAAAAGCAAGCCGCCAAATAAGGAAAAACAGCAAACGTGCAAACTGAGCGGCACCAGATAAGCGCACAGCCATAAGAACCACAAACCAAGATTCAAAAACCAAAATCCAAAACCAAAATCCAAAACCAAAATCCAAAACCAAAGCCAGAGGCAAGCAGAGGCAAGGCAGCCCAATCAAATCAACCAAATAAGCTGCTGGCCAAAACGAACGAGCGACCGAACGGTTAGTAAACACAAATTGTTTGTTTGTTTCTCTCTCCATCTCTTTGTGTGTTGTTGTTTTTTGAAGTCCCCCCTTGCAGCAGCTATAAAACCAAAGAATATTCCCACTTTAAGCGTCGCTTTTGCACTTCGCTTTATTCAACAGACATTTACATTTACATTTACTTGCGATTATTGTTCCTAGTGTTACATGACGTGTGCTTGTTAATACTGCAATTTGATTTGCCAGAAGCGGCTGCGGATCGGAGTGTGTGGCACAGGGGAAGGAGTGCGAGTGTCTTGGCCAGCGCTAAAAGGTTCAATTGTGGCGCATGAACCTTTAAGCGCTGTGTGCTGTGTGCTGCATGATATCTGGAACTGGATCTGGATTTGGATCTGGATCGTGAGGCGCCACAGAATGCACTCATAGAGAGAGGAGTGGAGTGGAGTGCTTCTCTGGCGCCAAAGGGGCTGCAAGGCGGCTGCGTGGCTGCACCCCTCAGAGCTTGGCCTTGGGGCGCCACAGCTCGATTGTAATTAAATGATTTGTTGTGTTGTGTCTTGGGCGATGGGCGATCGCAATGTCGGGCCACGGAACGAACTGTGTTGGGCAGCGCCACAAGGTTCCCCTCCCTGCTACGGATGACACCTTCTGAGCGCTCAGCCTGGCCCCACACACACACGCGCGAACAGTGTAACAGTGTAAAGTTGCCTGGGTGTAGTGGCTGTGTAGTGGCTGTGTTGGGTGGGTGTGGTGCTTGGGCTCAGAAGAACCCGCACATGGCCAGATGTATATCGGCGTCTGTGGCATTGGTGATGCGCACAATCGAGCGGAAGCGTCGTCCCCTGGGAATCTCCGAATCGTTCGACTGTAGGCGCCTGGCGATACGCGCCTCCAAGGTGTTCAGCACAGGCTTGGGCTTCTGTGGGGGATTGGGATCGGGATTGGGATTTGGGTTTAGTTTCGAATGCGTTTGCCTGTGGATGGGTGTACCTGTACCTCTTTGGTCCAGAACACAATGCCCGTCGAGTTGCTGTCCTTGCACTTGATCTCGCCAGTGCCCCTGGGCTCTTTGGCCTCGCTGTTGGCACACCACAGAGAGGGGAAAATTAAGCAGTGAAGCGAGGAATCAAAGTGGCAAATACTAACCGACAGTCGTCGCAGTAGGGCGAGTGCTTGCAGAGCACTGTGGTGGGAGAGGAGGGCACCGGATTAGTGGCTGTGGCAGCAGCCGAGGGAGACTCACCCAGATTGCACTTGGCGCACACGAAGCCGATCTTGTTGCCGAAGCCGTGACAGGCACAGCGGGCGGGCGTGGTGATGTGCGGCTTGGGCGCCTTCACCAGGTAGCTGGGGTACAGATAGTGGTCGACCAGGCTGCCGGGCAGACTGAACGTCTCGTTGGTGCAGAGGTAGAGGCCGTCGGTGACCTCGGTGGCGCGCTGCAGCGGCTTCTGCTTCTCCACCTTGATGGCGCACACATTGACGGTCACATTGGTCTGCAGGGCCTCCAGGATCAGGTTGTCGTAGCTCGGATGGACGCTCTCCTGCAGCACGGAGCCGGTGACAATGACGACGCGCCCCTGGACGCGGCGGCCCCTGTGTATGTCCGGTATCTGGCGTCGCCGCTTCTGGATGTAGCACAGCGCCAGGCCAAGGGACTCGGCAATGAGCGACGACTTGTCGTCCTCCTCGCTCAACTTCTCCAGCATGGCGAACTCGCGCAGCAGCTCCTCCTCCACCTTCCGGGACACGTCGTACTCCATGGTCCTGATCGTGTCCAGTTGGTAATCGTACGAGCTCAAGGGTATATCAATCGAATGGGCCAGCATGCTGCAGGGCGGCAGGGCGGCACAAACCGTTAGCGGGGCAGGCCGGGCCACGGACTACTCACGGCACTACTCACACAATGTTCCGGGAGCAGGCGATGACGCCCACCTCGTTGCGGGGTCGCTGCAGCAGATGGCCATTGGCCAGCACCATGGCGGCGTCCACCATATTCAGCGCCATGTCCACCTTGCCCGCCTCAATGTAGCTCTGTCCGTAGTCAATGTCCAAAACGAGCACCAGAATGTGCACATCTTCGGGATCTGCATGCCCCCAAGTACGATCAGCAGGTCAGCAGGCAGCTCCCGACCCTCGCTAACTCAAGTTGCCACTCACCCAAATTCGCTGTGTGCATTTTCAGGAAGCGCCTGTAGTCGTCCATGGCAGTGAGGGGCACTGCAGCGGCATCGCCAGCGCCATCAGCTTCAGCTTTAGCTGCAGCTGCAGCTGCGGCATCGGCTTCGGTTTGCTGGGTGTGCGACTCGGGCAGCGCTTCAATGTTGGCAGTCGGCATTGGCGTGGTGCCAACGTCCAAGTTGGTGACAGGTTCTGCCTCCATTTTCGTTAATTTTCAACAATTTTTCGTGTTCGTTTCACCAAATATAAATATTACTGACACCGACCGGCCGATACGCAGAAAGTGTTGGAACAGACTGAGCATTTGATGCTCTGTGCGCTGCCTACTGCCGTCGATCAGCGTGCAAGTTGTGGGCCAAACTTTAAATTCACTTCCAGAAACTGTGACACACAAAGCACAGCCAGCCAGCCAGCCAGCCAGCAAGTAGCGGCGCAAGGAGCACAGGCAACGCGCCCTACATGACCCCTACATGATTTATGAGGCACATTTAATTGAATATTCAACATAATGTAGCATTTAAATGACCCGCGCAGCAAACACAGCACAGCACTCGCTCGCCTGAAACAGAGGCCCAAACTCGGAGAGACACAGAATACATTATATAAATATATAGCATACATATAGTTATGTGCAGATGTGTGTGTAGTTATGTCTGTGGGACTCTGCGGAGTGGAGTGGAAGTGGAGGCTCATCTCGGGCTGGCTGCTGCCGGTGAGGACTGTGCCAAGGAGCCAAGCTGCTGGCTGGCTGGCTGGCGCTTCCTTCACATTTCTTAAATGCGAAAATCGCTTAAAGTTGCCACAGCGATTGAATTGTATTTTCCTGCACGCTTGCCAAGCAACAAAAAAAAACAAAACACACACAAAATAAAATATTCGCAACTTGTGTGCGTGTGCCAGTGTGGCAGTATGGCAGTGGCAGTGTGGCACTGTGTTAGCTAAAGTAATTTACCAACACAGCTGAAGGCGCCGGGCCAGCCGACATCATAAATCACACGTTTTGCTCAAACTAAAGAAAGTGGCACGCGGCACGGGGCACGGGGCACGGTGCGGGCTGGGCTGGAGGCAGACACACGCGTTACGTGTCCAGGTCAAATGTCAGAAGTCAGCCAATTTGGGCAACACTCTGACAGACAATGGTTTAAGCCCCAGAGCCAGTGCCATTTCGGGCTTTTGCGCCGCACCGTTTTGCAGCACTGCTGCGCTCACGCTTATCGATATCGATAACGATATCGATACAAGCGTTCGCTGCGCAGCACTGCATTTTCGCTGCAGAAAATTCCCTTTTTGTTTCGTTCGTCGCACAGGAAAGTTGTCTGTGTGTGTTTGTGCCGCCGCGTGCTTTTTTTTTGGGTTTTTTTTTGGATTTATTTTGCTGTGCTAACTGCGAGATGGAGGACAAGCGGCCACATCGCAGCGATAAGATACTGGACTTCCTCAGCTATCTGCTGGCCACGCAGCGCCTGAAGTTCTGGGTAAGTGTGCCGGGGAGCCGCACCGGCACAGCAAAAACAAGAACATGCCCCATATGATTGCAACATAACCTCCATTAGCAACCGCAAGCGAACCGCTCGAATGTGGTGAAGTACGTTTGCCTGTCGGACGTGAGCTGCGACATGGACTCGGTGATGAGCACTCTGGCGCTGGCCTACTACCGCTACCGGACCAAGCAGTCGACCTTCGAGCACTACGTGCCGATGCTCAATATGCGCCGTCGCGACTTCGACACCAAGACGGAGGTCGCCTTCATGCTGAGCAAGTGGAACATCTACGAGCCGCAGCACCTGCTCTTCCGCGACGACATCAAGATACACATCATGAAGAAGTGCCACTACATTCTGGTGAACCACCACGTCAGCTCGTTCAACTGCCGCGTGGTGGAGTGCTACGACCATCGCCCGTTGCGCACCGACGAGGTGGCCCTGCCCGAGGGCTGTCGGCGCGACCTGAGCCTCCTGCCGATGCGCTCGTGTGCCGGCATGATCACGGCCCTGTACAAGAACGCCGCCATAGAGTGCCCGGTGCTGTACGACCTGCTGCGCACCACGCTGCTCATCGCCAACTGCAACTTCGTGCAGGTGCTGCCGGAGCGGCTGAGCGAGGTGCCGGACCTCGAAATGCTCAAGTACCTGGAGACGTACATACTGGGCAAGCCCATGGAGCCGGACGAGCGCGCCCTCGACTACCAGCAGCTGATCAACGCCATGTTCGATGGCAAATCGCTCAACCTGGACAAGCTGCTGCGACGCGAGTTCAAGGTGGTGCGCGCCAGCGATGGCCAGTTCACGCGTCGCCTTGTCTTCACCAGCTTCCCGATGGCCCTCACCGTGCTGGTCAATATCAGCCGCGCCCACATGGCAGTCGCCCACTTGGGCCACGAGCAGGGCGCCGACTTCATTATGCTGGTGAGCACAGCGCCCGGCCAGGCGAAGAACGAGACCATGGCCGTCCAGCAGCTGGGCCTCATCTCCATGGACGGGCTGCGCGACGTGGGCAGCCGCCGTCTGTTCGACCACATGGTCATCAATCTGAACGCGTCCGCCGATCCGATGATCATCCTGGACCCCTTTCCCAAGCTCGACTTCATGCAGGGCGCCTTCTACCGGCTCGCCAAGCTGGACAAAAGCGTGCCCGAGGTGCTGCGCCTGGTGGAGCGCATCATGTTCCACTGGTCGAAGGACTGCCACTGTGTCACCGCCGACGGCAGCAAGAAGCCGTGCTTCTAGGCCGCACAGCCAACTGCAAATAAATAATAAACATGCACAGACGAGTACATGAGAGCATATGCGAGTGCATGTGCCCAGATCTGAGGAGTGTGTGTGTTTCTTGAGTAGTTCTACGGCAGTGTGCCCTGTACTCCCCCCCGCCACACGCTCGCGGCACTCGCAGGCAATCACTCATCGCAATCTCTGTGACCCGCTGCCAAATCTTATTGCTGCCTGCATGAATTATTCCGTGGGCTAAAAAGATGTTTATGGAAGCGGAGAGCCCACGCACAGCGTCGGAAGGGCAAAGGGTAAAGCGGATGAGGTGGAGCGGAAGGCAGGCGTGGCGTGGTGGCGTGGCATGGTGGGTTGGTGGGTTGGTTGCCCATTAGACAACGCATTAATCTAATCATGTGAGTCCATGTGCGCCTCAGACGACTGCCCCAGAGCATGCTGCTCATTCTCTTGCGCGCTTGCCCACAAAAATCATGAACTCAAAACTGGAAATGCCCCACGCCCCCCCCGCACACACACAGCCACACACAGAGTCACAGCCACAAGCAAAGACATTTGCAAGTTGATTTATAAGCGCGCTGATGTCAGTTACGTGCAAAATGGCAGCAAGTTTTTTTGTTGTTTCCGTGCCTGCCCCACGCACGCACTCAATAAGGTTGCGAGCAACGGAAGCGGCAGGTGGGGTGAGCTTACCTGCTTTTGTGCTCAGGTTACAAAGGGGAGAGGAGAAGAGGAGTGGAGTGCCTGAAGAGGATTTGGGAAAAGGAACGCCGCCGCCGCTCTGCTGCCATTGCGCAAATTGCTTGCAACACTTTTTGTGCCATTCACCTGCTCTGCTTTTGCCTTGGCTTTTATAAATCGCTTAGACATGCCCGTGCCCCCACCCCCCGCCACCACTTGCAACCCCCCGCTCACCACTCCGCACTCGGCACTCCGCACTCGGCACTCGCATCTCCCTTTCACTTGATAACAACAGCCAGTGGTGGCGACAACTCAAGTCAAAAGAAGCCCGAAAAACAGGAAGCTTCGCAGCAGGAGCAGAAGCTGGAGCTGGAGCTGGGGCTGGGGCTGGAGATGTAGTCCTGCCATCTACTTGTGGGGCTGCTGGCGCCACTCAAAACACATCCATCAGCAGCGTATTTGTATGAGAGGAAAAAGGTTAAAGGTAGGGCAAACCCCTGCACAGCTCGCCCCGCTCTCTGCCATTGTAGCCGCTCCTAATTGTCAGGATTCTGCCACTGCCACTGCCACTGCTGCTGCTGCTGCTGCTGCTGATCCTTCGACTGGGGCATACCTTTGTGTGCGCGCCTCGCGTAATGAAGATAATTGCTACTAAGCGGATACGGGCGGATTTCTGAGACACCTCCACAGCGCCCAGCCCAGTGACAGTCCGGGCACAGGGGCAGGACAGAAAACGTTGACGTTATCTGCTGGATTTTCGGCAGCAAATTAATCCTTAAAGAGTGAAAATATGTGCGGCATATTTGTCGTGCTTCTCGCATTAATATTCCCTTTTCGATTTGCTAATTAAAGTGAAATCGTTGCAGTCGTTTCTGGGTAATTCAATTCAAATTAGTTTAATATCAATTTCAGCTTCGAATGGCAATTGCATTTACATTAATTGTTGCAAATGATTTGCTCATCAAACTATATTCAATTCGGTTCCCAAATGATTTTTATTCCGGACTGAATGTCAATTGAATGGCAATAAACAATTGCATTCAGGCAATAGAACCTAAAAGAAGGATAAAATATATCTTCAAGGTTGGCAGATGCTCAAGCGACGACTGATGGCTCGTTTATTGGTGGCTGCGCGAGTTGGATTTGATGATCCGCTTTCTATATGCTCAGCAGGCTGCTGCCGTGGAAGTAATGCCCTGAGTACTCCTCGCTTTTGGCAGCAACTGCCTTGAAGCTCTTGCACTCTGCTCCCCTCAATCCTCGCCGTCTGCGCTACTATTTTATTTCGCCTCTTTTAGTCGTTTGCTCATTTTTCTATTTTTAATTTGCCCAGAACGCTGCGCGTTCCTCGTGCCTCATCCTGCTGCTGCTGCTGCTGCTGGGGTCTGGTTGCGGGTGAGAGCGCAGAGAGAGAGGAGAGAGGAGAGAGACTTGCATTAATTAAATTCTTTCAGCTGTTAAAAGGTGTCGACTCTTCTGGCTGCAGCAGCTGGCTGCTACGATGGCTGCTCGTGTTAATTGTTGGTGTGTCATAGGAGGAGGAGGAGGAGGTGCAGCATCTGGCTAATTGGTAAATGCTTTAAAGTGCCGAGTGGCTAACGACGCGTATGCGTAATAAGAACGAAAGTGCCCGGCGGAAAGCGGGCAAGCGGGGCAAGGGCAAGCTGGACTCCTCCTGGCATCCACTTCAAGTGTTTCCCATCATTTGTGACAGACGCCAACAATTTATGACAAACAGATTTGAGGGAGGTGAGACGGCCGGACGGGAGCCGGGGGAACGGGGGCAGGATTATACATATGTAACAGGTTATTGTTCTTCTCGTGCTGCATAAATTTTCCAGGCCTGTCCACTTTTCTACATTATTTTTTGCTTCATTTGTCTCACTGTTCTTTTCTTTTTTTTGGGCTTCTCTGTTTTCTGCTCTTCCCTCGTTTGTTTGCATAAATTTATTGTGGCTCCCTCGGCCTGCCCCCAACGCATTTGCATAAATATTTTAATTTGCATTTCAACGAACACGAAACATGAACATGGCTGCCCCCCGCCCCACCCATCCACCCATCCACAGCTACATCTACATCTACCCTATACATAAGGCACATAATCGTACTGCAGCCCGCATAGGTGAGGGGGAGGGGTCTCCTGTATATGCGACGGTGTTTGCTTCATTGTTTTGGCATTGTTTTTGTCACAAAATGATGGAAAAAGATATAATAATCAATAAGAAATATTTATGTAGATGTTGCTTGGGCATAGATTTGGATTCTATGCTGCACCACACGCTAGTTCTCTTTTTGTTCATCAAATTCGCATTTCGCATTTCGCATTTTGTATGCAAATTTGTGTGAAAAGCGAAATAATAATAATACGAATTATATATCCCATCAGCAGCGCATTTCTATTATATTTTATTATATTTTGTAGGCTGCTTAAATTCATTTAATGCCTTTCGTGTGCCTTTTGGGGTATTGATAGCCCAAAGAACTGCATGTTGCCCGCATTGATTCGTTCATTGCTGGGTTCCATTCCATGTGTGCGGCCCTTAAGTCACAAAAGTCCAACTAAGATCGCAGAAGTTTGCAGATGCTTATCATATCAAGAGCCTTCTCCCTGGAAGCACAAGGAAAGGCCGAGGGAGAGTGCAACAAAAAAAAACTAAGCAAACAGAGAGGGGCAGGGGCACAGGCAGCGGCAGAGGTACTGGAAAATATGTTTTCATTTTTCGCCCTATATCTACGGCACACACGGGCACACGCTCCAAGCTGGTGTGTGTGGGGAAAACTTTCCATTTCACAATATTTTCTTAGCCAGCTTTTCAATGCTGCCTATGGACAAAACGGCAGGGCCAGGACAGTGGCGGAGGAGGGGGAGCAGGAGCAGGAGCTGGAGAACTATTGCCAAACAAGAGCAATTTTTTTGTGCCTTTCCCCAGCCTTCTCCTGCCCTTGTGTTCCTGCTGCTCGTTCTGGAGCTGGTGCTGGTGCTGGTGCTGGTTCTGTGGCATGCATCTGTTTGTTGAATAAGCCGGGCCGGACAGGCAGGACAGGCAGTAGCAAGCTGTTTGTAATATGGCAAATTTGTTAGCTGGCATTTCGTCGGCCCTCGTGGAGCGACTGAGGGCTGGAGAGTCCAGGCAACAGATCAATAATTGAATTTGAATAGCACTTCACGTACAACAAGGCGAATGCATGATGCCAGGAACAATTGCAGCAGATTAACGCAATTGTGTGGTGGAGCGGCAGCCACAGAGAGCTCGAAGAAAACAACCAAAGGCAACTGCAAGAAATAAAATGCAACAAGGGAAAATTGTGCGAAAACATCGGCGGAGATTGAAAACAATTGGGGCAGCACGATGGATTGATTGGTGGGTAGGTGGGTAGGTGGGTGGGCCAGCAATAATTGGGCACAAATATTATTGTCAGCACAAAAACAGCGTGGGACAAGCAGTCAACAGTCAACAGTCAACAATGTTATTCAATTATGCAGCCACAATAACAACTCGACTCAACTCGACTCTTTTCTTGAGTATTTGTCGCATTTTGCATTTGAAAAGGTTTTTCCCCGCAAATACTCAGCGCAAAATCCATAAATAAACAGCAAAGCAATTTTGTGTCCTTTGCCATGAGTACGAACAGCGGGAAAATAATGCGAAGTCCGAGCGGGATCGTTGTGCGCTGCCGCTTCACTTTTTGAGCATGCAAAACTGTCTGCTTGGTGTCTCTACAAGGACGGCGGCTGTTGAAGCTGCTCAGGAATATATTTACGTACTTTATGGGGCTGCAAACCCTGGGCTATATCCCTAAACTCCTTTGAGTATCGGCCATAAAAGACTATCCCCAGATATGCATCGATAATTCCACGATAAAGTTCCAAAATAACTAAATCAATAGATTGTAAAAGTTTCACACACGAATGCCATTGC
The DNA here is from genome assembly GCA_018150885.1 of Drosophila tristis. Lineage (NCBI taxonomy): Eukaryota > Metazoa > Arthropoda > Insecta > Diptera > Drosophilidae > Drosophila > Drosophila tristis. Next base: position 2,009,450 of record JAECWT010000228.1, read on the forward strand.
TGTGGCAGATGCCCGTGCGCCGCAGAACAGAGGCATAATTCAATCAAACGAGTTGCATGCCATTGCCCCATTGTGGAAATGCCCAGTGGGGCCGAATGGCTTTATTAGCCGCACACAACAACAGACGCCCCAGAGTCAGAGTCAGAGCTACTCACTCGCTCACTCGCTCACTCGCTCTCTCTCTCTGTCGCTCTCTCTCTCTGTCGCTCTCTCTCTCTCTCTGTCGCTCTCTGTCGCTCTCTAGCCTCTGGAGTTCATAAAAAAGCAAACATAGAAACGGCCATCAAATTTGAAGATTTTATGTGGCAAAATGCCTTTCATCCCATTTCATGCCATTCTATTCCATTTTGCCCCAGCCTCCGCCTCCGACTCCGACTCCTTTTGGCTTGCTGCGTAGTCTGTGTAGTCGGCCCTCTGTATATCGATGGATAATATATTTATATTTAAATAACACTTCATCATGTCGACGCGGCGTATGCGTAATATTGTTTGCTTTCATGTTTTGCGCCCCCCAAAAAGAAAAGCCCAAGGAGCAGCCCAAGGAGCAGCCCAAGGAGCAGCATAGACTTATAAATAAACTTGATCCATTGCACACCCAAGCACTGGCACAGGGATATGGGAGGGGGCGGCAGGGCACTCAATTTGTGCCTTGACTGTCGAGTGCGATAAATTTGGGCTTATGATTTGATCCCTTTTTACAGCCCTTGAAGCTCGCCATGGCACACGCGAGCGCGGCGGCAGCTTCCAAGTCCATTCCTCAGTTTCATTTTCGTTTCTGGGTTATATTCTCCGTTTCCATTTCGACTGCTGGTAGAAGGGGTCCTGGAGTCCCGGGGCTCGCTGCTCGCTGCTCCCTGCTCCTGGCTCCGCTCATGCATGAAACAGCTCCGCTCAGCAACAGACAAAACCGAAAGACAGCGCATTGTGTCTGTGGCTGAACTGAGCTCAAGAATAAATAAACTACAGCAATCGGAGCGGAGGCAAGTCAAGCAAATTACACATACAAACGCGTGGACGTGCGGGCCGGGGCCGGGGCCGGGGCAGGGGACACACGACAAGAAATAAGTTTATTCTGTTAGGTTTTTGGCCACAAAATATGGCAGAGGCTCGGCCGCAAAACTGCAGCCGAAAGCGAAACTTTTCAGAATTACATGCATAAATAACCCGCCAACGGAAACCGCAACAAAATAGAAAAGAAAAGGAAAGAATAGAATAGGAGGAATAGGAATAGGAATAGAATTAACGCAACAACAGCACCCACACACATTTACATATATGTATTTGTGTACAAGAAAACAAGAAAAGAATAAGCGAACGGATATTCGATATGCTAGCCGCAGGCATGGGCCTATGTGGGTCCTTGGCTCTTGGAGAGTGCCTCGGAATTGCTTCCTTTGAGATTAACTCAAGTGGAAGAGCAACTTTGTGGATGGAATTATCTCTCATGAAGATGTAATTGATAAATGCGATGAGAATGGGCAGGGGCATGGGCATGGGCATGGGAATGGGCATGGGAATGGGCATGGGAATGGGCATGGGGATGCGCCTGCTTATGGAAATGCGATCACATCAAGGCCCCAACTGAGAGCTGACCCCAATAGAATGTTCCTGGGCATACGAATACGAGACCCGGTACTTTTCCGTACAGATATCTCGGCCATAACTCGCTCTTGACTTTAAATTCGAATGCAGATTTAGTTTAATTTCAATATCAGAGTCGCATTTTAATTGCACGATTTTTTGCTCAACTTAAATTCCATGAAGGCTTCACATGATGTTCACTTTTTGCTCAGTTTCAATTCGATTTAATTAAAATTTAATTTCTATTAGTGGAGACACATGAAATGCTTTTAATTAAATATGCATTTTTGATGGCCCACAGCCCTAGGGGCTGGGCTGAATGCGTAACTAAACCGAAGACTTGGTCTGCCATTGCTGAAAGCTGAAATAAAGTTCACTTTGCTGTGCAACAAATGCAACTTTTCCACTTGTTAAGGTTTTTATGCAGGTCTCAAATAAAACAAACAAAATTCTGCCCAAGTTTTTTGTAGAGATTTTTCCCCCAAAAATAATTGCACGCACAATTCGGAGGGATGGGCGGGATGCGTGGGCTATTTACGGTGTACATGCAGCATCCCGTACACTGGGGCGTTTCGCTTTGTGCTGCCACTTGATCACTCAACGAGGCGCAGGATAATTCCCCACTCGATGAGTCTCAATGGTGGCAACTTATCCGCAGATCATCTCGATGGGCATTACCCCACACCCACACACACACACACATGTACATAAATAGATGACTTTTCGTAGGTGTGTAGCTGTGTGTGCTCGTGCTCGCACTTGCCTGAGTCACTCTCTCTGCGTGCCTCTCTGTCTGTGTGTGTAATTATGTGCTACATCATCTTTTATGTGGAGCTCAAACAACGAGGGGGCCATGCATCATTTTCTTTGCAGCTTTCACCATAATCTTTTGCTCGCTATACGCCAAACGCCATACGCCAAACGCCATACGCCGTGCGACGTACGCCGTGCGCGATACCCTGCATGCTGGGGGTAGCTTGATTTCGATTACACTCAAGCACAGCCACACTGGGGGCGCAAGAGGCTCTACTGAGCCCCCCATTCATTTTGTGCTTCGTTCAAAAATCAACCAAAAAGTAGCGATAATCGCGAATCATCGCATTGTGCGTGTCATGTGGTGAATGCCTCCGTTTCTGTGTCTGTTTCTGTGTCTGTTTCTGTGTCTGTTTCTGTTTCTGTTTCGGTGTCTGCTTCTGATTCCACTTGCCAGGGATAGATATCCTACACTTCGAGACTTGCCACGGCAGTGCTCTGCTCTTGGGTCTTTTTTATTGTCAAGTGTATCAAACGGAATACTGCCGCCCGCACAGAGCCACCCTGCAGGCTGCTGGATGGGCCAGAAAGGGGGCTGCCGTGAACCGTGGCGACCACTAGTACGTCTCTCGTTTGTTTGTGTTTAATCTCGTTTTAATGCCAGCGTCGAGCATCATCGTAAAAATTATTACATTAAATGTCAACGCAAAAGCAGAATGGCATTTGCTTTGCAGCGAACACGGCCATAATGGAAGACAGAATGAGAGACAAACACATGAAGAAAAGCGAAATGAAAGGAAAGCAAAAGAAAAGAAAAGTAAAGAGATGAAAAATGAAGCAGAGACAAAGCGATGGAGGGGAGTGGAGTAGAGTGGAGTGGAGCAGAGTGGAGTCTTGGGTGGATTCATATCATATGAAAGATGGGAGGCGGAGGCGGCAGGCGGCAGGCGGAGGATGTCTTGGGGGTTTAAGAGGGTCGTTATTATTAAATTTTACACGCACACATAAGCAACAATAAAGTGTGCGAATATATGCCCACAGTACACACACACACACACACATACAGTGTACATTCACACACACACACACACTAACAATGTAAATGCCACTAAAATTCAATTTTTACGAGCGTAATATGTTTCAATGGCAACCCACACTCCCAGAGAGCGAGAGAGAGAGAGAGCGAGAGCAAGTACAGCACGTGGCACACACACACCTTCGGTTCGTTTAAGGCTTCCTTCCCTTTTGTCTTAGCACGCCCCCTTGGGCGGTGTTTGCCTCCCCAGCCGAGCCCACCTTTTTGTGCGCTTTCACCCAACGCAATGATTTTCGGCAACTGCTTTTTATGTGTGTCGCACATTATTAAATGAATTCAAGCGTAGAAAATTGCCCCCTGACCCAGCCCCCAAGCCAGCCAGCCATCCCCCAGCCGCCCAGCCAGCCAGCCATCCCCCAGCCAGCCCCCCATCCTCCAGCCAGCCACCTATCCTTCATTTTCCATCTCCTTTGCCCGACTCTCCCTTTGGTAACACATCAATGCCCGTCACACGGCTACGAGAAAGAGACGCCACGGGACAGAGCGCCATGCCAACAGGCAGAGCCCCACGGAAAACCTGCCCAAGGCATGAAAATACCCCCCCAATGGGTGCACAAACCTGACCGAAAACTCACTTTACAGTGGCTCTGAATGCAGCATTGCAGATCATTCTGCTTCGTGTGACTCGAGTCACATCATGAGCTTAATTTTGGGTATCAAACACTTATCCAGTGGCCGCAGGTGCAGCCGCAGCCGCAGCCTCACCCCAAATTGCATAAATTTTTAATCGTTTCTATGCTTTGTTTGCTTCATTAAAAACTGCCACTAACCGCAGGCGGGAAAGTGGGCAAAAACGTTCAACTTTGACTCCTGCAAATGCAGTTTCCACTTGCGCACTTCTTCCGCCCACTCCTGCCTGTGGCACATCCTCCTCTTTTGGCTTGTGTGGGCGTGTGGAGCGTAGTGGAGCGGAGTGGAGTGGAGTGGAGTGGGGGCTTATTATCCCGAGTCCTTGCCATTTCCCTACAATGAAATGTAACTAATGAGGCGTGTAATCATTGTTATGTCAACAGTTTTGCTGCCTTCTGACAAACGAAAGAGACACACAGACACACAGGCACAGACACACACAGATACTGGTATGTGGCACACACTCGAGTGCATGTGGGATACAATTTTTGGAGCGCTAGGGGCGGGAGAGTGTCGCTAGAAATTCTGTTTCTGCAGGTCCTCCTTAGACGTCAATATAAATAAAGCGACACTGCCGCCGCCTCGGAAAGGAGCAGCAGGAGGAGTAGCAGCAGGGGGAGTAGCAGCAGGAGGAGTAGCAGCAGGAGGCTGAGCGTTGGATGAGCATGAGGATGAGTGGGAAACTTCATCATTATCCACATCGTTGTCCTGGTCCGTGCGTAAAAGTGCCTGCCTCTAACACATGCTTTGACGTAATTGCTGCTCCTCCAGCCCCAGCCCCAGCGCCAGTGCCAGTGCCAGTGCCAGCATCGTCCTCGTGTGTGTAGAGGAAATAAGCAATTTGAGAGATCATTAAAAAGTTGAAGCGACAGAAAAAAGCCAAGCCAAGCCAAGCCAAGCAAGGCAAAGAAAAGAAACGAAGCCAAGCAAAATGTAAGAAAAAAATGCACGCAAAAAAATGAACGCGAGGAAAAAAAAAGGAAAACGTCTTGAGAGAAATGAAGAAATAAAAACGCCATCAACGCTAAAGGATATTAAATGCCAAAAACACACACACACAACACACACACACACACACACACACACACACAACCAACACACACACACACACACACACACACATAGTATGAGTGATTTTGTAAGTGTAAGGAGAAACTTTTGTTCATGCCTCCCGAAATTGTTTTTGGTGGAATGAAAAAGAAAAATAGTTGAATTGAATTTCCCCCAAAACATATAAAATGTGTGATTCAATATGAAATCAGTTTTCATTTTGTGATTGTGCGGATTTTTGTGATTTCTTTTTGATTAGTTAGAAGAGCGAGAGGGAGAGCCAAAGCGGGAGGGAGAGGGAGAGCCAGAGCGGGAGGCAGAGCCATAGCGAGAGCCAGAGTCAGAGCCAGAGTCAGAGCCATAGCGAGAGGGACAGAGTGAGTGACGCGGTGATTTTGGGTGGAAAAGTGACAGCGATTTCCTGCTTCGCATGCCATTCAAGGAAATTGACTCAATTGCCATGGAATTTTCATGGCAAGCGACAACAACGAGCAAACGCAACCAAAACACAAGCGGCAGCGGCAGCGGCAACAAGGCCACAGGCAACAAGCAGCAGCAGCAGCGGCAGCAGCAGCATCACAGGAAAACCTCAAGGATCTGCCCAAAAATCTCTAACCAGCCCCGTGCCACATATACCAACTGCCCCCCTCGACACAAGCACAGAGGAAAGGCCAAAGAAAAACTCGTCTCGGGCCTCGGGTCGGTATGCAGTTGAATGCACGCATTTTGCGGCTCTCCCAGCAGCGGCAGCAGCAGCAGCCTTTGAGGGAAAGTTATCCACACTCGCGGCCTGCGGGGGTATGGGTGTGGGTGTGGGTGTGGGTGTGTGCAGAGGTGCGGACAAGGATGGGCATTTGATTGTGAGTTTTCCCGTTTTCTTTTTGCTTTTTGCTCTGCTTTTTTTTCGGGCAGGCCAGGCCAAGTCTTTGCGTCAACAGCAGGAACAGGCAGAGGCGGTGGCAGAGGCGGTGGCGGTGGCAGTGGCAGAGGCGGTGGCGGTGGCAGTGGCAGTGGCGCTGGCGACGGCAGCAACAGCCAAAAACACTTGACAAGCGACAGGCGGCAACAAAGCAAATTTTGTTAGTGGCTTTTGCTGGCCCGCTGCTGGCTCCTGTCGACTGCTGCACTGCCAGAAATGCTGTGCTGATGTAACTCGAGTTCGGGCACACAAAAATATACAACAAAACAATAGTTTCAATGGCAATATCCGGATAAATAAATACGCGCAGCTACCATGTGGGATGTGGGATGCATACGTGTTTGTGCATGGCAAAGCTAAGACGTTGTCGCATCCAAGTTACTGCATGCGAGTGTTACGGGTATTGTGGGTCCAAAAGTAGCATCGGGGAAGCCCAGCGATGTGCGTTTCTCGCGGTGCATTGTGCACCCTCTGGGGCAGCCAGGCTCTGGACCCCATTTGCTGCATTGTTCGGCACTTATTCTCTGGCTTTTGTAAATACTATTTGCATTTCGTTTCTTGTCGTGCTTCGTCCTGCGTCCTTCGTGCTGTGCCCGCGCGCTAGTTAGCGACTTTTCGCTGCACTTTAAATGTCATTTGGCTGGAGTTTGAGTTTGGTGTGAGTTTGGAGGCCGCCGTGGCTGCCTTTAACTAAATTAGTGGGACAGGCCCGGGACGACTGGGCCTGGGTCTCCAAGCAAACAACAACCATTGTGTTTAGCGAAGCGCAATTCTTTTTTGTGTGCAGCGAGACATTCTGCGGCTGCCACCAGCCCACCAGCCCACCAGCCCACTAGGCCAGCAGGCCACCAAGCCACCAAGCCACGTCTCGTCCTTCGCTCCTCGTCTCGTCTCGTCTCGTCTCGGCCTTTGTTCTACTCTGCCGCACAGTGGCTGAAAATTTGTCGTAACAAGATTTGCTTTTGATTTGGATTTGAGTCCAGCACTGGAGGGTGGGGAGGGGGGGGGGCCCAACCACTCTGCCGCCTGTCATCCGCGTCGCGTGCAACATTTTTGCGTAAACAACTTTCTTCTCTCTGAAGCGAGCAATGCGAAGAGCGGCAGCAACAACAGCCGCGCAGAAGGGCCTGCCACTTGAGCCAATTAGGATTTATGCTCCAGTGGATTGCATGCCCCCAGAGCCAGCACTGTGCCACATAATAATAGCAGTAATAATCAGAGGGCTTTGCCTCGTAGACCCAGAGCATCAGAGGATTGATTGATCACGATCACGATCACGAATTATCACGATTAACTATCAATTTATAGCCACCTTTGCATGCGCCAATCGATGGTTCCCTGGCTGAGCAAATCAATGCATCAGAGCATGGCCAGATCCAGCATTAAGTACGCCAAAAGATTGACTCAAACGCATGACTTAATTTGCAACAATAGATTTAATATTAATTGATCGATTAGTGCATAGCAAAACTGAGCCAAATGTTACGGCAATGTGGCAGAGATCTCGCAATTCCCAAGCCGCTCTCTCTCCCCCTCTCTCTCTCTCTCTCACTCCCTCTCTCTCACTCCCTCTCTCACTCCCTCTCTCTCCACCTCTCTCTCGCTTTGAGCGCCAAGCCATCCATCAAGTGACCTGCCCCAAGGATGCATGTATATCATGTGATAGCATCTGCATATGGCTCCGAATCCCAGTGGAATCGAATATGCATGCACCCATACATATATATATATCCATATGCATGAGCGTTTGTATATGTATGTGTGTGTGTGTGTGTGTCTTTATCTGCACACAAACAGACAGCAGCGCTGAAACAGCGAAACATTTCAGCGTCAATTTTATCTGCGATGCTGCACACAGCGCCACAAAACAGCAGCTTCCAGCAGCCAAAGCCCCCATCCCAGCCTAGCCCCAGCCTGTCGCCAGCCTGCGCTCACTGCCCCCACCTTCTTCCCTTCCCCTTCCCTTTCCTCTGTGCCAGCCCTTTTCACAGTCGACTGCTTTATTATGCTGAAAACTGTGCAGCTAAAGTGTGTTATATGGCATAATCCACTAACGAAAATTGAGCACGAATTTATTATGTTTTTGGCATTTTTGTTCTCGTAAGCCTAAACAGACACCCGCACACAGGGCCAGCACACACACACACACACACACACACACACACGCACTCATACATACATAATGAATTATGCAAGACATTCATGAGGCATGCCCCATGCCCCATGCCCCACACAGACTGCGAAATACTTTTAGCCGTATCAATAATTCAAAAAAAAAAGAAACCCAACAAAATGATAGCCTAAAGAGAGACAGCGAGAGAGGCAAGGGGAAGGGGAAAAGCAAAGCAAAAAGCTGCCGACTTGATGAATTATAGAAGTAAATCTGAATTGAAATATAACTGAACACAAAACTACACGTGAACATATGCGCATAACTCTCCTATAAATAAATATGCGCCACCTGGGCCTGGGCCTGGGCCTGGGCCCGTCCCATCGTCTCTGCCTGCAGGCCAGAGGGCCGAAGGGCTGCCAGACTAGATCTGGCCAGTGATGGCAGCGTGTTTTGATACATCGCACACAGCACAGCCAAAGCGAACTGATTGCTCTGCCCCGAAAAATGGGAGAGCTTCAGTCGGGCAGCGCCGCCCACGAAAAATACTCTCCTGAAATGTAAAACCATTAAAGATACAAGCCCAAATGGCATGTGCAGCTCTGCAGCGAGACATTCCCCCAATTATGACCATTCCATTGAGTTCAGTGCTCAAATTACGTATACGCCTGGCATCCGTATTGGGTATTCGCAATCGAAGCGAGTCACGCGCCCATGCCCATCGCCCATCGCCCGTCGCCCACATGCACTTCATTTGTATCACTTTTATTTTATTTATTCATTTTTCTGTTCGTTTGTTGGTTGCTTGTGGAAGGAGGGTTTATTGCGAGCAAATGAAATGCACGCCCTATGAAGTGTAATATTTCATCGAAGTCAGACAGATAGACGAGAGCCCGACTGTTTGGTGTACCGCGGGGGAGATGTCAGGTATAAATAAATAGATTTATTGCCCCACTCGCTGCGCTTAACGGCGAAAAGATGCCGTAATTTATGCCGTGCTTGTGGCCAGAAGACATTTGAATTAATTTCTTGAGCTTTATCAATACTTTGGCCCCACCGCAAGACAATTCATTTCGCTTCGTTTCGTTTCGCTAATGAGACCGAACGCGACTTAAAGCTGCAACGCGAACAGCAAGACTTCTGTTGCACGTTCTCTTAAGTACTTTTGCCGGTCTTTTCTTTAGGTTCTTGAGTTGCTTTTAGCTAACAAAAACTAACCAAGAGTCGAGATCACGCACAACACCATGCACATACAGTGGCAGTGGCAGAGACAGTGGCAGTGTGGCAGTGTGGCAGTGTGGCACGGGGGGGAAGCAGCAAATCCCTGGCTAGATGATGACTGCAAAAGTACTTCTTCTACTTCAACTTCCACTTAAAGTGCATTTCTTTGGAGTCCTCAGAGCATGCCCATGCCCATGCCCATGTGTTTGAAGTTTGCAGCACAAAGTGGTGGCAGCGCAAGAAAAAGATTTTTGCCCCCCCCAGAAGAATGGCCAAGAAAATCAAATACTTTGGCAAGCAGTTTTAGCCCTCCTCGCGCACTCTGAGAATAATTCATGGCTGGAGTTGGCACTGGGCTCAGGCACAGCCATGGCTGCTAATGCATCTAAGGATGAGTGTGGCATCGCAGCTAGCTCTGAGTGCTGGCTGGCTGGCTGGCTGGCTGGACTCACACATCAATCAACGCATTTTCCCCTATTAATATTAATTATGGCCCAATCGCTAATTAAATGGCAAGACTTACAAGTTCCTGTGGCACCGGATCGCCGCAGGCATATGCTCTCCGTCGTGAGTCGCGAATTAAGCTACTTAAACAATAATTGACTTCAGCAAACTGCATTTGTTGCGCATTTATCTTGAGGCATCCGCGCTGTGCTCCAACTATTTGCACAATGATGGCGGCAGGGGCCAGTGGCCAGGGGGCAGGTGGCAGGGGAGCGGCGGCAACATCTGAAGCTAGAGATGGAGCCACAGCAAAACCACTCAGCCAGCCCCGTCGCCTGCGCCGTCGCCTGCCCCGTCTCCTGCGCCGTCTCCTTGTTGCCTCTCCAACATTGCATTGAAAGCAACTGAAGAGCCGCAAAAGATAGAAAAAAAACATGAAAAATAAAAATATAAATGGGCGAAGCAAAGTTTAACGTTCGCGAGTGCAGGCCCAGCGTCAGAAGAGTCGCTCGATGTGGGCGTCTCGAGTGGGGGTCGGGCTTTGTTTACACACCCGAGATCCCCAGCAGCCCCAGCAGCCCCAGAGAGCGAGCCCCCGTCCTGTTGCTCTCCAGCAAGCAACTGCGTTGGCTGCTGCTGCCAGTTACGAGTTACACTGAGCAAAAAAGTCAACCATTAAACGGAATGCAGTGGCAGCAATCTGAGAAAAGTCACAGCACTGCTTGGGTTTGGTTTGGTTTTGGTTTGGTTTTGGTTTGGTTTGGTTGAGTGTGCGGCAGGCATGGAGGACTCCATCAAATTGCAATATCCGCGACACTGACATCGACATTAAAGTGCAGCCCACATCTGGATATCGATGTCCTTTGTGTCGCGCCATCTCCCTCGCTCAAGATTAATGCATTTTTAGCCGGGCTGAAGGAGTCTCTGGCTTGCCTTGCTGTTGGCATAGGATACTCTTAATACTCTGGTTACACTTCCAAATGAGCAGCAGCCAGCTGCTCCCAACCCAACCCCTTGCCGCCTAACTGTTGGCTGTTGGCTGCTGCTGGTGGTAGCACCGCCACCTTCTGTGGCACTTCGCTTGCATATCGATGGCTCAGCGCGGTGGCTGCAGCCGCCGCCGTGATTGATGGCTTGCACATTGATCAGGTTTAAATAGTTTCAATTTGCGTGTCGTTCGTGGCGGCATTTGTTGCATCTGTTGCATCCATGGCAGACGTTTCCTTGGCGCCAGTTTTTTGCTGAGCTTTCATGGGTGTTGCTCTGCTGCTCTGCTGCTTTGCTGTTGGTCTGCTGAGTGTTCCTGGCCTTGGCACAAATCACTTTGCGCCTCTCCACTCCACAATATGATAACTGCAAAATCAGCAGCACTTTCCATTAGTGCGTCGCGTGGCAACGCGTAAAATAATTCATTAAAACCCCTGTGGAGGCTCCCCAAGGCAATGGCGCAATGGCAGCAGGGCAGCGAATGGCAGCGAATGGCAGCGAATGGCGTCGCAAAATAATAAAATGGCAGAGTGACAAAGTTGCAATTGAATTAACATTCTGCACATGCCACAAAGCAGCAAAAAAAGAGCCAACGCCAGATTGTTGTCACAAGCATTACAGACGCGACAAACTAATTGAATTATATTTAATTAATGTGGGAACAACAAGGTGAACAAATTGCAAAAAACAATAAAACACGCAGCAGCGTAAAGACAACAAAAAAAACAAAACAAAAACCAAAAACAAAACAAAAAAAAAGCTGCCAGTTAAAGTGAGTGGAAAACTTGTCGTCAGGTGGTGGCGCACCGCCCCCGCCCACGCTGCAACAACATGCCAACAATGTGAAGCATTTGACTCCTTGTTGGTGTAATCGGGTTGGTGTTGTCGCTGCTGGCTTCTGATAACAAAAAAAAGGCAACTCGCAAGCACGTGGATAATTTTAATTTTATGTACTTTGCTGTGCTGCCAAAACACACACACCACACAGCTACACACAGCTACACACAGCTACACACAGCTACACACAGATAGACGCACTCAGACATGTGTGAAAAGTTTGCCCAAAAATTGTTTTGCTAACGACAACAACTGGCAGCACAACAACTGCAACAAAGTGCAGCAGTTGCAGCTATAAATCTTAGCATACCGCAGGGACTGGGCGGGGCCCTCCACCCCACTCCACCACCCCCCCTCCCACCATGCAGCGCCACAATGTGGCTTAAGCAATTTGTGAAGCAGCCACAACAAGAACAGCCAGCAATAACACACAGCTCCAACGGCAGCTACAACTCCATCAACAACTCCAGCAAGAGCAGCAACAGCCACGAGAGCGACGAGAGCAAACGCCACAAATAACATTCTGCTGGCCTGTTGTTGCTTTGGTTTTCGGTTGAATTATCTTATCAAATTTAAACCGAAAATTTATACCCAAAAAGAGTGCAGCGATCGTTGCTGTGGCAGCTGGCAATATTATATACATATATGATTGAAAAGCGACATTTTACACTGAGGAAATCGTTTCTGTATTTGGCTGAAATGTCTTTAGCAATGCCAATGATTTGCACTTTAATTGCTGACTGAATTAACAGACCAGTGCACAGAAAATGCTGCCAAAAAAAGGTTATGCCCCCACCCCATGCAGCGTCACATGAAGTCCTTGCCGAGCAGGCTCCGCTCCGCTCCGCTCCGCATGCAGAGTGCAGAGTGCAGAATGCTTCGGCATTAGTTTTAGTTTTCACATCACATGACGCTCGGGGGTGTCATATGGAAAAAAATTGCTTTCAAATTGGGGCAAGCGAAGCAGAAACGCACAAAACAAAACAAAACAAAACAAAGCCAAAACACAAAACGAAAAACCCAAAAACAAAACTAAAAAAAGGATAAATAAAACAAAACACAGGCGGATGGAGAGAGGGGGGAAAGCATAAGGGAAACCAAAATACAAAAACAAAACAAAGAAACGAAAAGCATGGGGGGAATACATGGGAATCGTACGTAGAACAAGAAGCAAGGAAACAAATAGCCGCCGGGCCAGCAGCGGCAGCAACAGCAGCAACAAATTTTTGTTTCGAAATTAATTGCAGTGGTTTGCAAAAAACAGACAGAGAAAACTTAAAAAAAAAGGCAGAAGAGAGCAGCAGCAGCAGCAGCAGGACAAGCAGCAGCAGCAGCAGCAGCAGCAGCAGCAGAGTTGCAGCAGAGTCAGAGGCAAGTTTTTAGTTTTTGCAGCCAAAGTTAAACAATTAACTGGGCACAGGGACTTGCCTCGCAGGAGGCGCAGCAGCAGGACAGGGTTGCAGATTGAGTTGGTGGCAAGACGGAGCACGGGCAGGGCGGCAGCTCAAAATACCCTGCAAAGACTCTGCCGCCTTTATTTACTGCAATGTTTGTGGTGAATTTTGCTTAGTTTGCCCTGCTGCTGGGGCATAAAAAGCTAGAGAACAGCGCCGAAAGGGGCATGGCAGTGAGAGCAGAGCAGAAAAAAGGATATTCATGCAGACAAGTTGACATGATGATGGCCGACAGCGGACAAGTGATGGCCGACAGCGTACAGCCGAAATGCCGAAATGCCGGCAGATGGCCCGAAATGAATGATAGATGGTTGAGTTGTTAAATGGTTCTCATGCATGCCGTTCTCTAGGGGCATCCCACATACAGCTACAAATGCCTGAAACTGAATGAATTGAATGAATGAGTGCCAGGCATATGTGTAAAGTGCCTTAGAAGTGGCATCTCCCATGGAGGCCAATGAGCCAATAGCCAAGCCAAGCCAAGCCAAGAGAACTCAAGCAGAAGGGGCAGGTGGGAATATATTAATGCCCAATATGATTACGCGCACAAATACGAGTGGGGTGTGCGGTGTGCGGGTGTACGGATATGGATACGCCATTAAATGGCATGAATAATGCCGAAAATGAATATGAATGAGCGCCAGCAGACAGCGCGCGAGTGAGTGAGCGAGCGAGTGAGTGAGTGAGCGAGTGAGCGAGCGAGTGGTGCGCGAGTGAGTGCGCGAGTGAGTGCATTCGGCAGTTTGTGAGTGCAACCAATTAATGCGCAATTTGTATGCAGAAACGCTCGTCACCGCGTAGCGTGGCGCCACCGTTGTTTGCATTCGACAGTGGAGTTGGCAATATGTCCCCTGTCCCCTGTCCGCTGTCCCCTGTCCGCTGTCCCCTGTCCCCTGTCCGCTGTCCCCTTCGTGTGTGTTTACTGTAGCCCCCGTACCATGTCCTGTGTGTACCGTACCGTGTCCCCAGACATGTGCACTCGATTTCTACCATATACATATGCACATACATACATACATGCATACATGCATACATTTACGCATTACGTATACGTATTACGTATACGTATGCACTCTTTAATATTATGTTTATTGATTTGGTGCTGCTGCTGCCAGTGCTGGAATTTAATGAATTGCAAATACACACAGTGCCCCCCCCTTGGATGAGTGTATTTTCGGGTGTACCCACACCACACCCACACCCACACCCACACGTGTGCGTAAAGGCGTGTAATGTGTGTGCAGTAGTGGCTCCCAAATGACAACAATCGAGGGACAATCAGAATTCAGTTGTGTCTGTCAGTCGCGTAAAGTGACTGCCCAAAGCTGGCACACGCGTACGCCATGCATGGCACAACACATTTTCACTTGTGAGGCGAGCCAAAGACCTCAAAGGAGCGACTCGTGCTGCACTGCCAGAATCGGTAGAAGTAGAAATTTGTTAATGGACATTGCGGCCAAGTAGGTCTTTGCTGTGGCCACTGCGACATTGGCCAGCTACATTCCTGCTGTGGCTTCCGGCACGTCTTATTTGTGCAGCTATTTGCTCGCCGCTTGACTGATTGTCCCCGTTCTGTGGAAACCATTCATGCTGCACTCATGCCCCACTTATAACCGCTATTCATTCGCTCAATCTTGCTGTTTGCACATCATCTGTTATCGATGACACTCCCACATTCTGTCTCCCTGTCTCGCTGTCCCTCTGTCTCGCTGTCTCGCTGTCCCTCTGTCTCGCTGTCCCTCTGCTGTATCTCTTTATTCGTATTTCTTGAGCAGATATTCTGTGTGTGTGTTGGCCTAGCCACGCCCCCCTCGCTCACACCACATAAATTAATCAATTACAGACGCAGTGCGAAAACATATTCGTCCGATTCGTGTCTGGAGTGTCTGGAGTGTCCGCTCCAGGCGCTGCTCCGATCCGATAGCGGCGGCGGCCCATCAAAATGCTGCTGCAGCCCAACTGTCGAATTGGAGTTGTCGTTGCCATGACAGACGATTGCACAAACATGGCCAGTGGCATGGCAAAGGGAGCCGGTGGCAGGTGGAGGAAGAGACATGCAGCACTCTGTGGCAGTGCTGCCCTGCTGTCTCCTCTGGCTGTTTGTTGTGTGCTCGTCTATAAATCATGTTAATTACGTTATAGCAAATAATTTTCCTGTCCTGCCTTTCCACTCACCCACTGACAGCATGTCTTGCATAGACAGATTGACGTCGCCGCCGCCGCCGCCGCCACCGGCTCCCTGCCCTGCCCTGCCCTTCCCCGCGGTGTGCCCGTTTCGTCACTGCCATTTGCCCATTTGCCACCCACTCGTGCACTCAGGGAATACGTTACGAGGGTGTGCCAACTCGTTTGCGTTTGCGTTTGCACTCGCTCTGGTCACATGTAAAATGCAGCACTTATTTGCCTGCGCTGGCAGGCGGCTGGCAATATTTGTGGTCGGTCTGAACAACAACCAGCCACCACGCCCACACCCTGCCACAAAGCAGCCCACCCAACGCACCCAAAACAGCCAGCCAATGCCACCCAACGCATCCAATCAGTCTAGTGCCAGAGCAGAGATTTGTACGGCCACAAAGAGACTTTCGTTGGCTTGAAAACAGTTTGGGCAAAGCGTCAGGCACTGCAGCGCGCAGATATCGCACATATTTAAATCGAAGATGTGTCTGTAATCTTTGCTTTTCGGGCACTGTTTATTCCATGCTCGAAGCACAGCCATGTCCTTGGCTTGAAGGCACTCCCTGCTCCGCCGCCTGCCACTACTGCTCCGCCTGCCCAGCCTCTTCTGTTGCCCTCCTCTGGGCTTCCTTCCCTCCTGCGCTGGACAATGGACAATGGATGTTGCAATATTCAGGCAGTTGAAGAGGCGACATCACTTGACGCGTTGTGCGGGCCAGCGGGGTGCACGAAAAAAGGGCATTTTCTTAACATGATTTCGGTGTCCCTTCACTCGTTTGCTCTCGCATCGCTCTTCGTTCCGCTCTCGAGGCAGACAGCCAAGTGGCCAGCCAGCCAGCCAGCCAGCCTCTGGGTGTGGCTTCGTTTTCGGTCAAGAGATATTCGACACGAAATCGCTTAGACAATGGGCGCGATAGGCATCTCCAGTGTAGGCAGTGAGTGGCTTCTTGCCACTAGTTTTGCCTTCCTTTCGTTTCAGTCGGCATATGTGGCACATCCTTGAGGCTCTCTCTCTCCCGCTCTCGCTCTCTCCCCTTTCGAGTGCCATAAATCCGATACATGCCGGGCAATAAGTATGCCAATTGTAGGGTTAACATTTGGGGCCGCTCGTTTAATGCAGTGGAAAAATGATTTGACTGGCGAGGCTGGCTCCGCTTTTGCGGCTGCTCCACTTGCGGTGGGTTCGAGCCCAGAAGTCCGAGTCCGAGTCCGCTTCGAGTCCGCTTCGAGTGTCTCTTTCTATGCTTTTTTCTATGCTTTTCCTTGCCTTTTCCTTTCCTTTTCTTCTGTTGTTGTGTGTGTGCTTTTCTTTGTGTGGGAAATTTATGATTTGCCGAGTGACTTTGAAAATCAGGCAACGGCTGCCGCCTCGAAGTCCTTTTGCCTTTTGTTGCTTTGGCGTTGGCGTTTGCGTTGGCGTTGGCCTTCTTCTCCCTTTCCCTTCGCTTCTTCTTGGACATATTCTGGTGCTGCTTTTGCCTTTGCCTTTGCCCCTGGTCTTGTTCCCTTTGGCTTCTCCCCCTTTCCTTCGTCTCGTTTCGTTTCGCTTGACATTTCACTTTTGGCGCTTGCCTTTTCATATTTCCCATTTTATTTTTCAAGCCGTTTTTTGTTTGTGGTTTTTTTTTCGTTGTTGTTGCTGCTGTTGTTTGCTTGTGACTGACAAACATATGCCATGCTTTGGCTTTGACTCTTGTTTGCCACTGACAAAAGCGGAACCAGAATGCCATACCCCATCCTTCCGCTTACCCTTACCCCCTTGCCCCATCCGCTGCGCGGCCTGTTGTGCATTTCATTTTGGGCGTAGCTCCATTTGCCGCTCGAGCACCATGTCCTACATTTGTTGGCAGTTCCTTCTTAGCGATTTGACGAGCAGATGACCTTGAGTCAAAGTTCGTAGAACATTCAAATTGTTGTTTGTGCAGGAGAGAGAGAGAGAGAGAGGTCTATCGAGAGAGAGATAGAGCACTTAAGTTTCGGTTTGAGGCTGCTGGAAACTGTTCCTCGCTTCCTGCTTTTGTGCTTTTAATTATTTTCTTATGCCTCACTTAAGCCACCACAGCCGAGCGTCGCACGCTGCCAACGGCCACGCCACACCACACCACACCACACCACACCAGCCATGGTCATGGCCAGGCCACCCGTGCAACCCTTTGTGGCATATTGAGTGCTTTGTAATTTTTGTGGTTTTTAAGCCATTTCAGCACGCCAGCACACCAGCAGCCCTGCCAGAGCTGCGACAGAGCTGCCCTTTCTTGGCCCCTAAAAATAAAGCAATGAAACGAAACGAAAGCGTATCAATAAAAGGGATTTCTTGGGCTCCTCTTTTGTGTGAGCTGGCCAGAGAGGGTGGCCCATGCCTGCAGCGGGTATGCTGATTCGCCGGAGATGTTCGCCAATGCCTGCAGCTCGTTCAACTGCTCGCCTCTTGAGCTTATTCGATGGGCTTCCATGGAATGTATCTCATAGAGCGCAGCTTGCTACACAGCTGCAAGAGCACAGCCAAAGCAGCGGCTTTTCTTTTTGATTTCTCGTGTTGCTGCTGCTGCTGCTGCTGCTGTTGCTGTCACGACTTAATCTTTGGCTGCTGCTGTGGATAATTGCGAGCTTAAGCATGCGCATAAAAGTCATTACGCTGACTGCCACAGAACGAGCAATTTAGATTTATTCTAATTAGTGGCCCAACCAGCGAGCAGCGAACAGCGAGCAGCGAACAACATCATATCCTCCAGCTTTCAGCTTGCAGAACTCGCTTCAAATGCTAATCAGTGCTGCCCCAGTGGAATGGCAGGGAACGGGAATGGAGATGGAGCGAGCGCTGGCACTGCCAAGGGGATGAATGAATGGCGGGCACAGGCATTGAAAAATGTCGCATCTTAGGCGATGAAGTTGCTTGGAAAATTAAGTTTTGGCCACGAAAAAGAATAAGTGGCAGCAGGAGCAGCAGCAGGAGCAGCAGCTGTTGTTAGACAAAGTACTTGGGTGAAGGGTAGCGGCGGCAGACAAACGGGTAACAATGATGAAGCTGCCTGCTTGGGCCATGACGACACCACCAAGTGGCCGGTAACTAAATTAAAATTATCGCTGATGGCCCAGCACACTGCCCGCTCTGCGCTTTGACAGCCAATCGAAAGGGCATCCATCAGTCGGTTGAGCAGCCGTGCTGCGGCTGGTATTGGTTCCGCCGCATGGACAGCAGCGGCATAAGCCGAAGGCTCATTTAATTTTCAAAAACTAAGTCCCTGCAGCATTTCCAATAGCCAAACAAATTGCTCGGATGCCACGTGTGAATTAGCGCCAAAGCCAACACAGAATTTATTTCAATTTACGAGGGATTCCAGCCGACGGAGAGAGCCCAAGAGAATGCGAATAAAGAGCAGATACAGCAGTGGAGGGGCCAAGTGCAAATCAGAGCCAATTGTTTTATGGGATTAGGATTAGGATTCGCAGGCTGTGCGCGCTTCAGCCCTCTGGCTGCCACGAGACATTAAAACAAGCAACAGCTAGTGGGAAATTAGCCAGCGGCTGCTGCCGTATTATCACCTTTGAAGATGCGTGCGAGCGCACGCCCACTTGTGGCAAATAATTGGCTTTTGACTGCGAAACTTTGCTGGAAAAAGCAAGCCTCGGAGTGCTGCTGCTTGATGGTGGATGGTGGCTGGTGGCTGGTGGCTGGTGCTGCCATATTAATTATCCACACAACGCCAAGCACTTTTTGTTGCAACAATCGTTCTGGCTGCCATCGCTATGGCTGCTGCTGCTGCTGTTGGTGCTGCTGCTGCTGCTGCTGCTGTTGGTGGTGCTGTTGGTGCCGCTGTCTTGGCCATTAAATATTTAACGCCTGCCAAAACACTAATGACAAACACTAAAACTCAGCAGCAAGTTTGAAATGCTTTAAAATTGTGCGCTCTTTCTCGCCGGCAGCTTCGTTTACTCACTGCAAAATAAACGCAACATAAAATCAAGAAAGGCCAAATAAATTTGACGCTTTAAGATGTGCCACAACACCCACGCGCTGCCCGTGCCCCTGCCTGTGCTCCTGCCCGTGCCCCTGCCTGTGCCCCTGCCCCTGTGCCCCTACTGTTCCTGTGTCCCGTGCTGTGGAGTCACTATTTTGACGGTGTGGCAGAGTTGCCTCACTTTGTTTTTATTGCACGTGCTTGCTTTTAACGATTTGCTTTTGTTTTGTAGCCGTGCCTTATAGTGCAGCGCACAGACCAAAAGTATGCCACACGAACAAGCCCCGAGAAAGTATGCGACAGAGGGCAGCTCTCGCGACACACACGACACACGGAGAAAGCTCCGGACCAAAAGAGAAGCACAGATTCGATCAGGAACTAAGCGGAGCCTTTAGGCCTTTCGTAAAGAATCCTTAAGAGATATGCATATCGAAATGGTATAGCGAAATATATATCCTAGAGCAGTATGCTTGAATATTCAGTTGAAACTGTGGGCCGGGGTATCCATAGGTCGAACTGTTTTATTTTGTTGCTGTGCGGCTGCTTCAAACACTCTTTGCCGCTGCCCAGATATGCCAGAGCACAGAGGCACGGACTGACGGACTGGCGGAGGGGGACAGCCGCCCTCCCCCACTGCAGGAGCTGAAACTGTTCCGTTTGCCGTTACCGAAGCAAAAACCAGGAGCCATAGCCAGCGACAGCCATACAATTTTAATCACATTAAGTTCGCGCTGTCTAGAGGAAGGGCAAGAGATGCGATGCGATGCGATGAGATGGCAAAGGAGCAAGAGCAAGAGCAAGAGCAAAAGCAAGAGAAAGAGAAGAAGCGACAGAGTGACTACTTTCCTCCACGTTACCCCACGTCCTGGCTGCGTCCTATATATCCCTGTGTATCCCTGTGTATCCCTGTGTGTGTGTGTGTGTGTGTGTTTGTTTGTAATGAATATTTGCAAGTTGTGCCTTGAGTTCTCAGTGCAAACAAACTTAAAAACTGTAGCGCACTCAAGCAAAATAAATACTTTAGCAACAGCAACAGCGCAACAAAAAAAAGAAAGCGAAATGGATGTGGAAGTGGAAGTGGAAATGGTAATGGAAAGGGGAAAAGGGAAAGGGTAGTAGGCGCAGGAGCAGTCGATAAGCTGGATACCCTTTAAATGATATTTTGTTGCTTGTTGAGCTGCTATGGATGTCGCATGGCAGCTACTAGACACGACCTCATGAATACTTTGCATGGCATCAGCTACCAAAATAATTTTAGAACTTAAGCAGACAATTGTAAACGGAATAAAAGTGCACTGTCCATGCAAATCAATAACAATATCGTTAATATAATAATATATATATAATAATATAATATATAATATATATATAGTATAATAATATATATATATAATATAATAATAATATAATATAATATAATATAATAATAATTCTTAATATCAGAATTTTGGCAGCGCAAAAATATCTTTGTCTGCTTTCTGGGCCACAGCTGGGGGAGAAAATATCCTCGATCTTCTATGGCAACAATTCTGCGTCAGGAATCATCGTACTCAACCCTGGAAAGGGTATCAAAGGGGTAACAGGAGCGAGATGCCCACCATATCTCCTCAGCCACTCGCTCGCTCTCTCTCTCTCTCCCTCTCTCCCTCTCTTCCACCCACTCTCTCTCACACTCACTCTTCCTTTGCTCTTGCAAAAATTTATTTGGTTAAGTGACTTTGAGCCCCCAAGCAGCTGTGTGTGTGTGTGTGTGTGTGTGTGTGTGGAGTACATGCATATTGAAACAAAGTGTGTACCCACATTGCGTATACGCAGCGTGCCCTCAAAAAAAAAAAACGAAAACAGACACAAAAAACAAATTAAATAAAAAACGAGAAACGAAAAACGAAAAACGTATGGCTAAGTGGGGTTATCTTATCCGTTGGAATGGAGGCGTGGCAACAACAAGGCAGCCAATCATTAGCTTAAGGCTCGCGGCTTCATCGGGGGATTGAGTGAGAAGTGTGCAGGCGCCCAGGCGGGGGGGGGAGTACTTAAGTACTTACTAATACAATGGCGGTGGCGGTGGCAAGCCGCCCTCGCAATGGAATGAAAATTACATTTTGAATATTCTGGAAATTCGCGGAATGCAAACAAGAGCTGTGGAACCTTTGCACAAAGTTGCCCAAAATTAATAAGAGTTATTTCAGGCAGAGCTCCGAATGTTGTGCCGAAAGTTAAGCAAAAATATTTGCCTTGAAAAGTTTCCAAAATGCACATAAATGTCAGGGAAATTTCGGAAATATTTTGTAAACTTTGCTAAATACTTAAGTGACGAAGGTTTTCTTTGGGATGTATTTTTGCAACGCCCTCCCATAAGTAGCTGCAACACTCCCGTGATGTGGCGCTGCAACAGAATGCGATGCTAATGACACAGACACAGACACAGAAACAGACCTTGGGCGCCCACAGCCCACAGAACACAGCCCACAGCCAGCCCCCTCTTGGCATTCCCAATGCAAATGCAAATCCAAAATCAAAAGCTCACTTTAGCTTCCCCAAATGGGCTATGGGGGGGACGCGCGCCGAAAAACTTGGCGGCAAAAGTACACAATAAATTTGCATGCCACACACGGAACCGCACACACACACAAATGCACACAGACGCTCAGAGCAATTTTCTGAATAGAAATTGTTAGCACACAATACCAGGGACAGAGCCAGAGACCCACAGACCCACAGACAGGACGACACCCAAAACCGGAGTGCAATGAGCTCGGATGGTCGTGTGCACAAAACGAGAGATACTCGTGGAGAGAGAGACATATGCATAATGCCTAATAATCCGCATATTGTAGTGTCTGTATTATATGACCACCACCACCAGCAGTCGCCGTCGTCGTCGTCGTCGTCAGCAGCAGCAGCAGCAGCAGCTCAGAGACCCCAGCCCTCGCACCAACGACCAGCTTGCAACGACACTGTGTGGCAAAAGGCGAATGTCATTATGTGGTCGCCACAAACACAGACACAGCCAGAGACACAGACACAGACAGACAGACAGAGAGAGAGACAGAGGGAGAGGGAGAGGGAGAGTCGCACTCCCAGTCACATGCAAATATTGTATAAAAATTGCGGCTTAATCACGGCGCTGCAACACGAGCAATCCTGCAGTTGGTCGCTGAATGCGAATGCGAATGCCGCCAAAGTGCCTCAAAATGCAGTCAGAACAGCGCACAGCGGCACAGTGGGGCCTCTCTCTTCGTTGGGGGTTTTATTCGTTTGGAACAACTTTCTTTGCTGCAGTATTAATCGTGCTGCTTGGGCATTGCCCCACTGTGCCAGGCGGGGCATTTATATATCGATGCGAAGCTTAGGCGACGCCTGCCAGACTGCCACTGTGCCGCAGACAAGTGTCGCTGCCACAGCCAACCGAGTGGCTGGTCCCGGTCCCAGACCCAGTCCCAGTACCCATTCCCCAGTCTCATGCCCCTTTGGCACGGCTCCACATGGCTCCGTGGAGCGCTTCATCGCTGCATTATGTATTTGTGCTCATGTGTGGCCTGCTCCTGTGGCTCCAATGGCACTCCACTCCACTCGACTTACGGTCCCAGTCCCCAGTCCCAGGCCAAGTCCTGTGCTGGCTGGCTTCTATGCCCGCAGATTTGGGTTAAAAATAGCTTCCCTTGTGTATTTAATAGTATTCCTGGTCATGGCTCTGCGGCGTCTTCATCGTTTCCATACAGCTGCAATTGTAATATAGAAAGAAAAGGGGTGTGGGATGTGGGATGTGGGATGTGGGACGGGGTGGGTTGGATGCTGGGGGATATTCGTTTGGCATGCATTCCCAGTGTTCCATTGAGAGGAGAAGGGCGCAGAGCGCTAAGATGTTGGCAGTTCCCTTTGCTTTTCTATGCAAATTTTACAGGTTTCAGGATTTTGGGCCTGCTATTTGATGCTCCCACAATATATACATACATATATGATACGAGTATATATGTATGTACATATGTACTGAGGCATGCCACTACCCTTTGAATTCCACTCACATTCCTATTGCTTTTCATTCCCATCTTTGCTCCCCGCCTCAGTCGGCGCTGACACTGTGGCAACTTTTGTTCGCCTGGTCACACTGCCAGACAAAACAGGCTGCGAAAGTGAGGCATGAGCCCCAACAGGGGCTGGGGCATGCTTAGTTATTTATTTGCTGTGGCACTTAAGACTTTATTGGCATAACAAATGGAATTACAATTTGAAACAGAAATCATTAGGCAAATGGAACGTTGCGGAAAAAAGACCGTAGGCAGAAGCAACAAGAAGAGAGACAAATAGAACAGTAAACATTGCTCATTGCTGTTATTAATTAAGTGGCATTAGCTGCCAAAGCCAGAAAGTCCCCAGACTCGTTTCCAAATCATTAGCAGCACCACCCACCACCCACCCACCACCAACAGTGCCAAAAGTATTCGAAAAAAACAAAAAGAAACCAACAGCAGTGGCAGTGAAACTCAAATAACTTTGAGCAACAACAGTTGTGGGTACTCCGCACTCACAACAGCGCTCACTGTTAACTCACTGTTAGCGCTCTCTGAGAGTGGGCTCGCGCGCTCGCTCTCACGATCCAAGCGGCTAGCCGCGGCTCCCGAGCGGCCTGACCGTGGGTAAGCTTTCTAAGCTTACATCGCCACAGGCATAGGTAAGAATGCACCACTGCTACAATCAGTAACTGTAAAACAATATTGGAAACGTATTGGAAACAGCAATGAAATTAGAAATTAAATAAGCCTAACAGCAATGAAATTAGAAATTACATAAGCCTAACAGCAGCAGACAAATTAATAGCAGCAGACACAATCAAATGCACAAAACCAAATCGATTGTGAACGCAACAAAAGAACAATATTGGCAACACAACAACAAATGAACAGCATGAATGGCAACAGCAGAGGCAGCGGCAGCGGCAGAGGCAGAGGCCAAGCCATGACACGAGAAACAATTAAAACTGAAAGCAACAACAACAACGACAACGGCAACGGCAACAGCGAACAAGAAGAGGCCAAAACAACAATACGAGTACTAGCAAGCAATCACATATCATTAGATTTAATTGATTGGGCCTAACCAACCGCATCAGCAACAGGCAATCGAAGGATAAAGAATACAGGATATGGGCCTGGTACTGGGACTGCGACTGGGATTGGGCGAACGAATTCGATCTGAATTCGACCACAAAGCGGATATGAAATAGTTTTTTTGGAGCCACAAAATTTGATTTTAATTTGAATTTCCATGGGTTAGCCATTAACAGCAACCGATGAACGGATGAACCGATAAAGAACCAATTCAAATGAAAAATTCTTGCTTTGGCAACGCATTTACGAACATAAAAAGAAAGGTATACCAATTAGTAGTTAATTGCCAGTCAAAATGTCATTCGAACGCTGAATGTACTCGCACAAAGCAGTTTTCCTTGGCCATGCATACGAAATGATTTTCTAAGGACCTTACCATGTTGCCATTTCATTTTGATTTTGATTGTGTCGCGTAAATTGAACAGGAACATTTTCGACACTCTCGTGTCAGGCCGTAAGTGAATTGATTTGGAATGATGCGAGCGAGCATCGAGCCATGAGGCCATGTCAGTCGCTAAACAATGTCAAATTGTCAGTGGATCACGCCATGTCAGTAGCTCACCATGATGGATGATGGGATGATGGGATGGTGGGATGGTGGGATGGTGGGACGTTGCAAAGGAAAGGCATGCTATGGGCTGTCCGGCTGTCTGCCCATCTGTCTATCTATCTATCTGTCTGTCTGTCGGTCTGTGTGTTTGGTCTGTTTGGAGTGCATGTCGAAGCGAGGCTGTAATGAGCAAATGAGCAAATGAGTAAATGAGTAAATGGCTGACTGCATCAGACCTATGAAGCGGAAAAAACCTTTTCGCACATCGTCCTGAAATTATAATTGATGCTGCTGCACTGCGAGAAATACTAGCTAATGGACTGTCGAATGGCTGCCGATTTTGATCCCGTTCAGTGCGTTCGTTTCGCCCAGTGCCTCAGTGTTTGGGGGAGTGCAAGCGGAAGAGCTGGCTGACCGATAATTTTACAGGCATATTGATTCGGCTGGGATTCGCTTGCTGTGCTGCTCCATGTTAGCCACTCCTCACCGTGTTCCGTGTGCTGTGTGCTGTGTGAACACTGCCAGCTGCTGCTCTCACCATTATTTAAAATTAATTTATGCATTACTAGTGAGACAGACAGACAGAGGGACAGAGAGAAAGAGAGAGAGAGAGAGAGAGAGCTTAAATTAATCAGAGAATTTGCAAAGGAAACCAAACCAAACCAAACCAAAATTTAATTTGCCACAAAAAGCTTTTCCGCAAAGTGAGAGAGGGGCGCAACGGGACAGGGACGGGCACGGGGACAAACAAAGGAGTGCAATTTAGTTAAGGCATAAAAGGGATTACTCGCCACCAAAAGACAAAGCAGCTGCACCACAGACTACTGCTGCACATAAATTGTATATAGATTGTACATTAAATGGGCGTAATGGGAGTGCAATGCATTTAGTTTTCGTGTGCCACCTGTTGACACTTTATTCACTTAAAGTTTTCCATTTTCGTTGCAGCTTTCAGCTTACTGTTTGGCAGCAACCGAAACCCAAACCAAAACCGAAGCCCAACCAAATCCGCAGCACAGACAACATTCAGCCCAAGGCGACACCAGCCAAGGTGAGTCCTGCCCCAGCACCACTGTATGCATTAATTTTACCCGACTAATTGGCAGCGCAGCCAAAGGCAGAGCTCACATGTAACTGCATTGCTGTTATTAGCAGCAACTTTCGAATAAGGCTGTGTTCATTAGCTAATTAATTTGTTCATACTCGTCTGATGTGGACAACAATTGTCTCTTGTCTATTTCGGACACTGCTGAGTACCCATTGGGCGATCATTGGGTTCAGCTTTAATTTGTTGTTCGTTTCCCTGCGACTGCCCTCGAAGTCAGTCAGTCAGTCAGTCAGTCAGTCAGTCAGTCAGTCAATCAGTCAATCAGTCAGTCAGTCAGTCAGTCAGTCAGTCAGTCAATCAGTCAGTCAGTAGTTGCTCTGACAGCCGCCTCTGGCAGTTCGTTCTCTTGACTGGTAATGTTGTGAGTGGCACGGCACTCAGTGTGGCAGAGTGGCAGGCAGCAGGCAGCAGGCAGCAGGCCGGGGGTCACGATTCTCAAATCAAATGCACTTGCAGTGAATAACTTTTGCGGTGATTTAATGATGTGCCAGTGCCTGGGGGCAGGGCAGGGCCTTGCGAATGCTCTCAATACTCTCAGTTGAATGCATTTGAATTCAGGCTTCAGGCAGCCAACTACAAGTACAACTACAACTACCAGCACATGCAGGCGCACAGCAGCTCTTCCACTTCCACTTCCACTTGCATTTCTATTTATATTTCTATTGGCACTCAGCATTCATCGATATTGTCAGCGATTCAACGTGGGTATTTGCGGTTTTAATTAGCTGCAATTATGTGATTAAAAGCAATCAGATTCTATGAACGGATGAATAAAAAAAAATCAACCCACACACACACACACCCCACACACACACCCCACACACACCCCACACACACACCCCACACACACCCCACACACACCGAACACACACACAGCAGTCAGATCTGGCGCTGCTTCCATTGCATTTTCATGCAATTTTCTGGCACCGCCATTTTATAAATGCCAATTAATTATGATGACAACAAACAGTTACAGAATGGAAAACAGCGCCCGACATTTTGACAGATTAATCTGTAAATTGTCATAGTACATACATGCACACATTACACACATTACACACATTACACACATTACATACATTACATACATATGTATGTATGTACGCCAGTGCAAATTCCAGCAAAAATATTGTGATGACTTTTTAATTAAAATTAATAATAAAACTGTGATTGGTAGATGAAAATGAATAATCAAGCAACAAGCAACCAGCCAGCAACTGCATATTATTGCTATTGCTATTGTTATTATTTTTGGTTTATTGATTCCATACAAATGGCACGCGTAAGACTCTTTGTGGGTTCATAAATGTGTAGCTATGTGTGCACGCGCACTGCGATTTAACAAAGATGATTTAAGGCGATTAGTCTCGTTATTTACGGTTTAGTTTACTCGATCGATGCACTGGCAAGGCACTTTCTACATGCTCATGTGTAGGGAGATACATGCTCGTATCACAGCGGGCAAGGGCATGGACTACTCATATTACTCATACGCCACGAGACACGGCAAGTGCACGCCAAGCCCCCGAATAGATGTCCAAAAACCAATATCCACTTATTAGCTGCTGACTCCGCCGGCAGTTGGGCTCTGTGTCGGTTCTGGCCAACAGACAAATGACCGCTTTTATGGCCAGCAATCAAACACAAGACCACAAATACTTAAACTTATGAGGGGCACGGACTCGGTCTCTGTCCCCCTCCCTGATTGCCAGCCAGCAAATATGCATGTGCGCAGGATATATATTGGGCTCTTGCCAAGTGCTCGAATGTGTTGTCGTCGCTGAGGTCGCTTGGGCTTGGGCTTGGGCTCTGGCGCTGCTTCTGCTTCTGCTTCGGGCCAAAGTTCTAATTTTTCAAAAGGGGAAAGAAAAAAAACTACAAACCACAAAATAAACTACAAGCTGCGGACCATAAGATACCCTTTGGGTTGTTCCTGCCTGTGGCATTTGCTTCGATTGCTAGAAGATGTTTGGATGCTGTTTAGTGGCGCTAAGTTGAGGGATTCTAGGGATCAGATCAGATCAGATCATGCAGCCGGTTGCAGAGCTTTGCTGCAATATACCCTACAGATTTAGCCGCGTTTCCTGCTGAATGAGAAACAACCATTCTTGCTACAAATCGAGGCAGGCAGCGTGCCAAAAGAAGAGTCCGTTTCGATGCCCATGCCCCGCAGCTACAGCTACAGCCACAACTACAGCCACAGCCAACAGCCATAGTCAGTCTCTGTTTTATTTTCATTCCCATAAGTGAAATAGGTAGGCAAAGAGGGGAGGGCCGAGAACCCGAGAGCCCGAGAACCAAACCATCTGACGCACTTATTTTGCGCTTTGAATCCAATCACGTACCAATTTTCCAAATTTAACCTTTTTGAGCCTCGGCCTCAGCCTCAGCCTCGGCCTCGGCCACGGCCCCGCCAACGAGGGGCGGGTATTGGATTGCTTGGGGGGTGATGGGTGCTGGGTGCTGGGTGCTGGTGGGGTCAGTGGGGTCAGTGGGTTTTGCTGCCAATAAAAACCATTTGCCAGAGTGAAATTTATATGACCGTGTCGATGAAAAATAAAAAAAAATAAATTAAATAAAATACATATATAACAAGAAGACCAAAAAGAGAACGAAGCGAAAGAGACACGGACAAGGAGCAACTAGAGTACAGGAAAATGCAGAGAGCAAGACAGAGACAGAGTGGCAGACACAGAGACAGTGTGAGAGAGAGAGAGAGGGGAGGCACAGACCGCAGGCCACGGCGTTCTTTGAACCGTTTCAATTGACCAAAGGCACGGAGCATCCCCACTGCTGGACGCCTTCCCCTACTTGGCAGCAGCCCCCAGCAGCTCTCCCGCCCTTCTACCACCTGATCAGCCCATGTCTGTGAGTATTTCAGCGAAGTTTCTGCTGGGGCTGGCAATCGCCGCGTGTCACGAACTATCATCCTGCCACAAGAGAAATAAATAAAATAAAATAAATAAATATAAAATATAAAATAAAATATAAAATATAAAATAATAAATAAATATATAAAATGAAATAAATTATAAACTAAAACAATAATAATAAAATCAAATAAAATAAAATAAAACTAAAATATTTACATTTATTTGTATTATTTATTTTTTATAGATTTATTATTTATTTATATTTATTTGTATTATTTATTTTTTATAGATTTATTATTTATTTATATTTATTTGTATTATTTATTTTTTATAGATTTATTATTTATTTATATTTATTTGTATTATTTATTTTTTATAGATTTATTATTTATTTATATTATTGATTTATTTGTATTTACTATTTATTTTATTATTTATATTTATTTGTATAACTTATTTATTTTTATTTATCAATTATTTTTTATAGATTTATTTATTATTTATTTGTATTTATTATTTATTTTTATTTAACTCATTGTAATTCCGCACTTTGTTTCTCGTGTCTCGTGTCACGTGTCACGTGTCTCAGCCCCAAATGCAGACTATCTTTGGCTTGGTTTCACCCGAATCAGCAGCCGCTTTCCATATTAATTTCGATGTCTGCGTAATGTGAACCGTTTTCCCCAATGCCCAGTCACAGCCTCTTGGCCGTCTACCATTTATGCTGCTCCATTTTCGTTGGCTCCTTCGATGCCCGTAAGCGACACCATAAAATATTGAACATGTGGGGGCAAGTGCACGCCACACTCCGCACTCACACCCATACGCGTACAGCCAGACAGACAGACAGACAAGCAGATACTGATACTCGCACACGTACACGTACAGAGTGCACTCATATGGAGGTTCTGGGCTGCGGGCGCAGGGGGCAACTTCACTGACCTCGCCAACACTTTTGAACCCATCGATGGGGACTCGATTCCTTGGCCTCTCCGCATTCGAGGCGAACCAGTAGCAGGAGCAGCAGAGGGGTAAGCAAGGGCTTCGCTTTTTTATGCCATTTTTTGGCTTTTGTGCTGCCAACGTCCTGTACTCCGTGCACCTCTCCTGACCCCGTTCTCCCCCCCTTCCCAGCTGACTGTCGCCTCATTTTCTTTATTTTTTCTGGCAGCACGCGCATTATATTACATTACATTACAACATGGCCGGGCCGGAATGGGTCCGTGTCCGTGTCCGTTTCCACGTCCGTGTCCGTGTCTGTGTCTGTGTCTGAGTCTGAGTCCTGCGTTTGGGCGCTAAGTGGGGGCAGCATCGTTTTCCTACAACACATTTCACTCGCATTTCGGTCAATTGTTGTTTGCCACCAACCCCCACCCAGCCAGCACCCACCCACCCACAGGCCATTCTATTCGAGTGCAAGTGTGAGTGTCAAGTGAGTGTTTGGGCTATTCATTGCCCGGGAAATGTTTGTGCACTCGAATACTCCAATACTCCAATGCTCGAATATAATGTAATGGATATCCCGCACTGAGTGCTGGACGAGTTCCGAGTGTTCCGCGTCTATGAGTGTATTCAGCAGTACGAATTGTTTTTTCCTTTTTTTACATATACATAATGTACATACAGGCATATGTATAACCGTCTTTAAGGCCATTTAATGGTTCCGTTCCCTCCGTTGGGGCTTCGAATGCCGAGAATTCCACCCCCCCTAGTTTTTCACTGCTCTCTGTGCATCGCTTTTCTTGCTTTCTTTTCTTTCGTTGGGTTATTCTTTCCATTGGCAGTTTCTCTTTTTTTTTCAGCGTTTCTGCTTTGTTCTTTTTGGCTTTTGGGTACAAATTGATGCCATCTGTTCGACGTTTAATGCCTCGGGATTTTGGCTGGCGTTGTGCAACACTTTCAGCGCTTTTTAATGCAGTGGCTGCATAATTTTTACGCCCGTAAGTCGCCTGCATTATCCGGGCCATAAATCGAACAGGCCGGGACAGGCTGCCCCTCCCTGCATGTCTCTCCTGCTGCTGCTGGTCCCCTGCATCTCCTTTTACATCCCCTCTTTTCTCGCTGGCTGCCGCATGCGGCAGGGCAGTTAATTTTGGTCTGCATTCAGCTCGCTTTTCACTCGATTTGCCCCGAGAACTGACTGCCCACACAAGGATCCAAGGACCCATACCGGCACCGGGACACACACCTCACCCGAAAGCCACTTAAGAGCCATTCAAATTACGTTTCATTACGCTTATTGAGAAGGCTGCGCAGACAGCGGACAGGTAACAAACCTTTTTTATACGCCATCCAAAAGTGCCTTCTGGGACTGGGACTGGGGCTGGGACTGGGGCCACCCCAGCATCTACTCGTAGAGGGTCCAACCAGTAAGAACAGGTCCAATGGCAACTCACGTATGAGAGTACAACTCAGAGGGAAGTTCCCTTGAAGTGATGAGAATTTCCAGAGCTAACCCTCTGTTCATGCCACGTATCAGTGGGTAGGGTAGGGTATGCAGCTGTCGATGGGGCCAGCCCCAGCGGCAGGCCAGCGGCCAATGTTTTATGGCTGGCAGCGGCCCCCTGCCAAACTTTTGAATTCAATTTGTTTGGCAGGCCAAAAGTTATTGATTTAATTCGTATCTGGGGAATGCTTAATCAAAAATACGAGTACGAGCGTTCGTCCATCCGTCCGTCCAGCATCGGATCCGAAACGAGTTACCAAAACGCCAGAAACCAGAGAACATCGAACAGCGCAGCTCCTCCTCGTACCCTTCTTCGGAATGAGCAAAAATAAAGAAAAATGCGAGCTAAAAGTTTGTGTGAAAATGTAAGCGAACGAACCCCATGCCCATGCCCATGCCCGATCCCATCCGCTTTGGGGAATAGCTGTATATTGATTCGGATCATAATTTCCCACGTTGGTTGGCCATGGAAAATGCTGCCTGGCTGTCTGCCTGTCTGCCTGTCTGTCTGTCTGTGGCTGTCAGTTGTACCTAGACTGGAGCTTGTGTTTTGGCTCAGAACGAAATTGCTTGTCGAAGTGAAAACATATCCCATAAATCCACAAAATATTTAATACTTGTAACTAAAAACTAAAAAAACTGAAACTGAAACTGAAACTAAAGCTGCCGTACAAGGATGCCTGCCGAGTCCAATTGGTCGGGCAGCGAGTCATCGGCACAGACGCCGACACAGTCGCTGACACAGAGGGAGGAGCAGGAGCGGGAGCAGGATACGGACGAATGGCGCATGGAGCAATTGTCGCGCACCCCGGCCCCATGCCCCATTGGCAGATGCCAGCACTTCGTCTTCCCCTCGGGGCTGATGTCGCATCTGCGCAACTGCCACGACAGTGGCGAGCGGGGCCTCGTCTTCCGCGACGCCTACGAGAGCGAGCCGCTGCGCCTGCAGATCCCCGACCTGCGCGGCATCGATGAGTGCGATGCGCCGCAGTGCATCGCCGTGCTGCAGTTTGGCGGCGAGTGCAACCAGAACAAGAGCACGCCTGGCTGCCGGCTGCTGTGCGTGCCCAACACCGGACTGAATCGGCGGCATGCCAAGTACGAGCACTACTTGCCCATGCTGCTGATGGTGTCCAGGAGCACGTGGCGTGCCATTTTGCCACCCAGCACAAAGCGGAGCACCAAGAACGGTGACGGGGACGGGGACGGGGACCAGCACAAGGAGCTGCCGAAGAAGAAGACTGGAGGCAAGCGAAAGAACGACGGGTTCGGCATATTTGTCCTCTGGCTGGCAGCGCCCGTCACGGTGAAGCCCTTCTACTACACCATCACCGTGTTCAGCGGCTCCTACGACAACTCGAGCAGCGTGCTGCGCAAGTCGCGCAACTTCGCGCACAGCCAGCGGCCCAGCGACTTCCTGGCCAGGGACACCGACTACTTGATACTGCGTGAGTCCGAGATCCGGGTGCTCGTGCAGCCCGCCAAAGTGAAGGGCCACAGGCACCAGCAGCAGCCGAAACAGCCCAAGCAGCCCAAGCAGCCGGGCATCATCCACATTGAGATCATTGTGCACGAGCTACTGAACGGCGCCCTAACCAAGCAGCCAGCTGCGGCGCCCGCCGACAAGGGCAGCGCGGAGCCAGAGGCCATTCCCATAATCTTCGACCGAGAAGTCTACACCCAGCCCGACCCCGCGGAGGACGATGAGACATCATCGCAGGCGGCAGCCACTGCTCGCAGGGAAGCGGCGCTGCCCAGAGTTCGCAGTAGTTCGGGGGTGGTGTACGTCACCGTTGAGGAGGTGACTGTCACGAAGAATGGACCGAATGGACCAGTGTCGGAGACTGTAGCCAGACTGAAGGCGACTGAGTCGAACGTTCCACCAGAGGGCTTTGAAGCTGGCCCCAAGGCCAAAGCCGCAAAGGAACGTGCAGCGGCAACGGCAGCGGCAACTGCCACTGAAGCGCAGGTCGCAGCAGCAGCAGCAGCAGCAGCAGCACCAACCGTGGCAACGGTGGCAACTGAATCCTGGACTCAGACCGAAACGAAGGCAACCGAGTCAATGACTTCAACCAAAACGATCACTGCCAGTGGCACTGTGCGGAGGTCCGATGCCAAGCCGCGGACTGCAGCTGGCAAGAGGACTGACGCCGTGTTGAAGACGGCAGCGGGCAGGAAGGGCAGGAAAGGTGCCGCTGAATCGATTGCTGCAACGCAGGCTGCAGCTAAATCGAAGGCTGCTGAGCCTAAGATGGCAAGTGGCGCGAAGTCTGCTGCCAAATCGCAGCCTGCCGCTGGGAAAAAGACTAAAGGTGGGCCCAAAGCTGGCACTGCCACCGAACCGAAGAATGCAACTGCAGCGGCAGCACCCAAGACCCCAGAGACGAAGGACCGCCGTGGCCAGCTAAGCGACGCGGACTCGGCCAGCTCAGAGACGTTGTCCGGTGCCGAATTCAAGCTGTCTGGCGCATCGTCTGTATCCTCCAGCAGTGTCTCCCACGTCTAGCGAGCTGCAAGCCATCAAACACCCAAACAAAAATTAGTTCACTTGTTGTAATGTTTATTGTGCCGCTGTACCTGGAATTATATTCGCTGGCATACGGAAATGCTGTTCCTTTGGGGGGAGAGAAGTGGGCCAACTGATCGATCGATCAGTGCAGAGTCGCTTGGGGCTTCTTTTCGCAGCTGCTTGCCCCAGCATGAGGTCACAGTCTCAGCTGGTGTGGAAGGCAGGATGACAGGCGGATAAACCTCTGGAGCGGGATACATAAATCTTGTAAGCTACTTTCGTTGGGCTGCCGTCTAAGCCTTTGTCGATGAGCGATTCCCGGTGCGGGAGTACAAAGCGAAAAGAAGGTACAGTCACACCAAACTGTCAAGCTGTCACCACACCCAGCCAAGGCGCAGCAGAGAGTGAGAGAGAGAGAGAGAGTGCGATAAATGGGGGAAGAGCAGAGAAGTGAATGAATCGCATTCAAGAGTGTCGCACTCAACAACGAACGAGCCACGGAACGAATGAGCCAGCAAACAAAAACAGGTTGAACAGGAAGCTAAAGCGAGGAGCTGCCAGCGAGAGCAGGTGGCAGCCGTTGGCAGGTGGCAAGCAGTGGACTTGCTCCAATGATGTTGTCCCAGACGCAGACCAAACCCCAAGCCCAAGCCCCAAGCCCCAAGCCCCAGCCTTAAGCCCCAAATCCATCCCCTAGCACCCATTCTGCTGCTGTCCGTCGGTGCCTGCAACTGAAATGCCGGAGCGAACAATGCAAAAATCGGACAGCGCTGAGCGGCAGGAGCAGGGCGGAGAGAGCTTTCCACAAGCGGCAAAAGGTGAAAAATAAGAATGGCAAGCAAGCAAACAACAACAGCAGAAAATCTACTGGCACGGGCACTGGCACTGCCAGCGACCTACCATTCTGTGGCAGTGGCAAACTTTTGAATAATTTATCTTGCGTTGAAAGGACATTTTCATTAAAATTCAGCAACGTATTTAAAGTGCGAGATAACTCGCCAGTGAGCCAGTGAGCCAGCGGGCCAGTGAGCCAGCGAGCCAGTGAGCCAGCGAGCCAGTGAGCCAGCGAGCGACGATTATTCAAGTGAGCAGGAGAGAGAGTTCGCTTGCCAGCCAGGGAATGCTCACCATATACCCCGTACGAAACGAAGTGCCATATACCAAATACCAAATACCACCCACGAGACCAGTGCACACATCTGTTTGGAATTCGTGCGATCATGAACCCTACCAACCCCACCAACCCTACCCATCCCTGCCCTGTTTGATCTTTGCCCTGTTTGATCCGTGCAATCATAAGCCCATAAGCCCATGATCCATATGGGAAATGTGATGCTGCAGCGTCAAAGGAAAACTCCACGAAATAGCAGCGGGAGACGTCGTTTCCAAATAATAATAAATAATAATAATAATACTAATAATAATAATAATAATATAATATATTAATAATAAATAATAATAATAATATAATATAATAATAATAAATAATAATAATAATATAATAATAATATAATTATAATTATAATAATATAAATATAAAATAATAATATAATAATAATATATAATAATAATAATAATAAAAAATATAATATAAAATAAAATAAAATTGCACATAATAAACAGGCATACATTTATATTTGCCATACATTTATATGTACATATGTATGCATGTATGTACATACATATTTATGCATGTATGTATGCATGTATGCATGTATGTATGTATGTATGCAACTCTGTTAATTTGCGCTTTTATTGTGCTGTCTTTTTGCAGCAATTTGTCTTCATTTGCGTGAGTGCTGCTTATATTTTGCATAGTATATTTTTGTACACATTTTCACGCAGTTGCCTAATGCCATTTCTGTGTTCCAGCAATGTTGCTGCTCTTTTTTAACTTGTTTTGTTAATCTGTTGGGGGAATTGCGCAATGCCCCAATGAACCTCGACAGGTGCCCTGCACCTCCGCTTGTTTGTTGTGTTGTATATTTTATTATGTTTTAGGCTTTGCCAGGTACTTGGTGCCTGGTTCCCATAGCACGCAGCTTCTTGGTGTGTCACGCTGCCTCCCAGCGCCCCCCAGCACCCTCGGGCCACGTCCCACAGCAGAGCAGAGAGACAGGGCAGCATGCGGGCAATGCAAAATCTGAGCCTTGTCTGATCTGTGTCTGAGCTCTGGCGCTCCTTTTATTTTTTCTAGCTGCTCTTTGGTTTGTGCTGAATGACTTCCTGTTTTTGGAATGTCCGCTATGACTGGTTTTAGTTGGCTTTGCCTTTGCCATTGACTTTGCCATTGACTTTGCCTTTGCCTTGCCTTTGCCTTGGCCAAAATTAGCCATCTAAATCATGCCCCAGCGACCACTTCTATTCCCCCACTCTGCCCAGTCGCTTTCCTTTCCCACTTTTACGCTGTCCTCGCTAGCTTATTTGTCCAAAGTGGAAGTGCAAATCAGCATAACATAAATTTAATGTCTGCCATACAAAGCGAGAGAGAGAGCGAGAGAGGAGAGCGAGAGTGCACGTAAAAAAAAAACAGCTACGAAATAATAATTTTCAATGGGCCAGCGGCGGCTTAAAGCGCACGAAACACACTCGTAATTTTGTTAATTCTCGACTATTTCTTTCTGCTTTGCCAGCTTCCCGGCTGTGCACAGGGTACCAGCGGGTATGCTGTGCCCCGCCCCTCCGCATGGATGTCAGCGTACACTGCAAAGTTACTTGGAAATTCTGCGCACATGTGCTCATGGGAACGCGAATGCAATTTTCTCTCGTTCTCAAGATTGTAAGACAATTATTCAGACAGTTTGCCCAATAGCGGGTATCCGTTTAGTC
The DNA here is from genome assembly GCA_018150885.1 of Drosophila tristis. Lineage (NCBI taxonomy): Eukaryota > Metazoa > Arthropoda > Insecta > Diptera > Drosophilidae > Drosophila > Drosophila tristis. The sequence continues at coordinate 2,046,089 of JAECWT010000228.1, forward strand.
GCCAAGTCGACGCAAAGCCTTTGTAAATATTTGCATGTATTTTTTTTGTGTTGTTCCACGCTGAAATATGGCGCATTCGTTGCTCGCATATCTCTCTCGCGAAAAGCATCCACACCAGAGCTACCTCCCCCCCTCCCTGGGGTGGTGGTGTACCCGTACCCCTACCCCTACCCCACCCGTACCCCTACCCTTACCCCTACCCCTACCCTTACCCTTACCCTTACCCATGGTATTTTACCGTTGGCTACAAAATGCAGCATACCGCGGTGGGATGAGCAATTTTCTTGTGCAACTGCCCGGCTACATTACCATGCTGCCCGCTCCCCGCTCCCCGCTCCCTGCTCACTGCTTCTGGCTGCAGGCAACAAGCAATCCAGCTGCATCGCTCGTATCGCTCGTATTCCATTCCATTCCATTCCGCTCCGCTCCGCTCTTGGGGCCCAGCGTCGTCGTTTCAGCGCGCAATTTCCGCACAAGTGTTGGCAATATAAAAATAGCGACAAAATATAAAAGTAATTTATGTTTGCCTCCCTCCATATCATTTCTATATGCATGAGGCAGCAGGCAGCAGGCAGCAGAGCTGTGGCAGAGTGGTTTATAAAAACCTTGCCCCCCCCCACCACCTACTCGCCTGCTCTGATAAATGCGTGAGGAAATGCATGCTGATGCGCTCGTTTGTATGCAGATAAAGCTGCATTTAATTTATTAAAATAAATATTTTCGAGCGCTGCGCGACAGATTTCAGTGTTGGATAACAATGCACAAGTCGTGCCATCAGCCGCCGCAACGGTTAATGCCAACTCAACTGCTTGGTGTCTGGTGTCTGGTGCTGCCTTCAGGCTTGAGCACTTGGATGCGATTAGCCAATCGGACTGCTCCATGAAAGTTACCTGAGCTTCGGCCAGAGATTGAATATGCCTGGGCCCGAATTTCATTTCATTATTTGGCGGAGTGCGCGCAGCGGAGGTGCCCGAGCACAGCATAATCATGCGGTTGGCCACGCCTTTTGTCATTAGCCACAGCCCCACCCCGCCCGTACTCGTTGTCCCAGCAGTCACTCACTTCACTGTACATATGTATGTACCTGCATATGTACACAGCTATGTACTTGTATATAGCCCCCATAAAGCACTCCCATGCATATATGTATGCATCAACGGGCAACAGGCGAATAACTAGCTCTGTTTCTGGGCTAGGGGCTGGTGGCAAGAGCTCCAAATACATTCAAATAAAAGCGTACAGAAACAAAAGGCAGCCGCATTCAGTTGTCACATCGCTTTAGGACTTGGAGCAAAAATTTCCATTTGATTTGCCCGATGCCGTGTTTCAAATTTCGAATTTGGAATTATTCATTTCAGTGCCCTCGCAGCCAATGAAGTGGCAGTCGGTGGCAGCCTTATCGCAGGCTTCTTCGTCCCAATTATTCAAGAAATTTGCTCAGCGCTCAATTGATAGCCGTGTCGAAATGATTAGCATTCATTGCATTGGCAATTTGCCAGCTTTGGCATTGGTTTCGGCATAAATTATGAGCCAGCCAGGCCAAAAATGCAGTCAACGAATGCAATCAATGGCTTGCTGCTGTGCCCATACCCATATCGATCGATTAGCGCCAATTACAGACACTGATCCAGCAACAGCGATCCACTCAAATCACGTTTGATCAAGCTGAACTTGAATCCTGCAGCGCAGAACAATCCATAGCAGGCCATGCTCATGCCGAGTGCTCAGTTGTTGCAGCTCCATTATTTGTTCTTGCTTAGCCAGCTAATAGATCGAAGTACTCCAGCAGCTACTGCCCGTCTGAGCCCCACTGACCCGTCAGAATTGCCAGCGTAAATTATACAGAAATTGGGGACCATGCAGCATCCAGCAGCCAGCTGCCACATGGCATATTTTCACAGCTCATCAAGTATGCAAAGAGATAGAGACAGATGATAATTGAGAGAGCGGCAAAGAGTGGCAACGAGTGGCAAAGAGAGAGAGCGGGTGGGTGGGTGTGGCAGAGTGGCAGAGTGGCCTCTCAACGGTAGCAGCAATTCAGAAAGTTAACAAATAAAATTATGCAAAAAGGAAATACCAAATCGGAGCAAAAGCGAGCGAGCGAGTGCACAAGCAAATTTGCAGGACAAGCGGACGACGCAGCAAAGTAAAATAAAGTAAAATAAAATAAAATCTGACTCTGACTCTGTAATATGCCCAAAACTGTGTTCATAGTGTAAAAATGTCTATTTACATAGTCATGCATCATGGACAGCAGAGAGAGTGGGCGGAGCGGCGGGTGGAGCGGGTGGAGCGGAGCGAGACAGATACACAGAGAGAGAGAGAGCAGGAGCGAAAGGGAAGGCGCTTTAAGCGCTTAGTCCCGCACGTTGACTCGTTGTTTGGCTGGGTTCGGGGGTCGGGGGTCGGGGGTTGGGGGTTGGACCCGAAAAGCCAAAGAAACTAAAAAATTAAAATATCTGTATGGAAAAGTTCATAAATTTTTAAACGCGACGTTAGCCAGAGTGCTAGAGCGAGACAGAGAAGGACAGCGCAAGGGGAAGAGACAGAGAGAGAGAGAGAGAGAGAAACAGAATAGTTGAGGGAAAGGTACAGCCAGCGGAGACAGAATCGGAGGCGGAGGCGGCGGCGGCGGCGGAGGAGACGACACAGATTGCGGCAAAACTATTTGCAACAGCAGTGCAAAAGTACAAAATGCAAATAAATCCCCAAATGCCTGTTCCTGTTCCTGTTCCAGTGCCTCCCATTCTCACCCGTGCTCTGTCTCTCTCTCTCTCCCTTTTTCTGACCGTGTGCCCCACTCTATGGGAGCAAATGTGTGCCACACTAAACAACAAAAACGGCAGGCAGGCAGGCAGGCAGGCAGCTCTGTGGCACGTTCATTTGCACCTCATGCGCCCGCCCGCGCCACCGCCTCGTGCTATGCCTCGTGCTATGCCTCATGGCCCTGCCTCATGGCTCGTTTCCCAGCTGAAAGATAACCGAAAAATGGCTCCCTCTCCAACACACACACACACGCAGACACACACACGCACACATGCATGGCATGCTCGTATGCATGTAAAATATGCCCACCAGGTGGAAAATCTCGACCGAGAATATTTTTGCAATTTTGCTGCAGTTTCAAGATCGAGATTCAAAATCATTTCAGCGCAAAGGCACACGAACACATTTCGAGCCAAATGCAGCGTTCTTTATGGTTGTGAAGTAGCCAAAAATTGATTGGGAAATGCTGCAAAGTGCCCGAGTAATGGAATTGTAATGCTCATTAAATTACTATAATTAGTTAATTAATTACAATAATTTATTTTCATTTTGAGCTGACAATTCATGCTGACATGAAACTGAATTTAAATCTGCAGAGATAATTAGTTGCCACACTTGGTAATGTTTCCTCTGGAGCCCAGCAGCTTCGATCCATTCGGGCAACGTTTCTCGGTGCCTTCGTCCAGCAGCTCTGATTTCCCGAATAAACATATGCCTCTGTATTCAAAGCTGCAGCTCCAGCTCCAGCTCCCACGCACCTTTTTTTGAGTGGGTAGTGGTTGTGGGACGACTTTAATCGAAATCGCTCTGCCCTGCCTCCGAGTGGCCAGGGCTGTAACTGTCCTGAGAGATTCCAGCCGGCGACACACCGAATTAACTTAAACTGCCTCCGATTCGCTCGCCCTCGCCCTCTCACTCCACTCTCTTGCCCTCTTTCCGCTGGCAAGTATTCCCCAGCTTGGAATCATTGACAATCCGCTGACGTTTGCCACAGAGGAAGGCACCGAAACGAACAAAATACCAAAAAAGAAAAAAAAGGAAGCACAAAATGAAAAAAATAATAAAAGGTAGAGAGCCTTACTCACACACACACACACAGGCACACACACAGACATACAGACACACACACAGACACACGTGGAAGCATTTTGTCGGACCGGAAGTCGCATAATTTCAGAAGCGGAAAGAACTAATTTGATTGTATTTAGCACCATTCCGGGGAGTACCATTCCGGGCTGGGGCCTAGGGGGGGGTTGGGTCCCATGGGCAGTCCTGGGGCTTAATGAGCAGCTTTTTAGTTGCAATTAGCTGGCACTCTCTCCCACTCTCCCACTCCCACTCTCTCCCTCCTTCTGTTTGGCCGAGAGTTGAGTCCGAAACGAGGACTTGTGCGGTTTTACACATTTCACTTTCATCATTCGCATAAAGCCTTTCGTCCAGCTGCTCCACGGGGGCATGGCAATAAGGGAGCGAGCGGATGGCCCGGGTTTTGGGTCTGGCATAAAAAATCTGCTAACTTTTTAATGCGCTCAAATGCTGTCCGGACCGGGCCTACAGTGGTGGCAGGGGGGCTGCCAGCTACGAGGAGCGGCATGACAGCTGTGAAACTGTGGCAGAGCCCCAACTGACAGCTGGCAAACTATTACAGAGCGCTGCCTGCCCCTGCCCCTGCCCTGCCCTGCCACACTGTTCCGAGCGAAAGAATTTGCCCGAGTTTCAGTTTCGGTTTCAGTTGGCAGGCCAAGCAGGTGCATTCAAAACTGTGAAATTTCAGACTCAAAAACTGACTGCTGATGGGAGAACTGTGCGCCCGACAATGCTGTTTGCAGTTGATGGAACTTTGGCTGTAGATAGCAAAATGTCAAGAACTGGCAAGGGAATATTCACACACACCTAGCCACAGGTTCTATGTGCTCGCAGGAGAATGGCTGTAGTTATTAAAAGAGATTTGATTTGTGCAATGCATTACTTACATTGTTATTGATTAGCATTCGATTAAGCTGAAGGGCTGCCACAGATCAGAGTCCCGAAGTCGAAAGGAAAGTCCAAGCTTATTTTTTGTTTATTCGTGGCCCACGAATTGATCGTGGGTGTAACAGTAAGCTGCCGGACGGCTGTCGAGAGCGAGAGCGGGAGCTGGAGCGTGAGCGTGGAGAGGCAGAAAAATGCTCAAAAGCGTGAGAGCGAGAGCGACTGCTTGCAACTGCTTGCGTAGCTGGAATGCTAGCAGTGTGGTGTGGCTGGAATGCCCACAGAGCTGTTGCCCCTCCCCACCCACTCTGTACAGCATTACATTTCCGCTGCATATTTAGCATTTTCTTTGACTTTGCTCTGTGGCCCATGGCTCTCAAAGGAAACTTCAGCTGGGGTCCGCAGCAATCGTATAATAATTAACCAGTGACCGACTGAGCAGTGACTGTGGAATGCCCGAACAAAGTTTACAACTCAATTTGTGGCAACATGCCACAGAACATATCCACAGTTAATGATCTTACACACACCCCACGCCCAGAACCAGTTAATATTACAAAAAACTTTTGTGGGCAGCGTTGGCCGGATGGGAATGGAAATGGAAATGGGACTGGGACTGGGACTGGGGATAGAGGAGGGAAGCCTTTTGATAAGCGTCGGCGCTGTCGCTGTCGCAGTCATAAGTTTTATCGCTCTTGTTTGCTGTTTCCATAATTGCTCATTATGCTGGCCGTCCCACCCCATTGCCAGCCCCCGCCCGCCCCGCCCGCCGTGCGCCATTTGCAGCTTTACAGCTTGCCACAATGAAACTTTTCAGTTGATTTTATTTTATGCGCTTTTTTCGCTTTTTTAGCGCCCATTTCGCTATATGTTTGATGCTTGCCAATGGCAGATTTCCTGTTTCCCAGCGCCTTTTTTGTCGTGCGATTCCTCAAATTAAAACGGCATAAAAATGGTCAAAGCAGCGAGGCCCGAAGCCCCGGTCCCAGTCCCAGTCCCAGTGCCAGGGCCCTGCAGCTATGGCTGCCTGTTGTTTTCCTTTTTTTGTTCCCTGTGTGTGTTTTCGTGTGGCAACAACGAAACAACGAAAAGCGTTGAGCTAATTAAAATCATTTCATAAATTTGCCATTCCTTTGGGGTATCAAAAAAAAACTAAACCAAAATGAAACGAAACGAAACGAAAAGTACGAGAAAAAAATAAACGAGAAAACACCGAAATGACCGGAAACAAACACGCAATGGGATGTTAGAGATGGCCGCGTGACAGGCAGGTGGTGGGGGGGGCCTTAAAAACTCATCCCAAGCCACGTTCAACATCCACAGATATTTGTTAGCGAAATATAAATATAATATATAATATAATTTAATATAATATAAAATAAAATATAAATGTATATTATATAAATGAACATAAAAGGCCATGCGCAACCAATAAATAATATATAATATACATATATTATAATAATATATATAAATGTATTAATAATATTATTATTATCAATATTATTCACCTACTAAAAGCATATTCTGTTGAAGAACCATTTATCAGCCAGCTTACCTTTATTTGCAGATACTTTTATCGTCCGAAGGGCCAGAACTTTCGGCAGCCACAAATCCATGTAAGTTGCCCAACACTGCCACACGTATTGTCAGTGCTGAAAAGTGAAAATATTCAACTTGTACTTCTCCTGCTTGCATTTTATTCTCAATTCTCAATTAGGTTTTCGATTCCCTGATTAACATTCCCAAGAGGCTTTTTTCGTTAGCCAGCACTGTAGCTGGGCTGTGGGTTGCCCAACACTGGCGCACATCTCTAAAAACAATAGAGCGAAGTCGTGCAGCCCTCAGCCAAACAAAAAGTGTGAATAAATTGGGTTCTAGGCGCTGGTTAGGGTAGGGCTGGTGGTGGGGCGAACCGGACGGCCGTTGAGCCTGCGGCCGGGACGCGACACGTGCAACGAGCGGCGACGGCGCGTCAAATAGGAATTCATTAACAAAACGTTACACAAAATTTTAATTAAATATTAAAACATAAAAGTTTGCCAGGCAATATATTTGGTCTCTGGGTCTGGCGACATTATTTTTGGGAGACCAGCGGCCCACGGGCCCAAGGGCTGCCCCACAGCCTGCCACCAGCCCATGACATTGAGCTTTTGTTAAGCGCTGAATGGAGTAGGAGCAGCACGGGGGGTGGGGCAGGAGACGGGGCCACTGGTAAGGTGGTGGGGGGGCGTAGTCCAGTAATAGAAAATTAAGTTCTATTTATGTGCAAAAGTTGCTCATTAAAATCGAGCGGCCAAAAACTTTGATTAAACTTGTGCCGCAGCCACTTTAATTCCATCTAATTCCCTTTTTTTTTTCCTGCCTCTCTGCCAGTGCCACTGCCACCGCCACTGCTGCTGCTGCTGCTGCTGCTGCTGCTGCTCGGGGGCAACAGTTTGCTTTTATGCGACAAAACTTGTCGATAATTTAATTAGTGGAATATTGTGGGCGGCGCAAAAGGGGAACTGTGGCAGACGGGCCTCTGGACACGAGTGAGTAAAATGCTGGCCCGAACAATAAATGCCAGAGGCGGAGACAGCGACACAGCGACAGAAACACAGAAAGAAGTACAGCAAATTGGCCGTAGGACTTGAGAGTAGCTTACCGGAGCGTAGCACGCGGGGGCGGAGGAAGTGGTGGGGCGTGGCAGTAGCACGATTTCGGTATGGGCCACTGACACTGCCACTGCCACTGCCACTGCCACTGGCACTCGGGCGGGGCACTCCGCAGCCTTCGACTTGCTGGCGGGCATTTAATGTATCTTTAATTTCCCCAGTGGTTCATGTCGCACACAATCACATGGAGGAGGCATGCACCTACACACACACACAAGAATACACACACATATGTGTGGCAGGATTACGGGTGTGTGTGTGTGTGTGTGTGTGTGTGTCACAATTCTAGATCCAAAGATTCAGCAGGCCTGAGCGAAGGAAGTTCTGCAACAAAGGGAATTTCTCTGGTGCAAATTTCAAGGGAAAATAATATTTTCCTTGGCTGAGCAGTTAATTTCTGTGAATTGGGCGCCCCAAATGAATTTGGACATTCGAATAAAGATGCCAAAAGTCGAATGGGAGGAATTTCTGTGCCTGAAACGCTGCTAAGCAGCTGAACAGCATAGTAGCAGCAGGCCAAAGGACTCCCAGAGTCCAAACGCACGCACACGCACACATACATACAAATGGAAGCAATCACACATGAGTGGACTTTTCGTCCTTATCCTACAGCATCCTACAGCATCCTACAGCATCCTCCAGCAGCATCATCATCGTTGTTCGTCGGTCGTCGGTCGTCGTCATCAGTGCGTATTAACGCCCATCCGAAATCCAAATACAAATTGGAATTCTGACTCTGCCACACACCAGACGGAGATAGAACGCGGCACAGAGAGTGTGCAGCGCAGAGCGGGAGAGTCGCAGTGGCCGCTGAATACCCTAGACAATAATAACGACTTGTAGTTAATGCCGCCGCCAAGCTAAGCAGCCAGGCGGAAGCTACCACTGGGGGAATTGCCACAGCCACAGAAATAGAGACAGAGACAGAGAGACAGAGAGAGAGAGAAAGAAAGAAAGCCAGAGAGTGACTTCGCAGAGAACCCTTTTTAATTCGAGTCGAAGAATTTTTTGGGGGCAAGCGGCTAATGATGCCAATGGGGATTGCTGCCCATGCCCAATGCCAGCGGACGCTGGTCCATCGCAGGCTCCAATGGCAATGCATCCAATTAATTCTGAACAACTCTGCCCAGTCTCCGACACCCACTCGTTTTGCAGTTTCAATAATCAATACGAACCATATTCATGGGTCTGTTGGGAGGAGTCCAACAGGCGAACAGGCCAACAGGCCAACAGGCCAACCGTCCAACAGGCCACGAGTCCAGGAACTCTGCCGCAGCCTTGAGAACTGCTCCTCGTTCCCAGGGCCACAAAGGTGCCACTGACTTTGATTTGATTGAGCACGAAATTTCCACATTTCGCCCATTTGCAAGCACGTCCAAACATTTCGGGCTTCAAGCAACAAAAATGGGCAAAAGCAAAAAAGAAAAGTGAGAAGCCTGGATTTGCAGCAGCATCAGTGGCAGCAGCAGCAGTGGCAGCAGTGGCAGTGGCAGTGGCAGCATCAGTGGCAGCAGCAGCAGTGGCAGCAGCAGCAGCAGTGGCAGAGAGCCAGGCAGCACTCAGTGTCCATCAGTCAAGGGCTGAGATGGTTGAGATGGTTGAGTTGGCCCTAATACCCCGACTAGGCGTGTTCACATGCCCCACACCCCATGCCCCACACCCCATGCCCCACAGCCCACACCCCATGCCCCACAGCCCATGCCCCACATTGCATGCCAGAAGCTTGCAACGAGTCAGCCACCAAAGCGAAAACCTCTGCCTGATGGCAGCGTTGTCTGAGTCTCACGAAGTCTGCCAATACGCTTCCCTGCAGATGGATGGGTGAATACTGCGATATTGTGACCTTTTTGATTAGCTTGTAATTTTTTTGGTGCACAAACCACTGGAATGCCCTCCCCCCCCCCCCCATCGCCCTCTTTGCGACAAACTTGCCGGGAAAGTAAAACTACCTCTGGGGCGGCTGCCTCCTAGGGTATGAACGAGGAGTGCAAGCGCCTGGCCAGAGTCCACAACTGGAGCACATCAATGGGGATTTATAAAAAATGCAAATTCATTAGAGCAGCCGCCGGGGCCGCCCGGGCCGACCCCAACGAACCAACCAACGACCCAACGACCGCCTTCGAGTGCGGTGAGCACTGCAGAACTGCAACACGGAAAGCTCAACGCTCAACCGAAGAGCACTGCCCCACTAATTCCAATGGCATGACACCGAAAGGAAGGGAGAAGCAGCAGCAGACAGGGCCAGTGCCAGAGCCAGTGCCAGAGCCAGAGCCACAGCCAGAGCCTCAATCTTAACGTGTCAGCAGCGTGTCCGGTGAAAGTGCAGCGTCAGGGGTTTGCCATACTTTCTGCTGCTTCTGTGGCAGAATTTTGAAATTAAAAAAAGAGCAAAGAACAGCCGCAGCAGCGAAGGCACAAGAGGCAGCAGCAGCAGCAAAAGCAAATGCAGAATAAAGAAAAGTGCAATCCAAGGAACAGGCAGGGAGCACACATCAATGGAGCAGAGGAGCGATGGAGCAATGGAGCGATGAAGCGACGAAGCGACGGAGCGACGGAGCGTGTGGCTCCACTGACACGTGCATGAGACGCTCCGCCAAAAGCGTTTGGCTAACCTTTTTCTGCCGATATTAAGCAGCATCCCTGGAAGAGAGGGCGAACGCGGGGCGAGTGCTTGCCCGTTGGAGAGGTGTGCCGCCTGCCAGTGCCGTGCCAGTGCCGTGCCGTGCCGTGCCGTGCGAGTATCTTCCATCATACACGTGCGGGCCACATGCACACATAAAGCGGAGCGAGCAAAACTTTTGCGCTGCACTGCCAATGAAATTCAAATTCGTTGCATACTTTGTGGCGCGTACGAAGCTTAAGACAAACGCCAAGCCCTGCTGCTCGGGGGGTGGCACTGGCACTGGCACTGGCGCTGGCACTGGCACTGGCTCCCCGCCACCACTAATAGCAGCTCCATGCAGCCACAAAGTATGCTTTTCGGTTTAATGAAGCTGCCGCAGCGTGGGGCTGCGTACAGCAGACAAAAGAGTGAATGGTGAATGGCAGTAGGACTGGCGATGGGGGCGTGGCAGGGGGCAGGGGCAGGGGGCAACATCAGCAGCAGATTCTCGAAACTTCAGAAAAACTCTTTCGCGGCAGTCATAAGTTCAATCAACATCAAATTTAATTAAAACGCTAAAAGCATCCAGCACGCCCACAAACGCAAAAACAACAGAAAATACAGAAGAAAAAAAAAGCACAGAAAGCGAGGAAATAAAAATAAAAAGGAGCAACGAGCGAGGAACAAATGGCCAAGAAGATGCGGCAGCGGCGGCGACGGCAACGGCAACGGAGGGGCAACATTAAAACGGAAATAATTGTGGTCTGCAGACCGGACACCAGACAAGGGACAAGGCAGTCCAAGGAGCAGCTCAAAAGGGTCCGACAGTGGGTGGGGGGGGTCTCTGCCAAGGGTTGGCTGTGTGCTGCCGGAGAGGAAGAACTGACAATATACAGTGGGAGTCTGCTGGGAGTCGGCTGGGGAGTCGGCTGGGGGTCGGCTGGGGGGTCGACTGGGGGTCTGCTGGAATCTGCTGGAATCTGGCGGTCTGGTAGGTGAACGAGCAGGGCAGCGACAACGACATTTGCAACACTTTTGGTTTGTAATTAAGTAGCCAAATGGCACACAGACAGGGAGGAGGCGGAAAGGCATGGCCGCTGGGCGGGATGGCACAGCGAGCGCCGACAAAGCTAATCATAGTTACACAGATGCTTATGGCACTCCGAGCGCTGATTAACAATTGAAATCGATGGGCAGCTCAACTGGAGAGCCCAAAGAAATGGACAGCAATAAGCCAGGCTTAAACGATGGAAAAGGCAGCGCGGGAATGGCAAGCGAAGGAGAGGATAAAAGCCACTGAATGGAACTGCTTCTCCAGTTTGAGCAGTGGCTTTAGAACTGTCACAAGTGGATTACACAAAATATGCAAGCAGTTGAAGCAGCTTCAAACGGTTAATTGCAAGCAGTTTAAGTATTGTGGAACGCAAGCATTGAAGGGGAAGGAGGCAGGGCATTTTCCACTGCTTAGAGCTGTGCAAGCAGTTCGGTTTAGTTCGGTTCCTCGTCGAACATCCATTCTCTTTTTGGATAAAACAAAGTGTTTGCTTTAAATTACGTAGCGCAACAAACTAAAATACAATTATAAACACATTTGTCTGCCCTTTCTGTTAGCCCCCCACCCACTGTAACCGCTTAGCTGCGCCTGCCCCAACTGCCACAAACTTCAGTGGCATGCTCACTTTCAATTTGGCTTTCGTGTAAGTGCAACACACGTGAGCTTTGTTGCAACAATAGAAAAACGACAGGGCCAGAGGAACGGTGGTGGGGGAAGCGTAAATTCTGTAAGTAAAAAGTTGGTCGGGTGGGGAGTGGGGCTGCAAGCAGGAGTGGAACTGCAGACAGACTCAGTTAGTGGCAAAAGTTTACCGCTTTGCAACACTTGAGAGTGCGAGAAAGAGTGGGAGAGTGGGCGAGGGAGAGGGAGAGAAGCAGTGCGATGCACATTCTGGCTAAATGAAACGGCCTTAAGCTCTAACCCTCTTGTGCTGCCTTTGCCCCTCGCAACTCTGTAGCCACAGCTCTGTAGCTACCTCTGTAACTAATTTAAAAAGTAATTCTTACTTCCGGCATTTACACAGCTGCATTCAGCCATGCACCAGCAGCAGCAGCAGCCATGCTGGCACGGCCCTCAAGCAGTAGAGGCAGAGAGGCTGCTGCAGGCTGCTGCAGGCTGCTCCTCAACCTCCTCTTCACACACAGCTTGAGCTTGAGTTTGAGATTGAGTTTGAGTTTGGGAGTGAGATTGAGAGTGAGAGTGAGAGTGAGATTGAAGGAATGAGCACACATTATTCACAGTTAAGTAAAAGTTTCCTCGTGGAATGCACACAGAACTCATCAGGTTCATCAGGTTAAGTGCGAGTACTGAGGGCTCTCCCGCTCGCCTCTCTGCTGCATTTAATTACCAGAAATATGTGTGTGCCTCTTTGGGGCTGTGCACTTTGAATTATTCAGCCAGGCAGTGTAATTATTTCCTGATGCTCATTGCAGCTCATTCAAGTGCGAGCATTGTGGGGTCTGTCTCAGCTTCGATGTTTGATTAATGTTTGCTGCTCATTTTGCATGTGACTTAAGTTAATATTTGGCTGGAAATTGGAGTTCATTGTGCGCCCTGCACCCTGCTCCCTGCGCCCTGCTCCCTCTTTTACGCCTTTCTCACCCAACTCCTTCAATTGTTCTTTCTTTGTGCTATGCACAATGGCTGAATCACAGCCAGCAAAAAGCACACACGACAGCAGCAGCAGCAGCACCCGCCCGGCACCTGCAGCCAACAGCAGCAACCGCAACAGCGACACAGCGACACAGCGACAGCTGCACCTGCAACACCCAAAACAATTGCCTATTTAGAACTGTGCGTGTGTGTGTGTCTGCGTGTGTGTGTGCGTGTGTTTGTGGCCCACCTGAAGCCCACCTGGGGGCAGTTTGGGCACACAACAAAAACGGTCGCCATGTCACCTCGTCAATGCAATTAATTTGCTGAAATTCATTTGCCATGCAATCAAAGTCAATGCAAATACCCGAAAACAAACGAATTAACCAGGCACCAAGGAAGTTAGGGGGCGCTGGGCTGGCTAATAACTTAGCTCATTCCGAAAGCAAAAACAAACGCAAAATAAAAGGCATTTACTCGTAAAAGCGAAGAAGATTCCCCCATAAACAGGGACAGGGGACGGGGGCGGAGGCAGAGGCAGAGCCCAGCCCACATTTTATACCATAAGCCAGAAGGCATCTTAATCTCCAGCAATAAACTCATTGACACCCATTGAGCCCAGCAACCAACAAAACAAAACACAACACAAACCCCACCCCACCCCACCCCACCCTTCCTGGCAGCATTCGTGGCTGCTTTCTGCTTCATGTTTGAAATTAATTTTATTCACACAAAAATTCTCGCGCTCATACAATTTCATTAAGCAAATATTTTCGTCGCCCGGAAGCGTCTGATGCTTTTGACGGAGCGGGTGACGGTGTTACCCTCCTCCCCCATTGCCATTTCCAGCTGCCACCCACACACACACACAAAACATACGAATACGAATGCAAAGCCAAAGCCAAAGCCAAAACTCTACACAATTTGGGGCATATACGACCGAGTCACATTTAAAAATCCACGAATTAATGGCGCACCTGTGCTGCCTACCATTTCCTGTTGGAATTCATTGACGGAACGTTTCGTAGAAGCATATGAAATATCGGGAAGAGAGGCAGAGAGAGCTGCAGCCAGTACTCATCGGAGATCATTTATCAGCAGTCGAACTTGTCGGCTGGCACTGAGACTTCGGTGCAGGAACCTCCATTGAGAGGGCTCTCCCAGTGCACAGTGATCTCTCGCAGAGTCATGAGCACTGCCCACAAATGTGTATTCCAAAAGGTTTCCATGAGCTCTGAGGCTTGGCTAAACAAGCTGCCCAAGGCCGCCTAGCAGCGGATCGCAATGAAACTGCTCTTCAGCATAATTCTCAGGTGTTTGCTTTCCCTTTGTGCACTCATGTCTATCCATGCATTAATGCACCAGGGGATCGGGCACATGCCACAGAAAACCTTTGGCAGTTCTTTTCATGCACAAAGTTAAAGGTGAATTCCATGCCAATGCGAATGCCTCGCTTCTCACTCATTTCGCTTGCTAGGATATCGAATGGTCGGCTTAGTTTTTGTGTATTTTGTTGCTGTTCTTTTTTTGTGAGTTTTTCGTATTTGTTTTTGGTTTTTTGTTGCTGCACAGCGCGAGTTAACGATGCGAATTTAATGCTCCAAGCAATAGTCGCGCAAGGGAAACTGAATGAATGTCTGCCTGCACCTTCCACCTCCACCTTTTGCCAGCCCGCCGCCCTGCCACCCACTCAAATGAGCCGCTCATAAAAAGTCGTCGCATCGCTAACGGCGACGCGCACATAACAAATGATAGTCACTGCCACGCCCACCGCTGCCCTGTCCCTGTCCTCATAAAAACAACAGCAGCAGCAGCAGCAGCACAATTAATGCATTAAGCGGAGCGGTTAAAAAAGAGGTACCAAATGGGTGGCAAGAGAAGGGGAAATAACAGGCAAAGGAGGGGGCAATAGAGGCTAAAATGGGGGCGAAAATATACAGAATAAAGTGATTCGATCTGTGAAATCAGAACAATATATGGCTGCAATTTGCTTCAAAAATCATGGCCAAAACGAGCCAGCAAAGAAAGCAAAGCAAAAGCACTGGGAAGAGGCGCGGAAACGGGCCAATGAAAGTTACACCTAAGCCCCAAATAATCAGCATCAAAATGGACCAAAGAGGCAGACAAATAAAATGCATTTAAATATCTGCACAGAGGTCAGAGCAGCAGCACAGAAACTAAAGCAAAGAACAGCAAAAACAGAAATAAGAAAGCCGCAAAAGAGCATCAAAATGGAGGAGGATTCGTCAGGTCAATGCATCGGCAGAAGAAATAATCGAAGACAAGCCAAAGCGGAACAAGGAGAAGCGGCTGGTCGACGTGTGTTTGTCCCGCTTTGCATCGAGTGCAGCGGTTCAGCCAATGGCTGCCAAATAAATCACTAAACTGGTTCAAGTCGAGCCACAAAGTTAGTTGGCTCCAAAATACGAATGCGATTTGCTGACTGCTGATCAACGCTTCGCTTGCTGCCGCATTTGACTTCAAATAGTTAATTGTAAATGGAAATGGAAATTGTCCTTGACCCTTAGCAAAAGTTGCTACGCAGCAGTAACAGTTCGTTAGGTAATTTTGCTTTATTGTCTGCGATAATTGTGCCTACAATAAACCTACAGAACAAACCTTGAGAAAAAGGCTTCGGTGAGTAAATTAAAATTTGTTACGCAATGTTGCTTCGCGTTGATTATTGATGGACTTTCGCTTGCCATTAATTAGAAAAGGTTTTCAGGCTACATTTGAAAGCCATTTGAAAAGTGCAGCAACTTTTTTGTGTTTTTTGTATTTGTGTCAGCGTTAAATCCGCTTAATGCCGAGTGAAATGTGAGGGCTTTTTGGGTCCCCATTGGGTCCGGTCCGGTACGGCCCGTTCGCACATCAGGCACCAAAAATGAGCAACATTTTCCAGGTCCTGCCAGAGTCAGAGACGCACTCACGACGACAAACCAATTAAGGAAGCTCTTCCTCTCCCTCTCTGTCTCTCTGTCTGTCTCTCTTTTTTGTTGAATCCAAGATGCTGCCACGCCCAGCTTATTGGCTCAGCCGAAAGGAGGAAGTCCTTTGGCACTGCCGTCACTCCATTCATTCCTGCGTCCGTTCGTCCAGCCATCCATCTCAATTTACTGCGCGAGACACAAAGCACGGGAAAATGAATGCCAGCCAAGTCAGCCAGGAAAAAAAGGCAGCACCACAACAACAACAACAACAAAAACAACAACAAAATGATAAAGAAAGGACACATCAAGAGTGGGGCAGCCGAATCTTTGGATACACTCAGCCATTCAAAAGGCATTTCGCTTTTTTTCGCTGCTTCAGCTGAGCCTTGTCCCTAGCGTTGCAGAACTATTGTACAAGTCGGGATACCCTCCTGCGAGAGAGACAGAGGGAGCGAACAGCAGAGAGAATAAAAGAATGCAAAGGCCAAGGGGGCCAGGGGGCCAGGGGGCCAAGGCAGTGGCGCAGGAGAACTCCAGGGCGGCAGAGGTGACAACGAACAGGCAGCAGACATTAGGCGGACACACTCTACTAGCCCCGGACTGCGGACCGTGGACTGTGCACGTGGCTGTAACTGTAGCTGTAACTGTAGTTGTAGCTGTAGTTGTAGCTGTAGCTGTGTATCTGTATCTGTGACTGCCCCCCCTCGAAACAAAGCTGTGGCAAAACGGCGAAAAAAAGAAGCCCTGTAGAAGTGGGAATCCCGAAAAACAAAGCAACAAAAAAAAATGGGAATCCCAAAAAAGCAATTTATGCTGGTCTCCACCGTGCCACCGTGCCACTAGCTCTTTCTCTCTCTGCACCTCTGCCACGTGCAGCACCACTCTCTCTCTCTCTCTCGCTCTCTCCATCTCTTTCTGTTGATAGTTCTTGCCACAAAGAATGGCATGTGTGTGATGGCCGCAGGGACAGCCAGCAAGAGGCAGCCGTCCATGTGCGTCTGATGGGCGTGAGAGTGGACTCCGAGTGGGAGTGGGAGTGTGTGTGTGTGTGTGTGTGTGGCATGCGGCACGGGGCATGGGGCAAACATAAACTACAGTTACGCTCGAACAACGGGGCAAAGTTGCATTTCCGCTGTAACCGTTTTCCGGGGCCGGGAAATGCGTTCGACGCGTGTTTGAAATATTGGACCCCATCCAAGCCCCGCAACCCCACCCCAAAGACTTTCTTTCTCTGCCTCTCATCGATGCCGCCGTGCCACTGTGATACCCTGTGTGTTGCTGTTGCTGTTGCTGTTGCGGCTGTGGCTGTGGCTGTGCGGTTGCTGCCGCTGCCGCTGCCGATGCTGTTGCTGCAGGTCCTGTTACTGGCTGCGCTTCGCTTCGCTTTCATCTGTTTTCATCTCATTTGAGCGAGCATTTAATGTTCAGCTTTTATCCTCTTGTGCCATGCACCAGGAAATGATTCTTAATCCCCGCCATGTTTTCGTACACCTCGCATTCGCTCCGTCTCTCTCTCGCTCTCTGTCTCTCCCTCTGTCTGATCGCCGTTGAATGGAGTGGAGTGGAGTGGCGAGTGGCGAGTGGCATGGAGTGTGCCATAGAGCGGCGAGTGGCGTGGCGAGTGCCGTGGAGAGTGAGTTTTTCCGCATGGATTTTGTGGCAACAAACTGCTGCGCCCTGCTGCTGCTGCTGCTGCTACTGTTGCTGCTGCTGCTTCTGTTGCATGGAAAATCATGTGCAAATGGAATTACAGTCTCAAACATGAAAACAAAAAGTAGTTTACGGGCGAAAATTGAAATTCAATTCAATTCGGTTCGGTTCGGTTCGATAAACGGACAGCGCAGAGCGCGGGGGGCAGAGTGCTGGAGGCGTAAGGGATATGCGAGTTTATATGCAGGATCGATGGACACTGACACAGATCGGTGGATATTCCACTCGACAGTTAGTGCATCGCTGCCTCTGTCTTTTGTTGCGATGGCATCGCTTCAAGTTGGCCAATTGTCTGTTCCATGGCAGTTCCATGCTGTTAACCTTTTTGTCCGCTTGTCTGTTGCTTGCCGGGGAGACTTTTGAAGGTGAGACCTTCGCTTGAGATTGAGATACGCTCCTGCCTCCGGCTGACACGCCCTTCTGCCCCATACGTGTGTCGCTGCACTTGAGCTGAATTTCTCGCTTGCGTTTTGCTTTTGCTTTTGTTTTCGCTGTGCGCTTCTAAGGCACTTCTGACGGCCTTTTGGCCGCCTTCGTTGTCGACTCGACGCACAACAAACAAACATAGGCAAACAGTGGGGACAGTGCGGACAGCGCAAAGGGGAGCAAGGCGGCAATGAAAAAAGCAGCCGGAGAGCAGCTGAAAGCGGGTGCAAGTGAATGGAAGAGCAGAGAAGCGAGAAAGGGGGAAGGACAGAGACAGAGCCAGAGACAGAGACAAATACAAAGAGGAAAAACAAGTCAAGCGCCTTAAAATATGCAGCACTCGCACAGGGCGTCCTTAATTGCCACACCTTCGTCTATTTGCCAGCCTCCTGGCAATTTCTTGCTTCACTTACATTCCAGCCATGCCTCCTTCCTGCTGCCACTTTGCCTGCCACTTTCCTTGCCTCTGCCTCTGCCTCTGCCCCTTCTGTCTGCCCCTTCTGTCTGCTGGTGTGTGCCACGCCCAGTCGTTCATGCCCAACGGGCTAATAATCAGTTTGAGTTTCATGCCTCATGCCTCGTAATTGCTGGCGAAGCCTCCTGGACCCAATTTCAAATGAAAACTAAACAAATTCCATGCTCGCCTGCACTTCAATCAATCAAAAGCGAACTCGAATCAATGACAGGTAACGCAGATTCTGCCTAAGCAGCTTAGCAAACTCCAGGCCCGACTGCTCCAGTCCCTGCCCCAGTCCCTGCGCCTGCCCCTGGCCCTACCCCAGCCCCAGCCTCTGCCTCTTTCGCACAATTTTGTGGCATTAATTTCGAGTAATTGCAACTTAATGAAAAGCATTCAATTGTGCAAATTAATGCGAATGTGGACAGGATTCTGATTCTGATTTCAGCCACAGAACACAGTGCACAGGTATACCACCCACCCATCCCATCCCTTCCATCCCCACCCCTCCATTCCGCCCATTCAGCGCCAGTTGGCAGCCATAGCGACCCCCATCTAGCTCGTGTATTGTATATTGTGTGCCCCATTCGGATGGGTTGCTCCGGTATTTCAGTGCCTGTTAATTAATGCTTTTGATGAGCCAAACTAATGGAGCAGCCACAGCACCCAGAGAGCCCACCCCACAGCCCCTTGCAGCCCTCGCAACTTGAGCCACTTCAAAGGCCAGAGCCTTCAGATTCAAATTCAAATTCAAATTTGAATTCGAATTCAGGCTCCAATTCAAATTCAATGCTTTCATCTGCAGCAATGTAATTAGAAATAAATATACATATATACACATACATACTCGTATGTATGTATGCCACCGAGTGTAGATATTAATGTAAATATTTCAGATGCTACAAAAAATATATTTCATATTTGGATTAAATATATTTTATATTTAAGTTAAATATAATTAATACTTTAATTAAATATATTTTATACTTAAATTAAATATATTTCATACTTAAATTAAATATATTTTATATTTAAATTAAATATATTTTAAACTCAAATTAAATATATTTCATATTTAAATTAAAAATATTTCATATTTAAATTAAATATATTTCCTACAAATTCAATTTGATAAGCACTTTTATTAAATATTTTTATAATTTAAATTAATTTATTTAATTTAAATTAAATTTATTATTAAATAAAATAAATTATTTAATTAATTTTTTTTTTTACTCAATTAAATATTTTTAATAAATTTTTTGCTAAATTTGTGAGTTTATTGTTTATTTAATTTAATTAAATTTTTATTCAGAAACCAAATGATGATGCCATTTTCTTTCAGTGTGCAAACGACTGATCTGATCTCTCTGCTTCTGTTCTGTTCTGTTTATTCGATAGATAAACCACCGGATATCGCCAGAGCGGCAAAAGGGTCTAAAAATCGCGGCCACCAAATGCAAGATGGTTCCGGACCAACCAGTAAAAATGCAGTCTGGGCCGCCGTTACCTTCGCAAAAAAATACTATAGCCGGACAGACTGCGGACAGTTTTGCCAGTGCTCCGTCCACTCACTCGTACGGCGGCATCCCGACTTCGTCCGGCACCAGTTACGTTTCTATTGGAATCTTACCAGGATTGGGCAGCATACCAACCGCCACGAGCGGGGCGCTGCCATTGTTGCTGCCTACAACGACTCCTTCAACCACAACCTTCAAGACGACCCCCTTGCTGCCGATGCCGTCGTTGGAAGATATCGAGGTGGCCAACCAAATCCAGACTCAGATTCAGACTCAGACGCAGAGCCAGGGCCAAGCACTAGTACAGCAGCAGCAGCAGCAGCAGCAGCAACAGCAGCAACAGCAGCAGCAGCAGCATCAGCATCCACATCAGCAGCATCAGCAACAGCAGCAGCATCAGCAACAGCATCCACATCAGCAGCAGCAGCTGCAGCATCAGCCACAGCAGCCGCCCCCGGGAATCCTTAAATACCCAAATCCCCTTCCACCGCCCAGCGTCAACTATATCGGAGAGCTAATGCCACTCCCACTCCCACCCACCAGCACCCCCACCCCCACCCCCACCACAGCGATGAGCAGCGGCAACTGTGGCACGCTCAAGAGTACCGCCAAGCTGCTGCCCCTCCAATTGATTGCCACCGCCGGACCACCGCCCAACCATCCACCATCGATGTCGCTGCCCCCGGCCTCAGCAGCAGCCTCGATTCAGGCGCAGGCTCAGGCCCAAGCCCAGGCCCAGGCGCAGGCGCAACAACAGCAGCAGCAACGCCAGCGGAGGCGACACGGCTGGTGCGGCTGCTTTCGATCGGGCCACAACACCAGACCAGTCGAGAAGACAACACCGCCGCCGCCGGGCTATGCCACCAAATCGAAGAAACGCAAACCGAAAACGCAGACAGTCTGGTCGGCGCTGCTCACCAATCTGGGCATATGCATGCTCCTGCTGGCCTACACGCTGTTGGGTAAGTCGCAAGTGTTTCCTGGCAGTCGATGCAGCGAGGCGACTTTTGGGCTTCGCTCAAAGTTCGATCCAAAGTTCATCTCTCTTGAGTGGAATATTTATGAGAAGATTTCTTTACTGGTAGTTTGGCTTGAGCGCTGTGTGAGCCGTATCGTGAGAGCGAGCGCTAGCCCGCTCTCAGAACGCTGTCGTAGAGCGCACTGCTGCGCTGTTAACAGAGCTTGAGCTTATTATTGAGCACAATTGTCGCTGTGCTTTAAATGAAATATATGTATTGTATGAAAGTGCTTGAGCACGTCATTTTGCGAGTTTCTCGTGGGAGTGCTTGGCATGCGTCGATCGTTGATGTCTAATTCTCTCCTCACTCTGTTCGACGTCTGCTTTAGCCTCTGTGTCGCTCTCTGTTATTTGTTCTGTTATTGGCTCTGTTAACTCTACAGACTCTCTTGCTGTCTGTGGCCTCGCAACCATTCCCACATACATATATGTATGTATGTGCAATATCAGCTAAATGTGCAAAGAAAACAGTTTGAATTCGCTGCAAAAGCTGATCGCTATTTTCGTGGCTTGCGTGTATGCGAATTTCGTATACATACATATATTCTCGTACAATAATAAGGAAGCATACATACATATATCGTTCGTATTTGGGGTTCTCTGTTCTCTGTTCTCTTTTGCCTGCCATTTCGTTGTTTTCCTAATTAACGCAGCTTCTTCTGTCTCGTGTCTGCTTTCCTTTTGCACGGCCGAATGTGTCAGATACGGGATACAGGAGCAGCTAACAACTAGCAGCTACTGTTACAGCTGGCAGATACGGGAAACAGGACACAGCTAGCAGCCTCTGCGGCTGGTGGCTGGTGGCTGGTGGATGCTTAATGTATCTTGTCACAGAGTTCGACGTTTAAATTAACCAAAAAACAGCAGGCAGAAGTGGGCTGGAACGCCACCGCCACCGCCACTGCCACTGCCACCGCCGCACGACAACGTGATAAATTTAATTAATCATTTTGTTGCCCCCCGGCCGATGCGGATGTGGATGTGGATGTGGATGCGGATGCGGATGGTGGATGTGGATATGTGGATATGCGTGTGGGATGCCAGCAAACAAATATCAAAATGGCGGCCGCAGAGCCAAAAACCTATGTCTACCAACACGAGTGTGGCAAGTGTGTGAGTGTGGCAAGTGTGTGTGTGGCAAGTGTGTGTGTCGCAGCATAGCATACTTTTGAGCGCTCATGTCATGTTTATTAGAAAACCAAAAGGCGACATCAGCCGCCAACAGCCGCTTGACGCGCCGCTCCATCTGCATCTTCTTTCTGGGGCTTTGACTTTACTGCTGGCTGCTCTCCCCTTGCTGCCCCTTTCAAGTTATCCTGCAGCGTCTCCGGCTGCTCCTTCGGCCGTTGCTCTCTCTTGCTTGCTCTTTTGCCATTCCACCATCTCCGTCTCCGTTTCCTTCTCTCTCTCTCGCTCTGCCTGCTGCCTGACGGTGACGGCTGCTCTGACAAGAGCTGGAAATAGCGGCATAGGAAAAAAGGCAACATATGCCGTGTCCTGGTGTGTGTCTGTGTGTGTGTGTGTGTGGCAAATACTTTAAACAAATCGAAAAATTTCCACTTGTGTGTGTGTGTGTGTGTGTGTGCGACAGCTGGGCGGAAAAAGTTGTCCCTTGTTGAGAGGAAATCATCAAAAATGACACAAACAATTATTCAACTTTCGGCTAGGCCGTGCGTGAGAGATGCGTCCGCCGGTGACGTCATACGACAGCTGCTCCGTGTCCCTCCCCCACCAGCACCACTGCTGCCCTACCACTACTTCGTCTGCGGCACACAACAGACACTTGATTCGACTTTGGACATGGACTTTAACCCATAAACCCATCAACCCATCAAAGCGAGCGCTTTTAATGCTTCTGGGAAAGTGACGGCGCAGTCGTCGGAGAGCATCAAAGGAGACAAGTCACCAAGTGACTTGGGGACATGGTTTTGAGGTTCGACAAGGCGCTACCCTCTGAACCGAAAGAAAACAAATTAAGAACAAAATTAAGCGAAGACAGAATGGTGGGCAGATGAAACTTGGCCAGAGAACAATGACGGGGCATGTGAGCAGGCAGCAGGCAGCAGGCTAAGCGGCATAGGAACTCAAAGTGGAGGGCGTGGAACAGACATAAGAGACAAGAGTCAAAAGACAAAAGAGACAACCGAAGGGCTAAGAGCTAACAAGACACCACCATGAGACGACTACTTAATGCATTTTCGATGGGTATTAAAGTCGAATGCCAACATGGAACATGCGGAGCAGTAAATCTGAGCTTTACCCACCAGCTAAATTGACCGAAAATATTTACAAATAAATAAAAATAGTCGATTAATATTTTCTGATCTTAATTTGGTTTATTGCCAAAGAAAACCGCCAACTGGAGTGGACCGGCTTAGGCCAGCTGGACGCAGGGTAGCAACTGACACAGAGCCTGTGTCCCTGCCGACTCGATGCTCTCCGCTCGCAGCATCCTTTCCGTTTCTGTTTCTGTTATTTTTAACTTTGACATGTGTTAGAGCCAGCCCCGCCCCCGCCCCCGCACCACCGCCCAAAGACAGCGACATCGTCAGGAGTCATCATGCCGCATACATCGGCGGCATCATTTGCAGGGGCGCCAACTTTTCTCAAAATGTGTGCGACAGGGCGAGAGAGCGAACAACTTTTCTACAGCAAACAAACAAGCAACAGCAACAAAATACAAGAAGAGACGTGGCGAAATGTGTGCCCCATTGCGAGTCAGTGTGAATGAGTGCGTGAATCACAGTGTGAATGAGTGCGTGAATGTGTGTATTAGTTGGCGATGCATTAACATGAAATGAGTGACAGGAATCAACACGCGGCGACACACAGGAGCATCGATTTGGGGCTGCTACCGGCACACATGTCAGCCAGGACAAAGCCCAGAGCCCTGACCTCCCACACGCAGACAAAACAACCCGAAAGATGGCGAGGAGTGCGAAGCAGCGGTACGAAGACTTAGCACATAGACCGCTTAATGCAATCGAATTGCTTTAATCGCTTAATACTCGTGGAATTAGCCTGTCATTGGGGGCCTCTTCCACTTTTCACTCCTCTTTTTCGCCATTTTGTGCCTCTATTTTCTTGGCTTATACTCCACCATTTTGCTCTGCTACTCCTGTGCTTTTACAGCTGTTGGGGCAGCGCTGAG
Organism: Drosophila tristis; assembly: GCA_018150885.1. NCBI lineage: Eukaryota > Metazoa > Arthropoda > Insecta > Diptera > Drosophilidae > Drosophila > Drosophila tristis. The sequence goes on from JAECWT010000228.1 coordinate 2,069,944, forward strand.
ATAAAGTGAAATCCGATCTTGGGCTGGCAAGACTGCGCTTCAAGCGCTGCCCTTTGCCTGCCTCTGAAGCGGAGACAAGGCAGGGCACAGGGACAGGCACAGGCAGCAGCAGCAGCAGCAGCAGCAGCAGCAGCAACAGCAGCAGCAACAGCAACAGCAGAGAATGAAGCACACAAATGTATTGTTGCAACTTATATTTTGGGATATTTATTTGGTGTTTTTATGCTGGGATAAAACTGCAGCTGGAGTGCAAGCTTGTGCCCAATCTGTAACCGAAGAACACCTCAGAGAGGCTTTCCTGGCCATTTATGGGGTAGCCATGGCAGAAATTAATGAGCTGCCATTGCTCATATTTTGTGTGGCCTTAAAGCCCCAGGGACAGACGATGCTGCTGCATGTGTGACAAAGATGATGATGATGATGATGATGATGATGATGATGCTAATGTTGTTGGCTTCCTTTCGTTGCAGGCTCCTTCATATTTCTAACCATCGAGAACGAGGACTCGGCATTGCTGCATCAGCAGCACACATTGGCCAGCACCAAGCGTAATCTGGCGGGTATTGGGATTGGTATTGGTAGTGCCATAGGGAATGGCATTTATCAGCAGCAGCAGTCACCACACCAGTCGCAAAGGTCGCCGCAATTGCACCAGCAGCAGCAGAAACAGAAGCAGAAACAGCAGCAGCAGCAGCAGCAGCAGGCAGGACAACGACATCATCATCGGGCAGGACAACACACTGTGGACAATGACACGGTGGCCGCAGCAGTGGCCGCCGCCCAGGGAATGCTGGGCACAGGCAATGCTGGCAACGGTGGCACTGGCACCTCCTCCTATGGCATGGCCAGCCCACAGGGCGCATCATCGAATGAGTTTGTTTATGGCGGCGTGGATGTGGCAGACGAGGCGGAAATGCAGGAGATTGCTGCTGCTGCTGCTGCTGCTGCTGCTGCTGCTGAAATGCCGCAGTTTGGACTGGGACTCGGACTGGGCATCTCGCCGGATACTTATGATGTGAGGCAGCGGACCATTGAGAATATCTGGGACATAACCGTATCGCTCAACATACTCTACAAGGAGAATTGGACAAAGTAAGTAGCAGTCGAGAGCATTCCTCTCTCTCTCTCGCTCTCTCGCTCTCTTTCTCATGCCATCTCTCTCTCTCTGTTATTGCCCACAGACTGGCAGCACTGGAAATAGCCAAGTTTCAGGACCAATTAATCAAGAGACTGAACGAGGATGTTATGCTGCAATTATCACACGAGGATGTGGCCAACGCAGGCGGCGGCAGCGGCGGCAGCGGCAACAATCCAGCCACGGAAGCCGTTCTACTTCACACCCACTTTTATCATCATCGTGCCGCAGGCGGAGGCGTGGTGCCCGGTGGCACTGGAGGCCCTCCGCATGAGTGGAATTTTGCCAAAGCGTTTTTGTATTCGCTGACCGTTTTGACCACAATTGGTAAGTGCCACATGGCCAGCATGGCCACAAACACACACACACAGACAGCTATAGCGTAGGAGAGAGGGGTAGAGAGGCAAAGGAAAGGAAATGCCCCATCCTGAGCAAAAGAGATAGAAACAATGGGAGGCAGTGGCTCGCTGGCTCGCTGGATCGCTGGCTCTGGGCCATAAATTTGATGTTCCATCCCAACGGAAATTTGTTTTACTTGAATGGCGAATGGCGACTGGCAAATGGCGAATGTGTGGGGCCTGCCTGCCTGCCTGTGCCCCGAATGTGTGGTGTGGTGTGGTGTCGTGTGGCAGATACTCTCCTGTGTTGCAGGCTGCGCAACTACGAGCCAAAGCCCACATATAGCAGGCCCGAAAGAGTGCAGCGAAGAGGGGGGCACAGTGGATAGGGGATAGGGGCACATGGGACACGGGACATGGCACATGGGATGGGGGTTATGGCCATGGCTAGGGGGCCTGACCCACGTACACCTTTTGACACCATCGCATGAGTGCATTTGCGGGATGCAGTTCACTTTGTGTTGCTGAAGGGAATGCCAAAAGAGTGAGAGTGAGAGAGTGAGAGAGAGAGGATGGCTGCTTCAGGATGCTTCGGCAGAGGATACTCGACAGCTGGCTGATGATGGTGCTAGCCCCGGGTCATACCCGGGTCATGATGTGCTCCATCTCGTTTGGGGGGGGTTGGGCGGCAGTAACTCTGGCCCAAAGAACTCCACTTGTTAATGGATTGATGGTGCGGCCGGCCTCAAGCATTATCGTTATCGGTAGCTGCACAACGATTATTCATCGATTGGCCATCACAGCCGCCTGCTTAGCCCATCGATTACCGGGCTAATGGCTGAAATATGGCGGAGCTGCCTGGCTCTTCGTTGCGTATCCATTAAAACATAAACCTTAAAAAACTGGCGACATGCGGCAGCACCCCTCGGTCTGGCCTGTTCGGCACCCTCAGCGCTCTTCTGTGTCTTTTTTTCTGTGCTCCTTTCTGCTGTCTGCCACAATTTGTGGCGTCCAGGGGCATGCAATCGATACCTGCTCAATGCTCCTTGCATTACGAGCGCCCAAACGAGCTGCCTGCCTCTGCCTGTGCCTTTGCCTCTGCCTTTGCCTGCCTCCTTCGCTGGCCCCAGCACAAAACTAATTCGATAAGACTTCAATCGAGAGATGATTTTTATCAACGTTTTTTTTTCAATTGGCATTTTGTCAGGGGCAACAAACGCCCAACCACAACCACAGCCCACCCCCCCCCTGTATCAATTTCCCACAATCGGAGGCGTTTTGCTTGATTCTGATTTTAAATATTGGGCGGGCAGGGCGGTTCGGGCGCTGGGAGGGGGGTTGGGCAACTTTTAAGCTTCTTCCTGCTGGCATCTTCCACCCCTGGCAACCAGTTGTCATTTTCCCAGGGGATATTCTGCCTACTGAGTTTCCGAATGCTGCCGTGTGCGTTTTTCTCTCTCTCGCTCGCTCTCTCGCTCGCTCTCTCTTTCCCCCACATATACGGCATGTATGAACGGTAATTCTGTAGGCCCCAAATAAAAAATAAACAGAAAAACAAGAGCAAGAGCAAGAGAAAGAGAAGGAAAACCCAAGCCGAAAGTCAAATATTGATAGAGAAAAACAACAAACGAAGCTATTTGCTTAGACCCCCCACACCCCACCCCAACCCCCATACACACACACACACACACACACAAATAGGCACACAGACACACACAAATAGGCACACAGACACACACGTATAGAGGGCGAGAGAGGGAATAGAAGAGAGGAAGAGACATCGACACGACTTTCCACTTGTGAAAATCATATAAAATAAAATTTGCAAAAATTTTCTGCTGATCTTGGCCAAAAACGTTGATGGCTGCCCCTGCCACAGCCCCCAGCCCCAGCCCCTGCCCCTGCCACAGCCACAGCCCCTCCCCCAGCCGCTCAAAAAAAGGCCAGAAAGCAAATATAGGACTAGGGTCCTCCAGGTTCTAGGACCTGCCAGGACCTTCACTTTTCATGCACCCACCAGCAGCCAGTCACCCGCCCCTTGTCCATTGCCAGAGCACATCATTACCGCATGCCCATCCGGCCTCCAGCCTCCCCAAGCCTCCCCAAGCCTCCCCACCTCCCCGTCGCTGCCTCCGCATTTATGTACTTTTCCACTGCGTTTTCCACTTACTCTTCTTGCTTTAGGGGCACTGCGACTGCGACAAGCATTTGGGGCGGAAAGAGCAGAAGGCTTTATCCAGGAATACAAATACACAGCCCACATGTACATAGATCTATTATGTAGTGGCTTTAATCGCAGCAATATATATGTGTGGAGGGTATGCCAAGGTTGGCTTCCCTTTTGCTCTTGTGGTTCCTTTCCGTGAATGCATAAAAAAAAGCTTCAATGTAGGCAAATGTAGGAAATGGTCGAGTGGTAGAGGGACTGGGACTGGGGCTGGGGCGTGGGTCCATAGGTCGTGGGTGTGCTATGGGCTATGGGCTATGGGCGGGGCGGCAGTTTGCAATTGCGTTAGTCAGCAGACTGTTCGGGTGGACATTTGTATTAACATGACATCCTGCCTGCCCGCCCGCCTGCCTGCCTGCCCGCCCGCCTGCCTGCCTTTTGTCCTCCTCCTTTTCAACGTCCTTGTCCTCGTACTCGTACTCGTACTCGTCCTTGCTTATGATTATTATTATTGTTTTTCTGTGGCTTGTGTATTTTTGCCCAACCAACAACGGCGGGGCTGGGCTGGGCTGGGCTTCATTGTTCTCTCTGTCCAGGCACCGTCAGCAGCACCCAAACACAATATGATTATGATTATTGGTCCAGCTTCTGGCCAAAGGACCACTAAGCCACTTCAGTGCAGCATCCAATACCCAATACCCAATACCCTGTGCCCGCTGCACAGCCAGTGTCTGCTGGCTCACACAAACAACTCGCAACTCGCAACGCGCAACTCGCAACGAACTAATCGATTTTGTATGATTTTTGGAGTATTTATTAATCAAATTAAACCCTTCTGCGCTCGAATGCAGCCACAGAAAAATATTCTACCCATGAGAATTGAGAGGCAGAGAGCCAGCGAGTGTTCTCGCGCCCTGTGGAAATTGCAAGCAACAGCAGTGGATGCCCAACCAATGGAAGGCATCTCTCCCTCTCTCTCGCTAATTAAAGGAATGCAATTATTTTGGGCACATCTTTTATTTATCTCTTTTGCCAATATAAAAGCGTATTTTTTGCATTATGTTTGCCAGTGAAATTGCCACTGCCAGCTGCAAATTTGCGAGTGCAAAAATCAAGCAAAAGTGGGCCCACTTAGTCAACATTGCTGCAGGGTATCAATGGTATCGATGGTATCAATGGGTGCTCCACACGCTGGACATGTGTATGCGTGCTCTAAGCTCAGAATATTTTCCAGAGCCGTCGAGCTGCTATGATTGTCTTGGGCATAAATGCGAATTTATGGGCATCCTCTGACGCCGCTGCTGCTGCTGCAATAAATAGGGCCCCTCGGAATGGGGGGGGGCCAATCCCCTGGACAGCAATAACACAAGTAATTTAGCTGCAAAATAATTTTAAATTTCATTTTCCATTTTCTCACACACACACAGGCAGACAGACAGACAAGGCACTTCCATTTCCATTTCCATTTGCCACATTCCACTATCATCAATTGCGCATCTCCAAGGCGATTCGGTTTTATGCCACTTGGCCCATTGTGTGTGTGGTGTGTGTGTGTGTGTGTGTGGAGGGATATATCGATGCGAGTATACATATACAGAAATGGAGGAAATCTCCTGTGAAGCAGCTTAGCTCTAGTTGTTTATTATTAGTAGAGTGGGGGGGTAGGGCGTGTATTTAAGCGTTGCTGGGGTGCTGTGGTGCTGGGCTGCTGTGGGTGTGTGGGGGTGGGTAATGGCATTTACTCCGCTGCACGCATATTCGATAAATAATTCACTTGCCTATCGGCTTAACTTCATGGTTATTGTCCGCACAGCTACACGCATTCAGCTCGCATTCAGCTCGCATTCGTGTTCGATTTATATCGATTTATTTATAGCGTTTGCCTGCTAATCGATCGATGGGTCCACCCCTGTGACCAAGCTGACGTGGAGGTAAAGGTGTCAACTGGGAGCACCTGTTCGCCCGTGGCAGATCCTTGGGCACCAAACGAAATGCAGAAACAAAGCCGAATTAAATGCAAAACACACACTGCAATGGTTGTAGGCACTCGTCGCAGATATTCTTTATTATTTATTATTTATTCATTGTGTGCTCAGACATTAGCTGCATGCATGAAGACACGCAGCTGGATGCCGCAACTGTGGGGCGCGCCGTGGCCATATTCAATATGTAGGCACATAATTCACTTGCGGAGTGGCCTCTAATGGCCCCTGGCAATCGAATCACAAATCACTCGCTCGGACTGCATTTGGCCCAAGCCAGCAACGCCAGCAATGCCTCATCCGGACTGGCCTACATTCTGGCTACCAAAAGCGATGGCTATTAGCGGGTTCCTTGAACGCGCACACACACATAAATAACCGGACGAGCGATGAAAATCATTGAACCCGAAAAGCAGAGCCGCGCCCATACCAGCTTATGTGTCTGCCTGTCTGCCTGTCTGGCTGTCTGCCTGTCTGTCAATATATTGAAATCTTTCAATATCTTTCAATAAAATATGTAGATGCTGTGCCACACAGAGACAGAGGCACCCTCTGCCACAGACACTCTGCCCCCAAAGAGGCAGGCAAATTGACAGTGCGCCACAGCTGAATTTCACAGCCCTACCGCTCCCCCTTCCGCTCCCCCTCCGCCAACAGAGTCGCAGTCGGATTCGGAGTCGGGTCAATGGCAATATTATTAGCCCCCCCCACACCCCCATGGGTGGCAGCGCATGGCTGGCTATGGGGAAGGTCTTTTGTTGCCACACTTCCGCTGCCTCTCTGCCTCTCTGAACCGAAGCTCTGCACTCGCCGGCCCCTGGCGCACCCTGTGCCCCTGCACCGTGCTTCAAATAAATCAGCAAAATGTTGCCAAAAATCTTTGCCACTTTTGATTTATTCCCCCTCAGCCATCCCCCCCCCCCCCACCAGCATCATACAATGGATCAATGTACGAGCGTGAAGGAAAGTGGGTTAAGGGAGGATGGGGCTGAGGCTGATGCTGAGGCTGGAGCTGGAGCTGGAGCTGTCGTCTGCTTTGTGACACATTGACATTTTGGCTCTTTGGAGAGGACTTGAGTGAGGGGTGGGGCTGGGGGGTGTGGGGTGGTGTGGGGTGGGGTCGGGCTGGTATTTCATTTAAATTTGCTGTCAACGCAATTACATGGTAACCAGGGTCGCTCGCCAAATCCGCTTCCTGTTTCAGTTCCCAGCCAACCCAACTGCCCCCCTGCCCCCTGCCCCCCTGCCTAGACTCCTATTCACCCCAAATGTTCCCCAAATCTGCCGCATCTGCCCTCTGCCCTCTGCCTACTCTCCCCTGCCGGATGTGAGAGTGACAGGAGCTCCAGGCGTTTGCTCGTTGGGTCTTATCCACATGTGAGTTTCCCACATCGACTTCGATTGATGCGATTCACTGACGGGGTTCAGAGGTTCAGTTTGTGGGCATCATTTGTTCCATAAAAAAGTCAAAGACACGCCCAACGAAACCGATAAATAAATACAACAAATATCCGAAAAAAATACACACATATAGGGGACCAGCTTCCAGGGGGCTGCCGTTGCCTTTGCCTTTGCCTGCCTTTGCCTTTGCCTGCCTTTGCACACCGATTTAATTGCTGTACATCGCGTATTTCCCCAAAAGCGAAAGCAGACATCATTCGATGCAATACAACACAAATATAATCCACTATTAGGCACACAGTTTTTCCAGCTTTCAGTCTGAAGCCTTCCATTCCATTTGCATATTTTTCCCGCTGTTACCTCTGAAACTTCTGCGGCCTCTCTTCAGCACACCATCGATCATGAGTTCCTTTATCAGCTATAAATATTGCAATTTATTTTCGCTGTTGCCATAGCACAATACCCTTCCCTGTGTGCTCAGAAACAGATGCCAAAACAAAAACAAAAAACAATAAAATTGAGAAATTTGCAAAATTTATGCATGACACAACTGACGACGGCGACGCTTGTGTCGTGTGTGTGTGTGTGTGTGGGTGTGTGTGTGCCACGCCCACCTGCCCACCCGCCCACCTGCCCATTCCCAAAAGCAAACCTAAAACCATTTGCCTCCCTAGGGAATTTCCTGCCTTAAGCTTGTTAAGCATTTTTATTGCCATTGCCAGCTTAATTATTTTATTTTTGTTGTATCAGACAGCCCACTGGGGCTGAGGCATTGGATGTAGCTGGCTGGCATGAGGCGGGGGTGTGGGCAGGGGGTTACGGCGCCAAGCCGCCATCTCCCGCGAGAGCCATCCAAATTGACATTCTGGCAAATGAATGCGGCAAAAAGGCGATAAGAGTCCGGGAATCGAACATAAAGCAAAAAGAGGCAAATGCAAATATTAGATACATAATCCAAGGCTACGGAAGGCGTCTCTTTTTTTTGGTTTCCTTTGCGAAATTTGCGAAAACGGGAGCACCCAATTTGGGTGCAAACAGGAGCCTGTTGCAAGCGCACACAAATCTTCTTTTCTTTTCCTAAAGTAAAACAAAACCAGACCGCTGACTTGCACGTGCACTTTAATTTCGCTGGTCTTTGTTTTGTGGTTGTTGCTTAGAGGCTTAGAGGCTTAGAGCCTCGCGGAAGCTTGGGCTATGGCTGGAGATCCTGCGCCCTGTCACAGACCAATCGGATTCAATGTCAGATCGAGGTTGTGCTGGAAGAGCTGCTCGCTGGTAAGCGGCGGCACATTGACCACCTCGAGCAATAGCATTTGCGAGTACTTTTGGTGTATCACCGAGATGGCGGCCTGCGGACTGCGATGCAGTCCGGCATTCAGGATGGGCACAATCTGGGCAAAGTCCGCCAGCTGGTAGCCCGTGTAGTGGACCAGAGTCGCGCTCCAGGCCTGTTGCTCCAGCTTAGCGATGCCGGCGTCCATGCGCAGTGCCATGTAGAGGGCGGCCGATGCCATCTGGGAGTCGCTGAACCCAATTGTGGCATAGTCCAGCAGCGACAGCTCCAATATGTAGCGAGCCAGGGTCAAGGTGTGGGTCGGCACGTCGGCACAGAGCGCGTAGCGTTGCAAGAAGCGGTAGGACAGGGGCATGCCCAGCTGGTAGTTGATAATGCGCAGCGTATCGCGCTCCATCTGGATGAGTTCGTCGCGGGTGTAGTCCTCGTCGCACAATTCCAGAAAAAGCCCGATTTCGGGCAGCTGGAACTCGTCGTACTTGCAGGCAATGAAGAAGGCAGTGGCCGCCAGCAGCTGCAACTTCTCCTCGACGATCACTTCGCGGCACAGATAGCGGTCCACGATCTTCACAGCCAGGTAGAGGGTCTCCTGCTCGAGCTCGAGGATATCCTGCACATCGACCATCCAGTCGACCAGCTGGCTCCGCATCATCGCATTCATGTGGATCTGTTTGGGCATGTAGTCCTCGATGTGGAAATGTTGCTCGCGCGTCTTCAGATAGTTGAATATGTCCATGGCGTAGTGCGAGACCTGCCAGGGGTCGTTCCAGTTCTTCCGGTCAAAGTCCACCACACCCAGCGGCACGGGCTGCAGCGGCACCACCGGCGCCAAGGCGGCAGCGATAGCCGTCCCAAGGGTCTGCTTGGCATATGCTTGCGCTTCGGTCTCGGCCTGATGCCGCATGGCTGCGGGCTGGGCGTGATCGGAATTGGGGTGCTCCCCCAGGACGATCCTCGCGCGCGACTTCGCGCGTAACGGAGCATTGGCTGGGGTGCGATTTTTGATGTTTTTGGCGGCCAACACTTTGCGGCGCAGCTTTACTTTGTTCTCAGCACGTGGCTGGGCCTGCTGCAGCGGCTGGGCCGTGGCTTTCTTGGGCATCGGCTGCTGATTGGCATCCTGATCCGCGCTCGGTCCTGCACTCGGGGCAGGGCGTTTCACATTTTCGTTGTTGATGGGCGTGCGCTTGCCGTGCGTCTGCAGCGGCTCCATGTCGAGTGCCAAGTGGCAATTGTTGTTCTGCTTGCTGGTCGGACCTGTGCTGTTTACGGTGGAACCGTTGGTTTGCAATGTGGACGCCATATTGCAAAAAAAAAACAGCTGATTGGCTGGGTCTGCGTTTTGTTTGGTTTGGTTTAGTTTTGTTTTGGTTTTGTTTTGTCTTGTGGTCACTGCGGAGTCTTGAGTGGCGTTGCTTGCTCCTGCTTGCTCCTGCTTTCTCCTGCTTGCACGTTCCAGTTAATGTTTTGGGCTTGCTTTGGCTTCGTGTTTCGTTGACTTGCTGTTTTTTCTGCCGCATAACTCAAGGCCTGCAGGTGAGGACATTTGGCTGTGCTTTCGTCGGAGCGGCGCAACATCGATAAAATCGTTGCACTTATCGATGTTTTTCTCGCACGCAAATGCGTTTTCTACACTGAGTTGGTGTGTCATCCTCCTAGCTAGCTATCTCCCTTTGCGGTCACGTTATCAGAGTCTTTAATTTTTAATTTTTAATTTCTTTTTGCCCTGATCTTTAATTGTGAAACACCTTCGGAGTCACGATGTTCTATCGACGCTGCTTGGCTTAGAGCTGCAGTGCAAAAAGTGCTGCCACTTTCAGCTGAAAGCATAAATGAAGTATCAAGTTGAAATTAAATTGTGTTTAATTGTTTTCGTGTTGTGTTGTTGTGTCGCTTTGCAGGCTATGGCAACATTGCGCCGCGCACTACTCTGGGCAGGATCGTGACTTTGGTTTACGCACTATTCGGCATTCCCCTGACTCTCGTGTATTTGAGCAGCACCGGCAGCATCCTGGCCAAGATCGCCAGGGAGGTGTTCTCGAAGGCGCTGTGCTGTTGCCTGTGCTCGAACTGCGGCTACTGTTGCTACGATGAGAAGCGGATGGCGGAGAAGGAGCGACGCATGCGCCGCAAGCGGCAGCAGGAGGAGCTGCGCAAGCAGCAGGCGGCAATGCAGGAACCATACTACGTCCGGGATGTCTACCACACCACACCCGAGAAGCAGGCGGAGGCAGAGGCCGCCGCTGGCGCTATGCCACCGGTGGCCACGGTGGCCTCCGTCTCCAACTCGTCGGGCGGACTGTCGGGCATCAGTGTTGCTGGTGGCGGTCCATGTGGTCCACCCACATCCCTGCCGAATGATATCGATTCGCTGAGTGCCAGCGAGTCGCGCGGCTCCATGCACGGCCTGAGCATCATGGCCCCCATACTCCTCTGCTTCTCGATGATGATCATCTACATTGTGTTTGGTGCCGCGGTGCTGTACCGGCTCGAGAATTGGCCCATTGTCGATGGCATCTACTTCTGTTTCATGAGCCTCTCGACCATCGGATTCGGGGACATGCTGCCGGGGCTGCGACGCGAGTCGAACACCACCACCTGGTTCTGTTCGGTGTACATCATGTCCGGCATGACCCTCACGGCCATGTGCTTCAACGTCATCCACGAGGAGATCGTCCATCGCATACGCATTGTTGTTGACTTCAAGAAAAACGATTTGGCTAACTCTGGCACCGGCCTGCCACCAGGCGGCCCCGTAATTGTCACCGGCGGTGGCACTGGCGCTGCCACTGGCGCTGGTGGCTCCATGATGGACCTGGGACCCGATGACTCTGGACAGTACTATGTGCCGGCCTCCTCCTGACATTATGAGAGGCGTGCGCATCTCTATCAGCGCAATCCCACCGAAGAGACCCTGGTAACAGGTGCGTTCAGATCAAAGCCAGCTTCCAATATTTATACTGATAATTTGCACATTTATTGCAGACACACCCACATCGCTGGTGCTGAAGGACTATGTTAATCACGAGCTGGTACCCATACTGACCATGGACCCGAACGGGGCGCCACGATTGGCCCCTGGCCCCCCACCCGCACACGCACCCGCCTACACGCCCACGGTGACCTCCTGCGAGGTGACGACGCCCAGCAACAGCTGCATCGCCCATGGCAGCGACTCGGGCCTGGGCTACTCCTCGCTGAACAGCCCCCTGCTGGATGTCCTCAATACACCGACCACATCACAGGCAGCCGCCTCCGGTGTGTACACCCTCGCCGAGGAGACGGAGATTGAGCTGCAGGAGACGCAGGTGGACAGGATCTAGGGGGGAGCCAATGAAAAGAAAGTATTAGAAGAAAGTGCAGTATTTTAGAGATAGAGACAGACAGACAGACGGACAGTGAGACAGAGAGAGAGAGAGACACAGGTCCCTAGACATAGTCTTAGACATAGTCCCTGGGTGGGCGGAGTGGCATGGGTGGGTGGTTCAAGAATGTCGAATATAATGCGGGTGTTTTTTTTTTGTTTTTTTTAAATGTTTATATGTCTAGAAATATGTATGTGTACGTGTGTAAGGAATATCCCCGTAATTGGCATCTGCCGCTGGAACAGCGCAGGTCTTAGATCGTAAGCGGAACTATCAATGTGTGTGTACATAGTGGCTGAGTGGCTGAGTGGCTGGGTGGCGTCGCAGGAAGATACATTTCCATAGCTCCTAAGCTGATTTCGATGATCGATCGATCAACAACTATAAATGAATAAAACAAGTCAATGTTAGAGCGTACTGCAACACCCTAAAACACCCAAAAAGAATAAAATAAAATACAAAAAATACAAAAAAAAACAAAGAAATTACAATAAGAACTAAGATAAATGTTATACTACAAGTAAATAGCAAATAGCAAATAGCATTTGGCCAGAGGTGCTCTCTCAGTGTTTCAGATCTAAACCTATCCCTTGGGCATTCAGAAATATATCAATATTACACACATTAAGGATCATTAAGGATCATTTTTCATGGAAAATTGATGCTATAAACGCGAGTGGTTGATATTAGTAAACTATGCAACTATCTGTGGATGATCTGTGGCATCAGTGGCATCAGGCATATGGTAAATGCTTCAAAATATACATATTAATCGAACCTCTCTATCTTAAAGAACAGAAGTTTGACCCAATGTCAATCAAGTGTCAAGCTTTTCCCCAACATTTTCCCCAACTTCAACTTTCAAATAATATACATACCCCATGCATAAATATATATAGCGATGCATTGTATGAATAATAGAGAAATTCGTTTTTTATGTGTATGCATGTATGTAATCGTAAGGCAGCAACACAAACAAACAAACAAAACATACAGCAAATTACATAATCCCCAGAGAACCCATACACATAATCGACAACCAAAGAAAAACAAAAGAGAACGAAACAAAACAAAACAAAAGACATATTTTATACGTAACTCATGCTTAGTAAAATTACATAAATAAATGTACTAAATATACGATACGATATACACATATACAGCATATAGAAACATACAAAATATATATATATATATATACATATATACATATGTATGTACTAATTATGCCCATGGGTAAAATGAATTTTTTTTTGTAATTGCAATAAGCAGAAACTCAAAGTAAAGTAAAGAGAAAACAAGTAAACTATGCATACATATTATCAGTGGATTCGAATTCATAAATTTAAATAAATAAATGTTTAAAACCTACAACAGAAATTATAGTAAAGCGACAACAACAAAATGTATGTCATACAAGAAAATGAAAAACCAGAAAACTTGAAAAACTTTGTAAATGTTTAAGTAAATGTATATTTGTGACAACTGCAGCAGCAAAATAAACTCAATAAAAAGCGTTAGGGGTAGCAGTGTTTGAATTTTAGCATTTCAAATAGCGCGCGCAACAATCCAGTCGCAAGACAGTGCTGTAAAGTGCATTAATGCTTGAGCTGTTATGCGCAACATTAGTACTGTTAAGAGCACGCTTTCGACAATTAACATGTTCCTGTTAAGCGCAACCGCTCTCTGTAATGAACGCACTGGGCTGTTGGGCGCACCACTTGGCGAGTTACAACTAGTTTGCTATTTTCAACATTTTTAAATTGCCAGACTATAGCTTTTCCTACGTATCGTAAGTATGTGCAGCACTCAGTAATTTTTTTCGTTTTGTATTTTCCTCCCTCCTTCGTATTAGCCCTCTTACGCTAGCCAACACTTGCCGGGCAGGGCGGCCATATTACATTAACCGTTAGAGAACAATTAATTTTTAGCGTGGCTTTTTGCTTGTCTTGTGTCCGTTTAATTGTACCGTGCCAGTGCCATGAACTGGTCGCTGATTATCTGCATTTTGATCAGTTGCGCGCTGGGCGGGGTGAGTGCCTCCTTCGACGAGGACTGCCCCTCGCTATCCGACGGCGACAGCCTGTCGCAGACACAGCTGCTGGACCGCCTGACTCACGGCTGCCGATACGATCGTCTGGAGCGCCCCATCACCTACACGGAGACGGGCACACGCCTCCCGGTGGACGTCTACATGCGCGCGTACATTTACTTCATGCAGAACCTGGAGGCGCACGATCTGCAGTTCAAGATCTACGCCCTGCTGCAGATGCGCTACTTCGACCCGCGGCTGAACTTTCGCAATGTCAGTCCCAAGCGGCGGCAGCCCATCCTGGGCGAGCAGCAGCTGCGCGACTCTCTTTGGATGCCGCACATCTTCCTGGCCAACGAGCGTGACTCCAGCATTTTGGGTGGGTTGGGTGCATATGCATATGCATGGCCATTGCCCAATTAATGCTCTCTCTCTCGCACCTTAGGCACCACGGAGAAGGACATTCTCACCTCCATCTCGCCGGACGGCACTGTCATCGTCTCGAACCGCATCAAGGCCACGCTCTACTGCTGGCTGAACCTGAAGAAGTTCCCCTTTGACGAGCAGGACTGCTCCACGGTGCTCGAGAGCTGGATGTACAATACCTCGGAGCTGGTACTCCACTGGGAACAGAAGCGACCGATCACCTACGATCCGGCCCTGCACCTAACCGAGTTCCTGCTGCAGCGCTCCTGGTCCAATGAGACGGTGATCAACGCGGATCTCAGTGATTTGCGGCATGGCGCCTTTGCCGGTAACTACAGCTCGCTGAGCTTCACCGTCCACCTTACGCGAGTGGTGGGCTTCTACTTGATGGACTACTTCTTTCCCTCGATGCTGATTGTGGCCATATCGTGGGTGTCCTTCTGGCTGCAGGCGGACCAGGCTCCGCCCCGGATAACGCTTGGCACCAGCACCATGCTAACCTTCATAACGCTGGCCTCGGCGCAGGGTGAGCACGGGCATTGGGGTGACAGACGGGGTTGTCCTTGATTAAGGACTTGATACTCAACTGAGTACTGATACCGAACCTCTTCCATTCCATTCGTTGACAGGCAAAACGCTGCCCAAGGTGAGCTACATCAAGGTTTCGGAGGTGTGGTTCCTCGGCTGCACCATCTTCATATTCGGCAGCATGGTGGAGTTTGCTTTTGTGAACACCATCTGGCGGCGCAAGCAGAATGTGCCCCTCAAGAAGCTCAACAGCAAGCACATCCTCAAGTCCACGCTGTCGCCCCATTTGCTGCGTCGCCGCAGTCACGCCCGCTCGCGCTCCTTCTCGGGCATGGCCCGCCAGCCGGACACCAGTTCGCTGGCCGGGGCTGGCTTCAACAACTATCTGACTGTGAATTTGCCCATCACCACGATCACAGAGGGTCAGGTGATGGGCCAAAGACGCGAGGGCTTTGCCAGCCACAAGCGGAAGAGCAGCGGCCAGGCCATGAGCGCCTCCAGCCAGAAGATGGATATATCCTTTGTGGAGAGCGCCTTTGCTGTACCACCACCACCTGGGCAGCCGGCGGCGGCTCTGAGCGAAACTGCCACCTCTCAGATGTACAACAATAATCGATCGGAGGGCATTGGCATTGGAGCGGAAGAGATGGACTTTACTGGCTGGACCACGCTGACACCGCAGGAAATTGCCATGTGGATCGATAGTCGTGCTCGTTTTGTGTTCCCTGTGGCCTTTCTGGTGTTTAACATGTTCTTCTGGACATTTGTCTATTGCATTTAATGGTCCTCAATCAATTTAAATTTCCAATTTAACTGTATGTTATTTTATGTAAATATGTATAAGTAATTTCCAAGTGTTTTTATGTATTTTTTCTTGTTATCAATAATATTTGTTACTTGCCAATCTCAGAAACATTTCAAATTTTCAAACTGCGCGCCCAGGTGTTGCGCATTCGCTTGGAGTGTTGGTAAACGTCGGGGGGCAGGTCTCGGGGCCTTATTGAGACAAGGCCGGCACTATACAAAATCGCGTGTGTTAAAGCAGCACCAGAGAATATTTCATTTTTTTCTTTTCTCCCACATACACACGCATACAGCGAAAAAAAATACAAAAAAGGAATAAGAGTGCTGCTTTTTTTTTATTTTGTTGGTTGTTTTGTGTGATTGTAACCCTACGCCGAAAAGGAACAAAATTAAGCAACAAAA
This sequence comes from Drosophila tristis, assembly GCA_018150885.1. Classification (NCBI taxonomy): domain Eukaryota; kingdom Metazoa; phylum Arthropoda; class Insecta; order Diptera; family Drosophilidae; genus Drosophila; species Drosophila tristis. The sequence continues at coordinate 2,085,818 of JAECWT010000228.1, forward strand.
AGACGGAGCGGAGCAAACTCGAAAGCAACAACAAAAACAGTGGCATGTGCAAGTGCAAGGCAATCGCAAACAACGGTAAAGGGAAGAAGTGAGAGAAGCAAAAGCAACAACAGAAACAAGAAGAGTAGCAAGCGTGCTATTGTTTTTGTGTAAAAAAAAAAGCCACAACCAAATTGTTGTTATATCAAATTCTTGCAACGAAACGGGCCGATCACTCACTTTTTATGTGAACATTTAAAAGCAATATTAATATTATTTCTGTGAGAGAAAACAAAAAATCGGAACAGTGAAGTAAATAAATTCCAACCGGTAACTTTAGTTGATGGAAGAGGCGGAGGAAAAGCAGCGTCATGGACACCATCTGTAGGCTCTGCTTTCAAACAGCAACGGTAAGTGGTTGCCTGGGTAGGATTAGAAATTATTAAATTTTAGTTATTGATTTTCACTGCTTGCAAAGGTGTGTGGGGGAATGTTGATGTGGTGGAGGAGGAGTTTAAACAATTGAAAAATTGTGCGGGATTCAGCTCTGCCGGCAACTGCTGCTGCTGCGGCTACTGCTTAGTTGCTGTTTATGGTTGGCCATTGGGTGGGGGTTGAAAAGCGCGCGCATTGCTTTCCGTCTGCGTCTCTCATTCACAGGCAAAAGTTTTGATCGCTCGCACACATGTATGTATTTACATACATACGTACACATATGCGACCCCAAAAAACTATTGCCGAACATATTTATTTTTAGACACAAAAAAAGTTGTTCAAGCCGACAACTTGAAAAAATATTATTTTTACATTTTTCTTGCGCACTGCCTGCGCTGGCCTGCTTACTTTTCACTTTGACTCCTTTTCACCTCTCTGCCTACCTCTCTGTTCCACTGTCCCCCCCACACGTCCGCTCTTCCACCATCAACCACACATAAAGAAACACAGTGACAGCGGCACAGGGGTAACCAACAATGTATGATCCAATATGAATCTGGCTAACTACTGGCAACTGTTGCAACCACAGTATAAAAACCTTAACTCCACTTCCAAAGAATCCCCTTTTTAGTGTTTCCAGGTCGTACGCCTCTGCACTCGACGTTGGCAGAGTCAAAACAAAACACAAAAAGCAAAAGAATAACAAAACGAAGAAGAAAGAAAATGAAATAACATGAAATGAAAACAGCAACAAAATTACTTGTGCAAAGTATATCAAATGGAAGGTGAGGCGGTGCCGCTAGTCTGCTGAATAGCATAAGAAAATTGTTTACGTTCTAGCGAAACTCCTTACCTGCCAACTACTATAACTTGAACTGTCGCTGCCAGCACATAGTGTGTATGTGTGTGTACGTGTGTGTTTATCTTCTTGCTTGATATTTTTTGTGTGGGGCGGGGGAATAAATGTGTTTGTGCCCGGTTGGTTTGTTGGGATTGGATGAGATGGGTGGGGGGATACAATAAATAAAACGTATTATGATTATTACATTTTTGTTTTTATCAAAGCGAAAAGAAAAGGCAAAACGCACTTTCCATTTTGGTCCAATTGGATACTCATCTCTTTCTCTCTCTCCCTCCCTTTTCTAATCTACAGTTATTCCAAGTGCCCGGCTATAGCATACCCACGTGCGTACGCTGCTCTGAACAGCTGACAAACAATTCAAACTTCCATCAAGCAGTGCGGGGGGCAGAAGGCGCTCCGACTGCTGTTTCCGTATCGGCGGCCGTTGCAGCAGCCGCTGCCGCCGCCGTCGCATCGTCATCGACGTCCAGTGATAGCGACGTTGCTGCAGTGGCGCAGCAGCTGACGAACGGCAGCAATGCCGCTGCCGTTGCAGTGCTGCAGCTACACCAGCAGCAGCAACATCAACAGCAACAACAAATGCAATCATCGAGCTCTTCCGAGAATCTACAATCGCAGGACGATTCCGAAGATGTAAGTTTATGCTGATAAGAGCGAGACAGATAGCGATTTTGCTGTCTAAATGTGATAGTGCTGGCAAACGTTATCCTCCCACACACACATCTACATAGGACTCCTTCGGCTGCACTTGCCCAAGGTGTATTGATGTAAGGGAAAGCATTCACACGAAGTTTTGTTCCAAAAGTTGGCTATTTCGTTTCATTTGCTTTTATTCTTTGCTTGAAACAAAGATAAAGACAGATCAATCAACAAAATATGCAACTCATGAGAGCTAGAATTCCTCACCTAACATAAATACACCTTGCATTTGACTGTTTATTATTATGTTTTTTTCTTGTTGTTTTCCTTTCCCCTTTACACATAACTGCACATGCTACTCCCACCCATACAAACAAACAAGAATCAGCAGCAGCACATAAATATTCGCACACATATGTGCAAACATATATACATACATATAGAAATACATGTGTACATTTGCTTGCACATTCGTCGCCTCGGCTCCTTCGTCTGCTTCTCTTCTTCACCCACTTCTTATTTTTTCCCCGTTTCTTTGCCAGTTCTTGTGCCTTTCTTTTTCCACCATGCAACTGAGCTCTGCAGAAATAATATTTTGGCTATATGCTCCATAGAATACCCTTCCAATACATTAATGTGGGATGAGTACATATTGTTCAAAATATAATTTTTGCATTGTAATTTGTTAAAACAGATAAGTCCGTACGTCCATAAGTATTAGCATTTATGTATCGGGGGGATCTTGTAAGTTCTTGCCGCCCGTCAATGCGACATTTTGAATCGAGTCGCGTGCCCATTGCATTGTGAGGGTATTCACTATGCGACTTGCTGTGCACATGACTGCTCATTTTCTTGTTTTCCTTTATATTTATATTTATACATATATATGGTTATTTTTTTTTTCTTCTTTTTTCATTAATATCTGCGCTCTGTCGATGCCAGCGTCGACGCTCAGCGTTTTCTGTGCGCGCTGTGTGTAAATCTAAGGCGGAAAAAGTTCACTTTTCGATTGACGCTTTCTGTGTGCGGGTGTGTGGCATGCAGTGCGTGGCATGCAGCAACACAAAGTCAACCAGAAAAAAAATATAATTTTAGACTTGCAACAGGGAGAACAATTAGAAATAAACAAACTGAATTTACACGGGGATTTGCAGTCCATATTTTTGGCCGCCAGCTTGTTGAGCGTGAGTTCTGAGCTCTGTTTGTGTTCGTGTGAGCGAGCAAGCGAGCGAGTGCAACAGTGCTTGGCAAAAACTGATAGTTAAAACATCACCACCCACTCGCACTCACACTCGTGCCTCTGTCCCCCTCTCGCGCACCCACTTACTTACTGCGTATGTGTCTTTTTCTCACTCTCGCCCGTGTCACAGGTGGATCTGATATTCAACGAGGAGGGCTCATGCCCCTTGTGCAACAAGACGTTCTCGCGCAAATCCTCGCTGATGACGCACATACGGAACCACTCGGCGGAGCGTAAATTTGTATGCACCTACTGCAACAAAGGTAAGCGTGTGGGATATCCTACCTATTCCTACTACCGATTGAACTCTTCTTTCTGTGACACAAAGGCTTCACCCAGGCGGCCAATCTGCGGAATCATGAACGGATCCACACGAACGATCGTCCATACCAGTGCGTCGACTGTGGCAAGACCTTCACACAGATCACGAACCTAAATAATCACCGGCGCCTGCACACAGGCGAGCGGCCCTTCGTCTGCAATGAGCCCGAATGCGGACGCAGTTTTGCCCAGGTGAGCCAGCCATATCCCGTACCCAAAGTCTAAAAATGAGAATACAATTCTAATAACCCCTTGAATTGCTGCAGGTGACCAACCTCAACAACCACATGAAGTCACACCACAAGGTGCAGCAATACTGCTGCAACGTATGCAACAAGAAGTTCACGCAGGTCACCTCACTGAATCAGCACCTGCAGGCGCATGCCGGCGTCAGCGGCTACTATTGTCCGCGTTGTCCCGACAAGAGCTTCAAGCAGCAGTCACAGTTGCACACGCACATGAAGTCGCACGGTCTGGCCTTCCCCTACGAGTGCGGCAAGTGCGACGAGAAGTTCCTGCAGCAGGCCCACCTCGACCAGCACCTCAAGATGCACGACGAGTTCAAGTTCAAGTGCGACATCTGTCCGAGCAGCTTCAACCAGGAGTCGCTGCTGAAGAAGCATGTGCAGCGGCATGTCGAGGGTCGTTATCTCAGTTGTCCGGTGGCCAACTGTACGGAATCGTTTGCCGTACGCCAGCACCTGTCCAAGCATTTGCTCACAAATCACTCCCATCACGAGCTACCGCCGCCGAAGCGCTCCAAGAAGACTGTCACGTTGCAGTCGCCACAACAGCCATTGGCGATGATCGGCCAGCCGCTTTCGCTGCAGCACACGACGGGCCAGCGTAAGTAGTTGCCTCTCAACATTCTTAAGGACTCTTTCAACCTTTTGTTTTTTTTTGTTTGTTTGTTTCTGTAGGTGGACGTCCGCCGAAGAACAAGAACAAGACGACCGGCGCCTTGGCCGCCACGGCTATTAAGATTGAGATCAATGAGCCTCTACATAGCCAGCATATCATCAGCAGTGCCAGTGGCCTTTCCATCCAACAGCAGATCAACCAGCACATGCAACAACAGGCGCAACAACAGGCGCAACAGCAACAGCAGCAGCAGCAACAGCAGCAGCAGCATCTACATCTGTCCATGGGTCAGGCGGTCAAGGCGCGCTTCATACCCACCAAGTAGATGGATGATTTTCGGTCTCTCTCATAGCCCCTCCTGCACCAGTCCTCGCAGTTGCTTGAACTCCGCCAGTAGCCAGCGCCATAGCCCGAATACATATCCTTCCCAGTTTGCTATTAATCCCATATGTAACAGATACATAACATAGATACACGATTTGTGAGTCCGGCGGCAAGCTGCTGGTTCGGTTTGGTGTCCGTCTCCCAACCGCTGCCCAACCAAAGCAATAGACAAGCCAAAATGCACCACATCCAACAAAACAGAAGAGGAACAAACAACAAAATCGCATGAGTGCCGCCGCATACGTTCGGCAGGCAGCTCGCAGCTCAAATACCCTTTGCAGTAACAAGTATTTTCAAACTCAAAAAACCAACAGAAAATCTGTTTCACGCCACGGTTCCACATAGTTTTTAGAGAATTTTTTTTTAAATGTTTCGATTGGAAACTTGATGTGAATGAATTATTTTATTCACATATTGAAACCATTCTGTAATAATTCGTAGGGCTCATGGCCTCTACACCCCGCCCCCTGCTGCAAAAGGGTATTTTCAAACAGCTTTAAAAAGCATCATCAGATATCAAAAAAGGACAGGACAAAACGGACTTCAAGCACGAAAAAGAACAGGGGGGAAAAATCAGTCTATACAAATCGAATTGACATTTAAATTGTAATTTTAATGCAAAAACAAAATACACAAACACACACACACACACACACACAGAAAAGAAACCAATTACCTAAAATGAATAGTAATTATGCAGAAGGAAAAACAAAAACAATATTTGATTAAATTTTGGGATCTATTTATGTTATAAGCATTAGTTTAAGTGTTTTTATTTTTTTTTTTTTTAAATAAATAATTACAAATAAACAAAAGAACCTGAATGCAGAACGAAGAAGAGCAGCGCTTACGTACTACTTGGTGGCAAGTGATAATGAGCCGCGGGAGCCAACTTTGGCGAAATGGAAGGGGCAAGCAATTGGACACTTTCGTCGTGTCTTTGGTCTCGAGTCATGGGCAGAATCTCGCTGAAGAAAATGGCATGTCCTTGCAGTAATAATCCTTGAGGCATCGGCAAGCTGGCACACTTTACTTTTCGGTCAGCCAACAGCATTTCATGCATTTTCTTGACATTGTCCTGTGTAAGCTTATCGCAGGGCCTGTCACAGGCAACATTTTACGGTGTTCAGATTGAAGCATTAGCGCCATAATATTTGGCAGATTTTCTTTTGTTTCCTTCGCGTCATTGCGGGCAGGATGCGCAGGCAGAATGTACGTATGTATATCGACTTCTGAAGGCGCTGACACTGACTGAGTGACGCACTTTTGGGGCACGCACTCGCCGGAACTGCGTCAGGCTGCACAGCCTGTCATCCACAGTCCTGACGAATGCTGCACACTTGCGCACATGTCACACGCAGACGAAACAATGTTACAATTGGTTCGCTTTGACGTGCACTTGCGTCGATTTGATCTAAGTTTATCATCTACATCTACGCATTTTAGCTTGTCTTGACGCATTGTCTGCTCGCCCGCATTAGCCTGAAGCTCATGGAATTGAATTGAATTCAATTTAATGGTTCGCCGAGCATTTAGCTGCTTTCCTTTCGTTTCAACTCTCATTCGAATATTAGAAGAAGGTTTCAAGATTTCAGTAGCTCGTTTATTTAATATAAAGCTTAGTGATAGCTGCCAGGGCTATCAACTGCACAGGTAACAATATATAATATAATCTATAACGTAAGGTTGAATAGTAGACAGTATGCACTACCCAATAATGTTTTGTTTTTATTATGGATTATCACATATTTGTTCCATTCAGGTACTACTGTTATTATTTGTATGTTTTCTTTAGAGGTGGAGGCTGAATTGGCAAAAACTGAAATTTAACTAATTTAATTGGGTTGAAATTGGGCAGCGGAGCGTCTGAGCGCCAGCTCCAAGCGTGCGGTGCGTGGATTCTCCTGGCTCTCAAGCACAAACTTGCGGCGTGGGTATGAATCGAGGCTCGTCTTGAAGTCATCAATGTCCACAATGGTGTTCATAGTGCCGCCGTCTCTGGGCAGGAATATAAGGTTTACTCGACTGCCCATGTCCTCGTACAGACTTTCTGCCCAATCCCTATTGGCCAATGCATCCTCTGAAGCAGAACTTGGCGTCGGAGGCGTCTCGAAGAAGGCATCGCTGCTGCAATTGGTTTTATCCGATGAATAGCCGCTGGCCCATTCGGTCGGCGAGTGTCCAATGACCTGAATCGAGAGCTTGCGCAAGTTGGCAGCATCGGTGTGCATCAGGAAGCTGAACATATCGTTTTTGGTTAGATTGCGCAAGGCATCGGCCAGTTGTTGATTCCGATCGAACAGATAGTCGCCATTGACAATCTCCTCCCAATGGCGGTCCGATGCGATGGTCAGGTCCTCGTCCGGGGCGAGCTTCGCCGCAATGACCTTCTCCTTGGTGCGCAGGAACTCTTCGTTGCGCATTTTCTTGAGTATCTGCAGCATCTTGAGCCGGAACTTATCCATGGCCTGCTCCAGGCCAACGGCCTCCTTCAACGTACGATGTGACGAGGCGGTTATCGAGTAGCCAATAATGCCGTAGTAGAGGCGCACCTTGGGATACACATCGTGGCAGAGCTTCTCCTGGGCGCACAGATAATTGTAGATGGGATTCTGCAGAAAGATCATCATCAGATCGAGCAGGCTCTGGATGCGCATCGTATTCGGCCCGATCTGATAGTAGTTCATGATCACCGTATTCAAATCGCACTCGTTGAGGGCCCTACAGCGAATGCAGTGGCTGCCCAGCGGCAGTTCCTTCACCCGATCCTCCAGAAAGCGGGGCTCTCGAATGGGACGGCACTGCAGGCGCCTGACCACCTCATTCATCACATTGCTGGCCGACTCCGCCGTGTAGTTGCCCTCGATGAGGGCCTGAATGTACAGCTCCTCGCGGAACTTTCGGGCAAATGCCTTGAAGTCGTCCAAACCGATGCCATTGATGCTCTTGTACTTGTCGATGCACAGCCAACGAGACTCCTTGAGCACACACTGGCGAATGTCCCTAAAGGGGGTGCGTGCACGACCATCTCGTTAGTCTCGTTAGCGAGTAAATTGATTCTCTCTCTGTCTCTCTCTCTCACCTGCAAAGCAGCCGCGACTTGACCAGCTCATAGAAATAGAACTCACGCAGATTGTCGCGATAGTTTGTGTGCATCCAGTCCTCGAGGGTGTCGCCAATATTCACCATCGCCTGGGCAATGGCCTCCACCACCAAATGGAGCTTCTCGTTGTAGCCACGCACCTTGAGGACGAGACCCTTTTCGCCGACGGTGAAGGCATAGCGCAGACCCGCAATGGCCGCCGGATAAAGCTGCTCGAGCAGCTGCCCCTCCACCAAGTTGACGTACAACGAGCACATGGCCTCTCTGCAAGGAATGGGAGATGGGATGGGAGATGGATTAGTTTGGTATACTGAATGGGTTCAAGGATTGCCTGGCTTACTTCCTGGCACTCTGACGCTGCAGCGGGGATATGAAATAGAACGACATGGTGGCCTTGGGCTGAGCGAATGTGTCATCCAGTCGGTGCCACAGCTCACAGACTCTCGTTTGCATCAGCTTGCTGGGGCACGGCGGCAGCTCCGGTTGGCCCTGCTCCAGCCAAAAGATGGTAAAATCCTCGGCCACAAAGCGATTGGGTTCGGGCAGGCACAGTTCCTCAATGGGCTTCGATTCCTGCCACAACTGCCGCCATTTGCTGGGCATCGGCGTGTTGTCCTCGGACGCAGCATCCCCCGAGTTGATAATCACCAGATTGAAGTCCATTCTGTTCAGAAATCCAATCATTTCGGACAGCTGCTGCTGGTCGTATTCGTAGTAGAGCTTCCCGGCTGTCAGCACATCCTTCACCGGATAATGCTTGCTATTCAGCACCAGATCCTGCACCGCCGCCAGATGGCCCTGGAAATGGAATTTGGTCTCCTCAATTGTCTGCTGTTTGCCATACAATTGCCGCAGCACCTGCGGCTCCGTGGCCGCGATCAGCTTTATGTAGGCAAAGGTGGCGGCGAGCACCTCATCGATGTGCTTGTAGCCCTCGTCGGTGAGTTGGATGGATATTTTGAACAGCGAATAGATGGAATTTCGATCGAAGCCATTGTCGTCGATGCCCGCCACCAGATGGACCGACCAGCGGCGACGCTGCAGGTACACACACAGGCTGCCCGCCCCCTCCTGGCTGAGCAGAAAGGCCACGAATCGCTCCGGCTTGCTCTTATAATACTGCCGGACACTGGGCAGCAGCCAGGTGAGGTCCAGCAGGAACTTGTCCTCCGTGGAGTTCACATAGAACACATTCTCGTGGAACTGCGCACGAAAGGCGTTGCGATAATCGAAGCTCGGAGTGAGCTCTGTCGACTCGTTGTCGTTGTCGTTGCTCGGTATCCAGGCAAAGTGGCGGTGGATCATCTCCTCCAGTTCGTCGAGGGGCAGGCGGGCCTGCAGGCAAACGTGCATCAGATTGGCCACATAGTTGTCGCGTCGCAGCTTCTGGATCATCGTGGCGAATGCATTCTCGGGGTCCTCCTCCTTGAGCACTGCCAAATTCTCCCAGTCGTACAGCCCGTGCGGATAGTTGTCGCTGGCGAGGCTGGCCAGCAGCTGGTTCCGCTGCATTTTGTAGTCCTCGACGTTCCGCTGGAGATCCCCGATATTGGGCAGCCGCTGGCGCTCCAGCGGGTCCTGTTTGAGCAGCAGCGCCGTCAGGTGCAACAGACACGAGGTCAGGTGCGTCTCGGGCACCTCAAAGTAGAACATTGTCTCCTCGCAATCGGTGCGAATGTTGCTCACGCCGCCACATTGCTGCACATGCGGCGTAAATATCTCGTCCGTGCGTAGTAGGTGCTGCAGCACGCGGGTCAGGCCGCGATATTTGGGCGGATCTTTGAATGAGCCACAGTCCACCGTCAAGGCCAGGGCAGCCGTCTTGTAGCTGTAGGCCTCACCGCCGGGCTCCAGATTGGGATCCGATATGATCAACGCGCGCAGACCATTCTCCAGCACCAGGGACCTACAATAACGATTCAATCAGGCTGCCCTACCCTACCCTACCCCACCCACAGTTGGGCACTTACTTGTACGACTTATCGTCTTTCACCGACTGATCTGGAGCAGGGAGTACTACTATGTTCTGCGCCATTTCTGTTTGCAGCCAGCAAGTGAATATACAAAAGTGAATATGCTCGCCGATTTTATGTTTGAACGAAAGATTCCATTTTGACACAACTATCGATGGCAGTATGGCACACTATCAGTATTGCTCACCACATATCGAACGGTCGAAAAGCTCAAAAACCGTTAACGTCGGGAGCCTGTCAGCGTCTGTGGAAGGCGTGGAATGCGAAAGGGGGAATGGAGTTTTAATTATTTGAATTAAATTAAAGTTGTTAGCTGCAAAAGAGCAAAGAAAACAAACCGCCAGTGAGTCGGCTCATGCGATATTTACAAATCGATCGACAGGGTCGCATTCGACAGCAATCGAATCCAGACGTCGCCATCTTGGAGTTCTGTCGTTCCTGCAAATTTTGCGCAACAAACTTCAAGCGTTACAGCAGTGCTATACAATTTACTTAATTGATTTGGATATACAAGTAAGTAGCAGAACCTGCAGAGGCGCATGTGCAACGGCGATGCTGATAGAATAATGATCCTTGTCCTTTATTCGCAGCCAGAAAGATGTCCAACCAAGAGCGCATTGTACTGAAAGTAGTCGCTGATAATATTGAGATTGGTTATTTCATTGTTGAGAAAACCACCGAGTTCTTTCAATTTATGCGCGCTGCCACATTGCGTGCAAATGTCGCATTGGACGACATGCGCTTCCTCTACAATGGGAACATCATCAACGCCGGCGACACACCCGAGAGTCTGGGTATGCGCAACGGCCACGTCCTCGTGATGCAGATGACAAATCCGACATATTTTTCTGCTCATGACTGATGAGCAAACAATTCAGACAAAAACAAGAGGAAATACAATAAACTGTTTGGCTGTTGCAACATCTTATTATTCAGTTTTATATTTTTTTTGGCAACCGCAGCCACGTGCTAAAACAAAAGGTGTTCGGCTCTGGTTCTCTGTCCCGAGAATGCAATAACAAAATTCACGCCGTATGTGTGGCACCGAGCATCGCTCATCCGGGTGGGTTGGCTGCTGTATTGCTCCCAAGCTCCAAGATCGTGCCTCCAGGGGCTTAATCGTGCACGTGGCACCACTTTCATTGGGCTATATTTGAATTTTCCACTGATTTGCGCATGTCCAAAGGCATAGCCATAGCCCATTGGCATAGGTAACTATTTTTGGTACAATCTACTTGAATTCTAGAGGCCTCTAATGCTGCCTCTCTGCATCAAATTAATTCTATTCAATTGGGATGATCCTCTGTATGCTGCTGCAACACTAGCGTTGCCTTGCCTTGCCATGTCCTGCAAAATGTGGCACACTTCTTGTATTGCAGGAGTTTGGTTCGTTCCAGTAGCGTCCCTTCCAGTTGGATCAATTCAAAGTTGTAGCATGCCACTCGTATGTCGTGCGCTTGAGATTCCATTGGTACGTGCCACAAGGTGAAATATACCCCGATTGCCTGGGTTGCAGCTTAGAACTATAACCCTTTTGCCGTTGGATGTAGCCCACTTTGATATGCTTTCAATATCTGTGTTTGGATTTATTTGCTGCCTTGCAAACAGACGTACATACATAATTAATTAATTAATGGTTTAATGATCGGTGCAAATTAACAATAAGTAACAATAGTTTTCATGTCTTTGATGTCTCTTTCGACCCTTCCTCTCCTCTGTTCAGATGAACTTAATAATAGTACAATAAAGCTTACGATATAAAACAAAACAAAAAAAAAATACAAGGGCTAATGCTTGCATATAATAATAATGATGGGTCAAAAAGGAAGCGATGTTCCCCAGGCTGCTTGGAAGAAACAAAAAAAAAATACGCGCGAGATATAACAATTTCAATGATGGGCGAGGGCAGAATGTGGGGTTGGTGAGTACAAAAATTGAATAAACATTAGGCTTATATGCACGCAGGTATATGCTGTCTATGTACTTTGTATATACTATATACACATGTGTATTATAATGTCTCGTTGTTGCTGTTGTGGTTTCTCATTTCATTTTACTTTACAATTACAATTATTACACTGCAAATTTGTTTTGTCCTGTGGCCTGTGCGGATTTCCGTTGCATCCCATGCCATCGCACTCACAGCTTTTGAAGCTCTGTGCTGTCGCTGAGGTATCGACTCTTGACGATTTTGGTGCGTCCGTCGTACTGGTCGTCGGCATCGAGCAGTCCCTCCTCATGTTTGTCCGTCGATGAGTGGCCGCCAATGCCGCCGTTGCCTTGCATGAAAATACGCGAAATGAGCGAAGTGTTTGAGCGCTTGAAGGCCGACCGCTTGCCACCGATCTCGGGCAGATCGTCGAGTCCGCGATGCAGCGACAGGTTGTCCAGTTCCGACTCCGAGGAGCAGTTATTGCGACGCGCCCGCTCGGCGGCCAGATGCGCCTCATACTCGGCCGTTCGCAGTGTCTTGGCCGTTGGCTTGCGGTACATTTTCAGCAGCAGCGAGGAGCATACAACGCTCACCGAACTGGCGGCCATGGCCACCGAGGCCATCCACGGCAGCAGGGTGAAGCCGTACGGGGCAAAGAGGCCGCTGGCCAGCGGTATGCCCAGCAGATTGTACATGCTGGCGAAGAAGAAGTTATAGCGTATGCGACGCACTGTGCACCGCGAGAGATCCAGGCAGGCCACCACATCCAGCAGATCGTTGCGCATGAGGACAATGTCCGAGGCCTCGGCAGCGACATCTGTGCCCGCCGCTATCGTGATGCCCACATCGGCCTGCGCCAGCGCTGGGCTATCGTTTACGCCATCCCCGACCATGGCCACGCGTATGCCGCGCTGCTGAATCCTTTGGATTTTGGCCACCTTATGCGATGGCAGCACCTCGGCATAAACGGTGCGAATGCCAACCTATAAAAAGGAGCAGCAATTAATTAGGAGACAGGATGTCGGACTATTTGTGTGGCAGGATCCTACCTCTCTGGCTATGCTCGCTGCCGTGTTCTTGTTGTCGCCCGTCAGCAGGACCACATCGATGCCCATCCGCTTGAGCGTGTAGACGGCCAAATGTGCCTCCGGCTTGACCATATCCGAGACGGCAAACATGCACACCAGCTGCCCGTTCAACGCGCACAACACTGCCGTGTGTCCCTTGCGCTCCTCGTGCGTCATACAGTCGCCAATCTCGAGCGGCACTTCGATGGCATTCCGCTGCATCCACTCGCGATTGCCAATCAGCACTTTGATCTCCGGGCCGTCGATTAGCTTCTGCTCCACACCGACAACGCCGTCGAGGGCCAGCAGCTGCTGTTGTGCCACTTCCATGGACTTGCGCACATCCCGCTGTGGCATCAAATGCTCCACACTGGCTCCATTCTCCACATTGATGGAGCTCTGCGGATGCTGGCGGTACAGATTCTCATAGTTGATGATCCGCTCCGCATTGCAGGCCTGCCGCAGCGTCTGCTCGTAGTTGGAGACGCTCACGCGAATGCCACAGCCGGGCACTGCCTGGAAATGGGAACTCTTGCCGAAATTCCCGCCCTGCTGGGCAGCGGCAGCGGCACCCACGTTCAGCATATCCTTGGCAAAGAGCACAATGGCCGAGGCAATGGGATGTTCGCTATTCTGTTCGGCAGCGCCCACAATGGTCAGGGCACGCGCCAGGCTGCACACCTGGGGTGGCACGAAGAGGGTCACCTTGCTGGTCATCGGTGTGCCATGGGTGATGGTTCCCGTCTTGTCAAACACCACAGTTTTCACCTGAAAAAGGGGGCACAAAATTCGACATTTAGTAGCCATTCGAGGGGGAAATATTCTAGTATCTCGATAGAGCCTACCTTGTGTGCATTCTCCAATGCAGTGGCACCCTTGACCAGCACACCGTTGATGGCTCCGGTGCCAGTGGCCACCATTACGGCCGTGGGTGTGGCCAGGCCCAGCGCACAGGGACAGGCAATGGCCAGGACACTCAGCGCACACTTGAACGCATAGCTAACGATTATCGTATTGCGATCCATGTGCATCTTGTGCTCCATGGCGACGGGCACCAGATCGGGATTCGAGAAACCAATGACAATCCAGGCGATGAGCGTTATGCTGGACACCAGCACCACAAAGGGCACAAAGTAGCCGGCAATGCGATCCGCCAGCTGCTGAATGGGCGCCTTGCTCGTTTGCGCCTCCTCCACGAGCCGTACGATCTGCGCGAGCGTCGTGTTCTCGCCCGTGTGCGTTGCCTCGACCAATAGCACACCGTTCTGATTGATGGAGCCACCGATGACAACGGCCCCCTTGCGCTTGGCCACCGGCATGGATTCGCCCGTGATGAGGGACTCGTCGCAGGTCGAATGGCCATAGAGCACCTTGCCATCGACGGGCACCTTGGCGCCAGGTATCACCTTGAGTATGTCCCCCCGCTGCACATAGTCCACGGAGATGACCTTCTCGCTGACAATGTCAAAGTCCGGCGAGATCTCCACCAGCAGGGCGTCGGCGGCTTTCAGGGAGAGCAGCTTGGACAGTGCCTCCGATGTTTTGCCCTTGGCAATGTGCTCCAGCCATCGTCCCAGCGAGATGAAGATCAACAGCATGGGCGGCGTGTCAAAGAACGTGAGCGGCGAGCTGTTCTGCTCGAGGAGGACGGCCGTAATGACCACCGCCACCGAGTACACATAGGAGATGGTGGTGACCATCGAGATGAGCACATCCATGTTGGTGGTGCCGTGCTTGATGGCCCTGTACGACTGCACATAGAAGTGAAAGCCGCCAAAGAACTGCACCGGCGTTGAGAGCAGAAACATCACCAGATTCTCCATCGAGAGGCCCGGCACCAGGCAGCACATGTTCGCGTGCCCCTTGTCGTTCATCTCCAGCATGAAGTAGATCATGGCCACCATGCAGGGACCCCCGAAGATCAGCGAGACGAGGAATGCGTTCCGCCACTTGCGTATCTCCTCCTTGTGCTCCAGATAATTGTGGGTCATCTTGTCGCGGCCCGTCAGCAGCTTGGCCTCGAATCCCAGTCCCTCGATTGCCTCGCAGATGCTCCGCGGACCCGTGTCCTCGGTGCTGTAGCGGAATTTGCCTGCAAACAGAAGAAAGAGCGAGAGAGAGTGAGCCAGAGCGAGTGAGTACAGAAGCGGTCAATGCATGTATGTATGTGTGTAGATGAATTGCAATAGTGGGCGGAAATAGTGCAGCAGGTTCTGCATTCAACGCTGACAGTAGAGGGCATAAAAAGTGAATATTCCTCATACATTATTACAGTGGCGGTCATTAAATTGATGTTGGTTGAAGTTCGAACAGATAGAGAGAGAAAGACTGAAGCGCTGTCTGTGGCCGAGGGAGCTGTGGGTGTGTTAAGACAGAGAGAGCGATAGAGAGCTCCAGCGATTTGTGGGTGGATATAGTCAGAGATGAATCTACAGTAGCGGTCATTACATTAATATGCTTTTTGGGATTCAGCTACAGTGGCACAGCTGCAGCCACCACAAATAGGAACATGAAACACAAAGTTTTAAATTTAAATTAAATTAAATTTATATTAAAATTTTTAAGATTAAATTTAAATTTTAATTTTTAAAATTAAATTTAAATGTTTTAAATTGGTTAAGTTGAAGAAGCATTAAAAATGATGGAAAACTTCCACTTTGGCTCGCTATATCTTCAGGTAAAACCATTTAGCGGATAAATCAGAAGTTTGCCTACAGTCGCGGCCATTATATTGGGGCATATTCTCGGTTTCCGTTGCTGTGCTGTGGTTTCAGCCACAGTGGGGGTGGAGGATCGGATCTTACTCTCTAGATTACACTAGCGGTCATTTAAATAGCCCTGGCCGCACATCCCTAAAACAATTGACTTAACCTGTCAGTTAGTTCCGTTAACTATTGTATCTATCGCAAGTACAACAATGATGGCCGTACAAGTTGGGCATACGTGCAGTTCGATTTCCCAACAGTGCCAGCCATAAAAGTAAGCACAGTCGAGGTTAGGGGGAATTGTGAATATTAAACATTAAACATTGCACTCTCCACGTACAATCCCATATTTATTTAAGGCTTTCAAATATACTATTTGCATAGTTTTTACTAGTTATTGTTCCTTATCTAAAGCACTCGTGGCCCCGCCCCGCCCCGCACCATCCAAAGCCAACGATCATTACCATGCACGATTATTTGTATGTGAATATGTATGTAGAAGTAGAATTTCATCACAGAATCAGAGACTGCTTGCTGCGGTGTTATCTATTTTATGCCCAGACATGGGGTTTAATCTTGGGACTGGCCCAATGCCGGCTCTGCAACTGGAAACGGGAAACTGGAAACTGGAGCATGCTTCCAGCCCAACCGGTTCCATCTGAGTTCGGGATTGACAACCAGAGATAGTTTCTGGTGGGGATTTCTGTGGTATGCATCGGCATGTGATGTGACTGGGGTCGAAGCGAAAGCCACTCCAAAGCCCAGACGCTCCTCCATGGCCCGCTTTCCGTTCGTGGAATATCGTTGCTGTTTGCAATTGTAGCCGACATCGATAAGATAATATTTCAACCTTGTCATCCCTCCCCCCCACTGCAGCAGCAACAGCAGCAGTACTCCGCTGCTTGCTCGCTCGCTTGTATTCTGCTGCTGTCGATAATTAAAATGTTGCCCCATGCCGCAATAAAATTGAAATTGCGAATCTCTTTGGCCATCTGCTTTGTAGTTCTGTAATGAATACGAATACGAATACGAGTACGAGTACGAGTAATTCCCCTCCACTCACCAGAAAATGTGTCATTCTAATAATTTTGTCTCATTTTCTCAGTAAATCAAAATGCATGACGATCAAATGAGGATGGGTCTTCCCACCAAAGCAGAAATGTAAAACGAGATTGAATTTCTATATCAATATGAATGTATCTATCACGGACTTTGTAAACTCTTTGTTTCTAGGAGCTGTGATCGTAGGTAATAAGACTCAAAAGTCAGTTCGAAGCTGTTTAGTACATTAGTACGTAATAATTAATCACAAGATTTAGTTCAAATATAGATATAGGATTCCAAGAACGATTTCAAAAAGGTAAATCCTTGAGCACAGAGATTAATTATTTTATTTAAATTTTAGATATGTATAACATATAATAATAATATGTACATATAGAATATAAAGTCCGGTCGCAGGCGATAACTTTGTTGTCGTTCAATTAGCAGGTCAATCAGAGAGCCCCTGTATCGATGGAGGGTTCGTGTGCAAATATCGTAGAAGGATTATATACAATGTTTGCTATCTCCATTGGAAGAGTGACAATTAATGCTAATTATCATCGATAATGATCATCGATCAATCTTCCGATGGGCCAAAATGCCGATGCGGATCGCCCCCAACCGATCCCCTGCACAGGCTCTAGATTACAGTTCCATATTTGTATCTGTGTGTTGTGTGTGTGTGTGTGTGGGTGGGTGGGTGGGTGTTCGTTTAAGTATTTTCGCATCTTATCGCCCGCGATTCGTTGATACAATTTTAGAACATTTTCAATTTGAATTGCGTGCCCCTCCCCCCCTGCCAGCCAGCATATTTTGTTTGTGTTGTTTCCAAGCAGCAACGTCGTGTCGTTGTCGGCGTTGGCGTCGGCATCGTCGTCGTCACTTATCGACACTGCGACTCCTCGCCCCATCTGATAAGCATCGGCAGGTAAACATATGTTTTACCCAACAAATTTACAAGACCAATTTCGACTACCGAACTACCAGTGTGCAAGTGGAAGTTAAAGTGGAACACTAACCGAAACAAATAGCAAATAAACCCCGACAGAAAACTAACTAACATTTCCAGTTCACGCTGATCACGAGTCTAATTATAACTGTATGATTAGTAGTTCGGAATGAACTTGTGTGCATGGGGATGCTACAATTTAGGACTCCATATAAGCATCTATAACAGAGAAAAGATTATAGGTTAGCCTACAGATAACAGATATCTTAAGTTCAGGAAATATTTTAATAATATTTAATTTAATATTTTACATTTTGTTTGGATTTTCTTTATGCCAATGAAATAATTTGCAAGGCAGCGACAAACATATGTACATACATACATATCTAACTATCTTATCCAAAGAAACATACTGGAAATACCCTGAATATCCGCAAGCAAAAAAGTGAGAGTGGAATGGTTTCATACATGCTGCAGCCGAGAGTGAGAGAGTAACGGTAAACGGTAAGGGGGACTTCCTTAAATTCTCTCAGCACAAGCGTGTTTGAGTGGGATAGCTAGTGTGGCGTACACAGTGGGACTGTTAACCGTTAGCTGTTCAATAATTCCTGTTCTCTCTTTTTACTCCGTTTCGTGTCAAATGAAAGTGAGCAAAAAGATTGAAAACTGAAACGGAGACTCCACAGCTGGTGTACGCTACGCTACGCGACCAAAACGGCATTCGAATGGAAACCAGTTTTATTGCAATCATAATTATTTTCGCTATGCGCGAGTATAAGCTTTACTTATATTTTTATTTTGTTTGATTTTGTTTTTGTTTTTTGTCGCCGCCGCACGTACGCAAAGCGGACTTCAAGGGGAAACAAGAATTTGAAATTGGTTTGTGGATCAAACATTAAGTTTGCCAAGCTAAGCTAAACCCATTGCATAATCCAGCAGAAATGTTGAATGGAAATCTGCGAGAGACAGACTCCAAAAATACTGTAAATCAGAGTGAAGGTGAATGGCACCGAAGGTGCCTTCGTGGTTCGTGGTCACGCATGTAAACAACAAGAGCGCGTTGGAGAGGCAGGAGAGGAGCTGGAGACAGGCTGGGCGAAACCATCAACGTCTCCTTCTCTCTTTCTCAACCAGACAATGGAATGAATATTTTTATTTCGAGAGCAAACAGTGGGGGTCAAAATAATAGTCATATTTCCAACAACAACAAAATTATGTAGATCGATCTGTTAGGGATCGAACGACTTCGTCGGTTTTACTTTTACTATAATAATAACATGCCGGTTTTTTTTTTTCTTTCTGGGAAAAACTCTTAAGTGCTGCTAATTATTTTGGCCGCTGCTGTACGATGCTTGGAGACTCTTTCACTTTTCGTTTGGTTTTGTTGCTATTTGCTTTTGTTCCGGGCAAAAGTTGGGCTTTTGATTTCAAGGCTTATGCGCTGGCGTGTGTTGTCGCTGTTGTGGCTGTTGGGGCGGGGGTCTTTAAACTTTCAATAACTCGATTGCCAAATCACGAGTAATGGGAACAAAGAACACACTCTCCACTCCCACACACACACACACACACACACACACACACACACACACACACACAACACACACGCCACGCCACACACGCCCTGCGCTTTGTTGATCGCTTGCAATGAACAAAAACAACTTTAATCGTTTTTTGATCCTATTTAATTGCGTTTCAATGCACTGTCCCACCTCCCCATTCTTCTCTCATTGCAATCAGTCATCCTCTCTCGATGGACAACAGCTCTCTCTCTCTCTCCCGCTGGTTGTGGGGCAGCAATCTCTCCCACTCTGTCGTGAGATAATCGCTGTTCTGCCGCTCCCGCTGTTGCCCGCTGTTCCTGTCCCACGCACTGTGGCAAGCGTTCACTAACCCAGATAGCTGTACTTCACACACACACACACACACACACATTTGAGCACATACTTGTAAATACTTTAATCTGAATTCGTTCTATGCGGATTACTGTAAGGTGGAGACGATTGCCTCTCATTGCAGATTCTGTGCAAGAGAGAGTGGAAATTCCTCTCACCCATAGCACCTTGGGTTTGTGTTCTGCGTATTTTGCCTTAAACAAAAAGCAATTGCAATGGCAAACAAACAACACACGTTCCATATCAGCTTACAATAAAAACAATAAACTGCACAGTTCTGATTTCAGTGTTCAATTGCCTCTGTCTGTCCTGTCCCACGAAAAAGAGTTACATACATATATGGGAACCTGCGGCTGCTGCCACAAAACAAACAGAAAATTCTGCCAGCTGTTTTAGTTGGATGGTTGGCGGGGTGGTGGGCGAGTGTAATACGAGTAATGCGAGTAATACGCAACAGGTGCCCCGGCTGTTGGTGGCGTGCCAGGTGCTCTAGATCCATGGTGTTGCCTGGGCTTATTATTATATAATCGGGGCTCGAGGCATCAATTGCACTTGTGGAATGTACCAACCAATACACGCACTGGAACGCGCCATTACCACCCACTTGGACTTGTGTGTGTGCGAGTGTGTGTGTGTGGGTATGGTGTGTGTTTTAAAGCGTGAGTGTATGTGTTGGATTTAGTTGGGATTAAACTTACCGCGTTTCGTCATCAGCGTTACCGAGGCAGCCGTCACTCCCCGCACCTTGAGCACATGGCTCTCGATCTTGTTGACGCACGAGGCACATGTCATGCCGCCAATCTCTAGCTCTACCTCCGCCTCCCCGTTGTTCGGCTCGTTAACGAGCTCGGTGGGGAAGCCCAGCTCCGTGATGGATTTTGCAATGTTCTCCGCCGTTAGCACATTCGCATTGAACTTGACCTCCGCCTTGGCGGCCAGCAGCGCCACCAGTATGCTGTCCAGGCCGTAGATCTTCCGGCAATGCTTCTCGATGGCCGCCACACAGCTGGCACAGGTCATGCCACGTATGTGAAGGAAACACTTTGTGAGCGCCTCCTGTTCCACGGGTATCGCTGTGGCCGTGCCATTCTGTGCGTGCTTCTTCTCCGGCACCATATCCCTGCGGGGCGACTGTCGTGGCGAGGGGGCGGGACTGTGGGTCTTTGGAGTGGACGACCGACTGTTGCTGCCACTGGTGGCCGCCGCCGCCACACTCGCCTCAAAGCCCATGTCATCGATGAGTTCGGCTATTTGGTCGGGCGTCAGCTGGCCGGGATCGTATTGGACGCGGGCATTCTTGGCCGCCAGCTGCACCTCGATGTGCTGGATGCCTGGTTTGGTCCCAATATTCCCCTCGATATTGCGCACACGACTGACAGGTCATGCCCACCACCCGGATATTGGTTAGGGCCGTGCTGTAGCTGCACTCAAAGCCCATATCGTCGATGGCTTCGGCTATCTGCGGCGGATCGATCAGGCTGGCATCGTAGTCGAAGTAGCCGGCATTCTCCTCGAGCGCCACCCGAGCCACGAGCACCCCTGGTCGTTTGCCAATGTTATCCTGTATGTTCCGCACGCAGGACTGGCATGTCATGCCCACAATGGGCAGGCGGATACGGGAGGGTGTCGCAGCCTGGCTGGGCAACTGGTCCGTACTCTGCGCCTGGGCGCCAGGCACATTATTGGCGTTCTCCTCGTCATTCATTTTGCATTTGCATTTCCAATTTTATTTGAAATTTCTTTTGTTTGCAGCGCGGGGAACGGACGTGTACCAGGAGGAGTAGGAGGGATCTCCTATTGTATGACTGCTGCGTGTGTTGGTGTTGGTGTGTAATTATTGCTGGGCGGCTCTCACTTCCAGACTCTCTTTCACGGACACTCTCGTGTTGTGTTACAAAACTCTGCGTGTGTGTGTGTTTGTTTGTGTGTCTGATTTGATGACCGGAGCGAATATGCGTACAACTCCCGTCTGGCCACTCACTTATCAATTTGTCAAACTTCACACGAAACACCAAAAAATTCTCGCGTATTTGCTTTTATTATGCATAATGTACACAGTACACACAAAAATCTGTTTAAATTTCCAATTAGCGCGACCAGCTGGTGCTGTTACTGGTAATGGTCCCGTTTGTTCGCACGGCACGCAACTGCGATCTAGGGATGTTAAATACATAAAAATATATCGATATATGTATATCTTTTGTTGATAGTTTTTTTGGGACATTAAAATGGATGTTTTCGGATACACATGTTATTACTTTTCGGAATCAACACTATTTGATTTGACTGTTGCTACACCTCGTTAAATCAGACCGTCTTAAATACCGTCTTTGCATTTTAATTATCGATAGGCATATGGGTATTTTTGTGCGATAAGTGGAACGAGCTCGGCGGTAACGTGCCTTTATTTGCAAAATAACTATTAGAGCCGACATCTAATTTTCTGATTTGTTTAAATTAGTTTTAATTTGAAAGATTTTAGAGTGAGGCAACGCGTGGATGAAATTAAATTAAATTGATACTAATTAATAACAGCAGTCGATATTTACCTGTTCGTCTGAGCGATATTTTCATTTTTGCCACCACTGGTCTTGCTTGGCGCTCTTTCTTGTTGTCGCATTAATTTCGCAAATATTTTTGCTGTTTTGCTGTAAAGGAAAATCAACTAAAATGATGGAACCCTTTGATCCACGCTCCATCATCAACGCCAGCATGATGAAAGAGTTTGCCGCCCAGACCATCAGCATTATGGTGAAGGTGGATAGTGTCGCCGGCTCCACACTGCTGGCCACTTCCACGGACAATCAAAAGCTGCGCATCAACCTGTCCACCGCTCTGGATGCCGCCGCGGGGGATTGGGTCGAGGTGATTGGTGTGCCCCATGGTTCTGATACCATACGGGCCAAGGAGGTAAGTCCGCTCCCCCTCTCCACTCTTGTCCACTACGCTCATGCTAATGGAATTTTCGTTGTGGCTTTGTTTGGTTGCAGGTCATTCAATTTGGCGGCGAGAATATTGATTTCGATACGGATGGCTACAACGGCGCTGCCCAGATGCTGAACAACGTCAAATCCTTCTACCGCTCCGGCTGAAGACGGCCTGAGCATGCTGTTTGGCCCCTAATTAGTGTACTTTCCTTTGAATCAAATATAAGAATGCTTTTTTTTTTGTTTGTTGTCTCACAATTTGTTAATTGTTGTTTATTCATATATGGTATAAAAAGGCTAACTAGCGGATAATCCATTAACAATGCGGCATAATCAACAGAGAGAGTGGCCATGGCCAGCAGGGACTAGGCTTGAGACACACGATTGAAGCGGGAGAGAGGGGGAAAGGGCCGTCTACTGCAGCACCGCTGCATTGGCCACCACACTGGGATTGTTGACGATTTCGCCGAGCGAGTCGAGCACCTCCTTGCGGTAGTCATCGAACTCGCCATCAATCTCGTTGATTGTCTGATCCTCAATCACGTACAGAGTGCAGCCCGTTTCGCGTATGAGTCGCTCGTCGTGGGAGACTATAATGACGCCGCCCTCGTACTCGTTGATGGCCTCGGCCAGCGCGTCGATGCTCTCGATATCCAGATTATTGGTGGGCTCATCCAGAATGAGCACATCGGGCGCACTGAGGCAGAGCTCGGCGAGGGCAACGCGCGCCTTCTGTCCACCGGATAGATCCTTCATTTTGATGGTGTGGGCATGGCTGACCAGGCCAAAGGAGCCCAGTGCCTTGCGCGCCTTCTCGTGCGGCAGATTGAAGAGCCGCTGCAGATATTCGGCTGCCGATTCCTCGGCCGTCAGATGCTCACCCGAATGCTGATCAAAGCGGCCCACATGCAGGCGATGATTCTTGCGCTGCTCCCCCTGCTGCGGCTCCAGTTCGCCGAGCAGCAGCTTGAGGAACGTTGACTTGCCGACGCCATTGGGCCCGACAATGGCCACACGGCTGCTCAGATCTATGCCAAAGTCGGCCTTAATGAACAGCGGCTTGTGGCCGGCAAAGGCGAACGTTATGTTGTGCACACCCAGAATGGGGGGCTGCAGCTGCGAGGGCTCCGGGAAACGGAACTTGACAATGTACTCCTTGGGGCGGGCGAGCAGCTCCTGGGGGCCCTCGTCCTCGTCCTTTTGCTGCTTCGTTTTGTTCTTCTCCTGCTTGCGGGTGAGCGTCTCCTTTTGCTTCTTCTCGGCCGCCTTCTTCGACTGGCCGTGGGCCTTGAGCTCGCGCAAACGCTTCTCCTGCTTCTCGTACTCCTTGTTCATCTCGCGCCGCTTCTGCACGTACATCTTCTTGAACATGGAATAGTTGCCCTTGTAGTACTGCAGCTTCTTCAGGTCCAGGTGGATGATCTCGTTGCAGACATTGTCGAGGAAACTCTGGTCGTGGGAGACAATCAGCAGGGTCTTCTTCCAGCCCTGCAGATAGTTGTCCAGCCAGATGACGGCATTCAGATCCAAATGATTTGTCGGCTCATCGAGCATCAGCAGCGTGGGCTCCAGATACAGGGCCCTGGCCAGCGAGACGCGCATCCTCCAGCCACCCGAGAACTTGTTTGTGGGACGATCCTGCATCTCCTTGCTAAACCCAAGACCCGCCAATATGCGACGTGCCCTGGCCTCCGCCGAGTAGGCGCCAATGGCCTTTAGCTCCGCAAAGATGTCGTTCAGCTCCTCCTGGACGCTCATGTCGCCGTCGGCAAACTGCTTCTCCAGCTCTTCGCATTTCTTCAGCGTCTGTGTGCGACGCACATCGGCCTCGAGTATCGTCTCGATGGCCGTCTTGTCGGTGGCCACCACCTCCTGCTCGCAGAGCAGCACATCAATGTTGGGCGGTATGGCAAAGGCACGTGTGGCTATGTGACGCAGCAGCGTTGTCTTGCCATGTCCATTGGGTCCCACCAGGCCGTAGCGACGGCCATGGGCAATCAGTAGATTGGCATTCACAAACAGATCGTTGCCTGGCACCAGACAAAAACAGAGAGAAACAGAGAGAGACAGAGAGACAGAAAGAAAGATCAGTAATTGGAGATCCGGAAAACATACCAAAACCAAAATGTTGACTCACCCTTTGCTGATATTGTGAAATTCTCAATTTTAATGTCTACTGCATGCTCGAGGGCCGCCTGCTGGCCGGCGGTCTTTTGCACCTGCGACATGGTAAAGTTATTATCCAAATCCGAGTGGCCGGCGCCGCCCTTTTTGGTCATCAGCTCCATTTGGCGTTCGTATTCCTGCTGTTTCTTTTGTTTCTTCTTCTCCTTGTGGGTGAGCTTCTTCTCTTTGGCCTCTGAGGGCTCTTCGCTGGATTTGCGTGTGGCCTCCTCCGCCTCCCCATCCGATTCGGGCTCTGCGTCGGCCTCCGGTTCGGGCTCCACCACAGTGCCGGGCAGCGGCACCGCCACCACTTCGGGTTCCTTGAGTGAAACGGCAGCTATTTTCTCAATCAGAATCTCAGTGGTTTTCTCCTCTTTCGCCTCCTTTTCGGGCTCATCCTCGAGCTTCTCTTCGTCCTCTTCCTCGTCCTCGCTGATGGACAATTTTCTCGGCTGCTTCTTGTTCGATTTCTTGGCTGCTGCTGGTGGCTCCTCCACTGCATCCAGAGCATCTGCATCCTCCTCTTCATCGCCGTCGCTCAAGTCGAATTTGTTCTTTTGCTGTTGCTTTTTCTTGGACTTTTTGGCCGAGGGCTTGGCTATCATCTGTGGCGCCTCCTCCTCGTCATCGTCGTCCTCATCCAGCTGGAGGTCGAGCTCCGCTTCATCGTCACTGAAGTCATCGGCCACCTTCTTCTTGTTCTTTTTATTCTTCTTGCCCTGAGGCTGTTTTTTGGCCGGGGCCCTGGCCTCAGCAGCTGCCGCATCCTCGTCATCGTCCTCATCATCATTTCGCGCTGGAAGTTTAGCAGCACTCTTCAATGGCTTCTCATCCTCATCGCTCCAGTCGTCGTTCCGCTTGCCCTTCTTGCCCTTCTTTGCACCCTTCTTCGGCTGCTTGGCGGAGGCCACACTTTCCAGATCCTCGGCATCCCTGTTGTTGCCACCACTTACCTTGCCTGGCAGCTGCTCCTCGTCGCTGGAGTCGCCACCGCCACGTTTACCCTTCTTGCCAGCCTTCTTGTTAGTCTGCTTTTTCTCGTGGACAACCACTTTCTCGGGCTGCTCGTCGTCGTCATCGAAGCGCTCCTTCTTCTTTCCCTTGGTTTTGGACATGTCTATGGTGCGGGGGGGTGGTTCGCAGGATTAGCAGACTCGTAACAAGGATTCGCCTTTGGGAAATCCGTAGCTTCAGCGATTTCACGTGCACAGCTGGCAGAAAGTTGGGGATGGGATGTTAAATATTGACATGTATATCGATACATATTTTTTGTCATTGATAGTGGTCGTATTCCGTTGATAACGGACGGCCAATATCGATGGCTTGAATTATTCAAACTCCACTTAATTATGTTAATTTACAATAATATTAATGAACAACACCAACAAAAATTTATGATTGTGTATGTGATTCATACCATACTCAACACTAGTGGAACTAGTGGAACCACACAGAATTGTAATTGACACAGTGGCGTGTTATACCAGAAAATACCGCAGAACCAATGCATTAGAGCAGTGCAGTCTCGTCTCGCAAAACATATCGCATATCATCGATCGATATATCGAAAACGCAACCACAAATGTCGTCGTGCGCTACATAATTGTTTAATAAACAATTAATCACTTAATATAAACAAAACCAGTGCGAATAGTGGTATATGTGTGATGTAAAAATAAACGCAGCTCAAATTGTCATACGGCAGCGGGATAGAGAGAGAGCAAAGCAAAGCGAAGCAGCACTTACCTCACTCACCTACGACGATCCACAACAACAACAAACATAATATTAACAGCAGCAACAACAGCAACAACAACAACAAATAACGTAAATTCGCAACGCAATCAAAAAATACAACAAAAACCAAGAAATAAATAATAATAAATAAATTTAAAAATAACAACAACAATACTAAAATAGAGCGGAAAAATACGGAAAAGAATAATTCCCTGCTGAGGGGAAATAAACAGTAATTAAAAAAAAAAAAAGAGAAAACATATGTACAACGTTGCGTGAGAGAGAGTGACTTTTGATGGTGAGCGCGCGCGACAGTGTGAGCGAGCGAGAGCGAGAGAGGGTCGTAGGCAAAGGTGGTTAGCCATAACAACAACAACAATAACAACAGCAACAACATCACGACAGCATAAGCGAGACCTTGAAAACTTTAAAGAAAAGCAAAAAAATATATATATTTATATGTATGTATATATGCATAGATATATCAAATATTAAAAACTAATAAAAGAGCAAACATCGTGAGAGCGAGAGCCAGCGGCAGCAGCAGCAGAGCAGTACCAGTACCAGTGGAAGTAGGGAGTGCGAGTGCGAGTGAGAGAACACTCCCCATCCTGTTATGGAGAGTGACGATTTCCATTTTCCGCAAGGCGCCAATTAGCGAATGGGAAACGGGTAACGGTGGAAAACCATAAGAACGTTTCAATCAAAAGCAAGGCAAAAACAATTTACACACACACACACACAAACACACCGACACCAGCTCACACACACACGCATACATAATAGTAACGTGCGCAATGGCCGCAGCAGAGACAGCAACAGCCGCGGCCGCCGTCGACGTCGCAACAACAGCAGCAGCAGCGGCAGCATTGGGCTCCTCCGGCTCAGGAGCGGCATCGGCGGCCGCCTCGGAGGCAGCCAATGGCCGAGAGGCTCGAAATCTGGCCGAAAAACAGCGGCGGGACAAGCTGAATGCCAGCATCCAGGAGCTGGCTACGATGGTGCCACATGCTGCCGAATCCTCCCGCCGCCTGGACAAAACGGCCGTCCTGCGTTTCGCCACCCACGGCCTCCGGCTGCAGTATGTGTTTGGCAAGTCGGCCACACGACGGCGGCGGATAGTCTGCCTGAAGGGTGTGTCGTCGCAGGACACATCCGGCGGCAGTCCAGCGCTGGCCGCCACACAGAATCCCAGTCTCCATTTGACGGACACACTGATGCAGCTGCTCGACAGCTGCTTCATCACCATCACCTGCAATGGCCAGATCGTGCTGGTCTCCTCCAGCGTGGAGCAGCTGCTGGGCCACTGCCAGTCGGATCTGTATGGCCAGAATCTGTTGCAGATCACGCACCCGGATGACCAGGCCCTGCTCCGACAGCAGCTCATTCCACGCGACATCGAGACGCTGTTCTATCAGCAGCGCCAGACGACGCCCTCGCAGAAGCGGCAGCGGCAGCAGCAGCACCGCTCCACATCCACATCGGCCTCCGTTTCGGGCAGCGATGTGGAGGAGGATGTCGATGAGGCCGGACCCGGACCCCGAGAACGAGGAGATGCCACCAGATGACCAAGGCTGCGAAGAGCTCTATCCACGTCGCAGCCCCAGCCCCCGTACCATTGCCCATCTGGCGGCCATAGACGAGAGGCTACGCTCGGATCGGCGCTGCTTCACCATTCGGGTGGCGCGCGCCTCCACCCGCGCCGAGGCCAGCCGCCAGTACGAGCTGGTGAAGATCGATGGCTGTTTCCGGCGCAGCGATTCCTCGCTGACGGGCGGTGCGGCCGCCAATTATCCCATTGTCTCGCAGCTGATCCGCAGATCGCGCAACAACAACATGCTCGCTGCGGCTGCAGCAGCAGCGGCGGCAGCGGCCGAGGCGACGGCAGCAGCTGCAGCGGCCATCACCGGTTGCCTGCCCCAGCACGATGCCATTGCCCAGGCGGCCCTGCATGGCATCAGTGGCAACGACATTGTCCTGGTGGCCATGGCCCGAGTGCTACGCGAGGATCGGCATCGGGATCGCGATCGGGATCATCGCGTCCGTGCCGAGTCGCCCGAATGCGAGGACTTTGGCTCCAGTCTGCTCTACCGCCAGCCGGAACCGTACCAGCTGGAGTATCGGACGCGCCACCTCATCGACGGCAGCATCATTGACTGTGATCAAAGGATTGGCCTTGTGGCCGGCTACATGAAGGATGAGGTAACAATCGTTACCCCAATCGAAGCTGCGAGTTCTATTAACCGCTCGAATTTTTGCAGGTGCGAAATCTCAGTCCCTTCTGCTTCATGCATCTGGACGATGTCCGCTGGGTGATTGTCGCCCTGAGGCAGATGTACGACTGCAACAGCGACTATGGCGAGAGCTGCTACCGTCTGCTGTCGCGCAACGGGCGCTTCATCTACCTGCATACGAAGGGATTTCTGGAGATTGATCGCGGCAGCAACAAGGTGCACTCGTTCCTGTGCGTCAATACGCTGCTGGACGAGGAGGCCGGCCGCCAGAGGGTGCAGGAGATGAAGAACAAGTTCTCGACCATCATCAAGGCGGACGTGCCGACGCAGAGCAGCAGTCCGGATCTGCCCGCCTCACAGGCGCCCCAGCAGCTGGAACGGATTGTCCTGTACCTCATTGAGAATCTGCAGAAGAGCGTGGAGGCAGAGTCCGGCGGTGTACAGCCGATGGACACCAGCATGCTGGACGATGGCTACAGCTCACCGGCCTCCTCGTCGGCCACCATGCTCACCCTGGAGGAGATGGCGCCATCGCCCACGCAGTCCCAGTCGCAGAATCAACTGGCCCTGGTGCCGCCTGCACCCAGCTCTGTGAAGAATTCCATCTCCAAATCGGTGAGTGTGGTCAATGTGACGGCAGCCCGCAAGTTTCTCTATCAGCGGGAGCAGCAGGAGCAGCTGCAGCTGCAGCGGGACCAATGCATCCTCTCGTCCGGCCCTGGGGTCATCCGACAACTGAGCAGTTGCCTGAGCGAAACGGAAACCAGCTCGATGCTCTCACCCGCGAGCAGTGTCAGCGGTGATATACCGGATACACCGGATCCCAATAGCAATACTCCGCCTCCCTCCCATCTGCAATCGCCTGTCCCGCAGTCGCAGTCCCAGTCCCAGTCCCCCTCCCCGATCCTTGCTACGGTGAGGCCCAGTGTGCTTCACAGGTCGCCGGCCACGCCCACAAGCACACAGCTGAGGGCGGCATTGACGAGTACGGCTCAATGACCGGACGGATGAGGTGATAATGGAGTGGCACGACGCAGAAGGAGCCGGAGGAGGCGCCGACGATGGCGGCGGCCCAATAGATCCATGTCCAGTGTTGTGAAATGCTTGTTTGCCTTCCAAGTGAAAAGAAACGAAAAACTTTGTTAGCATCGTTATGTAATAATTAAAATAGTGTATATATCTGTATGTATGTATCAGCCGTAGTCTATGCATGAGTGTATGTGTGTGTGTGTGTGTGTTTTCGAGTCCAGTGTTCGGTTCCAGTAACCCTCGCTCGCTCGCTCCCTCCCTCCTTATACCTACTCATTAACAGTTAGAACATCGATTGATGCCAATCGATCCACAGATAACAATCGCCTATCGCTAAAGCAAACCATCACACCACCCCCCCCAGCCACAGCCACAGCCCCAGCCATCATCCATTTCACTCTAACCCACGTCCTAAGTCTGGCTTCAGAGAGCGATTTCAAAGCAATACTCATCCGAACACTGAGAGAGTGAGAGCGAACAATCAATGGAGAGAGAGAGTGGGCAGGTGTTGATGGATTGTGTGCTGTGTTGTGGAAGGGGGTGTTAGCGATCAGGCGGTGTGTGGGAGAGAGACATACAGTGAAAAAAAAGTTCCCTATATCGGAATGTCTGCCCCATGGATGCAGTTTTATTAAATTTTTGCCATACAACAAGCAGCAGCAAAGTGCGTTTCGTGCTCCGAATATATTTTTGAATACCCTGTAAAATTTTAATTTCTGATATTTACGCATAAATTTCATGCAGCAAAAAGAAAGAAAAACGGATAGAGTGGATATAGCGACAAATGGTCCGAGTCAATATACCCTCTGCATGGCCACAATGCGGGTATTTCCCATGGGGCATTTCACAGCATGCTGCATATCTCAAATTTGAGTCTTGCTTCCAATT
The DNA here is from genome assembly GCA_018150885.1 of Drosophila tristis. Taxonomy (NCBI): domain Eukaryota; kingdom Metazoa; phylum Arthropoda; class Insecta; order Diptera; family Drosophilidae; genus Drosophila; species Drosophila tristis. Next base: position 2,116,186 of record JAECWT010000228.1, read on the forward strand.
TCATTATCGCAACAAATCGACGACATTGTTCTATATGAAAGCGAAACTAATAAAGCAATAAACATAATTAATTAATTTGTAATTTTCAATGTTGTACGCAATGTTGTATGTTGCGCTATTGAATGTGAGAACAGGGCTGATTTTCCTACTCTTCCCTTCCTTCGCTTCCCCAAAAATGCGTTATCAAAGCCTTTGCCATTGTCCTTGAGGGAGAGCGCGAGAGCGTTCTTATCAGATTTGGTCGTTTTTTTTGTATGTTCTTTTTTTGGAAGTGTTTAGTTTGTGGAGAGGGGGGTTTGGGTGTGGGGAGGTATGTGAAATGTGCTTTGTCAGGGCCACGTTTATTGTTTTTATTTGATTTTGTTTTTGTTTGATAGCGAAATTCAATGTTTATAGATATTCTTATATAATTAATAATACTTTTCATCCATATGTAAACTAAATACTTTTTTTGTGTAGCTCAATTTATCTGTTTATTAATTTTTTTTTGATTACTTTTTACTTTAGAGCGTTTCGTTTTGTCTAGTGCGTAATTAGAATATTAGTTTCCAATGCGAATCGTACGATCGATCCCGTGGGTACGGGTACGGAGTTGTGCTCTTTAAACACTTTTCAGTTTCAAAAAAATACACACTTGAATTTGTTTGTTTTATTTCTTTTATTTTTTGTTTGGTTTGCATTTGTTTTGGTTGCGCTGTCGTAATAGATTTTGGTCGAAATAATTGTAAAACGTGTCGGAACGGTGAAAATCGATGTAATAATATTGTGTAATGTCGTTTTTTTTTTTTAGGAACTTTGCTAAATTGTAGCAATTAAAGCATAGCCTGTAATTAACAATAATTATTCATAATTATCATAAACAACAATTCACACAGATGAAACGTTAATAAACAATATATTATAAATAAATACATACATTCGACTTTCTTATCACATTATTCAATTTGAATTTCTCTCAAAGCCCGCCTGTAGCCCGGCGATGTATCGATACCTGGAATCATCGGATTTTTCGTCGGGTTTTTAAATACCGAATTTCGGTATTTTTTCGCCCTCCGCACCACGGAAAAGAGAGCAAATTTGAAAACCCACCACGTATTGAGGGCGAATTTTGAAATTTTGAAATTGCGCTAAATGAGTTTGGCGGTCATTTATATTGTTAATATATTAATATTAATATATGGAAAAATAAACGTTTCACTTGATTTGTTTTGTCGAGTGTGACTGGAACTTCAGAAACGTCATTTTCAAAATATGCCGTAAATATACGGAGGAAAATATAGCTTAGCCCCGCTCTATTTAATCAGGTTAGTAACCAGTAAATTTCAACAAAAAAAACTATTTTGAACAAGCTTTGTATTATTTCGCTTAAAAAATAGCATTTAATAGCATTTTTGGGTAATAATTGTTTGAGCTTATCGATTGTATATATACCCGTCTGGCCCTCGGCAATATACCGTAATATACATTCTAATTTGCCCAAATATACCAAAATTTAGCGAGTAAGGAACAAGCTTAGCCCACTTAGCCCGCGTATATTTGAAACAGGATAACATTTTGAATTAAATCTTGAGTTAAGATGTAGTAGTTAATAGTTAAGGGTCTTTAGTAATAAACAACACTTGCCACTAGTTGGTGGCTTAGATATGAAGCAGCAACTTATTTGATAACATTGCCATATGCTGTCATTTTGATAACCTTCGTTAGTGTGTGCCTGGGTAGGCGGTTAAACTGTTTTAATTCACATTTTATTTTACAAAACAATAACATTTAACTTTATATTAAACTCTGAATAATTGGGGACCTTCACCAGGACAGAATCACAGAGCGCTGATCAAGTTGTTCTGCTAAACGCGCCCATTAACCTTAACCTTAATGGGTTAAGCACTGTAAGGAAAACGGTATCTCTGCCTCGGTATTTAATTAGCTCTGATGCTCGGTCACACTACTTGCAGATATTAGAAAAAGCTTATTTATTTATTTTCTAGCATATTGTCGGTTTTTCCAGGCGATATCAGGACACTAGAATGCTAACTATTGACTATTACTAAGCCGTATGCCACACCACACACCATGACGTCTCGCAACCTGACGGAGGTATTCGTTATCATGCGTAACAATGCCTCAAAAAATCGAAATCACTACGATGACAGAGTAAGGAACTACCCAAATAGTGGACAAAGACATTCTAAATAATTGAAAAATCTTAATTTTAGCGTGGCAGCGATGCTGAGCGTCTGCTTAAGCATTCGGTGCGTGAGGCAGAGGAGGGCCTCGAGATGCAGGACGACTATGGAACGCCGCCCGCCTGGCTGGACAAGTTCGAGGAGGCACAATACACCATGTCCAAGTGGGTGACGAAAAAGTTGCACATCTGCCATGCACTAACCTGCAGCATTCCATTCCATTGCCCTTTTCAAACAGAATCAAGCCAAAGCTGGACGAGCTGGGCTCCCTGCATGCCCGGCACCTGCTGCGTCCGACCTTCGATGATCAGCGGGACGACGAGTGTGACATCGAGGTGCTTAGCCAGATCGTGTGCAAGCTGATCACATCCACCCACCGGCACATACAGTGCGTCCGCTCCAGCCTGGGCGTGGGCACCAAAACGGAGCAGCGCCTCACCGCCAACGCCGTGCACTGTGCCCTGCTGCAGCTCCAGGAGCTGACCTTCAAGTTCCGCAGCAGCCAAAACGCCTACCTGGTGCAGCTGAACTCGCGCGAGGAGCGCTCCCAGAAGTACTTTGACAACGGCGACAACTTCACCAATGTCGAGCTGGGCGGCATGGGTATCGGTATGGGCCTGCCAGGCGGCGACACTGGCGGCGAGGCCATCAACTTTGTCGACTCGTTCGACAACTTCCTGCAGCCGGTGAATGGCAAGGCGGCGGCCAATGCCTATTTGTTCGAGGAGGACGACCAGGAGATAGACGATCACTTCAAGAAGCCGCTGGCCGCCAATCGTATGACCCAGCAGCAGTTGCTGCTCTTCGAGGAGGAGAACTCCAAGCTGGCCGAGCATCGCGAGCAGGAGGTGACCAAAATTGTCAAGTCCATCAATGATCTCAATGACATCTTCAAGGACCTGGGCCACATGGTCCAGGAGCAGGGCACCGTGCTCGATCGCATCGACTACAATGTGGAGCAGACCCAGACGCGCGTCTCCGAGGGTCTGCGACAGCTGCACAAGGCCGAGCTCTATCAGCGCAAGAATCGTAAAATGTGCATCATTCTGGTGCTGGCGGCCATCACATTCTTCATGCTCCTGCTGCTGATCTTCACCAAGCTCTAGAAGACACCCCCATTCCAGTCCCCTGTTGGTCGCGTGTGTGTACATTGTAAAGGCTTAAATACATGTTATATTTATTTATTACTAATGTTAAGAGCAAGTTTTTCCATTCCGAAACCTAATGGGGGGGGATGGGGGATCACAGCCAGAGGGGCATGTCCTGCATCACATGCGCTCCGAGAGGCGCGAGGCCACGGACCGTAGATTGCCATAGACCTTGCTGGGCGGCGACCCTAAGATCAGATTGCAGATGGCACGTCGCGCCAGCTGGATGTTCTGGTAGCTGCCCAGGATGTGAATCTTGCTGTCGGCGAGCACAATGCGGCTCTTGGTTACGTTCTCGATGGTGAATTTTGTGCGGCCACCCTTGCCAGCCAGACGGCCGATGGCACGCGACTGGTGGTCGCCGCGCAGCGTCTTCACGTCCTTAATTTCGAACGTCTCAACGAAGAGATCCTCCAGACGCAGCAGGGCCAGGGCATCGTCCACCTCGAAGCCGCAGAGGAAGGCCTTCACGAAATCGGCGCCCTTCTGCAGATTGGCTATATCCGGCGTCTCCGGTCCGACGCGCAGCTCCACCTGGCGCGCCTTCATGTTGAAGCGTATCTGCAGCTTCATGTGCTCCACCACGGGCGTGAAGATCTTCATCCAGTGCTCCTTGAGCGAGGAGTACCTGTGCGGCGGCACCGACACCTTTCTCAGCTCGCTCTTGGTCCGCTTCGCGCGAGGTGGGGCCGATGCTTTGGCCGAGCAAGGGACGAGAACCTCTGTTGCATCGTCCACCAGCATCTCCGTTTCCTGGGCACTGCGCTTCTGTGCCTTCTTGGCCGGCACAAAGGCGTCCACCTTAATGTTTTCCACCTCCATTCTGTATTGTCCTGGTTTTTTGTGGATTTAATTGCGTTGTTTTCCAAAATTATTTCCACGTGCGGGTCTTGCAGGGTTGATTGTGAATATATCGTATATCGATATACATATGTTTTTTGTTGATAATATATATTTGTAGAGCCTGCCAACTTGTTGGAAGATTAGTGGTTAAAATTAGTGCTAACTTTGTTGGGTGTCATGGCGAGCAGCTATTGGCCATGTGCGTGCGATTGGTGTCGATACTAGTATCGATTGCGGGCGCAAACTTTAAATTGGTTCTCATACTGCTTGCTACCTGTGTCCCATGGAAAATTGTTGCCTGCTGGTCAGCGGAATGCCATAACCTGCAAAAAGTTTTAATTTTAATTGTGGTCAGCCACGGCTGCCCTTCTTGCTTATCATTAAAAGTTTCTTTGGCAAACAATGGAAATTATTTTTACATCAGCCGCATGCGATAAGGACAGGAACGCGAACGCAGACCCCCCGTTAGGCTCTTGAAACTATAGTCAAGTTATGTTAAGTTGTGTAAAGTTAAGCACGAGGCGGCCCGGGCCTGGGCCCGGGCCTGGGCTGGCGATAATCTCAAGTTTGCAATTGCACTGGCAATTTGTTTGTTATCTCGCTTTCATACATACACTGCTTCCCCTCTCTCACTCTCTCGCTCACTCTGTGCAGTTCTTGTGGGAAAGTTTGCCCTCAGCATGAGCTATGGCCATAGGCATAGGGATGGATCGCGTCGGTTGGGTGGGCTGTGGCTGGTTTAACGGGAAGGGGGAAGGGCGTCGATATGAGTGGAAATTGCGTTGGCCTTCCATTTGGCATGCACTCATTTGGGGTTATCTGCTCGGGCACTTAATAAACTTCACTTAATGACTCTCGAAACATTCGCCTTGGAATCGCTTTGCTTGAAAATTCGCCTAAAAGCGCACTCTTTCGCTCTCTCCCACTCATTCTGTCTCTCCCACTCATACTCTATCTCTCCCACTCTCTCTGTCTGCCAAAGATGATAAGCTGGACCGAGCTCTCTGCCTCTCCAGTACGCACTTGGGCGCGCCCCGCCTGGCTGTTAGTCTTTGGGCAGCCACGTTGTCATTGGCAGCAGCGGAAGCGACGTAGCAGCAGCGCAGCGCAGCGGGAAGGGATAGCAGCAGCAGCAGAGCCAGCAGCAGCACTTTGAAGCTGCCAAAAAGAGGAAAAGGAGAAATCGGCGTAAAAGCGCTTCAAAGGTTTACGGGTCGACCGACTGCATCAAAGTTATAATTAGTTGGGGTTAGGTTTTTGGGCTACGTTGCTGCTGCTCCGCCAAGAACGTGGCACGCATGCCACCAGTATGGTAAGGTGCGGTGCGGTGCGGTGCGGCGACTGTGTTCCTTGATTAGGCTACCTACACGGTTTTTGTTTTATAAAACAAACAAAAAGGCAGCGAGAAAGCTGTGCCTCGACGATTAAATACCCTTGAAGTTGGACAGTCAATCAAATGAAAGCTTTTCATTTGAGTTTTGACTGTTATAATCGGTACTCAAAAGAGAGGCGCAACTGCTGTCACTCTCCCCAGAAAAGATGGAGAGAGATGCAGCAGAGTTGCCAGAGTGTCGCGGGGAACAAACTTTTGCAAGTCGACAATATTAATTCCTAAAATATATTTGATAGCTTTGTAGCAGGGAGGAACAGCAGCTTCCAATAACATTCCACAGACAGTTTCGCACGGAGGGGGGGCTCGGAGGGCGTTTTTAATCCCCGTAATAATATTGCTCGCACATTCCCTCGTGGCGGACACAGTAGCGAGGCGTCACGGCCTCCGCCTGGATGCCACGGTCGAGCAGGCGATCCCGATAGCGATAGAAGCGGCGCTCTATCAGGTAGGCGCGCATTGCGCCTGGATTCGACCAGAAGCGCTCGGCGGCGGCGCCAGCACGTGGCCAGATGCGCGACTCCAGCGAGTTTTGATCGACTGACTCGCTCCACAGGCACACCTCGCCGCCAAGCACCTGCCGCCGGTCGGAGCACTGCGGCATCTCGTTCTCGTAGACGCTGCGCCAGCTGTGGTATTCGGAGACGCCATCGAAGCCGTGGCTCAGGCACCAGGCATTCCCGGTGGAGACAATGATGCGGTAGCCGCGATCCAGCAGCAACCTGTTGAGCGAGTCGTGAGAATCGACCAGCGTCTGGATGATGAACCGCTCCTTGGACAGGTAGCTCTCGATCGAGTCCGGATCGGTCAGTCGGCTGGACCAGAGCATGACCGGCTTGGGCTCCGGATTGTCGGGATACACGTGCCGATTGATCTCGTCCCAGGCCATCAGATTGCGCTGATGGAACTGCGCCCACAGGCGGCGGAAGCTCTCCTCACTGAGATCGTAGCCCTGGCTCAGCATCTTCTGGCGGATCTGCTCGGTGCCATTCCAGCAGGACGTGTTCATCTCGTCGCCGCCCATGTGTATGGTCTCCTCCGGTGCCCCCATCTCAGCCACCTGCCGGAAGATCGCCTTCAGCACCGCGTACATATTATCGTTCACGGGATTCAGTTGGCCGCACGGCGAAGACGCGCAGTAGGTCGCCCAGGGCGATCTCTCCAGGCAGACGGCCAAGCTGTCCAGCCCCTCGTCCGGGCCCCACTGCCAGCCGCTGTTGGCGTGCGAGGGCCCAGCGATCTCGATGATGATGCGAATGCCCCTGAGGCGGGCGTACTGCATCAGCTGGACGACCTGCTGGCGGGAGTAGGTGTGGGAGCTCGCATAGGCGCCGTATTGCTGCATCTGGGGCACTCGGGTGATCTCCAGCGGGAAGCTTTCAGCGTCCACCACATGCCAGTGGAGCACATTCATCTTGGAGGCGGCCATGCCGTCGATCGCCCTGCGCACACACCGCAGCGGGATGAAGTTGCGCGATGTGTCCAGCAGCAGGCCGCGATGCGCGTAGTACGGACGATCCGAGATGATGGCATCGCTGACCAGCAGCAGGCCACTGGTCACGCTGCCCGTCACCAGATTGCTGACCGTCTCGAGCGCGTGCCTCGCGCCGTACACCGTCGTCGCCTGAATGGCGACCATGGTGCCCGTCTCCGTGGAGCTGATGGCCAGCTTGTAGTTCTCGTGCGTGCGCCAGTCGAGGACCAGACTCTCGCTGTTCACCGTGGCCTCGATCACGATCCGTGCGCCGCTGGCCACCGTGCAGTTGCGGGGGCACTCCTTGCGCAGGTTGCCCAGGAACAGGCGTCGTGTCTCGTGCAGGAACAGCCGGGTCGCCTCGCTGGGCGCACTCACATTGAATCGTATGTGCTGGGGATCAAAGTGCACCCGGCTGTGGGCCAGACTTATCGCCGGCCCGGTCGGCATTGGCCACACGGCGCCGTACGTACCGCACGACAGCCGGCAGTCACGCTGGCTCTCAAAGCGCTCCATTATGTATGTCTCGCCTGCCACCTTCTCGCTCTCGTGCGTACAGAAGGTTGTGCGGCTGCAGAGCCATTTTCTATCGCCATCGCCATCGCCATCGCCATGCGCCAACCCAGCGCCAAGGACTAGCAACATCCACATAATAATTAGCCGTAATATCATTGTGTATAAATGGCGAGAGAGTAACGGCCGAACAAATGGTTGTTAAAACAATGCAACATAAACTAGAGCAAGCAACAAGAATTTTGAGACTTCGATAGCCGTTTGTTGAACATAGTCTACCTTTTTATAAATGAGTATAATTTTTTTTTTTATATTGAGGAGATGCCCATCTAACATCGATGCTAGAACTTGCAAATTACTTGGTGCAGTGGGCATGGAATGGAGTTCGAGCAAAGGAATTAAATGTCTCCAAGTTCCGCCCAAAGAGTTTTTTGGCGTCTACATGCTGCAGATGAGAAGCTAATGGAGGCATCGCACCATATTCATGTATAAATAATAAATACATTTAAATTCAAATAATGTTTGAAAGGAAAGGCGATATCTTTCTGCTGATTTTCGTAGAATCTCTTGATTCAGTTACGTTTTGGCCACATTGGAAAATGCTCATTAAATGTAATTGTTTGTACAAGTTTTTAAGCAACGATCGAACTAAAATTAAAAAATTAAACAATAAATAATAAACAATAATACGTTTAAATAAACAAGTACCTACATTAATGTTCAAAATAGATGTGTAGGTACAGCGCATAAATTCATTTCACAAGTTGGCAGCCTTCTTGTTAAAGTAAAATTCATGAATGAATATTTCGAGAAGTTGCGCAAATTTAGTGAACTGATTTTAAATCAAATATAAATCAATTAAAATCAAATATGAATCAATATAAAATCAAATATATTTTCAGAATTTTATCGAGCTGGCATTGTTGCTGGATTGAGGATGCGACACAGTCCAGCCTGCAGTAGAAAAATTATGTTGGTGCGGGCACGTAAAAATAAAATATTTGATTGCCTTGTTTTTCAATCACAAGAATTGTGCCACAGTGGGGCAAGCGTATTAATACCGAAACTAATCAAATAATGAAATATTTTAAATTATTATTTGCAACTCTGCCGACTGTAAATCTGCGGCTAAGGGTACGTTCCTCTTTGTGGCTGTTGCTTACAACTGGATGGCTAGGCCACTGTGCGAAGGCCACAGGGAAGACAGTGAGAAAGCATGTGTTGCAAGTAGCAACCAGTAAACCACTCGCATGTACCCTCCACTCCACTCGTAGTGTGCGGTTCCAGATTCCAGATTCCAGATTCATCCAGTGCTCAGCCTTGTTTTGCAGGTTGTACAAAATGCCGCAACATTTTTTTACGGTTAAGCATGCATTCATTATGTCTACTTGTAGCTCCGCCTGCTGTCCCTGTCCTGTTCGGTACGCCTCTCACTCCCTCTCTCTCTGGCCCCTCTGCCGCAGAGACAAATGAGTGGCAGGAGAGGCAGAACCTCAACTGGAGTGGAGTGGAGGAGGGCAGAGCAGAGCAGAGCAGAGCACGAAATACGTGCTGGGCAAGTCAGTCTTGTCCGCACCGTCCAGCTCATTTGGTGCTCGACTAATCGCAAATAACACACATCGATTACAGGAACAATCCTCGGAAGGCGTTGGTGGCCACAGAGAGAGAGAGAGGGAGAGTGAGAGAGAGCGGTGGGTTGGAGTGGCGTGGAGAAAGCCAAGACTGGAACTGGAAACAGAAGCAGAAACAATTAGCACGGACCCGGACATAATTGGCGTGCAGTTACAGAGGCTGATTAAAGAAGCAATCATAAAATTAAGACCCATAATCCCGTGCAATTTGGCCAAACACACGCAAACGGAATGGAATGGAACTAGAACTAGGACTAGAACTGTAGGAATGAGGAATGGGTGAATGGTGGAGTGGGAACTGGCTAGCACGAACGGACAAAGTGCTGAGAAGAAAAATAGAATACGAATACGAAGCCCATTGGGAAGGGTAGGGAAGGGCAGGGAAGGAAGGAAGGAAGCTAATAACCAAAGCCAGCAGAGGCAGCAGCAGCAGCAGCAGCACCAGCAGCGGCAGCGGCAGAAGCAAAAGTAGAGGCGAAACACACAAAAATCACTTTACACGCTCCAAATACAAAACAAGCAATAAAGTTATTGATCAATATATCGACTATGGGAATACCCTAGAAATAACAAAAAGTCTCTATTGCATGTGAGAGGAGATGTACATATATATATATATGTATACATATATACACATAACACATAACCAGTTGTATTTCCCGAGGGCTATGATGCCCATCCAGTGTATATATGCTGCATTTTCCCAAATGTAATCCCGAAGTGCCAATATACCCTTAAGCTCTGCTAGCACTGGGCACTATATGGCAATACGTGTGTGTGTGTGTGTGAGTGCGTTCGTGTGCGTGTGCGTGTGTCTGGACTGCATTCCGTTAAGGAGAAAGAGAAGCGAAGGCGTGAGGAGGAGAAGTTGAGCTTCTGGTACGTGCGGCGATTTGTGTGCCCGGGTAATGCCATGCCACAAGAGGCAGTGGCAGTGGCAGTGGCATGGTGGCATGGTGGCATGGTGGCACGGGCCAGGGGCCAGGGGCAGGCAGAACAACACAAGAGCAATATGAAACCTTCATTAGCGAGAGGAGAGGAATGGGCAGTCGTGGGGCTAGGGCACTATTGCACTGGGCCGCCTCCCCTCCTCAGCCACAACGGATTGAAAATGCTTCCGGCCATACAAATTGTACGTGAAACGTGAGAAATTAATTTTCAAGGTGGCCACGCAGCAGCAGCAGCAGCAGCAACAGCAGCAGCGTCAAAGTCCTGCCACAAATGACCTGTGAGCCGAGCCCCAAGGGGCTGACCAGGAATTGCCTAACTTTTAGCCTAGACGTCGAAACCGGAACGGAAACCAAGAAGTTTATCAGTCTGGTTGAGCTTACTGGCAGTGGATCGAGGCAGGCATCGAAACCGAAACGGAACCCAAGAAGTTCCCCCAACACCCGCCCCGCCATGCCGCTACTTCCACTGCTTTGCATATGGAAGGAGATGATGTGGTGCCTCTCGCTCTCTCGCTCTCTCTCTCTGTCTCTGTATATATGTCTGTATGCATATATCGATATATCTTTGTATGCAAAGCAATGTCAAAATTCAATTTAATGCTGCCGTAACGAAAATCTGTCAGCTTGCAGCACAAATAATGTCAAAGCCAAGCGCACACAGACACCCGCAAGCAGGCATAGGAAAAGGAGTTGTGGAGACAGCCACAAAGTGACGCTCGCACACACACACAGACACACACACACACACACACACACAAAGATAACATATGGATACCTCCTGTGACAAGACACACACAAAAGCCAAAGCAGGATGCTTGCGTCTGTCAGCGGCAATTGTGGCTGATTTGCGCTTTTTATACCTTCCCACAGGGTACAACGATTTGCACAGGACATTCGCAGTGCAGCAGCAGCAGCAGCAGCCACTGATCCTTCCGGTTGTTGGTTATATAACGCGTGAGCATCTCATGGCAAGGGGCAGCACAAATCGGTGCAAAATAAATCAATTAAACTCTAAATAAAATATCTAAGAAATAAACCAAGCAGGAAAATAAGTAACGCTGCATGGGGAAGTGTATCAAAGGCTCGGCTTTGCAGGCTTGTGTTTCCATCTTTTTCTTGAATGGGACAGGAAGAGAAATAGTGTGTGCGGCAGAGTGATAGAGAGACGCTGAGCGGTGGCGGGGCGCAATGGCAAACGAGGCTGTGGAGGAGTAAGAGGCACGGCACGGCACGGGGCACACACATCGCATAACATTCCAAAGCATTTGATAAACGGCGACGCTTGCCAGTATGTCCTGTTCTTTGAGTGTCCGTGTGCGAGGGGGCATTGTTGAAAGGGTCGTCCGCAGTTCGAATCCGTTGCACTGTGACTGCGACTGTGACGCTGACAAGTCAGACGATTTCTCAAAAGATTCGCTCATTCACCCAAGAGCGGGGCGGGACAAAAAATTAAGCAGCAGAGAGAAATCGCACTGCCATGAGAAATGTGCGGAGCAGCCCTGCCTGCCTGCCTGCCTGGCTGCCTGCCTGCGGTTTCCACACTCGACACCACCACCACACCCAGCTGTGGCATGCACCTGCTGCTGCTCCATTCGCCATGGCAGCTGTCAGCTTTGGCTTTCCCCTGCGGCCCCAACATCATTGGATTCAACAGAAGATTATCCATAATGGTGGCTTAAAATGCCGCCATGATCGCGCGACTCTCAATTTGTTTTGTTCCACAACAATCACATTTGGCAGGCGTACGCTTCAAATACCAAAACATAATGCTACGTACCAGTGTCGTTCGAGAGCCAAGATGACCAGCGGATGGGCTTCAGGCTTTGGGTTTAATTTGGAAATTTATTTATTTATTTCTATACTTCGATGGAGCACTGGCAGGCAGGCACAAACAAAAATGGTGGAAAGCAGGCGAACAATGCAAAAAAAATATATTAATTTTATTAAAAATATTATATTAAATATATTATAATTAATTATAATTAATTAATGATAAACATAATTATAATGAAGACAGTCGCAAGCAGGTTCGTTCGGCCTTGCTTCATTGGCAAATGGAATAGATCTGCTGATGTGCACTCTGCATGGTGCAAGGGCATGTCAATGAGCTCCAAAGTCGAATTATAGAACAATTCCATTGGCTTAAATTCGTGCATTGCGCCATCAGAATGATGAAACACAAATATTTGGATATATCCTTTATCCTGTGTACTCCGTTGTACAGTTAGTTTCCCTTTGTTAACGCTTTGATTTTTCTGCCGCCACTCATTAAATGTTTGAATGTTTTGCGCCAGCTCCTTAATGCTCGCTCGTATGTATGTATGTATGTCTGTATGTGTGCATGTGTCACTTTTAATTGAGCCAACAGCAGACGGGGGAGATGGGTGGGAGGGGGAGTGGGTGCCGTTTATCCGGGCTGTTATTTGGCGAGACCCCACGCTCCGCCGGAATCCGAGTGTTTTGACTTTGTCGAATTAGCCATTGTGATAACATTTATGCCCCGCTCTGCTGGTGCTTCATCGCACTTAATTGGGCAAACGATTGCCTGACTTGCTTACAAATGTGCCGCTAACGTCACGATGGCAGGCAGGCAGACCAGGCAGGCAGGCAGGCAGACAGGCAGGCAGGCAGGCAGGAAAGCCCAAACAGCCCTTCCCTTCCATTCCATGCCAACCGAAAAAAAAGTGAAACTCAAACAAGCGGCACGCACTTGAGCAGAACGAGGGACGCCGACCCATGCACGTATGTGAGCATGTCTGTGAGTGTGTGTGTGTGTGTGTGTGTGTGTGTGTGTGGGTGTGCGTGTGAATATTGCATGCGATAAATTATTTTAAAGCGCTCGCCCCCACCCCAGGCAGGAGCAGCCATCGAGCAGACATCTATTTAATATACCGCAACGCATCAGTTTTAATACTGTTGCGATTTTATTTACGCGCATGAAAATTTATAAACGTTTATGACATGTCAAGCATTGTTCCTACACCTCCACCTCCACCTCCACCTCCACCACCACATCTTTCTCTCTCTCTCTCTCTGTCTCTGTCTCTCATTTTCTCTGCATGCTCCGTGCAGTATCTTCCCTGGGCTTACCCCCTAAGCGTGGATTAAAACGGCTATACTTGTCTTGTGATTTGTATGCGACAACCAGAGCTAAGCGCAATGCCATTCACATGCGGATCTCATGGAACCAAATATGCTGAACTCTTTTATGCCATCCACAAATAAAAAAAAACACTGCGGCATTTGCAATTATATATTTTATTGTGTATTATATTTTAACTATTCTTATTTGATATTCATAGTTTAAACCTCGAAAGCGGAAATGGTCCCATAATGAATGAGGATATACATGTAGCTCACATTTTGGGGTCTCGATTTCATTTTCTTGCAACAAACTTTTGAGTGAGTGCTGGGTATCCAATTGTCGGGATAATCAGCCTGAACTTTCTTGTTATTTCGAGCCTTTCATGTAAATGTTATTATTATTTGTGTTGTTACACGAGTAGTTGTTGTTGCCCTTTAATTTTGGTTTTCGGTTCGTTGGCAAGAGAAAGGGAAAAGCGGAAAGCGAAAAGCGAAAGGGATGACAACTACTCAAATACAATTTATTGTTTCTGATTTTTCTTTAGTCATTATTATTACGCATATTTATTATGTATTTATTAATTTGTTTTGCTGTGGTTTTTGCACACACTCTTCCCACCCACCCACACATCCACCCAGAGAAAACAGACACACACACGCACACGCACACACGCACACAAATATCATTGGGCTACAGGCAGGTTAAACATTTTTCGTTTGATTTGTTATCGTTTGCATCGTTTGTGCTGCCTTCCAAGAGGGTCTTGCCCATCTGATCAGATGTTTGCAACGCACACAGGAAAGGGCACCGAAACTGTGACACCCGCACGTACTGAGAATATGTATCAGATCAGAATATGAAAAAAAGCTCCTTCAGTTTTAGTTTTTATCTCTGGCCAGCAAATATTCAAAAGTTATTTGCTTTTTTGTACCGCAATTGGATGACTTCTTTGGTTACCCAATAGTTACCCAACATTGATCTGCTAGGGTATTAATATGATCGGCCTATAAAACTAGATTTATCTTTATACTGGATGGTACTATTTTCTGATGTTGTTTTTGATATAATTGTTGATGGTTTTTGTTGGTGCTGTGGCTGTGGCTGCCGTCGCTGTCGCTGTCGCCGTCGCCGCTGCTGTCGTGGCTCTCGTTGACGGCGTTTGTAATTTCATTTTCGGCATTATGTAATTTATTAACTTTTCATTGAAAGTTATGTGCAAACGCACGTTGACGACATCTTTAATTAATTACATTTTAACATGATAATTAATAGCGCCGCGTGCGTCGACAGGCAGCAAAGCCGAATGCCACAAAAGCGAAACCAATCGATGCCCGCCACGCCACGCCACACCAAATCACCAGCAGCACCTACATACCTCATCGATGGGCGCCTTAAAGCCCCATGGTCTACCAACTAGAAGGTAATTCTGTGTCATCAAATTTTAAGTATCTACTCAGATATTAGACGACACAGCGAGAGGTCACCAGCCCAACCCAGCAGTTGCGGTAAAGATTAATACCTAAATTGCGTGGTGACAGCAGCCAGAGAACACACAATTTAAAAGCCGAGAGCGCAAGTTTGCGGGTTCGCACGTCCCGTTATTTCAGTTGTTCTCCCTAGAAGCAGCGCGCAGGTAGCAGGTAGCGCGAACAAGACCCTCAGCAAAGCTGAGAGAGAGAGAGCGTCGATCCGGCATGCGCTCTCAGAGCGCGATCTATGCGTAAAGACTAGAGTTGGAGCGTAAAGACTAGAGATGGAACTATTGTAACGTCTCTGCCGTGAGCGTGCTACAAAAAGCAAAGAGTTCAAGTGAATTATTTCTGAATTCTGTTCTTTCTGATACGAGTCCGGTAATTGATTTTTTTTGTTTAATGTTGAAACACTGCAAGTTAATAAAATTTTTAATAGAAAGGGTTACGTGCTGCAACGTGCGAACTCGAATAGGTAGTGGAAGTCCAATTGGAATCCAGTTTGGACTTCTGCTGCAGCTGGCACTGGGGCAGCAGCTGGGCTAGGCGATGCGCAGTAATTTAGTTTTAACGCGATACCAATTCATCGAAGTATGTTGCATCCGCTGGCCTGGCATAATAATAGCAATAATAATAATATTAGGAACAGGAACCGACCGACCGACCGACAGACAGACAGACAGACAAACCGAAACGGAGACCGGAATCGTGGACACTGATGATGACCATAATGATACACAAACAATTGCCAAGGAATTTCAATTCAATTCCATGCCATGGCATTTTTTTTTTTCTTTCGGTTTTGGTTTTGGTTTTGGTTTTTGTTTTCAATTCTGTTTTCTGTTTTGCCGCATCTTCTATGCCTCCACATCCACATCCGCTTTCCCTTTGTGTGGTGTGTGTGTGTCTGTCTGCTTGTGTGTGTGTGTGTGTGTGTGTGTGTGTGAGAGTGTTTGGGTTCTTGTGTTTCTATCATTTCGTCTTGGTCACGGACCTCTGGTTGCTCCTTATCGTGGTCCTGTAACTCCGCTTCCCTTAACAAAAAAAAAGAAACCAAAAAAACAAAAAAAAAAAAAAGGAAGAAGAAGTTGTTTTGACAGTAGCCAAGATTGAGTTCTTATTCAATTTGTACGGATTTGTTGTACGCTGGCCCTTTTACGGTCCGCTTTCCCCCACTCGCCTCGAGACTCAAGACTCAAGACGCAAGACCCCCCCTCCACTCGCCCGCACTGCTCCAGTCAACCCATTCTTCAGATGCTCTATTGGAATTTATTTCATATTATTGTCGTATAGCCCCTCTCCGGACAAGCAGCCACCTTCGCTCCCCTCCCCTCCCCGGCCCTTTCCTCGTTTTCCCGCTGGTAGCTGGTAGCACTTGGCTTTGTTTTTGGGGCGCGCGGCTGGCAAAAGTTGTGCTTGTTGTGGCCTCAGCTGCAGTCAATTTGAGTTGCCCTCCTTGACCGAGCAGCAGCAGCAGCAGCAGCAGCACTCCGCTGCCCCCAATCTTGATTTGGCTGCAGGCCTGCAGATGGATCAAGTTAGCTGCTAGTTGACTTTTGCTGCCAGTCGGATACGGATACGGAGACGGCGACGGCGACGGCGACGAAGACGGCGGCAGGGAGGCCAATCAATGTGCCCGCAAAAGTATGCTACGGACAAAGTTGTAGCCGGCAAACAGAACAGCCAGCCAGCAAACCATGTAAATGTCCTTGCAGGCCAAACACACAGACACACACACACACACACACACAGACACACACACATTCGAACAGTGTCCGTGACTCAATGCAGGCCAGCGCATTTCTTGGTATAAACTTAATAATACGAGCAGCAGCAGCAGCAGCAGTACCCAAATACGTAGGTCGCCCCCCAACCCCCCCGCCCAAAAACAGTTGGCACAAGTTTTTATTTTTCGGCTAACTTGTTATTTTTGTAATTGGCACTTTTGCAGTTTTATCCAAAGATGTGGTGTGGGGGGTGCCCAACGCTCTGTTCATTTGACTTTTTGTGTGTGTGTGTGTGTGTGTGTGTGTGTGTGTGTGTGGATCAAATTTAATCAAGTTTGTTCTTGTTTTTGTGTGCCGTAGTGCCGTGGGTTATTTATGAACTGTGTGGCGGCTGTGTGGCAGGTGCTATGACCAATGTCCCCTCTCCTGCCACTCACACGCAGCCAGCCCAGCCGAGCCCACCACAGCCCAGCCCAGCCCACCCCAGTCCACAGCCCACAGCCCAGTCCAGCGCCCACCTATCCCATATCCATAGCCATGGCCATGGCCAATCTGCAGCTCAATCCGGCACTGAAGTGGCCAACGCTAACCACTTTAGAGATGAGCCTGCCCCTAGCTGTTGTTCTTATACTTGCCGTTGCCTCCACTGGCATTACTTTGCCCCCCCCACTTTCTGTTGGTTGCTGTACGCATACCCTTACGCGACATGTTGCAAGACACTTGGCGCTGGGGCAGGCTGCCAGTTAATATCTGCCAGCTAATATCTCCATGCAATATTCAACGAAAAAAAAGCCCAAATTTATCATTTCTTAGATATTTAATTTGCTTTTCCTCCTGCTCGAGCTAAAGCCAACTTAATCCTTCAGTTTTTTGTTCCTGTTCGAAAGGGCATCCACATATCGCGCGATTTTGTGCTCCTTATTTCGTGGAATTTTTTTTGCTTGCTTGCTTCGCCTCGCGCGACTTCAAATTGCCAACTTAGTTGTTATTTGTTGGCTGTCTGGCTAAGGACAGGAGCAGGAGCAGGAGCAGGAGCAGTAGCAGGAGGAGGCACAGACCAGACCAGAACCCCAACCAGGCCGGCACAGGACAGGGCAATATTCGTGGACGAAGCACTCTGATGGCTCTCACGTCACCACTTCTGCAAATTGCGGCAATAATGCAACAAAGGTTTCTTGGGAAACACACACCAAATTGCATAAGCCAAGCCATGGGGCAGGGCCGGGGGCAGGGGCAGTGGATGGGGCTGGGGCAGGGGCAGTGGCTGGGGCTGGAGCAGGGGCACAGCGCTTGTGTGTGTGTGCTGGAGCAACGGGGCAAGCGGTGGCTCTGACGGAAGGCTGTGCAGGGATGTACTTGGCGACTGAAAGACGCCGTCAGTCACTTGGCCGCCGCCGCGTCCTTCAGCCACGACGATCTATTCCTTGTGCTCCAGCGCTAGCGCCAGCTCCAGCTCCTCCTCCTGCTTCGTCTTTTTCTGCTCCCTCGCCAGCTCCCTCGCCAGCTCCCTCGCTTGCTGCTTCGTTCTCCTTCTCCGTGCTGCATTTCATTTTCAATTTGATTTTTTTTTCTTTCTTTTTCTTGTTCGCTCATTTCCAGCTCCCCCCTTAAAACAGAACTCCCCCCCACCCCACGCCTCTACCACTTTCTTTTTGTTTCTGTTTACATTTTCGTTCGCCGTTGCGGTTTCCGCTTTGGCTTCCAATGCTCGTGCCGCATCCACATGCACCGCCCCATGCCCCATGTCCCATGCCCCATGCCCCACACCATTCCCATGCCCCACACCATTCCCATACCCATCCGAATTTCCGTTTTCGTTTTCGTTTTCGTTTCCATGTTGCAGGGAATGGCAAGGCAACGGCAAGCCAAGCCAAGGCAAGGCAACGGCAACGGCAACATTTTTGTTTGTAATTTACTTGGGAATGCAGGCGCCTTCCACCGCCTTCCACCGCCTTGTGCTGCGGTTTTCTAAGAAAAATCTTTTGTGTGCTCGCCAGCCGCACTACCTCCCTGCCACCCCATTGGATGAGCTGCAAGCGCCGCGCGCGTTTGGGGAGTGGCGGCGGCGCTTTTAGTAATTGCAGTGGGCCCCTAACTGTGACCGCTGACAGGCAAATCAAGTGTCACCCAAATGCTCCGAATGCGGGCCATTGCAGTGGCACAGGGCCAAAGCATTTCGCATATCCCCCCGAAATGGAAGTGGAAGTGGCACGTAGGGCTGTGGGGATGTAGTACATGTGGGCGTGGCTGCTGCTGCTGCTGCTGCCGCTGCCATGCGGGTGCTCTTTTAAAGTGTGCTCTGCCTCAAGTCTCTTCGCTCATTTGCGCTGCAATAAATTTCATTCGGCACGGCGCTTTATTGCCAGTTTAACACGAAAATTGGGCCTGGCCAGCACGAGTATTTTCCCACCAGCAAAGAGGCAACTATTGGACCGCACTGACGCATACCCTAAGCTGCAAGCTGGAAAGCAAATGGCAAATGGCAAAGGGGGAAATCGGCCTTGGTATCGGCATCGTTTGGCTTGGGCTAAGTGATCGAGTATTTTGTTTGTTTGCTGCTCTGATGGCAGGAAGCTCGGCCCATTGTTTGGCCCATTAAGTGGAGAGCAAGCGAGAGCCTCTCCGCTCCCTTTGTTTGGGGCATATCCGCCCCCTCCGAACACAATGGAAGCGCCCAGCAGCCACATGTCCTTTAATACGCTGCCCGTACGTTCACAAGTCCCACAACAATGACGCCATATGCATATGGATATGCATATAGTACATATGTATGTGGACAGACGACACTGGACAGAGACTCCGCAGTCGGAGCTGAACAGACAGCAGCAACAATGGGCTCACCAGGAGACCGGCAGACCGGGAGAGGCCAGCGGCTCACTGCCACTGATCGACAATGGGAATACCTTTGGACATTAATCGCAGAGCTTTGTATTTAATTTATTTATTTATTTATTAGCCCGCGGACTGGCCCATCTATGCAATGTTTATGCCAGCAGCTTGGATCTCACACACAAATCCCCAACTGAGAGCAGAGATCTGTGCTGGGGCAGGGTAAAGTTGCCTTGGCAACGCAGCAAAGCGCAGACAGTCCAATTGATGTCGTTCAGTTCTCAGTTTAATGAGCTTAAAATATAATGCCGCCTGGCCAGGGTGCAGCAGCAGCAGCTGGCCGCCTTTAAGGATCAATGGAGTAGCCTGCTGCGTGTCTTCCTCATCGCTCCATATCCATCTCGCTCCCCTATTCCTATTCCTCTCTCCAGCGCCATATCTAGCGCTGTATCTGTCGTGTCTCTGTCTCTCCCTCTCTCCCCCTGTGCCTTTGCTTTGAGCTGAGAACGGAACGGAGCAGCGCCCCTAGGGAGGTGGGGGGCCATTACCAAAAAAAAGCTAATAGCCAGGTGTCGGCTCTAGCCTCGTCCTTTCATTTGGCTGACTAGTTTTTTGTGGGCGTTTGTTCCAAACAATTGGCGCTGCGCTTTTGACCCCCGCTCCACACTCCTGCCACTCACCCCTGCCACTCACCTCTACCACCCACTCACTCACTCACTCACTCACTCACTTATTCATTTCCATTCAGCAGCCCGAGTCATTGGTTGCCGGGGCCACCGCTTGGACAGGCTGGGGCTCATTTCCATGCCCTTGCCCGTGCCCATGCCCCTGCCCATTCCTGCATTGTCGTTTGTCGCTTGATTCCTGTTGCTAATTTCTGTTGTCCATTGGATCTCCTGCTGCACGTGCAGGAGGGGTGTTGTGCTGGTGCGCTGCCAACTGGAGCACCTTTCACAAAGATCAGCGTATCGAGCAGGCTTGCAGGCATGGCTGGGGACGGGCACTGGCCCTGGCACTGGCACTGGCACTGGCAAAGGTGTTGGGCTATCCTTTGGCCCCTGTGCTTTTGTGTGCGGACGGGGACAAAAGAAAGCCACAGGCAGCACCCAGCACACAGCATCCAGCACACAGCATGAGGCATGGAAACATCGGCCAGTACGTATCCAGTGCCATTATGAACGGATGCTTCCTGCCTGGCCCAGGCACGGGCCAGGACCCACCCGTCCCGTCCCGTCCTGTCCTGTCCGGTCCTTGACGGTACTGGACTGCCTGCCGCCTTCGGAGCTCGGCCTGCTTCTCCTGTTGCCAACGCACCGCACCGCACCGCACCGATTGCAATTAATTCTGTGTATTCGCATCACGTTCCGGATCCCATCACCAAACAATTTCATACGTATTAAATGCAATGTCGAAAGTGAAAACACAATCTCCGCTCCGCTCCGCTCCGCTCCGCCCGCTCCGTTCCGTTTCGTTTCGTTCCGCTTTCCAGTGGGCGGCAGATTCGGCCGATTCGATTCAGAACTTCCTTCGGCAGCAGCACGACTACCAGTTGGGGTCGACTGCTGAGTGCCCTAACCGCTGTCCATTGTTCATTTGTATTTTTCTGCACCAGCTATTCACTCAGTCTTGAAGCTGGCTGAAACTCTTCACCAAGTCGCATCACAATTAATAATAAATGCTGGCAAAAAAGATAATCTAAGCCATATGTAAATGAATTGCATTTTCATACATATTTCAGTTAAATGTAGCAATGATGGATCAGCAGGTAAATCGGCATATACCCTGCCTGTTGGTCTAGGCCTTCTGGATATATTTCCGAGTAGTTAACAAAACTCAAATGAATTTTGGTTTTCGCTAAACAAATAATCAAATCGATTCGTGATATCGATTCGTGATATCAAGCGAGAGAGCGAGCACGCGCGCGGGTAGAGTCGCGGCCCTTGCCGCGGCTCACAGCGTTCCAGCGTTCCAGCGTTCCTTTCCGCGCAGTAATTCTTTTCTTTGCGTTCTTGGTTTAATTCGTGCGAATCTGTTCACATATTCGTGGAACATATTCCGTCAGTGCCAACTTTTACCAATTAAGAAGGTACGAAACCTTGCCTTTGCTTTAATCATTTCCCTTTAATTCGCTTTCAATTTAAGATAGCTTTAAGGCAACTTGCTCCACCTTTCTGCCTGCGCTTATCTGCCACACTTTCTCTCAGCTTCGTCCCCCCATTCAGAAACTTACAAGGGGACATTTGCTGTGCTGTGCTGTGAGACTGAGACTGAGACCTGCAGGAAGTGCGCCATTGAGTGAAGCTCTCTGCCTTGCTCGGAAAACCATCAAATGAAGACGATTTAATTTCATTAATTTGCACACGCCTCTCACCTACAGGGGGCTGGCTGGGTGGCTGGGTGGCTGGGTGCCAGCCCATGTCCCCGCCCTGTCCAGGCCACTTTTGTCCCGCCTCCCTTCGCTCTCTCATGCATTTCATCCACAAAAATGGTCTCTTAATTTTTGTAATTTGTTGTCTTGCTGGGTATAGCAGGGGGAGGTGGACCAGCAGGGGGTGTGGTCAGCGGTGGGGCAAGGGCAAAGGTACCAGAGTAATGGTTTTAATGGCCATCTGGATATCAGCCGCAGTTTGTGGTCTCTTCAATGCGTTTGCGGGAAATGAGATTTGCATATTGTCGAAATGATGCCATCAAATGGAGAATGGAGTGCGAGTGGGAGTGGGAGTGCAAATGGAAATGGAATTTGGAGCAAAGGCAGGAGGTGTGTCTCCCCCCCGCCCCCAGCCATTCCCTGTCGCCATGATGATGTGCAAGAAATCTATCCTGTCCAAATTCCAGCGATGACTGACCAAAAAAACCAACACACAAAAAACACTCGAAACGAAACGAAACCAAAACAAAATCAAATCTAAGGGCAAAGTTACCTTTACCTTTGCTGAACCCGAACCCGAAACCGAACCCCAACCCCAACTCCAACTCCAACCCCAACTCGAACCCCATTGAGTCCCAGCCCACTCTGTTGGCTGGGAGTGGGGCTGGATATCGGAGCTTGGGTCTGGCAGGGTTAGCATGAAAGCCTGTCAAAATAATACCTACGAAATTAATTTTGACATATGCCACAATGAGTGAAGTGAAGGCTTCTTTCTACCCACAACACAGCAGATGCGAGGCCAGGTGGCAGGAAGCTTATTTATATCTGTATTTGCAGTAAGCCATTGACTAAGTCCACATTGGATAACATCAGTCGGATAACATTACCTTACAGCATTACATAACAGTTGGGTACAAATATACAAGCATACAAATGTATGTATGTACATATGTATGTGCGAACTGATTCAGATTTAATTTAAATAATTGAAAGGAATAAAGAACTAAAATAGTTTCCAATTACAAATTCCAATTGCGAATTATATAACGCACATTGCAAAGCATAAATGTGAGTGCTTTGGCCTGCTATTAAAAGCAATTTCCACACTGCCGATCAATGGAACAGACGCAATGCCTTTTTTCGTTCTTCACTTCGATTCCCGCATTTACGGGGCAAGCTTTCGCTGAACTTTTTGCTGTGTTTGCTAGAGCAGTTCAGGTGACACAGTTCATTCGTCGTCTGGTTTCTATGCACAAGCTTTTGCGTCGCATGCGCTGGCTTGACACTCTCTCTCTGGGTGTCTCTCTCGACGATCGAATTCGCCAGCGCTGGGGTATTCGCCTGGGAGCGAATTCGCGCACGCTCTAGCGCTCGCTCATTTTGGCGAGTCACTCAGCACAGTGCCAGTAAATTGTGCAACAGTAAATTGTTGTTCTTCTTGCTACGGGGCTTCTTGTGCCGGTGAGGCTTCTACAATATCTAGCTGGTAGCCTTTACGAGGAAACCTTTGGAACCGCAGCTGATAGGCCGCTTTGAGCGTTTGTGTGTTGCTGCGGACTAAACAAACAGCTGACCCTGGTGCGAGCACGAGTGTGTGAGAGTAGGAGTGCGAGTAATTGCAGTAGGCACTGCCTGTCAGAGCACACAGATACACAAAACGCTTCACTTAAATATATGTATACAGAGCACTATAGGTGTTTGTCCTAAATTGGTAATTGGTAATTGGTTATCTTGTTGTTGTTTGCTTTGGTCTTGAAACAAATGAAATTCCGTTTGGCGCAGGCAAAGCAGTGACCACAAAGTGCTCCACAAAGTGCTCCACAATGTCTTACAGTCCGCGTTACGTTCGACGTGAGTTGTCCCTGTGCGGTGGCGCTTGTGGGCCCAACTAACTGACATCCTGCCCGATCTTCCGCAGCAACCAAAGCCAGTAATTTGCGGGCACAGGCCAACAACTTGCGGGTGAGTTGAGTTCGCGGCAAGGGGAACTGGAACCCATCTAAATAGGAATATTGTATATTGTATAGGCCTCGAATGAAATTGCTCCCTCTGCGGTGGGGGCACGCTCGCAGTCGCACTCGCCCAGCAGCCGATGCGGTGAGTCGCGCAGCATCTACACGGCCCGTGACTCTCGCAGTCGCAGCAGAAGCGTTTACTCTATGCCAAATCAGGGCAAGTTCTCGGAGTCGTATTCGGGTTCCTGCAACGACCACGCGACGGAGCCGGACAAGTCCAGAGAAGCCAGGAGCCCCCAAACCAGATGCCGCCTGAATACACTGGCCGAGTCGCGTGCCCTGAGTCGTGCAACGAGTCTGGCAACGAGCCAGGCCCTCGAAGTTGGTGGCAAGTCCCAGCTGCGCACCGTCGAGACGCAGTACCAGAAGCTGCAGAGTCTTCAAGCGGAGTTTGTGGAGTCATTGAAGTCATTGGATCCGGAGGACTCCAAGCTGATTGGAGCGTGCAGCCTTGTGGTTCTCGGCAAGGATGAGTCGAACCGTTTGGCCCAGAGTTTGCGTGAGTTTTCATGGCCTACACGGCAGAACTTGGTTTGAATTTGTGCCTGCAGCGACGGAGAGTGTGCAGGATCTGAAGGATCGTTGTCGGGCAGCCGTCGACTCGGGATTCATGCTGCTCTACGATCACCTGGAGCCCATCCAGCTGGCCAGGGACGAGTTCGAGGCGTGCACTCGCAAGGAGCAGCTGAGGGTTAAGCTGAAGGATCTTCTGGTAGGACTCCGCCCCGCTGCTCTGGACTCCACCTGAGTTGCATCTCTCTCCCACCTCTCCCATAGAGCCTGAAGATGGAGAACATTGTCGAGAGCATTGATCAGCTGTGTGTGACACCTGTCGGGCCGCAGGCATCGCCCAACAGCCATCTGTACCGCGACATTGCCTGGCTGCGGCGGCAGAAGCAGCAGCTGGAGTCGCGCTTCCTGCAGCTCAACAAGGAGCACAGCGAACAGCTGAGCAGGCTCCAGGCGGAGCTCGAGGCCAAGCTGCAGGCTGGCGAGGAGCACGGGCAGCAGGCCCTGGACGAGCTGCGGGAGCGGCTGCGGCACAGCGAGGTGCAACGAAAGGAAAACGCCTGCCAGCTGGCCGTACAGAATGCTGCCATGACGGCCAAGGACAGCACCATCGCCTCGCTGCAGGCTGACATCAACAAACGAATCTCTCGGTAAGTGGAGCGGCGCAGAGCACCGGCAGAGCACCGGGGACTGGGGCTTCAGTTATCCATCTCTCTGTGTGTGTCCTGGAACAGCAACATGGAGCTGACTCAGGTGGTGCAGGGTTCGGAGGGTGCGCTGCTCTGGACACAGAAAGAGCTCGAGAGGAGCAGGGAGCGCATCGCCTACCTGCAGGAGCAGCTGAATGAGGGACGGCAGCTGATAGATGAGCTGCAGCTGCAGCAGCGTACCGCTGCACCGGACAACCAGCAGGTCGTGGAGGAGAAGGATCGGATCATTGGCGACTTGCAGCTCAAGGTGCAGGATCTGTTGCAGCTGCAGGCCGTGCACGAGGCCAAACTCCAGCCCAATACTCAGCAGCTGGACACGCAGATCAGGTGAGGCGGTGGTCCAGCGTGTCGTAGAGTGGTCCGTTGCATGCATTCCGCATACCCCGCAGTGAGCTGCAGCAGAAGCTGAAGAGCACCGAAATGCAGCTGGACGCCAATGACCAACGGGAGGAGCAGCTGCACTCGGATCTGGAGATTGTGAAGAAGGAGCTGTTCCGGTCCGAGCAGCTGGTGGTGAAGCTGCGGGAGCACGCGATTCGCGACCGCGAGACCATATCCACGTGCAACGACGAAATCAACGAGCTGAAGAAGTCCATCGATCACCTGAACTTGGAGTCAGCCGACAAGGACACGCAGCTAACTCAGGTACGAGCAAGAGTCCGATACGATCCGGGCTGATGCGATGATTGCCTGGTTGTGTTTTGTTTTGTTGTGCTGTGTCTCGTTGCAGGCGAGCATCCAGCTGCACGCGAAGGAGGAGCACGTGGGCCATCTGTTTGAGAAGCTGGACCGCCAGGCGGAGAAGATCCGGCTCATGGAGGAGTATGCAAAGGTTAGCGCGGACGACAATGCACGCCTCCTGCAAATCCGGAACAAGCAGCACGAGAAGAACATCCAGCTGGACTGGGAGATCTCTCAGCTGAAGGACAACGTGTAGGTATCCCCCACCCCCCAAATGGGTGTCCACCCCAACTAATTTCAGACAAATTCGCGCTTTTGCTTTTGCTCTTGCTCTTGCAGCAAGGAACTCAACGACTACATTGTGCGCAACCGACAGCAGGCTACTGACGTGCTCGGCTTCGAGGTCGGCAACTACTCCATGTGCCAGGAATATCAGAGTTCGCAGCCACTGACGCAGACGCAGGGCAACTTGGAGTCCCCCGTGGCATACCTCGAGCCACTGAATGGCCATTTTGTCCAGCAGCAGCAGCAGCAGCAGCACCACCAGAATTTGTGCAGCCATCAGGCACAGCAGCGCCATCAGTAAGCAGACAGCCAGCACGATTCCAGCGATTCCAGCCATTCCAGTGGAGATATCCGCCATCTCCTCCTGCTTGTGCCACAGAGACCAGACAACTCGAAACCCCGTGAAGATTCAGCCGCTAAATTTATGGTTACCATTCTGCATTTTTTTTTTTTAGTGAATATTTAAGAATAAATACGATTTATAGTTGAGTGGATATTATTTATTTAGTTTATTGGATTACCAGCTGCGCTGCCAAAGGTTTGCTCTGTGCGTAAAGGGCTTTATGTGGGTATATAATATAATATAATATAATATAATATAATATAATATAATATAATATAATATAATATAATATAATATAATATAATATAATATAATATAATATAATATAATATAATATAATATAATATAATATAATATAATATAATATAATATAATATAATGCCGATAATATATGCCGACCAAAAGGAATTAATTCGAATTAATGCCCATTTTTGGGCAAGGGAGAGCTGCCGAGGTTAGTGGCTGAAACTCGAGCGAATATTCGTGAATGTGTAGGGAGCAGAGCAGAGAGACAGCAGCAACTACGCAGCAGAGTGCCGTTTGGCATGCCCTGTGGTCAGTAGCTGCCGAGAGTGGAGGCCTGGGACCACATTGAAGAAGTTTGCGCCAAGCCTTAGCTTGCAGTTAATAACGAGGATGTGCGTAGCAAATTAAATGAACCATATGCTCCATTCCAGTGGAGAAATCAAATTGTTTGTGGGCCATAGCTTTATCATTCAAAATCTGTGACAGGCACCCACACGAGCTGTCAGCTAAATCACAGAGCAGAGCGAATTCGCCGCAGCCAAAGGTCTGTCCGCAGGCAGCAGAAATATCCAGTGCGTACATACAGACACGTGCATGTGCACTGATATATGTGCATGGTAGAGAGCAAAGTCGTGGGAGAGGCAGGCAATAATGGGCGCGGCTGGGTCGCGGCGACTGGCGAGCGACGAGAAAGCCGAGATCCAGGCGGGATCGGGTTTCTCGATAT
Organism: Drosophila tristis; assembly: GCA_018150885.1. Classification (NCBI taxonomy): domain Eukaryota; kingdom Metazoa; phylum Arthropoda; class Insecta; order Diptera; family Drosophilidae; genus Drosophila; species Drosophila tristis. Next base: position 2,143,313 of record JAECWT010000228.1, read on the forward strand.
GCCGCATCGGCTACCTGTTCGACATGTACGAGGCCCTGCGCAAGAGGAACGGAGTGGTGCGGAACGAGGATCTGGTGCACTGCGCCCCGCTGGCCGGCCATCCGCTGTCCAAGGTGATCCTGGAGCGCAGGCTGAATCCATCGAAGGGCTTCCGGCACTTCATCAACCTGCTGGAGCCCTTTCAGCGGAAGACATCCGCGGAGCGGAAGCTGTTGGCCCTGCTCCGCCTGTTCGATAACAATGCGGACGATCTGCTCACGTCGGACGAGTGCTTCGAGCTGCTGCTGCGATTGCCGTGCACGCGGCGCCAGTTTCGGGAGATGCGGCGCAGGTTCAATCAGCTGCTGGTGGAGAAGGCCAAGGAGTGCGCCCGGCAAATGGTGCGTCAGCAGGCCGAGCAAGAGGCAAGAGGTGGGGAGGCAGAGGCAGAGGACAGCGGCAAGGCGGAGGCCTTCAAGCTGTGTCCGGAGCGGGATCAGAAGGTAGGTAGGAGGCTGTCGCTGACTGCTTGAACAAAAATAAAATATACGAAAAAAAAGAAACAGAATAAGAATAAGAAGAAGGCGCAGAAGAAGGCGCAGAAGAAGGCGCAGAAGCAGGCGCAGAAAAACTCAAAGAAGAAAAAGAAGTTTGAGCTGGAGCAGGAGCAGGAGCAGGATCTGATATCTACTTGGGATCAAATGCACTTCGAGGACCTGCTCTACATCACTGGGGGCATGGACCTGCAGGACTCTCTCTCGCTGCGTTTCCCCCAAGCCATCGACCAGCCAACAAGCCCACACCCACACGCCCACGCACACGCCCACTGCCGATGGGTGTGGCAGTGAATTGCATATCCTTTCGCCGCTCTCATAACATCACGTTGCAAAAGTTTTCACATAAACGCAAAAGTTAAGTCATTCCTGAAAATTGTTTCTTGAATTTACTCGCGCCTTGAGCGGGAGGCGGGCAGGGGGCAGGGGGCAGGGCAGAGGGACCGAGCGGGTTACTAGTACGCCAAAGTGCGGGGAAAGGAATAACATGAGCACTTTTCTTCAATGGCACTTGAGTACTCGTCCTCGTCCTCGTCTTCGTCCTCGTACTTGTACTTCGTACTCTTCTTGCCATGCCAGTCTCCCCCCCGTACCCGCACCCGTAACCAACTTGTGTGAGTGTGTCCTTCAGCTCCTGCTCCCTCACTGCGACCCGCTTCTGCCCTGCGAGTATTTACTTACTTTTCCACGACCAAGTTCTGGTTTTTCGGTCTCGTATCCGACAGATTGCTCATTTGCTTCACTTGAGGGTCACCTGTTACGGGCACGTCTCCGCCTCCTTCCGCCTCCGTCTCGCCCTTCTGCTCACCCAGGGGTCGGCAGCTCAATTAACCATTCACAGTATCATTCGTCATAAATATTGAGTAATTGAGCAAGCACTTCCTAGGGGACTCTCCTCTGTGCGAGTTCTCTTATTAGCCACAGATAATCCACCGAAGTAGATTGAACCTAAACGAAAAATACATCTGCTTGATTTGATTTGTACAAAAATATGTATGCTTTTTTTAGCTTATTTCTATTTAAAGTTTAGGCCTGACTTTAGGACTGGACTCTTTCCATATGAATCACATTTTTATCTCTGTTCAGGCAGCAGCGCTAACAGGGCAGCAGTGCTAACAGGGCAGCAGCGCTGTTAACAGCCAAGCGTAACAGCCGGTGTCTACAGCGCTGTTAGCGCTCTCCGACAGCGCTCTGAGAGCGAGCTCGCGCTCGTTCTCACGATACACACGGCTCTCGATCGGCCTCTGCTTGTGGGCAAGCTTCAACACCCGCTCCGAGGGGAATTAGTTACGTTTTGTTATCAATAGGAATCGGGCGCGACGCGACAGAAGAACTGATTCCCACAGCAGCACCACCCGACTACTACTCGTACTTCTTTTTTCTGGAGCTTACCTTTGGAGTCTTAAGGCGAAGCAACCACCCTAAAAACGGTTAAGACAGCTCTCGATCCACTAGCATAAGTGACGCTTGGACCCCCCGCTCCGGAGAGGAACATTTAGTCCCGTTCTACCTACACTACGCGACTTCTTCTGCCCTTCTTTTGGCGGTGCTCAGCTTGAGAGATCTTCACGGCAGGAATATTCACAGCACTAAAAGAAAACTCTGCAGTCCTAAGCCATTTTACACACTTAGATAATCCATGGATAGCCATTACCATAATTAGCCTGGCTCAAATTGTGTGCTCCCTTTGATTGGCAACTGCAAGTGCCATTTGAAGGGGGGGAATTTGTGGAGATTTTGCGTAGATTTTGCGGCTGTCAGATAGTTTGTCGACTCGGGCAGCCAGACTACCAGCAACCAGACTACCAGCAACCAGACTACCAGCCACCAGCCATCAGCCACCAGCTGTATTGCCAGCTCTACGGCTCTCTGTCCGTTTCACTTTGCTGGTTTTTGCGACTGATTGCATTTTTATCCCTTTTATACACAAAAGCCATGAAATATGCACACTAACTCATGCGTATTTTATAATAATAAAAGCGCACAGTACTCGTAAAGTGCCAAGAGATAGTTGGGCAAAATCCGAACTGACTGCCACATACACACCCACACACCCACCCTCACACCCATACCCGCTCCCCACACCCACACCCACACCCACACCCACACCCCACACCCCAAACCCAATCTCGTTCCATAGCAAAACGAACCCAAAGCCCGAAATGCAAAGACAAAAGATGCAACACAGTCGAGCTGAGTGGGGCGGACGGACAGCAGAGTAGAGACAGGCAGCAGAGGACAGACAGCCAGAGAGACGGATGGAACAGACACTGGGAACCCTGACAGTTGGCACTCCGCCCCAGTGCCACCCCCCACCAGCCCCCATGCTACCAAGTAAATCTCTTCACACGTGCCCAGGTGGGCAACTTGTTAATGCTGCAGAGGTTTCACCTTCAGCAGGCAGCAGGCAGCCGGCAGCCGGCAGTCTCGGCTTCGGCTTCTGCTTCATCCACCTGACATATGGCAAATCGGATATGCCACCATCAGCGGCATCCGTGGCGGATGTGGCGTGTGTAACAAGGTTAGCTTAGCGGCTTACTCGGTCAAGACATCGACTCGATGTCGGGTGGGCTCCCCCACGCCTCTACTCCTCCATTGGTAAATATTTAAGGGCACTATCTTCGCATACCAACAGCTGCAGCCAGCTGGCGGCTCAAAGTGCCGCCTAAGTCGTCGAGTGAGAGGATCAGTTTGTTAGTTGGATGCACTGCCAGTCAGTGGTGGAGGCTATGGCAGGTGCAAGCTAAATCCTTCGCAGCGTACATCAAAACAGGAGTACAAAAATTTGGCTGCCTATTCAGCGCTTATAAATACCCTTGAAAATGGGAAATATTTTGGACTGTCTGCCTCACAGCATTTATTCGCATTAAGTTTGGGACTTAGCTGATCCAGTGCACGATCTGCGCAACCTTCTGCCTTCCCTGTGTGGCTTGTACTTGGAGCTCCCTTTTCCTGTCTGCGCCACGGGTCTTTGTGCTTGGGGGAAATTTACATGCCAAGCAGCTGCCGCAGGAGTGGCAGCTTGCAGCTCGGAGAGGCGTTGATTGCCTCGCCTGATCAATGGAGGCATCGCCAATCAACCCTCAGAGTCATTGCAGTTGCCAGATTCCTTTCTGGTTGGGCCAACTGGGCCGATAGGCGTAATTCAATCGAATTTTGTCCCTTGCCCTTGCCCTGTTCCGTGTGCCCGCTCCGCTCCATAACTTCCCTTACAATTTGCCATATTTTGTGTCACGCTTTGTCTTCGTTGCAGTTTTTATGCCACGCGGATGGCATTGCTGCTGCTGGATGGCGTGGGGACAGGGGCGGGGGCGGGGGTTAAGGTTTAGCCATCAGCCAAACGGGGCACTGGTGTTGCATGTGCAAGCTTCTGTTCTTGCCACCGCCCCACGCCCCACGCCCCACGCCGCTTGTACTCCTTTTTTATGCTCCTTCAGCTGCTTAAACGTGTTTCAAATACGCGATTTTGCACCCACCCAAAAAGCGACGAATTTGCATCGCCCTGAAGAGGGGAGGGGCGCGGCCGATGGGGCAGCGGCGAAGTGCAGCCAAGAGGAATGCCAGAGTGGAGGGCAGCCAGCTGCAGCTGCAGCTGCTTGGCATACGAATGTGAAAATTGTCGCGCTTCATTTTATTAGACATCATATAAACATGTTATGCTCATGCCACTATCGGGGCTAGTCAGGTTCCAGCCCCCAGTTCCCCTTTACGCCCCTTCCTCCGCCCCGCTACTTGTGGCATATTTTCCCTGCTTTTCCACAGATCGGACATCCCAGTGGCGTGAGAGCAACAGAGCCAGAGCAAGCGCAAGAGCATTTTCATTTGGCTCATCCTTATGCTGGTGCCTTGTGCCTCAAGCATATTTATTATCATGTCGAAGTGTTATCCTCGAACAGACCAGGAGCAGGAGCAGGGCCAGGAGCAGGAGCAGGACCCAGACCTGTACCCAGACCTGTACTCAGTCCTGTGGATGGGGTTGCTGCAACTGTTGTTACTCTTCATGTTAACATGTGTTCGAATCGTTAAGGCGAGAACTTTGTGCAAAATTATTTGCTACAGAACACTCGACGTGTTTGCGCCTGGGCTGACTGGGCTGACTGGGCTGACTGTGCCTTCCCACCTACATATATATATGTATATATATGTATTTATGTATATCCATTGCTGGGCTCCATTCTGTGGCTCTTTGTGTGTGTGGCAGAGCCTGCAACTGGGCGCCGAACAACACAAACAACAGCTCATTGAGTTTTAGAAAAGTTGTTAACATGAACATTTGATGTCACAACATTGCCTCCCCTGACTCTGCAGCCGCTCCCTCGACACTAGCACGCTCTCTGAAGTGTCTGTGTGTGTGTGTGTGTGTGTGCAACATCCTTGAAAAGTCGCACTACTCGTGCTGTAGTGTATCCAGGAGCCAGGATCCAGGATCCAGCAAGTGGCAGCCGCACAGAGAGCTGGCAAGAAGCGGAGACCAGAGCCGGTCCAAGCGTATCCATTATTGCGTCCAAAAGCACCAAAAATTCACCAAAAACCCGTTACCAAAGTTGGGACTACCATACCCACCCTCACCCTCACCCCCCGCCCCACCACTGACCCACTGAGGGGGGGCCTCTGCTTGCTTGTTTCCAGACAGCAAAAAAAACAAAAAAAAAAACAAGAGAGACATAGAAAGAAAAGCAAAGAGTGGACACAGAAAAATGACAACAACGACAGGGAAAGCAAAAAACTTTTACACTTAACAGACAAAATTGTCTACAAATTTAGTTAATTTATGTTATTTATTTAGTTAGTTATAGCTTTGTGTTTGCCGCTGCTGCAAGGGTAGTGGGGGGTGGGTGTGGCGGGTTGGCTCGTCCTCTGTGTGTGTTTGCGTTTATTGGCGAGGTGGCTTGATGTTTTTGAACTGGAAATTCGCATGATCCGCAAAGCCTGAGCACTGAGCTTCATTTTTAAGCAACAAATTGTATTTCAGTATGTGGAAAACACTCAATAAAAGCCGTTTTATTGCTTATACAATAAACATTAAACAATAAATTATAAATTTAAAATTTTAAAAATTAAACAAAATTCTAAATTAATCAAAATTCTAAGTTAAAATAATTTATAAATTAAGTATAAATTATGCAATTACCTAGACGTACAAGTCTGACTTAATATGGGTATTCTCGCACATAGTGCTACCCCATCGATGCGAATATCCTGCTGCTACAGCTGTTCCAATAACAAATGCTGCATGTACCATAACTATTCCATAGCTGCAATGCTCCGAGTATATTTATTTTAGTATTATTATGCAAAGAGGAAAGTAATATGCCAGCTACGGAATGGTTAGCTCCAAAATTACGCTTGATATAAGTTCACATTTATCATCATCATTATCATCATTGTTGGTACGTATAAAACTGGCAGATATGGAGATAGATACCATGAGCTAATATTCGCACTTAATTGCTTTCAAATTCAGGCAATAATTCTACGCTTTTTTCTGGTACATTAGTCCAGAAATTCTGTTTTTTGTTACAAATTTCATTTACAATTTTTACGTTTCTAAACAAGTCTCCAAACTTTTTTAGCACTCAAGAAAAAATGATAAAATGCTTCATGTCAGTGCCCTGCATTCCAAAGAGGGATATTCAAACATTTGAAGTGCTGCCCCACAGCATTTGGGATGCGTTTGTGACCCACTGAAGTGCTGAACTTCCGTAGAGCCCTGTGCAACAGATTTCAGGTGCATTGCATTGAGGATTTTAATCATTTTAGCGTTAATATCGGCAGTAAGTTATCTTGCATATGCCACAGACATGTGTACATACATATTATTTGCATATATTCGCCCATATTTATCTCATCTTAATACCGTATACCGCATGCCGCATGCCGCATGCCGTAGCAAGGCTAATCCTGTGTGCTCTGCACTCACATTGTTGCCATAAATTGTAGCCTTTGTTTCTAAACTCGCCTCACCATTATTTCATTTGGTGTCATATTAGCCATGTTTCCTTTAAATCCTGCGCCACCAACACACAAAATGCTCCGTGACCCATAAATCCAATATAAAATATCCAATATACTATATACATATACATATGTATAATACATGCAATACATACAATACATATGTAATCCCACCTAACAGCTTAACAGCTGTATTTCTCCTGCATTCTCCTGTCGTCCCCTCGTCCCCTCTTTAGCCAGCAGTCGGTTAAAATACAGAACAAAAATGGAGACCTTCGTGGTCACCAAAAAAAAAAAACCAAAAAAAAAACAGAAAAAAAGAGCAAAAAAGCAAACCGGAAATGCAACAAGGGACAGACGGATGGCCATAAGAAGCAGAAGAGCGCCAAAACCGTTAAATCAACAAGCACACGCTGGTGGAATGTGTTGGTGAGAGAGAGAGAGAGTGAGAGAGGGCTGTGTGGATGCGGGGACAGAGGATGGGAGTGCTGCAGAGTGCTAGAGTATGGCGGGGGGTGTGGAGGGGGTGTGATGGGGCTGTGGTGGGGCTGTGTTGCGGACTGATGTGTTAGGGCTATATGCGAGGGTCATAAATGGAATGTGTGAAGCGCTTATGGCGTTGAGACCAATTGTCTCGATTGAGACGCACACGCAATACATTCACACACACACACACATAGAGAGAGAGAGAGAGAGAGAGAGAGAGAGAGAGGCAAAAACGGCAAAAGGCAAACAGAAGTCGCGCATTACACAGGACAACAAAGATGGGCGTTATGTGTGTGTGTGTTTGTGTGTGTGTTTTGTGTGTGTGTGTGTGTGTGTGTGTGTAGGGGCAACGTCAACAGCGTTTGGTGCGTTGTTATTGCTGCTTCAATGGAAGGTTGCTCTTATTTTCGATATACCCTCACATCACAGCGGGTATGCTGCCATGATCGGGCCATATGCCCCGGGGAGGGGCACCCAACTGGAATGTGGCAAGCGCCTCTAGCCTGGGGGCAGGCCTGGGGGCATACCCTTCCCATTTCTGTTGGCAGAGCATAGGCAAAATCTATCCGTATCTGTGTCTGTCTCTCATGCTGGAAGTGTATGCAGAGCATCGGCACACGAGGCTGGCTGGTTTGCCATTCTTGTTGTTGCTGGACGCTTTATTGGTCTGGTCTGGAAAAGAAGAGGCCCAAAACGCTAGACGGATGGCTCATAGGGGGGATGGATGCAGCCAGACAGACGGACGGACGAACGAACGGACAGACGGAGGCAGGGAACTGCCGACAAGCCAAAATGATTGCAGACAAATATTGGCGGAGAAATCCGCGTTTATTGTACACTTCAGACACAGACACACGCACACACACACACACACACACTCACATTTAGAGAGGGTGAAGAGAGTGGAGTGGGAGCCAAGAGTGGGTGCACAGTGGCGGGAGGTGGCGGAGAAGTCAACAGTAAAGTGCGCAACTTTAATGCAAACAACAAAAGTGAGCAAACAAGAAACACAACCAGAAAAATTGCAACAAATGCGGCGCCATGGGTGTGGGGGGTGGTTGGGCTGAGAGCGAGAGAGAGAGAGAGAGCAGATGGAGAGTGGCGTGCACTGAGAACGTTTGATCGGTCGAAGAGGGTGGAGGGGAGAGTGGCAGCGAGGCAAAAATCATCGAAAGCGCAAAACCACCGCAAAAATCAAAGAGTGCGCGAGTGGGGAGAGCGGCGAGAGGCAGTGAGCGAGTGAGGGAGCAGGCAGAGAGCCCCATAGACAGTAGCCGACACAGTTATCCCCTTGCCTGTGTGTGTGTGTGTGTGTGCCAGCCAGTGCAGACATTTATTTATGTATTTATGCATATTTCGTGCCGAAATACAGGCAACATTTTCGCACATTTTCATCAGCCCCGAAACGGCGCGATACAGCGATACCGGGGGGGTGGGCTGGGGGTTGGCTGGGGGGTGCCTGAGATTCGTTATTCAGTGTTCAGTGATTGGTATTTGGGCCTGTCTGTCGAGTCGCGTCGAGTCGAGTCGAGCCACACGACGCACACGTTAACGCCGCAGTTGACCTTTGGCCCCTGACATGTGTCTGGGGACAGCCGTTGAATTGGGGTGGGGGGCTTTAGCCCTGACCAGCATAACAGCATAACGAACAAGTACCAGTGCAGCGGGGTAGGAGTCCCCTCAGTATTTTATTGCAATTAAGGGAGAACTACGAGCGGGCAGCGAATCTTGACAAATGCTTTGTGGCAGTCGAATCCATGGAGCCAAGGGCCACCCTCACCCAAGCGAAGAAACAGCCACGGCCTGGCCCCTCCCCTCCCCGCCCACTCCCACTCCCACTCCCACTCGCATTAGCAACAATTTTGAAGGCGACTAAGCAGCTGTTCCATGCGAAGTGTTTATTTCGTTGAGTATCGTAAGTGAATGTCCAACAGTACGAGCTGCAACCGAAAACAAGCGCAACCAATGGCTAGAAAGAGGTGTGTGGCAGCCCAGCAAAGGCTGAGGATCAGTTAGCGGGTGGTGTGGGTGGTGTGCTGGTGGTGTGCGGGTGGTGTGCTGGTGGTGTGCGGGTGTTTTTTGGGTGTGAGAATGTCTTAGTCATCGTTCTCCTGAATAACCTCGTCCAGCTCTTTGATCACTTCGTCTATCTTGCGCTGTTCCTCTTCGGTGATTTGCCATTTGGCATCGCTGGTAGCTGGCAGCACAGCTGGAAGGATCGCTGCGGCGGCTGCGGCGGCTACTGCGGCAATGGGCAATGGCTGCTCCGACATTTGGGCATTTGGCTGGTGGCAGTGACTGCTGCTGCTGCTGCTGCTGCTGGCCTTGCCGCACTTGGGCCTGGACGGTGACAGATAACGCTGGTAGATCGAGACCACCGACCGGCAGATGGCCTGCGGCAGCTGCATGAGCATCGTTGCCATCATCAAGCTACCCCTGGTCCTGATGGCAACCTATCGAAACGATACACAAACGATTTTGAATTTTGGTTCTTCCTCGGCTGGAGGTTTTTTGTTTTTGGCAGATTTTTGGGAGAAATGTGAACATTTTATAGGACATGTCACAGGCACAGAGCCAGCCTCGATTTGGATAGGGATACGGGGGATCAACCCACTGCCACGAGCTCCCCCCATATCTTTTTTCTTTCTTTTTTGTTTTTTGTTTTTTTTTTGTTTTTGGAGCGCTAGCGTAGCTATTCCACATTCAGAGCGTGCTGCACTTTAATTAAATTTCTTAATTATGTTGGATTAATACAAACAGAGAGGGCGCCGACACACACACACACACACACACGCCGACACACACACACACACAGTTCCATAGTTTTCTATTCTCCTCTTAAGTTTAATCAACATACGCAGAGAGGGCGGCAAGGACCAGAGCCAGAACCAGAACCAGAGCCACATTCTACCCGTCGTCGTCGTCGTCGGCTGAGGCGGAGGCGGAGGCCCTGCCCAAGTAATTGAGAAAACTCGGCACAAGTGACGTGGGGGCGGGGGCGGGGACGGGGTTCTTGACAGGCGCCCAGACGTTTATGCGCGGCCACAGATTATAATAAAATATTATCTAAATATAAATAAAATAAAAAGCTATTCCGAACTTGAGAGAGAGCCTCACAAGAGGCAATTTTCACTTGCCAATAAATGTACAGCTAGAGGTGCTCCATTTTGAATCGAATTATGCAACTCTGTGGCAGGTTTCAGGGGGTTTCGTTGCGTGCGTGGCGTGGCGCATAAACGATGGCTGGTCGGGGGGCACAGGCAAGTCTGCAAATGAGCTGGTTAGCTGACTGTCCTCCCACTTCCACTTCCACTCGCACTCGCACTTTGTACGGGTTCTGCCAATCCTCTCCAGCTTCGGCTGCTGCTCGAGTGCATACACAGTTAGTTACTTTGGCATTTACCTTTGCCAGCCAGCGACGAACCTCCTGACATGCCCCGTGCTCCATGCCCCGTGCTCCATGCCCCGTGCTCCATGCTCCATGCTGCATGCCCCATGGAACGCTTCTCAACTGTTGCCATTGGAATCTGCTGGGCTGTGCTGGGCTGGAGGCAGGGCGCTGATGGGGATTACTTGCAGCACGTGACTGAAATTCCAAGCGTTGCGCTAGTGTGGCAGCAGCCAGCGACGGAGTGGGGGGGTGGGGGGAGCAAGCAAGTGCTTACTAAAAATTAAAACACATGTAAAGAAATAATTAAGATATTATGCCACGAACCTCACTCCATCTTTGGCTTCGTTTTCATTTCTTTGCCCGCCGCTGCTGCTGTCTCTCCTGCTGCTGGGCTGGCACTGGCACTGGCGGACAGCGGGTGCTCCCCATTCCGAGCACTGTGCAGCGGCGCGTAAACCAAGCACGATAAGAGCAAACTGTCACTCTGAATAGGCCACTAAATGCAGCAGGCAAAGAGAGGAGGAGAGCGTCACAGGAGAGGGAACACGGGCATAGAAGGGAGAGCACGGGGAGCACGCTGAGCACGGTTAAGGTTTGTTCCCTTCATCGCATGCTTGCTCCAAGGACTGTGATACATTTTCCCACTTATGCGGATTTTTATGTTGTATGCCCCAATGAAAGCGGCGCAGGGAATTTCGTTTTGTTGCTCCTTCCACGAATCCTTTGGCTCGGACCAAGTGAAGACGATTTTATGGCAGCGCTCGCCAGCCTCAGGCAACGCTCCTGGCCTGGCATCGACATCCACCATCCCCCATCCCCATCCCTTCGCAGCTCGATCTGTGCCTGTGTGTGTGCCGGTAGTTGGGTCCATGTCTTGCGATTTGTCTTGCCACTTTTTGTGCCTCATTATAATGTTCTTGCCGACCTGCTGCTGCCGTCGTTCTTGTGCTCCTACGCCCATGTATCATTAAAATATGTTTTTTGTTTCGTTGTGTGGAGTCAGAGCGGGAGAGCGGGAGAGCTGTAGCGGGAGAGCTGGAGCGGGAGAGCTGGAGCTGAGGCTAGGCCTTTGCTCTGAATAGTTGCGTCCCTCCCCCCTGCCCACATTGCCGAGTTATTTCTCCGTTTGCACTTCTTTCTGCCTGCCAGTGCTCGACAGTTATAATTTCTTCTTGTTTTATTTACGGTACTTTACGCGCACTTGTACCGTTAGGTGGATGGCCCTGCGGAGCAGCATCAGTGCGGGCAGAGAGAGATTCAGAGGCGACTCTGCTACGGAGGCAGATAAGGTTCGTGCTTAAAACGTTTTTACATTTCATTGACTAAGGGAGCAGTGGGGCAGAGCACATACACACACACACATGCAATACACACACACACACACACACACACACACACCCTTGGGAATAGAGAGCGCGAGAGTGGGAGAGAGAGAGAGAGCAACGTGAGTGTCGGCAACGTTGGAACAATTAAATTTAATTGCATTCCCAATTTGTATAATTATGCCTGGGTCTAAATAAATTTTTCATTTACTTCATAACGAAGACACAAGAAACGAACACACCGACTGGGATGTGGGGATGCTGGGTGTGGGGATGCTGGGTTAGAGCTAAAGATCCATCGCCAAAAGATGGCACAGCCGATGATGATGATGATGCAGCAAGATGACACACGCACACACCCGCACACCCGCACACCCACACTCCCGCCAATGTTGCCACTTCGCCATTGTGGTGTCCGTAGGGCTTGCGTGTCCTTTGGTGACGACTCGAAGCTCTTCGGCAGTGGAGGTCGCAGGGTGTGCGCTTATTCCTGGCCATGTTTATGAGTTTAGAATTTGATGTTGATTCTCCCAAATTTTTTCCCCCTTGAAGGGTAAAAAAAATGGTTTTTGGTTTTTTTTTTTGATCCCACTGAGATTCTAAATACATACAGTATGCAACTAATTTTTCAAAATGTAATTAGCCGAGCTTAGCAATTTGATGTTGACTGTCCCAAATTTGTTCAAGCAAACGTAAACGAAACGAAAACCAATGGCATTTTGGAGTCCAAAATGCAAACACTGGTCAAAAATCCACTAAATAGCGGGTCGAAATTCAAACGACCGATCGGAATTTTCAATGTCTTCCTTGGTCTCACTGCTAAAAGATTCTTTTTAAACGTTTTTATTCATGATATGCCTGCGAGTATTTAGCTTATTATCGTTTTAAAAATAAAAAAAATAGCAAAAGAGTTTGCTGAAACTTAAAAAATAAGATTCGGACAAGAAAAAAAGGCTGGAATTACCGATCTCTGACGGCAGACACCATCTTTCTCGGCGGGCTGTGCGAAGTTTTAAAAACAATCGCGAGACATAAAAAAGCCGCAAAATTGACGAGTGACATTGAATTACTTTGAAAAGACCATATGCCATAAAAAAAAAAAAAACTGAATACCCAAGTACAACAGCAAGTACGAGCGACAGGAGAGCGCATTGCGATGCGAGCGCATAAGCAGATGGCGTACCATCTTGTGAGAGACAAAGATATGAGTATTATAATGAGAGGCCTTCAAATGTGGCAGCTCAGTCATGGTGTGGGGTGTATCATCTAATGGCGTCGGAGAGCTTCTGCAGAGTCTATGGCATTAAAGATGACAAGTGGCAAAAGCCGACCTTCGAGCAGAAACAAGTAAACTATGCTTGTATTAAACGCATTAAGTCCACTTGTCATAATTGCAGTAAAGTTTTTGCCACGAACCCAGTTCAAAAACGATTTGATAAAGTGGATAAATGAGGAGTGGGGAGAATATTAATAAAAAAGAGAATATCGTCGATGTTACAGTATGGATGCTAATGTTATGTCAAAAATTATTATATCTTGTTGTCGAAGATATATAATTTTTAAGTATTATTGTTTGCGTTTTTAAATAACAGCGTCAAAAATGCTTTTTGGTTCCGTTTCGTTTACGTTTTGCTTGGGTAATTTTTTGTCAATCAATATATATTATAATTAATAAAAAAAATAATAATTTTGACTGAAGAAATGTTCGAACAATGAGAAAAAAAATTGTTGTTTCGTATTAATTTTCCATCACTGTATGTTCTGTGAGGAAAGAAAAGTGTGTTCCAGGGCGAACTGTAGGAATTACTCCATGCACGCTGTTTCCTTCAGGAATGTTCTGCTGCAGATTCAACGGGGAGAATCCACGTACAGGGTGCTGCAGGCAGCAATGTATTTTAACGGCAGTGGCAGAGTTAGTTCCGCGTCGTCAGTGAGCTTTCTTCGTGACTTACTTTTGCGCTGCTTGGCGTGAAAGTTGTTCCGCAGCTCCCGTTTTAGGAGCACTTTCAAATTGATTCAGTTTCTCTTTCATCCAGCTGCTGGTGCTTGTGCATGTCCAGGTCCATGTCAAACTTGTCAGCCGTTGCATAATTTCAATTATCGACAGAATCCATCAGCACCTCACCCCACTGCCGCCCATCGTCAGCATCCAGCATCCACAGTCCCCATACACAGGCACTCCACATCATCATAATCGAATGGCAGCCTAATCAAAATTGATGGCTAGATTGCATTGGCATCGGGCATCGGGCATCGTCATCGGGCATTGTCATCCCTGCCCGTTGACAGCTGTCACCGTTGGCCAGACAGACAGAGATTTGCCAATTTGGACGATTAGCTGCGAGATCGAGGAAATACTCTTACCTACCAAAAAGAGAGTGGGAGAGAGAGAGAGCGACTGTGGGCAGGGGGCAGTCGAACAATTAGCATTACTCTCTGCACTCCCCCCCCGCCTCCGCCTAACACTCTTCAAAAGTAAAATCACGAACGGCCCTTCTTTGTCTTTCATCACAAATAGGCGATGGATATTCTGTGCGGCGATTAATCCAATAAGTTTCTATTACTTTGATTAGGTGTTGATTATGTGTCTCCGATTCTCTCGCACTCTCAGCCCTTCTCTCTCTCTCTCACACACTCTCTGCAGCTGTGTGTGTGTGTGTGGGTGTGAAATAAAGTTTCTGCCTGCCGACAGGTGGCGACCGGGTGCTCCGGGGAACTTTTCAAGCTGCTTGCTAATAAAGTCATGAAAATATACTCAGACACACACACACACACACAGGCGCATAAATGCTGCCGTTTGGCAAGCAACAAAGGCCAAGGAGCCAGCCGCCTGCCGCACCTCCTCGCCCAGTTCCTTCTCCATCCCACCCAAAAAAAAAACACAAAAAAAAGGAGAAACTATGCGAAAGATGCTGTGGAAAAGCGAGAAAGATTTTTGCAATTTATTTAAGTCACGTGCCATATTCTCGTCCCTCTCTGCCTTCGCACCTTAGGCAGCAGCAGGAGCAGCAGAGCAGCAGCAGCACAGGCAGGCCCTTGGTGTTGGGTGTTGGGGCAACTTGATTTGGAACTCAAAGTGACTTGCCCCGCCACTGACTGACTAACTGACAGAGCCGCCGTACAAGGCGCAGCTCGAGTCGGAGTCGGAGTTGGAGTCGCCGTTGGAGTCTCAGAATCGAGGCAAAGTTATGCCAGCCAGCAAATGTAACATAAATTATATGAAGCAAAGGCGAACGAAGTTGATGCCTGAAGGAGACACAGCCAGGCAGAGCAGAGCCAGGTACGTTGGAGCAGCCGCCTTTTCGACACCATCATATGCTGCCGCTGCTGTTGCCGCTGCTGCTCGTTTTTTTGTGGGCTGTGTGCTGTCCCCCCGTCCGCTCATCATGAGGCAACTTACTTTACTTAGTTGGCAGCGCTTAATTAGTGTACGCGAATTTTGAGCACGTGAGATCTCACAAGTGCGTGCCAGAGATGGGCAAAAACACGAATAAAGAGGACAGTAGACGGCGAGATAAATAACAGAGGCAGAGCAATGGCAGGGCAAGCGGCACAATGCCCCCCAGACAATGGGCAAGCCGTAATGAGGCGCTCAAGATGATCGCATAAGTCAATCAGTAAAAATATATCCCAATGTTAATTGAAATAAATCATACAGCGAACTATAATAAATCATAGGACTACATATAATAAATGCGCCTTGGACGCGCCTCTTCTGCCAGTTGGGTTACGAGACCAACTGCTCTCCCAGGTATTAGCAAACTCTTTCTGCCAGCTCTGCCGCTGCTGCCCAAGCTGAGACGCCTGCACAAACTACTCCAATAGATACTCGCCCTCCCCGTCCGCAGATGCAAGCTTTGCATGTGAAAAAAAGAGCAGAGTGAAGATGGGCCTGCAATGTCTTCGACTGGCTCTTAAAGTTGGTTCAATGAAGTGAACATTTATCATGCATAGCTGTCGCCTGCAACTCCCTCTGACTGTGCTCCAAGCAATCATTTCAGCCACATCCATCGCTAGTTTGGCACCCACTGTGCCGGCACAGAGCTCCACCCCCCGTACCACACCCCTCTACGCTTCCATTTCGCTTTCATTTACGTCGCGCGCTCTCTCACTTTGAAACAGTTTGATTAAGTTTAATTGATGTAATTACACTCTCAAATTGGATTGGATTTGTGAATACAAAGCGTGGCAAGGAGAAAGAAAATGGCAGAGGGACAGGGAAGGGGACAGGGAAGGGACAGGGAAGGGGACAGGGAAGGGGAACGGGAACGCGAACGAGGAGAAGGACAAGGACCGGGAGGGAGACAGAGAGACAGGCAGGCACAGAGATGGTGTGAGAAGTGGCAGGGACAGGGACAGGGACAGGGACCGGCAGCCGCCGAATGCTTTTCCAATCGATCCCATTAACAACTTCAAAGTCGAGATCTCGTCATGGATTTTGTGGCCAGCCTCACACACACACAGCACACACAGCACACTGTAACACTCCACACGCAACTTTCATCAATTTCGAAAATGAATTTGAAAGTGTTGCCATTGTTGGTGTTGTCTCCATGTGGCAGTGTGGCAGTGCGGCAGTGCGGCAAGGGATGAGTAGGAAGTGCTCCTCGCCACGGCTCTGTCCCAGCAGCAGCAGCAGCAGCAGCAGCAGCTCGAATGATGTGGCGCGCATATTTTGCATAATTTAAGCAATTTGTGCAACGGCAGTGGCAGAGGCAGTGGCAGTGGCAGAGTCAGAGCACCATGCCTGGACACCGTTGCAGCAGTCGGATGCGGCCCGTAGATGACAAGGACAAGAACGACAGCGATGTGAATGACGGCTCTGGTACGGTGCCGTGCCGGCAAGGTGTTGAAATTGCACCCACATTATTACATTTGAGTCACCCTTGCAGCCTGGCCAACGGCCAACGGGCCAACGGGCCAACAGAAAACAGCTAACAGCTAACAGCACAGCCGGCAGTGCTGGGCCGTCGGCAAGAGCCAAACGCAGTGCTGGCCAGATAATGAAGCAGCAACATTTTAACCAGGCAAATGCGCAAACACATTGGGCTAGTGGTGCTGGTGCTGGTGGTGGTGTTGGCTGGGAGCAGGAGCAGGAGCAGCCAGATGTGCGAGATGTGAGCATGGTATGGGGGGGAAGATGTGGCACAGAGTCCAGCCATGAGGCATGGGGCTCATGGTGTGCCAGAGCCAGAGCCAGGAGAGAGCGAGAGTGAGTCGGTGTTGATTGCTGACTGCCAGAACTGTCTGTCTGTCTGTGCGTCTGTCTGTCTGTCTGTCTGTCCTTCTGTCTGTCTGTCCGTATCTATCTCCCCTGTACGTTCCACTGTCCGCTCCACTGTCCGCTCCACTGTCCGCTGCACCGTCCGCCGCACCGTTCGTCTGTCAGGCAGAGTGACTAACTGACTTGGTCCCTGCTACTGATTCATGAACTGGCAACGAGCCCTGGCCACCAAAACCTGAACCTGAACCTGAGCAGCCTCCTCCTCCAGTGGCAGCAAAATGTTCGGACATCCGTATGCAACACCAGCACACACACACACACACACACACACATGCATGTATGTATGTATGTGTGTATGTATGTATATGTGTCAGGCAGGATTGGTGCTCATATTTCGTTTTGCCACAGTCGTGGCCAGGACATGCTCTCATGCTGATGCTGATGCTGATGCCCATGGATGCTGGCTGCTGGCTGCTGGTTGCTGGCTCCTGGCTGCTGTTTTTGTCCATTGCGTTGCCATGACAGTGGATTTTACAGAGACTTAAGTGCTGTGTGCATGCGTGTGCAAGTGTGTGTGTGTATCAGTATATACACACATACATACATACGTATACATACGTATGCATACGTGTGTGTGTATCGGTATGCGTATGCGTGATATATGCAGCTGACTCATTCTGCTGACGCTCCAAATTCAAACGCAAACACTGTTGCATACTTTTGTGAGCAACAGAGAGGGCGAGAGCGAGAGCGAGAGAGGCGGCAGGGAATCAGAGCCAGAGAGGGCGAGCGAGCGAACGAGCGACTGCAACGGACACATATTTTCTGATAAATTATTGCATTGTTGATTTATTTTTGGCTTTTCGCTGTCTGCGGCTTAAGATTAATTTCCTTGTGTTGTTGAATTCACACTTATGCAGCTGCCCCTCTTGCACCTCTTCCCCTGCCCCTTGCCGCCTTCCTCTTTTTCAATTCCAACCCTTGCTGCTAACCCCCTCACCCGCCAATGGTCCTATCCTGTCCTGTCCCTGGCAATCCCTTTGTGGCTCCCACTGGAATGCCTGTGCATGTGGCGGAGCGGCGCGGCGCGGCGTGGAGCGGTTGCCCCCCTCCCAGCCAAGTCGTTAAATGGCTTTTTAAAAAGCACCAATAAAAATTAAATCAAATAAATATAATTTTTAATTAAAATGCCCTTTAATCTCTTCACAATTATTGCCAACATAATGGGCAGCAGCGGCAGCGGCAGCGGCACCCAGCCATCAATTGGATGGGCATTTATTATTAACAGCCGATAGGCATGCGTGCACTGAGCGAAAGTTACCCCAAGAAATAAATACCCATGTACTCAGGCATATTAAATGCTGCTGCTGAATATAATTCTCCTTATTTACTTTACTCATAGAGCGGCGCAGAGCAAGCGGGGAATGCGTGCGATATTTGCGTGCTGCGATGAGCAGCTTCAGCGCGACTCTTAGCCCTTCAAATTGTAGGCATTTCACTGGCTTAAATCTACCGCCTGCAGTTGGCTTTGATTGCTGGTCAAAGCGTTCAAGGCAGGCCGCCACCAGTTCTGTTGAATCTTCTTAAGCTGCGCTTTGGCCAGCACCTGCGGGATCGGCAAGTTGCAGTTTATGTGTCGGTTAAGTGTGGATCGATATCAATGTGCTGTGTGCTGTCTGCTCATATATTTTCCATTTTTTATATGCTTATTGTGTGCATAATGTGTGGCAGGAGTGGCTGGGCCAGTGGCTGGGCCAGTGGGTGGGCCAGTGGTTGAGTAACCCGTGCCTTGTCGCTGCCAAGTCTAATCTGTAGACAAAAGTCGCTGCCTAAGCCGCTTCTGAGTGGCCTTTGATTGGCCTCTGCATCTGCATCTGCATCTCTCTGTCTCTCTGCTCTCTGTCTCTTCTCTCTGTCTCTCTGTCTCTGCTCCCTCTCTCTGTTCCTTTTCTCTGGGCAGCCATATGCGTGTGTGGTTGCCCCAAGGCTTTGGCCGAGCGTTGCGGTGCGGTGCGGGGAGGGGGCTGGCTTGTACGTATATTAAACCCAGCGAGCGTAAATATTTAACGAATACTTTATCTTTCCACCAGAGACACAAGGAATCTGCTCCCCTGCTGCTGCTGCTGCTGCTGCTGCTGCTGCTGCTTCTGCTTCTCTTTTGCCATGTGATACTTTGCCTGGAAAACTTTTGTTGGCAGCGGTGCATGCAACATGTGTGCGTTGAACGGCGCACGGAGCGTGGTGGGGGTGATACTTTATCCAAGTGCAGAGCCGGGCATCGATTTCATTTTGCCACTCGGCCAAGGGGCAACTTTAACAGCTCAGAGCTGCACTTGGCACAAAAGCTGCGCCCAAGTGCAGGCTGGTCGAAATGATGACCTATCCAGACCCGGTCCCCCCGCCCCGCCCACTCATGCCCAAGCTGCACAGTTTTGCTTGCCAAAAACAAACAAAAAAAGGCGCCCATTTGTCTCGCACTTTTGGGGCACAGAAAGTAACACAAAAATGTCATTTAATTGTTGCCAAAATAGTCGCTTCTCTGTGTCGCTTCTCTCTGTCGCTTCTCTGCTGCTCCACTTGGCTGTGCGTGATCTATATGTGGTGGGGTGTTGGCTAGGGGGGGTTTGGGGCTGGGAAAGAGGATGATTTCGGCGTGGTATCTGCTCTTACAAATTGCAGCGTTAATTGCATACAAAGAACAAGAAAAGTGCCCAAGAAAATTGTAACAAAAGGCGCTTTTCCGTTCCCCATTTTCGTTTTCATTTCCATTACCCTTTGTACCGCCGCACCACCACCAGCACCAGCACCACCAGCACTGCAGAGGGGCGCCGCGTCTCACATAGTTGACAATTGACACATTTGCAATTCAACACTCGAGCTGAGCGGAGCTCGAGCGTTGCACAATCAGCGTCCTCGCGTTTCACGTGGCACGTTCCCGCAGCGCAGCCGCTGCCGCTGCCCCAGCAGCCAGACATCGTTTAGGCATTTGCATTTTGATGCCACACAGCAAGAAAGAGAGAGAGAGAGAGAGACAGAGAGAACGGACTGAAAAGAGATGGCGAGCGACATAAATATTTGCAGTGTTTGATGTGGCAGCTTTGGGTTTGACTTCGGGGATTGGGTGACTCTAACACCCAGCCAGCCGGGTAGCCAGCCAGCCAGCCAGCCACCTCTGCTACACTGAGAGAAACTACAGTAATTGCAACTCAAATCGAATGCCCAAAAAGTTCGCAAGTGAAAGATTCGAAACTTTCAATTGAATCTGCCAACTTTTGAGTTGAACTGAATAAACTCTGCCCTGTCTTTGCCCTGTCTTTGCCCCGTCTTTGCCCCGTCTGTCTGTTGGGTTGTTGGGGCCACCCCCTGGCGGTAGCCAGCCCAAGGGTATACTTTGTTTTTGCAGCTGTATGGCAACGGCATAGTGCAACACAGAAATGGATATGGCATAATGGCTAATAAGCAACGAATTTCGTCAAGCACAGCGAAATAAAATAAACAGGAAATAAATGAAAAAATGTGTGCGTAGCTCCTGCTTGCCATCATAAATATAACAATAAATAAATAATAAATAAAAATAATAATAAATGAAAATAAATATAATAATAAATAATAATAAATATAAAAATAAATAAATAATAAATAAAATAATAATAAATGAAAATAAATATAATAATAAATGAAATAAATTAAAAATAAATAAATAATAAATAAAATATAATAAAATAATATAATAATAAATAATATAAATATAAAAATAAATAAATAATAAATAAAATAATAATAGTGAATGAAAATAAATATAATAATAAATAGAAATAAATATAACAATAAATAAATAATAAAAAATAATAATAAAAGTGATAATAAATATAACAATAAATAAATAATAAATAAAATAATAATAAATATAACAATAAATAAATAATAAATAAATAATAAATATAATAATAAATAAATAATAAATAAAAATAATAACACAAATAATAAATAATAATAAATTTAATATAATAATATAAAATAAATAATAATCAAATGCAGCTGTGATTATGATTTTCGTTGGCTTTATTTGTGGGCTGTTTCTTGTGCCATTTATGTGCGACTCTGGCCAGGCCCGCCAACGGGTATCTTCGGGTCGCAACACTGAACTTTGGGGGCCAGCAAGCCGGCGCTGTTGCTGCGAGTGTATGGTGCTGATGGTGGCTTCTCGGATTCATTAAGTCGAGCAGCAGTGGAATGTGTGTGCCAGGATGTGTGGCACTGGCACTGGCACTGGCTCTGCCACTGCCACTGGCTCTGCCTGTGTGTGTGTGTGTGTGGGTGCTTGTGCGTCTTGCGATTCCTGGAGGCGCACTTGCCTTAATTATTGCCTGCTGCATGGAAATCGAGGAAATGGGAAACGGAGTGTCAACAGTTTATGAAGTGGACTCCACACGCTCCTGCTGCACTTGCTGCCACATCGAGGGGGGGGGGCATAATCAAACGGTAATTGGTGCGGGCAACGATTTTGCAAATTGAAAGAAAGCATAGACCAAACAGACACAGAGGCAGAGACACAGACAGAGGCAGAGACACAGGCAAACATAGCAGGAGAGTGGCGGGCAGAAGAGAAGACCAAGAGACACTGATTCGGAGCAGGCAGAAGGCGCAGGCAGAGGGCAGAAGGCGCAGGCAGAAGGCTGTAGGCAGAAGGCAGAAGGCTGAGCGCAGACAGACGGAGACAATTTTCTATAAAAACTAAATTTGAAATTGTGTTGACTTAACGTTGGCGCATAAAGCGGCAACCAAAATGGCAAATGCACTCACATGAGCAGATGGACATGCTAAAGGACATCATGGTAAGGGACACACACACACACAGAGGCATAGACACAGACACAGACACATACGCTCTTGCTGTGTTGCTTGGAAGCTTCGGGTGGCAGCACTTTGTGCCATGTCTCGCCTCATAGTCGTCATGTTGGTGGGAATTTATTTTCATTGCTGCCGCAGGCAATGGCAATATAAACACAGTGAGAGAGAGAGAGGGAGTAGGGTGTAGGGAGCAGGGAGAGGGAGAGGGAGAGGAGAGAGGGAGCAGGGAGCGTGGAGTGGGGCTAAGTGGGTGAGGAAAGAGTTGCGGAGCGATTGGTGGAGGGGCGTGCGGGTGTTCTGGCAGCATCTGCATTTCCATCGAAAGTCGCCTGACCTTTGGCACAGCCATTGACGAGTGTTTGCCGAATGGAGTAAGCAAGAGACAGAGACAGAGGCAGGGAGCCTCCCGCTCTCTGGGAGCGTGTGGAAGAGTGAGGGAGCGCCAGCGAGAGTGCTTCCGGAATTCTTCATTTCTGGTGCCCAAATTAATTAAGGAGTCGAACCGAAGCCACTCAGCCCGCTGTGACTGCAGCAGGAGTCTAGTTTGGGGCAGCCACAATACCCAGCGGCTGCGTGGGATCTGTTCCACTTTCCGATGCGGAATTATATTTATTCTTAGCCCAGTTCTGCGCTCATTTCAAGGATGAATTGCCGGGACATCCCAGCTACGTGCTGACCACCCCCAACATACCTGGCCACCCGCCCGCCCTCCCAGCCACTGCCTGCCCCTAATCGACCTTTCTGACCCTGCCCCCTGCCCCTGCCCACGCCCCCCGCCCAACACCTCCTGGACCATCCCTGTGCATTCCGGCTTAAAGTTGTTTCGTTCTTGGCTGTCTCTTTGAATATGTTGCACGATTTGTTTGCCAGCAGATTCTTTTTTCCACGCTTCTGTTGTTTCCTTTTTGTATTTTTTTGTTTTTGTTTTTGTATTTTTGGCAGTCCGCTCTGGCTGCCCCCTGCCCCCTGGCCCCGTCCGCGCCCGCTCATGACACCTCCTGACAGGCGGGCAGACAGCTAGCTGGCCATTGCTCTCCATCTTCATCATGGTGGTTGGTCGAGCGGTGAGGGGGGGCAGCAGCAATGAAAGTTGCAGCTTAGCAGCAGCAGCAACAGCAGCAACAGCAGCAGCAGCAGCATCAACGACGACGACTGCGACGCGTTCAAGTGAAAATTCCGCAGCTGCTGCCCGCACTTCATGTGCTTGTTAGGGTGTCTGTGTGTGTGTGTATCTGTGTCTGTGTATCTTCATCTGTTTAGCTGTGTGAGTGAGTGGTAAGCTTTTGCTGGACGCTTTGTTTTACTGCTTAGCTTTGGTCAAGTCCAGTCTGGGGGGGGGATGCTGCGCTTCTGCCGCTTCTGCCGCTGCTCCCTCAGCTCCCTCAGCTCCTTTAGCCCTTCCATTGCCTGCTCCAACTCCGGTTCATTGTGAGTCCAGAGACGTGACTGGCCACTGGCCACTGGCCACACGCTTGGCGAGATTCCCAACACTTGCCCTGAACTTTGGGTGGGGCTGAGACCCTGAACAGAGTCGAGTTCAGGTTCAGTGGCGACCCTCGCGAATTGCTCCCACCCACACACCGCCCCCCTAGCCCACAGCCCACCACGCCCATCGTGCCACGTTCGCCATGATAGCTGTAATCGAGAAAATCCCATAAGAGACGATTTAATCCCATATTTCAAAGTTATTCAAGTGCAAAAATGCCAAAAAGGAATGCAAACATAAGCACTGCCAGGACACGGACGTAGACGACGACGACGACGACGAGGACATGGACATGGACATGGACATGGACGGAGGAGTGGAGCAGTGGCGGAGTGGAGCAGTGGCCGCCATTCTCAAAGACAAAAGGGGAAAGGGGAAATGTGGGAGTGTGGGAGTGGGAGTGCCAGCCCAGTGGCGACTCCTTTTGGGAACTGGGCCACCTGGCGCAACCTTCTTCTGACCGCACACTTTGCCACACTTTGTTGCATTGAATCAATTTTGTAGCAGCAACAGAGGCAGCAACAGAAGCGCAGCGCATCCCGCAGAGTTTCCATCATCATCAGCGCAGCTCAGCTCGGGATTGGAGTTGAGGTCGAGGGTCGTGGCTCGTGGGTCTTGGCTCGTGGGTCTTGGCTCGTGGGTCTTGGGTCCTGGGTCCTGGGTCCTCGCTCGGCGTGTATTTATCTGTGCCTGGCTTTAGTCTTTCTCCCATCAGCTGCTGCACTGTGTGTGCTCTGCTCTGCTCCGCTGCTGTCTGCGGGCTTTTTTGGCGCATTTGAAGTACGGGTAAATATATTTTGTGGGCAGCATTTTCATCATTTCTATGCCAGTTCCATTTCGTTTCATTTAGTTTCACTTACGGCTTAAATTCCGCTCTACCGCTCTACCACTCTCCCGCTCTTCCGCTCTTCCGCTCTTCCGCTCTTCCGCTCTTCCGCTCTCCCACTCCCAGCCCCCCACACTTTGTTTTGGTAATCCCCAACAATTAGCCAGAGATTTGAGCGATAATTGGGGGAATCACACAGTTTACCAAACAAGCAGCAGCAGCAGCAGCAGCACAGCCATCTCCCATCTGCCAGCTGCCACATTCCCCCCCAGTCACATATCTTTGCGCTCTTTCCCATCCGTTGTCTGCCCCACGCCCTCCCTCTCCCTCTGTCACTATCTGCCACTGCCACTGCCACACTGCCACACTGCAACTGCAGTTGAAGTTGGCAATTAATTGCATTTCAGATACAGTTTATAAATATGGCGCAGCTTTAAATTGGCTCATTAAATTTCATTTGTGCACGGGCGCCACACATCAATTGACACCGCAAACGCAAAGTGAGTTCTAGCCGGCATACAGGGTGCCGCATGCCCCATGCCCCATGTCCCATGCCCCATGTCCCATGTCCCATGCTGATGTTTGCAGCAGGAGGAGCAGCAGCTCTTAGCTTTAATTGCAAAAGTAAGCAGCTGGGCGAGACTGTGCCTCTGTCTAGAACTGATCTCGTCGCATTTGCTGCCAAAGTATGCTTCTGCCCTGCTTTTATCGGTCATTCTGATCCCTGTCCCTGCCCTGTCCCTGTCCCTGCCCTGTCCCTGCCCTGTCCCTGCCCTGTCCCTGCCCTGTCCCTGCCCTCCTGTCCTGTCCCTGTCCCTGCCCTGTCCCTGCCCTGTCCCTGCCCTGTCCCTGCCCTGCCCCTGCCCCTGCCCCTGCCCTGTCCTGTCCCTGCATCTACCATAATCTACCATATAGCTCTGAATGCCTGCTGAATGCCGTTGCAAGTCTGCCGTTTGTGTCCGTATGTTCGCCCGTGCCCGTGCCCGTGCTCGTGCTCGTGCTGCAGCACCCTGTTTGTGCAACGTACCGCAATCGAAATGCTCCACATTTGGCGCATGATGCTCGCCAGAACAATTTACTCGTGCGCCGCTCTCTTCTTTTTTTTTTGTTGCTCCGCTGTTTTGTTGTTTCTGCACGCCAGCCACCCACTCCGTTCGCTTGGGCCGCGCTCTCTCCGCGCTCTCTTCGTTTTCTATTCTTTTTTGTTTGTTGTTTTTTTTTTTTTTTTTTTTTGGTTTTTTTTTTTGTTTCGTTAATTCTGCCTTTGGTTTTGTTTTCGTTTTTCTCCCGGTGTTTTGTTGCTGTTTCCGTTTCCGCTTCTTCTTTTCTTTTACTTCATTTTATGTGCCCTTGCCGACAGTATGACGACTTTGATCAAACGTTTGTAGCGCCGAAAAGGGAAGAGTTTTCAATGTATGTATATCATACACGTACATCCATATACATACATATATGCCTCATGTATGTATGTATTTTTATTATTATTATTATACGTATTATATGTTATATGTATTATATATTATATGCATAATTTTGTATTTATTATTTACTATTTATTTATTAATTTAATTAATTAGAGAAGAGTTTTCAATGTATATCATACACGTAGTGCGTACATCCATATACATACATATGCCTCATGTATGTATTTTTATTATTATTATTATACGTATTATATTTATTATTATTATTATTATATTATATGCATTATTATTATTATTATTTATTTATTAATTTAATTAATTAGAGAAGAGTTTTCAATGTATATACATATATCCATATATCCATACATATATCCATATACATACATTTATGCCTCATGTAAGTAATTTTTTACTCCGATAGAAAAAGCTCTGAAATTTTAATATTTTATTAGATTTTAATATTTTGCATTGATTTTTCCAAGGTGGTGTATTAAAATTGAATATTTTTCATTATATTTTATTTTAATACAGAAATATTTAAATTTAATACATTTCATATTTAAATTTAATATATTTCTATTAATGTTTCATATTTAAATTTAATATTTTCTATTTATTTTATTTATTTTTTAAATCTAATATGTTTCATATTTAGATGTATATTATTTTTAACTTTGGTTTTTATTAGCGTACGCAAATTACATTTCAAATCCTCATGGTGTGAATTGTAGTTGTCAACAGAAATAATCGCATGAAACCCTAAGACAATTTTACTGTGTATTCAAGGCGCATAAACTTGTATTAGGGACATAAAAATAATATAAACATAGTTAAAATAAATACAAAAATATTTGATTTCATTTAATATGGAATATTTAAAATAAAAGTTTTTCCTTTGATTTTAAAACAAAATTTTTAATTAAGTCATAATAATATTAAATTTAAATATGAAACATATTAAACTACAAATATAATATATTATAGTTATTTTGAAGTGTTTTGTATTTAGATTAAATATGACCATATTAAAAAAGCATTTTGAATACATTTATATTTGAATCAAAGTGAATTCTATTAAATTTTACTATGTTTGTATTTAAAAACCGTATTTTAAATTCAAATATGATTGTAGTTATTTTTACTATGGCTTTTTTCTATCAGTGTATATGTATTATATTTATTATTATTATATTATATTATTATATGCATTTTTTGTATTTATTATCTACTATTTATCTATTTTTTTTACTACCAAGATCGGAACGCACCGAAGTCTAAGACATTGGCAGAATAATTTATTACACTGAGCAAAAAATATGAGCTCCTTTTTGTACAGGCTATGGAACGTGTTCTTTGACAGTTTTATTTGAAAAATCAACCAAAAATTCAACCAAAAATTCAAAATAAGCAACTTAAAAGATAGTCCCGTCAGTGACATGACCAAACTGGCTCCCGAACGGCTAACAAAACTAAATAGTTTGCTTCTGCTTTAAAGATCTAAGGAACAAATGAAACTTGTGACTCAGACCAGTCCAGATTAGGTTCAGATAATCCACTTCTTTTTTTTAGTTGCAGTAGAAGCGATAAATGTGAAAGGGCATGCAGCCTGCGACGCCCTGCGACGCCTCGTTCGCTGTGGCTGTTGCTTCTCACAGCTGCCGGATGGTTTTGTGCTCTCGTTGGACCCCCTATGCCCACATCCCAGTCAGACCCACATGGGCAGCATGCTCACACGCTCCTCTGTCCCACGAACAAGGTGTATTTAGGTGGGGTGGAGAGACTCTCCATGTCTCTCTCTCTCTGTCTCTCTCTCTCTTTCTGGACAGCGAAAATAACTGAAACAAGATAAGAAACTATTGTGAAAGGTCTCTCTCTCTCTCTCTCTCTATCTTTTTCTAGCTCTCTCTCTTTATCTATTTGGATATTTGTCACCCTATTTGAATATACCCTGTTTTTTTTCTGGTCCTGCCCCTGGCTACTCCTTCTGGTTTGCTATTCATACGTTGTGCCTGCCCCTGCTCCGTGCTGCTGATTCGGCCACGGCATCTGTCTGCCTCTATTTTCACACGCTTTTTATATACTCTTCTTTACGTTGGCTTTTACCTCCAAGCCACCCACACACACCCACACACCCCACACACACCCCACACACAGACACACACCCGTTGTCATCGCAATCGCCGTTGCCGCGACTCCTCTGCCGCATGCCACCGCATACCTCCTCTACCACTGCCTCAGCCTCTCCCTCTGCCGCCTGCAGTCACCGTGTGCACATCCATTTGTAGTAATCGCTTTAAAATGATGGCAACAGATTTATGGTGGTTTATCTCGGTGCATTCGCCTGTGCAGAGAGGAGCACACTGGTGGGCGGGGTGCATAGGTGCTGGAGGTGCTGGAGGTGGTTAGCGAGAGAGCGTTTAGCCCTGGCCAAACCAATCGCTGCAAGGTGGGAAACTGTCTAGCAGAGTATGCTGTGTGGATAGCGGAAGGTGGTAGGTGGCAGGTGGCAGGCGGCAGGTGGCAGGCGGCAGGTGGCAGGCGGCAGGTGGCAGGCGCTAAGCGGCAGGTGGAAGAAGCAGGCGCCAAAGTGACAATCGCCAGCACCAGAGCGAGCAGGCGACGCTTTCGTAGCGTGCGGCGGGGGTCAGACTGTTCACAAAATTTAAGGGTTATCCCTTGACGATCTTATGCTTGACTAAACAACAGTTCAGAGTTCGATGTGGTTCGACGGGGCTGCTGGCGCAATGGAGCAATGGGGGCTGGGGCTGGGGATGGGGCTGGGGATGGGCTCAGACTTGGTACGAGGGTGTGAGGTCATCGTTATTATCGCCGGCCATGGCCAATCCCCGTGCCAAGGGCCCCAAGTCTGTCACGTGATTGATGATGTGGCTGGCACCGGTCTGGTCTGGTCTTTTCTGTGCTGTTCTGTTCTGGTTTAGTTTCAGTCTGGTCAGACTTCGGGTCAGACATTGACTTAAAGGGCAGCAGCGGAACCACTTAAAGAGATCAGAGCACAGATCTGTACACAGGGTGACCCGAACACGAACCCGAACACGAACACGAACACGAACCCGGCTGCTGACTGGCCAACTGCCTGTGACTTTCTTTGCATCAGCAGTTGTCCATCCTGTGGTCAGCCCCACCCTACCGCTGCCGCCCACCTCTCCCCTGCGGCTCTGGCTTGGCAGTTAAACATTTATGTCTGCCAAACAAACAGAATGGTCAGAAATTGGGCTGGGCGGGGCGGTGTGGGGCGGTATATGGCCGGCGGACTGGACAAACAAATCCAGAAGGCGGTAGAGCAGGGCGCAGGGGCAGTGGCAGTGGCAGTGCCAGTGCCAGTAGCAGGGGCACGGCCAGGGGGGTAGCCTAAAACGAGCATCCTGAAACATAGAAATCCACACGAGCCGCAAACGTTGCCACTGTCACTCCGTTACCGCCGTCCAACCCCCTTCTTTCCACCCAAAATGCAGTCTTGCCCTCGCAGTAAAATGACTTCACTGGCTCACGACTCAGCGATGCTCTTCCGCAATGCTATCTGCCTGGCATTGCAAACACTTGCTGTAAGTCTCTCATCTCAATGCCATATGCAAAAGGGTACAGGCAAAGGAGCAGGAGAAATCAAGAAGAGCTGGATGCGGCACTGAGCCTTCGAGTGGTCCCTGGGATTGGGCCTGAACATGGGAATGGGTGGGGGGGGCGGTCGGCGCCTGGTGACTGGGGATTGAGTCTGAAGCTGAAGCTGGAAGAGCAGACGACGACGAGGACGACATTTACTGTTTACCTTGATTATTTCATCAAAGTTTGAAAATATTTACATTGGCATTCCGGCCCTGGAACGTGATGTAGATATTTATACATGCCCTGTCCGTGTGGCTGTGTGGCCCGTGCCGAGCCGTGCCGTGCCGTGCCGTAGTTCCCATCTCCAGTCGTCGTAGTCTACAACTGTAACTGTAACCCCAGCCAGATGCGACCCCTGCTCTGGCTCCTGCTTCTGCTTCTGCTCCTGGTCCTGCTCCTGCTCCGGCACGGGTGTTCCCCATGCTCCCCATGCTATGCTGAAGCTTCTTTACATTGTTTGTCTCTGATGCTGGTTCTGTTCTTTTTGGAGCGGGCGGGATGGGGGCCAAAGGAGTCGGGCAGGATGCCAGAAGAATAAGTTTATTTTGATACACAAAATTAATACGTTGTTGGCATCAACTCATGCATCCAATCCACCTAGCGTGTCACTTCGTCGCTCAGCCGCTCAGCCGCTCAGTCGCTCAGTCAATCCGTTCCCACTTCAATCCCGTCCTGGCGCCAGTCAGAGTCTGTCAGGAGAGTCAGCCAGCGTCGACACTTGCCACTTGTAAACGACATTTTATTAGTAAAGTTTATTTAAATTTGTTATAGATGTGGATGTGTGTCTGTGTGTGTGTGTGTGTGTGTGTGTGTGTGTCTGCCTTCCCGCCCTGGGGTCTTTGTGCTGGTGGCTGCCATTTTTCGGGGGGCGCAACGTGGATGCCGCATTCGTATTCAAAAGATCAACATATTGCGTTACGTGGTGTATTTTAAATTCAAAATTGACTTTCGAGCACTTACAGCCAGCAGTCGGGCAGAGAAGTCGGGCAGAGAAGTCGGGCAGAAGTCAGGCAGCATTGTGGTGCGGGAGCTGACTCCAACGACCTCCTTATCGCATTGCCAAAATCCAGAGGGGGTGGCACTGATTTGCCAGGGCATGGGCGCGGGCTTAGTAGCTGGTGGTGAATGGGGGAGTGGGTGGTATTGGGTTATTGGCGACTGGCCTGAATGCCAACACGAAGTCATTTTGTTGCCCTCCAACCGAAACTATGACCCAGAGAGATCAAGGATATGCATAAGGTTGGATTTTCGTTGATAGAGGGAGTCTCTGGCCTTGTAATCACTTTCACTAAGTGAATTTTGCCCCTAACACTCCATGAGCGGGAGCACACACCGCCAAGCAGAAACTTAAATGGGAGCTGATGAACAGCAAAGAGAGAGCAGAGAGACTTCTTGCTTAGCCGCTGACAATTACGGATTGAAATTCGAAACAAATCAAATATAAAGCAATCCATTGTTGGCTGTTTCCTTTAGAAGATATAACTGAAGATCCATTAATGCAAATGTCTTGCATTCTTCGTTATATTTTGCACTGCTTACAGCATTCTGCTCCGCACGCAATTAGCGAATTACTCCGCAGTACAGTGGTGGGTGCCTAAAGCTGGCTCTAAACGATGCAGCGCCTGCATGGCAGCATGTGTACATGCACATGCTTGCACAAGCTTCTCGTAAACTTTCATCTATTTCTCTCTCCCTCTGCCCTCTGTCCAAGAACCAGCTTATCTGTCACTCTTTTTGCGCTCTCATTATGTCGCTGCTACGATCCTCTCTGAGCGAGTCTTTCAGTACACACTATCTCTCTCTCTCTCTCGGCAGACGACAAGAACAACAGTTAGTCGACCAAAACCATACATATGTATGTAAATATATGTAATACACTGAGAACAATGCCATGGGGTATTTTTAAGTAACAGACTGTCCGAAATGCACTGAGAATAGCATCATGATCCGACTTAAACATAAATAAATAAATAATTCAATCAAATCCACAGGCATGGTTTCGCCCTGTTAGTTGCCCAAAAACAATCCAACAACTATTCATGGTATTACCGCCATTCAAAGTGCATGCACATGTTTAAGTTTCATTCACAAAAAAATATTGTATTTTACTATTTTTAAATTGAACAAAAAACTTGCCAATCTGACCACGTGTGAGTAATTTATCCATTTGAGTGCATATTGTACTAAATGTGTCTGGCCAAAGTGACACAAGCTGACTGGAAGGGATCCCTGAATGCCGTTTTTAAACACAGTACGCAAATGCATAAATAAAACTATTCGAGAGTGCGTGTTCATTTTTTTACCGAAAGGTGAAGTGGGAGCTGGACTTACAGAAAAAAATATAAACAAATCTGAAAATTAACTGAGAGTATTTTTGTAGGTTCTGTACCAAACTAAATCTATGATTATTATCGATGATCTGCTGTTCCAATTAAAATTTATGTTCAATACTTTAAATTGTTGAAGTGCTCGGTGCCGGATTTGCTATCAATAGCAAACAGTTTGCAAGTCCGAGTTCCCGCTGTGCTGTGATCCAAGTTGCTCCAATCCAACCCGTTTGCAGGCAACAACAGAGGCAAACATTTAAATCGTGCCCAAAGCGTTTTCCTGACATATTTTCATTGCGTCTCCCTCTAAGCCCTTCAATCTGTAGGGAATAGTTTTGAGAGCAGCAAATCTGAAAGAGGAAACTCAAAGCAGATGCTGAAGCTGAGGCTGAGGCTGAAGAACGAGACTGAAGCTGAAGCTGATGCTGATGCAGAATGAAGAAAGAAACTGGGCAAGGCAAGGCAAGGAATAAATACATAACTGAATATGACACGTTCGCCGCAAAGTACAGCAAAAACTAAACAAAAAACAATACGACAAAGTGTCATAAAAGTTGTACACAAAACTTAAAAAAAGTATCTGCAACAGCAACAGCAATGGCAGCAATGGCAGCGGCAACAACAATTACCCACTGAGAGGCGGCAAGAACAAGGACAGGAATCAAGTCGCCTACAAGGCTGCAAGCTGGAGCTGCATCTGAAGCTGAAGCTGTGCTAGGCTGATGCTGAAGCTGAAGCTGATGCCGAGGCCACTAAGCACTTGGAAAATGACATAGGCAACTGCAATTGTTGCAACTTGTTGGGCAAAAATAATAAGGAAGTGAACTTAAAATGATTACACAACAAAGTTTTACCCTGCAATTTGCCGGTGAGGTAAAAAGCAAAGGCAACGGCAAAACGGCAAACGGCAAAAGGCAGCAACAAGCCACGAGATTTACGGCTACAATCTGCAGTTGTTGAACTTTGCATTTAAAGCCGCATGTGGGGATTGGAATTGATTGCTCAGCTCCCACACACACACACACACACACACACACACAACCTCACTGCTGACTCTGCTGACTCTTCCCCACCCATCTACCAACCAATCTCCACGTCGCGTCGCTGTATGCCACTGCCACCCCGCTGTGCTCGACCATGGACATCCTTTCATTTGTATTCAATATGATTTTGGCAGGCCATAAAAAAACGTTTAACAAAGAGCAGGGCAGGGTAGGGCAGGGCAGGCAGGCTGGCTGGCAGGCAGTGTGCGGGTGTGGGGGGGACGTCGCAATGAATTCTCTGGCAAGTGGCAAGTGAGTCAAGTGCGGGCGAACGGGCAAACGGGCGAACCGGCGGAAGTGTTGAGGGTCGAGATTTTCATTTCATATATTGCCCACAGCAGCTGCTGGGTGGCCATAATCATCATCATAATGGATATGGTGGGGTACAAAGGGTCCGAAAGGAGCGGCAGGACCCTTTTGCTGTTTCAGTTTTTAGCCCTCATAAATATGCCATATATGACCCATCATCTATGCCGACGGGGTCAATGTTTATGCTAAATGCCAACTATTTAATGCTTATATCACTTGATGTCGGGCCATGCCATATCCAGCCATTCCGCCATCCCCTTTTCATGGCTAGAATGTTGGCGAAAAGTGTTGCCTGCTAATGAGGGCAGGCGGCCATCAATTAGATGGAATGGACAAGGCACAAGCGTATGGACAGCCTATTTGGTAATGCCTGATAAATGTTTATGCCTCTACTCTTGGGTTGTGCAGCCAACTATTAGACAGTAAAACGTAGATAAAAGCCAGTGGGGCAGGAGTGAACTAAATCTTATTATTGTTCGTTGTTTACACTGTTCACTGTACTTACTAAATTGTCACAGGCACACAAGCATATATGTACATATATTCTGCCGAACGGCAGCAGAGAAGCCTATGCAGCAGATCGCTCTCTCGCGCTTGCGCTCTCTCGATCTGTCATGCTTGCGCTCTCTCGATCTGTCGCGCGTTGGCTCACTCGATCTGTCCTGCTTTCTTGATCTGTCACTCTTGCACTCGATCTGTCGCGCCCGCCTGCCCTTCAATAATCTTGATCTGCTTTTTCTGCTAATGTTTCGTTAATTAGCATCTGTTTTCCATGAACTTGCACAGCATTGAATGTCGAATTGTATTAAATTCAGTGCTGGATAATAAGTTGAATGAAGCCTGCCGAGAGGCTTTAATCGACTGACGCCTGCTGCGTGCTCAAGATAATATTCGACACGTCTTGAATTTGCGCCCCAAGGTGTATTATAAAGTCAAGTGAGAGCTTGCCACATGTTATCCGAGTGCGATTGTATAAACACAAAAGGAGGGCGGGATGGGCAGGATGGGCAGGATGGGCAGGAGGGGGTGGAGGCATTCCATTGAAGGCATTGCGAGTGTACCGTACCTAACAGTTGGTGTTTTGTGGGGATTGTGCAGTGGGTGGTCTTGTGTTTGTGCATCATTTGATTAACGTAATCGAATGACACGCCATATGCCAGTCAGTCAGCCAGCCAGCCAGCCAGCCAGCCAGCCAGTCACCCAGTCATCCAGTCAGGCAGACAGGCAGGCAGGCAGGCAGTCACTCAGCGACAGGAGGCGACTCATCTACATCTTCATCTTCATCTCCATCTCCATCTCCATCTCCATATCCATCTCCCCTGTGTTCTCCTGTGGGAGAGTTAAACGAAGTAAGTCAGTAAAAAGTCACCAAGGCGTACATGTGAAAGTCACTCGGGCTCTCGTATGTCTCTGTTTGATAAACAATTGACACATATACGGTAAGAGGCAGACAGGAGCCGGAGATGGGTGTGGGGTGTGGGGTCCGGGGTCCGGGGTTCGGGGTCCGGAGGTGAAGACGGAGATGGAAGGCCGGAGCTGAAGGCGGATACAACGCATGTAGCAAAATCAATTTTCACCTTTTCACTTGATCAATTTCTTAACGGCAATGAAAAGTTTTCTGCGAAGTAAGCTGAGAGCACGATTGCGGAATGTCAAGCAGACCCGGGAATGGGGCAAGGGGAACTGGAAGTGGAAGTGGAAGTGGCAGTGGATGGAATGGCTAAAGATTCAGGCAGAAAAGCAGCAGGCAGGCAGGCCAGGACCAGGACCAGGACCACGACACAGGCAGGATGAACAAGCAGAAGCACGGTCACAGATAGCATCATTTGCATTTCCACGCACACACACACACACAGCCTGAGAGTCAGGATACGAACACACACACACACACACTCACACGGCAGCCCAGAAGCCGTTAACAGTTAGTTGGCGTCGAATGTGTGAGGAGGTGTGGGACGGGCGGAAAGGGGTTCGGTGTTCGGCGTTCGGGCTGCTGCGGAGGGGCCTGGCCTGAGGATGAGTACCCCCGTACGAGAATGCCAATGCAGCTTTCTCGCCTTACGTCTCGTTGCGTCCCATTAAAAATTATGTTGAGAAGAAAAGCAGACGGAGGCGGAGGCGGAGACGGAGACGGGGAAGCAGCCGAAAAGCGACCAAGAAGCAGAAATAACACACGGACATGGTCACGGATGCGGCGGATACGGATACGTTAAGAGCGTAGCAGGAGGAGGGGACAGAGAGAACACAGAGAGAGAGAGAGAGCTATTCTCTGTCGCTCCTGCTGCCGGAAGCAGCAAATTTTCATTTTATTTATTTTATAAAGTGCTCGACAACCGCCGAAGAGCGTTGAGCAAAGGGGTTGGGTGCATGTGGCATGGTTGTGGGGTGGGATGGGGTTAAACGGGAAAAGGCCGCGCCACCGACGTGTCACGACTGTGACATGAGTCGTGACACAGTGCGCCTGGCCAGGTCTGGCCTGGCCTGGCCAGGTCTGGCAGCATGTAGCATGTAGCACGTGTAACGTGTAACGAGCAACCTGCAACCTGTAACCGGTCGGATCAAGTTTGCTTCATTGGCTCAGCATAATTGTTTCCTGCCTCGGCTCGGCTCGGCTCGACTCTCTCACTGACTTCTGGTGCAATTTACATGCCAACTGGGGCGAGTGGCACGGACTCGAACAGTGGACAGTGGACAGTGGGACAATGGAGAATGGCGACATGCAAGGCCATGAGTGGCCAGGACTCCGACGCCGACACCGAGGCCGACACCGAGGCCGAGTTCGAGTCCGAGTCAGGGCTGCGTGACATGTCCTGACTGGCGTCGACAGGCGATAATGATGCCCGAGTAAAGATCATCATCGTGGGTGGGCCGGGCCGGGCCGGGCCGAGCCGGGCCTCTGCCGGTTCTCGGGCCAAGCCGTTGGTCCACTAATTGATTGACCTGCCCAATTTTATGGCCTGTCAGTGCCACTGATTGACTGACTGACTGACTGACTGACTGCCTGCCTGACTGATTGACAGTGGCATGAGGCGTGGGGCGTGACTGCCAGTCCTTCCTGCCTTCCTTGCTACCATTCCCACCCATTTGCCCTGCTGCTGCTGCTGCTGCTGCTGCTCGGCGCTGTAACTTTTAGTGCACGGCGTTGACCTCGAGATTGGTTCTGCAGCTCTTAAATGGATTCGCCTGCAGGCAGCCAGGCAGCCAGGCAGCCCTTGCAGCAGCCCTGACCTGAGCCTGAGCATGGGTCACATT
Source organism: Drosophila tristis (assembly GCA_018150885.1). Taxonomy (NCBI): domain Eukaryota; kingdom Metazoa; phylum Arthropoda; class Insecta; order Diptera; family Drosophilidae; genus Drosophila; species Drosophila tristis. The sequence goes on from JAECWT010000228.1 coordinate 2,179,363, forward strand.
TAATTGACCAATAAACCGACGCCAAATGACCAAATAAAAGACAAACAACACTTTAATGAGCAGCTTTTGGTTGAACGCTTTCTGGCTGGGGAAAAGCCCATGAAAAGCCCCGCAAAATGCTTAACCAGGGGGCAGCAGGCTGGCAAACAAAATAGCCAAAAAACAACAACAAAAAATGCAGACCAGGATGTGCGTTAAAGGATTCTTTCTATTTAGTTGCTTCGCCTTTTCGCAGGCAGGCTGCCATTCTTATTAGCAATTGATGTGCATACAAAATACAAATTAATTTTGTCAGCCGCAGACATACAGCAGCCACGTGGATCCGTTTGCCTATTCCTTTGGCGCTTTTGTGTGTTGCAGCCAAAAAAAAAAAAAAATTATTGCCACGCAGACATAATGGCAACGTTCGAGTGGAGGTGGAGTTTGAGGCGGTGGTGGAGGTGGAGGCGGAGGTGGAGGCGGAAGTGGAGGTGGAGTTGGTGGAGTCCTATGCTATGCCAAATGTCGCACAGACGCTGCCATTCAATGACTCATTCTCACACACACACACACACAGAGTGGCAGTGCATGCGACGGAGAGCGGAGAGGTAGCCAGGTAGTCAGCCAGGCAGTCAGTCTGTCAGTCAGTCAGTCAGTCAGTCAGTCAGTTTGTCTGGCTGCTGGTTGGTCTGTCATTCAGTCAGAGTCAATGGGAGACATTTTGCTAACGTGAATTCGCGAACGAATGGCAGAAAGGGTGATGCTAGGGGCTGGGTTGGTTTGGGGTTTGGGGTTTGGGCTGTTGGATTGCTGGGGGTGGGGCCAACGATATTCTCAACGATATTCCCCATTACAAATTCAATTACATGCTTAGCTACACTTTAGAGAAATTGAATTTTTATGTGCATTTATATTTAGTATATTTTCACATGCCCCCCCAACCCCAACCCCACGCCAACGCCAACGCCAACTGTCACGTGGATTGAGGTGCAGGAGGAGCACGTGGATGTGGCGGTGACGGTGACGGTGACGGTGGATGTGGCTGGGAATGGTGAAGGAGCTGCTGTAGCCAGACTCAAGGCTCTGCGGTTAGCTCTGGGATTCCATCAGCCATTTTCATAGTCGCATCGACTCGACAGCTTAATCTCCGAGCAGTGCATAAGTGGAATCGAAACTGCCCCCCATGGCCAGGCCAGGGCAGGCCAGGCCAGGGCAGGCCAGGAGGAGTCCTCCATCTTCACCTCCATCCACCACACACAGCAGCAATGTGCCGTGTGCCGTGTGCCATGTGCATTTTGTGCATTCAAATGGAGTAGACAATTGGGAAATGGATCGCTTCGGTTTGTCTAAGTGAGGCGACACCTTAATTATGGCATTTGCTTGACAACAGAAAAAGACAAGCACCAGAATGAGATGCATCCAACCAGTGGATCCCGCACTCCCAGCAGCAAAGGAAGAGGACTGGCAGGAGGACTGGCAGGAGGACTGGCAAGAGGACTGGCAAGAGGACTGGTAGCAATGGGACTGGCAATGGGACTGGCAAGGAACAGCAACAAGGATGCGTGACTGACAAGAGTAGAAGCCATTGTCTTTCCAACTCGAGTTCTGGCTCCTGGCTCCTGGCTCTGCTGCCTCTGCTGCCTCGCCTCGCCTCGCCTCGTCCCTCCTGACGAACTAAATTAGATTTTGGTTTGGTGAATGCCTGAGCCTGGGCTCAGCACTTGGATCCGCAGCTGGTGGGATTCGCTGTGCGCTGCTCTGCGCTGCTCTGGCCTTGCCATTAATGTCGCCTGCTGCCTGCAACTTTTGGGGCACGATCCGCACATGTTCAGCGCACGCACAATGTGTGCTGCAATGTGGCCCTGGCCTGTGGGGGGGCTGGCAGAGCGCATTGTAGGCAACTGACTGGCTTCGCTCTGGTGGCGGGACTCCCTCGCTGGCCCCTGGGAGGGCGGCAAGCGGGTGAAGGGCACGCGATTATCTCGGGCTCTGCTGCCGCGGCCGCGGCTGCGGGGTCGGCCTTTAATGTTAAGAACAAAATAGCGAAATAACATGAAAGGGCAATGCCAACTGCCCTGCCTTCGCTCCACCACCCCGCGAGAGATGGAGGGACAGAGCACAAAAGCGGCGAAGAAGTGGCACGGCAGCACGGGGGGCAAGTGAAACAATGCTCGAAATTATTATACCGCCTCTGTCGCTGCCGCTGCCGCTGCCACTGCCACTTTCTCTTTGTCCTCTTCAGCCGCCCTGGACGCTTCTCCTTAGCTGCAACATAATTTTGTGGACTGCCCTTGCGGCATTCAAGGGTCCCCTGAACATTCGCTCCATTCTGCCAGCCCGCCAGATGCCAGATAAGCGCTAACATACAGCAGACACTCGTAGCGCTGTGGGGCAGAGAGTAGGCGCCACATTGCACCTGTAGAGCTGTGATTGCAGCCGCCCGCGAAGCCACTGCCAGCCCGGTTCCAGGTTAGGGTATAAAACTCTTCTGCTTGGCCTGCTTTCCGCTGTGTTGTCTGTGCTCCGTGCCGTGAACTCTCTTCGGTCTCGCATTCCGTTTCAATTTGTTGCAGTTACTTTAAACAATTACCAAGGCACACGAACAGCTGCAGCATAGAAGAGCAAGAGCAAAGCAGCAGGAGGAGCAGCAGCAGGAGGAGCAGCAGCAGCAGCAGCAGCAGCAGGAGGAGGAGGAGGTGTACAAGTACGAGTACGAGAGAGAGAGAGAGAGAGCTGGTGGTGCTGGTGACCCAAGTGCCGCTGGTGACCCAAACAGGTCGAGTTTTTGTTGCCTATTTCTTTTCTGTTTTTTGTTGTTGTTGGACACAATGCTCTGACCATAATTTAATGATGATCCGGCACGAGGAGTGCCATCCACTGTCGGAGGCATCTCCAATGTGTTAATCTGTATAATTTATGCGACAATTGAGGCAAAAATGAAATTGGTGCCGACCGAAAGAGGAGCAGGCAGCGCAGGAGAATGCCTGCCCTCTCTCTCTCTCTCTCTCTCTCTGTGCCTCTGTGCCTCTGTCCCTCTTTCGCTGTCCCTCTGTCTCTTTCTCTGTGTCCCTCTGTCTCTTTCTCTCTGTGTCCCTCTGTCTCTTTCTCTGTCTCTGTGTCTCTTTGTGGTTGAGGTCGGGTTTGATGATTTGATGAGGCTGCATATCAGACACATGCTACTGCTCCATCCGTTTCACATATTCTTGCTCTGTTCCTCTGCCTCTGCCTCTCCCTCTGTCTCTCTGTCGCTCCCCCTCTCTGTCTCACCCTCTCTCTGTCCCTCTGTCTCACTGTCTGTATATATATCCTAAAACCAATCCTCGGCCTCGGCTTCGGCCTCGGGCGCCGCCTGCTGCCCCTCCGGGTGGCAAACTCCTTTTCTACGTAAACGTGGCATACAAATTGCACTCATTTTAGTTTCTCACGTTTGTTGCATGTTGTACATGACTGCAACGCGCACGCACACAAATTGACACACACACACACACACACAGACAGACGCGCAGTGCGGTGCGGGGTTTGGGGTTGTGCTGGTTGGGCAGGGGGGGATAGGTAGGTAGGCCTCGACCTCTGCTGAGTTGCTTCGCTGTGACTCTCTTTTTTGGGGTACTAAACCCTGAAGTCTGCCACGGTATCCTGCTGCCTGCTGCTCTGCTGCTCTGCTGCCTGCTGACCTGCCCCGTTCCCTGTCGATGCCAGCCAGCAGCTTCGGCTGCCTGCCTGCCTTCCAGCCTGCCAGCCTGCCTGCCTGCCTGCCTCTGTTTTCCTGTCGCTTCATCGGCATGCGACAAACGGAAATGTTGCTTTTATGCTTTAAATATGGCAACTTTGTGGTGTCGACACACACACACACACACACTAACACACACACACTAACACACACACATAGATAGCTGCAAATACAGACCAACACATGGACAGCTGCCATTGACGGTCGTGTCGATTGCACGTCTTGCCTTGCCCCTCCTGCCGCCCAAAGCAAAGCTGCTCTTTTCAGCGCTGTGTCCCCCCACAGCACCACCGCCAACCCCACACCGCACACCCCACACCCCACTATGCCCAGCGCTGTGCCTTTCTCTTTCTCTTTTTGTGTAGCTAGCTCTCTGGCTCTCTCTTGCTCTCTCTCTCTCTCTCGCTGTCTGTGTGTGTGTCTGTCGAAGCGATCGACCATGAAGCCTGCCTTCATTATTGCATTTCATGATTTTGCGGTTCTTTATGCCCGTTCCTGCACACTCACAGCGAGAGGAAGAGCAGGAGGAAGAGCAGGAGGAAGAGCGAGGGGAAGAGCAGGGGGAAGAGCAGGGGGAAGAGCAGGGGGAAGAGCAGGGGGAAGAGCAGGGGGAAGAGCAGCAGGAAGAGCTGGAGCAGTAGCTAGCATGGTCACCGGGACAGGAACAGGAACAGGAACAGGAGCAGGAACAGTGGACGAGACGAGAATCGTCTGCCATGTGCCATGTGCCATTTGCCATGTGTTTGGCCTGGCCGGGACTGGTGTCGACACTTTCACAACATTCCCAAACCCAAAGCCAAACCCAAAATCATCTTCATCTTTGCATCCATTCAGCTGCAGTGGCAGTGCCAGTGGCAGTCCAGTCCCAGTCCCAGTGCCAGTGCCATACCCAGCCCCAGCCCCCGGCTATGTTACCCACGATAGTGACAAAGACATCACAGTCACAGGCTCAGATGCAGCTACGGCAACAGCCAACGGGCACGGCTACGGGCACGGCTACGGATTTCACTCACTCTTCATTCCAGCGCCGAGATGTGTGGCGGCTGGCTGTGTGTGTGCCTGTGCTGCCTCCATTCAAATTTTCAATATTTTGTGTGTGTCGGTGGTCGTTATCACGCATTTCCTGCCATTTGCATCGCCATTGGAATGGGCAAAGGGACGGGGGACAAGGGACAGAGGACAAGGGGAACAGAGAACAGAGAGCAGGGCAAAGGGAATTGGAAACGGAATCCGAATCCGTATCCGAATCGAAGCCCATCCCAAAGGAAGGGACCACCGACAACCGACAACCGACTCGACCAATTTGCCGCCTTTGCGGTTCCAGTCCGAGCCGCAGAGCGCATTATGGCGGAACACGGAACTCCCAATGAATGGAAAACCGATCATGGAGACGGCCCGCCCCTCCGGCAAAGGCGATTATGGCCCCGGGCATGGGGCAAAAACGGAATAGCAAATGCCGCCAAGAAGGGGCGGCATAAAGCTGCAGCGCACAGTCTGAACCAGGAAGCGGAGTCTGAGGCGACTGCCAAGCTGCAATATGCCACACACTGACGAGAGGCAGCGAGACAGCGAGACAGCGAGAGACAACGAGGCAGCGAGACAACGAGGCAGCGAGACAGCGAGCGGCGATCGGCAACGATCAGCGACAGCTCGAGCTCAAGGCGAGGATCGGCTCCAGAAATGAAGCTGCACATAATTAAGGAGTGGCACGAACACAGGATTGGACGGGACTCAGATGCAAGCAGAGTGGGATGCGATGCAGCAGCTGGCAAACGCTTCCACCACACCCTGCAGCATGCGCCCACTTTCGCTCACTCCCTCTGCAGTTGTTAAATGTAGGCGGCGGCAATCTATTTAACTGGCTAAATGTAAGCTGCTGCCCGTCCACCGATCCACTCAACTGATTCGCATGCCAACAAAGCTGCCAATATTTGCCTACCACTTTTTATATCTGGCTTTAAGCACTCAAAACAGCCATGCAGCTTGGGCAGCTTGGGCAGCAAGTGGCCCGCAGTCGTACGCCGATCGCAGTCCGATGACGTTTAAGTTAAGCTGCTGGCAGGAGTGTCTGCCCCAATGTGGGTCGTGATTACACACAAGTGGGTGCACTTCTGGCTGCCAGCACTGGCTTTCAGCCATTTAACTGGCACTTTCAATGATCAGGAACGGACGCTGGCCCGCCCATCTACTGGCCTGGACTGGACTGGATTGGGCTGGCCTGGACTGGCCTGGACTGGCCTGGGCTGGACTGGCTGAACAGTTCGTAGTCCGAGTGAGAGAGTGAGTTTCCGCTGGGGCATCACATTCAGCTGTTAATGCCACTGATTGCTAATAAATTGACAACCATTTCAGCATTTTGCATGCCCCAAGCCCCCAGGCAAAAGGGCAGTCCAGCACACACACAGAAGGATCAGCAAATGGAATCACAGCCAGGAGTAGTCCGGAGTCCGAAGTCCGGAGTCCGCAGTCCGTGGTCCGCAGTCGATGGTCCCTTCAATGAATATGCAAAAATAAGGTAAACAGTGAATAAAATCAAAATAAAAACTCATTTATCAACACGCATGCCACACGGACACATCCAGCGGCACAGAGAGACAGACAGACAGACAGAGTCTATCCATCTCCATCGATAAAAAAAAAAAAAAAAAAGCCAACGGACAAATGTGAATCAGTGTGGAGCTGAGCTGAGCCCACGGCGCTGCGCTGGTTGCCCACGTGTTGGGCCAAGGGAAAAGGTTGCAAAAGCAGGTTAAGCTGCTTTTTAAATAATACGCACAACACGTTAATACACACAGGAGGGCCACAATCCATCCTGCCCGCCTGCCTGCCTGCCTGCCTGCCTGCCCTTCGTGCTTCCTTCCACAGAGTCCATCCAGCCATCCGGCCATCCAGCCATCCGGACATCCACTTACTCGCCCATTCGAACGCTCGAGTGGAAGACACAGACGAAGCCAAATGCATTTGTGCCGTGTGCCTTGGTGCCGTCTGCCCTGTGCCGGCTGCCACGTGCTAGCAACTCCACGGGCGACCAACGACTGAAGCCATCGTCTGCAGGAACGACCAGAAACGAGCAGCCACGAACTGCCACGAAGCTGCCCACGAGCAGCATTCGGCAGCTCGTGGCGCATCGCGTCGCGCCGAATGCTCGAGCCGAGCGCCGGCAGGCGTCGCCGATTGGCGATGCTGCCTTCGACTGCGGGCCCCGTGCAGCGTGCCCCGTAGACGTTGACGTTGTCCGTAATCCGTTCGCTGGATTTTTTGAATTAGTTGCGTGTGGTAGCTTGTTGACATCAGTACCGGGTACCGGATGCGGATGTGGACACGTGCGTGGCTCGCAAATCTCTCGCCAAATCTCGACTTGACGCGTCTCCTCTCCAGTGCCAGTGCCAGCGCATTGCCCGCTGATCCCACGTGAACTTACGTACGCTGCACTCCAAGCCAACAAAAAACAAAACAACAAACAACAAACAGCAAACGATATCAGCATCTCCCCAAACGATTTCTGTTACATTTCCATTTTTTTTTGTTTTTTTTTGCGCGGCATCTCACGAGCTGTGTCGTGTGTGTGTGTGGTGTGCCCTGGTGTGTGTTTCGAGTGTGTGGTGAGTGATTTTTGTTATTTTTTTGTTCTACTTTTTTTTTAGATTTTTCTGGTTTTTTGTTGTTTTTTTGCCTCCTCCGCAACAGTTGCAATTGCTTTGCCCCAACCAGCTGCAGCTGCTGCCGCGTCCAAGCCAAAGCAAAGCGCAACCAAACCGAACCAAAGCGCACCAAAGTACGGCACCAAAGTACGGCTAAAGGCCCGACCCAGACCCACAGCCAGACCCACAGCCAGAGCCCGACCTGACCTGCGGTCGTCCGATTGCCGGTCGCCGGTCAATGGTCGTCCGTTTAGCTAGTTTTGCGGCCGCTTTGACGCGGTCGCGGCCAATTTGAAAGCCAACACCGAAACGCCGATTACGTTAAGTGCAGCGGGCAGTGAGACTTTCCCTTGCCCTTTCCCTTTCCCTTGCCAACATTCCTATTGCCATGCCCATTCCCATCCGCATCCGCATCCGCATGCCCATCATCAGCATGCATATCTCGCATATTTGCTTTGGTTTTTGACGCTGTTTTTCACTGCCTTTGTCGTTGTTTTAGTTGCATGCCACTGCAGCTGCCCACCCGCCCCAGTTGTTGCGCCCAGTTTTAGCTGTTTGCAATTAAAGACTCGCCGCGGCTCTTTGCAACTGGCCCGCAGAGCGCTGCCCTTGGTGCGAGACTGCCAAGCACAAATATACAACAAAATTACTTCAATAAATGATTGCCGCTGCGGATGAGGGAGCAACTCGGCTCGCCTGTTGCCGTCGCCATTCAGCTTTTTGTTGAATGCAGCAAGCAGCATTGCCAGCTCGCCATCATCATCATCAGCAGTAGCAGCCATCAGCAGAAGCAGCAGCCATCAGCAGTAGCAGCAGCCATCAGAGCAGCAGCAGCCATCAGAGCAGCAGCAGCCATCAGAGCAGCTTCTTCGAGTGCGAACAGGTGAGTGTGGGGCCAGCAGTGGGATCTCCTGTGTGTGTCTGTGTGTGATTGATTACGTGATCTTGAGTGAAATGATTTATGATATGGCAGGACTAGCATCAAAGACTGAAAGATCTCTGGAATGCTCAGCCATGTCCCAGGTGCAAAACTAATCAGATTAATTATGAATTAAGTGTGGAAGTGGCCACCAATTGGTGCATGGATCAGAGTTTGTTGGCTTACAGCCAATGCGTGATCTGCTGCAGAGTAGTTCTGCATTTGTTATGGCTGCCTGTCGCGATTAAATATCCAGGGCTCCAGCAGCGCTGATCATCACTTTCGAATGTGCGTGTTTCGGTCTACATTTAGCCCCTGATTGCAGCTGCAAATTTATGCCACGGAAAAATGCTTAGTTACATGTGCAAATATGTAATTGGTTGACTAGTAATTTTGGCTCACTTCCAATAATAATTTGGTGGCGCTACGTGACAATTTTTGCAACAAATAAATTGAGTATAAAGCGCGAAATAAATTCAGGAATTCGAAGCATCACGGTGGTTTTGTAATTTTGCTCAGAAATAATTAAAGCTGCCCGCGCTGTGACCTGGCACTGGCCTTGTGGCTGCGTCCGCCTGCTGCTCGTTGTACTGAAAGACCGCTGCCTGCCGCTCGTTGAGCTTCTGCAGCTGGACATCCTTGGGCGGCTCTTCGTCGCTGTCCATTAGCTGGTAGGGATTGTGCAGGCCGTATTGCAGGCTGCCATCCAGCTGCTGGCACGCCCTGATCGTGTAGTGGCCTGCGGACTTATCGTTCTCCGTGTCCGAGTCGGAGCAGCAGAGCATTTCGTGGGCCAACAGCGCCATGGACTCTTCGCCGCAGACACCGCCCGCATCATCGTTGCCAATATCCGCCTCCGCCTCCGCCTCTGCATCCACTTCCGCATCGCCATCAAGCAGCCGGTAAAGGGGGCCATCGTCTTCACGATCTGTCAGCTCATCTGCAATGAAATTGGATTCAATTGGACAGGGTGGGGAGGGAGAGCATGGCAGGGAGACCTTCACTGGTGTCGCCGCTCTTGGCGTCACCGATGCGCGCAGTGGACAGGGCGATATTGTCGCCCACCCATGTGGCAGCCCACGTGGCATCCGCCAATGCCATTTGCCATTGCAGCTGGGCCCTGGCGGCGCTGTCCCGCTCCGCATTGGCCACGTCTCCAGCCATACTCGAATGGGTATTTTCCTCACTGCTGATTTCCATGGAGCTACCACCAGCTCGACCTCGACCTCGACCTCCCATTGAGATTCCGAATTTGTTTCGATGCGTATTTGAAATGCTTCGCCCCGACAACTGCGATTGGGATAGAGCAGCAGCTCAGCAGCTCAGCTCAGCAGCTCAGCAGCTCAGCTCAGCAGCTCAGCTCAACAGCTCAGCTCGTTGTCTGGCTGACTGACTGACTGGCTGGCTGGCTGGCTGGCACGTAATCTCCTGAGCTCTTTGCTTCCCCAGGGCAGCGAATTAAATTTTATGCCAACTGCATTGCCCTTAAAGGCAAAGAGCAAGGAACAAGCAACGTGAACGAGAACGAAGACGAGGACGAAGACGAGGAAGAAGAGCTGCAAAGGCTGCAGTCACAATGGTAGCTGCTCCTGGCCATAGTACTAGTCCTAGTCGTGGTGCTGGTTCTGGTTCCTGGTCCTGCTGGCAGTTGCAGTCACAGTCCGTGCCACTTTTGCCTTCTGCTAACTGCAGACTCGTCACAGGCCGCAAGCCGCGTTCCACACACACAGCACACAGGAACTACTGGCTACCGCAGCAAAGTTACATTTAAAATTTTATTTGCTTGGGTCGGAGGGTCGGCCAGCAGCAGCAGCAGCAGCAGCAGCAGAAATGCAACAAATAAAAGCGAAGCCACGATGTTGCCAGCACGACCCCGAACCGGAGCCGGTGCACATTCCGGGCGGAGTGCAGTGCAACTGCCGTCGTTATCATTGTATCACTCTCATCTGGGGCAAGCAGCCCGCCACGCCGCTATCCCGCTGACACCCCGGCTACTGCGCCCTTGCCACACCTCACGCACCCAGCCGCCTGCCCCTGTCGCCTGCACAAAACGCAGATATCCGCTGGGGCATATACGACAGTTGCATACCCAATTCCGCTGCACCCCCAGAGGATGGGATGGGATGGGATGGGATGCCTCGGGCACTCGAGTGACTCCCAGCAGTGGCCCAGCAGTGGCCCAGCAGCGGCTCACTCGTCGCTCACTCGTGGCTTCTTCGAAGGCTGCCCCAGCCATCAAAACTCCAAGCACAAGAAATTAATTCACAGCGTAATCTGTGCTCTGGCTCTGGCTCTGGCTTAGCTCCATGTCGCCACCCAGGAGCAGCTGCGTAAGCGCTAATACCTGTGCTGGGCCCACTGCCTCGCTGCCTCGCTGCCCCAACTAATATGCCACACTGCGGTCTGCAGCGAAGGGAAACCACTTTGGAGTGTTGCCACTTTCCCCTCCCCCCATTTCCATTTCCATTTCGCTTTCGCCTTGGCCCAGGGAGCAGGAGCAGGAACGGGAACGGCAACGGGACCCGCTCTGGCACACCACAATTCCATTTCGCCTTGCACTGCCGTTTAGCCTGTTTTGGTTGCAGTGCAGTGCCTGCCCCTGCCCCTGTGCCTGCCCCTGCCCATGTGCCTGCCCCTGCCCCTGCCTCCTCTCTTCACCTACCCCGTATTATTTTTTTTTGGGGGCTTTCTTTCTTTCTTTCTTGCTGGCTGGCTGGCTGGCTGGCTGTTCTTGCCGCTGTTGTGTCTGCAGCCTTCCGGTCGTCAGGCCCAGTCGCTTTGTGGTGCGTCCCTTGGCCAGCATTGTGTCGCCCGTCTAAGCTTCACTGTACAGTGCACAACCCGCACCCCAGCCACAGCCCCAGCCCCAGCCCAAGCCCAAGCTCTGTCTCTTCCCGAATCTGTGGCCCTCCTTCATGGGGCTCCCTCCCCACGCCGCATGGCAGATCCTTTCAGCTGCGCTAACGAACATAATAACCCTTTTCTCTCTAATTACACACCAAATTTACTACAAACGAGCAATAAAAATCAGCCAGGCAAAATCTCTGTCCCAGCCACACCTCCCAGCGCCCAGCTCCCAGTTGCCAGCTTCCAGCTTCCAGCTCCCCGTTCCCAGCTCCCAGCTCCGCCTGCGCCCCCTCCCCCAGCTACCCTGCTCCCCTGCAGCGTTGCGGCATTCGCGGACGTTTAAATGCAAATGCTCTTTTCTCACGCACAGCACAAAAAACATTAACAACAATGACAATAAATGAAAGACATTAATGCTAAGCGATCCGCATACCCTAACCCGCCCCCCATCCCCCAAGTGGAGCATCCCCCTGCCCACAGAAGCAGCAGACAGGAGACGAAACGAAACGAAACGACGTTGACAACGATTGGAGCAAGAGTGACACACAGCCAGCCAGCCAGACAGCCAGCCAGCCAGCCAGACAGCCAGCCAGACAGGCTTCCCAGTCGACGTCAGTGCTCGACATTCAATGAAATAAAATTTAAACAATTATGAAAAAAAAGGACTCAAAGGAGCAGCGTGAGGGGGGCAGGGAACGGGGGGCTATATGGCTGCGGATAATAAGCATACAGAGGGAAACTCCTTTTTTTTGGGGCCTGACAAGTGCCGCATCCGGGGCCAAGTCTGTCTCCCGGGCTGAGCCATTGTCAGAAGAGATTTTGCACGAAAAAAAAAACACGAAACCCCAGACCGAAGCCCAGACCTAAGCCCAAGCCCAGACCCAAGCCCCAAGACCCAGACCCAGGCAAAGCAGACTCCAGACTTGGCCTTAGCATGTCATAATTTGAATAAATTTGTTTGTTCTGTCGAGAGTCAAAAAAGAGCGTATTCCGGGCACGATTGCCCCGCTCCGCCCCGCTCCACCCCGCCTGCCCAGCCAGCCAGCCCTTCGCCTAACCTGTGCCCTGTGCCCTCTGCCCTCTGCCTCTCCTGCCCTCTGCCACTTCGCTCCGTGCAGGTCGTGAGTACACGAGCACATGTATAATTATTTGATGTGTTGCCATATCTCTGCCCGTACCTCATCCGCAGTCTGTCAGTGTGTCCCCCCCTCCCCTCCCCACACCCCCTCTCTCTCACTCTCTCTCACTCTCTGCCCTTAGCTTCCACTTAAACCTCACTCACTCTCGCAGTGGAGCAAATTTTACGCGACGTAATCGTAATATGATTATCGTGCTACATAATCCCCCCCACCCCCTCCCACACCACACCCACATGACCATGCCCTGTGTGTGTGTGTGGTGTGTGTGGGGATGTGTTAAATAACTTCCTTCCGGTGGCGACAACATCACCAGGCCACACAGTCGACCGCTCCATTCCTTACCCTACCGAACCCTGCTGTACCCTGCCGTACCCCTGCCGTGCCCTTCCCTGCCGTACCCCTTCCGCACCGCCCGCCCGCCCACAGACCGCGCTGGGTCGAGGCATATTCGTCGTGCTCGTGCATCCGCTTCCGTCGAATGATGCCGCAGAAATGCTCTAAATCTCATATCATCATTTACGCAGTAATTTTTAGAAGCCAACTGGCTGATGCTACACCCCCCACCCACCATCCCGCCGCACAACAGCAGCAAGCTCCCCCCAGCCACCCCTCCACCCAGCCACCCATCCACCCAGCAGAATATGCACGGCAGTGGGGCCATCCACAGGACACTTGGGCCTCAGTCAAAGGCAAGGCAAGGCAAGCCACCATCACCCATTCCCCCATTCCCACACTCCCCCATGGCCACTCCCCCATTCCCATTGCGAGTCCCAATCCCATTTCCATTGCCAGTCTCATTCCAGTAATAAACAAAGCTTCAGCTCGCAACTCATGCGAGTCAACTCTCAACGAGGATGAGGACGAGGCTGAGGCTGAGGCTGACTCCAACGGCTCCGACGACGCCGACAACTGTGATGACTGTGTTGGGGGCACGTCCATCCGGATGTGGCTGTGTGTGGGGCCGGTGTGGGGGCATTTGTTAGGGTCTGGCTCTCGGTCTGGATCTGGATCTGGGTCTGGGTCGGAGTCTGGGGTCGCAGTCTGGGGCTTTTCCTACTCTCGGAGTGTCCTTATTTTAATCTCGACACAAGTTAACAGCATTGTTGGCAGCCGCGTGCCATCCGTGAGCTCTACCCCACCCCTGGATACCCTGCCACAGCTCCTCATTTCACCCTCTCTGCCACTGCCACTGCCTCGGCTCCTCCGTCATCGTCACATCAACATAATGCGCCCAGCTCGGCATTCATCCTAACCGCAGCAGCAGCGGCAGCAGCAGCCCCTTCTCCTGCCTGTGCTGGCTGCTGGCTGCCCCTTCCTTGCCATTCATTGACTTGGGCTTGGGCTGGCTGGCTGCTGCTGGCTGGCTGCTGCCTTAGTTTCAGTTTCAGTTTCAGTTACTGGCTTTCGTACTTCGTCCCTGCCATCCACATGCTTGTCATTAGCAGTTAGCATTCAGACGGCATCGTCCTCAGCCCCAGCCCCATCCTCAGCCCCAGCCCCAGCCCCAGCCACGTCGCAGTCCTCGTCCACGTCCTTGTCGCCAGAGCCGTTTCCTTCGTGGCTGGCTGTCGCCTGCCGTTCATAATGTTATGATGGCTAAAAGCTAATTGCGTTTGTCTGTGTTAGTTGGTGACATTTGCCCTGCCTCCTACCGACTGCCTCCTGCTCCTGCCCCCTCCTGGGGCTCCCTGCTCGCAGCGCCAGCAACGTCAACGTGGCGGCATTAAGTGTCACTGGAGTGCGTGATCCTTGTAAGTCGTCTAGTTACACATGTTTTTATAACCTGTTTCCATCAGTCGCACTGCGTGGTCCCGCCCCTCGCCGCGACGGCTGGGTGGCTTAGTTCCTCAGCCAAGTTTGTGTTTTGTTACTTGGCATGATTACAGCCAGTTGGACGGGCAGATAAGCTGCACGCCAGAGCTTCAGGCAGAGCTTCAGGCAGAGCTTAGCTGTGCCGATCGGAGCGTGCAAGTAAATTCAGGGAATTTCTCGGGGAGTCTGCTCCCAGGGAGGATGCTGGGTATCATTAGGTCCGCAGTGCGCGTGCAGGCAGTTCGCGTGCACCGTCATCGATGTCCTTGTCCTTGGCTGGCAGTGTGCGGCGTCCTTGATCGCCTTATTGTTGTGTCATGCAGCCCGGGCTGGAGCCAGCTCGGATCACTTAATCAGACACGGAACCATTGACCGGCATGGCCACTCGTGGCTTTCACCTGTCAAGATGGTCGTTGGGCAGGGGGATGGTGCTGGGGGATGGTCGATGGTGGATGGTGGAGGGGGGTAACTAACTCTAACGCTGCCCATCAGTGACAAATCACCAAGTGACGCCGCTGAGTTGACAACGAGAAGTGTCATCATTAACGTAACATCGGCCCGGCAAACATTTATCATTGGCAAACAGGCAAAGGCAGACGGACAGAGGGGAGGGACAGAGGGAGGGAGGGAGGCAGGGACAGTGGGAGGAACAGTGGGAGGGACAGACAGAGGAACAGACAGAGGAAGGGAGGGACAAACAGCAGCCCGGCAGAGGCAAACAAATGATGAGGACAAAAAGCGAAGGCGTCAAGAACTTTGGCAAATTAAATCGCAGCTTCAAATAGAACCCGACGGGGACTGGGATTGGGATTGGGATTGGGTTTGGGTCTGGGATGGGGTAGGGGCATGGGCAAGGGGCAGGGGCAGGGGGGCTTGGGTAGTGGGGCTGCTGGCTGGAGCTGTAGCTGGGCCTCAGCTCGGACTTGGGTGCAACCACAGTTGGGCGGGTGGGTGTTGATACCCCTGGGGGTTCGCCTCAGAAAAACAGTTTTGTTTCCCACAACGCCCCCCTCAGCCACACCCCCCCGCCACACCACAATACCAGCCGCAAAATCAAGCAAATCGTATTAAAGAACAGTTAATTACAAATACACACAACCAGGGGCCAAGGATCCCGAAACGAGAGCGAGAACAGCCCCAGCCACACGACCCCCTGCCCCAGCCACTACCCCCCACTACCCACTACCCTGCCCTGTCCCCTTGCCACACACCACACAGTTGCTGTGTTGGAAAAGTGTTTTCGGCGTTGGTGGGGCTGGGGCTGGGGCTGGGACTGGGGGGCGGTCGGTCGGTCGGGCGACATGTTTTGGGGTCAAAGCTAAATGCTTGATGCCGAATTAATTAATGATTCACTGGAATGATTGATTATTTGACTAAATGATTGAATTATGCGATCGACCCGCCTGCCAGCCCCCCTGCTGCTCCAGCTCCACCCATGGGGCTGGGGGTGCTCCTTTCATTGCCACTCGACCGCAGCGAAAGAAGCAAAACGAATGTAACCTTTGACCTCGCGGCCAATAACTCAAGCAGGCAAACCAATAAACAGGCTGCAGCATCGCCCTCCAGCCCCAGACATGCTAACGGATTCCATTCGTGGCCAGAAAGCTGACCAAAGAGACATGTGGAACGGTACTTACGGGGGCGGGGATGGCAGGGTGGGAGTCCAAGACAAATTGATCAAAGTCAACGCAGTTCGCTGGCAGGCGAAAGCACCAAGGACATTCAGAGCCACATTCCGAGTCAATCGGCCAGCCAGAAGCCGCGTCTAGACCTGCGCGGGGTGCCGAGCGGTCGCACAGACCCCATGCCAGAGACATCTACAGAGAGAGAGATAGAGAGAGAGAGAGCGAGAGAGAGAAACAAGAAACTTGTTTTTGGTTTCATTACTTTAAGCATTTTGCAGTCAGGGCCCGCGGCAGCCCAGGAAATAATCTCGGGCAGCGCAGTCGGCACTCGCGCAGCCTAAAAACTGTGACTCGGCTCGGCTCCGATCGGCTCAGCTCGGCTCGGCTCCGATCGGCTCAGCTCGGCTCGGCTCCGATCGGCTTGGCTCGGCTCGGCTCGGCTCTGCTCGCCTGACGCAGCGGCAGAGAATCACGAAACGTGTTCGCCCTCGCGTCTGTTGTCTGTGCACATCACGACATGTGCGTGCGTGTCGTGCACTGCTTTAGCTACATCTCTCAATCACAGCACAAACTGCTCCGTTTCCCAGCCATTTAATGTCGCGGGCTGCGCACTGCTTCCTGTGGGCAGCCAGCGGGAACATTCGTATAAAATATATGCAACTAAGAACATTTGGGACAACACATTAACGACGGGGTCTGCTGCGGCACAGCAGTCATTGGGTGGGGGCTGCGCCGGAATCATTGGCAGCCGCCTCGGCGCTGCTGCTGCTGCTGCTACTGCTGTCAGGGGCGCCCAGCGAGCCGATCAACGAGTCCATCAAGAGGGTGACAAAGCCCTGACTGTTCAAAGCGAGGGGCAGTGCTGCTGCTGCGGCTGCTGCAAGGCGTTGCTCGGTGTCCTCCCGGGCGGGTTCCTTCGAGTCCTGCTCGAACGTGGCGCCCGGGCACAAGAGGGCCTCGATGGCATCGACGCGCTGCTGCAGCGAGCGAATGCAGATCTCCTGCATGCTGGCGACCACGCTCTGTCGGCCCAGGCTGTACACCAGCTGCTTGTTCTGCTGCATCATCTGCTGCAGGGCCAGGAACAGCTTGTCCGTGAGTGTGTCAGCGGCGGGTGGCTTGCCCGGGCCGGCATCCGGCTGCTGGTCCGGCCCGCAGACGGTGCAGATGGTCTGCTGTTCGTTCAGAACGTTCGCCGTGCGGTCGCCCATCAGCGAGCGCTTCCAGATGCCGTAGATGGCCTTGAAGGAGTACATTTTGGGGTCTGCATTCTGTCCGCTCATCCAGGCCACAGCCGTGATGGCCGCAATGCAGGCCTGCGTGTCGGGATACAAATCGTCGGGCAGCTCGTCCGGGTACAGCTGTGGCGTCTGGCGCGGCATCGTCAGCGAGATGATCTCGCAGACGCCCCGATTGTTCAGGCGGTAGATCTTCGCCAGCTCCCAGTTGTGGAGGTTGCAGCCGCGCTTGGGCATCAGGCAGACGCCCCGCAGCGGCTCCTTCGACGCGAACGAGTTGACGAAGTGCACGAACGGTGCCTTGTCCGTCACCTGGCGGTGGCGGGGGGATGGATGGATGAATGAACGGGTCAATGGGTGACGATTCGCCACGCTGCTCACTCACCTCGAAGCAGCGGATGGTGTTGTCGCCCCGGCCGCACAGATAGATGAGATTCGTGTCCGGATCGTAGATGGGAAAGAGCAGGCCGATCTGCGCGTCCAGGCTGACCATGGCCAGCGGCTGGTGCAGCTGGTCGAGCGTGCGCAGCGAGTACTGCCGCTCCATGGTGCGACTGTAGCCGGTGGTGAAGAGCTGCCCCTGGCGCAGGAAGACGACGCGCGTGGGCCGGCCGCCCTCGTGGCAGACGGCCGAGGCCAGCAGCTCGCCGGTGCGCGGCTCGAAGACACGCAGCCGCGTGTCGCGGCAGGTGGTGGCCAGCATCGAGCCGTTCCAGTTGAAGCAGGCGCTGTAGACCAGGTCGGGGTGCGCGGCCAGGTGGCTGAGCAGCTGGCCGGTGCCCACATTCCAGATGGCCAGCTGGTTGTCCGAGCCGGCCGTGACCAGCACATTGAGGGCCGAGGGGTGCCACAGCACCAGACCGACGCGACCCTTGTGGAAGAGCAGCTCCACGACGGCAGTCGCGAGCGGCGCCGTCAGGCCGCCCACGGGTATGGCCCAGACCCGTGCGACGCCATCGTTGGCGCCGGACGCAATGACATGATCGTTGTGCGGACTCCAGGCGATGTCCAGCACCCAGCCGCGATGGCCGTTCACCGTCGGATAGTCGAGCGGTATGGGGCCCACGTTGCCGCGCGGTATGACCATAAAGGCGCCGCCGCCCACCGACTCCACGATGATGGCCACGAACTTGGGATTCACCGCACAGCTGGTCGAGTCCCAGCCGAACTTGCTGAAGCGCAGATTCTCGTAGCAGCACTCGCGGCTGAGCGTCTGCGCCTGCAGCTGGCGGAACTTCGAGTGGTGCTTCGCGCCGACCCACGACGCCATTCCGTGTTCGGTTCAGTTAATTTAATTTCCAAATAAATATATTTATTAGAGAACGATTTTTGGTCTGTGCTCAGCTGGAGCTAGTCGATAAATGGGAGTCTCCCTGTGCCTTACGACTCGTACGGAGCAAACGGAGTGACAGCATCAGAAGTCAAGGAAGGGTTGATCCGAACACCCCACCCCTTCAGGCAGGCAACGAACGAGTCGCTCCCCATGGCCGTCATCAAAACATCAGACAAAGGCCTACGCCCAATGACATTATCGCTGACAGCCAAAGGTTTTGACTGTGGTCTGTCCTGCCTGTCTGTCTGCCTGTCTTGCCTGCCTGCCTGTCTGTCTGCCTGTCTTGCCTGCCTGTCTTTCCTGCCTGCCTACCAGACACGTCTGCGGAGCCATCACCCACAAAGGAAGTCTGCGTGGAGCTGCCCTGGAACTGCCCTGGAGCTGCCCTGCCCCGCCCACACACATTCTCTGTCTATTTTTGCATCTTGCATCTGTTTAGGGTTTTATGTTTCACGCAGACGTAATCATCTTTGTGCTGCCCGCAAATATCAGGTGATATGTAATTAAGTGCAATTCTGCACTCAGTAGTTGTGTGTGTGTGTGTGTGTGTGTGTAGTTTGAGCCCTGGCTGGGGTGGGTGTGGCACTGGCCCTCCTGCCTTATCAATCTGCCCCATCATCATTGCTCGCTCATTGGGCGGCTGTCCGGGCGGCTCTCCGGGCGGCTCGCCTGTGGCCTGGTCGCAGCAGCTGCCTTTGGGTTTCGGTTAACAAACATTTCATTATTTGATTAGTGACATTCTGCACAGGCATTTGGGCGAAAAGATAAGGGAATGCACATAGCCATACAGGAACCGGGCTGGACTGGCCTGAACTGGCCTGAACTGGACACAGACGCAGAGACAGAGGCAGAGGCAGACCCACTGCTGTGCTGGACACTGGCAAATGGCCAAAGTTACAATTAAATTAAGGGATGCGTTCCTTGCAGCAGCAGCAGCAGCAGCAGCAGCAGGAGCATCCGATGCAGGCTCAGTTCTAGTTGCAGTTCGAGTCTATCATTAATGAAGTGTCCGGTAGCCAGGACATTGAAATTTAAAGAGCTGCCAGCGCACAGCTTGCAGCTCCTAATGCCCCCCCACACCAGATTGACTGATGACCCAACAGCCGCCTAACTGCCCCCTCCATGGGGCGGGTGTGTGCCTGTGCCAGAGTTCTTTCTGTGGTTTTACGAATTATCTTCTGGCTGCTGGCGCACGGGCTTCCCGGGGCTTGGCAGGTGAGGGCCAGCAGTCAGTCTCAGTGTCCAGCAATTGAGTGTCCCCCCATTGACCCGACGACAAACTCCAGACATTGTCCCCCTGGTTACTGGCCCCCTGGGTGCCGCCTGTGTGTGCGGCCTGCGTGGCAAAATAATTATATTTACTGGCTCCTTTCTGTCAGTTATCCCTTCAGAGATATACGCACGCACGTACGAGTATTTGCTTTGTTGTTCTGCTGCTGTTTCACTTCTTTGCCATTCATTTGAGGCAACATCTTGCTGCAGCTGCCACAGTGCAGCATCCTGGCCAGTGTTGAGTTGTGGCGACCCTGGCGACCCTTCTACGATTTCGCAATAGTCAACATTTGAGGCTTAAGGGCTTAGCAGGGCATCGCCAAACACCAATTGTAGAATTCTTTCTCAGCCACACAATGGAATCCAAAGCCAAGGCATTCCAAGCTACTTTTGCTTGGGAGCTAATGCCACTCCCTGCCGAACTGATATCGTTTCAAAATCTGCAACAATTTCAACAGCAGTAGCCAGAGAACAAGCAGTGCACAGGGATTATTCCACTGGCATTCCGGCAGCATTCAAATTTCATTTATTTACTATAATCTTTTCTTGTTCTTATTTTTATTTTTCATTTCTCAATTTTTTGGTTCTTTCTCTCTGGTACTATATAAGTGTTATATATTAGAAATTTATACCTATATAAAGACCAAGCTTATTCAGCAGAAGATATGGCAGACATGGGGCAGAAACTATTGTGGAACTCCCATGCAAATATAGCGAAAATATTGTGCAAGTATGGTGCAAATGTTGGCTATTGGATGCCCAAAAATGCTCATTCATAAATATATTTCCGCTGCTGCTTTTTAAGCGATCGAAGAACGCTGCCCGCACTGCTTTTTCCTTGCTTTATTTTGTTTTTGTTTTCCGTTTTGTTCATCTGTTCGCTGCTGTTCCAAGTTGTTTGCTTCATTTGTTTCTATTGCTCTGTCTTGGAAACAAACTTATCCTCTTAATTGGCTCTAATAAGGGCTTAAAGGATTGCTCACAAGTCAAAACAGACTGGCAAAATAACGAAGCCCGGATTGGCTTGCCCCCGGTCCCTGCCCTGTCCCTGTGCCTGCCCTGTGCCTGCCCCTGCCACTGCCCTGTCCCACAATCCAATCCACTATCCAATGCCAATATTGGAATCAATCGTATGGGCTCCTTTTCGGGTATCTGGGTCCACTCTTTTGTCCGGCTGGGCTTGGGGGTACTCGGGGCCTGGTTACTCCCTGTGTTAATTCAATAAAATGCTTAATAAAATTGATTGATTAGCTGCGAAGGGCGATGCTCCTCCAGAGGACTCCAGAGGACTCCAGTGGGGGAGGGGCCTAACCCACATGTTTATTCGAATCCTTGCTCACTCTCAAGTGGCTTCTAAGCCCCAGACTCACATGCTGTGCCCACCGTCTCCCATCCCCCATTCCCCCACCCGTTGTTTACATCTCTGCATCTTTTTCTCTCTCTCTCTCTCTGTCTCTCTCTCTCTCTCTCTCTGTCTCTCTGTCCCTCTTGTGCCACATTTGAGATTCCTTTTGGCAGTGTCCTGATTCCCGCCCAAACACTCACTTCCAGACATACGTGTAGGACACATTTTCCAGTGCTAGTCCTGGTCCAAGTCGTGGTAGGGAGTCGTGGTAGGGACTTGCAGGTTCTGGCTGGCTCTGTTTCTGGCGCTGTCTCTGGCTCTGGACTGGGGCTGGGGCTCTTATTGGTTACACAATTGTCTGTGCATTATTTGAGTTTGTGCCGGCATTTGTTATTTTGCTTTTATCCTTTTTATAGACGGAGCTGGGCGGAGCAGGAGGTGCAGGTGGAGTGAACGGGAACGGGAATGGGAACGTAAGCAAGTAATGCGATTGCATGGGGCCGTATGCCGTGCGGAGCCAGGAATATACGTACGTAGACTGTGAGCGATTCGCGAATTCTTATCCAACTGACAAGTGCCATGTGCCATGTGCCATGTGCTGCCACCCACATACTCGCATCTACTTCACTGATTTCTGCATTGCTGCACTGCCGCTGCTGTGTCTCTATTTCTAGTTCTATTTATATTTCTATTTATGTTTAACCTAGATATGTCTCTACCATAGATATGATTATCCATCCCGCTCTCTATCCACCTCTTTTTAAAGGATATTAAGGATATTTGCCAGAATCCCAACTCCCCCCACCCCTACCCACACAACTGTTTCGGGGCTACTCTGCTGCTTATGCCGCCTGTCAAACAAATACATCTCTGAATTGCATTAGCCTCTCACCTGTCCGCCTCTCGCCACTCGCACTGTGTGTCTCTCTCTCCCTCTCTCTGTCGTTCTAGTTGCTGCTTGCTGCTGCTTTCTACTGCTTGCTGGTCCCACATTAAACCTGCTCCTGCTTTGTTGGTTTCCAATTATAATGTCACGCATTTATGCCTGCGCTTATTTACGAGTATTATTGTGCTGATGCAGCTCCCTCCCTCTCTCCCTTGCCTCCCCACCCCTCCCACTGCCAAGCAACCTGAAGGCAATATCCAGGCAGAAGCAGCAGCAGCAACAGCAGCTAAAGCTCTGGCCACTGCTTTCTGCCTTCCTCGGTGTCCAATTAAGAGCCGAAGCGAAGCTGCTGGCAAGGATTTAGACATGGATCGGTGGCAGGGGCTTGGCGGAGTGTGGCATATAGCTGCTTCTGCTGCTGCTGCTATAACATCAGGTGCGATGCCGTTCTGGCCAGCTTCGAGTTCGGACTGCTTGCATATTTGATTTGTGCATTTAAACATTTCAAACAAGCTGTGTCAACTCTGTTCACTCTCCTCAACCCTATCGTATAACCCTCCCCCTGCCCACTACCCCCGCCCATCACGCTGTGCATCATCTCCATCTGGCAGTGGCAGTGGCAAGTGCAAGCGACATTGCCTCATTGGAAATTCTCTTTAGAGTAATTTTAGTTATTATATTGCTTTGGCTTTGTTCATCCTTGTTGCTGCTGCTGTTGTTTCTGCTGCTGCTGTTGCTGCAGCTGCAACTTAACTCCTACCTGAGCATTATTTATTATAAATGATTAACAAGCAGCTATTTGGAGAGCAGAGACAGAAGGCCTCACAGTCAAGCGCAGAGTGGAGAGTGAAGAGTGGAGAGTGGAGAGGAGTTGTAGCCTGAGCTGGAGCCACAGCCGGAGACAGAGACCGATACCGAGACAGAGACGGAGACAGAGACGGAGACAGAGCCAAAGCCAAAGCCAGATCCGGAGACAGAACCGGAGGCGGCAGCTGAGTCGAGGCTCAATTCCGTCTCTCTTTCGGGCATCTGAATGCGGCCCCAGGCTGGGCTTCGAGTCGGCACTTTAGTCGCCCTCTTGTGTCACTCCGGTTACCACTCCGCTTTTAATCTGGACATAAATGTTGGATATGTCGAAGGCTTTAAAATGGAAACGGCCGGAAAAGAAAAGGCTCACAGCAAAGCGCACTGAAATCAAATGCCAACTGCAGCTACATACAGTACAGTACAGTACAGTACAGTACAGTACAGTACAGTGCAGTACAGTGCAGTAAGTCCTCAACAGTGGCATGAACACATGCTCGTACGGAGACAGAGACAGAACACACACTTTTTTAAGTGCCAGGCTATCAAAAAAGTTGTCCACTCGATACAGCTTGTCTTTGAATGCAATAAAACGATAACTGTTCATGGGCGTCTTTGTCCATGGTTTCGATTCTCGTATTTGAGTTCATCTTAAAAGAGAGATGTCTGAAAAGAGCGCGAGAGAGAACGAGGGCTATGAGATGGTTCAACGAGAAGTAAAAGAGCAAAGACATGAACCATACGTACGAGTAAACCCTGAAAATATTATAATAACGAATTAAAAAGAATTTTATTTTTACAATTAACTTTGATGATTAAATGTGCCTATAACTTGGGGTTCAGTTTGGTTCATGCTACCTAAATACGAGTATGTGCAGACATATGTGAATTTTAAATATAATTTATTTATTTGCAAACGTCTCATTTATTATATTATTATATTATAATAATATATTCTGTTACAGAAATACAAATTTAAGTCCAATTTAAAAGTTAACCAAAGCGAGTGCTCACTGTCCTCATCCAGACATACATACATACATACATATATGTATGTACATAGGTACTATCGCATATAGCACATACATATACATATATCCCTGGTTATTGTACAACGTGTAGAGTCCTGTTTAGTTCGAGTAAGTCATAACTTTTAAGTGTCGCACTGCTTCAGTTGCACTGCTTCGGTCGCAGTCGCAGCAGGAAGTTCCCCCCGTAAACCACCGCACCAACTCGAGCACCGAACAGTTGTGATATCTAACAGCTGCCTCTTTATCACTCCCCTTTCTCACTCACTCACTCACTCTCTCTCTCTCTCTCTCTCTTTCTCTTTCACAGTTATCGGCATGCCACGCCCCCGGAGCGCCTAGCAGCAGCAGCAGCAGCCAAAGAGCGGAGGGAGAAGCGTAAATAAATATGATTAAGCTTAAGAATATATAATAAAAAAAAGAGAAGGAGCAGAAGAAGACGCAGAAGAAGAGGGAAAGTTCAAATGAAATAACGCAATATAAAAACATAAATAACGAAGAAGAGTACAAACAAAAAAAAACCGAAGACGAAGTACAAGCAGCAAAAGAAGCAACAGAATCAGAAACAGAATCAGAAGAGTAGAAGAAAGCACGCAACAAGAAGAAGGAAGGTGCAGCAGGCAAGCCAAAGGCGAAGGCGAAAAAGGTGAAGCATACATTTGGCCTGCTGCAAAACGACAAGAAAAAGGAGGAAGGAGAAAGGAGCAGCAGTAGCCAACGCAAGAAGAAGGAGGTGGAGGAGCAGCAGCAACAGCAGCAGCAGCAGAAGAAGCAGTACACCCATCCAGCAGAAGGAGAACGAGAAAATATAAGAGCAGCAGCCGGACAAGAGAGAATCGAGCTCAATTACGCCGCCAAACTGTCGTGTCAGCAAGAACGTGAAATGTGCAATTCCTGGCTGCTGCTCATAATTGCGCTCTCCGTCGTCGTCTGCCTGTGGAACTCGCAATACACCGAAACATCCAAATCATGCCCAGCCGAGTGCATCTGCTTGTCCCAGACTCAAGTAAGCTTAACAATCTACTTGTACTGCAGTGGTGCGTGTTGCCTGCTGCGGAGAGTGAGGAGGCTAAACCCAAAGGCACAGTGGTACCATGGCTACCGATACTTTGACATAAAAATAATCTTCGTGCTTCTCACACTTCCCAGCGTGAAAGTTTACCCACTATTCCGTATATGCAACAACAGCACTGCAGCTACCACTTCTAATGGAAATTAGTTTCCAGCTATATGTTTTTTTTTTTAATTCGTATCGTTGGCTTTCCGAAAGATTATAGAAATAGATTAAATTCTAGAGGAATTAACTGAATATCGACACTGAAAGTCTTGAACACAAACCGCCTGAAAGCGCCAAATAATTCTAGTTGCAAAATCAGATATTGATTTGCTAAGTTAACAACAATAGTTTTGGTTACTTATTGTACGTTATTTTTGGTTTCCAACCGATTAACATTACAAATAACAATCAAAAGAGCTATTCAGTAGTCTGCTGGTTGCATATATTCTCCAATTAACAGGGAAAATATATAATGGAGGTCTGTGTCTCACCAGTGTTGGCAAACGCACTGTGCACCACTGTCAAGAGTCGTGGGAGTGAGGTTAGGTTAGTTGTGCAGTTGTATGCAGAACCATCCCATCATCATCATCAGCGGCGGCATTCGACTCAAAGGCAGAGACAGAGACAGAGAACAGCAATGTAGAAGCAGAAGCAGAAGCAGCAAAGAATGAGGATCTCTGGGGAGCCGGTGGTCAGGCAATGGCCACAGCTGCTCCGGCTACGGCTACGGCTACGGCTCTGGCTGTGGCTCTGGCTCCAACTTGGCACGGCCCATACCGACCCAGTGATGAGCACAAAAATTAAATCGAAAATGCAGGGAAATGGTTATTTTTTCTTTTGTTTCTTCAAGTGCCACCCATGGCCCATTCCCTGGCTGCTGCTGCTTCTGCTGCTGCTGCTACTCATCCCTGGCAGCTGTGTGGATTGGGAATGCCTTGCCTCGTCACACGCCTCCACTCCACTTGTTACATTCGCATTCCCATGCCCCGGCACCATTGCTCCACTCCCATTCCCATTCCCGAGCTTCATACCCATTCCCATTCCCAAGCTTCATGCCCATTCCCATTCCCATCCCCATCCCTACCCCCACATCCTTTGTGTCTGCGCCTCTGCCATGGCAGTATTCAATTGTGTCCCACGAGGGCTTGGAGCACGCTTAATGCGCATCCTTATTACCAGTGGGAACTTGCCATCGTCATTTTTACCAAATTGAGAACTTAAGTGATTTCATTATTCCAGATTATGGACAATGCAATGATTTACTCAGCTCTTCCTCTCTCGCCACTGCGCCTCCCTCACTCAGGGCCCACTCAGGGCCGAAATGAGTTCAGGCCAGAGGTCTTCGTATCCTTTTGCTACAGTTAACTGTATTTAAGATGCGAAATTAGTTCAGTTCCACTACCCACCACCCACCAGTCCCCTCCCTCCCTCCACCACAACGCAACCCCGCAGCAAAGAGGAAAAAAGAAAAGGTAACAAAAGTGTAGCATACTTTTTTGGGTCAGTACCAGTCACAGCCCCCAACCCACCACCCTGCCTGCTCAAGTTAAAGTTCAGCGAACAATAGACTTTTTAACCGTGTCGCTTGGATTCGCAACTGTAAATGCATGGAAATGAAATTTCATTAAATCGAACAAGGCAACCGAAACAGCACCAGCAGGAACCAGACCCAGAACCAGAACCTGGCCCAGAACCAGACCCAAAACCAGACCCAAAGCCAGCATAGAGCCCATGTCCGTGCCCGAAAAGAACCAGCAACCAGAATAGTAGAGAAGCCCCAACCGAACAGCATCAGAAAAGAACAGATGAAAGCCCCGTAGAGGGCCAGCACAGAATGGAACCCGTAAAGGACTAGAACCAGTACCGGAACACAAATGGACAGAACCTTAAGCAACCCTGACAAAAATAAAGGGGCAGAACCAGAGCAAGAGCCAGTACCAGTACCAGTACCAGAACGTAATGGAACAGTAGCAACAGAAGCATACAATAACAACAAAATAAATAAATACAAAAAATACAGCGAGGGGCCAGGGCAGCTCCTGCCCTGGAAGCTGGATAGAGTCAGAGAGTCAGAGAGGGAAAGGGAGAGAGAGTCAGTCAGAGACGCAGAAGTCAGTCGCAGAAGTGAAAAGCGAAACGAAGAAAGGAAACTTTTAATTCGTTCATTTAAAAAGGTGAAGCGTATGAAAATTGTGTAAACGTCGCGCAAGAAGTGCAGCCAAGGTGCTGTTGGGTGGGTGGGGGTTGGCGGCGTGGCGGCTTGGCGTGTTCTCGAAGGGCAGTGAGTGAGGTCTGAGGTTATCTGAGGTAAGCCATGGCTGGCAGAGGGCGCGCCGGGGCTGGGCTGGGCTGATGTAAGAACAGGTAAAGCACTCGTAAGGCTATCAGGGGACTGTGCAACGTGACAACGCGATAGACAGTTATGCACTGTTTCCCCAAAGATGGGGCCTCAAACAGAGACGCAGAAGGATACGGAGACGGAGGCGGAGGCGGAGAGGGAGGCGGAGATGATGACGCAGACGTTGATGTTGACAGGGGCGACGAAGACGGAGACGGAGACCCTAGCTGTTGCGACGACAGTCTCGCAACAGACACACAAAGAGGACAGGACTGACAGGACGCACAGACAGTGGGACAGTGGGACAGAGGCGGCGGCGGCGGCGTCAGTGCTTGACAGGGAAACGCACACATCAGCACATAATAGTTATAAAAAATGAAGGCCCAAAGCAGAATGGCCAAGAACAAGAAAATGGGCGACAAAACAATGCCCCTGCCACCCACGCAGACACCCACGAAAAAAAAAGAATTCGATTTAATTTTATTTTCAGCAATAAAGCCACAAATTCAATTTTCGCGCCACCCATCAAACGCAACATCTTCCAGCATCCAGCCCCCTGCCCACCGCCCCCTGCCCCTGCACATGCCGTGAACTGCCCCCGAAATGGCGTCTGATCTGATTGCCCTACGACTGCTGCCCGTTGCCCAGCCAAGTTGCCATGACCGGTGGGGTGGGGGAGGGGAGTGGTGGTGTGGTGTGGTGTGCCCCCAGATGTAGCTGTGGACATGTCATAAAGCAAGCCAAAAACTGATTAAGAGCGAAAACCTTTGATGAGTCCGACAGCCAGGATAGAGATAGGGCAAGGGTCACCTTACAGGGCAGGGATTTTGGGTTTGGCGCCACATCAAAACATGAGAGAAATCAACAACAAAAAAAGGGGAGACCATGAGCTCAGAGATAGGACAGGGAAATGTGTGTGTGTGTGTGTGTGTGTGTGTGTGTGTGTGTGTGTGTGTGTAGTTCAAATGTACATCAAAAATTCATTAAACTAATAGAATTCTGAAGACTGACACGAAAAAAAAAACAACAAAAATTGTGTATGCAAATCAAGCAGCGTAGAAAAGAAATTTAGCAAAAAAGGGGTGACCATATATCGGATACATGGTGATAGCTATTTATTGTTAGTTCTGCTTCAAATGGAAGTACTTTCCCCGCCCTGAGAGAACGGTCTGAAAAGTGCTGAACAAACCAAACACAAAATGGCAGCAGCTCATTCAAGCCAAAGAAGTATGACACAAAAATAGTAAAATAAATAAAGAAAATGAAATAGAGAATTTAAGTAGCAACAGCTACAAAATCTTAAACAATAATCGCAGATAATATGGAGGAGCACTTAATGCAAACTCTACAAAATAATTTCAATTCAAATTCAGTTTCGAGACTTCGAATTATTAATTAGATGCAATATGAATAGAGAATAAAATACCCTGGAGAACGTGCCTGAAAAGAAGTTTTGTCTGTGTATGCAAACCAATTTAAATAATATTCAAAACCGCTAAATAATGCGCGCCAGAAGGCGTTTACATTATTATATAATATTATATATATATATTTTATTATTATTATAATATAAAATGCAAGCAAAAAGTACTTTCAAAATTCCAAATAAATGCCTAAATTTCTGTCAGTTGGCACGCACAAATTGGCCGATAGAACCTTGCTCCTGTAACTTTTAACTGAACAAAGACTGACTCCATTTACTTTGCGCTTTTTGCTCTTTTTCCTTTGGCTAGGTGCTGTGTAACACGGGCGGCCTCGAGCAGATTCCGCTGCGCCAGCTGCCGGCGACAGTGGAGAACCTGGCCCTGACCAAGAACAACTTTCCGATCATCAAGCCGGACTCGTTCGCCGGACTGCGGGCGCTCAAGAAAGCTGTCGCTGGACGGCAACAACATAACGCGAATCAAGCAGTTCGCGTTCAGGGGACTGCCGCGGCTCAAGGAGCTCTCCATACAGTACACGCCACTGCAGACGGTGGCCCAGTTCGCCTTTGCGGGCCTGCAGAATCTGTCGACCATTCTGC
The DNA here is from genome assembly GCA_018150885.1 of Drosophila tristis. Classification (NCBI taxonomy): domain Eukaryota; kingdom Metazoa; phylum Arthropoda; class Insecta; order Diptera; family Drosophilidae; genus Drosophila; species Drosophila tristis. The sequence continues at coordinate 2,208,379 of JAECWT010000228.1, forward strand.
TCAGCCACAACCAGATCCAGCGGATCGAGGGCAATGCGTTTGCGGGCACGTCCAACATCAAGCTGATACTGCTGACCAACAATCCGCTGATACGCATTGACAGCTCGGCCTTCTCCAGCCTGACGAATGTGGGTCACCTGATCCTGCCGTCGGGCATTCGCAGCATCGAGCAGGATGCCTTCTTCGGCATGGATGCGGTGGGCCTATTGAAGTTGGCCTACATGGACCTCAAGGAGATCGCACCGTTCACATTTCGGGGCCTGTCCAATGTGCTGCTGCTGACCCTGCAGGAGTCCGATCTGGGCGTTGTCTGTGCGGATGCCTTCACGGGCCTCACCCAGGTGGAAACGCTGCAGATCCTCAACAACAAGATCGACTCGATCGAGGAGCTCAACTTCACCAGCACGGCGGCCATCAAGCATCTGAAATTCTACGGCAATCATGTGCTGGAGACGCCCGACCCGAACGCCATCATCGTCGACGGTGTGGATCATCTGCAGCTGATGAACAACCATTTCCCGTGCGGCTGTCACATCCACACCCTGCTGGACGGACCCCTGGCCGAGGGCGCCTACAATCTGAGTGACTTCCTCCAGAAGAACTACTGCATCTCGCCGCTGGAGGTGAACGGACGCGTGATGAGCGAGCTGGACATCGACTCGATCGGCCGCTGCTCCGATCAGCTGACCAAGGGCAATCTGGGCAGCTCCGCCGCCTCGCTGGCGCTAAGCATCAACAGCATGTTCCTCATAGCCGCCGCCAGTTGCGTGGAGTGGCGCCATGTCCGGTTCCTGGCCACACGGCTCGTCCAGCTGCTGGGCCATGTGGCCTGGCGCCGACGCCGAAAACGGCGAAAGGGCAACTAGATGGCGCCCGGGTTCAAGCACTCACACGTACTCCAGGGTCTATTCCTGGTGCCCGCGACCAAGGTAGGTAGCACCAGCCCCCAGCCATTCCACAGCCAGCCAGCCCATGGCCAGTCCACGGCCAGCCCATGGCCAGCCCACGGCTTTGTGTAGTCTGTAAGTCATGTGGCACCTGCTTAATTCCGTGAATCTCCCAGCGGGGAGCAGCAGCAGCAGCAGCCTCAGCCTCAGCAACAGCAATGTCAGTATTTTTTTTTATTTATTTATTTTTTTATTTTTTGGTTCTCCATTTCCCCGTCTCGTGTTTGTCAGCTGGCAAATGGAAAATGCTTGCCAATGGTCGCTCTCATCTTTAAATGCAACAGCAAATATCGCCGGCGGACCCAGAGTGTTTAGTCATCATCATAAGTATTCAACGCAGTCCCCACCCCAGTGCCAACCTCCCACTGCACTGCACTCCATTCGCTTCCCTTTCCTTGCCGTTGCCGTTTCCGTTTCCGTTTCGTTTTGGGTTTTGAAACGAAACCAATTGAACTGCTTGAAGGCCACACACAACGCTGCAGTGCAGCAAACATCAGTTTTCGGATACAGTTTCATTGTGGAGCGCCGCTTTAAGTGTGTGTGTGTGTGTGTGTGTGTGTGTGTGTGCGGCTGCAGGGCGTCCAGCTGTGGGGCGGGTCTTGGGTGCTGCGACTGCGACTGGAACTGGAACTGGGACTGGGACTGGGGTCAGTGGGTTGGTTAGCATACAAAACGAAAACGGAAATTACAAATTCTATTCACTCGCCCCGACTGTGGCACTCTAATTCGTAGCCGGACCACCCATTCCATTTCATTCTCTGCTCTGCTCTGCTCTGCTCGGCTCGGCTCTGCCCCTCCGACAACCCATTTAGCCTTGCAGCAGACGGAGCAACTTTGATGGAGATGTCCGGTCGGGGGGGCTGGGGGCTGGGGGCTAGGCTATTCTTTAGCCGCTTATCGCAAAGGATTTAGATTTATCTAACTTGATTATGATGCCGAGCATTTGCTGGACCAACTCCCCGCACCCGCACACGCCTCCCCGTTCTGGCGGGTGCTGTGCGGAGGCTTCTGTTTCTGATTCAGATCCTACTCGAGTTAAAACAAATGCCCAGAGAAATCATTGAAGGAAATTAAAACTTTGTTTACTTTCAAGTCCCTCTCCTCCAGCGCAGAGAAAAGGCAAAAACGAGCCAAAGGACACACACACACACACACAAAATTACGTCCGGGTTAGGACATTTTCCGGGTGTTCTTTTTTGTTTTGTTTTTTTTGCTGCTTTTTTTCTCTTTGTGCTCTTTGTTTCTTTAGCTTCGTTTCTTTTCGTTTGGCATTTGCATGGGCTTCTCCTTTTTGGCCACATTAGATGGCCTATTCACTTAATCAGTTTTGTCGGCTAATTGAAGGACAGCCTGCAGCAGGACGGCGCTGCGGATGAGTCCACTTAAAGACTTAAAGCCACTCCAGGACCAAGACCCAAGCCCCCAGCCCCAAGCCCCAAGCCCCAAGCCTGGATGATGCTGGGCTTTTGTGGGGACGGGGGTTTGAGGAGGTATAGGAGGGGTGGTATAGGAGGGGCGGACGTGCAATTGTCGCCAACGTTCAGTTCGTGTCCAGTGGCCAGCTCTGCGATGTGGCCAGCTTAACACGTTCCCAGGACCCACTCGCACGCGCACTCGCACACTGCCACTGCCAGTGCCAGTGCCAGTGCCTGTTCCCTGCTTCCATTTCCATTTGCCAGGAACCACTTGAATGCCCCACGCCCCATGCCACATGGCCCACTCCTAAGTTGACCATGTTGTAGGCGCACTTTTGCTCTTTGCCGCTTTGGCTTTCGTCCGCAGATCGTTAACTTAATTGTTCCGCTTGAAATCCGAAAACTGCCATCGCCATTGTTGCGACTGATAGTCGTACATGGGCATGGACACGCCCACGTAACCCAGCCGAAAGGCAGGCGACGCCTCGGGGCAAAAAAAAAAACAGAAACAGAAACAAAAAACTCTTGGAACAGAACCCTAGAACCAGCCGAACATTAGAACACGAACCAGAGCCAGGCCAGAGCCAGTGCCAGAGCCAGTGCCAGGCCAGAACCAGAGCCAGTGCCAGCAACAGCAACAGAAAACAGGAATGCAATAAAATTGGCGTGACTAACTCGGCCTCGGAAGCGATGCGAGCATTGCAGATGAGCTGAGTGAGCCTCGAGCGCTCCTGGGTGGCGCCAGGAGCTGTTGGGCGATGCCTGATGCCTGATGGCGGATGGCGGATGGCGGATGTCGAGTAGGATGTGGCTGCTGCCCAGAGAGCAGGCCGCGCGGCAAGTCGTGCGTGCCTCTGCCAACGTTGACGCTGTCATGCAATCAGCAAATAGGCGACCGCAGCAAAAGTCGCGTAATTAACGCGAGGCCAACATGACCGACCGACCAGTGGAGTTTGGCATTTGGCATTGGGCATTGGACACGGGGCATGGGGCATGGCTCGTACCCCATACCCAGCCCAGCCTGTTGGCTGTTCCGTTCCCCAGCTCAAATTGGAGTCCCCAATCATCGTCCTGCCTGCCCCACTGCCCCACTGGCCCCCCCACTGGCCACGAGCTGTGATAAATGTTCAGTCGCAAGTCCGGCGCAAGGCAAAGCCATGCGAAAGTGAAGGGCGATAAATAAAATCAGCGACGACGGAAAATAAAAACGCAGAGCGAAAAGTGAAATGCAATTGGGAGACAGTTGCAAATTGAAAAGACTAGATTAGAGGGCGGATCCACACAAAGAATAATATGGCGGAGCTTCTGCATCGCCAGCAGGCGTTTGATGGGATTATCCGCAATCCAAGTGGAACCGCCCCGCCCCTCCCCGGGCCACTGGCCACTGGCTACTGGGCGAGAAATATTACAATTAAATTACTTTATTTGGGTGCCAAATATGAACTCCCATGCGGCTCTCTCATACGCGTGCTGCTTGGGTCTGGCTGGCTAAGAAAATACTTCCATATTTGCTTGGAGTGTGCAGCCTCTTGGTTGGTTGCTTGCTGCCTGCTTGGGTTACCTTCCTGTAGGCAATCTTTGCCAGCTCAATCTTTGGTGGCACCCTCCAGCCTCCCAGCTTTCAGCCTCCCAGCCTGCAGCCTGCAGCCTCAGAGTTCAGTGTTCAGTGTCCCTTGCGCTGCTGTAATCTCTTAAGCCGTAATGGGACCAGCCCAGCAGCTAATCGACGGCACTCCATATGCTTCATTGCCCGCTCCTCATATGCAAACATTCAGTCAGATTATCCCGTCCCATCCTATGCCCTTCCCGCTGCACACAGCAAGCTCTGCAATATTACCAGCGACATAAATTATAGCCGAAACCACAATGGCTACAAGCTTCCCTTCCCTGCCCTGCCCTGCCCTGCCCTTCACGGGTGTGTCTGTGTCCGAGTCCGAGTCTGGGGTGCCTCTGGTGGCTCTGGCCTGAAATATGACAACGGCCAGTGGCGGGTTAAGCGACGTCTATTTGCGTGTCGCAGGGCATTTTTTATGCTTCTTTGCTCTATTGCAAATTTATTGAGCTAATACAAAATTTAATCAGCCTCCCAGAGCATTCTCCCTGCCCGCCTGCCCGCCTTCCTGGCTGACTCCCCCTCCGCCACACTCTTTTTACTTTCCTTCGACCTCTCTTACTCTCTCTTTCTCTCTCTCTCTCTCCCTTGCTCCCTTGCTCGCTTGCTCTCTGCATTCGCTTTGCTTTTTCTGTGTATTATCGGACTCGACTCGACTCGACCATAAATAACTGAAAGTAAGGTCCAGATTCAAGTCTGGGTCCAAGGTCGGGGTCGGGGTCGGTCCCAGTCCCAGTACCAGTCCCTGTCACTGTCCCGTTTCTGCTGTGTGTGTGTGTGTGTGTGGAGTTTTGGGGGCAACAGCTGGCGGCTGGCAGAAAAGGATTGGTCGCCATTGGTCCTTACAGTTCATTTAAAGTCAAGGAGTCGCACATAAATTTCCATGCACATAATTAAACTACCAAATGACAAAGCAAAATCGTTAAATCGAGGTCAAAATGGGGCGACAATGAAGGCGGCCAAAAGCTTACGAGGAGTGCGTTGGGGTAGACTGCGGGTGGCTGGGGTGTGGTGGGGCATGGTAGGTGGGCCCCCAGTTTTATATACAATTCGCCATTCGCAATAAAATATGCAACCAGATGACCCCGCAGCAAATTATGCGCACCCAGCTGTTAATTTTGTGCTCGTGTGTGTTTATCTAATAGCAAAAATTATGAAAATCTATGTGGGTGTGCTGTCAATTAACGTCGCAAGGCAATGACTCGAAGGACACGCAGCAGACTGGGCACAACGCGGACTGGGCACAACGCGGACTGGGCACAGCAGACTGGGCACAGCGGACTGGGCACAACGCGGACTGGGCACACTGAACAATGAGAGGCACTGACAGGCCAAAGCAGTGAGCGTGTGGGGCAACAAGACATGGACAGACATGGACACACCAGGCGTATGAGCAATGTCAGCTGGGTACACCAGGCGTATGAGCAATGCGGGCCAAGAGCGAGAGCCGCGGCAAAGGGCACAAAAACTCAACTAATTTTGAATTGAACTCAACTCAGTGGAGCCATCAAATTGCTGCCTCGAGTAGATATATTCAAGCGGGAATTTTTCAATCGATTTTAGGAGAAATTCGTTCAGAAATTCACTTCGGCTAATTGCTGCCAGTGGAAGAGCGCTAATCACTCGAAGATCCCCCAAATGAACTCGGGCCGCCAGTCTGGCAGGGGGGCGGAGCTGGTGGGGAGGGGGGGCTGCTTGCAGGTTTAAGTGCGAACGAATGAAGGAACTTTATCGACGCGATTTTGGCCGCTGACTGGGACTGAGAGTGCGACTGACATCGCAGGCCGTGGCTGGGGCAAAAATGCTTAAGTAAGCTTAGAGAGTTGAGCACAAAGGCAGGCGGCAGGCAGGCAGCCAGGCAGGCAGGCAGGCAGGCATACCCTTACCCCCGACACACACACGCGGCATGGGTAACCTGCCCCAAAACCCCCTAATAAAACATTTCTACACATGTGCGCCCTTTTGTATGCTACACTGAACCGCCATAAGAGCGCAGGCAGAGGCGGCAGGAGACTAAGGGGACTAAAGGCCCGAAGGAGGAACCTTGCCAGAGGGAACAGCCTTGCCAGAGGGAAGAATCAGGGCCCGAAGATGGAACGGCACTGGGTGTGGGCCAGGCCAGGCCAGGCTCAACAATTTAAAAGTTAAAAACTTTCTTGCTGCCTTTAAAGCCTTTAAGTATTTTAATTATGTAGGATTTCAGTTGCTGTTCCTGTTCCTGCTTCTGCTCCTGTTCCTGCTGCTCCTGTGCCTGTTCCTGCTGCTGTTCAGTTCTGTTTCAGTCCCCTGTTGAGCCCATAGCCTAAAGCCCACCAAAAATTTGTAGATGTCAGTGCAGAATGGGAGGGGGCTGGGGAGTACGGCAGGGGAGGCTGACTGCCAACTAATTGAAAAATCGCCTATGCCCGGAGCTCGACTTTGTCTCAGTTGCGAAAGTTTTCGTTGGATTCCAGCCCCCACGCCACCCGCTGCCCGCTGCCCGCCACCCTGTGGCCAGTGGCATGGGTGGTGCGTGCGTGTTGCGTGTTGCATGGAGTGCTCGGAGCTGAAGATGTGTGGGGAGACTTGTCACCAAAAACTGATGTGACACATGCAAATCATATGAGCCCGACGACTAGATGGAAGCGGACAGCACACGGACACGGACGGAGAAGGGGAAGGGTATGGGAATGGGAATGGGAGTGGGCGTGGGCGTGGGCGTGGAAACGGGCGCAGCCAGCGGCCCTGGCTAAGTGCTTTGGCTGTCAGTTTTGTCGGGGCGAGTCAATCTCTAATCCAGTCCGATCAGCTAACACCTCTGGCAGCAACTTGTCGACACGCATGGCAATGGGAGATCATCATCATCATCATCATCAACATTGTCAGGATAGGAAAGACCTTAACCCAGCAGCAGCAGCAGCAGCAGTTCAAGCCCCATTTTTATTTCGATTCCCATCCACAGCCACATTCACATCAGCAACAGCAACAGCAACAGCAGCAACAGCAACATCTTCATGCTCTTCAGTCGGCAATATAAATCAAATCAAAAGCACAAACAAGCCGCGAGTGTGTACACAATTCAAGTAAACTCCATGGAGAGATTTTCATGGCCGAAAATTTGAGTGGAGAGAAGCCACCGACACAGACAACAGACAACAGACGGCAGACGGCAGACAAGACAGGACTCGGTCCAAGACATGCGGACGTACGGACGGACGGACGGACATGCATTCGACTGGGACATAAATCAAGGCGCCGCCAACTTTGCACTGCACTTGCAGGACGACCAGGACAAACAGGACTCACTCGGGGGGTGGGGGAGCCAAGCCAGCACACACACAGATGTCAGGGAAGTGGAGTGCAGTGGAGTCATGCACACACGAGCACACATATCCGTCCGTCCCATCTCTATATAGATGTGCGATATATACGATAGATAGGCATGTAAGTGCACTCGAATGTTGCTTGTTGTGATGATGACATCGTCATCGCCATCGCCATCGTCATCATCATAGTCCACGTCCTCATCCTCATCCTCATCCTCATGCTCGTTGGCAGTCCTCCTTGTCCGTCCTTGTGCCAGTCCCATGCCTTATCCGCCTGCTCTGCTGCCTTTGAAGGGAGCTCTGAGCTCGTGTTTGGGTGCTGCTGGAATATGTTGTATGGAACATCAATCTGCTTGAGCTATGACAACGAAGCGTTTTATTGTCGTAAGCATTCACATGCTCAGAGATGGAAAGATATATACAAAAATAGTGGTAGTACGAGTGGGAGTGGCAGTGGTAGTGGTAGTGGTAGTGGCAATGGCAGTGGTAGTGGCAGTGGCAGTGGGACTGGTTCAACATATAAACATTTCGAGCAGTCTGTGTTGAGGCGCTCAACTGGTTGAGACCCTGTGAATGTTCCGACCCCCACTCGCAATTACCCGCAACTAAAATGCTCTTTCAGACCTTTAAGGACTCTCAACTGAGCTTTGCAAGTCGAGCAAAATAACGCTTTACATTTTGGGCGCATTAATTGGAAGAGTCTGCAAAAATTAAATTTTAGCCCAAAGTGTTTTTGTTTCGGAAACTTTAAGCTGTATTAAACAGGTAAACACATCTGAATTTGTAGGTCATCGCTATTGATGCTCTGGCTTTAATTTTTGTAAAGAAAATTTCGACTAGTTTGGCAAACAAACAAAAACAAAAATGCATGAAAGGTTGCAGCCCAAAGACGAAGCTGCCTTGCTGCCGCGATGTGCACTCGCCTGTTCCAGGGTATTTGTCTTTTATATACATCTTAATATACATGCCCACGAGTACATATGTATGTGTATGTGTATGTAGTAAAGAGCTACAAATTGTCAAATGCAAAGCGCTGCATTTTTGTTATCAACATTGCAAGTCTGAAGGAATCTAAAGCTGAAGCTGAAGCTGTGGCTGTGGCTGTGTCTGTGGCTGTGTCTGTGGCTGGGGCTGCTCCTCTTACCATCAACTTTGCCGAAAAATAAATGCTGAACCCTGGGCTAATCCTGCATCCAGGATGCGCCAGCCTGCACATCCTACTGGGCCCCGGGGCCCGTTTCGTTACGTTACGTTACGTTTTGTTAGTTGTTGTTGTTGCTTTCTCTGTTCCTGTTCACGTTCCCGTGCGTTCTTTTTTTTTTTTTTTTTTTTGCTATTTGCGCTAAATGCGAAATGCAAAATGCGGATGGGCGGATGGGCGGATTGCGGACTGCGAATCGAACACTGAATTATTATTATATCGAATTTCGTGCCGAATGTGTGTAAATCATCAGAGAGAGAGAGACACACACACACACACACATGGACAGATGGCAGCGACATAGACAAAAATCCGATTTAAGCGCACTTTTAGCATATGTATTTGTACATGTACCCGTCGTATCTATGTAAGTGTATTCATATAATTATATATACAACAATACAGACATACATACATATAGAAGATATATAAAGAAGGAAATATTTTTTTTTTTTTTTTGTATTGTATTATTATAGTCGATATTTCATAAATAACTGGGGAAATTTATTGGCCAATTAATAAAGATGCAATTTATATACAACACAAATACATCTCTATTTATACTCTATGGATAAATGAACAAGCATCTGCATTACCCTGCCCAGATGTGCATACAATATACATATATTCGAGCATACATATGTACATACATATGTACGTGTGCATATGCATATAGCGCGAGTCTAGTCAATTAAGGCCACAGTATCTTGTATCTCTGTATCTCCTACGATAGCCTACGAACTACAAAATGCTAACTAAAAGCAAAAATACACACAACTAAAATAATAATACAATTTGTACTTATTTTATATGTGAATCATGTGAAACGAAACACCAAACACGAGATATGTATGGTACTTTGTATGGTACTCAATGGAACACAAACGCACACTCTTACTATATATATATATATATATACTATATAGATATATGTATATGGATAAATATGTGATAAAATGTTTGCAGTGCCACGAACAAGCCGAGGGCACACTGTGGGTGTGCCACCCAACCGCCCTCGCACTGCAAGCTGTACATATCAAGAAGGAAAACTCTTATCAATTAACTAACAGCCCAACCCCCTGCCCATTGCTTAGCTAACTTAATGAACATAACCCGCAGCCCCCCCAAGAAAACAATGTACATTTGATGGCAAGAAAAAACCAAACCTATAATCCAACTAAAAATAACTTGTATCTTTAAGTGTGCAAAAAAGAGATTGAAAGCCTATCGAAAATTAAATGTAAATCTAAGCAAATTGTCCAAACAATTCTGCCGCAAATCGAATAAAACAAACGAACAATTTGTACAAGCTAAATTGTTATTGTTTTTGCACGCAAAAACCATTTTCTACGTGTGAATGAATGAGCTACGTTTTTTTTTTGTTGTTGTTTTCTGTGTGTGCGTGCGTGTGTGTGTGCATTCTTAATTCCATTTGCTGAAGCCCAGGCGCATTGTTATTTCAATTAGTCCTACTATTAGCTAAGAAAACCCACAGCAAAGTGAACAAATACATAAGGGTACACACTAGTTATACATATTCATACGAGTACATACCTAACAATATTTATACATAGATATATCTAAAGTGTTTTTTTTTTAGGGAAGGCTGGAAAGATTTCCTGCCCCTCCTAAAGCTGCTAGCAAAATGTAACTCTAACTCGAAGAAAGTTCATAGAAAAAGTTGTAGGCAAAAAAAAGGTCGAAATTGTTGCCACAGCGATACAAATTTCGATTGTATGTAAAATAGCATAAATTGTATTATGAGCCTAGGCTAAGATCAACCACAAACAACCAACATCGATACAAAAAAAACAAAAAAAAGGAAAGATCAGTCCGGACTCCGGAGCAAAGGGACAAGTGAAAAGTGGTGTTCCTGTCAATTTGTTTTGATTTGATATTGGTTTATCTTTCTACAAGCCGCATTTCAATGCTAAACAGATGCGATCCGAATGGTAAACGAAAGGTGCGAATATTTGGCATAAAATTGTAACAGAGAGATCCAAGCATATTCAACAAAAGATCATCAGACTGTCGCACATAATTTCCAAGAAATATTCGGCAAGCGAGTTCCATATTAAATTCAAATCAATACAAAACAATTTTGCAAGAATACCACTAACGACGAAGCAGGGTAGAGCAGAATGAAAAAAAATATATGTATGGGCATAATGCATTATAATACCACATGTAATGTTAACTGTAGGTTAAATATGAGATATACAGGTGCATAACGATAACGATAACGATACATAGCTACAATGAACTAAACTAAATGGAACTAAAAACTTAAAGAAGAAAACCATGACGAAATTAATAACATATAATAACAATAATAATAATAATAATCAAACCTACTATCGATGAGGAAGCCAAACAGAAAAACATAAGAAAAAAACAAAAACCAAAAATGAGGAATCGAAAACAAAGACAAACATAATAAATTCAAAAGCCAAGCCAAAGGATTATTTATTTCTGGGGGCGGGCGTATTGGGGTTTCGGGTGGATGGCTGGACGACACAACGACAACAGGACCCTGTTCACAGTAAGTAGGCGTGGCCGGGCTGTGGTGGGAGAGGGAAAGGGGTCGCCAAAGAGACTAATAAATCAAGCATTGGCGCATCCCAGATGCTCCTCTCCAGCTGCCTCTTCCACACTTCCTTCCAATGACCCCGGGACCCATTGTCTCGCCCAACATCTTCTGCTGCTTATGCTGCTCCTGCTTCTTCATGCCACTCCCTTAGAGTATATTCCGTTCTGGACCAGTTGGTGGATTTTTCTAAAATATGATTGCGATCAAGTCTATGAATATTTTTCATTTGATTGGATTAACTTTGACCAACAAAGGGCTACACTTTAAAGGATAAAGTTCAGTCGACAACTGCCATACAAACAATGCACTCAAGGGTATGTAAAGCTTCGGCATCGGCAGGTAGGTAGTCTTTCGCTGCTTCTTGTTTTATGTGTTTTCTTGTTCCGCTTTGCTAGTTTTTTATTTATATGCCGCAAAAGCCTTAAATGCGTCACCAGCAGCAGGACCAGCAGGAGCAGCAGCAGCAGCAGCAGCAGCAGTATCAGCAGAAGGGCAAACGAAGAAAGGCGAACGCTGAAAGAGCAGAGGAGAAAGCGAGAGTGGAATGAGCAGCGGCTCTCCCAGTGAGAGGATACACAGCAATTTCAGCAACAATAATAAATATCGCGAGTCAACCGCAGCGCTACAGCAAAATGCAAAAAAAAACCTTTTTAAAACAAAACTAAAAAAAAAACTAAAACGAAAAGAAAAGAAAAAACGAAAACGAAAACAACAACAACAGTATAGAGCACACACACACACACACACACAGACTCCTGCTCCTGCTCCTACTCCTGCTCCTCCGCCTTGTTGTGGCCTTTTGCGAAGACAAATGTATGCATAAGTCGCCATCCAGTCAGTATCTGCGGGAATGATTTCGCCCAGTTGCTGCGCTATGGTCCAAGGCTGGCCACAGTTACTGCCAACAGTGGCCGGACGCGCCCACCGAAGGAGACAATGAGTGCGGGCGAAACTATTTCATCATGATGAATGCCACGATGAATGGTACGAACCGTTTTTGGCTTACCCACTTCAGTTGATGGCACTCCTTTGGCCAATTACTTTTGCCAGCACCTGTATGTATCACACATACACACACACACATCCATACATACTTAGAGCAGCATGCAGATGCACAGTTAGCCCTGCGACTACCGTCGCTGCAGCTTTTGCTGTTGCTGTTGCTTTTGTTGTCGCTGCCCTCTGCTGCGTTGCTGTGGTATGCGAAATATGAGCGGCATTAAAAATTAGTCCAAAGTACTGCTAAGTGCGGAAGCCGCCGCGGCAAACTATCAACGACAGAAGCAACAGCAGGCAGCAGGCGCTAGCTTTCAGAGAGATTCAGAGAGGACACGATTCGACCATTTCGATACTCCCGAATCACTAAATATACAAAGTATATGGGGTAGAAGATTCTCTATGCATCGAAGCGAAGGTTAACACTCAAATAAATGTTAATCAGCGCAACTCAAATTTGTTTTGAAATAATTTATTATTTATTTATTTGCTCTATTCCATTGCAGCAGAAGAGAGAGAGAGAGAGAAAACACATGGCTCGCGCAGTCAAAAGAAAACTAACCGAAGGTAAGCAGTCAAGTTCGTTGATACCCTTGCTACCCTCCACACATACTCGTACTTACATACACATATGAACTGCAGCAAAGCTTCGCTAAGAGAACGCTAGCGTGCCATATTTTTACTGTCCAGCTAGCAGTTGTATATGTCTCTCTCCATCTCCCACTCTCTTTCACTCTCTCCTGGTGATTGTTCGCCTTTCCCCTCTTCGGGTACGGTTAGCTTTTGCTCTGCTCTGCTCTGCTCCCGTTCTGGTTGTACATAAGCTTGCAGAGGGTATTAAGACTTGAAGCATCTGCTTGCAGTGCAGAGACTAATGAAATTCTAATTTAATACATTTTATTGATTACTATTATTAGCTGTGAAAGTCGATCCCTGTTTCTGCAAAGATAATTCAGCTCAAGCATCATATATTTCTCCATGGTTCGGCTTAGTTTAATTAAAATCGGGCATCTGCAAGGGTATCAACAGTTTCGTAAGCCTACAACTGACCTTCCGTTCTTGTTGTTCTCTTTGCTGGCTGTTTTTTTTGGTCGAAAATTTTAATGCCGCATTTAGCGCTGGCGACAATGCTGACGTTGGCTCTCCTCTGCCACTGGCACTGGCACTGGGCTCTTCTGACGCCCCCTCACATCTCCCCACACACCCAGCCCTAAGCTCAGCGAGGCTTTAAAGCGTCCCGAAAAATATGCACTTCTTTTTTTTTGTTTTTGGTTTTGTTCTGTTTTGTATAGAACAGCCAAAAACCCAATACCATACCCATTCCCATTCCCGTACCCATTCCCGCTCGCCCCCACAACATGGGAAACAGACGACATTGGCATATGCCACACGAATATGAGCAGTAGCTGCATCCACAATGGGGGCAGAGAATTTGGGGGGATAGTGCAGTCCATTGGCCATAGAACGAGCATAATTGGCAAGTTGTATCTATTTGGTAATGGGGCAGCCGTGGGGTGTGGGCTGTGGGCTGTGGGGTGCATGGAATCAGAAGAGTGCTTGCTGCTATTTTTAAGGGGCGACAGCTGTAAGCGAGCATATGTATGTGTGTATGTATGTATGTATGTGCATGTGCGGACGGGTAGAAGGGTACAATAAGCGTGGGGCCTGGGGCGCTGGCGCTGGCGCTGGTGGTGGTGGTGGAGGGGCACTCAAATGGAGAATACAAAACGAAAATCGCTTAAACTGTGCAAACCAATAAATTTAAAGCAGCTTAAGCGGCGAACATGAAACAAAAACGGAACAAAATAAAAACAGTGTGACCAAAGAGCGCACAGAAAAAGCAATGCAACGAAAGAGAGAGGCAGCGTCAGAGTCACAGTGGGAGAATGGGAGTGGGAGCAAATGCATGCTAGTTGGAATGTGACAGAGAGTGAGAGTTCGAGTGAGAGAGTGGGACCTACTCCTCACACAAAAAGCCACTTTATAGGCATGGATGGAATCGGGGGGGGGATTCACCGTCCCAGTCCCCGTCCACGTCCCAGTCCCCGTCCCAGTCCCAGTGAGAGTGCCATCATGGAATAGGCTACTTTAGTGGCGTGTGTTTTGGGCCGGGAGGGTTTCCCCCAAAAAAAATCATTGCAATTAAATGGAAATCAACTGACAAAAAATTGGTTTTTGCACCAAGCATAGTTGCAGCCACTAAAGAGTGCCTCCTTCTGGCAGAGTGTCGGGTGTACGGGTGGTGGGGGGTGTGGGGTGTGATTACAGTTGCACTGGCACTATGTGGGACGCGACTTGAACTTCCTGTTGTTTCTACGGCCAGCTGTTTGTTTGGTTTGGCTGGTCATGCATCAGCGTCATGGCCGTCATCATTATCCTCCACAAATGCACATAGGCAAACACATCAGCAGCGGCAGCCAGCAATCACCTCTGCATATATAGGTACCTCTTTCCGCACAAACACCAACTACATATAAGCAGCTGCATGCATACATATGTACACACATACACATGTATGCATCTCTTTGTACACTGAGAAATAAAGAATATCATCTGGCTATCGGAAACAAATTGCAGCCCACAAATCGTAGGCAAATCTTCAAGCCAAATGTAATTTTTGTCCTACTCAATTCGATGTTGGCTTAATCTGCTAGATCTACAAATGGCTTAGGAAAATTCTTTTTCAAATGTAAATATTAAAAATTCCAACTTAATGTTTAAAATAAATCACAGAACAGGTTATAGCCGCTAAGATCATGGAAAAACCCAAGCAAATAAATCTTTTGGGTACATTTTTTGTCAGGTTTCAATCTTCTATCAAGATAATTTGAGACTGTAAGATGGCTTTAGCAATAGCTGCCCCCAGTGTATGTGTGTGAGCCAGAGAGGGTCACTCTACGAATAATTCGGCTACGGTCTGTCTGGACGGGTCTGCACTTTGCTGCGCGCCCCTCTCAATGTTTTCACTTGCTGCACAAACACAACACGCACACGCACACACAGACCAGTTCAACTGCAATGCATTTTGCATTTTGAATGTCCCAGACAAACACTCAGCGACGGACTGTGGTGCTGTGCAGAAGAGACTGTGGAGAATGGGCAGACTGGGCAGACTGGGGCATCCATCTGATGGCCATGAAATAATCCTTAAAAGACCACAAAACGATTTTATTCAATTAAAATGTCAAAAACGGTGTTTGTTTTCGTTATTTAATGCTATAAATATTTGCACTTTTCTACTGCTGCTGCTCCACTCGCTCCAGTTCGCTGGGGGGCTGGCTGGTCGGGATCCATGAATGGCTGAGAGTGAAAGCGAAAGCTTATCACTCCAAGCATAGTAGATCTGTATTTACACACTCGACTGCCCGCAACGATGGGGCGGATGGGAAGCACCTGAGCAAAGGGGACGATTGAGTGGATTGTTCTCAGCTGTTCTCTGGAATAAAAGTGGCACAAAACGCAACGAAGAAGAAATCAAAGCAATATGAGCAAATCAGCAAATGAACAATTAACAAAAGAAAATCGCCGCTTAGCTGGGCTGATGCGGGAATCAAAGTCTATGCGGAAGGAACGCAATAAGCTGCTGCGCAGATCGACAAGTTGCCACTGGCCTCACTCGCCTCACTGGCCTCAGATTGTGCCAGTTCGAGGGGCATAAACATTGCTTACATAATAATTATGATTATCAAATTGAATGGTGTGGGGAGGGAAACAAGATGAGAAAGATGGGAATGCAGGCAGGCAGACGACAGGCAGAGGGCCGATAATTTGTTGTTGCTGCTGCTGCTAGCTGAACATTTTTGGCTTATTGCAAATTTTGGGCACGTACAACTCGTAAAGACTATTTACGATTCTAATAAAAAGTGTGCCCCTGAACCGAATAGCACAGCCCCGACGCCCGCCCCCCACTGGATGGCACTCTGGAACCCACTGGCGGCCGTGCCATCAGCCCCTTGTGCGAAGGAGTAACCAAAGTTGAAGTGCTGCTGAAGGTCCTTATAATAACGAGCGGTGTCTACTTCTGGCGTGGTGTGGCGTGGTGTGGCGTGGCGTGGCGTGCCCCACTCTGTCTGTGTATGGAAATTGTTGAATTTGCTGCTAATTAAATTGCCGACGCTTCCTGAAATTTGCAATTTAATAAACTTTGTTGAGCGTGAACTGGCAGCAAGTAGCAGCAGAAGTAGAAGAAGGTAGAGTTATCTTTATTAGGGGACAAATATCCCTGACAAGGCGCTGACAGACTCATTTTAGTGGGTTTTCTTTTTGCTGGGGAAAAAGCTGATCAAACTCACTTGGCCCCCTTTTTGGGGATTCCCTGCCAGCAGCAACACGCTACATTTTGGGAGGGGGTGGCGCATCCATTGGGATGCCGCTGCTCGACGCTCCCAGACGCTTCCAGTCTCCCTCCGCAGATCGTGGCCCATCATTGGTAGCCCACAATTCGGTTTATATTTGCCATTCAATTGTTTTTTATTCGCTGGTATTGCTTTCTCACCTTGCTCTCATTTTTCCCCACCTACCCCACTCGCCACTCCCCACTCGCAATCCTTTTCTCTTCGTCTCTTTCTGCACTGGTTGCATTTTTAAATCTCTCTCGCTCTCGTCGGGCAGCAGGGCAAATGCTGGATAGCTTGCAGCATGCTGGCACTGGCCAAAGGATGCCATTAAAAAATGCCGAAAAAAGGGTTTTTATTTTTCATTTCAATCAACCCAATCCAATGTGAGTGGAGCTTTGTGTAGATCTGCATTTTGTGCCTGCACAGCAGCCATCTAGTCGAGCATCGATGGCGAGCAAATGTCCGGGCACTTCTTACGTGCCTCGTTCGGTTGCATTGATTGCCACCTGGCAGTGGCAATGCAGTGGCGCTTCTGGCTGCTGCCTCTTGCCTCCTGGCTTCTGTTTTCTGCCTCCACGACACCATCCCACCACCCCACCACCCGACCACCTGCCTTTCGGTGCTTGCCTGCCGGCTTCTGTGTTGTCCTGCCACCATGTTGGCTGCCGGCTCTGCTGGTTCTCGTTTTAAATCAATACAACAAATTTCGCGGGTCGCCATGGACTGTTGGTCTGGCTGCCACCACGCCACGCCACGCCACACCACACCACTGCACCCACTCCAGCCACTACCCCTACCCCTGACTCTACCCCTGACCAATTTCCGTGTGTCCCTAGGAGCCCCCTGCTAGCCATCTGCTTCTTGTGCCGTTTAAAATGTTCTGAGTAATTAACACGCCGCGTGTGTAACCCCAAATGGTCATTCCAAGCGTGGGGCGTGGGCGTGGCTCGCCCCATCGAGGGGGCGGCAAGTGCAACCGATGAAATGTGCAACGTAAGCGCAGCAGCAGCGGGAAGGGGTGCTGGTGGGAGGGGGGGAAAGTGCTGCCCCACGCACATGGCTAAAAAGTTACACGTCCCCCTCCTGCTTTCTGTGTGTAACTTTTATTTATTGATTTAATACTTTTTCAATTTACTGCAAATGGCCAAAGAGTTTCCCCAGTGTGTGTGTGTGTGGCTCAGTGTGTGTGTGAGCCATAACTAGCGACAGTAAGTGAAACGGGGATGGGCAAGGAGGAGGAGGAGGCGGAGGCGGAGGCGCATTGAGAGCACATTAAAGAAATGTTAGACCACTCCCAATACGACTGCGATGCCAGGGCATTAACGGCAATGTACCCAGCCCCCCACAGTCCGCAGTCCGCGGTCCGCAGTCCGCGGTCCACAGTGCCAGTCCCCAGTGCTATGTCCTGCGTCCTTGTTGCCTGTCGCAGTAATCGCTGTCAGCTGGCTCTAACCCTGCACGAGTATTCCCCGGATAATGCTGCTACACAGAGAGAGAGAGAGAGAGGGAGAAAGGGAGAAAGGGAGCGAGCGAGTAGCATGGGACAGCGTTACGATGCGCTCTTAATTCACAATTTAATTTCACAGTTAGTTAGCTCAATGGACAAAAGCTGCCAGATCCGAGTTCCCATAAGCAGCACAATGTAATACTCGCAGAAATTATGGAAAGTTCTGCTGAGTAGAATATGTTTCTGGGACTGCTGCAGCAGCAGCAGAACGCAAATCGAAGGCACAATTTACGCAGCTACAAGCCCTTGGCCCTGCGCGAGATTGCAGTTCCTTTAGCTATTTTTTTTGTTTGATTCGATTTAATGGGAGACCAGAGCACTGATCCGCAGGCCAATGGGCAGCTTCGATCTGCGGTCAGGGGCGACAATCGCAGCTGTCCGCTCGCTCTCCATAGCCGTAGCTGAACAGACAAGCGGAAATGAAGGTGTAGGAGTAGACCCGCAAGCGATGTTCAACCGTGACGGCCCGGCACGTCCTTGCCCTTGTGTCCTTCGCGGACCCATCTTTATTTTTTTGCTTTTTTTTTTGGTTTTTTCTTGTTGAAGTAGGAGTCCGGAAAATGCGCGTGAAAAGCAACAACAGCGTTGTTTTGGGGTGGATGGGGGGGAGGAAAGTATCTGAAAATGGTAAAAATTCAATGAAGCAAAATTGATTTGATTCGATTCGAAAGTTGAAAGCGCACTCCCAACGATAACAACAACAACAGGAACAACAGCAACAATAAAATGAATAGGAACAACCCCCCAGGAATCGAACAGAAACCAACGAAACAGAGAACGGGGTAAAGGAACCAAGGAGCCCAAAAATAAGGAAAAACAAAAAAAAATTTGGGATTCATTTATGGAAAAAGGAATGGGAAGCAGGACTCGCGGTTGGCCAATTGTTTACACTGTGATTGCCTCGCATTGTGTTGCAAATTGAAGATGCAACTTACAGATACAGATGCAGGGCCGCACACACGCACAGATACGAGACAGTCAAACACCCAAGGACAATGGTCAGGCAGGCAGCGGGAAGCGGGAAAAAAAGGGGAGCTGGCAATCCCATTCGTTGAGGGATCTGGGCATACATATATGAAGGAATATATGGTATAGGTATGGGGTATAGGTACAGGGTATAGGTATGGGGTATAGGTACAGGGTATAGGTATGGGGTATAGGTACAGGGTATAGGTATGGGGTATAGGAATGGGGTATAAAGGTTCCAAGTTCTTGAAAGAATTATATATAATGTAATAATATAATCTATGATAATATATAAAATTGGCAAACATGCGGAGAAATATGAGAGAAGAAGCATGAGCAGAATATCGTGTACCAGCAAGAACTGACATCCTTGACAGTCGATCAATCTGTGCCGGTCGCTCCCCTGGCAGATCTACAATATTCTCCCCCTTTTCTTCGAAGGGTTTATGTAAATTATATCTTTAATGTTGAGCGTGTACTTGGCATGGCAACAGATATAACCCGAATAGCATACACACACACCGAATAACCGAACAGAGCGGACTGCCCCCGCCCAGCCCCGTACAAGCATGAAATAATTATTTTTTACGAGCTTTTATACAAATCCCCCCCATAGTGTATGCGAAAAGCGTTCGGCTAGCCTTTTTAAGCGCCTTAAATGCAAAATATTTCGCTCATTTTAGCATTGCCTAAAAGTTGCCTATTAAAAGCAGCGCAGAAATTAATTTTTGTTCCAATTAGTTGGGACAAAGCAGTGTTAAATGTTGGAAAAATACTTAGGGATAAATTAAGGGTGGAGCTCCAGCCAGCTGTTTGTGGGCTCTGCTTGGAGTGCACAAATTATGCAATTAATGGCATTGCAGTGGACACATTTTTGGAGCTATGGCAAAGTTCTTTCTTTTTCCTGTTTCAGCAACTCAAACAGCCAACAAGTGCACCAATTTGCTGGCATCCAGTCCCTGCCTCACGGGTAAGAATTTGCTGTGCTTTTTTGGCAGCGTTTATTTACTTGCAGCTACCAGGGACACGTCACGTCACACACAGAGCCAACGCGAGTGCTGATGGCAACAGCATTAGCGGCTGACGTCACATCAATTGGGGGGGAGGACCCATAACGGAGGTATATGCCCGAGGGACAGCTGCAAATGCCTACAGGAGAGTTCAATTGAAATGCCCAACCCCAGAGTACACGTATGTGTGTTTGCATGCAGATGTGAGTGCTGCTTGCTGCCAAACTGCTGCCTCAACTCCTGTTTGGGTCTTCTTCCCTGTCAGCGCCATCTTCAGTGGTCAATGGTGGCGCCAGGGGGCGTTGCGTCTGATGTGCTACTGATGGAGTGAAGCTTCAGGGAATCATTTCGGCGAACTAAGAGCAGAGCCAGCCCCTTACTGATCGTACATGTACATGTACCACTTTACGTTCCCCTTTACGTTCCCCTTTACGTTGCTCGTTACGTAACCCAATTCGTGCGCGTTTCTTCGGTGATCTCTCTCTTAATTATTCGTTATTTAATTTTGCGTAGTGTGCTCCCCTGAGAGCACCCTGTCAGTCTACGCCACTCATCATGCTCGTAGGTGGTTTTATATATGTATGTATGTAGTTTGTGTGTGTGTGTGTGTGTGTTGTCGCTCGTATTTCACTTGACCATTATCCGTTGTTCTCAACAGATGCAGACAATTTTGGCCAACGGCTGAGGAGTGGAGTGGAATGGAATGGAATGGAGTGGAATGGAATGGAGTGCAGTTGCTCTCAGTGAGCAGGGGGAGAGGCCAGCCAGGTAGCGTTAACATAAATCAAAGCTTGAAGCTCAAAAGCGAGCGACAGGCGCAGAGAGACACACACACACACACACACACCGACAGACAGAGAGAGCGAGGTGGAGAGCGACGAGACAGACGGGTGGAGAAAGCAGAGCGGCATCATTCTGACGTCGACCGCAGGGGATATGCAATGTGCGAAGACGGCATAGAGATGTGAGAGCGAAAATGCACTGAGCACAAACCAAATCATGTTCTCCACAAGTCCACATTCACATTCCAAATTCGAAATCCAACGAACTCTTTTGGGCTGCCTTTGGCTCGTTTTATTTTGCCTGGGAATTCCCTTCACGTTGTTGTGTTGTTTGTTTGGCATCTTTTCGCCCAGTGTAGAAGAGTATGCAACGGAAATGCCGCCTGACACACTTCCAGCTGCATTTCGGCACGTGCACTTGAAAAGCGACGCCAAGCAATGGCAACGGGGACGAGGAGGGAAGGAGCCTCAAGAACTCAAGAACGAACTGCAGGGTTGTCACAGTTCCCTCGGCTTTGTGCGAAATTAGACAGAGCATATCCAGAAGCGTCACCAGAACGGCAACGAAACGAGCAGGAGAGAGTGTGTATGGCAGAGGAGAGGAATGGAGAGGAGTGGAGCGAAGAGGAGCGGAGCGGAGCGGAGAGGAGAGGAGATATAGGGAATGCCTCGCGTCATTGCCAGTCATATCCTGCGGGGATAAGCGCACTTTATGCAAAACGCGCAACCTTTTTTCTTTGTCGCTTCTCACCAGAGTTGTTCGTATCCTATAGGGCGAGAAAAGTGTGAACAGCTTCAGCTACAGCTACAGCTTGGGTTTTGGGCTTGCGCTTTGGCTTGGGCTTTGGGTTTGGGTTTGTCCTTGTTATGTCGCTGACAATGCCTCCAAGTTGATGGCTTTCAACGGAGATTTGCCACCGGAACGATGGTGGAGTGCAGGGCGGAGGTACGGAAAACGGTAAAAAGCACAAAGGCAGCACAGCAAGCAACAACAACAAGCAACAAGAACAACAAAAACAACAAAAACAACAACAACTACGGTAAAAGCGATGGGAATTGATTGAAAGGAAAATCGCAAGAAAGCAGCGTAGAAAGCAGGAAGCCGAATATAGCAAGCAGCTCAAAACACTTAACTAGAGAATTAAGATATACGAGCAGGCAGGCAGCCAGGCAGCCAGGCAGCCGGCAGGCAGGCGTACACTCGTATGTCCCCCAGCAGCTTCGCCTCGGCCCTCCCCCCTTGGACGATTTGATTATGCTAATGAAATAACAAGCCTATAAAACTGAAAAGAGAAAAAAGTGTCACTAGGGCAGGAAACGAAGTAGCAGCGAGCAATGGGAAATGGCTGAGGAAACTATGCCAATGTCAATGCCAATTCCCATTCACACGCACGCATTGGAAAGTTGGTGAGTGGGCGGGGCGTGGAGGTGTGATGAAAATGACAAGTTTCCGCATATTTGGACCATTGAATAGGATGACGGAAAATGTTAAAAGGAATTGGCAATGGCAATGCCTAACTTGGAGGAGAGGCCAGAGACTGACTCCGATGGCAGAACACTGAATGCCCTTTTAGTTTGACATATTTTTTGGGTAATCTTGGGAGCATATCGGATAACAAATGATCTCTATTTATGAACAGCATCAGATCTCAACGATGATAAACTATTTCTGTAAGCAGCTGGGATGCCAGAGCGGATATGATATCCGTGTAGTGCAGCGCATGTGAATGTGGAAACAAAGCGAATATCAGATTTATTTAGTCGGAAATTAAATAACAATCGAGCGGCTGCCAAATGCGAATGCCAAAGCAGATCAAATGACCATCTCTGGAAAGCAGTTGCGAGGCCAGAAAAAGTGCACCCACAATAATATTTACAATAAATCAAATGAATAAACAAAAAACAAATCAAAACAAGAAAACTTACAGATATCAGATATTGAATAGTGGGAATAAACAGGAAAGAAATTTGATAATTTATTAATAATAAATATTTGAATAACAAATTAATCATTTTCCATCTGAGATCAGAGATCAAATCATTATTCAGTGGTGGGAATAAACAGGAGAGAAATTTGATAATTTATTAATAATAAATATTTGAATAAAAAATAAAAGGAAAGTTAAAAGAAAAGTCAAATGGAAGTTTAATCAGCAAAGAAACGAAACAAAAAACATTTCTCAGTTTTGTCCCTTGATGTGTGTTTCCGTTTTAAGCTGCAAGCATATTAGGCATACCCCGCTGTGTGGCAGGGCAGCCGCCTAAAAGCGGCGATCCAGGATGGTCCAATAAACGGAATCGTTCTCGGAACTGCAGCGACACCTCAAACGAACGCTTACAGCAGCGACGACTGCAGGAAGCAGGAAGCAGGAAGCAGGAGTGGGCAGTGGGAAGAAGCTGGCAAAGATGCAGGCAAGTGTGCTTTGGGGCATCTTCATTCGATGGGCAGCCTGACTGCCTGCCTGACTGCCTGCCTGCCTGCCTGCCTCACTTATGTGCCACTCCTGCCAAGCTACTGCCAAAGGAAGCTACTCCTTTGGCTTGTTCTCCTGCTTTGCTCCGCCCTCTTTCATACGGTTTTTTTTGCCGACAGCATTTTTGCATATTTATTGTATAGTTTTGTAGTTTTATCAAGTTAGCTAGTTAAAAGTCAAGATGCCACCAAGTGGCGGATGGCAAGATGGCTGGGACTGGGACCGGGACCGGGACTGGGAGGGGGGGGCTGGGGGCTGCTGCTGCAGGTGGATGAGCACGTGCATGGCGCCATGTCGGAGGCTTCCAGGCTTCAACACAGCTCCTCATCCTCCTCATGCTCATCCTGCCCCTGCTCCGACACTCTTCCTGTCATGGCCTGGCTTTTATTAGCTACGTGCAACGGTCACGAAGGGTGGAGTTGGGTTGGGGAGGTGCTGGGTCAGCTGGAGGGTGGATGGTGGATGGTGGCTGGCCGTTAGATGGGTGGGTGGCACAACTTGCCACGGCGCCGCGGCGATAAGATGAGCGTGCTAAAGTTTTATTGCCGCATATTTAAGCTATTAAAAAATTCATGCATAAAATGACACACACACACTATCGCACACAGACACACACACACAGAAACATACACATATACATGGCTAGATACAAACGCAACGCGAGGAGGAACAAAATTAAAAACGCACTCCAAGCAGCAGTAGAAAAGGAGCAGCAGCAGTCAGTCGGAGCAAGGAGCAGCAGTGGGAGCAGTCAGTCGGAGCAGCAGTCAGTCGGAGCAGCAGTCGGAGCAGCAGTCGGAGCACGGAGTTAGAGTACCTTTCATAGTCGGAGCTACGAGTGGCACAGAGTCAAGCGTAGCAGCAAGAGAGAGAGAGAGAGAGAGAGGGAGAAAACTGGAAGGATACCCGAGAGCTAAGCAGCAAGTGTTAAATTAAAGCTAAAGTGGCATCCGAAATGACTGCGGATATCCGCAGTGGCGCATAATCACTGTCAAGCAGCCAAGGATATGGCGCCATTCAGTCAGCTACAAATTTGGATTAGATTTCATTATAGAGAATCAAATAACAATTCAATTGACAACCCCCACAGCGGACACTCTCATGGCTGAAAGCTCAAATAAAATGCCAGTGAAAACAGCAACTAAAACTAACACAAAGAGCCATGGAATGCAGATGGAAATCTGGATGGCAATACTGCAAATATAGCACACAAATTATGCCCTTAATGCGGGCAATAAAAAACCACACAGCAACTTTTTTAGTTATTTTTTTAGTTATTTATTTTGTTATTTAGTTATTTTTTATGTATTTATTTTTTATTTATTTTTTTTAATTTATTTTTTATTTTGTTATTTATTTAGTTATTTTTTTAGTTATTTATTTTGTTATTTAGTTATTTTTTATTTATTTATTTATTTTTTATTCTTTAATTTATTTTTTTATTTTGTTATTTATTTAGTTATTTTTTATTTATTTACTTTTTATTTAGTTATTTTTTATTTATTTAGTTATTTTTTATTTATTTATTTTTTATTTATTTATTAAAATTGTGCAGCATGGATTTAGATAAAGATACTTGGCGGAGCATCATTTAATACGAATGGAAATATAAACACAGCCCCTGCCGCTGCGGAGTTGGCCCACAAAAAAAGTAAAGGGTAACATTGCCAGAAGCAAAAAAACAAAACAAAACAAAAATACAGAGAACTGCAGAACTGCAGAACAGTGCAATGAGTAGCAGCAGAGGAGGGTCAGAGCAGGGGGCAGGCAGCGAAAAAAAGGAGGGGGGGAGACTGGCAAGGCAATAAGCAAAACGTTTTATGTTAAATACCGCATCGTTATCTGCTCTGTGCCGTGGTCGAGCAGAGCAGCGCATAGGGCGGGGCGGGGCGGGGGCGGGGCGGGGCGGGGCGGGGTGGAGTGGAGTGGAGTCGAGTCCCGAGCCAGCTGAATTGTCCAGCTCTAGCCCGAGGCAGCTAAAATGCTGCAACATCCGCGCTGCAGAACCCACTGCAGCTAGCAGCCCCTGCCCCTGCCCCTGCACTGCCCAGGCGCCTAGCCCCCTAAACCCCTGCACAATAATAACTATAATAATCAACAACACACACACACATACCCTTGGAGGGAGAGTAACGTACGTGTTCATGTTGTTGCTAAGCCCTGAAAAAGGGCATATGTACACGCATAGCATCGCAATATTATATGCACAGAATCCACATGAAAGAAAAGTCGCCGGGCAAGTTCGTTCTGGGGCAATAGTCTTTGGGGTGTTCAAACTTCAAAGATATTCCAGCCAATGGTGCCCTGTACATATGCAAAAGATCGCATATATAATGTGTACAGCTGTCCCTTGATCTGCCGATCTTCAAGGGGTATCTATGGCCTCGCTACACAAGGCTAAAATTATAGTTCTATTTTTTTGCCCCTTTTTTTTGTGGATTTTCTTCATTTCATTTTGTTAATTTTATACGCAAGTTTATTTTGTTTCTGCTGCTGCTGCTGCTGCTGCCAGTGCAGTGTGTGGTATTTATTGCCACACGCCCAAACCCAAACCCCACCCCACCCCGCCGCAGCACCCTCGATGCACCAACCTGTCACGGCTTGGCGCCCCCCCCAATCCCAATCCCATTCGCACACCCACTAGAACTCGTCTCTTGTCTGGCAGCTTTTTAGTATTCATTAAACTGCATAATTATACAATAAGTGCAATGGCTCCGACTTTGCTGTGTCCTTTTCACGCAGCACCAGCAGCAGCAGCAGCAGCCGTCCCAGCCCCAAACCACACGCACACTCGCTGCTGCCACGCCCCCGTTGCCACACATCCCCACAACGAGCGCTGCATATGTACATAGATACGCGTATGTACATACATATGTATATCTATCCTTAATGGGGTCTTGTCTAGCTGCACACTCGAGCAGCACATCCACTCGCATGCGAGTAGAGCGATAAAAGTAAGTTTCCTGCCGCCCTGTTTCAGCGCAAAATATCAAATAATATTCCTTTGAATTATTTCCACATTGCAGTTAAATCTATGAAATTAAAGAACCAAGCACAGGAATCTGTGCAGCACAAAGCTAATTATGCCCAGAGTGGAAGAACAAGTGCCAGGATCCATTGCCCATGCAACCAAAGTGGAAAAAAAAATGAATCAAAATTAAAGAAATGGAAAACTCAGAGGCGGAAGCTAGGCAAAGCCATTGGACATCAAAATCCACGGCATTATAAAATACAAAATATGCCAGACAACCCATTGGATGCCAGTAATGTTGGCTCCTTTTTGTACCAAAAATATTCCGATAGCTTTCTAAGAGCTGCGACACTCGGAAGACGGCCGCACACAGTCACAGGCACATCAAACAGTTCAAACAGTTGTCCCAGAAATGAGGATAATTTATTTAGCTGCCCCTTGACCACCCCCACCAAAATAAGAAAGGGTCCAACAGGGGGGGCAGCTAAGGGGGGCTCTGCCGAAGTTGAAGCCGTAGAAGGCTGCTGGCTGCTGGGACATGGGATTATTAAGCAGGATTATGAATAGATGGGCTCATTCAGCCAGGCCGTTCTCGTTCCGCTCCGGCCACTCATTGTTTTTATGTTTCGAGCAACTTTTGCCAATTTCAAATGGACAAAACGGAAGCAAAATATGGCCAGACACCTGAACTACTGCCCACCCAGTTTGTGCCGGTTCAGATCTGGGACAGTAGTGCGCTGCCGGACAGGCTGGGGCTGAGGCTGGGGCTGGAGCCGGGGGCAGGCTCATAAACAAATCCCTTAAACGTTTTAAATGCCTGAGCCGCAGCTGCATGCGACCACGCCCCCAATCCACCATCCAGCAGCCACCATCCAACACCTCCGACGCTCCCACATAAGTTGGTGGCAAACGCAACGAAAACCGAACCAAAAACAAAAAAAAAAACCAAAAAAAAACAATTGAAAATAGACAAAGCGAAAGAGGAAGCATTGAAAGTCAGTGGTGGAAGAGGCGACGCCTGAATACCCTTCATTTCGAAAGGGGTAGCCTCCTCAGCCGTAGGAGCAGATTCCCGTGAAAAGGATCATTAAGGTAGCTGCGAAAATTCATTTTTAAGTCCAAGTCGAATTAAAACAAATAATACGAAGAGCAGGAGAAAGCCTGCGGCCCGAAGATTCAACTGCCACGAAAATAGAAATGGCCTCAGGCCAAGGTAGAGGGCATGGCGAATGGCCAAAAGTGGACATTGGACGCACTTGGAGCATGTGTGCGGACCATTTCATGCTCGAAAATAGTTTTTGGCCAGCGATTGGGCAAGGCATTGGATGGGTGTTGGGAGCTCGGAGCTCGGCGCTACAGTTGTAGCTATGGATATGGATATGGAGCAGGAGCTGGAGCTGGAGCAGGAGCTGGAGCAGGATATGAGACGGGGCCAACCAACCAAGCATCGCCCTCTGGTGCATCGTAAAAAATAAGCAGCAGCAAATTGTATTTTTATGAGCTGAAACTGTTTTGGGGCCACATTTCAATGTCGATAAAAACAAGGACGGGTCCGGTCCGGTCCGGTCCGCTTGTCGATGCTGCCAAAGGGTCGCGGGCAGGGGGGCAGCAAGCAGTGGCTAAGCAGTGTGGACAGTATGTGGACCCGTGTGTGTGTGTGTGTGTGAGAACCGAGAGCCGACAACCGACAGCCAACAACCGACAACAACAATAAAAACTGTAACAAAAACTTACAACAAATTACAAATAACGAGGCAAAAAACCTTCGTCTGGGACTGCTGCACGGGCAGGCAGGCGGCAGAGCGGAATAGATTGTGGGGCAGAGCAAGCTGTGGGACACTGCGGGACTGGGCTCTGCTAATAGAAAATAGAAAATAGAAAATAGAAAACAGAAAATCGTGTGGCGAAAATTGCATTGCGGGCCTCGGGATACAGGAGACGAGCGCCTGTCAGCTGAACATTCATTAGAACTAATTAGACGTGATCATAGAGCTGGTCCGTGCACGTAGCCAGAGTCAGAGTCAGAGGCAGAGCCGAAGCCGAAGCCGGAGGGCGACTGGCTCTCGCCCGTACCCGGACTATCCGGTATAACAAATCGAAATTGAACCCTCTGGTCGAGGATGGTTTTTGCCTCCTATGTCTATGGGTAGTTAACCAAGCAAACATGCAACTGGTCGCATGGAGTAAATTGATATCCCCCCAAAGCTCCAACCCCCAACAAACCCACATAATGAACACAGGAGGGCATGGGCAGGTAGTGGCAAGGGGTGTGAACGGAACCCACTGCTCAGCGGGCTGCAACTATGCACATTTAAAGGCCAGACAAATAAAGCAAAGCCTGGAATCCTTTGCCCAAGGCAGACTCCCTCCGACTAGTGCTTAGTCTCGCTTATTGGTTGCCTCTTCGAAACATCCCTCTTTATCCATGGCTTAGCCATCATTTCTGTTGCTTTGATTCTCGCTCTTTGTGGCACATTCAGCCGAGTCCCTGCCCCTGTCCACTGATGCCAGTGCATGGCCGATCTCGCGCTCTTTCGCGGCTGTCATCGTGTTTCAGCTGCTGCCAATCGCCAGCTCCAAATGTTCTGCTTCCACAGCGCTTGCTCCTTTGCTGCTTGGAGGGAAGGAGGCAGCCACGAGGAGAATGTGGCATGTTCTAAGAGCAAAGAGGAGTGTTAACCTACACTCTCTTGGGTATAAGCAGACGCCACACCTCTGAGCCACCTCTGAGGCACCTCTGGGACCACAATTTCCTGCTACAAGTGCACAATAAATTAACAGACAACCAACACAATTCAATTGTGCGGTATTCAATGCGGTATAATTTCTAAAGTGCCATAAAATTCTAGTTGAGCATCACCTTGAAGTAGTTGAGCATATAGCTATAGATCCTGCTCTCGAAATCAATGAAGACGTCATCGAAATCCACATTTAGCTGCACCTTCACCAGGGTCACGTCGGTCTCCGATGGAACAGTCGAGAATTCGGGTGTGATCTTGAGGGCACTCAGTAGGGCCAGCAGCTGCTCCTTTTCGTTCTTGTAGTCCTTGGAGTCGAGGACCGCGAAGGCGGCCGCCTTCAGATGGGGCAAGAATTCCTTGTAGTAGTTGTGGGCATCGCACCGCTTGCGGCCACCAGTCCTTGGGCCACGACGTTCGACCTCCAAGTCGTGATCCGGCTCCTTTTGCTCGTCGGTCGAGATGACGGTAAGCACCTCAAGGGCGGCCAGCTGGCGGGCATCCTTCTTATTTCCGGCCGTGCCGTAGCGCTTGATGGAGGCCACCGTGCAGCAGGCGATGTATTCGGGTGCGTTTCGGGTGCCGCACTGCTGCACAATCTCGACGACGGGCAGCGGCATCTCATGGCGAATGCAGTAGTTGCGCAGCTCCACGATATCAATCTTCTCGCGATAGCAGCGCCTTGGCTGCTCGCGCAACTCCGAGCCGTTGCCAGGCACATTTTCAGCGGACTCGTTGGCCGACAGTTGCTCACCGAGCTCCGGCACTGCGTCCAGCTTTTTCGGAACGGCACCAGAATTTTGATCCATTGTTGTAATGAGCGAAAATACTTAGGAAAAAAGACAAATTTCAAGCAGAAATCACAGCACAGCACAAGCAGAAATGGTTAATGCCAATGAAATCAAAAATCACAGACTGACAGCAAACGCCGTCTGAAAAATCCCAAAAAGTTGACCAAACAAGTTGGCAGCCCTGAAATTCCAGTGCTAGTTTCCATATTTAAATACACACACCTGGGTACAGCTGGTACATCTAGGGGTGGGTGGGTCCTGCATATACATATGTATTGTATGTTTTAATCAATCAGTTTTTGCATTACCAGCAGCATTCCATTCCATGCCATGCCATTCGTGTCCAATTCAATATTGTGCCCATAATTGCAATTTTCGCAACGAAGCGAACAAGCAGCTGCTTAATCGACAATCTAAGGTGACCACAACCCAAGTCCAACTCCAAGTCCAAGTCCAGGGCCAGGTCCAGCCACAACTCTCTGGTTGGCTTGGGTTTGGGTTTGGGTTTGGGCTTGGGTTGGCTTGGGTTGGCTCACTCGGAGCAGCAGCTCGCTCGATGGTGGCAATATTTCGATCAAATATGTGCCTCATGCGCCACCGTTTGATTGCTACTCGGATTCTAATATTAATTAAAGGCTCAAGTCAGCAGCAGCCCACACAAGCTGCTGTCTTTGCCGCACTGGCATAGCTCTCTCGGTGTCTCGTAGTGTCTCGGTGGCTCTGTGTCTCGTTGCCCCTGTGTCTCGTTGCCCCTGTGTCTCGTTGTCTCTGTGTCTCGATATCTCTGTGTCTCTGTGTCTGTTTCTGTTTCTGTGTGCACGCCCAGTAAATAAATATAATTAGCTGGGGCGAAACGTTCTCTCCTCGGTCTCCCCGGCTCTGTATTTGATTCGGTTTCGGTCTTGTTCCATTCTGTGTCGTGTGGCACGCAAAATGAGATGACACTAAATCAAAGTTATTCAACTCACGTCGTTAAGTCATTAATCGAACAATGCACGGCGGCAACATGCTGGGATACACACACATACACACCAGCACACTCACACACTCGTAACATATGCTGATATCGTCTTTGGCTTTGGCTTTGGCTTCGCCTTCGTCTCTTTCTCTTTGTCTTTTGCGTCACGTTGACGGCACGGCCATGTTGGCACATAATAACGGGGTCCAGCAGCAGCAGCAGCAGCAGCAGCAGCAGCAGCAGCCCTCGACGCCGATGATGATGATGATGATGTGGCCTCAGAGGTAACTAACGGCATTGCCATTGCGGGAGCCATCAGCCAGCAACTGCCCGGACTCTTCCAACTCCGATGCATTATTAAACGCATAAATTTCAAGTCAAGTGGCAGCGATGCGACCTGAAATGCCAGAGACAGACACGCGTCGCGTCGCGTCCCGTCCCGTCGCTTCGGGTATGGACCCCAGTGACAGGCCCAGCCCATGCTGCAAGACCCTTCCCCATCCCCATCCCCTTCTCCGCCGAGTGCGGATGTTGATGGTCAGTGGTCGCGAACAGTCGCGGGGACTGACTACTCCAAGCATCGCCTTGCGGTGGTACAACGCGCAAAAGGCACAGGCGTCGCAGTCCCTGAGTCCAAAATGCTTTTGACAAGAGCCAAACAGAGGCTGTGGCAAGGCAACCGCAGATCTGCGCTCCAAACTCTGTCATAATTTATGCAAGATCCATTAAATTCTCCATCTTATTCTCTGTTTGTGCATTGCCATGGCTCTGGCGAACATTTCAAAGCGAGGCAATCTACAATTGAATTTGAGATCACAGTTCGATGAATTTGCAGCTGCTGTACACCAAATTAATATGATCTTACGTACCTATACTTTCTCTATAACTATAGTTATAGTTATAGTAAAAATAGCAACAACCTTATTTGAATTTAAAATGCGATTTTTAAACACAAAAATTGTAAAATTAAATAGAATTTATTTTGGTTCAAATACAACTTTATTTACTTATTTTCTAGTGCGACAAGATAAAAATAAATAAAAAATAAAAAAAAAAAAAGAAATAAATAAATAATAATAATAATAATAAATAAATAAATAAAAATACATTTGTATTAAAAATGCTTTTTAAAACGGTCATATTTAATCTAAATACAAAACACTTCAAAATAACTATAATATATTAAATTTAAATATGAAATATATTAAATTAAAATATGAAATATTATTAAATTTATATATGAAATATATTAAATTAAAATATGAAATATATTAAATTTATATATGAAATATATTAAATTAAAATATGAAATATATTAAATTTATATGAAATATATTAAATTTAAATATGTATAAATATATTAAATTAAAATATGAAATATATTAAATTTATATATGAAATATATTAAATTTACATATGAAATATATTAAATTTAAATATTTTCATAATTTATATCAAAATGTAAGTGAATAAATATTAAATTTTCAGACAACCTTTCTGGGATGGAAATCAATGACATAAATATTAAAATCTAAGTGAAAATATTAAAATTTCAGGGCTTTTTTCTATCGGTGTATAACCACAGAAATTCCTGCATCACGTCCAGTATCTCTACTCCTCCTCTCCCCCTCCACCGCAAAGTTTCTTAGTTATAGAAGCGGGCACATTTAATTAATTAATTTAAACTAAATAACAAGCTTACATCTTAATCTTTTGCATATATCAGCTTGATACAAATTCGAATATCGTAAATTAGTTTGCGAACTTGCCGGCAGAACCTGCATCAGAAGGTTCCTCCGACAATGCAATTTACGGGGCGAAAGCATTACCAATTATGGTAATGGAAATAAACCTCGTTAATTATTGGATAAGCGCAGCAAAGTTTAACAAAGTTTAACCGATTTTCGCATCAAATAATCGAATCGAGCACAAAACTAAACTCAAATCCTTGTCCACACAGAGGGCAGAGTTTTTGGGCTGACTGGCTGCTGGCTGGCTGGCTGGCTGGCTGGCAGCTGCTTTGGCAGATTTATGCGGAAAAGTAAAACCACCATCGACAATTCAGCAGCAATCCAGCATACGAGTACAGCATCATCCTTCAGCGACCAGCATTCGACCAAACAGCATTCGACCAGTTACCGCATTCAAGAGTTACAGCAGCAGCAGCAGCAAAGGGATCGGCATTGGAATTGAAAGTGGAAATGGGATATGCGAATGGCGGGGCGGGACAGGGCGGTCCGGGGCAACTGCCGAATGGAAAACTGGCAACTGTGGGGCCAGAGAATGGAGAATGGCCCGGTAATAGGATTATGCCTGGGCTCCATCAAAGCCAAAACAACCGCAACCACGCATAATTGTTCAATTTATTTATTTAAGCACGAAATGCGTGGCCATACAGCCCCAACACAATGCCCACACACACACGCACACACATATATATATATATATAAAGCCAACGAAAAAGTGTGGAATTGGGAGAGAGATCCTGCCTTGCCATGCCATCCATCTTTTCACCCATCCATGGCTGAACACCCTTGCCCAGACCCAGACCCAGTCCCATATCCCATACCCAGAGTCCGGCCAAAAAAGAGCTGGGCCGGCAGCAAACGTTTTTCGGTTTTTGTGGTCAATGAAAAATCGCTTTAAATAATGAATTTCATTTAAATAAATATTTAAAAAGCTGTCAGCGAACTTTTATGGGCTTTTATGGGTGGTGTTCGGATTGATGGTTGGGCCCCTCTGGCCCCCAACTCGCCAGCCCAAAAAGGATCATCACCTGGCTGTGATTGGTGGGCGAATGTGTGTTGGTGTGTGTGGCGGGGGCACGCGGCGGCGGCTGCCAAGAAATTAGTATCTATTTAATGCGGTTGTTTGGATTATGGTTCGTTAAATGTATTCCATCACGGCCAATAAGAGCTGCAGAGGCCCAGCTTTGTGCGAAGTTTTTTGTGCGATTATTTTCACACTTGCCTGAGACAGCAGCGCAGCACAGGGTCGCATTTCCAGCGATAAACGAATGGCGTTTCCCTAAAATTATTATTAAAAAAGGCCTTGCCAATTGCATTTAATTCGTGGTCCGCTTGGGTCGCTCTTGAAGCGCGCAAATTACTGCCAGGAGAAAAAAGATTGTGCGCGGCATTTGATAATTTCAATGGATTGCTTAGCTATCAGTTCAAGTGGCAATGGAGTGGCTCCATTTTTCTATTCGGCAACAGGCAGTGCGGCACATTTTTCTGTGGCAGGGTGACGGCTGTGAAAAGTCTGAAGTGTATAAAGTGTGGGGTTTATGGGCATTTAAAAATATATTTTAAATGTACATGTGTAGGTATATTTTACATATATATATATATATATATATATATATATATATATATGAATTAGTACACATACTAAATGAGTAAAAATTACAATACCCTCGGCAAGGGCATGGCCAATGGTTTTGTGACTTCTTCATTTAATTTCCAATTCATATTTCATATTTCATTTCTGTTTTATGGCCAAACAATCAGCGCAGTGGCTGGAGCAGAGTATGGATAAGGGAGGTGGGTTAGGGTAGGGCAGGGGGGGCATTGGTAGACACGAGAAATTATAATTATAATTTTTGCACCCTGGCTGGGTAGGCCCTGGCAGGCCAGGCCAGGCCAGCAGCACTAATTAGTCTCCTGAGCGTGTTCTTTGATTCCCGATTTCTGATTATTGTAAATCTCTGGTCACGCACAAACGAAACAATTCATAAATTTAATTTTTGTGGCCCCGGCAAATAGCAGAAAAACGGGAGAGCGAGCGGGAGGGGGAGATGGATGTACTGCGATGGGTAGGCCGGGGGAGGACTGTGTAGGTAGAGTGGCTGATGGTGGAGTCGCCACTCGACACGTCCCAGCCAACGAATTCCCACAATAAACATTTGCACGGGGCCATCCGACAGCGTGGATGATAATGTGGATGACGATGTAGTTGCTGCTTCCCAGTCGCAGTCACAGTCCCAGTCCCAGTAACCATCGCTCTCCCACTCCCAATGATGATGATGATGATGATGATGATGAGGACGATGTGGGTAATGACGCTGATGACGACACACCGTTGGGAATTATTTGTATATGCAGTCATGTAGCATCGATTAATCATTTTATTATTATTGCCATTCGTTGCCGTTCCCATAGCTCGTGATCCTCATACATACGAGTGCGACTACCAGGACTAGGACGAGGACGAGTGCGAGGACGAGTGCGAGTGCGAGTATGAAAATTCTGCGTGAGTGGACACCCACTGGGGCAGGCAGGGCGACTAAGGGGACTTAGCTGCGGTGCTTAGGTGCGGATTGTTGTTGGCATGGATGATGGAATGATGCCTGATGGAATTTCAAATGCTGTGCACAGTCGCTTCAAGCAAAAGTGTGGCGTGTACCCACTGTGATGGGTTAACAAATCAAGCGCAAATACCTCTGGCTGGAAGCTGGAAGAACAACAAAGCCGCAAAGCACTGGGGGATCTATCCACTGCCCCACCTGGACACTCTTTCTGCAGGGCCAATGTCTCCCTGCACAAAAATTAAAATAAACTGGGCCCGAATGCCCAGCAAGAGCAGAAGCAGCGCAAGCAGCAGTCAAATTAATCGAAACAAACTAAAAGTCTATATGTACACATCTGATTGCTGACTGCTGACATTGTGCAACAATACATTCGTACATGTGCTGTACAGATTTAGTTCTAATTAGCTAACAAATGCCATCCACACTGGAAATTTATTTATTTGTTTTACATTTATTTTATATTTATTTATATTAAATTAAGTCTATTTTTTGGCGCATAAGCAACTTTAAGGCTTATATTCAGTTTAGAAATTCGAGAAGATTAATACAATAATTTTTCTAATAAGGAATTAAATACGGAATATTGTTTTTCAACGTTTACAACAAATGAAAATTCAATTGTTACTCAATTCTACGAATTTGTGTGAATTCTGCATAGCAAGGGAACGCAAGTTGTATTTATATGAGCCTTTGTACCTAATATTGTGTGATGTTTGTTGTCCATGTTTTGGACACCAAAAGAAATAACAATCTACGAGCTTTCGCTTTGTTCATTAATTTTGGTGGAAATTAGTTCGAAAATGATTCCGTTCAATTTTTTCCTTGAGACCATTATTCAAAAATTATACAAAAAAAATATGCAAAAGCATTTAAGTTAATTAAACTTGGCCACGAATCGCAGCGATGCATTCCGAAAATCTTCATTAATTTGCAGGCAATGGCAACTCAGTTGCCCACTGCCATTCAGGGCTGGCAACACTGCAGCAACTTTACAACAGACAACAGACAAGTGAACATTGGAGACAAACTGTCAAATTCGCTTGTCACATTTGATTGGAAACAAAATCAAATAAGTACGAAAAACTGTCCTTGGAAGTTTACTGAGAGCGTGAAAAGCGTGACGGCAGCTAAACGGTAAGTGGAGCCAGGCAGGAGTCCTGCAGGCAAATGCAAATTAAAACTTTCCCCAAGAGATTTTGGCCATGTATGCGGCCGTGAAGCCCCTTTCCAAGTATCTGCGCCAGAAGACGGTGCGCATATACGACCCGATATTCACACTGCACTCCAAGTGCACCATCGTCATCCTGCTGACGTGCACGATCCTGCTGTCGGCCAAGCAGTACTTCGGCGAGCCCATCCTGTGCATCAGCACCAGCAGCCACAAGGAGTACATTCAGTCCTACTGCTGGACAATGGGCACCTACATCCTGCCCACCGAGACGAACATCAGCGCGGGCCTCTACTTGGGCGGCCTGCCCACCGCAACGGACCGCAATCGGAGCGGTCTGCACGGCCTGATGGCCAGAGATGTGCAGATGTTCGCACGCATCCTTGCGATAGCGGAGGGCGTCGGCCCCGAGAAGCGGGGCGTCACGAAGCGCCTCTATTTGCGCTACTATCAGTGGGTGTTCATGATCCTGCTGTTTCAGTCGCTGCTCTTCTACCTGCCCTCGTACCTGTGGAAGGTGTGGGAGGGGCATCGCATGGCGCAGCTGTGCTGCGAGGTGGGTGGCGCCATCATACTGGAGGACACCTATCGCACCCGGCTGCAGATGCTCACCAAATACTTTCGGTCGAAGTTTTCCAGCATCCACTGCTGCTATGCCATCAAGTATACGTTCTGTGAGCTGCTCAATCTGCTGATCAGCGTGAGTAAACCAGAGGACTACTCATCGCAGCGCTCCCACTCCCATCTGTACCTTGCAGATACTAAACTTCTGGCTCATGGATGTGGTGTTCAATGGGTTCTGGCAGAAGTATATACACGCATTGGCCGCCATACCCGTTTACGATTGGCAGCTGTGGAACATGATGACCTCGCGCGTCTTCCCCAAGGTGGCCAAGTGCGAGATGTTCGTGTACGGGCCCAGCGGCACTCCGAATGTGCTCGACATCCTCTGTGTGCTGCCGTTGAACATACTCAACGAGAAGATCTTCGCCGTGCTGTATGTGTGGTTCCTGTTCATCGCCCTGCTCGCCGGCTTGAACATGCTGTATCGCCTCGTACTCGTCTGCTGCTGCCAGCTGCGACTCCAGCTGCTGCGCACCCATCTGCGCGGCATGCCCAAGTCGCATATACGCGAGGTTCTGTCCACCGCCGGCTACGGCGACTGGTTCGTCCTCATGGGCGTCAGCATCAATGTGAATCCCACGCTCTTCCGCGAACTGATCGAACAGCTGTACACGGAACTCATGGACGATCGTGCAGTGCTGCAAGCAGCCGCATCCAAAACGGACTCACCCACTGCCCACTGCACACTGCTGAATAACAGCAACAGCAATCCGCAGCAGCATCGTGCGATGGGTGCGGCATGCGGCCCCAGCCACGCCCAGCGAGATCCGTCTGTGCCCACACTCACACTGATGGCGCCCACCATGGACACGATGGGCTCCAACAATGAGATTGTCAGCATTGATCGTTTCTGCGAGGAGAGTCAAGTCTGAGCTTATTTCAGGCATTCAGTTGATTGGATTCGATCGCTGCCAAATGCTTTTGGGCGCTCAATTGCCTTTAATATAATTCCTTATATTTATTAATAACTGTATTAATATTGTGCCAGAGTTCATGCTTTAGCTGGCTGTTTAGCTGCGGCTTTTCTTTTGTTCAAGGAATGGCAACTGAGCTGCCAGAGGGAGTCCCATATCCAGAATCATTTTTCCAACAACTGCCATGGCAAGGGTTCTCCGAAATGAGCTGTGGGTGGAGCATGGGTGTACCCTGGAATTACGTTTAATTCAACGACATTCGATACCTTTTCTGGGCTGCAGTTGCACATACTCGTACGCCAAATGCTGCCACTTTTTATTGTTTTTTTTTGCTGTTTTTGCTGTTTTCCAAAGGGCTCTCCGCCAGCTGTGCGAGGGCTGGGGTCTATATTCTGCCTATAAAAGGCTCATGCACTCTCTGCTTGGGGCACAGTTTGTAGCTTGATATCTGATCGAAATGACATATCTGGCAAAAGCGATAGTTCTTATAACATTCGTCGTGCTTCTGACTGGCACAATTGTCTTTCAGGACTACTGGCAGAGTATGTTTTGTGTTTTTATTATTATAATTACTATTTTATATATTATTATGCTGTTGTGCATTTGCAGCTGGCTGCACGAAGCCCTTCGTGGACGTCGGTGGACGCTGCTTGTTCTTCTCCTCCAACAAGCCCGTTCGTATGCCATTCGTATGCCACGTATTCTCTCTTATATTTTGCTCACTTTTAGCCCACTTATGAGTACTACAAGCTCACCTACAAAGATCGAGTTCTCAGCGTACCCGTCATAGTGAGTATTGCCCCCCTTCCCCTCCTGGCTGTGTACGTGCACCCGAAAATATGCCCATTCGATCGATTTTAGATGGGCTGGCTTCATGCTTACCTAGGCTGTGAGGCCATCGATGACAAATGCCGACTGGTGACCATTCGTTCGGTCGAGGAAATGCGACAAATTTCCAACTACTTGAAGTACAAAGCGCACGTGGAAACCCACTCGATTTTCTGGGTGGGCGCCCATCGTGGACGCCTGTCCGATCCCAATGATATTGATCACAAGACCCTGCACGATTTCTACTGGCACAATGACGCCACGCCGCTGAACTTTACCAACTTTAAGAAGAAGGAGCCACCAAAGAAGCTTTTCGGCGATGGCTTCTGTGTCTACACGGAGTTTACGGGCACCGAACTGGTCATGGGCGTGGACAGTTGCGACAGGAAGATGGCCTTTGCCTGTGAATTGGATCCAACTTTACCCAAACAAAAAGACATAAAATTCCAAAAAGAAGCCCAAGTAAATCTATAGGGTATACAAAAGTTTGCATTGCAATACATAAATCACACAAATCAGCCGCTCCGCAATTATCCATATGTTCGTATGAGACTTTCGACAGCTTTTTAGAATAAAAAAATAAACTTTGGTTTTTGTTTAGAATTATTCAATTTCTTTGTTCTGTAATTAATTATTTATATAAATACACACATATGTATGTATGTATGTACATATGTATGTATCTAATAATGCAATTGATATGGTTGTGCTATGCGAATCCGTTCTGTGTTTTTTTTTCCAGCTGAATTGCTGCATTCCCATTGCAGTGGGTCTTAAGTTTCGTGGTACGTATATTTTGCAAATAAGCGAATTGCATCAAAATGCTAATAAAATGCACTAATCATAATGAGTGGCGCGCCGGCAGGGGGTGGGGTGGTTCATTTGGCTTGGGCACACATAAACGTGAACAAACTTGCAAAAAGTTACACAAGCCAAGCAGCGGCAGCGGCAGGTAGCTAGATGCTGGGCGATGATTGTAGAACTCCCGCTCTTCCAATTGTCGGTCCTTCTGTCTGTCTGTCTGTTTGTCTGTCCGTCTGCCAGCAGGTAGGGGAAAGCTGAACGGGCAACGGGCTGGCGGGCTGGCGGGCAGCGATGACAACGCAAATGGCGGCAATTACATGCAGCTACTCAGACAACAGCAACAACAACAAACAGCCTCCACACAACTGCAACAGCAGCGGAGAGACTGAGAGAGAGAGAGCGAAAGAGAGCGAGGGCAAATAAAGAAATGTCCGAGACTTTTGATACCCTTGCTGTATCATTGTATTCTACTTAATTGATATTTATCATTTGATTTCAAGTTTATTATCCTCCAAGACAAAAGATTCATTCATACTGAAAGCTATGCACATTAATGGGCAAATATAATTAGAATAAATTGAACATATTTTGTGCATCTACATATGTACATGTATGTATGTAAATTTATATGCGATGTACTAATCCCATCTTGACCGCATTCATCATGTTGATTGGGAATATATTTATGTAGGCCTGCAAACATCTGCCAGAAAACATATTACCTTCGGCCAAAGGGTAAGCAAACGAAAGACGGTGAGCGGTGCAGAGCCAGAGCAAGAGCAAGAGAGCGGGGCAGAGCAAGAGAGCGCTGCAGAGCAGAGCAAGCGAGCGGGGCAGTGTAAACATTACTGTGTCTGAGGCGGCGGCTAAAGAGAGTGCCGTGCCGTGCCGTGCCGTCGTGAGAGAAAGACAGAGTATTGGGTGGGATGTGGTGAGGGGAAGCGTAAAATAAACAAAGTTAATTTTAATTAAAAACCGCAGGAAACCGAAAAAACAACAAAATGCTAAATAAAATGGGCGTGAACAAGAGAAGGGCACTCAACGACGATGACGATGACGATAACGATGGCGAGATGTTAAACTGAAGTCTTGCATATGCAAGTGTAATGCAATGCAATGAGTGGCTTCCGGGGGGCGGTGAAACAACAAGGCAAAGAGTAGAGGCAAATAAACGGGAAAGAGACAGCCAGGCAGATAGACAGACGGGTGGCGCTGACTGCTGACTGCTGACTAGTGAGAAAGAGAAAACATGCCGCCAGCAGTAACCGAGCAGCTGCAACCGCGGTTGTAGGCCCACTAACACTAAACCAACACTAGCGCCCCACAACGCCAGCACAGCACAGCACCACACCACACCACACCACACCAACCCCTAGAGCCCCACACCGAGGGGGAAGCGCCCACCAATGGATAACTGTAACAAAGACACATGTAAACAATTTCGTTTGTCTTCATCGCTGCTGCCTTTCACCGTTTCGTTTCGTTTCGTTTTCCTGCCTCTAGTTTTAATTATACAAAGGGAAAACTTTGCCCGCACCAACCAGCTACCCGACCCCTTCACCCCCTGCCATCCCTGCCATGAAGAAAGTTGAAAGTGAGCAACGGTGAAACGATTTCTAACCTAGCCCTCGATATACACATTCCCCCGCCTCGCAAACCGAACGGCAGTTGCTCCATCTCCCCACCGCACCCAATTATCATCATGGGAAGAGAATTACAATCACCAAAGTGAAAAAAGATTGGCTAAAGCCGAGTGGGTGGCGAGTCAAAGGATCAAAGTGAAAAGGATAAGGAGTTTATCGAATGATGACAATACGTAAATATCGAATAAAAAGTGAACAAGAAACTTGATTATTTGTTTATTAAAAAGAACGAAAATAAAATACATTTTAATTCTTAAAAATATCAAAGAATATGCTACCAGCATAGAGGAATAAGCGATGAATGAACTAAAAAGAAAATATGTGAATATTGTAACGGAAACTGGAAACAATTAGAAAGTCTACAGTCGAAGAGATAAGAAAAGTGTACCCGAAAAATGATTAAAGTTCAGTCACAAAATAACATAAATATCAAAGAAAATCAAAAGAAAATGAAGCAGGAGAATGGTGGCTCTTATACTTACGACTTATACTCTTAAAACTCTTATATGTAACTCTGCAAACTCTGATAAACTCTCTTAAAAGCAAAGACATATACAGAAAATATAATTATGGCTTGGCTGATCAGCAATCAATTAAAAATAGGATTAACATTAAATCAAAAGGGATGACAGAGCAGGTAGAATGCGCGCAGAAAGAATGCCCAAAAAGGGAACTGCTCCAAAAATAAATGTTGAATGTCAGCAAACAAAAACTCAACCCAAGATGAATTAAAAAAAAAAAAAAACAGAGGCAGATGCAGAGGCAGAGGGAGAACAGCGAGTGAGTAACTATCCAACAACATCTGAGGCATCCTGAAGAAACTCATTGGCATTCCCGTGCCAAAAATAAATAAAAAATTAAAGCCCGATGCCAACCATTGCCTGGGTAACCTAACCCATCGTCCTCGGTCGAGTTGTTGTCACTGGGCGCCGCCACGAACAAAGAAAATGGCAAATAAATTAACAAGTTAATTGAGTTTCGTGTTTAGGCAGCGGCGAAAACGAACCCAACAAAACCCCAAAACCTTATGGCCAATAATCGAGTGGAGGCGCCACCGCGCCAGGTGGGCCAATTTCCTCACCCCACTTCTTTACTCTCTCACTCCCTTTCTCTCTGTGTATCTGCGAACGGTGGCGGGCTTGTTGCGGTTTGTCAGGTGCGTTAAACTGTGCGGTGCGCGTTGCGGCCGCTCTTCGGTTATTAACAATTAACAATTAATGCTAAATCAATAAGCAAAGCACGAGTAGAACATGTCCGAAAGGAGCCTCAAAGCCCCCATCCCCATCCTTGTGCCCACCCCCCAAACCACGCGCCTTTTATCACTGACTCTAAGACAGAGAGGACAATGTCATTTATATGCTAATTAGGATGGCTCAAGGAAGGCTTTTGTGCCCGCCCCCACCCCCCCTGCCCATCATGGTGTGGGAGTTCGTTCAGCAGGACCCAATTCTGGACGAATTAATTAAAAAATTGTTGCAGCCTGGCCACGAAATTACCGAAAAGCAACGCCGCCACGTTTTGGACGCAGCAAATGCATTCCGGATACGGGTGCTCATACTCATCAGCAGCTCCAAACAGCAGCCTTGTCCCTGTGGCTCTGGTGTGGCCTCGGCTTTGGCTACGGCCACGGCTACGGCAACGGCAACGGCTTTGGGTGCATGCCCCAGCTATGCCTATCTATGCACCAGGACATGTGTAACAAAATCATTTTTCAATTACATTTTCGGGTTTGCGTGTGTGCGGTCCGAGTTTGGTCCTTTAGAAACCAGCCACGAGCCACCAGGCCACCAGCCACATACCAGGACCTCGGCCAGGAAATACTAGCCGTGACGAGCAGGGCAGGGCAAGGGCTGGACAGGGCAGGGGCAGGGCAGGGCAGGGATAGGCAGAAGGAGCCCATACCGACCGCCCGTTGTGTGCGTGTGTGTGTGTGTGTGCTGCATATTGAACATTTGCTGCAAAATTGATTCCACGACATTTTTGCGGACACGGCCGGAGCGATGCACTTTGTATGAGCATCGGATGGGGATCGGATGAGCAGCGAGAACCTGAACCAAGAGATTGGCAGTACAAAGCGCCGATAAAACCAGGCAAATCCAGATAAAGGACCAGCTTCAAATGAGAGCAGCGTGAATGGGCATAAGAGAAAAGCGCACGAGCACAAGGCCCAGAGCACGGAAAGGCAAAGGAAGGAAGGGAGGAAGGACAACTACTGGACGGACGCTGAAACTTTAATGGAATCTGTGATTAAAACTTAGTCTTAAAGGAGCCCAGTTGAATAGCCTTCCGCCCTTCGTTGCTGATCCAAGAGAATTCTCTGCCTCTCTCTGCCTCTCTCTTATTTTTCTGAGCACTTTTCTGGCTAAATATATTAATATATATTAAATGCGTGTGGCAACATATGTGCTGGCATTAGAGTCGTGCTGATGCTGATCAATGGGGCATAACACCCAAAATGCGGCCCCATTCATTGCTTGCGGGCGAATCCGAATCCAAAAAGGTGGCATTGGCATTATCTGTAAGCGAAACCGTTTGCCAGCCAAAGCGTTGATTCCACAGCATCCCCCCGGGGCCATGCAACTTTGTGCTCTGCCTTTTTCCTCCCATTACAGTCCATGTGGCTCCCGCTAGCCTGCGTCCTGTAGTCCTGTAATGCCCAGGGCCCACAGCCCGTTGTCCGTTGTCAGTTATCCGGACAGAGCGCAGCCATCATCAGCATCAGCATCACCATCGTCCTCGTAGTCGTCATCAGCAGTGCCGTGCCATGCCGTGCCGTGCCGTGCCATGCCGTGCCGTTTTAATCAATTATAATTACTAGCATTTTTGATTAGTTGGCACCTGCCTCGCCTCAGTCGTCAGCAACGTCCAACTGGTTGGGAATCGTTTTGGTCAACCATCCCAGAGCCAACGTATGTTGGATTCTGGTCGGTATGTGGCTGGCTGGCTGGCTGACTGGCTGGCTGTGTGCTGCCCGTGCTGATACATATTGCACATACTGTATGCTGGTGTGAGGCGACTGGCAAACATTTTACGTAATTGCGCACATATTTAAATTGCGTTCCATAGAGCACAATACATCAAATTATGGACCAAAGTAAAGTAAATCTGACAGACAGAGCCCGACACAGACACAATGCAAGTAGTAGACACCGCCAGAAGAGAGAGAGAGAGAGAGATGTGAAGATGGAATTGGTGGTTGGAGCAGGAGCTGCAGCAGGAGATTGGAGCTGGCAGGTGGCAGGTGGAAGGTGGCAGGTGGCAGCTTGGAGTCCTAAGGCCAGTTAATAAGTAAGCTGCAGCATTCATCTTGCTGTCCTGTCCGTTCGTTA
Source organism: Drosophila tristis (assembly GCA_018150885.1). Lineage (NCBI taxonomy): Eukaryota > Metazoa > Arthropoda > Insecta > Diptera > Drosophilidae > Drosophila > Drosophila tristis. The sequence goes on from JAECWT010000228.1 coordinate 2,252,598, forward strand.
GTCTGTCCATTCCGGCCAGCCAGTGACTGGCTGTGGCTCCGTTTGACTTTCGCATGCATTTTGCATGAGATTTTTGTGCAAGCCCACTGAGCGGCTCTACACTGAGCGAACAGACGTACCACCAAACATCTTCCCACTTTTGGGAAGACAAAGTTCTTCAGTAATAAAATTTTAATTGAATTTTAATTAATTTATTATATATATATTTATTAATTAATTTATTATATATTTATTTATTAATTAATATTATATTTATGATATGCCATAGCATTAGAGTCACAAATCGTAATTGGATATTTTGGCAGGCTGGAGCATTCTTGGCAGAAGATTTTTCACAGTGTAGCAAGCAACACACAAAAGCACTGCACTGGTGTGCCACAGTGTAATTTATTTAGATTGTCTTGGCAAATATTTATGCACATGTTTTTATTGATTTATAAATCAATTGTTTCCCATTGGGGCCACAGCCAGAGCCAAAGGCACAGCCAAAGCCAAAGCCCTGGCTTCCACTCGGTCCGTAATTAACGAAGAGTGCAGGGACTCCGTGGGAGGGTGGGAGGGGGGAGGGGCAAGGACAGACCCCAGCCAAAGTCCAGGCTCAAGTAGCCATCAAGACAAATTACCTGAAAGCGATTTCGGTCATATCGGGGCATACTGTAGCGACGTTGAATGAAAACTTTACCGCACTTAAGTGTCGCATTATGGTTCCCGCAAGGGAAGACACTTATCTACCACCGCCCACCACCCACCACCCACCTACCCCAACCCCAACCCCGCTCAACCCCTGCCACGCAATGGAGTTCAAAGCTAATCCCTTTCCGGGCCTTCCTTCGCTGGCAGGCTGCCTGGCTGGCTGGCTGGATTAGTTTTGAATTGCTGCTCCCCAGATTAGAGGCAATTGTCTGTGAGTTGGGGGTTGGGTGTTGGCTGTTGGTGGGGGGGGGCGTTGCTCTGGCCAGCCCACTACTTATGGGTCATATCCTTATCCATGGCTGGTTAAGTTTGCAACTGATTTGATTTCATCTCGGCCAATTGTCCACGCCTGCAGCTAAACGTTCTGCCACAAAGAGAGCGGCCACAAAAAAGGACCAAACCACACCCACACCCACTGGCACTCCCACTGGCACTCCCACACCCCCCACTGCCACTGCCACTGCCTCTCATTCTACAACGCTCCATGGAGTACATGCACCACGTACATACACATAGGTATATATCCAAATATATATATCTGGATATATATCCAAATCGGTTGTGATGTGTCTAAATATATATATAGAAAATATTTCACAGGCAATTTCGCATCCTCACACACAGTTTCTTCGTCCTCGTCCTCATCGTTGTCGTTGTTGTCGTCGTTGTCGTCTTGGTTCTTGACTGCCGTCTTCGTCTCCGTTCTGGTCTCCGTTCTGGTCTCCGTTCTGGTCTCCGTCTTGGTCCTGCTCCCATCCTGCTGCTCCTGGGCAGGCACGGGCATCCACTATTGTGCATATACAAACTGTAATAAAAAATTCAGTCCACGTCTCAAGCACTTATTGATACGTGAGCATAGATGACACACACACACACACTCGCACACTCGCACAGACACGGTCATAAGTAGCGCATATATATGCATAGGGTCTGTACACTGGGGCGTGGCGGTGTGGAGCGTAGATTGGGGCCAAAAGCGGCAATCCTGTGGACAAGGGCAACGGACGGGCCACATACGGCAGCAGGCTCGGGCCCAAACAACAATTACTGACCATGAAAAAATAGCCACCAGGGGTGGAAAAAAAACAACGAAAAATTCCATACAAAATTTCCAGCTAAAAGACAGTCAAAGAATTAACAAAAATTTGCACAAATCTTGTAAATGAAATTTTCTATACCTTAAACTTATTATTAGTAGCTGGTTTTTGTTTCGAAATTAAAGCTAGTAAATTTGTCATGGGTTAAAAATGGAATTTGCCAAGCAAAGAAAATATATGCTTTAAATGAAAATGCATAAGGAAATATTAGAAAACTCTGGCATGATACTATAAATGTTATAATGAATTAAATAAGTGCTCCATGCACTTTTATTTTCAAATGCAAAGCATCAATTTTGATTATCAGCCGAATGAAAAATTATAAAGATTTGCGGTGCAATTTTTTAATTAACAAAAAAAATACTTTGCACATTCTTATTTGTGTTGTCTGGCTTCAAAGTTCAATTGTCACTGTGCCTCAGTGAAATATTTAATAAAAGAAAAACGTTTGAAGTACACATCTTTGAAAGCAGAAACAGACGAAACGAATCCCCTGCTCAATCGCAAAGTATTTCCATTCGAAATAAATGCTAAACCGAGCTGTGTGTCAGCAGCAGGTAAATGCCATTAAATATGATGCGCATATTTCTGTGACACAACAAAACGTTTTAATTAATTAAATTAACAAATAATCGTGCGGTTGTGTGAGCTTGCCACGTAACATACCAAAAATGTGTCACCTTGGATAATTATTAAATTACTCATTACATTATTACACTTATCATTGCTCTGCATGGACATGGACTCTGGGGCGCAGGGGCATTCTCTGCCAGGCATGTATCCGCGCGAAAATATTAATTAATACATAAACAGGTACATAGATCTTTAAATCAAATAACAAAATTGGGCGAATGAAAAAACCTTCTCCCAGTTGTGAAATAAATCAAAACTAAAAATTAAATTAATTTAATTGAATGAAATTGAGAATTATTATGATAATTTCTGGAACATTTCTGCACATTTTGACTGTAATAATTTGATGAGCAAATCCTTGTAAATATTCAATGCATTGTGTGAGTGCTCGCAGGTTTATTTTACAAATGAAAAATGGAAATGGATGACCAAGAAAAAGATAGCGAGGCACTGACCAGGCGCTTGCAATTAGTCTACCAATAGGTGGATCCAATTACCATCTACATCCACATATATCCATTTGCACTTTGGAGAAAAATACAACCTGCATGTCGAAATGAAATACGTGACATGTTGAATTATTTCTGCTGCAATTATCAAAAATGTACGAGTATATGCCTTTTTTTAGCTGTGTGCCCAGCCAGTACCGCCCAGCCAGCCAGCCATTCCCAGCCAAGGATCGCAGCTAAACCTGCACAGCTCTTATTTTGTATAGCATTAGGAGATTTTTCTTGTTTTATTTATATGTAGGTTAAAAGTTGTATTTGTATTGATTTTTATTTTGCATTTATTTCATGCTGAAATTATTTAAATATTTAATTTAAATATTCAAATATCAATTGCAAATTGAAGCGCCTAAGAAGAGATTTTTTCCGCATTGTAGGGTATCCCCATGGTTGTTAGACACAGCCGCAGCTGCATTATCACTTCTTCCATTGCGTTTGTGGCATTTTTGATATTATGAACAACAATGAATTGGCATTGGATTAATTAATTGGTAAATGGCAGTCAGAGACACGCACAACTGAAGGACTCCCACAAGGAGCATTGATTACTTCAATTTTATGTGTGCGTGTGTGTGTGTGTGTGTGTAACAATGTGCATAAATCCACACAGTTATCTATATGTGTGTATGCACACTTATGTGTGTAAATAAACGCGAACAAATCAATTAACATTATTCATTCAAAGACAATTAATTCCCATAATTAAGTCTTATGCAAGGCGCTCTTTGAAGTGCCAACCAAATGATGAATGCCCAAGCCACAATATTGATGAAAAGCCGAAGAAAATGATTATAAACAGCAACGCTTACGGCACACAAGCAAATTTTTATTTGTGTTTATTCCTTTAAATAGAAACATAAATTTCAAAAATCATGAAAATATCCCCATGGATAAAAGTTGCATTTTTTTCTGCATTTTTTGTGTGATAATATAATATAATATAATATAATATAATATAATATAATATAATATAATATAATATAATATAATATAATATAATATAATATAATATAATATAATATAATATAATATAATATAATACAATATAATATAATAATATAAATATTCAAATTATGTCAAGTATGTCAATTAATTTGGGAAAATTGTAGCATTAAATGTAGCATTGAATCTGAAGGCAAACTATCTTGGGGCAATGCAAGGGAACACAATGCTCATCACATCTTTGCCCGTGCCACTCGTATATGGAATACTGCATACAATCCCGAAAGTATTGTTACTCATAGCGAAAATGATAAAGAGCAGCATTGGGTCTGCCTTGAGGTCTTCTTTCGGACTGCTCTCTGGCTGTTCCAGGACCTGCCCCAAAGTGTGTCTGTTCTGTCAGGGCAAAGCAAGAGATGCTACCAGAGATCGCTTAAACGATATTTGCCTATTATGTCGCTGCTGCACCTCCGCTTCTACGCTCCTACGCTCCCAATCTCTCTCGCTCTCGCACCGCCTAATGTGCACGGCACAAAGGAGCGAGCCAATCTCGGCATAAACAGGTGACACCAAGAGAGCGGCAGAGCGAGCGAGCGAGAGAGAGACAATAAACTGCAATGGCATATATCGCGGGGTGTGGGGGGGACTGTCGCAAGGCGATGCAATGATATGATGCCAGAGGGGGGAGAGGCAGCACACGGTGCGCGGCGGGGCGAGGTGCAGACAAAGAGTGGAACATTTTGTTAAGGCCACTTTGCGACATTTTAATTTAAATGCTAATCAGTTGCCAATAGAGAAAAAAGAGCGAACCTATGTATCCCCACCTCGAGTGCACCCCCCCACCCCTCTGTCCCGCTACTTTCAAGTCATTTGCGAGGAGTGCAGGAGCGGCGTAGGGGAGAGGGAGAGGCAAAGAGCGCTGCAATTTGTGTAAAATGTCGACCATTGTGTCCGACCGTCCGTCGCAGGCCTACGAGTATGTGGACAGGGGGCAGGGGCGGGAATCCTGTGCTGCTTCCACCTGGAGCTAACGGTATAGTTTATATACACTTCACAAAAAGGGGCAAGACAACTTCAAGCTGACTTCTGACTTGCTGCAAAGCGATTGCCACAACAGCCAGAAACAAAACACTCCAAAATATATATTTATATTTATAATTATTATTTATTTATTTATATTTAGATCTGTATCTGGGAGATCTGCGAGGGTATTAAAAGCTTCGGCTGGCAGCTGCTTTGTTGTTTGTTTCTGTTTTGGGGCTGTTGTTGGCGCTGCCGTGTCATCATTATCATTTGCATTTGCATTTTCGGCAGGCAGTCAGCCAGGCAGGCAGGCAGTGGCTCAGCCAGCACAGCGCCCTGTGCCCTTCTTTGCCGCTGTTGTTTGGCAAATATTGGCATTTTATGCTGCGTCCACAGCGTGCGAGGACGTCTATGGCCCAGCGATAACATCAGCAGAGGCACTGGGCACTGGCACTGGGCCCTGGCACTGCCGTGTGAGTGTCAAAGTGGCGAAATGGCTAATTCCCCCAAAGCATTTTTGGTGCCATAAAAACAAATTGGACATGTGCCCACAGAGAGTATGTACATATTACGCTACTTAACCCAGGAGTTGAGAATTGCAATCAAAAATTTAGTTAAACAATAGAAATGCATGTAAATGCATTTACATGGTTTAAATCTCCCGCCTGAAACGATAAGTATCGATAAGACTATACACGTCCAGAAGCTGACTGATAGCTTACTCCTGGGACTGCCCATCTTGTCGTTATTTAGGGTATTTCCATTATCCACATCTGCCAACACTGGGCGGGCTGCCACTATGCAACACTGATTGTTGATTGTATTTATTTATCGTTAATTTCGTTTTCGTTTACGTTGTTTACGTTTTTGTAATGGTTTTTACTTTGTTTTCTGTTTAAAATAAGCTTAAGTTAGTTAACGACTGCCAACCGCCATGGCCACACCGCGCCTCTGCGACTGTGATAGCCCCCAGCAGCGATTGCTGCAGTTCACCAACTGCCGCCTGGTGCGCGGCCACCAGTTGGTCCGCGACGACTTGTGGGTGCGCGATGGCAGGATCGTCAATCCGGAGCCCGTGTTCTTCGACGAGCAGACCAGAGCCCACAAGCGCGTCGATTGCCAGGGTGCCATCATTGCGCCCGGCTACATTGACCTGCAGATTAATGGTAAACCAACACCCGTCCGACCCCATGCCCGATTCCCATTGGAAATTTCAAATTTCACTTTCGCTGCTGCGCTGATTCAATCGGTGCGTCAAGGTCGCTTGGGTCTGTTCAATTCTGCACCCCATTTACATTGCGGGGCTGCTGATTGGACAGATGGATGGCCGTCCGTCCGTTCATCCACGTAATCAGCTCGTTAATCTTATCGCACCGCTTTTGGCGGTCCGTTGCCACAAGTGGTGCACCGCAGTCGCCGCAGCTTGTGTGTGTGATAAGCGCTGCCTTTGCCTTTGTTTTTGGGGTCGCTTAATGACCCCTTTTAATGCCTTCTCTTTGCTGAATCGCCCCACTGTACACTGTACTCCCTGATCAGGTGGCTATGGTGTGGATTTCTCGCACGACAAGGACACCATTGAGGCGGGCGTCACCAAGGTGGCCCAGGGACTGGTCCGCTGTGGCGTTACCTCCTTCTGCCCGACACTGGTGACCTCACCGAACGCCAGCTACCATGCGATACTGCCGCGCATACCCAAAACTGTGCCAAACGGAGCCGGCATCCTGGGCATCCATGCCGAGGGGCCGTTCATAAATCCCCAGAAGAAGGGCGCCCATCCGGAGGACTGCATTCAGACAATCGACAAGGTAAGCGGATAAGTCTCTGCCACTGGGAGTTCCTCTTTAACGCTCCGCTCGCCAGGGACTGGAGACACTGGAGGCCACCTATGGCTCGCTGGAGCGCCTCAAGATCATTACATTGGCGCCGGAGAAGGTCAGCGATCCGGAGGTCATTGGACAGCTGGTGGCCAGGGGCATAACCGTGTCCCTGGGCCATTCCGTGGCCACACTGAGCGACGGCGAGCGTGCCGTTCAGCAGGGTGCCACCATGATCACGCATCTGTTCAATGCCATGCTGCCGTTCCACCATCGCGATCCCGGCCTGGTGGGACTGCTCTCCTCGGATGCCGTGCCCCAGGGACGGACCGTCTACTTTGGCATCATTTCGGATGGTGTGCACACACATCCGGCTGCGCTAAGGATCGCCTATCGCACGCATCCCGAGGGACTCGTTCTGGTGACCGATGCCATTTCGGCCTTGGGCCTGGAAGATGGCATCCATCACATTGGTCAGCTGCCGCTGGAGGTTCGAAAGGGCAAGGCCTTTATCGCCGGCACAGAGACCCTCTGCGGCAGCATTGCGCCCATGGACGAGTGCGTGCGCATCTTCCACAAGGCCACAAGTGAGTAGCGCAGCATCCTGGCCGCCCTGCCCCCGAGCATCCTCTCCTCGCTAATCGTTTGTCCGCACTGCTCCCACAGACTGCTCAATTGTGTATGCCATTGAGGCGGCCACCTTGCATCCGGCGCGCTGCATCAAAATCGAACAACAGAAGGGCACCCTGGACTTTGACTCGGATGCCGATTTCATTCTCCTGGATGACGAGCTGCATGTGCTGTCCACCTGGATAGCGGGCGCCCGTGTGCATCAGTGCGTCAAGTAGCGCACATCACGTGTACATAAATCTATGTACGGATATGGCAACACGACACTGGGATGTATTTATAATGCACGCACGATTCTCTGATTAAACTGTGAAATCTCTACATTCCAATTGAAGCGCATAAGCTGTGATTTGTAGCCTGGATACACCATGCCCCCGCGCACATCCTTGTAGCTTGAGACTTTCTCGGTTATTTTCACTGGGATAAAAGTCGTACAAATTATAGAAACATCTCTGCGCCAGACTCTTTAATACAACTCAAATCAGGATTTTGATTCTGTTTCTGTTGATAGCAATTACGGAGAGTAATTCCATCTGCAAGTTCGCTCTAACAACAGAATGTATGCCGTTGTAGGGCTGCCCCGCTTTATCACATTAAGTTGCTCAAAACAATGCTGAAATGGAACAGCACTAGAAACGATTTGATTTGTGTGAGAAATGCTGCTAATTTGAGTATTGTATTCAGGCATTTATGCGCTATGGAGACGCTGCCATGGAATGACAAACCATATCCCTTTAGATTGCATTTTGTAGGTCCTTAAACTGTGTTCTAATGTGGAAAATGCGAGACTAAAATCAAAGCTGTATTTGCATTTATGCTTTAGCTTCCAGCTTCCTTCCGCTTTAGTTGCCCGCCCGCTTCCATGCCAAAAACAACGCATAAGCCTGCATCGGGCGGCTTTGTTTGTTTTGGATTGTTCATTATATATTTTTTTAATCGGTAAATCATTTGGTGTGGACAACTACACTAAATCCATATACAATTACAAATAATAAGCATTACACAAAGAAAAAAAAAAGAAGATGGTTTACAATAAAATTACAAGAAGGAAAAACGTACACAAACGTACATCATCATCATCATCCTCGGATGAGGATCATCATCATCAATATTTAGGTTACAGGCTGGGCGCGATAAAAACGATATCCCCTCCCACCCCAGCCACCTATACTATATTTATGTACTATATATATATATATATATATATATATATGTATATATATGCATTGATCAGAAAACAATTGTGGAAACAGGCACAGCAAAACCTCTGGCATGATGAGTAGTTCCGAAACCCGAACGCCACCCCACCGCAGCCCACCGCACCGCACCGCACCGCACGCCTCCACTCACTCTGCGACAACTTACAAACAAAACAATAACGAAAACGAAACGTAAGCAAGATCAAGCTATATAAGTACTAGGACAGCATATACACGAGTATATACACGAGTATATATCTAGGCTGCAAACAGACACGAATAGTACGTAGAAAAAACTTTGCCAGAGGTCTGTCTGTGTGTGTGTGTGTGTGTGTGCGGGGAGCTGTGTGAAAATCGGAAGATGCAATTCAATGATTGATGGCGGAGCAGTAAAGGTGCGCTGGTGCAGTTGTAGTTGTAGTTGTAGTAGTAGTAGTAGGTAGTACTAGGAATCATGGTATATAGCATATCAAAAAGTTTTCCATTATAAAAAAAATTGCTTCGTTTTTTTTTGTTGTTTGTTTTGTTTTTGCGTTTCTATGGAAAATGGTGTTGTTTTTTCTTTCTCTTTCTTCTATGTTTAAGTTTCTATTTCACGTATTGTAAAAAAAATCTGTCCCACGTTAGCTAACTAGAAATTGCTCGAGTTGTCCGATTTCAGTGGGGAAAACCTGGACGCCTGCCTGGAGGGTGCCCCTGAGACAGACATGAAATGCAGTTCTGTGTTTTTTTTTGACATTCTTCTTCTGCTTCTATCGCTTTCTTTTGTTTGTTTTATACTTTTTTGTTCCTTTTTGTTGTTGGTTCTTGGTTCAAAATGTGTGTTTTGTTGTGCGTTAACTAACGTATCGGTATCGGTAATCGGTATCGGTAGTCGGCATCTGAATCTTCCTTTTAAAAGGTTTGTAAAGTTTCTTCCAAATGTTCGTTGTTACAAATTGTTTGTTGTTTAAACTTTAGGTAGGTTGTTTCTGTTTCTCTTTCTGTTTCTGTTTCTGTTGCTGTTTGCCGTTTGCTGTTTCTGTTGCTTGTTCGCTTGTTGTGTTGTTCCTTCTGCATATTTTGTTGTAGTAAGTAATTTCTCTCCTCTCTCCATCTTGCCCCGCTGTGTGTGTGTTTTATTGCTTAATTTTGCGTGTGTGTGTGTGTGTGTGTGTGTGGAGCAGTTTCTAAAACCGATCCCCACCACAGCTCATCTTCGCGTCGCACAGCTAAACACACGCCACGGCCACGGCAGAGAGAGCCTTGACCAACGGGCCTCAGGGCCACTGCTTTCCCCCGTTTTACGCACAGCATTTGCTGTAGCCCGGCGCCTTGTCATTATTCCGGCGATCGATGACGACACGCTCTGGATTCTCGGCCGCCTCCTTTCCAGCAGTCTTATCCAATATGGCCTCGGCAAGCTCGCAAAAAGCACGCTCAATGTTGATGTTCGACTTGGCGGATGTTTCCATGAATCGTATGCCATGCTCGCGGGCAATCTAAACGGGAGAGAGGAATCAGTAAGTTTATATCTGCGAGTGAGTGAGAAGTTGCTCTGCCTACAGCCTACAGCCCACAGCACTGTTCTGTTGACCGCTGCTGTAGCCATAATGGTTGAGTTTTGCTTACCGCCTCGCCGCGCTCTTTGTTCACCACACGCTTGTCCGTCATATCGCATTTGTTGCCCAGTATCATCTTCTCGACATCCTCGTTGGCATGCTGCAGAGAGAGAGCGCCGCACAAGAGAGAGAGAGAGAGAGAGAGAGAAAGAGTGAGAGTGAATGATGATGATGAATCAATCACCGGCAAAGGGGCTGGCGGGGGGACTCTTGCACTCACCTCATCTATGTTCCGCAGCCATTTGACGATATTCTCGAAACTCTTTTCGTTCGTTATGTCATAGACGAGCATGATGCCCATCGCACCGCGATAGTACGATGTGGTTATTGTGTGGAATCTCTCCTGGCCGGCCGTGTCCCATATTTGCAGTTTGATCTTTTTGCCCCTCAGTTCGACGGTTTTGATTTTGAAATCAATTCCTGCAAATAATAAAATTGAATTGAATCATAAGCTGTGACGTCACAATCTACCATTAGAATTCAGACTATCCAAAATCAAAAAAAAAAACAAAAAAAACAACAAAAAGTTGTCCTCTCTCATAAATTATGAATCACCAGAGCACACACACGCACACAGCCCAAGGGACGGACACAGACACGGACATGGAAGTGAGACAGATAGATAAATAAATGTTTGCACGTATCGGTTACGTGTATTAATCTAGTTTTATTGCCTAACTAGGGGCTAACCCTGCCCCGTTACACCCCCATCATCGCCAGCACAGAGCTATGCAAAGTTCGCCACAGGCCAGGTCCAAAGGCTGCAACGATCTCTACATGCACACATATTTATTAACATACATATGCATAACAAGAAACAGTAAAATGCATTCATACCAAGAAACATATGCATATGCATACATGTGTGTGTGTGTATGTTCAAATGTCGAGGAAATGCCGTTGCAATGAAACATTCCCGTTTCTGATCCCACAGATAAGACAATGCCACGCCCAATTACACACACGCATATCCTTGACACCGTCGTCGTCGTAGGCGGCGGCCTACCCACTGCCACAGCTGACACAACTTCGGCTTCTACACATGTGCATACACATGTACGTACATATGCCAGTACATTTTTGTAGGCAAGTGTTTGTACGAATATCCCGATTGCCCGATTTCGGACAGGCCATGACCACTCACCTATGGTGGATATAAAGGTCGAGGTGAAGGCATCATCGGAGAAGCGAAATAATATGCAGGTCTTGCCAACACCCGAATCGCCAATTAGCAACAGTTTAAAGAGCAAATCGTAGGTTTTCTTCGCCATTTCCACACACCAGCGGCTCTTATAGAACAAAGCACACACAAACACACGCGCAGCTCACAACGCACGCACCTACACAAAAACACACACACACGCACACCCACAGCACGCAGGTGACAAGCGATTAATGCTCTTGCTCTAAATGCACTTTTATATGCTTAGCTTTATATTGTATGGCTATATTTTTGTTTTCTTTGGCTTTTGCTGCTGATTGATTTTATACGAAACGTTGATTTTAGAGGTGTCAAACCATCGAGCGCACTATCGATAGTATCGATATTTTACTGCTAGCCTCTACTATCGATGGTTTTGCGACTAACATGATAGTATCGAGCTACAGACGTTGCGCTTTTGATATGTTTGGATTGGCGGCTCATATAATACGAAGACAAATTTATAAACAAATCGACAGGCATCTAATTTTTACAATGGACAAGTTCCTAAAAGCGTTTCAATTATTTATTAATAATTTATTTGAGCCCGATACTTTTGGACGATCAGTACTCGTTCAATTGTTTTTTCAAAACATTCAAAGTTGATATTCCTAGATTTTAATATTCCGTTTTATATTACTAGCTAGCTGGGAATCTCAGCCCTAAACAAATAATTTTATCCGATAGATACATAAATTTTCTACAAGATTGGGAAATTTGTTTGAAGTCCCTTTTATTGGACTATTTACATATTAAGGTTCAAACTAAAACAACATGAAACGAATGTGACGTCGTTTTGTGGCGCTGCCAGACTCGTGCAATTCGTAGTTGCTGCGGGCTGCCACACCATGACATTTTGTTATTCGCTTTGAACTGATCTGGCAGTGTTTGTAAATGTTCCTTGTACAACACTGCAACCTAAACAATTTCCAAATAATATCTTTGCATTTGTACCCATTTTCTACTTTTAAATACAAGAAAATTGTTTAGTTGGCGCGCAAGCTCGGACGAATTACTGGTAAATAGAATTGGCGCCAGGCAATAGCTGATATTTAACGATTCGCTTGCACAAAGAAAGGGTCATGGATGTCGACTGGCAAAACACTTTGACTGCGATTAAGGATCGCGGCCAGTATCTGCTGCAGACCGAAAAATGGGCCGACTGTCGCTTCCTGGTGGGCACATCGCCCAATCATCGCATCATTGCCGGCCACAAGCTGCTCCTGGCGATGGGCTCGCCGGTGTTTGAGCGGATGTTCTTTGGCAATCTGCCGGACAAGACCGATCCCATTGTCATACCCGATGTGCAGCCGGAGGCCTTTGAGGCCATGATGGAGTACATCTACACGGACCGCATCACCATTGGCTCCTTTGACAAGGCCTGCGAGCTGTGCTACGTGGCCAAGAAATATATGCTGCCCCATGTAGTCACCCGGTGCACCCACTTCCTATGGGCCGATCTCAGTCCCAAGAACGCCTGTCGCGCCTACGAGTTTGCCAAGCTATTCGATGAGCCGCGCATTATGCAGAGCAGCATGGACCTGATTGCGACCAACACCAGGGAGGTGCTATCGGATCCCAGCTTCATGGACATCGAGGTATCCACATTGATGGCAATACTGGACCAGAACCGTCTGAACATCGACTCGGAGCTGGATCTCTTCAACTGCCTGCTGAAGTTTGCCAGCGAGCGAGGCATTCTGAACGAATCCGGCCAGCCCGATGGCCTCTACATGTCCGGCGACAAGGAAGTCACGACCAAGCAGTCCCCAGACCACTCCACCGGCGACATAATGGTCGAGGAAATCAAAATGGAGCCCGATGTGGCCGCCATGGTGCAGCACATGCATCAGGATGACGATGGCGACAGCTTCGAGGCAGACCCGAATGGAGCCTCAACCTCGTCGGCAGCTGCCGCGGCCGCTGCCACATCTTCGCCCGATGCGGAGGCGGATGGTGATGCTGACGCCGCTGCCTCGGACGATGTGGTCATCATCGAAAGCGATGCCTCGGGCAATGCCCTCGACGATGAGGTGAACATGATTAACATAATGGATGCCCAGCGCACCATCATGGACGGGGCCATGTTGCGGCAGGCCGTCAAGAAGATACGTTTCCTTACCATGACGCCGCAGCAGTTTGCCGAAGGACCGGCCCGATCCAAGCTGCTGCAGCAGCACGAGGCCCTCGCCATCCTCATCAAGATCTCCAGTCCCACCCTCAACGACTGCAACATGCCGGAGGGCTTCTGCATCTCGCGCAGCACTCGCAACTTTTACGAATCTGGACACCGTCAGAGGGAGTTGTCCACCTCCTATCGGCATGCCGGGGCCGCTGTCGCATCGTCGGCCACCTTCTTTCCGGTTTTTGGGAATCGCAACAACGGGGGCGAGGTGCTCTTTTCCCGCATGGGGGCCACCATACATCGCACCAACAATCGCGCCGACGCGCCCGCCCCCCCTATTAATGCGGGCGTCTTTGCCGAGGAGGGTATCATGCCCATAGGACTGCGGGCACCGGAAACGGTGAGTGTGGCAGACAATCCCGGCGCCAATCCCGCCAGCCATGCCACACTGCGTTGCTTTGGCGATGGCTATGAAGGCGGAGGAGCCGCACCCGCTGGACCGAACAACGCCAATGACAACGAGCCACCAGTGGCAGGAGGTGTTGCTGGTGCAGGTGCAGGTGGTGGTGGAGGAGGAGAATCTGCCGGAAATCAACACAACGATATGGTCCGAGCCTACTGCACGCGCTCACTGACACGTCAGTTCGATTATCGCAATACCAGCGTCACGGATGCGGGTGTCACCTTTCAGGTGGACACAAACATCTGGATACTGGGCGTGCAAGTGCCCACGCGTGTGCTCTGTGGCGAACTGATGACCTCGGCCGGCTTCACCGAACGCTACAATGAGGTTCTGTACGCCCACATCCAGGATATGCACGGCTCGCGGATCACCTACACCCATTGCACGGCCCGGGTGCGCTATGACTCGCTGCTGGACATCACCTTTGACCGGCCCGTGTACATCTACCGCAATCAGATCTACAAGATTTACGTGGTATTCAACAAGACTGGCTGGTATCCGATGTACTCGTGCGTGCCCGACGCGAACAGCCACCGCGTCAAGTTCATGTTCAATGTGGGCAATCCGACGGAATCGGTGCGCGATGGCCTCATCTATGCGATCATATTCTTCACTCCGCAGGACCATGCACGGCATCTGATCGACTGAGCCAGGTATTCAACGGATGCCGCCCACATTTGGCTTCATTTTAAGTTTAATTTTGAATTTTTAATGTGATAGTTTTAGGCCGGCGAAGTATTTTTCCGCACGGTTGGAAACTACTTTGCCCATATTCTTATCGCTAGAATAAAAATTGATCGTCCTATTCCAAATATCCCCAAACCCTAAATCAAACATATGGGCATTTCTCCGAAGAGGTCCACCGAGACCAACAAATTGAATGTCTATTAAACCACACATTTCCATATAATATATAGACTTAATTTAATGAACGACAACTAATTTACCCAATTGACATATAATTTTATTAGCTTTGATGTGATCTGAAAACCTATTCAAATATTTTTTGATATTTTCTTATTGTTTTAGGCATGTTTTCTATTATTATTATCTCTTATAAAAAAAAGATAATTCTTGACAAAATTTATTCCACAAAAGCAAAAAAAATGTTTAAATTTCGGTTAACGGTATACTTTTAACTGTTATTAACTTAGCAAATTTTGTGCCGTGCGAAAAAGATTTTAATTAAATTTAAACAAATAAAAAATGTAGGAATCATATTTGATGAGTTAATCGCCGCGAAAACAACTTCCATATTTGTGCCGTGCGAATGGCTTGATTTTTGGCATACGGCATAGGCTATAGGGCTAGTCAAAAAGGCGTGTCATAATGGTAAAACGATTTTTAAAATCCGTCTTAATTTGACCTTTCTACCGCTTTCCATATGCGTAAGACTGTCCCATTCGGCCTTCAGAGAAATACCCATACACTTATGTTGCATTATGCCATTGTGGGCGCATTCCAGTTTCGAAACATGAAGCATTCAATGCACTCGAAGGGAAGCATTTCCGATCGCATTAAGTCTAAAAATATAATTAAGTAAAATGTTTGTGTAAGAATCCACCAACCAAAATTAATAACCATTTCCGTCTGTGTCTATATAAGCAACTCCCTCCGTCGTGAAACAAACTAAATTTAGTGACCCACCCAATGGTTTTCTTACAAAGAATTGATTCACCTTTGATCGATCGCTCCAATGGCAGCCCCATGAAAAATGCATATTTATTGTATGTATATGTATGAATGTCACACAATGTACTTAGAATAAACTACTTGTACAATTAAGCTGAATGTCTGTATGGAGGAAATGTCGTTTACTCGTACAAGAAATCAACTACTCAAAATACATACATATATAAATAAAGCAAAACCCATTATTGTAGCATTCCAAACTTGATTAATTATTGGGATGGTACAAAAACAGTGGAACCATAGGATCTACATATACGTATACCGTTAGCTTCAGGTAGAGGCAGGACAGCGCTCCCTGTACGTCTTGCGAGGGACCGCGGGCGATGCTTCTGCTAATCCACAATGGTCGACATTTTAAAAGCTCCTTGCCTCTCCCTCTCATACACGCGGTTAGCACTGCACTGCACTGCTTGCAATGACAGAAGGAGAGAGTGCACTCGAGGTGGTATACATATGTAGGTTCGCTCTTTTTTCTCAATTGGCAACTGATTAGCACTAAAATTAAAATGTCGCAAATTGGCCTTAACCAAATGTTCCACTCTTTGTCTGCACCATTCCATCGCATCACCTTGCGACATCCCACGATATATGCCATTGCAGTTTATTGTCTCTTTCTCTTGGTGTCATCTGTTTGCACCGAGCGAGAGAGAGTGCGTGTCGGAGTTAGTGTGAGTTGGTGAGCAAGTTTTGTGTGGTACCAAGTTTCACAGATAGAACCAACGCTGAAGCGCTTTCTGACATTGCTTCACATTGAATTAAAACACTTTGCAGTGCACTTTGATGCAGTGTGCATCAGGTGAGTGGGCGGCGGGGTGCAGCAGCAGTAGTCAAAACTGTGTGAAAGGTGACAGTTGCAAGGCTGGCTGCTATGACACTATTAAAGCTGGCAAAATAAAAAAACACAACTTAAACTCAAAAAAACATACCGAACATACCGAAAGCACGGATTCGTTCCCCGAAAAGTATTACAATAAATAAAATTAACTTTATTGCGATTCATTTACAAAAACAGGGAGCCCAAACAACAACAAAAAGTTAATTAAATACAGAAAGAAAAAGAACGAAAGACGACAATGTTAACAGGCAAAACTAATATATGCAATATTATGTTTAATTGGGTTTTGGGTTTCTTTTCGCTAGGAAATTCGGGACAGTGCGAAAGGCATACGGCATACGCGTGCAGGAAGAAAAAAAAAGCCTCAAGAGAGGGAGAGAGAAAGAGAGAACTAAATAGATTTGAGTGAATTTGATAGAGATAGTCGGAGCTGGAGAGCTGGAGCTATTGAGCTTTTCATATGTACGTATTTATATACAAAGCCGATCCCAGCAGAGATCGAACGACGACGACGACGTCCGACGTCCGACGATGGATCTCTACTTTCCGTAGTTGGCGCAGCCGCCGCTGGCGTATTCGGGCTCCTCGCAAGTGAGCGTGTGCTCATCGAAGACTTTGTCCTCGCCGCAGCTGATGAGACGGGGATGACCCTCCACGCAGGTGATCAGGCGATGGCAGTCCCCGGAGACGGGGAAACGTGGGAAGGGCCAGAAGCGAGCGGCCACCGAATTGGGATCCACCTTGGTGGGGCACTTGAAGCCAACGACAGCTGTGAACACAGATCGTAAAGAGAGAGAGTGCCGGGGAGAGCTTTAAGCTGACCTTACCCTCGGGATTGCAGTGCTCGAGGAGCTGGTCGGGCCAGTTGCAGCCATGGATGCGCTCATCGTAGGCCAGGCCAGCATCGCAGTCCTGCTCGTGGGGTTCGCCGTGGGCGCATTTGATGTACGTGGTGGCGCAGTCCTTGGACACCGCATACAAACCGAACTGATACTCACAGCCCGGCGAGGAGATCGGAGTGGCTGTGTGCAGTAGTTCAATTTCAAGTTAACCAAATCGCATATACCGCAACTACTCACGATCCCACTGACGGCCCTTGCAGTCGACGGCCCAGTTGTAGTTGCAGTGATTGTGGACGGCGCCCTTGCCATCAAAGAGCAGCCCATTCTCGCAGGTCTCCAGGGTCAGGGTACCATTGGTGCAGAGGAAGAACTGGTCACAGTTCTCGGTGTGGGCATACGCCTGTTCACCGTACTTCTCGGGGCACTCGGGCGAGCCTACGGCCAGAGCATGTCCTGGCAATCGAAAAACATAATAAAAATATAAAAATTAAATAGTTAAAAGTGCATCGGACATCGATAAATATCAAATCATCGATCTAGGTCTAGCATCTGCGATTATTTAATCGAATCATTTTGACAGTGGCTGCTGCTGCTGCTGCTGCAGCTGCGGAAAGTGTCACCCGGCACCCCCACCATTGGCCATGTGGGGATATGCTGCTGGCAGCCACTTCCTTCCTGCCTTCCTTCCGCACTTGCCACCATGGGTGGGGGCGGAGGCGTGCAACTGGTTTTTGGGATGGGAGTGCGAGTGCGAGTGCAAGTGACGCCACCGTCTCGACACTTTCGCGCATCTTCGCGGCGCTTGGCGTCGCGTCGCTTCGCGTCGCGTCGCTGTCTAGCGGCAAATGTGCGGCGCCGTAACGTGATGTAACCGTCCCGCTGGGTATCGCTTGGAATGCCGATGCCACCATCGAGATCGGGTAACAGGTTGATTGCCTGCCTACCTGTCTGCCAACACTTTGCTCAGAGCAAAAGCCCAAAGCCGACAAAAACAAAAACAAAAACAAACACAGACACAGACAGACGCAACGACACCGACGAATGAGTGTATTTAAATCTGTGAAGATTTCCGGTAATTTGTCTGGCACAAAAAAGTGTGCTGGGAAAACTCTCTCGCGTGGTGAAAATGCCGAAACGAAAGTTCAGCGATGCGGCAACATTCCCGCCGGATGATCCCAACTGATGATCTAAACTGTGCGCAGGTCGTGGCAACTCATGCCAAAGGTTACTTACCTATGTCTTCAATGATATGTGAAGACAGTTCTGCTGTTCATTTAACAATTAAATACGGGCTACTGGTTATGGCTAATCCATTTCGTTTTCTAACCTTTTGCTGCCTGAAACTTGTCGTGTCGGCTGGGATCGTATCTAGATCGTATCAAGTGATTGTTTTGCAAGTCTTTTGTTTTATTTATATTCTTGGCTAATTGTCAACTGGTTTGACGGGCCCCAGTTCTACTTTGACCGGGCGGACGGCGGGCGGTCTTTGGCATTTGTTTTAGTTCATTAAACGAGAGCTTGCGATTCCAGATATTTATTGAATACTTGTGGTGCCAAGCACCAAATGGCTGGAAATGATTTTTTTTTTTTTTGGATTCGGAATCGTTGATCAAGAGAAGATTTGAAGATGGAGGATCGTTTCCAGGCCCAACCCATGCCCTTCTCCACGCTGCGTGAGTCACAAAAAAGCAAAAGTGATCGAGCGCACATGATCTGCATGCCAAATCAGCAATAAGCCAAGCTAAGCCACTGCCCCCCACCGTACCCTGCCCGCCATGGCGTTGGCTGGCTCAGGGTTAAGTATCTACCAATTGGAGCAGTCAGGTAACTAATCTTTGGCCTAGCCTTCGCTTGAAACCAGTAATTAAACTGGATTTTGCTTGCCTTATTTCGTATTTCGGTTTTATTACTGAGCTGAGAACAAAAGAGCCTAACGGTGGCGGCATGTGTGTCTGTCTGGTGGCTAGGGTATGGTCTACGGGTCTGCGGGTCTACGGTCTATGGTCTGGCGACCGTCTATGACCACTTCACGCGATTGCAATTGGAATTTTTGAAAGTAAAAGCAAAACATGCTTCGTAATTGAAAGGTTGCGCTAATTGCGAATGGCGGGCGAATGGTTTATGTTAATGGTGCAAGCAGACAAGCACACAAGACCCCACCCCCACCAACCCAAGGCCCTTTGCGAATACTCACCAGCTGTTAGGCAGGACAGGACCAGGACCAGGACCAGACTGGCTGCTAGAATTCGCTGCATTGTGAACACTTTGTGCCTTTTTGTTTGATGGGTTTCGGAAAGAGCGGAAATTCAAAAACGGAAATTCACACACACACACACGCAGACACAAACACACACAGGAGCAGAGAAACAACAACAAAATTTCAAATATTCAACACGCGCGCAAAAAAAAAAATAGGTGTCGAAAAATAAACTGAAACTTTCGCTCCAGGTGGCTTTATACGTTTTAACGGTTACGCGTTCCAAACTCAACTGAAAAGATTTATACCGGACTCCAAGAAGAAGAAGCAAGCGGCGGTAGCGGTAGGCGGCAGCGGCAGTGGCAGCGGCAGACAGCGACAGCAAGCAGCGACGTCGACAGAAAAACAGAAACGACAAAAAAAACCAACAACAACAACAACCAACAAACGACAAAAAGTTTTGCAAAAGCTTTGGATTTTTCATTGTTGTTGTTGAGTTTGAGATGTTTGGGTGGGTGGCAGAGATGGGAAGTGGAGAAATAAGCAAAGTAGAGTGGGTGGATATGGTGGGTGGGGGGGTGGGGGCATGTTGTGTGCCAACTGCTGTTGGTGTCACTGTAACTGTAACTGCTATTGGGCTGTGCTGCTGTTGTTGAAGCTGTTGTTGTTGTTAAAGTGATTGGTGATGGAATTGTTCTTCTTTTAGCTGATAATTCCAATGTTGTTGTAAATTTTGTTCTGTTGGTGTAGCTGCACGGTGTTGTTGCAACTTCTTGCCTTGCTTTTGTTGGTGTAACTGTTTTGTTGGTGTTGTTGTTGTTGTTGTTGAACCTGCTATTGTTGTTGAAATCGAAGTTGGTCTGTTGTTGCTGCTAATGCTGTTGGTATTCCTGTTATTTTTAATACTGCCGCTGTTGTTGGTGTTGTAATGTGGTCATCGCTGCCTGCTGCTAGCTGCTGCTGTTGCATGCAAAACGTGATTTGGGGTAAGCTTCCAGCAGGCATGCACGAGTGTGTGATTGAAAGTAAAAGGCAAAGCTCGAACCGAGTGCAAGCTTCATTCATGATTGGCTCTTGTCCCGTTGGTTGCTTGCCGATTACCGTTACATTGTTAACTATTGCGAAACTTTTGGCCTCTGCTGCTGCTGCTGCTGCTGCTGCTGTGGTTATTGCATAATCCAACAAATCTGCTGCTCTGCTCTGCCTGCAGCCTTTTTTTGTGTGTTTGTGTTTCTTTTGGCTCTGCTGCTGCTCTTGTGATTTGTTTCGCTTGCGGCAATCCGCTTTGCCCACTCTGGTAATTAACGGCTCTTTTGTGTGCCCTGTCCCAACAAAGGGTTAATAGATCACCCCTAGCCCCTCCTGCCTGCCTGTGCTGGAGTGTTGCGTCCCAAGTGAAAGGCTTGATTGATCACTCCACACAGATGATCTCCGATATGCAGCCATCCCCCACTGCATTCATTTCCAAACAACATAAACACAACGCACAAAATTTCCTTTAGTTTTGAAATAATATTTTAATTAAAAAATGAATTTAGAGTGTGTCTGTGATCCATTCAGATGGCAGACTAACAGTCGGGTCTTAAGCTTCAGACAAACAAGATATAGAATAGTTTTTCAGTCAAAGAATAAAGGAAAATAGAAAGATGAATACAAAAATGATGTTGAAATAGATAAAACAGATAAATATTATCCAGATCCAGATTCAGAACGCTCACAGGTTAGCCCCAAGTGATGATGAGTTCTAAGAATGGCTGCGGCATAGATTTCAGGTAAAGTTATACCAGCATAAAGGCAGTCTTTGATAAGGTGAACACGGAAAACTCATGGAAACAGTTGCAGAAACACAAAAGAATAAACAATGTTATGCATGACTTTATGCATAATAGTTTTGAATACAAAGAAGAGTTCGTAATTGTCTTACAAGTTACAGCAACAAGTGGTTTCAATAGACCAAGCAGAGGTAATAGCAAATAGTTGAGTAGATTTCATGGAAACAAAATAGAAATCGAAGTTTTTTTTAGAAGAAACAGAAAAGATTGCGTTCAACTGTAGATCTTAACATAGAGAATATTTCGCATGTCCAGCTGGTAAGCATAAAGCTACAGTACAGATATTGTTACTAGAGATATATATGTGTATGTGAAATATATAGATGACATATAGCATAGAGCAACATATGATCAGAGAGAACTGATAGCCTTGGAGGATCAGAAACAGAAACAGCTAAGGCAGTGGTGTAGGTGGAGGTGCAGGTGGAGAGGTGAGCTTAAAGATAGAATACAGAATAGTAAAGAACAGAAGTAGTTGAAGGAAAAGTGCAAGGATAGAATATAGAAGAGGTTGCAGGCGTAGTTTATAAAAAAAATCAGTTTATTTTCTTGTATAATAATTAAATGAAAGTCAGAAAGAGTAGGGGGGGGGGGGGGAAATATATACACAACAATTTTGGCAGTAGATTCAGTTGGGCACAGAGATAGACAGGCGTAGAGGCAGACACAGAAAGTGAAGAATATATAGGCTTGATAGAAGGGAAAGAACGAGGCAGTGAGACAGTGGGACAGTGGGGCAGTGGGGCAGTGAGACAGTCAGACAGTTGGACAGTGAGACAGTGAGGATTATAGTTTAACTGCTACACATACATACATACAATATGTGTGTACGCTCTATAGGAAATGGGCTAGAACTACTAACTTTAAGTGACTACGACGCGAATCCTTTTTCTCAGTGTCTAGTTTTGTGTGTGTGCATGAGTGTGACTGTGTAGTTGTGGGGCGGTGTAAGGGCGTAAGGGTGTAAGGGTGTCGTGTGTGTAGGTGTAGTGTGTAGTGTGTAGATGGATAGGAGAGCGGGAGTGGGGGAGACGCGTTTTGGGGCTTATATCGGCGGGCAGCGCTGGACAACAGCCGGCTTAGTCCTTCTTGTCATCGACATCCTTGTACCAGTCCTCGCAGCCGGGCACATTTTCGGGAGCGTCACACATCTCAGTGCTATCGTTGTAAACCTCGCCCAGCTGGCAGCCCAGATCTCTCGGATCCTCGCCGTTCAGGCAAACGTAGAACTTCTGGCAATCGGTGGGATGGGGATACTTGGGATGGGTCACAACCTGGCCGCGATCATCGGTCTTGGGCTGATCCTTGGGACACTCGAAGCCAGTCTCAGACATGCCTATAATATTGGCAAAACAAAAATGGAGAGAGAGAGAGAGGCGGAAAACAAAAGCCAAGTGTTGGGAAACGCATCAGTGAAAAGTCGCAGCTCGGAAGGTGGCTCAAAGGACTTACGCTGCTCGGGATTGCAGTTCTCACGCTTGGCCGTATCGGGCCACACACAGGTGCCCGAGTACTCATCGAAGTGCAGGCCGACGGTACACTTGGTCTCCAGGGCGTCGCCCTCGATGCAGTTGTAGAAGATGTTGCACACGGCCGGATCGGGATGGGCAAAGAACCCGTTCTTGCGCGGGCAATACTTGCTGGACTTGGGCTCCTCTATAAATGGAAATCAATTAATAACCAGTTGAACCAATCGGATATCATCCAAGTGGCCCGTCATCTTACGCAATTCTGTACGATCCTCGCAGTCTACATTGAAGGGCTGATCGCATTTGTTGAACTTGCGGTTCTGTGGATCGAAGACCAAACCGTCTGGGCACAATCTCGCCTTGGGCACATTGTCCTCGCACACATGGAACTTGTCGCACTGGATCTCATCGGCGAACTGGCCATTGGGCTTGGGGCACTCGAAGCCGGCACCGGATACAGCTAGATCGAGGAAGAAATAAAATATACAGACGGGAAGGGGTTCAGTCAACTTGTTTTTCTTTTTTGTTTTTTTCTTTTTTCACACTTTCACTTTTTCCATGGTACGGAAAAGTGTAACAGCAACGTGACCGATGATCGAACAGTCGATGGCAATTCCGCTATTGCGGTTTCCTGCTTGCCACCATACCAATAAGTGGGTTGGGGAGGGGGCTTAAACATTTAACAGAGTAACGTAACGGTGGGGGAAATGTTAATTTCAATAGAAGCTGCTAGCAAATATGGGAAATTTAAGGGAATATCTTGAAGCAAAACCCAAAATCGAATCACGATTTAAAGTCACGGCTTCACTGCAAATATCTGTGACAGTCACAGTTTGTGCATCTCTTGGGCTATGTGGTTCGCGATGGCATCGCGACGGCAAAGAGTTGCATAATCCACAATTCCAGCCAAGCAACGACCGCTTTTTAGGCTTGGCAATCCCCAGCAGCAGCCAGTTTTCCCAGACCCAGTCCTAGTCAGCAGCCGGTTTTCACTCCTCATCTCGTTATGCCCCGCCTCGAAACCGTTCATGGATCTGCGTCTGTATCTGGGGAACTTCTCGAAAGGTTGGGTCGCCATCGCCATCGCCATTACCACATTTCAAGTCACTTTAAATGTCATTCGTTCGTCTGGGCCAGGAAAATAAGAGCTTAAGCCTATAATGCTGATTTGGTGTCAATGTCAAAATAATTAGCAACAAGTTGCGATTTCTGCGGGTGTTTTTTTTTAGCCAAATAAACAGACAGACAAGACAAATCGGATATCACTGATACCACCCCGACACCGGACACCCGACACCGATACCGAAATTTCCTGCGATCCACACCGATCAACGATCATCGATCACCGATTAAGCATTTATGTTCAACACTCACTTGTCGCTGCCACACAAAGCGTCACAGCAATGGCACATAAAAATAATTTCATTTTGTGGATTTATGCAGATTCCAGGGTATAGCAAAAAAAAAAACTACAGCACACGAGTTTGTGACGGCGGGTCCTTCCAGGAAGAGGGGAACTGCTGAGCAACTGGATCGCGACTCAAGCGGTGCGATGGTTAAACTTAAACTAACAACGGAACGGCAGAGAGGCGCACTTTTCAAGACTTTTTCACCGGCCCCGGGAGACGCTGCGACGACGCCGACGCCGTTGCCGGCCGCGGCAGAGCAATGGCAGCACCAGCAGCACACAGCTCTGAGGTGGGGCATGGGCAGGGGCTGGGGCTGGGGCTGGGTGCCGCCACTTAACCTGGCCGATGGAAACGACTGCAGGGGCAGGGAAGGTAAGGAATGGGAAGGTGGCAAAGAAAGGCGAGACAAAGATGTAATGAAACCAAATAGTGAGAGGAGCAAGTCGAGCTTTGCATACCCTTCCACCTACCAACTAAACCCGGCAGCAGCACATGCATGCTCAGGGCGTCAGTGCAGTAACTGGGTAGAGTATGCCACAAGGAAGTAAATCAGCTCGGGTCGGAGAGTGGCCCACTCATGCGTTCCCATGACTTGCAAGCATATGCATATGCATGTACATATATATTTGTGATCATTAGGGCATTCGATATGTGATCATATCATTTGATGTGGGAAGAGCGTAAAGTTGTAGTGAATCAGCAACAACCTACCCTTACCTCTCTCTCTCTCTCAGCAACATGAGCTCAATGCAGCTCTAGAAGCTTCGGTCCCGTTAGATTGTTCTCTGTTCTCGGAGACAGAGCGAGCGAGAGAGCAGAGCCTGGAAGAGCCTGGAAATCCATTCCACTCATACGCCCACATGGTACGACTCTGGGTTAGGGTATTCCAAGCATGAACGGTTCCAGGGAGTACATGCTGTGGATGTGGCCGAAAACAAAAACAAAACAAAAAACCGCCAGCAAGCCACATTCATATGCGCCAACGCTACCAGCGGCTTGGCTTGATGGGCCGCATGCAAATGTCGTTTACAGCAATAAAAACCCGAATCACAAAAGCCTCAAAACGAATTAAGCCAAAACGAACAATCAACGCATACGATAACAACTCTCGCGATTACCAAAAAAAAAACAGAGAAAAAGAAGTGAGTGAAGGTGCAGCCTTTCCATTCCCTAGCCGGTGCAGCCTTTCCCATTAGCAGATGCCGCGGACAGAGTCGCCGGCAGAGCTTGCCCTTCCAGCAATTTCGCAGCCTTGAAGAGGACCTGCTTTTTGGGAAGGGAGGGGATGTATTGAGAGGTGTTCCTTGGCTGGTGGGAAAACTGTGTCACAGGGGAAATCAAAACGAAATGTCCGATGATAGTTGGTAATATACATAATATATACATATATATGCTAAATATACGACACGCAATGTTCCCAAAACCAGTTGTCCTTGAGAGATGCGATCTCCGATACGATCCAATCGGATGGCATCGCATCTGTTGTTGCGGCAGCGGCAAAAACCAGATGAGATAGAAACTAGTTTAGGTTCAAACTTAATTAACCAGACACTTTTACTCCCAATCGACCAACCGACCGTCCGTTGCCGTTCGGTATTCTAAGAAACCAGCAAAAATCTAAAATTCAATTGGCAAATTAATTTGTAAACTAATCACGAATAAAAATCGTATTAAACGAACCGCTTTGGTTTGCGTTTGCAATTAGCGATACATACATACATATGTATGTATATATAAATATGTTTGTATGTTTATCGCTTCTTCCATCCTGATGGAGACACAGGCCAACCGGCACATTGGTTTCCCCATCCCTATGGAGATTTATCAGCCTGGAGCAAAAAAAATAAAATCATTTAAAGATTTGGTAATTCAAGGTTTTAACTGGCAACATCGGCTCGGATGGCTGGGATCGTCTTCCAGTCCGGTTTGTCCAATGATGTTACGACATTAACGAAAAGACAAAACAACAGAAACCAAAAGGCATACGGACTGTAATATAGTTTATGGGTCATCAAATGTTGGCATTTAAATGGAAATGCGCCAAAAATAGTCTCCCAATCCAAAGAAAAGTTTCCGATGCATTTTGTGGCATTTTGGGTTTGGTCAGGACGGGGTAATTAACAGGTCATTCATTTTACAAACAATATCATAAACGCCATTTGCTCACGCATGCACCGATACACACCCACAAACGTGCACACACAACCGACTAACGGTAAACAGGTATGCAGTTTGCATGTTGCCGCTGGAGGGCCACACTACAGACAGCATGACAACAGCAGGTGGGGCCGGTGTGGCATTGATGGCATAAATTAAAGACAATGATTAATTGTACATTAGTGCATTCTTAGTCAGCTTTCTATTTCCAGCGGCAGGTTCTTATGGTTCTTATGGTTTCACTTGCCCGCCCCGCCCACGAAACATGCAACGCATATATTAACTAACAGCAATCATAACATGGTAAGACTTCTCGCTGTTAAGTTCAACATGTGCTTAACAGTGTGGGCTAATTTCGTTTTATTCCTCGGTATATTTACGGTATATTTTAAAAATTAAAAGGTATATTTTGGTATATTTCTGAGGGTCAGGTGGTATATTTGATGGACGAGTCCGCGGTCACACTGGTCAAAACATTGAGTTTTTACATAGTTGAAAAATGATAATTTAAGTACTTAAATTGCCAAAACTGAACGTTTAACGAACGCCAAGAGGTGGGTCCATAAAGCTATTCATCGAATCGTAAATATTTGGAATGCAACAAAATCTGTGAAACGAGAAAAGAAGCCAAAATGAAAACGCCAGATACTCTCATTTTGTGGTGTGCATTAGATTTATTGATTTTTTGCATCAAAGACGGGGAATGTGCGCGGGTTGGTGACAGATGTTCTGATTGGAATTCGAGTCAAAGACCAATATGGAATGTGCATTAGCGTACCAAGTGATTATTTAAATGTGCAATTGGACACCAAAAACCGAACCGAACCGAACACAGAGTTAGTGGACACGCACACACATAGAAAGAAGGTTTTTTTTCTGAGCATTTGGCCAACTGGTGACATCATCAAAGCAACCAATATTGGTTAAGGCGACAGCCATAACCATTGATGGTATCATCAAATGCTTCATTAATCATCATGTATTACCCCTTGCAGAGTATACCGCTTCAGAATCTTCTAGCCGACGACATCCCTCCCTCAGGAAGCACCACCCAGTTCCAAGAGCAGTTCACATCCAAAAACACTCAGAGACACCTCGAGAAAAACTAAACAAACAAACAAACAAACAAAAAATGGATCGTAAGGCTGAGCTGGAAAGAAAAAAGGCCAAATTGGCGGCCCTACGCGAGGAGAAGGATCGTCGGCGGAGGGAAAAGGAGATTAAAGATATGGAAGAGGCGGCCGGACGCATTGGCGGTGGCGCTGGCATAGACAAAGATCAGCGAAAGTGAGTTTTGGATTTGAATAAAAACCCAACTCAAGTAACACAGTGAATGTTCTCCACCCCCTTCCACCCAACAGAGATCTGGATGAAATGCTGTCGTCCCTGGGCGTGGCACCTGTCTCCGAGGTGCTGTCGTCTCTGTCGTCGGTTAACTCAATGACGTCGGAAAATTCCAATACACAGACACCGGACGCCAGCCTTCAGGCCACCGTCAATGGTCAAAAGTGAGCTGTTTTTGTTGTTGTTGTTGTTGCCCCCTGGCCCACCAGCTTTAATTGAATATACTTTTGTTTTTGTATTCCTTCTCTCTACCCTCTACCAGTGGCGGTAAGAAACAACAGCCCTTGAATCTGAGCGTTTACAATGTGCAAGCAACGAACATTCCACCAAAGGAGACCCTGGTCTATACGAAACAAACACAAACGACCAGCACCGGGGGACATGAGCGTGATGGTGCGTACACTTTAAACAAAAGCAAAAGGCAAATGGCAAAAATGGCTGAATGGCCATAAACGAAGCTACTACTGTAACCACTATCCATAGTTTGTTTCCATCTATCGTTATTGTTGAGTGTACATTGTTCTGGGTCACTTTTGTTCAATGTTAACTTGACTTGTCTCTCTGTATATACTCGCTATGTCTCTCTCTCTATCTCTATCTCTCTCTCTGGTCTAAGTTTGCTCTTGTTAAAAGCGATCTCTTTCACACACACACACACACACATACACACAGTCGTCTCTCTGTTGCTTAAAGTCTGGCTGCTGCATGCTACCTTTACCTTTACCCTAACCCTTACCCATAACCAGACACATTCGGCTTCTGCGCTTTATCTCGTTCCCCCCTAAGTAAAAAAAAGAAAAACAAATCCATTCTTCCCCCCCGTGTCCTGAAAGATAAATCATACGAGCAATCCATAGTGAAATAAAAATAACAAATACAGTTCTTTCTTGCCACTCCTCGCCTCTGTCAGGATATATGGAGGATTGGTGGCGTCCACGTAAAGGTACTAATCTTAATTATAAGCAAATTCCACAACAATAACAACTACTACTACAAATCAGATCAGCACACACACACACACACACAAATATTTTGTAATGGTAAAATATTTAGAAAAAAAGCCAAAACGTTGCAACGTTTATACGAATCGGCAGCAAACGAAATTTAATTGTGGGGTGGCAGTGGCAAATCGGGAATTGTGATCGTATAAACGTCGTAAATCATCCAAAATGCTATTTATCATGTTGCGAGCGTGGCTTCTTGTGGCTTGGCTTTGATTGGATCAACAACAATCATAAAAGGCATTCTCTTTCGTTACGTTTTTGACCAACCCATCAACCCATCAACCCACCAGCTCCACCACTTCAACACCACTAACATCAATATCATTATCAATTTTGGTTTTTTTCACTCCATTTCCTCACCCGCCCAACCAACCATCCATCGCTAGAGCATACATTTTGTAGCGCATTTAATAATTTGTCTATTTAATTTCTCTCTCTCTCTCTCTCTCCCCCCCTTATCTGTTGTTGGCACGCACGCAAAAAAAACTGCAGCTCATGCTACGGATTATTATGGTGAGTAGCCTACGTACTATCCGTAATTTTTGTACCCGACAACTTTTCAGACTCTGTAGATGTAAAAGCAAAAGTAACTTGTAAATCGTAAAAAGCGTTAACCGTTAACCGTTAACCGTAAACCGTATCGTATGACTTTATACTATATATGTATGTAGACCCTATATACCTTATGCCCCTCTATATACCCTATAGCTACTACTACTACTACACCTATCTATGTCCTATCTGTATCTATGTATATTCTGTGTGTAGTTTTATTTTGCTCTCTTCCAACCACGTTCCTTCCCCACTCTTACACCCCACCCCGCCTTGCGTTGTCTTGCCTAGATTATGCCTGATACGTATTATATGGAAATTCCCCCCCTTTTTATATATATACCTACAAATATATGTATATGTAGTAGTATATGGTTTTATGTTTTTTTGTAGCTCTTAAACTATCGTAGAAAATGCTTCTTTGATCTTCGTTTCCGATTCGGTCGCTTGATTTGTTCTCCCATAACTGATATCTGATCTATATATGACATATATATATATATATATTCTATGATTTATATACATAATTGATTTGTTTTTCAAATTAGCTCTAGAACCACATCGCCACAGATATTCAGTTTGTATCAGAGCCATTATATAATCGTAATCGTAATCGTAAAAACAAAAATCGAACAGAAACCAACAAATTTGTTAATCTCCACCCAATTTATAAGTTGTTTTTTTTTTAATCTGTTTTCGTTAATTTTATTTCGTATAAGTAGTTTCCGTATGCATTTTTAAGTTGTGATATAATTTTTTTTTTAAGATCATCGAATTTTTTGCATATTAGTTTATGTATAGCAGTTTTTTTTTTGTAGGGCTATGTTATGTTCTTGTAACAGTTGTGTACGCATTATAATGGTTTTTTTTTTTTAATTATTTTTATATGACAGTTTTAAGTTTTTGAAGAAAGAAATTCTGTTTCAAGTTGTATTTTGTATACCCATTTATGATCTATCATACGTACTATTTATAGCCACTAGTCGATGATTATTTTGGAGCCCCTCCTCCCCAACCCTACCCACAAGTATTCTAAGTCTATTATGATATTTTGTAAGCTAAAAACACCAAACATTTGCATGTGAAATCAAAAAGCACAGAAGAAGAGACCCAAATCCGTATGAACTATAGTAATATCTGATACATCAGTTGAAATATTTTGATGCGTATTTAATATTGTATGATAAACTTTCTGCCCTGTCCTGCCCTGCCCTGATCTGTCCTCGCCTCGCCCTGCCCTGCCCTGTCCTGCCACTGCTACCCTAATTTTTGTGTACCCATCATAAGCCAGGCTTGTGTGCTATACATATACATATATATACTCGTATATACATACTTATATATCTTTCTATATGTGCCCGCCCATGTGTGATCTCTCATTTTAGCCAATATTCAGCAAATATTAAGCACACTAAAAACATTTCCTCACTTTTCTTATACGTTATTGCATTTAGCTTAAACAACATTGACTATCGATCTCTTATTAATTAATGGGCGGTATGCAGAGCCAAAACTATATTTTGTTTTTACTCTCTTTCGTTTCGTTTTGTTTTTTTTTTTTTTTTTTTGAAAAAAAATCAAAAAAAAATCATTAGCAAAAAGTAACCAAATTAAATCAACAAACAACAAACAAAAAACCCAACAGCAACAATGTATGTAAAAATGTATTTATTTCTTTATATTTCTTCAAGATGAATACAATCTTAATCCGGGTTTAGAGTGGGAGGATGAATTCACAGGTAGGTACAGGCCTCCACTGGCCCCCAACCAGGGCCGGCGGCCTCTGCCCATATTGAAACAGTGACGGAATCGACATGAAGCAAAATAGGAACGTACCAATTCTATCCAAAAACAAACAACAAAAAAAAAACAGCAAAAACAAATCCAAAAGTAAATTCAAGAGAGATCAAAATATCGAATCGAATCGCGTTGCAAATATTCAGTACTTCGAGTGGTTGTCAGTGTTGGAAAATAGTGGTCAGTGTTGAGAAAGAGTCGAAAAGAAACATTTGCATATATAGACACACGCACAACACACTAACGGTCAGAGACTACCCCAATCGATCGAACAAAATCATCAATCTGCTTGCATGTCCTGCTCCCCATTCCTGATCCAACACCCCTCACCCAGCCTCTAGAGTGTAGACCCCCTGTGTGTGTGTGTGTGTGTGAGAGAGAGTCAATCATCCTGCAAACCGCCCCGTCGTATTGTCCATGAGCTAATACCCATAATATGCCTAACTATATTTAAAATAACGCCTCTCACCAAAAAGCAGCATTAAAGGGGTATCCTAAGACTAGAAGGGGGGAACGGGAAGCCAATTTCTTTATTTCATATCTATAGCTATAGCGGAACGAAGGAAAGTTCAACATTTGAAGTACTGGCTAAACGGGGGGGCTACTTCTGGCCTCATTTAGCCAGTGCTTGGGGTGCCTGCTGCACTCCCACTCTCTCTCTCTCTCTCTCTTTCTTTATGTTTTTCTCCACAGTCAGTCACACACACACACACTCTCATTCTCTCAGCTCAGCTCTCCTGATGAAACCCCTCTCTTCAATTTACAGCACAGTATTACAGAATAATCGATCGCCAATCGATCAATAATCGGCCATTAAACTTAAAGTGTTAACTATATGATGTATATTATTATTTTATGCTAGCATAAAAACTAAATAATTTTAAGTGCAAGCAAATTATAAACTGGGTGGAGAACAAATACGTACAAAATGTTGTGATATAATCGTGCAACGATAACGACGGCTAACGATACATTTAGAGTTAATCGAAAAACATAAAAGGCGAGAAAATTGTAATATTTTTATTTGTATAATTGGCTTTGTATATTAATTAGGTGAAACAGCAGCAAACACACACATACATACATGCATTGTATATATATATATATATATATGTATGTACATATGTATATATATATTATCTTCGCGGGTGTGAACAAACAGCCACGTACCCCCCTCACATGCATAGTTGTCACACCACCCCAGCCACCCACTAAATACACCCACTCCAATTAGCTCCGAATATCCACCAGCAGCTTCACGTATCCACCATGCACTTCACCACACTTCCCCCCTCCTCCATTCGCATTATCTACAGACCAACAAAAAAAAAGCTCCAGAGACGTGCGCTGCGAACTAACCTTCCTCTCTCTCTCTCACTCTGTTTCTTTCCTTCCTGTATGTGTCTGCCATCTGTGTCTGTCTCTCTCTTAACCAAGCACCCGTAAGCCTCAAGTCCCACACCACACCACACCAACCTTAACCATAATCTGATCAACCTAATCGACAAAAAACCAAAGACAAAGCCAAAAGTCAATGAATTTATGCAGTTTCCTACCTAGCAAAAAATCAAAGATAAACATGAAGCTAAGGCTAAAGACAAAGCAAGATAACAGAATGAACACTATAGAGAAAATGAAGCGAAGATGTAGAATTGTTCCTGTTCTGTCGATTGTCATATTCCTCTAGCTGTGTTAGTTTTATACCTTAAACAGTGCTTGCATTTGATGCCCAAGGAGATGACGAAGAGAGCTCCCTGCCCCATTTGGATAATGGATTCTCGTCGAAGCTGCCGCCCGGCTTTCTCACCCATGGCCTGCCCACGGTGAAGGATGTGGCACCGGCCATAACACCGCTTGAGATCAAAAAGGAGCACGAAATCAAGAAGGAGGGTGAGTACTTATAACGCATTAAAGTAAATGAATATTCCTTCATCATATATCTATATCTCGCGTGCATTGTTTCAAGTCAACGAGCTGTCTGAGGAACAGAAACAGATGATCATACTATCGGAGGACTTTCAGCGATTTGTGGTGCGAGCCGGACGTGTCATCGAGCGGGCCCTGTCGGAGAACGTGGACATCTACATGGACTATATTGGCGGTGGGGACAGCGAGGAGACCAGCGATGAGCGCTCGCACGCTCGCCTCTCACTGAATCGGGTATTCTACGATGAGCGATGGTCGAAGAATCGGTGTATTACCAGCATGGACTGGTCCACACACTTCCCAGAGCTGGTGGTGGCCTCGTATCACAACAACGAGGAGAGCCCCAATGAGCCGGACGGCGTGGTGATGGTGTGGAACACCAAATTCAAGAAGAGCACACCCGAGGATGTCTTCCATTGCCAGAGCGCCGTGATGTCCACCTGCTTTGCCAAGTTCAATCCCAATCTGATACTCGGCGGCACCTACTCGGGCCAGATTGTGCTCTGGGATAATCGCGTTCAGAAGCGCACGCCCATACAGCGAACGCCGCTGAGCGCGGCAGCGCACACACATCCCGTTTACTGTCTCCAGATGGTGGGCACACAGAATGCGCACAACGTCATCTCAATATCGTCGGACGGCAAGCTGTGCTCGTGGTCGCTGGACATGCTGTCACAGCCCCAAGATACGCTCGAACTGCAGCAGCGCCAGTCGAAGGCCATTGCCATCACATCGATGGCATTCCCGGCCAATGAGATCAACAGTCTGGTGATGGGCAGCGAGGATGGCTATGTCTATTCGGCCTCGCGGCACGGCCTGCGTTCGGGGGTGAATGAGGTGTACGACCGGCATTTGGGCCCCATCACGGGCATCTCGACGCACTACAATCAGTTGTCGCCGGACTTTGGCCACCTGTTCCTCACCTCGTCCATTGACTGGACCATCAAGCTCTGGTCCCTCAAGGTATGAAAGTGATTTCTCTCTATATATATACCGAAGGTTTTTCTTTAATTTAGACCCTACTCTTGCTCTCTCTCTGTCTCTTGCAGGACACAAAGCCGTTGTACTCGTTCGAGGACAATTCGGATTATGTGATGGACGTCGCCTGGTCGCCCATTCATCCCGCACTTTTCGCTGCTGTCGATGGTAGCGGTCGTCTTGACTTGTGGAATCTCAATCAGGATACCGAAGTACCAACAGCATCGATTGTCGTTGCCGGTGCGCCGGCGCTCAATCGTGTCTCATGGACACCATCCGGACTGCATGTCTGCATTGGTGACGAGGCCGGCAAATTGTATGTCTATGACGTGGCTGAGCATCTGGCGCAACCGTCGCGGGATGAATGGTCACGATTCAATGCCCATCTCGGCGAGCTAACGATGAACCAGGGCGACGAGGTCTAAGGCCGTGACCCCCGGGCACAGGCAGAACAGAAGCCTTAGCCGATGATGATGATGATAACGTTGGGACGATAGCTGATAGTCGATTGTTGATAACTACTGGTACGATTTCTGCGATTTCTGTAACCTCTCCCTCCTTTCGTTGGGCCTCACTGAACGGAAAGAAGAAGCTCTTCCCTCTCAAGCCCCAGTGGAATGTATTTTTTATATAAATTGTGTGCGTTTCTTTTTTATCAATTATCTATTATATTTGAACCCGCTGCATAGTTGTGTATAGCCCAGAACCAATCATTCAGAAACAAAAACAACAAAAAAAAACATGCAGCAATAACAAAAAACAAAAACCAACCAGCAATAATGTGCATTAGAAAAGGTCATTGAATGAAATTCGAAAGAAAGAAAGAAAAATAGGAAAAGTATTCATATACATAAAAAAACAAAAACGAGAAAGAAATTATGTAAAGCAAAGAAAGGGAAATTGAAATTATCCGTGTGTAGTCCAAGGTCTCGGCCCATCCTTGATTGATATTGTAATTTATTTTTTGTATTATTAGATATTGATTTTATTCTCCACATTTTGGATACACTTCTCTTATTATTTTCGTGCAACTAATGAGAACGAAGTGTGTAAGCAGATCAGATCAGATCAGATGTATGATTCGATGGAATGCATTATCGGCAGCAGTATGAGAGAGAGAAAGAGAGCAACATATAAATTAAATACTATTATATTATATATTCGATACAAAACAAATTAAGCTTAAATCTGATGAAATGTAAAGAAAATGGAGAACGAACAAGCACAGCAGCTCCTCCCAATTGAAAGACAGAGAGCGAGCCAGCGAGCGCCGCAGCATGTAAATGTATTAGAGCGAAGCCTATTTAACGAGATTAAATAAAGATAATATATCTACATAAACAAATACAACAACAGAGACACAATCAAGTGCGCTGTGCCTGACAAACGTTGATCTTCTCGCTGTGCGCATTTTTTGGTGGGTTCTCCACTGTGTTAGCTGGCAACGCCAACCATCCAGATGATTCCATTGCTCTGGCATGCCAGAGTGCAACGGCACATTCCATACCAAAAACCGAACTAAAAGCTTGCCAAGTCGCGCTCTCAAAAGCTTTGCCCATAGCTTGCGCTCTCAGCACTAGCGCTGAGACAGTGGGAGACATTCGTCTCTGCCCTAAGTAGACAAGTGCAAACGAGAAGACAACACACAGAAATAACTGCACGAGCGGCTACATCGGAAGCAGAAGCAGCAGCAGCAGCAGTAGAAAAAACAGCAAAAAGAGAAACGTTGCGAAAGTTCGCAATTATTTTGACACATATATTTCCCCAATTCCGATTAAACAGTATTTGCAAGATTATCAATGGACTACAAGGTAAGGGCAGCGACAGTGGACAGTGGGCAGTGGCAGTGGGATTCCTACACACTCCTCTGGTAGTATCGATTGGGCGCTGTCATAACCGAATAACAAAACTATGCGTCATACAGCCTGTGCCCACGGTTGTGGCTGCCGCCCCCTTCGATGCGGCCACCGATGCCCAGACCCTGAGGGGCGCCATGAAGGGATTTGGCACCAATGAGCAGGAAATCATCGATGTCCTCGCCAACAGGAGCAACGGCCAGCGTCAGTTGATTCGTTCAGTCTACGACACGGAATTCGAGCGGGATCTGGTGGATGACCTGAAGAGCGAGCTGGGCGGCACGTTCGAGGATGTGATTGTGGCAATTATGATGCCGCCCGTGGAGTTTCTGTGCAAGCAGCTGCACTCGGCCATGGCTGGCATGGGCACCGAGGAGGGCACCCTCGTGGAGATACTGTGCACGAAGAGCAACGAGGAGATGCACCAGATTGTGGAGGCCTACGAGGACAAGTACCAGCGGCCGCTGGCCGAGCAGATGTGCAGCGAGACATCTGGTTTCTTTCGCCGCCTGCTCACCCTGATCGTCACCGGGGTGAGGGATGGCCTCAATACACCCGTGGATGCGGCCGAGGCCAAGGAGCAGGCTAGCCAGCTGTATGCCGCTGGCGAGGCCAAGCTGGGCACCGACGAGGAGATCTTCAATCGTATCATGTCCCATGCCAGCTTCCCCCAGCTGCGGCTCGTCTTTGAGGAGTACAAGGAGCTCTCCGGCCAGACCATCGAGCAGGCCATCAAGCACGAGATGTCCGATGAGCTGCACGAGGCCATGATGGCCATAGGTATGCGCACGCCTTGAATCCTATCCTCTATCGAATCATCTACTATAATGTCCCACCCCCACCCCCCAGTTGAATGCGTTCAATCGCCGGCGGCCTTCTTCGCGAATCGTCTGTACAAGGCCATGAATGGCGCTGGCACGGATGACTCCACCCTCATACGGATTATTGTGTGCCGCTCCGAGATTGATCTGGAGACGATCAAGCTGGAATTCGAGCGCATCTACAATCGCACTCTGCTCAGTGCTGTGGTGGTAAGTGAAATAATGACCTTGCAATGGATGCCATTCCCACGCACGGCAATTAGTTCGTTCCACGTGTTAACGTCTTGCATTTCCTTTCCGTTTCCATTGCCATTTCTATTCCATTTCGGTGTTTGTGTTGTGCTAGGATGTAAGTATTGGTAGTTCCCCTGTTGCCCCCGTCAAAATTGCCTAGATTATTGTCCCGGCTGGAAGTGCTCTAATCTGTTAACTCCCAATCCCACTCTCTTGCAGGCGGAGACCTCGGGCGACTACAAGCGTGCTTTGACAGCACTGCTGGGCGCTGCATAAATCCGGACGGGATCGTTCACATATATATGTAATATGTAATATGGTAATATGCTTATTCGTAGTGTGCCTTCTAGGGGAAGCGCTTTTAATGTCTGCGCACATGCGCATAATTATGGAAATATGTATTTAATCGCACATAGCACAGGTCTTAGCATCAATGTTTAAATAAACTAGAAACAATATCATTTTCATATCTTGTGTGCATGTGGTGGTGTGGTTAGCATGGATGGGTGTGTTTATGGTGTGGTATGGGGGCTATTTGAAGGACAACTTGTGCATCTGCTTGGAGATCACTGGTAGGTAGTTCTGCATCTCATCCGGATTGGTCCAGAAGGCCAGCGAGTTCTGTAGCTTGGAGCACGGAGCCTCGCGATGCACATACTCCTTGAGGATGTAATCGTTTTCGATCTCATGATGAAAGCGCGTATCGTACATGCGCATAACCACATCGTCGACGCGCAGGAAGTGACGCAGAAGTATGAAGAAACCCGAGGGCATAACGCGCTGAAATATAATATTAATCATAATTATAATCAAGCAACCTTTGCGCATGTGCCCTCCCGCCTGACTGGAATACTTACGATGCGCACACTCATCACCGAGATGCCGTGATCGTGTAGCTCATCCTCGAACAGTGTTAGATCTGTGTAGAAAATGATATTCTCGCGCTGCATTAACTTGAATTTATTGAGGGTCATATCCGAGCTCTCCGAGCGAATCTTCTCGTTCATGGTGCCCTGATAGGTGGACGTGAATGTCCAGTCAAACGGCTTGAACTTCTCCTCCATGGTCTGCTCCGGGCTAAAAGGACATCAAAAATGAGTAAGGAATTTGCAGCCGTCGCTTAAATACCCACCGAGTGTGGCGCCATTCCTGGGCACAGGCCACCTCCAGCGGCTGGGGCTGTTTGCCATTGTCGACCAGGGCCAAAGCATCCATGGGCTTGAATTCCATTAAGGCGCCGTCCTTGTGCTGCACCACCAGTTTGTTTTTGTGGAACACCATGTCGGGCAGGTGGGGCAGATCCAGCGAGTATTGGTAGTGGCAGAGTTCACAGCGATTGGCATCGTCCTTGTCGCAGCATTCGGTGCTGCCCTTCTTGCAGATGCTCTTCAATATGTGCGACTTTTCGTAGCTTATGTTCCAGTCATTGAACCGAATGGACTCGCCATCCACCGGCAGCCGAGGCACAGCGCACTGCTGCAAAACGAGCAAAATGAGATTACGGGCACATTGGGCAGCCTCTGGCTGCTGCAATTACTTACATCATTGTCCATTTTCGGAGGCGGTGAAAAATTTTGTATACAATTCGCCAAAATCAAATCCGAATTTTTTTCATATCATCGACAGACAGCGGCAAGTAAATAGTCTGGGTATTCCTGTAACCGATTTGCAACAGTTCCACACCACAATCAAAATTGTTGACAATCGAAAGCATATTATCGACATATCGAAATTAAGGTTGATCTGGTACAGAATATTTTTTTTATTATTATTAATTACTGTTTATACGTTTGTTTACTGCATGTTTTTTAAATAAATATTACCACCATGAGAAGTTTATCCAAAAACTGTTTTTGGACTTCTCCTAGGCAAGCCTGAGACATGGCGAGTACCCCATATGTTTCCCATGCAAAAAATTGACCAACTGAATTTTGCGACAGTGTGGCAGCCCTGTCACAATCAACAGCTGGAGCCGCCGGTAATTTTTGTTTTTTTTTTCGGATTAAACATTTTATCGACGATCCCTACACAAACTTAGAAACAAAACACTAGAATAGAATTTTATTAGGTCCCGGTCAAGAGCCAAGCAGGATGATTGCCCTGAAACGTTTAGCGCGCTGCAGCGCAATGCGGAGACGCAGCGTTGCGGAGATCTCCACATTTCTCCATCCACAGAGATGTCTGTCCCAGGACAGCACAAAGACAAACGTCAATTTACTAAGTAAACTAGACGGCCCCAGGCTTGGCCAGCCCACTGCTGCTAGTCATCCGCATCTCATACTGCCCCACGAGCTGGTGCCGGGCCTGACGCTGGCCGAGTTCCAGCAGCGACGCATCAAACTGATGCAGCAGATACAGTCCTATGCGAGCACCTTTGGCGACAACTACAATGGCCGCTCCACCAAGAATCATATGGTGAGCAAAGCCCAGCATAGCCCTTCGTTTCCTACAGCCAGGAACTCTTCTTTTCAGGTGATCGTGGGTGCTGCCTCGAAGAAGTACATGAGCGGCAAAATACCGTTTGTGTTTAGGCAGAATTCTGACTTTTACTACCTGACCGGCTGCCTGGAGCCGGACTCAATTCTGCTGATGACCATCGACGAGGGCTCCCATGTGGAGTCCATGCTGTTCATGCGCCCCAAGGATGCGCATGCCGAACTGTGGGATGGTCCACGCACTGGCCCCGAGCTGTCCGTTCCACTCTTTGGGGTCACCGAGGCGCATTCCCTTGGCCAGTTCGAGAAGTTGCTCGGGAAGCTGGTCAGCGGCCTGAAGCCCCATTGCTGGTTCGATCTGAAATCCTGCGACCTGCAGCACGTCAAGGAGGGCGTCATCAAGACAAGCAGCACGGAAAATATCCAACTGCTGCCCGTACACAGCTTTTTGGAGGGCATGCGCCTGGTGAAGTCGCCCGCCGAGATGGATCTGATGCGTCGCACATGCAGCATTGCCTCGCAGTCCATCAACGAGGTCATGGCCGAGACACGGCCCGGCCAGTCCGAGCATCATCTGTTCGCGTCCGTCGATTTTAAGTGCCGGCAGCGCAACGCCAGCTTCCTGGCCTATCCACCGGTGGTGGCCGCCGGTCGGAATGCCACCATCATCCACTATGTGGACAACAGCCAGCTGTTGCAGCCGCAGGAACTCGTTCTGATGGACGCCGGCTGCGAGTATGGCGGCTACACCAGCGACATTACGCGCACCTGGCCCGCCAGCGGCACCTTCACGGATCCCCAGCGCACCCTCTACGACATGGTGTCGGTGCTGCAGTCGGACATCATCCGAATGATCGGAGGCATTGGTGGCGAGACGCTGGACCAGCTGTTCCAGTCCACCTGCTACCGGCTGGGCAAGTATCTGCAGGAGATTGGCATGGTGCCCAAGGATTCGGACGACTACAAGACGGTGGCCAGCCATGGCTACAGATTCTGTCCGCATCATGTGTCACACTATCTGGGCATGGATGTGCACGACACGCCCAATATACCGCGCAGCAAGGCTCTGGAGCCGGGCATGGTATTCACCGTGGAGCCGGGCATCTATATCGGACACGAGTGCACCGATGTACCGCCCGAATTCCGGGGCATTGGCATACGCATCGAGGACGATCTGTTGATCAGTCAGGACAGAGTCGTTGAGGTTCTCACCGCCGAGTGCATCAAGGATCGCCGAAGCTTGGAGCATCTCTGCCAGCAGGTTTCCAGCAGTGCCAAAGCAGCCAGTGATTCGGCCTGATTTCGTCTTGACACCCTCTCTCTCTCTCTCGTTCTCCTACAAAATTCCTAGTCAGAATCTTTCCTGATGCACTTTTCAGAGCATTCGCAGCTGACTCCTCGCCAAAGGCAAAAACGTGGCATTGGCTTATGAATGTGAATATGGAAATTATATTGGAAATTGTATAAATAAAATGAAATGTGTGTTCGGCTTAGAGCTTGGCAAAGATTGGCTTGTCGTCCTTCGTCAGTTGGGCGGCCACAGCCTGGGCAAAGTCCTCCGACTGCAGATTCAACTTGTTGTACCAGCGCTGCAAAGATTGCAAAGATTGTGTCAAGGATTGGTGCATCAGACAGATTAATGGGCGCGCGGTGGTAGAACGTACAATATGATCGAGTCCCTCCTGATTGGTGTGCTCCAGCGAGTAGACCATGTTCGCCTTTGTCGTCTGCACCGCAATGGGGCTCTTGTTGGCTATTTGCTCGGCCAGGGCTAGGGCGCCGCTCACCAGCGACTCCTTGTCGGGAAAGACACGGCTAACGAGGCCACAGGAGTGCGCCTCGGCTGCCTCGAAGCGACGGCCGGTGAAGCAGAGCTCACGGGCCAGCGACTGGCTGCCGATGGCCTTGGGCAGTCGCTGCAATGTTCCCACATCTGCGGCCATGCCGATTTCGACCTCTTTCACCTGAAAGAAGGCGTCCTGGGTGCAGTAGCGGATGTCAGAGGCTGTTATCAGATCAACGCCAGCGCCAATGCACGCCTGGTGGACGGCCGTTATCACCGGCTTGGGGCACTGCTCGAGTGCACTGATCGAGTCCTGGTACAGCTTGATGACACGCTCCAGAATGTGGCCCTTGCGGGCACAGTCATCGGTGTCGGACAACTGCTGGCCGAGGTTCATCATGTCGCTAAGATCGATGCCGGCCGTGAAGTGCTTGCCGGAGGCGGACACTACAATGGCACGGCAATCGGGGTTCGTCGACAATTCTTCGAAGCAGTTTTTGATCTCCCTATGAAAGGGGTGGGGGGGCCGGAAGGTGGATGGACTCAGTGAATGGACAACTGACATTTCGTGAGTTGAGTACTCACAGCCACATTTGCTTGTTGATCGCATTTAACTTGTTGGGACGATGCAGTTCCACATGGAAGACAAATGGCTTGGGCGTCGTTATGGCCAAGGTCTTGAAGGACGTGTGTCCAGGAGTGTCGGCTGCCTGGGCGCTGTGGGATGTGTTGTGGCGTTGGGACTGCATCGCAACAGTAGATCGGCCGGCTGCCAGAAGGTAAATGTGAAACGGATATCAGCGCGGTTAAAGGTTCACTGGCACTTCGGACTTTGAACCGCTGCGGTCCAGTTGGATCCGGGGGCCAAGATTAGAGTCCTATGGACAAGCCAATGATGTTATCCTATTACACACCGGTCATGTTGGGTGCCAGACGGATCAGCTTGTTCAGGCGATAGACGGACATGTTTGACGAATAAAATAATTTTAAATGTTTTCTTTTGTGCGGCAGCGATATCCACAGATCTACCAATAGACACGGTGGCAACTCTACAGTGTCGATGGTTTTTCGTGGTATTTTTTGTGCCAGCGAAAAATGTATCTTTGCAAAGTACGAGGCTTTATTAAACAAATGCTTTAGATCAATTATATATATTCATATCACATACAATATAAAGAATAGCTTTTTCTCGGCGAAAAGCGCAGTACAAAAATTAAAAAAAAGTATATCGATAGTAAAAAGTTAGTAAAAATACCATAATGCCAATAATACCGAACAGAGCTGCATTTTCATTATATATCGACGTTCGAGCTCATCGGTTGAGCTCAATCATTTGGATTTTTTCCGCCGGT
This sequence comes from Drosophila tristis, assembly GCA_018150885.1. Classification (NCBI taxonomy): domain Eukaryota; kingdom Metazoa; phylum Arthropoda; class Insecta; order Diptera; family Drosophilidae; genus Drosophila; species Drosophila tristis. The sequence goes on from JAECWT010000228.1 coordinate 2,295,040, forward strand.
AGGAGCTTGCAAGTGAATTGTTGAAATTGTGTGTGTTTAAAAGTGAATAAATATATACGCAGGTAAGGGTTTATTGATACGACCGTTGGCTATTTTTCGTGGGGGTAGATCGCACACATCAGGAGAATGAAATTCGGTTTCAGAAAATAACCTAATCTCGACCTGGAAGTTCTAGAGGGCGTCCAGCGAAATTTGCAAAAATGCTGACAAGTCATTGGGGACATTGGTTTGTTTACTCAATATTTCCGACTGATAGGCATATTAAAAGAACGGCAGGTTGCGACAAGTAAACAAATCTCTCCACACTTTTGTCTTGCGTCTGAAAACATTCGTAAAGTTCGCTGCAATTGCGTTTACATTGTATTTTTTGCGGCAGGTAGACGCGGCAGGTAGACGTTCCTTTGCTGTCCTTCACATTTATTACATATCTTAATTAAGTGCTGAATCAGATCTTGTATAATTATTTTGCACACTTTAAACTTATTTTCATTGGTTGCACAAACAGCAAATTCCTTAAGACTCTACGCCGTTTGCAGCTCGGATTGTCACAGGCTAATTCTCACACTCGGTGTCTTTGTGCGAGGTGTCTCATAAAATCTGTAAAAAGATGAATCAAACATAAGCACGGATTATAGTTTCGTGAAATAACAAACCTGCGCCAGACGGCACCAGGAAAGGCGGCTTCAAGTGAAATTTAATATATTAGCGCCGCCATATTGTTTACATTTGGATTTGCCTAGCGGACGAAATTCGCAGAAATTTACGAATAGCCAGAGCTGCCACCTCCTGAGAACGGAATTGTTGGTGTATTATTTTTGAGCCCCGTATCAATTTTCTAAACAAAAGAAAACGAGATAATTTTGCATGTGCACCAGATGCACATGTTTGTTTATGTATTATTAGACGTCTGATAAACATTTGACTTCTTTTTTTGCAGTGGCAGCAAAAAATACCGACTCGTGAAGTTGTGTTTCATCGCTCGCGTATGATATATCGATACGTTTGCAATTTCTTCATTTTACTTTGGCGCGGCGACGCGCTATTTTCCCGGCAAAAGTGAACCTGTGTTAAAATAAGTAAATAATGGGAGACTGTCTGTTGTGTGGCTCATCGGTAGAGAATGTCCGTGACTACGGGCCATCCTTTCACTACGACAAACAGAACATGGTGCACCGCAATTGTCTGGTAAGTCAGTTCCTCCACCTCCACCACCATCAACCAGCGACAGCAGCGACAAAAAACTAACAACAAGCGAGCGCATTGATTACATTCCACCCTTGTTTCTTTTGCATTTATTGTTTGTTTAGTATTTGAGCTCTAATCTGGTGCAACGCGGCGACGACAACAATGGAATCTCACGTTTCCTGAAGGAGGACATTCTGGCCGAGGTGAAGCGTGCCAGCAAATTGTCGTGCATTTACTGTGGCAAAAACGGCGCCTCGATTGGCTGCTGCCGAACCGGGTGTCGCCGCAGCTTCCATTACAGCTGCGGCCTGGAGAATCTTGCGCGCAATCAATTTTGCGGCTCGTATAAATCCTACTGCCATACACATGTCGGTCGCACCAAAGTGCGACCACCGGCCGACGAGAAGTGCGTCATGTGCCTCGAGCTGGTGATGCCTGAGCAGGAGAAATTTAGTCAGGTATTGATGCTGCAGGCTCCGTGCTGCCGCAATGGATGGTTTCACAAGCAGTGCGTTCAGATGTACGCCCACAATGCTGGCTACTTCTTCAAGTGTCCGCTGTGCAACAGCTCGGCCAAGTTCATGGATGTCTGCCTCTGGGGAGTGTCGGTGCCCAATAGGTTCGTATTTGTCTAAGTAGTGGCGAGGATGGCGCAATCAATACTCAAACTCGATCGTTTTTCTCTCTTTCGCTGTAGCGACGCTACGTGGGAGACCGAACCGAATGCATTCCGGGATCAGCTTATACGCGACGTGACCTGCACGGTCTCCGATTGCATTGCCATTGATGGACCCGATTCGGACTCGCGCAGCATTACTTTTTGCCAACTGTGCGGATCCAACCCGGTGCACTGCTACTGCATCGCCGGCACTGATATGTACATCTGCGAGACCTGCAGCATTGTGGAGCCACCCATGGATGATTCCGACGACGAATTCGAGATGTTTGTTAGACCGTCTACCAGCGCCAGGCGGGACAGCCAAACCCGCAATCAGAATCGTAGTCGCTACCATGATAAGCTGCGTGCTCCGAGCACTGACGACGAATATGACGATGAAGAAGATGATTGGGAGTCGATTGCCGATCAGGTAAAAGCACGCCGCTGCATAGTAGGAGCTGAGTCGGCCAACACTCCATCTCCGTCGTTGGCTGTGCCGGCCGCTCAACCGACTGAAGCCTTAGGCCGTAGCACAGAGTCCGATGGTCGCATGACAACAGGCTCCTCAGGCGTATCGGCAGCAGCAGAAAGCGCTACTACAGCGCGCGGGCCAAGGATGCTCAGATCGTCAACACGGACTCGCTTGGGATTGGCATCGAGAGCTCGCTCTCGCTTTATTCGAAACGAGGACCTCAGCCCGTCCCCACAGGCAACTGTGGCGCCTACTGCTGCTGCTGCGCGCCAGCGGACCTTATCGCGCCGACGAACTCTGGCAGCCGAACATGAGGGTGGAGTGCAACATATTAGACAACGGCGCCTAACGCTGAATGCTGCACGCAAGGAAGCTACACCGATGAGCGAGGAGCTACGCCGCCGTAGCGCAACTCGTCCTCGCGATATTTTCGCACCGGAAAGTCGTTCGGCAAACACCTCATGCATCGCCAATCGCACACGAAAGCGCACCACGACCGGTGCACCAAAGAAGTAGTCCACGCAAGTGCGAATCCATGTGATTGGATGGCCATACAACATTTATTATTATTTAGAGAATATCTATCATGGCAAGGCCATAATTTTTTTTTTGGGTTTTTTTTTGTTAATGCTACGCAGTATTTATCTTCAATTCAGGATCTCCTAAAAAAAAAATGAAATGAAGGAACTTTAATTTAGTTTTTAAAACAAAAACTTGAAATTGTGAAAATTCGCAAGATGATTCAATAAAAAACAGAATGAAAAATATATTTCTTTGGCGTTTTTAGCATTAGAAACGGGGAGACTTAATTTTATAAAAATTATTTAAAAACCCGCCATTCGGCCAGTGCATGGTAACGTGGCGATAAAACGCCCACCTCTGGTGAGACTTTTAGAGCTGCAGAAACATCGATGTTTGCCAAAAAAAACATCGACTGTTACCATCGATGTTTCTCCAGCTCTACAGACTATAAATAAGGTTATTTTTTTATATGTGTTAGTGCGTTAGTAATAGTTTATCCAGAATATGATTTAAGGACTGAACCAGACGCCCCCGAAGCCCGTTCAACGTTCCGCAAACGAATGCACAGCCCCCAAAGGAATACAATTCGAAATAAAAACTGATGTCACGCACACAGAGCGCAGCTAAAATACACACAAATTAAACAACAAGTCTGTCATTGTGTAGGCAAGTGTGTGTCCGTGTACATATGAGCGTGTCAGCCGTCTAATAAATGAGTGCAAATCGGGCGGACCTTCTAATTTTTCCATTTTCTGTGTTATAATAACTATTTGTGGACCGACAATAATTAGTGCATAAGTTCCACAGTGCTTCCTTCCTTCTCCTATCTGATAAAACCAACAACAATATGTCTTTCACACACACATTAAACCGTTGCTGATACGCAGCAGCAGCAGCAGCAGCAGAGCGCAAAGGCAGCGCAGCAGCAGAGCCAAAAAAAAATATAATCATTTGAATCCAAGGAAATTAAACACACAACTTACATAAATTCGAATTTAGTACTTCAGAACTATTAACAATAGCTAGCTTATCAAAAAACAGCAGCAGCAATTAGGAGCAGAGGAGAAGCAGCAACCGCAACAGCAAAAGAGAAGTTGGAGCAGACACAGAAGCAGAGGCAGCAGCAGCAGCAGAGAAGCACTATCAGCAGCAGAGGAGAAGCAAAAGTACAAGCAGCAGAGAACAGTTTATCTCAAATATTCATAAAAACCAAGCCGGGTGCCGCCTAAGTGCGAGCGAGAACTAAACAGCTTCAATACTTCTCTTGCTTGTGTCCGTGTGTGCGTGTCTGTGTGTGGGAGCAAGGGCATAGAGTTTGTTTTTGTAACAAATTATTTTTGCATTGTTGAAAGCGACTTTAACTGTAAATAACAACAGCAGACAAATAGTAGACAGCAGCAGCAGCATCGAAGAGAGCAGAAAATGGCACGCGGCTTTGATCATCTGTTCAAGCTGCTTATAATCGGCGACAGCGGTAAGTGCAAAAAACGAACGAGCGATAAAAAGGGAGAGCCCCGTAATGATCTCTCTCCTGTACAAAACGTTTATAAATAAGTATAAATTTATTTTTAATTTTTTCCCTGTCCTCAATTTGCCAGCATCCTCCACCCCACTAAAAGCAATCAGCTGTTTTTAGCAACGGAGTGGGCATAAGACCGTTATTTAAAAGAAAAATGTTATACCCTTGGCAAGGGGTATAATGTTTTCGTGCAAATGTTTGAAACTTAAAGAAAAAACTTCATCGAGCAATGTGAATCCAAATAGCCATATCCGTCTGTCTGCATGCACAGATCCTTCCCATTTCTTCTGTACAGAAACTTAAGCTAAAGGAACGACCGATCTCTACATCAAGTGTATCAAAAGTTTCGCCCTCCCAAGATAGCATTGCATGCATTCTTTTGTGGCTGTTGCTGCCGCTGGGCCGTGACTAATGGTGACACATCGCAGGGCAGGATTTGCACTTGATACCCAGGAATGCTGGTGGTGTCTCAATTTCTGACTTTTCCCAGCTGCTTGTAATTTGAACATCTGCTCTGGATAGGAAAATGGTGTGCCACACACTCTACTCTAGTTTATTTTCCTAAGAATCGACGTATTACAATTGTTTTTGTTTGTTTTAAGAGTATTGAATAACGATTGTTCCATCTTTCTACCCGCCAGGAGTTGGGAAATCCTCGCTGCTGATTCGATTCTCAGACGACACATTCTCGGGTAGCTATATAACTACGATTGGGGTGGACTTCAAGATCCGAACGGTGGACATCGATGGACTGCGCGTGAAGCTGCAGATATGGGACACGGCTGGACAGGAGCGATTCCGCACCATAACGAGCACCTATTACCGGGGCACCCACGGCGTCATCATCGTCTACGATGTAACGAACGGAGACTCCTTTGCGAATGTTCGCCGGTGGCTGGAAGAGATCCAGAACAACTGCGATGTGGTCAACAAAGTATTAGGTGAGTGCGTGTGTCTGGGAGTAGCAACAAAAAATGTGTAGCCATTTAACACGTCTCTTCTCGAACAGTGGGTAACAAGAACGATGATCCCGATTGTAAGGTGGTCATCACCGAAGATGCGCAAAGGTTTGCGAAACAAATGGACATCGAGCTGTACGAGACATCCGCCAAAGACAACATCAATGTGGACAATATGTTTCTGTCAATAACGAGGCAGGTGCTCAACCACAAGCTGCGCACCACCTCCAACGAGCAGCAGAAGGACACCATTCACTTGAAGAACAATCCCGGCACTAAGCGTAGAAAATGTTGCAGTTGAAAGCGTCGTGGGCACAGGAACTGGAACAACCAAAAGCTGGAACAGGACCAGGATTGGTGGCAAGAGAGCGCGCGAGCGCCCTCTTGCTGAAGCAGTTAAAATAAATGTGGGGAGGCGCATAGTATATAGAAAATAATGTGGGTTATTGGCGTACATTATGGTACACACAGATAAACACCTACATACACACACACACACACACACACATAGACATAGCTAACACCAATGCACCAACACCAATGCACCAACACCAACACCAACCCAAACACCAACACCTCCAGAAACACCAACAAAACAACCCACATAGAGACAAAGTTTTTTTTTTGGTGTTTTTTTTTTTGGTCTTTTTTTTTTTTAAATCCTATTTTATCGGAATAAAATGCCAGCTAGCCGTTAAACTAAAATTTAAATGTGAAAAGCGCAATTAAATGTATTTAGAAATTTATATACATACATACAATATTTAATATATATACACAAAAACGAAATTGAAACAGATGGCATATTTATATACAAGAGAATATACAAGAATAATATTTGCATAAATTGTATTTACAATTGCATCAAAGGCAACATGCGCCAACCACCCCCCAAACGAAAAAACAACAACAACAAGAACACGAAAAGGTCTCCAAAATCTCACGAAAGCAAAAATCAGAACAACAATAATATATATATATGTACGTACGTATTGACAGTGAAGTTTCTCATAGCCGGACGGACACAGCATGGGAATTATTTTTGTATGGAAAAATGCATGGCAAAAAAGGTAATTTTATGGGGGTTGTGGATACTGTCCGTAATGTACAATTTCATTGTATATATATTTTAAGAGGAGTTACCAAAACCAGATACGTTTTTTCCCAACAACCGTACACATGCATACATATTTATGTATATATGTATGCAGCAGTTTGATATGACAGAAAAGCACAAGAACATGAAAGCTTTCATTTTTGAAATAAACAATAATTTGTATTATTTCCATTAATGCATTTCAAGCGGAGATAAAACAGCAAAGTAATGACTACCGTTCGCTATACCTATACCTATTCCTGTACCCAGAACCATATAATTAAATTGTATTCCAATTGTTTGATATTAAAAAACAAAAACAAAACAAAAAATGGCACAAGAAAATTAAATTTGTTCGATTTCCATACGAATACCAAACAAAAAAAATGAAACAAATGCTGATATTGTCAATCGGTAAATACTATGGATACAGTGCATTTCAAGACTACAACTACTACTACTACTAATTAAAGGAGAATGAGCAGAGTCTTCTGTGGGTAAAAGAGTGCGAGTGCATTGAGATGTTGGATGTGCTTTAAAGAGTTTCCAAATTTGTATTTGATTGTGTGACTAGGAAATTTTTTTGCTGGCATTCGGAGATGCAGTACGTTCGAATACCATCAGACAGTTGGCTAATGACAATAATTCGTTGAGATACAGACGGCCAAGTCTGTATTTGAATCATACCCAACAATAGACAATGTTCGTGAAATATTATTATACGATAAAAGCGATTACTTCCATCATCAAGATAGCTTCCTTACCCATGCGTACAGATAACATAATTCATGCCTGCAGCATGAATCAACAGCAATAGAATATTTTCAACATTTATTCAGTGATTTTGTTTTGCAATGAATTTCAGTAACAAACTATTTTATTTTAATAATTATATTCAGTTGTAATGCAATGCTATTTTTTAAGCAAACGAAACTTGACTTTTTCATACAGGATTCTAATTTCTAAGCATATTTTCCCAGCCTCCCCACCATCTCATAGTAAAAAAAAAGGAATGCATCGGATCATTCGGTTTTCGAAGCGTTTTATGGTTCAATAACGTACTGCATGCCAGTACCAGCTGTATTTATATCCAATTAGATGTTTAAATTGATAAAATGTATAATTATGTATTGTGTTTGAACACCAAATATAATTATTTAGTTGTTCCCTCTGGCTGCAAACAGACTTTTAGAAAGTGAGGCAGTTCCATAGTTAAAGCCTATATGCATAGAAATACATACACACACACACACATGCATACATATATGTAAATCTACTGATCAGAATGAAAAATTATATATTTATATATGTGTATATATATATTTATCGACTATAAATAAAGAAAACAAATTAAATTTTGTAAGCCAAAAATGTTTACATTTAGAGTAGAGAGCTGCCAAAACTAATTAAACCAGCATGATATTTTATATCTGAATGGGTAGGCCATTTATGGAATCCCCCTAACACCATCGAAAGCGGCAATCCATCGAATACGCCACGTCCCACCCCGCTCAATCAATTATTCAATCAATTTGGTAATAACTTTTGTATAAATTATTAATATTTATTTTTATTATTTTGTTTCATTTTTTTCGAAATATTTCTGTTCGTTTTCACTGAGTAGAACATCAAGCTGAATTAGCGACTAGTATGAGAAAGAGAGAAAAAAAAACCCACATAGGGGATAGAGACAGAGAGAGAGAGAGAGTGAGAGAGAGAGAGACAGGGTATAGCAGGTGGCAGGCAGTGCGGCTGCAGCTTCACTCCATGATACTCGAACGGTATTCAGTGATACTTGGCCACGGGAAAGGTGCGCGTCTGGCGGCAGGAGACGAGAGCATCCCCCGATTGTCCGGGCGGACAGCGGCAGACGGCCAAATGGGCCTTCGGCTCACAGCTGGCGCCAGTTGCGCACTTTCCGATGCACGGATCAATGCACTGATAGTTGATGCAGGCCCTATGATCGGGGCACTCGTTGTTGCTCAGGCACTCACCCTAGACGGGCAGACAGAGAAAGAGTTTTTTTTATTGAAGATCCCCGAAGATCGCTAGAGTAGACTTACCCGAGTGCAGTGTGTCAGTGGATTGCCCGTGTGACCGGGCAGGCAATTGCAGACGGGTCGCTCGCGTCCTGTGTTATCGTGTCCCGGCACACAGAAGGCGTTCGTGCCGCACGGATTGGGGTCGCACAGATCCTCCTTGGTGAACGGGCGACAGCGCACAAACGGATCGCCAGTCATGTCACGCGGACAGCTGCACACGGGCGTCAGTCCGCGCAGATTGCAGTCGGCACCCACGCCGCAGGCGCCATCGCAGGTGTTCTTGCAGATGCCGTAGAAGCAGGCGGGCCGACCCGCGGGACAATCGACATCGCCATAGCATTCCGGCCGGCATTCCGTATACGCACTGCCGATATAGCCCTTGGGGCACTCGCACACCGCCCGATGGTTGGACACCGTTTGGCAGGTGGCGCCCGTGCCGCACTGGCCGCACGAGGGCACGCACTTGAAGTTGCTGCACATGTCGCGGCTGCTGCAGTCGCCGTCGTGATCGCACTCGTGCCGGCAGCCGCTCAGCGGATTGCCCACATAGCCGTGATGGCAGGAGCAAGTGGGCACGCCATTAATGATCTCGCACTTGGTGTTCACGCCGCAGGGACTCGGATGGCACTGTTCCTCTGTGGGCGATAGCAAGAGAGAGATACGATATTTTAATTTTAATTTGAATTTATATATTTATGGCTGTCCCCTTCCTAGCATGAAAATATCTGTGATCTTGTGGGGTGGTATTCAGACTGCTTAATTTGGGAATATTTTCTTGGCTGTTGGCTCTTGGCTCTCAAATCGCAGGCTAATGTGCAAGCACCGAGGGCAGGCCGAATATTGGTACAAACATGGCACAAACAAAGGGAAGGGCACCTCATCATCATCATAATCATCATTACCATCAATGCCGGAAAAGTCAAAGCACAACAATTGGCATAAAAGTGAAAGAAAATTACAAGTACAAAAGAAAGCAACCAAAAATATGCGCATAAATGTGTTTTTCTTGCCATTTCGAATTTGATTTTCTATTCATGCTACACTGTACTCCAGCTGCTGCCCCCCCAATTGCTGGCCGGAGCATAAATCAAATGACCCGGCATAACTCAGGCATTGGGGGCCACGAGCCAAGAGGTGTCGAGGGTTGCCAGTGGACTCCAATTGGGGCAAACTGTTATGTTGGCAGATCAATTTCTGTTTTATGTGACTGCAGCTCGGCCAAAAATATCTCTTCGGTCTCTCAGCAATCAAACTCTTGGCATGTTTTGCCTCCCAGCATACGTCTTTCCTGTGCCTGCACTTTATACACGTAATCATGTACATACATATGTAAATATTGTGTGTACATTTGTATAACCATAAACGGATGTCGCGACTCAACGCCTGGTGTGTGTTCTGGGAGTTTTTGCCGTCAGTGGCTCGCCTTCGGCTTCGGGTCTGCCTCTCGCCCACACGCCCTTGTCCTTGATCTTGACAATTATGAAACAAAATGCTTAGCTAATTACCATAACACATAACATTACAAAGGCCCCGAGAGCGTTTCTGGTTGGACATGGGGCGGACACTGACACTGACACTGGCGTCGCCTCAGTTGTTTGTGTTTATTATGGATTATTATTATCATTGTTATTATTATTGAGCGCGAAAATTTTATGCAAGCCAAACCCACATGGATATGACCCAGCAGCTGTAGCCACAAGTTTTGTTGTTTTTGCTTTGTTTTGTTTGTTGCCTTCTTTTGGTCAAAACCAGTCATCGAATTGGCAGAAAACGTCAGCGCAAGCACCACACACAAAATGTGGCGCTGGTGTCCCCGTAGGTAGTTTGTACTACTAGCAATATAGTCATACGAATTATTGCTAATTATCACGGCTCTCTGGGGGCTTGCCATGACTATTTCTGTCACAATTTTGGGGCTAGTTCCTGACAGAGCACCAACATAATTCAAGCAGCTATTCATGTGTATTTTATGCCCACCTTTTTGCAGGCGATTTGACCTACTGGGCAGCTGTTTATCTGTATATAAATAGCTTGTTCCTTCCCTTTATGCATACACCAATGTGGCAGTTCTGTAACTCTGCTCAAAGAGATCATTCAATGGCCTTCGGCAGTGTGAAACCAGTTTGGCGGCGCACATTCCCTCAGACGGACAAGGCCACAAACTCCCTTTGATGGGTTCCTTCTCTGATTGATAGCTGCTTAGCATAAAGACCCTTTAAGGGGTTTTCATACGATTGTATGTGGGTCAGCAAGTTCCAGTTTTTAAGCACTGGGGGGCTGGGGGTAACCAATAGCTGGTTCTCCTTGTGATACGGGCAGGACAGACACTCACCTGGATCGTTCAGATGGCAGGCATGGTAGGGGTCACCATTGTAGCCCGCTGGACAACTGCAAACAGCCACATGGTTGCGGGCCTGCCAAAAAAAAGAAAAACAAAAATGGCAAGATGAGAACAGTCAAAAAGGATGAAGAGATGGAGAGCAGGAGAGCAGGAGAGAGAACTATCCACTTACATCACAATTGGAGCCAATGCCGCAGGCACCCACACAGGGATTAACGCAGCGATTGTCCTTGCACTGCAGGTCGCCACGACAATCGACGTTGTCCAGGCACTCGCCGCGATTGCAGTGCGTGAGCGGATTACCGCTGTAACCGGGCGGACAGGAGCAGACCGGACGGCCGCCGGCAGCCTCCTGGCACACGGCACTCACCCCGCACGGATTACCGCTGCATCCGTAGGACTGTGCGGCTGTTTGGGGGCAAAAACGAAATACAGGTGGTAATGCATGGCAATGCAGGTGCACGGGTGGATGTTCTGTGTGTTCAATGTGTGTGTCTGTATGTTGTGTGGTGGACTTTACTCTACTTTTCGTGTGGGTGGGTGTTAGGTGTTAACTTTAAAGGTAATTCTAGACTTGGTGTCGGTATGTACAGGGTGAGAGATCTATGGATCCCAGAGATCTAAGGGGTAGCTGCGAGTGGGAGGGCTGCTAGGAGGGGTTTCTGGTAGGGGTTTCTGGGAGGGGTTGCTAGGAGGGGTTTCTGGTAGGGTTTTCTGGTAGGGTTTTCTGTGCGGGTGTGGCTCGGGACTGGGTTCTGTGCACTCTTACATTATTATTGTAGTTACTCTTCTTGATATTGTTTTTTATTTGATTTGATTATTGATTTTGCTTTGGTGCAGGAAATAGTTTTGCAGTAGAAGTTGTGTAAATACCACGTGTGTAGACCGGATCTCTATAGACAACCCGCTGCAGGGCGCGCCCATCGCCGTAGGTGTAATACGTACGATACGAACAGTTGAGACAACGTTTCTCTATCTTTTTACCTATGGCCAGTTGGGGCAATGCAACGATTGCCAGTGCCAAGCACGTCAGACCCAGTAGCTGATGCCGCTGCTCCATCTGAAAAATAACAAGAACAAGAACAAAATAAACTAAATGAAATCCGAATGCGCAAAGTTTAAGTTAAGTCAAACCACATTGAAGACCCATACAAAAAGGAATCATTACCGGTCACTGGCAAGGCAAAGCAATGCAAATCGATGAGCAACAACACACCACAGCACACCACTCAGTGTGTCATCAGCGGGAAACAAACAAGAAACAAAACGAGCCCGCAAAATACCCGTAAAAATAGATGGGTTCTCAGTCAGTCAGTCGGTCGGTCGGTCGGCTTATGATGGCAAACATTAGTTTGGACTGTTTAATGGAATTTCAGCTGCCAGAAAGCCACTTGACACCAAATTTGGTTTAACCCGTAGAATGAGATGAGATAACGATCGCTGACGATTTGAGGGGTGCTGCGTTGCCTCAAGGTGAGGATGATGATGATGATGATGATGAAGATAATCATTTGCTTGGATTTATGCGATGTGGATGACACATAGAAGATAAACTCGTTGTGTCCGCTTCTTTGGAAGTTCAATTTCCACTTAAATATGAATCAATTCGACCGATACAATGAGATTATGCAAATGTCCGCATTGCCTTATTAAATTACTTTGCGCCGCCCAAATATGGCCTGGCCAAGATTTGTGTTCGTATTAATTTAGTTGTCGATTCGGTTGCGCGGCGGCTACCAGCCACTCGCATAAGGTTCGATCGGGCTGGCCCATCGAGGGAGGGCGGCAGCGGAAATTAGATTCTGCTTTATTTGAATCTTTATTTAATTATGGCAATCGCGTAATGGTTCTGCAGCGTTTTTTTCTTTGCTTTCGTTCGGACTTTTTCTAAGCTTCGTAAAAGTCACAGAAGAATTATGTACTCAAGAGTCTATTTTTGCCTTTTGGGATTATTGTTTTGATGGATTTGTTGACTTGCTCTAAGCCCTTGCTTCAACTTCGGCATGATCGATCTGCTCTTTCTTCTCTTCTCTGGTGTCTATTTAATATATTCATAGAAAAAGAATGGCATGTGGAAAAAGGTTGAGTGCTTTCTGGGATTCCATTTGGGATTATTATTAATGATTTTTAATGATTTTATATTCATTTTGATTGATGAACCACGCAGATATGTTCTGTGACAGTGATACTGTGATATTATTAATTGTTTTCTGAAGACAAATTCGATTTAACCAGCAGCGAATCAGCGCTGGAGACTTTAAATGGAATCTTCTTTGGTTAATCGTAGGGATCGTTGGCAAATAGATAACTAAAACTTTGCATGCTCTACAATTGGTATTGTATAAACAATAACAACGATAAACAATGCTTCGAATCAGCTTGGAATAAATTGATTGAATGGACTAAATGGACTGTACTTTTGGTTCTTTCTCTTTCTCTTTTTGTTTCTGTTCTTTTTGGCCTGCTGCTCGGGACTATATCCACGAATCCCTGCACAGTGATCATCTTGTGCTAAAATCATAGATCACACGCTGAATCACATTGAATCCATAGCCGGAAGCCGGAACATTAAGCCATCAACATTAATTATACGCTGAACGTTCCCCTAGTTTTTTTGTTTTATTGGTATGTATATTTTGTTCATGTTTTGCTTTGCTCTCAGCTGCTTTTTCAATAATTTTCTGTATGCCAGACACGTATTGAGGCACTGTGTGCATTTTTTACGACTACTCGTATTGCAATCCCTTGGCCTGCCTTGTCTTTGTGCGTAATTTTATGAAGAAAAGGAAAGTAAAATTCTCTTTTTTTCTTTTTCGTTCACATGATTTATTTATTTGACTGCAACTCACCATTTTTCTAGAAAAAGTTCTGAGCACACACAATACAAAAAAAAAAACAAACAAAAAAAAGAGAGATAAACAAATAGTTTATAAGCTGAAGATGAGTTTATTTGTTGCCACTTGTTATGGTAGTGCTCGATTTGAACTGAAGCGACTTCTAGGGGTAGCGGGCCTATTTATAGGACGCCCATTGACTGACTCTGGGCTCTGGCATCAAAACAGCTGAGCAACGTTGGCGTCATCATCGTCATCATCCTCCCTCCAGAGTCTCGCACCCGTTCCACGCTCCAATACGAGACGAGCCGTGCCGAGCCGATCGGATCCGATCCGATCCGATTCTGGACTGGGTTTGGGTTGTTTGTTGACAAACTTGGCCCGAGTCGGAACTACTTTTGTGCTTTTGGCTGATCGTTTTGTTGTTGGATTTCAGCTGAAAGGCATTTGCTGTATCTTTGAGACACATTCAGTGATTGAGTCAGCCAGTCAGTTGCTCACTCACTCACTCACTCACTCAGTCATTCATACATTCGTTTGGGCATCGGGCTATTTTTAAGCGTGTACTTGACAACTTTTTGCCCCACTCTGGCCATACCCAGCCATGAGACTGAGACACCGACTGATACCTGTGCCTGGGTGCATGTGCGTGGGCCGTTGTTGCCTCCGCTTTGCCACTGATCGCTGCTCACTGCTCGCTGCTCGCTCTGAGCTGTGGTTGGCGGGGCCCCAGAGGAACTCCAAAGAGTGTCCCTTGTGCACGGAATTTAGTGAGAGAAAATAAAGCTGCATTTACGTTGAGCATTTCTTGTCGTTAGTCCTTTGCTCTTGCCCTCTCTTTGGGGGAAAGCCAATCAGCATATTTACCTAATAGCAGAGCGTTCCTCCCTCTGACTGCCACAGGCTAAAATAATAGGATACCCTTTCAGGGGCTATACCACACACATGACAATTGCCAAGACTTTGCTGTGCAAACAAAACCCATAGGCCATAATCGGTTGCACTCGGCTCACGCTTTTGCAGCTGATATTTGAAGTATCAGGCTTAAATATTTTCATATATCAAATTGCTAGATCTCTAAATTAGAAACCACAGAATTTTTGGGAATCTTAACCATATTCCAAAGCACAGTTTTAATTTATTAAGTTTGCAAAGATGCTCTAGAGCAATAAATTGAATTAATTGCTCAGCGAGTTTTCTTTAGGGTAACCCCGATTCGGTCTTCATCTGGCAACCCGCTAGATGAAAGTCCTCCCCCACACCGGTCGCTACAAATATCGTTCAAGCGATTCCACTTCGCTGTGTGTAGATGCGCATTTATTAATTACACAGATATTCAATATGGTAATATGGTAATTTGCACCAGTCAGAACAGCCTATTATATAAGCTCACAGAGCAAACAAATTGTTTGCTGGTTTCGTAACAGCAGTTTTGCTACGTTTTTCGATCCGTTAACGAATTATTTGCGCACATTCCCCAACTTAATTAACTTTGGAGTCCAAAATGAAAACTGTCGGAAATGTGATATGCGAGGGCCCAGCAAATAGAATTGTTCATTTCCGTTGTCATCACACACCAACGTATGTAAATATACAAATATATGCATATGCATGCACATATGTATGCTTGTATATATTTAAGGAATGGATATGCTGTCCAAAATGCCAGAGTAAATAATTTAAATATTTAGTTTCAAATGTCAAACAAAAACAAAATAAAATGTTTATATTAATTCCATGGAATGATTTGTGCAAATGATTTATGTCGAGCTCCATAAATATCACAACGGCTCAATTATGTTGAAGCAAATATTTTATTTTTATAGAACGTTACGTAAAAGTGTTGGGAGCTGTGCGGCGAGCACATTTAAATATTTCATGCCAAAATAAATTGATTGTGTCCACCAAATAAGAGCACAGATTGTTGCTTGTTTTTTGTGTGTTGTGTGTTAATTTCGTGAAATTTTTACACAGCGGAAATTAAAGAAATGTGATCCAAAAAGTCTCTTAAATAAAGACCAAAAGATTCGCTTAAATAAAACGGGCCAATCCAGGCCTATTTTGTGGCTCCTTCTGCCTGTCAGATCCCTGTGCTGCTGCTCCACAAACGGAATCGTTTAGAATAGAGATAGCCACAACCACAATGCAATTTGACATTTGATTGTGTGACAGGAAAGTGCGGCCTTGAGTTGACAGATAATAAGCCGGCAGGGGGCTGGTTCATGGCAGCGTGTCCCCTCAATTGATTTCCATTTGCCAATTGAATCGCATTTGTCAACCGAAATGAATCGATATGGGTATATTATAAATTGAACTGACAATTGCCAAGTTTCCCCATAATAGCAGAGTGGCACAGGAGATTACAGGTTGGGGCGGCTTTGGGGCCTATAATTGAATGAAAATTGACTTTTCCTTTCGTCGCTGGTTGGTTGGTTGGTTGGTTGGTTGGCTGGTTGGTTTGTCGGCACCTGTACCCATGGAAAATGGCAGCTGGGCAAATTTAATTATGCCTTCTGTTTGCCGGCCAAATCTTTTGGACTTACGCAGCTCATTTGTCAAACGCTCAAGGTCGCGACAGGTTGCCCTGATGGATCTGGACTCCATCAGCGTCATGTCCTGTTTCCGTTGCCATTCCTGTGCCCCTTTCCTGTTGCTGTTGCTGTTTCTCTTGCTGTTCCTGTTCATAATTTATGCCGCCCAATATCAATCATATTCAATCATGATGGTGGGCTGCGGGGGCTGCGTACGGCTCTACTCTGCTGCGTAGCTAAGCTTGCTGCCCACAGCCCATCAGATTGCCATTGACAAATGTTATGTAATCAATTTGGCATTATTAATTTGAATACACGCCACCTGTGTGCCACGTCTCCGCAATGGATGCTGGATTCACTGCCATGGGTCGGGCTGGCCTCTGGTCACTGAAAAAGAGACCCCCAGCGACAGGGAATAGAGGCGAGCATAGAGAAAGTCGCAGCTGCTGTTACCCCTTGCTTGAATTCGGGCATGCAAAATTTGTAAAGATCTGCAAAGAGAATCCCACGCATGGGAGCTTAAAATATTCGAAACGATTTTAGATTTAGCGAAGAGCGTTAAAAATATATCTATAAATATATATTTTGCCATACCTACATTATATATTTATATGTATAATGCAGTTCTACTGCTTGCAGTGGTATAAGTGAGCGTGGATTCTGTGTGCTCTGTGGATCAGCATTTTGGGCAGCTTATTGCTGATTCGCAGCACTCAAGAGGCTGCATAAAAGAAATGTGTAAAGTAAACAACTGCATTTTATACCTATATATGTGTATATATATCAGAGTGACGCAAAAACCAACAACCGGATGCCAAAGTTAACGTTTACCATTAAAAATTAGTTTATATTTAATCTGGAATTTTTTTTAAATAATTTATTTATATTTATTTATTTATATTTGGAAATAATTATGCATTAATTTACATTTGGAATAAAACAAAATGTACAAATATTTTAGAGGTTTCGTTTAGCGGATGCTACCCGCAGGAAAATCTAAAGATTTTCTGTACAATTTTACATTGATTCTTGCAAAAGAGAAAGCGTAGTTGGGGGGGTCAAACAGATGGAACTATAAAAGGCAAAGGGCCATAGGGACTGCCATGTCCATTTCCGGCACCATTCCGGCAGGGTGGTGCGCACCTTTTGACCGTAGCTAGAGCCACCTTTTGTGAGTTTAATTTCCATTCGAATCGATTAAATGGCAAGCGTGGTGTGAAATATACGAAAGGAAACTTTTCGGTCTAATTTGCAGCAATTTGCATAATTTGCGGTTAAAGGAATGAATTGATACTCGTACTCGCCCACTCGCCCACTCGCCCAATCGTACCTGGGATGGATGGATGGATGGGTACTTTGGCCTGAATGGATGTGGCTATAAAAGGCTCTGGCCCAGCTGTGCCCCGTCCAAAGAGTACTCGGACGATATGCGGCAGGTGATGGTGGATTCGCTGAGGGCCTTTCGGCATCACTGGCTGATATGGCGACTGCTGGGCATGCATCCGGCCGACCCGCAGACGTTGTGGGGTCGCCACTACAAGCTCTATGCGATAGTGTGGCTGATCGTCTTTCGCCTGGTCATTTGGCTCTCGGTGGTGGTGAACTTTCTGTTGTCCACATCGCTGGAGTCATTCTGCGAGAGCCTGTCCGTGACAGTGCCCCTGACGGTCGAAAATCTGAAGGCCTTCAGTCTGTGGCGTACGCGGCAGCAGATTCTGGCTACCCATGACGTCCTGCAACATCTGGATGGCCGCATTGCATCGCTCACCGAGACCAAAATCATTCTCGATGCCATTGAGAGAGCTCACTACGTGTTTGTTTCCATTTATCGTGCAATCGTTTTTGTGCTAGGCTTTGGCGTTGTGTTTCTGTTCGTGTCCAACGAGCGGCTGGTGATGTTCCCCTCCTGGATACCCTGGAATTACAAGGAGTCGTCTCTGACCGTCTATTTGGTGACGGTCACGCTGCAGAGTCTCGGCTTCATCGAGAACGCCGTGATGGTTGGCAACGTGGACACCTGTCCGGCCTCCTATCTCATTATGCTGGCCGCCCACACCCAGGCCCTGGCCCATCGCGTCTCTCGCCTCGGCCACGATCGCCGCCTGACGAGGGCCCAGGCCTGCGATCGGCTGCGCGACTGCATTAACGATCATCAGCTCATTCTGAAGTGGGTATTGCCGTATCGCCATTCTGATTAGCCCAAATATACAACGCCCCCGCCGCTTAATGTTTAGTATTTTTCAGTCACTGGAACACTCGCTATCCATGTCCTGTTTCCTGCAGTTCTTCAGCACGGCCATCGGGCAGTGTGCGATTTTCTGCTTCCTCATCTTTGTGAGGATCGGCATCATGCAGTCGGCGAACATGATTTTTCTCTTCATGATCTTCACCACAGAGACGCTGCTGCTGTGCTACAGCGCCGAGCTTGTGTGCCACGAGGGCGAGCATCTGATGAGGGCCATCTACGATTGCAATTGGCTGGATCAGTCGCTGCAGTTTCGTCGCATGATCGTCCTCATGCTGGCCCGCACCCAAAAGCCGATGATTATGCGTGCCGGCCTGATAGTTCCCGTGCAAATGATCACCTTTAGGATGGTAAGTATATCGTGAGATATCCCACTTCCAATATAAGTTTAACATTCACCTGCGATCGCGTGACAGGTGTGCAAGGGCGCCTACACCATGTTCACGCTGCTGAACGAAATGCAGAGCTCGGAGGTTGAGTAATGCACCTGCAAAAGAGCACACAAAATATCCACACAAATATCCTACACAATAGTTGATAGAACGTACGGAAACATACCAAAGACAAGTAGCAAAATCGATTCAATGCAACGTGGGGAAACATGGAACATGGAAATATATTCACAAATAAAAAGCAAAGCAGCCCCGTAGTCGGAGGTGCGAGTGGCTCCACCATTCACTTTCCCATTGGTCAACGGTTCGTGGAAAACTGCTGACTGGCAGAGGAAGGGCGAGGGGGAAGAGGATGGAGATGGGGATCCGTAACCGGATTTCCATTCAAGCCAGTGTCGGAAAATGTCACTCGCTGCCAGCCGCCGGAAGTTGGTTTATCTTTGAGCATAGTTTTGCCCCTCGAAACGCGAATCACTGGAAGATTTAGCATGGTCTAGGGCTTATAATTATTGCCGCATAATCCGGTGGCTCATTATAAAATGTTGGCAGACAATTGCACGTACAAATAAAATCTGTCTGTCGGCTGAACCACAAAACGCGCGCGCACAGTGCCCACTGGATGTGGGGCTCCTTAATAGACAATTTAATTGACTGCTGAACCCGAGCGGCAGGTTGGTTGGCTGCCATTCCCTTTATTATATTCGCAAACAAACAATAAAGTAATACGTGTATTCGTGTATTTTGCACAATTAAATGACAGCGAGCGCTTCATTTGGTTTTATTTCACAGGGCTGTGGCAATCGATGGGCAAAGCCCACATAAGTCACTTAATGGATATGCGATTAATGATTTAACCTGCTTAACCGATGTTCGATTCGTGTTCGATACTTTCAATCAGATACTCGCACATACAGAGTGTATATATACATGTGTGTATGTACATATGCGCAGCCGTCGACTGGCAAGTGGATTTTGGTATTAAGCTGAAATTTCCATTTACCTATCAAATGAAAATTGCAAAAATTTGCGATGAAACCTGAAAATGAGCTGGAAATTGAATAATTATTTGCACATATAATGGGTGAAGGATGAGACTGACTGCAGCTGAATTTAATTAAAAAATACACCAATTTTAAGCAAAGGCTACTCCGAAACGAGAAGGAACGTGTGAGTCGCTTCTGGGGGCGCGACTCTACTTTTATGCACGTACACAGTCAGTATATAAATTTGTCAGCTTATGATTTACATATCCCCTGTTGAAAAACCGATTTTGTTAGCCACAAAACACTTTGATCCATACTGGGCCACAGGATCATATTTTATGGTAGACAAGAAAAACTCTTAGGCATTTATTTGTGCACAGTTCAGATGGAAGGGGAATAATTATTTTATTTTATTTGGAATACCAATGCAAAAAAAACACACACACAAAATAATATAATACAACAATTAACATGTATTAATAGCTAACAAAGTGGAACCGTATATGTTAAGTGTTTATTTGGCGAGTCTATTGGGAAATTTATCAGATATTTGCATAAGCAAAAACACCGAAACGAAACTCATTAAAAGTTGAGCGCAAACTTTTGGACATCAAGCGCCAGCGAACAAGAACAAACCCAGTGGCATAGGGGGCAGCAGGAAAAATCGCGGTACATAAATACATAATTATAGCAGAAGAAAGAAAATTAATGTTTCGGCCAAAATAATGGAAGCTCTATGCAAATTGGATTCAAACTGTGCGGCCTACTGCGACCCAATCGACTGAACTTCAACAAGAATATTTATTATCTTGTGAAAATAGTAAAAGTTTTTTATATTCAACCCTCTGGCAGGCAGCTCCTGCAGACAAAAGTGTGGGCTGGGGGTTGTTCCTCCTGTGGCTGCTGCTGCTGCGGCTGCTGCTTCTGTTGGTGTCATCTCATCACATCGGGCTGAATGCTTTAGGGATATTTCACAATATTGTTGCCGCCACCTGGCGAGTGTCCTCCTGCACTTGTTGCGGCTGCACCAACCGTTGACTGCTGCTTGAGGCTTGTTGGTGCACCACCTCCTGCTCCTGCTGCGCCTCCTGCTCCTGCTCCTCTTGGTATTGCTGTGGCTGCTGTCGAGCCCGTGACTGTGGCTGCCGCTGCCGGGTGATACAAATGCGTGCCATAATGCACGGCACCCGGATGGCTGAAATACGGTATAATGGCCGGTGAGGCGCCGGTCATGCCAGGCACTGGCGTGGGCAGCGAGATGGGTCCAGGAAGTGGAACTTCTTCTGGCTGGGCATAAGGCAGGTGCGATACGTATTGCTGCTGATGCTGCTGCTGCTGTTGTTGCTGCTGCTGCTGCTGCGGGGCATGATAAAGTTGCTGCAGCACCGGCACTGAACCCGCACCCGGCTGATAGTGATGGAAATGGTGGATGGGCGAGCCGGGGACACCGCCAGCCGCCGACAATCTGACAACATGAATCGGTGGCGTTGATTCATGCCCCAGATTGTAAGCGGCCTTTGGGTTATTATTGCTAAAACGTGGCAATATGGCAAATTGTTGTTGCTGCTGCTGATGCTGCTGTTCGGCGGGTGCCTGCACGTAAATTGGATTGTAGTGCACGATGGGCAAGTGCTGGCCGCCGCCTGGACGTGTTGCTGCTGCCGCTTCTGTTGCTGTCGGGGCTGTTGTTGCCACAGCTCCTGCTGCTGTTGGCCCTGCCACTGTTTGTGCTGCCACGGATTCCGATGCTGGTGTGTATTTGTGTTGTTGCTGCTGCTGTTGCTGTTGCTGCTGCTGTTTCAGGCGCTGCTGTTGATGTAGCGGATATGCTGAAAGATACAACAAAAAAGGAATACCGATGGATAGTTACATGACTGACAACATCTCTGCTATTCCATGCCCCCAGGCGCTTGTTGCAGTCTGTTCAATTAGCGCCACTAATTGCCACGATGTGCCGATGTCTCGGCCCGAGTACAGTTCCGTTTCGCCAGCTCCCTCGAGGCTAACTAATCAGAATGCCTGCTGCTGCTGCTGCTGCTGCGCGGAGTTGTTGCAAGGAAACGCTGCAGTTGCTTAATGAAGCGAGCAAGGAGGCACAGGCAGGATGGCAGGCAGCGTTGCAGTTTCTAAGCTGAGTTAATAGAGTGGGGCAGCCCCTCCGCTTCCGTTTCAGCTGATGTGTGCACAACTGTGGCATGCCTCGCTGCCCCTCCTTGCAAGTCTTAATATTAAAGCTGCCAAAGTCTTTTGCTTACCGTACAAAGTGCCGCCCGGCTGCTCTCCATAGATGGCTGAGGTGTGAGCCTGCGGTGGTTGCAGAAAGATACGCTGCAGCTGCAGTTGTGGATGGTGCTGCAGCTGGTGCAGCTGCAGCTGCAGTGGCTGTGCTGCCTGTGGCTGTGGCTGATAGATGAGCTGCTGGTAGCTGGGTGGTGCTGCTGCAGCCTTGGCATAGACCGCCTGCTGTTGGGTCTGCTGCTGCTGCTGTAGCTGCTGTTGCTGCTGTTGCTGCAGCTGCTGGGCGGCGGCAAGCAGCAGGCTGGCTGGTATCTGGACGTATTGCTGCTGGTGGCTCGGTGGATTTGGTCCAGCCGGGGTGCCTATGCCCGTCAGTGGTGCATTGGCGGCGTCCGACTGATAGTAGGGTCTGTACAGGCCCTGATGGTCACGGGCCAGCGGTCCCAGCAGCTGCATAACGGAATGATGCCTAGGTCCGGGCAACGCTGCCGTTGCCGCTGGTGCGGCGCTGCTGCTGGTGCTGGAGGTGGTGCTGCTGCTGCTGGGGCTGGCGGATGGTGTTGGTGGAGCCACCAATAGCTGATGTTGCTGCTGCTGCTGCTGCTGTTGCTGCAGCTGACGCATGTAGGAGAGTGGTATGGCAATGATGTACTGAATGCGCTGCTGCCGCGGTGCACTTAGCTGCTGAAGCTTGCGGTGGCCGTGGGGCTGCTGGGGCAGAGTTAATTGATATTGCTGCGGTCCCGCCCGCTCATAAATGGGTCCTCCCTCGGATTCCACTTCGCCGTAATTGAAAATCTGCTGCTGTTGTTGCTGTTGTTGCTGCTGTTGCTGCTGTTTCTGTTGCTGATGCTGGTGGGGTGCTTCCGCTCCTAATGAAGCCGACTTAGTGGCGGCTGGCCGCTGATAGAGCTCCACTTGCGGTGGGGCTGCAAAGCTGAAGCGATGCGCCGTGGTCGGCCCCTGTTGGGCGTACTGCAACGCAGGCTTATGCGCTCCAGCAGCACCTGACGGGCCCGATGGCGGTGGGCCATATCGAATTCCCGCACCACTCTCCGGCTTATCGTAGTACGTCTGCAGTGGATGGGTCGTTGGAATTTTGCGTTAATTAAATGCATTTGCCTGTGGCAGCTGCTGCTGCTGCTGCTGCTGCTGCTTGGACATACTTGCGGTGCCGCCTCCGCTGCCGTGTAGCGTACGGTGGTGGGTCCAAAGATTTGCGTTGGCGCCTCATAGTAGTTGGCCGATGGGTGGTAGATGGGTCGGAACGGTGTCTCCTTTGTGGGCCTGCCCGGGTAGATGGCACCTGTGATTTATTTTATTTTGATTTGATTTATTTCTTTTAGCTGGCGTTTAATCACTTAATTTACTCGTTACCTGTCTGATCCGATGAGTCGCGCTTCTCTGTTTTACTTTTGGCATCCTCGTTGATGCTGGGCGTCAGCTTGGTGGTGACTGCCGCCTCGACCTTGTCCGCGGCCTTGGGCGCCAGAGTGTCGATCTCCACCCCGCCGCTGACCGCCACAAGGCAGATGCCGATGACAGCCAGCGCCTGATGAAATGGCCATCGAAATCAAATTAAATTTGATTGAAATTAATACAACAAATAAATATAAATTATAATATATAATAATAATAAAAACACAAACAACAAATCACGTTAAATAAAATTCGCCATTTCTGTTTGTATCTCCCTCCCCATATTTATGGCGTAATTTGGCGCATTAAATGTCAGGAAAAGGAGCTTGATTATACATACAAATATTCGCCCAGTAATTTAATAATAATTTAATTGAATTGATTTATAAATGCAATTATACAAATTTAATTGTGAAAATCCCCCCCCCCGTCGCCAGCTGCAATTGTTTGGCCGCTCTTGCTGTTATTATGCCACGGCACACACAACACACGATTAATAACTAACTTATAATTATGCTGTGCAGTTGTACAATGAACCCGCCGCCGCCGCCACACAAAACGCAATTATCAATCCGCATTTCTCACATTCAGTTTTCATTTCAGCTGCAGCTCAGGTTCCTTCTACCAAAGCAAACTGTAGTGCGATACCTTCTTTTGTTGTGATCGAAAAATAGTCAAAGAACTTCCCCAATGCCACGGCTCAAATGGGGGGAAGTTTATTTAAATTTCATTCCTTACTGCAATATTTGTGGGGGGCTTTGGGTTTTTTACTACAAGTAAAGTGATGAAAAAGAAACAAAAATGCTGAAAGGTAAGTCGCATCAAAATCGTAGACATCGGTTGCTGGCTGAATCGAAACTCTCTCGGCGTCTCTCGCTCGCCGATCTGCTTTGTGCTCTCATCTGTCGCATCACATCCCTCGCTCGTTTTTGCTGTGTTTGGGGATCGCTCCTGACAAAAAGCCAGCCCACAGATGAAACCCTATGCTACAAAAAGTTTAACGTGGCCTTGCAGCATCTTTCCCCGCCCGTCTATACTTCAGTTTAGTAATAATAATAATTAATAAAAATATTTAATGACTAAAAATGCATGACATATAAAAATGTTCATTAAAAGTTTGGCACATACAGAGCTTCATATAGCATATATGTATATGGAAAACTATCTGCTAATGCTGTGGCTTTTTTACAGAATAAATCTTTTGCTTATCGGCATCTGCAGGATAAACTGGGCGGGCAGCAATGATATTTGAATCATTGTTAATTAATCTTGCGCCTATCTGAGCCGTGAGCCGTGTACGCAATCCAGTCGTGTGGAAATAATCAAAATTAATCGGTGCACCAGCATATCATGGCCATAGTATGTGCATATTCATGGGCAAACTTTGGGCTAGTTCGCTGGCAATTATTAAGTCCGAGAGTATACATAATTTTAATCCTATTTTGCATTATTCACCCGTATGATAGCCATTATGCCAGTTGTTTGCCGTTTGTTTATTAAAGGCAATACGAATTAATGTTGATGCGCACTTTGTTTTTGCTCCTTTGCTCCTGCGTATTTTTTTTTGTTTGCTTCTGGTCACACAATTAAAATTCGCTTTTCGCACAAAAAAACAAACGAAACAAAACAAAACAAAACAAAAACACCAGCAAATTATGCACTTTTCACAGTTATAAAATAATTATATACGCGTATATAGGATGCACAGTGTATGCCGATTTATGTGGTGGCTGTTAAGCAAACAAAATGAAACAAAAAAATGAAACCAAACTGTAATCGCATTGCAGTCGCGCCCCGTCTCGATGCTGCCGGCTCGCGTGTTGGCTAACAAAGTGAGAGTGAAATTGGTTCGCCAGCTTTGTGGCATTTTATACTGGGGCCTGGCCACAGACAGGGGGCAAGCACCTGGCGGTGTCGCTGCAAATCCAGCTGAGGAGCACCATTTGTGGAGCAGCAGCAGCAGCTACCAGTTACCCGCAGCTACCAGCATGGATGGCCATTAACCGATTAGGAGATGTGCAATGGCCACCAGTCGTAGAGCGGCGGCATAACCAGACCCAGACCTTGGTCTTTGTAAGATCCCTGTTTGGTTTGTGGCTGCCACAACTGAATTCGATTATGTAGTCGGTGTGTATTTGGGTTTTTCTCCTCCCAGTTAATCGATACGCAGCACCCACAGAACGCGATGCCTCATTAAAAGTCCACTAAATCTGCATATTAAAATTAAGAATGCGCTCTGCGGGTCTCGCCCTGCGATTAACCTTCCACTCATTAAGAGTTTTTGCATTCGCATTACACTAAAAAGCCTGAGGGTAGGGGGTGGGGGGTGGGCTGCCATTTCCGTTGGCTGAACGAACCGTTTACAACGGACGATGATTTTACGAGTGCTCCTAATAAAATCAAGTGGCTTTCCGTAAAACTTAACTGTTACTTCAGCAATAACACCAACAGAACAAGGAAAAACAACAACACCCCCCCCCCACGACCGACTGCCCTTGAACACCCATCCCCCTTTTACCTTGTGTGCAACCGAACAAATGCCCAATGTGGCGGGCATGTCGAATAAAAATTCTCCCCAATTTGCAGCCAGACATAAAATGTGTGTGTGTGTGTGTGTGTGTGTGTGTGTGTGTGTGTGTGTGCGGCAAGTTTAAAGTCCCCTTCCGAGCCCGCCCTCAGCAGCCGTTTAGTCGCCGGAAATAAAGAATATACCGAGTGGATGTGAAAGTGGAATGCAGCTGCCGTGGCAGTACTTAAAAGGCTTACTTACGGTTACACCACTCCGCCTTGGATCCGGCTCTGGCTCTGCCTTTTTTGCTGTTGTTGCTGTTGTTGCAGCTAACATCCATTTAATTGTTCTTCGGCTGGTGCTGGTGCTGGCGCATGTCGGACAGGAAAGTGTTATAATTAGTAGTGCCAACGTTGGCGAGAGGAACATCAGGCTGGTGCGAATAATTGCTGCAGAGGATAGTGAGGCTGGCTGATGCTGGATGCTGGATGCTGGCTGGAAACTGGATAGTGTGTGAGGGCAGCTGGGCTTAATCTCATGCTGGCACAAGCACAAGCTGCCACAACGTGTGCGAAATAAACGCTGCCAAATGACAGACTGTTGGAAATTATGTGCTGTGGCATAAGCTACTCCAAATCTGTCCCAAGCGGGGCAGTCTTCACTTTGATCGTACCCTCCACACCTGCGAGTATGCATATGTAATGCATGTACAATGCACATATTTAGTACATATATAGATGGCAAATATATATGCTGGAAATGCACTGCCATCGTGCCATGGCATTCGCGTACTTAATCGAATTGCAGCTAGAACGCAACAAAACCAATTTGAAGCCACAAATAATTGCATTAGCCTCAAAATGAAATATTTTAATTTGTTCAGCGTAAATTTACAGTACCCCGAATCCATAGATAATGGCATATGGGCAGGGGGTTGTGGGCTTGTGGGCTTGTGGGTTGTGTTCTGTCATCAGATGCCAGCCAGAAAGCCGAATAATTCAAGGCAATCATATCGTATGACAGACTGCCTTCACTGTCATTTGGATGGGCATAATTTATGCCCATTTGACTGCTCAGAAACTAATTAGGGTTGCAGTGGGGGGCGAGGTCCAGTTGCAGTTGCAGTTGCAGCTTCAGATTCAGATTCAGGTGCATGCCCGAAGACAGCTATGGCTGGTGGGCTGGTGGTGTGGTGGTGTGGTGGGCTGGGTTGAGCGTACAGGAAACGGCGATGCGTTGCCAAACGGACTTATGCAATGCACAATCGAAACTAAATCAGTGCGGCCAAGTCAATTGGAACGAGTTTTCGGTGGGCGATTGGAGGAAGCGTACAATATATACGAGCACGAGTAGATCTCTTGGCCAGCGCCAATTATTGTCACGGAAATGCGCCTCAGGTTGTCGCATTTTGGCTGAAATGTTGCAATTCAAGAGAGAAACACAGAGAAAAGGAGACAGAGATCCCCAACCAGATGGACACACACACACACACACACACACACCTCTCTCTCTCTCTCTCTCTCCCTCTCTCTTTTTCTCTATTTCTTTTAACTGGTTTAAATGAATTTTTGCTCTGCTAGCCTTGGGATCTGCCAGCCACTGCCACAGCCTCAGCATCGCTGACTTCAGCCATACTCTGCGCAGAAAAATATTTACAGATTAAAGCATTGTTTTCTTCAATTAGTGATAGATGTTTTACGTTTATAAATTAATTAACTGCATTTCAAGCGAAATTAAAACGCCATTACACCTAATTTGTGTGTGGTGTGGAGAGCTTTAAAAATCAAGCAAAATAAGTTCAAATACAAATAAAAAGTTTTTCTTTATTTCTAGCATTTTCCCAACAGTGGTTTCAACTACTTCAACGTTTGCTTCATCTTGAAACAGGTGGGCAAAAACAAACAAAACTAAATTGAAGCCATCCAAATGTGGCGCTATTGGCTTCCTCTATGCACGTGCCTCCTTGGCCCCGACAGAGGTGTGCCACCAGAGGGGGCTATGAACGTACATCACACATCAAAAAGGTATGGGGATTGCTAACCATTAAGCTGCATCTCACAAGAACTGGTACATCTCGCTACAGCTCTTTCAGTCGCACATGAACCGCCCACGGATGAAGAGTAATCTCAATTGTAATTGCCACAGTAAGTTGTTTTCGTTTTGGCAAGGGATCTTTGCGAAATTCCATCGGCTTATAAAGTTTTTTTGGATATTATATTTATATGGAAATTTTAAAGAGCGACTGGGAGGCACAACGCCCCTGGCGGAAGAGACGCCGAGCGGTTTGTCAACGCCGCAGCAGCCGCAGCAGCCGCAGCAAGCCAAAAACTAAACCCAACAACATTGGCCAATCCAAAACCAGATTGCGTGCCAACCAGCCCGCACCACCCCATTTGCCAGCATCTCCCTCCCATCAGTCTCCCCGTACTCGCACTCGTTACTCACCCCCCCTGTCACCCTCAATCAGCCTGCCGCTGCAGCTCCCCGCCAAAACAGTTAAAAGCAAAATTATTCATTACAATTTCCGCGCTGGCGAGAAAAAACGCGAACGCCGCGCACATAAGAGCCCCCAGACCAGGCCAGGCCAGGCCAGACCAGACCAGGCCAGAGCAGAGGAGGAGGCGGAGGCAGAGCCAGAGCCAGAGACAGAGCCAGAGAAAAAGTTTTCCATGGAAATGCTTCAAATGCTCATTTGAATCTGCCAAGTAATTTTGCTTGCGGTCTGTCGTTGCTGGGGTGTACGAGATCTGACGCGGTGTGGGCTGGGGGGCTAGTGTGGAGCGTGGAGAAATGTCCCGTTTTCGGCGCTGCTTTAAACGCACCCTCCCCCTCCTCCTGCCACCGCCGTCGCACACTCGGGGCAATTGACTTTGAATAAGTTTTCGCTGCATTGAAATGATGCCAATTTCTTTGCTGCTGGCTTGTTGTCTGTCTAACTTGGCCAACTGTGGCTGTGACAGTGGCTCACATCATTGGCGGGAAGGGGTCGGGTGTTAAGGGGAGGCTACATACCCTATTAAAAAGGGTATTTTGGTTTGTTTAGAAGGCAGAGCACGAGGCACTCAGTCGTATCATTAAAATGCCGAAATATTTCTCACTCAAGACAAATGATATTTACATATATCGGTGGAGTGTTTTAGGCCATATATACTGCCCATATATTCTACTCTTTGAGGGGACAACACAGCCAAAGTAGCTCCGAATTTGTGGCATATTTTCCATGGCCTCAAGAACGATGTGTGCACAAGTGCAGCCTGCCATGAGCAAATCTTGCCTTTAATTCAATTGAAAATAATTATTATAATCAATGTGTTAGCAAGGGCATCCAGCTAATCGCCTTTGGGTCTGCATTTGCGTTGTTTACACATTTGTTTACTTGTTTTCATTGTTATTTGTAATTAATTTTATAAATTCTTTCATGGTTTACGCAGCTTTCTCGTATCATGCATTGCTGGGGGAATGTTCTGTCCCCCCGCCCAATTCTGTTCTTGGCCACTTGTTGGCACTCCCCTTGGGTGCCAACTGCCTACTGGCTGCTGCCTCCTGCCTCCTGCCGCATCCGCATCCGCAGCACCCCATCGGCATCCCTTGGATCCACTTGACTCTTGAGCCGAGTCGAGAAACTTTCTTTAATTTTAATCAAAAAACTTTTTGTTGTTGCTCTCAGCTCTCTGCTCAGCTCAGCTCAGCTCGGCTCCGTCTCTGCTTTTGCTTCTGATTCTGTTTCTGTTTTGTTTCGTTCTGGTCTGGTTGTTGCGTTTGTGGGCGGCTGGAAAAAAGCGTTTAATTGGACAAGGGAATACACACTACAAACAATCAAGCAGCCGAAGCAGCAGCAGCAGCAGCAGCAACAAAAGGAAACTGAAAATGTTTATAAAGAATGAAAATGAAAACAGACTGAGTACAATACAAGCTGACAACTAAAATAGTCAAACATAAGCTGTGGAGCAGCGCAGAAGGCGATCAAACCACTAAGTGAAAGATGTGGCAATCGGAGAGGAGAAAATCCAAAAAGGGGGGCAGGAACGTGTGTGCGAAATGCTGCAAGTAGTTCGCTTTCACTCTAAAGAAATGGGAATAAATCCCACTCTACTTGTATTCGTATTTGGGCAGGGAATTCGCTGGTTCGATAAGAACATGAAGGATAGAAGGATAGGCTGCTATCCTTTATGAAAAACCACAATCAAGTGGCAAACTCTGCTATCTGAACCGCTTTGATGCCCTTTGCGTTGGTATTTAGCGTACTGGAAACGAATTCAGTCATTAAAAAAAAGGCCTTTAACCAAATGAACAAACAAGCAAATAAACAAACAAACAAACAGACGGGCAGACGGGCAGACGGGCAGTGGGACATGTGTGTTAACATAAATCACAGAGACCTGTGACCTGTAACTGACAGTGCGCCATTTCACTTGAATATTCTGAAATTAGACCAGAGAGAGAGAGAGGTGGAGAGAGCGGAGCAGGGACCAGGAATGGGATATGGATATGGTTAGCGAAGGAAATGGAAAATAGGTTGGGGGGCAGCAGCAGTTCACTGAAAACTCACAAAATGCCAAATGCACAGAAAAGGTTGCCTAATAAACACGCAGGAAAATGCCCCACTCAACCCATTCACCCCATTCACCCCATTCCCTCTGCCACTATCTGCCACAGCAGAAAACAGTAAAAAGGGCAGAAGAAAATTCATCGACCAGGCAGCAGCAAGCAGTAGAAACAAACGAAAATTGTTCAGTCAAATGAAAAACTATTTAAATGCAATTGTTGGCCAAGCGTCGATTTGTTCACTGAATATTTTGTGAATGCATTCCGAGGTGGCTGCTGGCTGCTGGCTGCTGCCCGTTGCTCGGTGTCCCGGGTGTCTGGTCCCTCGGGGTAGTCGGTTTAGGTGGTTTTGGTTTGGGGCTGTGCAGCCATGGGGCAGGGTTAGCATTACGAAACCAGTTAGCAGATAGTATAATTTCCGCTATCAGCGTCTGTGTCCGGAACGACAAGGAATGCACCAGCAGCAGCACCAGCGGCAGCACCAGCAGCAGCAGCATCAGCGCAGGACATTCTGTGTTGCATGCCACACAACAGCTGAAGCCAAAAGAAAACAACCAGAATCGTTGACAGACGCGTATGACAGCCACAAGATACCCCTTGAATTGTGCTTATTGTAGTATAATTTTAATTATAATTTCTAATAATTTTAATGCACGAAAATGCAAATGTATGCCATGAAAAGCGTACAATAAATAAAGGTGAATCGATGTTCTCTGCTGCTAGGAGAACACACAATATACCCTATGGATATTCCAGCAAAGTTCCGGGGGTGTAAGCATTTAAACTGAAATAATGGCAATTGGCTGGCAGCAGCAGCAGCAGCAGCACCACCAGCAGCAGCAGGCGGACACCAGCATCGAATGCGAGTCGTCCAGGCAGGCAGGCAGGCCATGAGCATGAACTATGAATAAGTAAGCGAGTGAAGGGGCATTGAGTGGCTGCAATTGGTTCCATTGAAGTGTAATCGCTGCATCTGGTCTGCGGGTCTGGCCATTCCATGCCACTGTAAGCCGTAAAGCTTATTACTGGACAGCTCGCAGCACCACCCTCCCCCACTCGATGGGCGGCAGGAACTTTAAGGAACGTAGAGAAGCCTTTGCTTGCCCCAATGCCCCATCTATTTGTAAGGAAATTCACATACATTTCTGCCACTCAATAGGCAGGCAAATTCTACATGCAACTGTGAGGCGGAGCGCTGTTTTTCGTGTTATTGCAAAGAAGAAACTTCTAACAGATTTCAAATGCCTTTTGCTAAAAGTATTTAATATTTATTTAATTTTATTATATTATTATGTGCATATTTTCACAGCTTTCACAGGATTATTTACAGATTTATGGTTTAGTCCTTTGATAAAATAAAATAGTGATAAAATCCCTGATGAATTATCTTTGCGTTTTCTTGGCAAAAAAAAAAACAGAGAGATCCATCAAATATGTTGGTTGCCTTCAAAAATACAGAATAATCTGTATAATCTAATCTAATACATTCGGTTTCCACTGCAGGCTGAGAGTTCTCTGGTCCACTGGACTAGACCTGTGCTCAGATCTACATAGAAAATAATTGAGGCCTCGGATAGTGGCAAGCCTGGGGGCCAGGCCAGAACAGGCCAACAGGGGAGCTCCAGTGGGGCCCAGGCACGCACAGTCGACGGAAGGAAGGAAGACTCGCGGCAGATGAAATTTAGCTGAAACTGAAGCAGAAGCTCATTTGTGAAATGGATTTTTATCTGTGACTGGCAACAGCAGGAACAGCAGCAGCAGCAGCAACTGAACCCCCCGGCGCTCAGGTTGTAATTGACGCCCAGAAAAAAGGTAGCAAAAAAAAAAAAAAAAATGGAAAATAAAAATGGAAAATGCTGCTGGCAATTGGGTGGCTGGGCGCTGGCAAACCGTGTAAACCAACCGCGCGCGGCTCCCTGGTCATGGACATTCCCCGGTATCCAATCCCAATCCCAATCTTCATTTTCATCCCAATGCCATGCAACTTGCCCGCTGCTGCTGCCATCACTTGACGCAGTCAAGTGTGCAACACTTTGGGGGCAATCGCAGCATGCGCGGCAACTTTGCATTTTTGTATGCCCTATGAAAGGAGTGCTGCACGTATGAGCATACACATGTCACACACAGAGTATGAGTCGTGTATTGTGCAGCGATTCTTAATCAGCATTAACTGTAGAGCACTGTAGAGCCCTGTAGAGCCCTGTAGAGCCATGTTTCTATGCAAAGTATTTCCTCAATTGTGGCAGTAAATTAATCGAAGCTGCACAGATTATTTTGGCATATAAACGAAAAATATTTCGCTAAAGGTAAGCCGATTTGTGGGTACAACTTGCAGCCATATTAAACGTAAGGCAATAAATACTTTTTTATTTTTACAGTCTCTCTTATTATTATTTATTTATTTAATTAAATCTTTTTTATTCTAAAGAAAAGCATAGACGTTCGATGGTTCTGTAAGGGTATTTTAAATTACGGCTTCCACAGCAAGTGTTCCCTTCTTGTTACGCCTTCCTTCTTTTATTCCTTTTAGCATTGCATTTTTTTTTTCTTTTTTGCCATTTTACAATTTTTGTAAAGTTTCGTGTGTGTTTTTGCCGGCTGCCGGCTGCCGGCTGCCGAGTTGAACCGAGTTGAGTCGAGTTGAGTCACTCACTCAGTCAGTTAAGTTTCCTGGCCCCAGCAATTATATCATTTCCCCAATGCCAAGTAGCTGCCTCGCCTTGCCTCGCCTCGCCTCGCCCAGTGCCTCTTGCACTCAAGCGTGAACACATTTCAGCTAATTTGCACATTTTTCATATTTTATACACATCAAATGAATATAACATATAGCACTCGAATATTCGTTTAATTTGTGTGTGTCTATGGCCGATTTTTGTTTTGTTTTTCCTTTTGGAATGCCGCCATGAATGTTTTGTCTGTTTTGTCTGTGGCTTTTCCTTTCATGTTTTTTGTTTCTGTTTCGCCTTTGCCAAGATCGAATTTGTATTTCCAGTGGAGCCAACTGATGCCCACTGCATGTGTTAAGCTCTTACACAGGAAGAGGAAATGAATCCAAGTGTATAATTATGTTTGTTCATCTATGTAAATCAAGGATTTTTAATTGATCAAGGAAGTATAGCGATATATGGCTATGTTTTGGCACATAGCAAGGCTAAGGAAAATATACTTCTTGGACTTGAACAGTCTAGGAAATACTTAGCTATAATTGTTTGCGGGAAATGCCTCAAACGAAGCGCAGATTTTGGTAGCAGAAAATGTCTAGAGGACATGTTCTTTCTCAGTTCTTTGGCTGCCGAAAAAGGTACGTTAAAATTCGATTGAATTGGATTTTAACCATAATGATGAGAAGTTGCTGGTCCAAAACTTTGCCTGCTTCATACGCATTTAAATTGGCCAATTTTAATAATGGATTCCATGGATTAATTTCCATGAACTGAAACGGAGATTGACACAGCGCTGCATTGCGCAAATCTAAGATATAATGTATGTATATACCTGTGTATATTTTTCTTCAGTAGCGCCCAAGTGCCGTGCAATCAGTGCCTGGTGTTTGGTGTGATTTTTAGTTAATTTTCTGGCAATCTTATTTGGCAGGACTCATTACTTTTCTTTTATTTTATTAAAATGAGTCGAGCATTTGGTGGGCCTCGCAAGCGCGTGTCTCCAACTCAATGGAGCGCAATTGAATCAAATTTGTGACGCCCACTCGTGCTTGGGCTCGTGCACCCCCGTAGTCACGTATGTGAGGGTGCTGAGCGGCCAACGTGTGGTATGAGTAATGAGTTTTAAGCGAAACGCGACAACGCCACAAAATAAATGAGCGACTCTTTTTATTCCAGCCTGCCCCCGAGCGGGAAAAGCGACGAAGCATCTAAGTGTTGAGGGAAATCGCTTTGGCACCAACCAAAACGAAGGCGAAGCTCCACTCGATTGAAAACCCTTCAATTGCCCAACCAAAATTTCGATTGAAATGCACACTCAAAGGATTAGCCAACAATTGTCATAGAAATAAGAGCTACATTTGTGGAATATTTTACCTGCAATTAAAGGGAAACCTCTCAAGGAGAAGCAGGTGGCAGCACCCTATCCCACTCGTATTTCCACTCGGTTTGAGTTTCCGTTTGAGTTTTGTGCTCGTATAAGTTCATTTCTAGCAAATGTTTATGGCTGAAATTTCTTGTGTATACATTTTTGGGACTATTTTTTGGTTGGCATATTTTCTGGGGGGAAATTTGCAGAATGAATTTGCAGCCTTTTCTCATCGAGTGCTGGCCTCTTGATTTTTGTGCCATGTTGCTGGCTAATGGCCGGGGCTGATGTCACCACGAGTTATGCAGAGTTGCAAACTTAATTTCCTGTACATCTTCCACACAAAGAGCCACAGCAGCAGGAGAGTAGAATGCACCACCACCTCTCAGACGAATACCACCCCCCACCACCCTCCCCCCACCCTGGGTGTGTCAGCTAAAATGAACAATTGCAAAAGCGAAAATGAAAATTCAGTTTACGAAATCATAAAATTTGCAAAGCAAATGGAAAGTGCGAAAAAGCCGACTTCCCCCCTGGGCTAAGTTACCCTAAGTTATCTAGTTCTCTGGGCTCCATTATGAACCCCCATCACCCCCGCACCCCTTAAGTATTCCCAATATGAACTGAAAGCGGAGAACTTTTTTCGAGGCCACCGGAAGACAAAGTTCGAACGGAGCAGGGGCAGAAGGTCAGGGCGATAGATGGAGAGTGGAGTGAAAATTTAATGGCTGGCACGTAGTCCACAGGACACTCTGCTGAAAGGGATCCTTCTGCCGCTACTGTCCTGCTGTACGCTCCTCTATTTGGCGTCGCCTTTTTACATATTTAATGAAATTATTTTCAACAATTTATAATTGCCACGAGCAGTCTCGTGGCCACCTTCGGTAGTACACCCCAAAGTCCTCCTGGCGGCCGTCCTTGTCTGCGTTTAGTTGAATGCGCCCCAGGGAGAATTTTGCTGGCAAACAAATTATTATTAAGATATACATATATATATATATGCATATATATATACATAAGTGGCGGACAGGATATGTACATGCAATATTCCTACCTTTATTCAGCAGCCTAGTCGTATTCCCGTGGCGCTAGTTAAGTTTCCCTCCCCATAGCCCGTCTGGGTAATAGGCGATTACTTCTTAAAAAATACAAATAACAAGCAGGGCAGTGCCGCCATTGACTTGAGATAATTTCAAGTGAAAATTTTTGTTGAATAAATTCCAAATATTTGTGCAACAGTTTGTGGATAATTAAGCTTATTATTTGCTTGAGTAACGAAGAAAGAAGCAACCATGACCAAGTGCCACATATAAATTATAGTTAAATAAAATGTAACAAAATTTCTAGTAACTTGAATTGCGTTGATCAGACATAGCTGGAAATATGTCCAAAATGCTCCAAAAATCAACCATGAAAATTGAATTTAATTGTTATGAATTCAGAAAGAAGATAGCTCTCATTTATCACATGCCAAATATCTTTAATTGAAGGCACTCCAACCTGCTCCTGCTCCTCCATACACTCACCGCAGATATATACTGGATATCTGTACCCTTCTACGCAGCTACAAATACTCGTGAATCTATTAATAGAGCGTTGTTATTGTTGGTGTGTGTGGAGGGGCTTTTTGGTCCTTTGATTTGGCACGTAATTCATTCGCTTTGTGAGTGGCAGACGAAAAGCTTTTGAATTTTTAATTGGACATGCACTCGTGCGTGCCCCATCTCCCACCACCCACCTCCCACACGCCCTGCGGCGTGGAAAAGTGTTGCAATGATAACAATTTTTGTATCTTTGCCCATATCCCTTTTCGGTCTCGGCTTGTCTGCTGCTGCTGCTTATCATCTGACAGGCCCCGGGCTTTTGGCTGAGGAACCCTTATCAAAACTGAGATGCGTCACATTATATCGAGCTAAAATCCGCTTACAAGATTGTTGAGAACCATGAGGACTGGCAGCATGAGAGGCAGCGAGTGCGAGCGAGCAAACATGGTCGAAAAATCTATTTCGTATTGACCCATTTTTCCTGTCACATCTGGCTAAGCGCGGCCAAGGGGCGCAGATGTGATGAGGGGCGGGAAGGGGCTTCTGGTTTTCATTAAACTTGAATCAAGCCCAAAAACAGACATTAACACACTCGTACTCACAAATACAATTTTGGCATTAATCAAACTTGGCTAATACTTTGCGATTATCCATCAGCCCCCAACACCCGCCCACCATTACGGTGCAAAATGTCAGCTAATGTCAATAATTTTTGGGCCATTCGGAAATGCCAGCCAAAGTGTTTGACAGTCATTGAAATAGTTCCGCGTGGGGCCCAGGAGCCATTATCCCTTGTCCCTTATCCCTTATCCCTTATCCGAATTTAATTTGAAATTGTTTGTCCAACTTTTGGGTAAGCTGCCACCGAGCTGCCTCGCATACCTGGTGCATACTGTCCTCGTTCTTTTCAGTTCTTTCATACGAGTATTTTAGCCATTATTAACCTGCTTTCATTCTCATCCTGCCATCAGTTCAGATGCTTTCATTATGCCAATCCTCGTGATATCCACTTGGCTATTCCGCTTGCCCATTGAAGGTCGCGATCATTAACAATTAAGTACAGCTATCAACAAAAAAAAGTTCCAAATTATATTCCATTTGTGGCCAGCAAAGTTTACAATTGCAGTGCCAATTTTGATCACTTTGTGGCACAAATGTCTGCCAAAAAATTCAATTATAAGCACTCGCTGAAATATATCCGTCTTTCCGTTTCTATCCTCTTCAAGCCCAAGAGTCGAGTAATGTAAAACCAAATTAAGATTGACTCTAAGATGGCTAATTGTAATATTATTATTATGAATATTAAATACTCCAATTAAATGTTATTTGTAATCGAACTCCGTTATGTATATGCCAGGGAACAGGATTGGCAGCCGAAGATGTTACATCAGCTAGTATGTAATTTTGGAGGCCCACTGGTACAGTGCTCTGGAGGATCCGAACATTGAAGGTGCACCGCGACAGCAGAGCCTTCCATGGGTCCCCAACTTTCGGGCTACCCACACAAACACACTCGTGGAAAAATGTTGGACCTGCTGGCACTGATGCTAGTAGTTTTGCTCTGGCTTTGGACTACATTTTTAATTGAAATGTAATCGGAAATTGTAAGCCAGATTGCATATCCACAACGTGGAAATAATTAGAAACCGATTGGCCATCCTTTCACCTTGGGTTCACCTTAAGTCGTTTGCCTAATGCATAGTTGATCAAGTGATTGAATATTAATTAATATTAATATTAATTTCAGGCGCTCCAATGATCTGTGAGGGTCTCGAAAACCCAAGGGCCCGAGAGCAGCCTTCTTCTCATGTTTTTATGGGCTGGCGGCTGGCGTACTTCCTGGCAGATGTTTCCATTTTTTACTCGTGTATATGTACATTGGAGTGCTGTTATTGTTATTATTATTGTTGTGTAATATTCTCATGATTATTGTTATGGTTTTTGCATTTTAAAACAAATGAGACTCGACTATGTTTGTGTGTGGCAAAAATTACCCGGAAATGTTACATTTTATGTTCCTTTAACTGCCTGTCCGTTGCCCATCAATTTTACTAACTTCTCAAAACAGCAAGATGGTGAGCGTGAGCGTGCGCCTTAGTGGGAGGGAGAGGGGGAAGGACAAGCTCGTGGAACATAAAAATCAAATTTCCGCATAAATTGTTAGCTCAACATTTATATATCCTTGCCAGGCTACGACGCACTCGACGAGCATGCCGGGTGGGGCTGGTTTGTATTCGTGCAGGAGGAGTTGGCCAATTAAATAAGTCAATCTGCGAGTATATAAACCAAATAGTATGCATTTGTGTGATTTGTGCAATATTTAATATTCGATTAAAGGACAACAGCATATATTTGCATATCCAAATCCTATTTCGAAGGCTTTTCGCTTTTCTAATATTTTTAGAAAATATTCTGTATGCCTTATGTCATCTTTATATTCTCAATTTAGTCTCCGTTCTATTTTATATAGATTCTATATATGATTTCATCGTTACCTTATGTATAGTCCATGAAATCTGCTACCCGGTCTTACACCTTTTAAAATTCTGAAAACTTCAAGAGCAAAGACAGCAGAGGGTATCGTTGTGGTTGGAACAGACGGCTCATGCGTCCCCTTTTTGTTTTGTTTAGATGTTTTTGGTTTATTTATGCGTGTGTGTTGCAAATTGAGTAATTATTGCCTGGCAGATGATTTAGCGGGTGATGCCTCGGAATATTCCCCCTGCCTCATGCCCCCTGCAGCACCCTTAACACAGCACAAAGTACGTTACGTTATGTGAGTTTGTTTACCCATTCGAGCAGAATTGCCGATGAAGCTGTTGTCGATGTGGGATTCGAAGATACATACTTATGTATGTATGTACATATGGCTTATGCATATTCTATGAATTTCAATTTTCAAGTGATTTTACAGGGTGGGTTGGGACTGATGCTCGAGGGAGTTCGGCAATTGGTGCCATTGGGGCACCAGTAGGCACCCCGTATGCTCGCTGAATAAGAAACGAAGACAAGTTTTGATAGCCGAGCATCTAGATACACTCTCAAAGGAAAAATACTCATATCTGTACGAATAGAAATGTGTAAAAAAAATGGTGCAGCTGAGGGAAAAGCTTGCGCACTGCAGCGGGACTGTGGACTATAATTTGGCCATTAATTTGATTGAATTATTAATTGTTAAACTTAGGAAATGCCTCACTCCTGTACTGGACAAACGTCTGGCGGGCATCAGCAGACTCTCTCGACGAAAGTGTGCAGACCGAAACTGAAACCGAAACCGAATCGGGAACGCAAACGCAAACGCATAAATGCTCGAGTCGAGTCGAGTTTCAGTTTCAGTTTCAGCGATTAGAGCGTCGCAGTGATGGGTGAGATGGGTGACCTTGGGCTACGGCTGATAAGGGAGGAACAGAAACTAGAATTGGAATAGGAATTACAATTTCAGTTGTGTGTTGAACTGCGCTCCGTCAGTTGCCATTCCGTTGTGCACAATGAAGCTTCTATTGGTGGTCTGTCTGCTCCTGCCGCTGGCCCTATGCCTCGCCCCTGGCCAGGCGAGCGTTGTCCGTGGGACTCGCGATGCCACCGATGCGGCCGCAGATGCCGCTGACATTTCGATTGGCGCTGACTCCACCGAGAACGATGTGAATATTGACTCTGGCGAATCGCAGGAAGCGGTCACCGTACCGCTGGGCATTGTGTCCATCAAGGCACGCGTCATAGCCAAGGATCGAGCCCTGTGCCAGCAGCTGTCACGCTACCATCCGCACTTTCCCAAGTGCCACGAGTACTGCAAGCGGCAGGACCATTGGATAGGCCAGTGCTGGAGGGAGAGCTGTCACTGCATATCATAGTGTATGCAAATACATATCTGTCGCAGCAGCAGCAGCAGCAGCAGCAGCAGCTCTCTCTGTGTCCAATAGATGTAAATGCAATTGATGAAAATACAACACAAGCTTTATCTTGTAAGCTGTCGAATGTATCTGTCAATATATTTGTTGAATATATAAATATGTATATGCCGATGTATTAATGTAGCTGTGGAGCTGTGGCGCTGTGCTAACTGTTCCCGCATCCGTTTTGCTTTCTATTAAATTTGAAAATTTGTCTTAAAAGTTACTTTTCGTCGTCTTCATTTCCTGGCTTGGCTTTAGCTAATTAATCAAGTTTACCGAAACTTTCGCACAACCGGAAGCAACTGAACTTGCTCATTTCCAATTAGTATTGACCCAAAATTCCATCAAAGTAGTGGATACACCTACACCCCCCCACATACCCACCTGCCTGACTACTCCTCTGACGGGAGTTTAACCCGTTTAACCCGTCCCTTCGCATTCACGGTTACACTTTCTGGCGCAGCAGCAGACATTTTTGTAACAATTTTAATTGCAGTAAAGAATGCAAAAAAAATGAATAGAGAATTTAATTTTATTTAGAATAATAAAAGAATTAAATAAATGTCTAATAAATAAATTAAATTTTATTTAAAATAATAAAAGAATTAAATAAATGTCTAATAAATTGGGGAAAATTAATAGAACAAGTATATATATATATATTTATTTATATACGAAATATGCCTTTTACTTGATGCCTGCTTCTATCGCCCTCTAATGTGTGTCTGTATCTGTTTCTCTGGGTGTGTGTGTGACTGTTATGATCGCGTTATCAACTCTTTTATATGCTTATTTTTTCTATATTAAATTCAAATATGACAAAACAAAAAACAACAACAACAAATAAATAATAAAATAATACACGGCAATTGAATGCTCAGTGGAACCAAACAAAACCAGCAACAATCACAATTTATCAGATCTCGTAAAGAAAGGTTGGATTACATTTATCTAATATTTATCTAATATTTATCTAATATTTACCTTATACATAAAAGCACACTATTTCATTGAGCCGCGTACGCATGCCTGAGAATATCGCGAACATTTGAAACACTCTCTGCTGGGGTATTCCAAAGCTAACAACAATTTCCCAGCTAAGCGGTATATAATATATATATTTTTTTATGCGCAAATGAAGCAGAAGAAACGCCGAATAAAAGCTGCAGAACAGGACTGGGCCCCCCCCTAGTGGTCAGGAACCTCATGACTTCTCAAGAAAACAGTGGAAAAAACGTTGAAAAACATAAATGTGTATTCGGCGTATTTATTTAATTATATTCTAGACGAATATCAACACTGTCAACCTCCCCACCACTCAACGTATAAAGCGATAAAACTCCACTACGAATGGGGCTCTACCATATGAAATATATGTATGTACAATGAAAACCAAAATGCGCATTTCATAATCCACAGTCCGAAAGTGATGAATTTGCAAGAGAGCGAATGATTGATCCTCATACACACGATAAGCTGAGAAAAGGAATCTAGGCATAAATATTTCTTTATTTATTTAATATTTAGTTTCCACATATATACAAAGTACATAGCTACATATGTAGCTACGATAGCTACGATCGAGCAGTAAGAGGAGCCTTCTGCATGTATCTGATATGTGCAGCTGGCAGCAAGCGTAAACAATTCGTTGTGCAAGCTCGAAAATGGTCAGCTTTCGATAGTCTTCAGCTAGCCTCTAGCCTTCAAAGGCAACTTTGAATGCTGAACGGATCGTGGAACATCATCAGCATTCAAGTGTGTGCAAAAATATTTCAACTGTGCGAATAATAGAATACAATTGAACAACAAACAAACAATTTTAAACGGATTCCAAACAACCTTTGAAGTGAGAAACAATATTTGAACCAAGCGTAGAAACGGAAATAGACTCATCCAATAACTATGTGCATACCAGTATACTCGATATATATGTATATAGAATTATGCCACAGTTAAATGCCCTGCCAGTTATGCCAGTCACTTTAAGTTCTGGTCAATCAATGCTCATGGCATGTATATGGCTCGTTAAATGAGAAATCCATCTTGCAATAAACTGACAACTAATTTGGATAAATCTAGTGCACATAATATATGCATACATATGTACATATGTATGTACATATATGGTGAAAATATGGCTATGGAGCAACAGCAGCTGACAGCCAGCATAATTATCGTTATCCTGAGAGCTTATCGGGCGGCGCACACACAGACGCACACACTGGGCACAGAATGGAAGGACGAAAGCCGATTAGATAATTTATCGTTTTGACCTCTGATTGTGTGCCTCCCCCCCACCCACTGCGTGTGTGTGTGTATGTATAATCCTGACTTACATGCTGCTCAAAAATATTCCTAGTTGTATCTGGCTTGGGCTGGGCTGGGCTGGGTATTGGTGCTGGTGTGCCCCATATTCGAGCACTTGTCAACTAATTGGGTTACACTTGAGTCAACACAGCGATTATGGCGTTTTGAGGGTGTGTGTGTGCGTGTGTCTGTGTGTGTGTGGGAAGAGCAAAAGCTGAAGCACACACAGACATGGATAGTGGGTACTCACATGAATTTGGACAAGATTGTCAAACAATTACATGAGTTCGCAATTAATTTGTCTGCACAATATGAGAAGAGCCCTAAACCTCCATGACGCCACACCCCGCCCGTATTACTAGCATAATTCCTGCGAGTGTTAACCATTACACGGGCTGCCATGTGAACCAAAAATATCCGCTATCCTCTATCCGCTACTTGCGTTGTTTAACGATGCATAAATCTCTATACATTTATATTTAGGTCTAGTATATATGTGCAATGTACTTGCATAGCCAAAAAGTAATTAGCCAAATGTCTATGCCATAATATTAATTGGAAGCAAATCAGAAATTACCAATTGGTAGGCAATCAGCGCTCCCTAGCACTGTCTGATCAGCGCTAACCTTTCGAGATCTTAGACCATTTAGGTCCATGGTGTCGTTCCTTTTCGTGTGTGTGTTTTCCGTCTGTTCGATGGGTTAAGCCTGCAAGCTGGCGACTCCGTTCAATGTGATAATGAAGCATGCCCCTAGAGTTGCGGAAGGGGGGTTAATGTTGTCAGTGGACACATCCTTTTGACTTGGCCACTACAACGACAACGTTCGGAGAGACAGGACAGGCTGTGCCCATAGGTCATATCAATATGCACACACACACTCGTGCACATCCCGCACACACACACACACCATGGAGACACAGCAATCTTGT
The DNA here is from genome assembly GCA_018150885.1 of Drosophila tristis. Taxonomy (NCBI): domain Eukaryota; kingdom Metazoa; phylum Arthropoda; class Insecta; order Diptera; family Drosophilidae; genus Drosophila; species Drosophila tristis. The sequence continues at coordinate 2,338,233 of JAECWT010000228.1, forward strand.
AATCTATTCAAACGACAATCAAGTTTGTGTGTTGACATGAGCTTGTTTCTTGCTCTGCCTTTTGACACCGTCCCCTGCATGGCTTTGCCTTCCACCCACAGCATCCTTTCGATAATAGATTCAAATGCGATTTATTTGCCAAATGCTGGTTCAAGTAATGCACGGCCAGCAGGAATAGATTGATAATGTGCAAAGAGGATATTAAGGCATCCAAGTACCGTTTCGTATTGTTTAAAAAAGTAGCTGCTGATTGTTTACTTTTAAATGCAAAGCCAACAAAAACCCCATGCCATATGGGCACATAATTCTGTGCCGATACTCTGTTCTTGGGTGATTGAAACTTGAGTTAATTAGAGTAAAAGTAGATAATTGATTGGAAAATATAAAATAAAATACATAAAAAATACATATATTACATATTTAGAATTAAAGCCAATTGAAGGTCTCTCGTAACAATGGGGCCGCTCTGTTTGTGCAGCAAATGGTGGCAGGGCTGGGCTGGGCAGGGCATGGCAGGGCGATTGTCAATCGGTACGAGGGAGCAGCCCATTCCCAGTGAAGGCAGGGTATGGCCTGTGTCGGTGCTGCTGTGTGTGTTGCAGAATCCTTTTGATTTAATTTGTGAACAGACTGAGCTGAGCTGAGCTGGGTTGGGCTGGGCTGGGCTGCAAACGGCGCAAAAGCAGACAAATCAGAAGTGCTCGCATTTTGTAATTTTGATCACGTTTCGTGTAATTAAAACTTAAGACAGACTGAGAACTGGGAACTGGTAACTGGTAACTGGGTTGGATGAGCAGCGTGGGCTGAGAACGGGCACGCGGGGCACAACTACAGCCGGTCGGCGGGGCATGGCGTGAGGCGGACAAATCAAAAAAGTTACTCCAGATTTCCTTTCGTTTGTAATTTTTAATTTCATTGTGCTGCTGCTGCTACTCAACCCACAAACGGAACGGAAAGTTTCCAGCGAACCAGCCGCCAAGAGCCGCCAGTCAGGACATTCCGTACATAAATCAGTCAGCCAGGCCACCTGCTAGGAGCGGACGGGGCTACCACCATGGCGTGGCAGGGACAGGGACAGATCCTACAGATGGGTTGCGGCACAAGTCACTTGGCTAACTATGCAAATGAGTGTGAAAAATTGCTTAAGTGAATTCAAAGTTGTAACATCAATTTGAATAGTTCTCAAATTCAATTTGTCACAGCTGACTGGGCGAATCAGAGCGTGCGTCCTGCGGGCAGGATCATACACACATACATATGTACTACATATGTATGCATATCCAAATCGAATCCAAACCGAATTAAACCCAAGCCTTTTCCCATTTCTCTGTGCTGCTCTGATAAATGATTTCCTTGACGGTGCTGCCAGTGCCACTTAATTGCGATCTGGCAACGATATTATTTGTCGAAAGCTGCTGCTGGTTCCAGTCACGGCTGGAACTAGTTCGGTTCATTGTGCCTGAGGCGTCCGTGCAAAAGTATTTTTTTGTGTATTTAAATAAAAAATTTTTTCCCAATTTTTGTGTATTTTCAATTTGAAGAAAAGGCGCAAGGAAAAGAACTCGCAAATAGAGAAAAACGGCCATAGTTTGAGGAGCAACAACGAACGAGGTAGAATGCAAAAATACATACACAACATATACATACATACATATGTACATATATGTACATGCTCAAAGCACATTAAATTTGTGGTTTTCGGTGAATTTGTAGTTGGATTTGTTTCGTAAGGTTTCGTAAGATATCAAAATTATTATTATATTTATCGATAGTGCCCCATCGATACCTTTGCAGCCAGCCGCCCGCCCTACTTCTTGCCGCTTCGTTTTATGTTCTTTTCGCTGTTTTTGCTGTACACGCATTTTCCATATTTGTCTCGCTATTGCATCACTTTTTTGCTCTACTCCTTTTGGTCTGCCTGCCATCGCCTTCTATCAGCAACAACAACAACAACAGGCGACTCTCGCTGACTCGCTCTAAGACAAAAAGAGAACCGCGCATAAAGGAATAACGAATTATGCTGCTGCTGCGTAGTTTCTGTTGTTGTTTCTCTCTTTGATCGTCTTCTTACTGCTGGCAGTCATTTTTTTTTCGTTTCGTTTCGTTTCATTTCGCTTCATTTGTGGAAGCGGCCGTCTGTTTTTTTCGATACTGGCAAAAGATATTCATTTTATTTTCGAATACGGTTTCTCCTTGGTGGTTTGGTAGAGTCGCAGATTTTTAAAATGGATTTGATGAATCTTAAACTGGAGCAGCTGCTGGGTTACGACCCCGATACGAAGAGTTTCAGGGGAAATCCTCCGATTGGATACTATCGCCAGCCGCTGGCCAGTGAATATCCGCTGGACCTAGGCAAGGGCTACAATCAATACATTCATCGAAACGGAAACTTTCCACGCGGCTTCAGCCTCATCCAGCACCACGTGATGCATGCACGGGAGCCGCGCCAGCTGCTCAACAATACGGACTTTTTTCTCAATCGCAGCACAATGCTGAAGTTCATGGGCGATCGCACATTCAGCAAAGACGTCAACCTTGCAGCCTGTCGCTTCAAGGGCTGCATCTATGTGCGGTCCCTGTGGGAAGATGTCGACGAGCGGCTCATCGTGCCGAACGTGACTAAATCGTATCCCTACAAGGCACGCCAGTACGTTTTCACCCGTAAGTATAGCTGCACCCAGCCTGCACCCAGCCCAGCCCAGCCAAGCCCAGCCGAGCAACATCGTTGAGTAACCTCAAATTCAATTTAGGTTCCCCGGGCGAGCCGCCAAACATCGATGCTCCAGTGGATGAGCGCCAGCAGATTTATGGAATCTTCACGGCAAAATTGGGAGACTTGCGACTGCTCTACTCGGCAGAAGTTAGTGGCGTTTCGAACACCGAACCACTTGGCGATCTGTGAGTCCATTCAGTTGCATCTCTGCTGCATCCACATTGCTATTGCTATTAAATCCGCATTATTCCACAGCGACGATCCGGAGGTGCTTAAGAAGTGCCAGCTGGCCTCACTGAGACTAAAATCAAAAATAAATCCTATGGCTCCCCTATGGCTCATGCAGGCCTATTTGGGTGGCATCGATCACCTGGCCATCGCCAGCAAAACTGACTGCGGCCGCGTGTGCCAACCAATTGAAGTGGTGTCCTGTGCCAGGGTGTTGTGGGTGAGTTGATGATTTCATTGATGATCAAGCATGACCATGACCGTGACGGTTTGTCCCCCCTTTTCACAGCAGGAGAAACAATTCAACATACACGATCGCCTCAAGAAAATGCATAATATTCTTCAGAAGATCAGCCGTCGGATGGCCGAACAGGACGATCCTACAAAGGAATTAAAATTCAAGTTGGTCCGTGACTTGATTTTATTCGAAGATCAGCTTGAGACAATTCCGCCATCGGGGCAGTTTGATCAGCAGTTCATCGATTTTACCAATCAGTTGTACAGCCCCAAGTAGCTTGTTGTTTCCAACAACAACAGCAACAACAAAAAGTAGAATTAGTTTTTCCCCTTATGCCACATGGTGAGCGAATTTAACACGGCACTTGGAGTGCATTTTTGAGACATTTACAATATGAATGTAAAATGTCTAATTTTTTTTTTACGAGAATATTCAAATATCACAAAAAAAAAGATGAAGAAAATTTTGTTCTGTTATGATAAGCAGGTTTATTGTTAAAAAAAAGATGCCAACCTTGTTGCCCTTTGCTTTCCTTAAACGGGAAGATACGTTGGTAACCCACAGCCTCATTATATTGGCGAATATTCCATCCTTTCATTTATAAATAAAAAATTCCAGTTTGGCCTGTAGTGAGAAATATTTTGTTGTATTGATTTTTGCTTTGAAATAAAATAATGCTATTATTAATATGTAATAATAATAATAGTAATAGTAATATAAACTATAACTACTTATATTAATATTAATGTGCATCAAGGCGCCAGCTTGACTTTGAATAAGCCGCAGGCTGTCGACCCCTGTCTTAGGGTTAGGGGTTTAGGGGTCTGATTGAAACTCTGCCGTAAATTTAGCTGCCAGCCTTAGTCCAATTGTGTGTGTTGCTGGCCAATTTGGGGCGTAACCACTATGAGCATCATAACTCCCATCGATATCATAATAAGCTCGTGAATATTAGAGCACAGCCACACACACTCGGTCGGTGCGGTTCGGGTCGGGGCGGTGCGTGGGGTGCGTGGGGCTGTGCTGTTGGATATGTTTAAAATTTAATGCGCTGACAGTGCGGCAGGCAGAGGCTGTTGGCGGTGGCGGTGCCAGTGACAAAAGCGACTGCTGACTGATGCCTGTCGCTGATGAAGATATCGTTGGCCGTGCATACAGTGCGTTTCAGCGCTTTAGGGCGCTACGAATGATTTTTTATTCCACATATGTATATGTGTATCAATGTTTGCAATTAAATCAAATATTTGCTACTTTAGTCCTTTCCACGATGTGGGATGCATTTTCATTGAATTGAACTGTCCTTAAGCCTGCGAAACGCACTGTCAACGGGATGCTCTCTATGATGCTCTTGAAGGCGTGGCCGGAAGGCAGCAGAGCATGGAAATGAAGGAGCCGCCTACGTCTCTCCTGCTGCTGCTCCTCCTGCTCCTGCTGCTGCTGCTCCTCATCCTGCTGGGCTGACTCGATGTGCTCCTTGTGTGTGGTCTGTGATTAAAATGATATTTTCAGACAATGTCAAACAGCGTGTGACTAATGGGTCTATGGGTTGTCCGAAATGTCTGTTATTACTTGATAAATCTTGTCGGTCACACATTTTGGCATGGCACAATGGCCAACACACACACACAGAGACAGACACACACACACACAGACAGACAGACACACAGACAGACACACACTCGCATGGCATATGTGTAGAGGGGTGTCCGGCTGTGTCCGTGTGTTTTATGCAAAACCTTGGGCCCTTGCTGAATGCCCTGGTCCTGGCCCTGGTCCCTGCCCTGCCCTGCCCTGCCCCCGCCCTGCCCCGCTTGGCCGCATTCTGCTCTAATGACAAATGGGTCAAAAATTTTGCGGCTAATGACACAAAATATGTTTGTTTCTGCCTATAAATTTTATGCATAAATAAACCAAAAGCGAGAGGCAAAAAAATCATGCAAGAGAGAGCAAAAAAAACACAACAAAAAATAGGCGTAGCAGCAAACTACTTATGATTGAAGACCCTCCAGGCCAGGGACCCCTTGCAGCTTGGCTGCGGCTCCCAGACCCAGGGCCATTAATCAATGGCCAAATAAACATGAAATTTGCCTAAATTGACGTTGGTAGCGGTGGGTATCGATTTGCGCTCGCCTCCAGAAGGGTCACATTGTGCCATGTATATAAAACGGTCACTCTCCGCTAGGTAAATGGTCGTACGTACTCCCCTTCATGCCGCTGCCGCTGCCGATGCTGCTGCTGCTGCTGCTGCTGCTGCAGTTTCGATGGAGTCGTTGGAACCATTTAAAATTTATTCAAAAATATTGTTCTGTCGGTGGATGTGTGATTCAGAAGTGATCAAGGCCAGATGCATTATTTGGCATCCTTCGGCTCTGGGAGATCTCAGCTTCGGCTGTGGGAGATCTCTGCTTCGGCTGTGGGAGATCTCTGCTTCGGCTGGGAGCTCTCGCGTTCGGTTCTCTTCGGGTCGAACTTGGCTCGCTCGGCTCTCAGAGTGCCAAGTGCTGGCAAGAGCTGGCAAACGTTCAGCTTGGTGTGCATCTGTGTGCTGTGTGCCACGAAACTTCGATTGGCACTGAATTTGGCACAACTCCTTTTGTTTTTGTTTTTGTTTTGGTTTTAGGTTTTTCTTTCGCTTCCTATTTTTGGCAAAAACTGTACACTAAGCCCGAGCCTGGGAGGACAGTGTAATGAAGACAAATAAAGTCAATTCCTGTTGCGCGCTGACTCCAAGGTTGGAGTCCCCCGCCCCCATTCACCGCCCATTCCACTGTCACGCCCGCTGCATATTTATTTAGGTGCCCCCATGTACATTTCGAATGCCCTGGAAGGGGGCATACATGCATACATAAATGTGTGCAAACAAGTTTGCCCAGGCCACTACTTAAAGAACGTCTGCGGCCATTGCATTAAAAATGAAAATCAATTCGAGGCGAAATTGTGTGTGTGCACCTTCGAGGCATCCACTGGCAGTGCTGCAATGTGATATATTATTTACTCTATTTAGTTGGTCAATTCAAATACAATAACTTCGATACAAAGTAGTTGACAGGGAACGGGCAACGGGCAACGGAGAACGGGGAACAGGGAATGTGGCATGCGGCATGCGGCATGTAGCCTGTGGGTACGAGCATCTAAATGGAGCACAGCAGGGCTTAGACCAAGGCAAACATAATCGTAACAAAGCAAAGGGCAAGAGCCCAGAAAAAACAAAGCACAAACTAAAAACTGGCCAACACGAAGCCAGGGATGCCCTTACAAATTATAAATGATTGTAGTGGGACCAAAAGAAACAACAATTCAAGTTATTTTAATTTGTTGTGCGTGTTTTTCGTTTTGTGGCGATTTGCTAGCCCCTTGCTGGGTGCCGGCATTTATCGCATGTGCATATGCCCCTGCTGCAGGGTACTTGTACATGTAGGAGACCTAAACAAATATGCAGCGAACGTGACAGTGGGCTGGGCGGTGTGGAGTGGAGTGGAGTCATGGAGTCAGGGCGCAACAGGAATTGACTTTATTTGTCTTCATTACACTGTCCTCCTCCCAGGCTCTGGCTTAGTGCATAGTTTTTTGCCAAAAACGGAAAGCGAAAGAAAAACCCACAACCCAAAACCAAAGCAAAAAAAAGGAGTTGGGGCAAATTCAAATACGCGCACAGCTCGCAGAACAATCGAAGTGCGGGGCACTCAGCCACAGATGCACACCACCCACCGCCCGCACAAGGATACTCGGACGAGTATGCGAGTGTGTGTGGTTTTCCTTTGCCTCGGCTAGTTGTCAGCCTTTCTGCTGTGTTTAGCATTTTCGTTGTTTTGTGTGGCATTACCCTGGCCGCAGGTACTCCGATTGTGTGCTCGATCAGCAGTAACATTCGTCAATCAAGTGCACAGTCGTAAGGCTCTCCGACCCTGCGCTACTTATGCCGCAGACAGCACTATGTAGCAGGTGCATGCCACACATAGCTTTGCAATATTTTCAAGGGTATCCCACAGCTTGGGCATTCGATTTTTGGGCTGCCCAGATTAGACAGCACTGTGGGGGATGGCGGATGGGGGGCAGATCGGGCGTAGCTGTTGTCCTGGCAAGTTTTGTTGTGGCTCTGCCTGAATAATCGTCCATGCACAGCGGCATTATCATGTGATATGTGAACAAACTTCTCGTATTCCTTGGGAGTTGCAGCTGCATCTAAATGGGGCACTGGCAGTGACCAGTGGAAGGAGTTGGCCAAGCGATCGCATCGCATCGCATCCAAAACTCTGAAACTTTTATCAAAGTTTTCATTACCAGAACTTGGGTTGGTTTTTGTCTTCTTTCCCTCCACGAATTAGCCAGCAAACAAAATTAAATTTAATTTCAAATTTGCTTGAATGCTTCTGGTGTGGCGGCAATGAATCAAATATTTCTGACAATTTCGCTTTAATTGGCATGGACTTCGTCTATTTATCTGCGGGCAACTGTTGCTGCCCAGCTGCGGAGTGGCTCGTAAAGAGAAAAGCCATTCGCCTGCTTGTTGTCAGCACAAACGGGATCAGCTTGGCCTAATGAAATAGGCCCAGTCCCCTTATACCAGACCGCTGCCTACCACCGTCCCAAGTCAACACCTTGGGCATCGCATAGAAAAAGAGAGAGGGAAGAGCACAGAAAACAGAGACAGAGAGAGAGAGAGAGAGAGACGGTGTGCGGACCACAAATATTGCTCACTTCCGTTTCCGCTCTGCGCACACCTTTTGCGGTAATAAGCTGCAATTTTATTATTACATTTTGGTGTAGCAACCTCAAGAGGCGCCCCCTCCCCCATCAGCATGCCCAAGTGATTCACTGTCTTGCCACTGCCCGAAACTCCACTCCACTCCGCACTCGCCACTCCGCACTCGCCACTCGCCACCTTTCCACTTGCCACAACAACCACTGTGGCAGCGTTGCTGCCATAGAGCTGGCCGCGATGCCTGTGCGTGGTAATTTCAGATAAATGAGAATACATAAACAAAGAACTCATTAAATTCAGCAAGAAGCAACCTGGCCACAAAATACACCAGCCACGGCACAGCCACGGTACAGCCACGGTCGGACCTCGCTCCGGCAGCTGTGGGCTTTGCACCTGAGCCTGGCCAAGTGCATTTGCATGCCACAAGATGAGCTGCAGGCCAGGCCAGAACAGAACAGAACAGGACAGGACAGGGTTTGCCTGTCATGCGGCTTGCGCAGGGATGCTCGACATACCGGGACAGGCTCGGGCTGGCCTGCTCGACATGTCAGCAGCGCGTTGCCGGGCAGCACCCAGCGCTGTAGCGACGGGCAGCTCCAATCACTGGGGCGTCGTTCATTGTTTGATTTTATAATAATTTCGTTTATGGCATTGAAGCGATTTGCACTTAAAACTTTAAGTTCTCGCCCGCGCGAGCGCCGGGCCAGGCCGCTTCATTACCATTCAGTCAGGGTTGCCAAGGTGCTGGGAGGGTGTGGGGCCTGGGGGGAGGCTTCTTCTGATGACTTGTGGGCAGAGCTGCCTTTTGTTTCGGTCGCGACTTTGCATTGCCAATTAACTGAAAGACGGCAGAGCAGTGGCTGGGGGCAGGGACTCGACCGCGGCCCGAGGGGCTTTCAGTGGGCGGGCACTGGAAAAGAGCAATGGCAAATTGATTTAACGGTTAAGTAACGGTAAGCAGGCAAGCGGGCGGGGCTGGGGCTGGGGCCGGGTACCATAATGTGACTCTCCCATTATTAAAGCACCGAAAGACACTCCCTGGGCGGGCTGGGCGGTCTCGGACGGACTGGGCCCATTCAAACAAAGCGGCAAGGAATCTCTAAAAATTGTTTTCGGTTTACTTGGAATTAGGAAACGTGCAGGGGAAACGTTGCCAAGCAGAAATATGCCAAAATATCTGGCGAACTTTGAAATCAGAAATGGCTAAAAATATTTCTGAATTGCGGCAGCAGCGCTGAAAATTGTTGCTGATTTTTGCTGTATTTTTTTTTTTTCGTATTTTACCCACTCGCTCGCTCCGAATGGAAATTTTCAGTCCTTAATAATTCGCCTTTTGTGCTGCTGGAATGCCTTTGATTATTGATACAACTGCCGGGGCGAAGGCTGCACACACAGCCTTTGCTTGGATTATTTGCAAGAAAAAAAAACGACACAGCAAACGAAAGAAAGGAGCAAAGTAAGAGAGAAAGAAAGAAAAGGCGAAACAGAGGGAGGCAAAAAATGAAGATAGAATTTCATTACATTTCCTTTCCGGCTGCTTGACAATTTATGAACTTTCATTTGTCTTCTCCTTTGGTTTATCTCGGACATGCCTCGGACATGCCACGGACATGATGAATGTTGCCCAGGCACTGGGGCACTGCACTGCTGCCCCCTGCGCACTGCTCTCTCATTGCTCTCTGGATGCGACTTTAAAATGTTAATTATTATTTATCACAATGCGATAGATAGACGGGCCAAGTGATACTCGTGCTTATCGTACTTGGAGTGCCATGCAGTAAGTATAATTTATTGAATTTGCATTGAAAATGTAGAAACAATTTAAGCAAAGTTGCAGAGAGCTGGGAGCTGAGAGCTCTCTGTGGGGTTAGTTAATTTGCACTAAATATAGTTGAAATATTATGGGACTGTACACATTTATATTTGATTCAAGCTGAGCATATTGCTGGGCTGGGAATGGAAGGAGCGGCAGCAGAGACAACCGCCTGTGACAACGACCTTTCATTTGCATTCCAAACGAATTTGTCACCAATTAAGTGCTCGGCGAAGCCCCAACCCACCCACCAAGGGGTGGCAAAGAGCTAAATCAAATTTATAAATTCCCTGCAGCCGCAGTGTCGGCAGTGTCGGCAGTGCAGACAGTAGACCCGTGCTGGAGTGGCAATTTATTAGCTCCGAGTTGATGTTATTTTTCGTTAGCTTTTGCCATTCCATTGCGATTATCGTTCGCCTGCAGCCGCGCGCCACAGAGCACTTTGCCCCCAGTGCGGCATTCATTTTGTGCACGAATTTTTCATTGCACATGTTTAGCAAGGCAATCGAATGCAAACAAAAGCCCCAAAGAAGAACAGGCAGCAGCAGCAGCAGCAGCAGCCTGCGACTGCACTGGCAATATAAACAGAAACAGAATTGGAATCACAGCCATAGCCATAGCCATAGCTAGAGCCAGAGCCACGGCCATGGCCAGAACAGGAGTCGGCGTTGGAGTTGCAGTCGAGAAAATGTAAAAGACATTGCACAAGACATTGCGACGTGCTTCTCATTTCGATTTGGATTTGCATTTGGCCTGCACCTTCCACCTAACTAGAGTGCCAGCTATTCGTGCAGAGGCAGCTCCCGCCCGAGTCCCCTTCTAGCCACCATCAGCGAGTGTTTGTTTGTTGTAATTGCAATTGATTTGGCTTACTACTGGCAGTCGCGAGAACCTGAGGGATTTGCCAGCTTGCCAGCTAGATTAATATTTGCTCAGCCTGTCTTGGCGCTGGCTCTGGCGCTGGCTCAGGCTATGGCTATGGCTATGGCTGCTGCGAATCAAGCCACTATTGGGCCAATGTCGCTCGTTCAGTTGACTCCACTTGATTTGGTCGCAGCTCTGATTCTGATGCCGATTCTGCTGTGCCTGTGCCCCCCACTCACTCAACACACTCAGCACACTCATGCCAAATACTTGCGAACAATTCAAATAGGATTTGTATTTGTTTGCCTTTTGGCTGAGTATCGTATGCTGCTCGGGTTTGTCTGGCGGTCGAGCGAGCTGCTTCAACTGCAGGTGGAATATAACAAAACAAAACAAAACAAACAAAAAAACAAACAGAAAACAAAAAAAAAATACCCAAGCAGAGTGTTGAACAAACAGAGATTCTGTTTTGTGTTCGTACGTAGTACGTACACATATGGAGGCCAGTTTGCTGTGGAGAGAGCTAATTTGATGTGCTCGAGAGGTAAAGTACCAGTATGTATCTTTGGGATACGGATACACGTGAACGTGATACGCAGCAGCAGCAGCGGCAGCCAGTATGCTGTATGATGTTTGCTGCGGCCCTCCCGGCCCCCACTGACATTGGTTTTGCGTGGCGAGTAGTATCTTTGTGGCGATGTGTGTAAATATTTGGTCACACGCGGCGTATGAGTGATGACATGGAGGGCATGGCATGGCTGGCATGGATGCATGGATGGATGGATGAATGGATGGATGGATGGATGTAGTCAGCCCAGTTGGGCGCACGAATAGTTTCTCTATGCCCGTCGAGTTATTGCAAATAAATGTAGCATAGTTTGTGGCATACACCACAGAGACAGAGAGACAGAGAGAGAGAGAGGGAGAGAGGGAGAGGGAGTGCTGCGGTTCTCTCTCTCGCGCATATACATGTACACATGTGTAGGTGTGTGTGTGCTGCCGGCTCTGTGTGCGCTCGTTAAGACAAATGTGCCTTGATTTGAGAGCGATTATTAAACAGTAAACCGACAAAGTCAGCCACTAAAAGTGGCAAAGTAATTAAAATTCTCATCGCTGTCAAGAGTGGGGCGCACTGTGGTAGTTGCCAGCTCCAACGAGCTCCCAGGGGTATACAATCCTTTGATGTGTGTGTCTTTGAGTTCACCCAGAGCCGGCGCCATTGATACGTAGATCCATTGCAACGCTGCATTGTCGTCGCTGGCAACTGGCCTTTGATCTTTATTAATGAAATGTAAATCCTTAACGCTGCATTATGTGTTTGATGTGACTTTAGTTTTGTTTATTTTGTATATTGCACTGCAGTAAAAATCATAATCATAATTGTTCTATGCCCTTCGCCCCTGGGGCGTTTCCATGGCTCTGCATGGCGGCAGTACATCTGCTGACGCGCTCGTAAATAATCAATAAATAATCAAATAGCCTGCGTACGTATCACGTACCCAGGGCTAACATATACAGACACATGTATGATCAGATGTGCTCCTTCTTGGCTCAGTCGCAAAGCTACTCTCACCGCTGAAGGGTATTGCATAGCAGCGGCGATCCATCCATTCAGGGCTCAAATTGTTTTCAACAAAGTGCAAAGAGTGCAAAATGCTGATGCTGATGCTCCTGCTGCTGCTGCTGTTGTGGCGATAGTGTGGTGGGGTCGAGCAGGGTATTCGGGGGGAGACAGACACAGAGACAGAGAATGTGAATATGAAATCTCAAAGCTCGCTTGTAATCCCGGCGGGTGACATAATTTCATATGCTGGCGCCAGCGGCTCCAAAACTCTTTGCTCTTTCCACTGTTGTTGCACTCTCTCGCTGGCTCTCTCTCTCTCTCTGGGGGTTGGGGTTGGGTGGTGATGGTGATGGGTCTGCCGGGTCCTCCCTCATACACATAAAGTATTGTTGAAGTTGAGAGCTCGTTGGAGATTTTGTCGTCATGCTCTGTAGTTGACATAATTATATTGTAAAATATCGTTGCACATTCCATATCTCACGCCCACTTTGCGCTCCCACTTGCTGCCCCCACTGCATGTCCCCACTGCATGTCCCTCCCGCATGTCCCTCCTGCATGTCCATCCTCCTGCATGTCCCTTTCTCTTCTTGGCTGAGTGTATAATGATATACGACAACAATGTGCGCGTGTGCGTGTGCGTGTGCGCGTGCTGCCCAATGGTCACTCTTGGTATTCTCACACTTCCTCGTTCCTCGTTCCGCGCTCCCCGTTCTGGTTCCACCATCCTTCCTGCATTCTGCTGCTGCTGCTGCCATGGTGTTCAATTTTTTAATACCAAGATTTATGGAGCATTGCATGCGTGTGTGTCCTGCATGCATGCGCAGTGTGTGTGTGTGTGTGTGTGCATCATATTATTTTTGATTTAGTAAATCAGCGGCTGGAGCCAGCTGTGGGCTGTGAGCTGTGGCGCCAAAGCGGCGAATGCGACTCTCCCATGTGCAATTTTTCATCTCGCAACAAAAATATTAAGTGTTAAGGAGTGTGTGGCGTGTGTGCAACTCTGTTGCATACACTTTAAAGCCCTCGAAGCAGATGGATTATGGAAAGGCCAGTGTCAATAAAATATTCCACAAAATATTCCACGAAACTAACCGAAAGAGCCCCTTCAAAGCTGCCTTTTCAAAGCTGCACCTCTGCAAATTATTTGCATTTATTTGAATTGTATTTTATAATCCATCCCATCTGCAACTCCATTTAGTTCTTAGTTCCAGCTTACTTTTAGCTTATATTTCTTTCAGATTACTTATTGGGTTTTCCTCCGCTGCGTGCCGCCCACCTGCAGCCCACATTTTGGCTGCACATTAGAAAAAGTTGCCATAAAAATTGAGTTTTAAATTTAAAATTTGTTAAATTTGCTTAAGGGTTCCCCCGACTGCTCTACGCTGTCTCTGTGGTGGTGTGGGGCGGCGGCAGGGCAGCCAGATTCATCTGATCCGAAATCTGACCCTCAGGCTCCCCCTCCCCGCCCACACCCCAACCCACACCCACGCTTTGCGTGCTGTGGTGGCAGGCAAATGTTGAATGTTGACTGCTGAATGCTGATGCCATGGCAGCCACAATTTCAAATTGCTGTCGACAACATAGAAAAACGAATTTTCATTTGGGCAACGCAAGACTTTTCCCAAATAGCAAGCAGATAGACACGTGTGCCTGGCGGGGGATTGGGGCTGTGTCCGGGTCAGGCATAAATTAACAGTTATGAATGTATGCCAGCATATACGAGTGTGTGTGTCTGCCTTTGATGTGGACATGGGAAACACTCTGTGAAAAATCTCTGGCCATATGGAAATCATGTTTCTGGCTAATTATGTGTGTTCCTCGAAGCCGGTCCCTCAAAGCGCCCCATCCAGGCACTCCCTGCCTTCCCCCCTTGCCCCTGTTCAAGTGACAACAAATTGAAGTTCATTTAAATCGGAGTCTCTGCGGCGCCAAAGTCCAGGCCACATAGGAAATTGAGTGCAGCAGCAGTGTGGGGCCTGCACTTGTCAAACGAAATTGTTTACGCATTTCAAGTTGCCCCTACCCCCTACCCCATACCTACCCCTGCCCCTTCAACTACAACAAACACATTGGATAATAGGGTTTTCTTTTCTTTTGTTTTGCTTTATTTTTCGTTTTGTTATTTGCAGCAACAGAGTGCAGGAAGGGCATGCCATTGGGCTTATGGCTTCCATGGACTTAACTTGTCCTCCCAGCAGCGTTACGCTGCTGAGCCAAATATCAGAAATATTGCTTAGAATATTAAAGATTATTTACACTGGAGGTTTGAGACTCCTGCCTAGCTGGCAGTGAGTATTTGGCACCCCGAAGTAGGCTGCACCTTGCACTTACCGAGAATATGCCGAGGCAGAGTATTTGATGTGCCGTTCAGGGCTTTTATTTGTATGGCTGTCACTTGCGCATTTCTGCCGCTAACCTACGCTGCCCCAGCCAGCGCCCCCTGGGCTGCAGCCTTTGTTGGCCAGGCCATGTAGGCAGCAACAAAAAAAAAGAAAAACAAAAAAGGTAAAGGGGGGAAAGCGCCTCGTCGAGCAGTGGCTGAGGCAGTGGCAGCGGCAGCGGCAGCGGACCAACAATGAACTGAAAACATCGGCGGAGCACAAATTGTTGAGCCAGACCAAAAAACTGTAAATAAATATTTAAACTATTTGTAACTTTATTAACTTTGCTCAAGTGGCGCAATTTATTGCATACCAAAAATGGAGAGGCAGGCAGCAGGCAGCAAGCAGGCAGCAGGAACATGCAACAGCAACATGCAACTTTGGGGCAAATAAAAACAGCCAGCAGTAAAGCAGCAAAGCAGCAAAGCGAAAGAGCATAACAAAACAGAAACAGCAGCAAAAAGTTTGCCTGGCAGTGATCGAATGCCGAGATACCCTTGCAGCTGTGCAGCTGTGCAGCGGGCATAGGCTGTGGCAAAGCTACGCTAAGTGGGGGTAAGATGAGAAACAAAGCAAATTATGCAACTCTTTTTGCACACAAACCAGAGACCATAAAAAGGCGCCCTCTTTTGCCATAATCATGGCAGTACCCGCTGTGAGGGTATCCAACATTAAACCGTATTTAATGGGGCGCAGGGTGAGGGTGTGGAGGCGTGGCAGCGTTGCAGCGTGGCAGCGTGGGCGATTTCAGCAGTAGAATAGTTGTTTAAGCTGCGCCTGAAAGTGTGCTCCGCCATTGCCATTTCATGTGGTTTTTATGGCCAAAAGTCGCCGCTTCCGAGTAAGTGTGCATGTGCATGTGTGTGTGTGTGTGTGTGTGTGTGTGTGTGTGTGTGTGTAGGAGAGTGTTTGTCTGTCGGCCGTTATTGCTTAGTTTTTGTTTGGTGGCTGACTGGCAACATTGCGTATACGCCACATCAACCAGGGCCACGCACACCGACAGAGTCGCATCCTAATTGGCGTCTAATTGGATTGACCTCTGGCCTACACTACACTGCACTACACTGTCACTACACTACACTGCACTCCCTCTGTCGTTCATTTTCTGTCTGTGCTGAGTGCTGAGAATTCGCTCAAAAATTTATAAAGTTTTCGTCGGGCTGGCATACAAAAATTTCCCGCTGCATGCAGTGCATTTACACCAAGCAAACAATGCACAAAAACCAAATAAAACAAGAGAACACCAGCAAGAAGAATTCTTCAGCTAAATGCAGGAATTATGCTTCATTTTTGTGCCTATTCAACGCTGCCACACACTGGCAGATCCATTTATCGATTCGCTGCCACAGAGTGTCTCTCCTGCTCTGCTCTCGGAAATCGCTTCTAAAGAGAGGTCCCACCCCCACACTGATTGGTGCCAACATTCTGAGTACTTCCCCCAGCAGCAGCAGCAGCAGCAGCAGCTTTTGGATGCCCTTAAGCCACGCTGCTTTACCCTTTCGGCAAATTGTTATCCATCAGGACAATCATCAATTGCTTCCTAACCGAAAAACTTGAAAGGTTTTCCCCGTGTGGCATACAGGCCTGACAAGCGCTGACAAGCCAGCCTGCCGCGCCAGCCAGGTAACGTCTCTCCGGGCTGATCCGAGCACCGAGCAGCGAGCACCGAGCAGCGAGCACCGAGCAGCGAGTGTGTTATGCAAATAACAAAGATACTTTTTGGCATTTTGATTGCATGGCAGTTGTTGCCGTTGCCTTTGCCGTTGCCGTTGCCATTGCTGTGAATTACGCGAAGGCGCAACAGGTTCGCTCCAGCCACCGCTCGAACCACCACAAAGCAGCAATCCAGCCACTCCAGCCAGTGCTGGAGACATTGAGCCACGCACTTGGGCTTGCTTTGGCGCCCATCAGCCACCCCCGCAGCCCGTTTCCAGGGGTGACAGCAAAAGCGAAAGTGAAAGTCATCACTTTTATTTCATACAATTTTTATTAGGCCTCCATATTTCATTCACTTAGATCGAGAGGGGATGCATTCGGACGCCCAGTGGTAGCCCCAGTAGCCCCAGTACGCCCGAAACCCAAAACCCAAAACCCGAAGGCTACCCCCCCCACCCATTTGACATTTGCCGTCTGCAACACATTTTGCTCTATTTACTTTTACGACACGTTTGGGCCTGGGCCCAAAGCAACAATGCCATTAAACTTGTAGCTGGCCCCGCCCCACCGGACTAGCAAAGAAAAAAAAGTGTCGCAATTGTTACATAAATTATTCAGATGCTGCCGGGCGGATGGACGCAGAGAGAGAGAGAGAGGAGAGAGAGGGAGACGTGGAGACATGGAGGGCGATATGGTGCAAGTTATTTTCTAGCCAAAGAGTTGCCGGCTCCATGTACACGTGTTCTGCTTCATACACACTCGTACTCGTACTCGTACTCGTAGTCGTACCTATGTCTGTGTGTGTCTCTGCATATTTCATGCAAGATGTCAACTCAATGTGTTAGTTTCATGTTAATTTTAGCTTTCCACAGTGCACACACACAGAGGGACGCACGCAGAGGGACAGAGCGAGGGACAGAGCGAGGGTCAGAGCGAGGGACAGAGCGAGGGACAGAGCGAGGGACAGAGCGAGGGACAGAGAGCGGGACAGAGAGCGGGACAAAGAGGGACACACAGAGTGGTACAGAGAGTGAAAGAGGTGGACCTGCCAACCCACTCAAAAAATGTCAGTTCCAAGGACTCGAGTTGCGTCAACTGCGGCGCCTCTTCCGCGTCACAGGAAAGTTGCGGGAGTGCTTAAAAATTTAATTTAGATGCCATGCCATTAAGCCAATTATGAGAGAACATTTGTGACCGGTTGACCGGGCGACCAGTCAACAGAAAAGCAAACCGCATAAAAAGGTCTCGCCAAAGCAAAATATATTGCAGTGCCTTTGGGCCTTTGCTTGCTGGCAACTCAATGTTGCAGCTGGACAAATGCAACTTTATTTCCCACAAACGAAACAGATTCAGATTGCATTCATTGCGTGGCGCATAATGGCAGCGAGGAGTAGAAGCGGCGCGTAAAAGAAATGTAAATGGGCTGCCGCAGAGCAGAGCAGAGCAACTTGTTTACGGAGATTCACTTGATTGAAGTCCGGGCAACGCTGCTTCAAGGACTGTCCAAGCATAACCATAACCGTAGCCGACTGCAGCACGGAGATCTCGTTGTGCTATTGGGCCAAAAACCCGCTGCTGGCCACTTCATTCGTTCAATCTACGGCGTGGCATGAGCCCTGGCCTTTCGGGTAGTTCACTTGATTAGCGATAATCAAATCAAAATAAAATGGCAGCGGCAGCGGCAACGGCAACGGCAACCTTTTCCGCTTCAGTCCCACACACGTCTGTCCAAAGGGAGGGAGGGAAAACCCCTCAGCAACCTCTTCCATCGACTGATCCAATATTTCAGGCGGGGTGGGGGCAGGGGACAGCAGCAGAAGTCATTGGACCAATTTACTTGGAGAAACAAAATGCAAATCGTTTGTCACACTCAACAGCACGCGTGCCCACACGCACACAAACACACACACGTACGTATGTTGTATACATATACAGACAGACAGAGAGACAGAGAGAGAGACAGAGAGACAGACAGAGAGACAGAGCGACATATGTATGTGTGTGTGTATATGCAGACATATGCCACTTATTTATTCCGCATTACGCATTATTCAGATAAAAATTTCTCAGCTGACAGGAGTCGACTCCAACCCATCCTGCACCCTACACCCTTCACCCTTCACCCTTCACCCTCCTCCCTGTACCCTTTCTCTTACTCTTACTCTATTCCATTTGCCAACCCCCCGCCCCGCCCCGCCCCGCACGTAGTAATTGTATGTTGACTTTTGCTGTTCTCGGCAAAAAGCGCTCCTCGTTCGTCTTGAGGTTGCCCAAAGGGGCGCTGGCGGAGGCAACCCTTCAATCAATCACCAGCGCTGACAGTTACGCAAATATCAATCAAAAATAAATCGCATGTTGTATGTAGCAACTTGTTTGCCCAGGTGGGCGTGGCTGGCACACGGACCACACGGCTCCAGGGCTGGTGGGTGGGCCAAGTGGGCGGCAACCGCAGACAAGAACTTTGCCATTGGATTAGTGGCAACACACGCAAAAATGGCGATGATTATGGTAGGGGGAATTGGCACAGAGCTGCAGATGGCAATCCGCGGCGGAGTGCTGGCAGTTCCTTAAGGATTTCGTGTGCTCCAGCCAGCCAGTCATTGCAGCCAGTCCAGTGGCATTCGCTAATCCGCCTTGGCCTTGAAGGGAAAGCGGCAACGGGCTGGCTGCCTTTTGTTTTCGCTGTGCCACATTTGATTGCTTTGCGCGGCGAGTGTCAGCTAATGACACGCAGCAGTCACGAGTGGATATCGCGTAGAAAATACCCAAAACAAGTCATCTTTTTAGCTTTTTACCTTGTGACTTCTCCTTTAAGGCTACACGAAGTTCACTGCCAAATTGAAGAGCCAGAAACGTGAGTGAATTTCCCACTTGAAAGATTTTGCTCGATTTTCATTAGCTGCTGCCCAGTTTACTTGGCTTCAGCTTTTTTTCAGCTTTTTCTGTTCGTTTGTTTGGCATTCTTTGAGCGCAGAGTGGAGAGAGTCCTCTGCTGATGGCTCTCAATTAGCGCTAAGCAGCGGGCCACGCATATAATTATTTGGCGCTCAGTTCGTGTGTCCTCTGCTCCATCAACAGACTTTCATCAATTTGCAGCGACTCCCCTGCGGGCCCTGGCCCTTCGATTTATCTGCTTAAGCCATCGAACATTTATTTCGCCCGAGCCAAATCTGCACAATTAACACACTTTATGTGGGGCATTGTCTGTTGCCGCTGCTGCCACCCGCTTTTCTTTTATTTTTGAACCAAATTTGGCAGTGGCAACTGAAGTGGCAAATGGTGTTCGTGGCTGATGGTGGCTGGTGGCTGGGGGCTGGTGGCTGGTGGCTGGGGGCAGCAACAACAATTGGACAGCTGATGAAGTCAATGCCATTGATAATTATGCTGATGAACTTGACTGTAGCTAAGAGAGAGAGAGAGAAAGAGAGATAGGGGACAGTGCCTGGGGTGGGGCGGTTTGTGTGTGGCACTGGCACTGGGAGGAGCAGCTCCCCGTGACGCATTGCCTCATTAACACGAAAGCCTGCGCATTTATTTGAGTTGTGGGACTGCCGCTGGATGGGTACGACCCCCCCACAATCGGCACGCATGTCGCACAATGAAAGCCCGACAAGAAGCACGAACGAAAAGCTGCCACTGTGAGCAGCAAATATCCAAATACCCTTGCGCCGATCTGCCCAGTGGAGGCACCAAGCACTGATCCAGCCTGGCATTTGGCCAGTTCCCAATGGGAGCAAACATTGGGGGAAAGCCAGCAATACCCGCGCCCTCAGCTAGGGCAGCAAATGCGAGTACCAAAAATAAAAGTGTCTCTTAATTTGTGCGTTTATTCCTGTGCCTCAGCTAGCTGCCACCACCCACCCACCGCCCCACACCGCTGCACGAAGCGGCGCTTATTTCGCCGCTATTTAACTTTTTCTTTTGGGATGGGGTGGGGTGGGGGATGCGTAGGGACGCGTAGGGACGCGGGTTTTCAGCCCAACCGCCGCCCCGTTTGATTTCGTCATCAAAGGCGAACATGAAGCGAACTTATTAAGCAGCTTTCATTTTTAATTATGCCTGACTCTGCCGCTGCCGTTGCCTTCTATTTCCCTTCTCCAAACACCAGCCACCACCCACCACCCACCATCCTGCTCTTCAGGCTGTCACAAAAAATTATAAAATCATTTTTGGGGCCAACACCTAACCGCCCGTCCCCGCCCTTGGATCCCTGTGGGCCGTGCCCGGCCACGCCCAGCCAAGTGCAATCAATCACGTGAAATTTAATTAAATTCTTAAGAAAAATACACAAAGATGATAATTTTAATTTTTTAGGTTCCTTCTTTCCGTTTCTTTTTCCTCTCACTTTTTGGCTTCTCTTTCATTTGTTGTTTCGCGGGGAAAGCAACGAAAAAATGAAACTGATTTTGATTTCCTTCTATTTGGGAGCTTTGAACTTGGCTTTGATTGAGCGCCAGTGAAGCCTCACCTTTGGACCCCCCTGTCCCTGTCCCTGCCCCTGCCCCTGCACCAATCAGTGATACTTTGATGGACATTTGTCTAATTGTTTTGGTAATGGCACAAAGTTGGCTTTGGCCAATTCGATTTGGGACCTTTTCGCTTTATTTCATTTCGAGCATCAATTGTTGACAGGCTTCAGCCCCTTGAGTGATGCTGTGCCACAGCGGTAGTGGCTGGGGTTGTGAGGGGTGGGCAGAGAGGCAATAAATTGCAGCAGGCGCTTGTGCCCCAAGTGTACCAGTCCAGTCCAGCCCAGTCAGCCCTGCCCAGCCCAGTCCTGCCAGTGTCCAGGGAGATGCACTTATATTATGCACATAAATCATAAAAATGTGTCTGTGTCTGTGTGTGTGTGTGTGTGCAGCTGCATGTCTTGAACGGTTGGGGGGTTGGGGGCGGGTTTTTGTGGCACTTTTGGCCATTGCCATCCGTCAAAGTTGTTTAAGTGTTTCTCTATGTTAATGCCATGTGATACCCGTGTCCTTTCTGTGCCTGTGACTGCTTCTGCTTCTATAGCTGTGTCTGTGACTGTGTCTGCCTGTGTGGCATGTGCAATTACAGGTTGCACACACACACACGCAAACTGAGTTACACTCAGACACTCACTTGACAGGCGGAGGAGAATTTTCGAGTGCCATTTACATCTATGAGTGCAGCAGCAGCAGTGGCAGCGGCAACCAACCGTTCAGTCTGCTGTGTGTCTGTGCCTCTGTCTGTGTCTGTGTGTGTGGTACACTCTAATGCCTCGGCAACTGGCCGGCACATTTATCACACATTGTACAATGCCATTTAAGCAGTTTGCCATTTACGAGTGCGAGCTACGAGCTACGAGCTACGAGTGGAACTGCGACAAGCGTTTCCCCTGCTCTCCAGTGGCCACCTCCTGCTGCCACACAGCAACACTGCAGACGGCAGCCCTGCATTTAGATTTTATTTCGATCACAGATGAAAGCGCTGCGCAGGCTGGCCAGCGAAGGCCAGAGAAGAGAATCGAAGCCCCGAACCATGAAATATTTACGCTCGGGCATGCCAGCGCTTTAATGTTCGTTTTGGCCAGGGGGCTGCTGCCCGTTAATGGCACTCATACTCAGATACGCAGATACGCAGATACTCAGATACGCAGATACTCATATGGCATGCAGACACACGACTCCCACCCATTCGGTGTCGCCTGCCACCAAACACTGTTGCACACAGGGCTGCAGTTGTCTTGCACCCAGATGACTGAGGGGCCGCCGCCTCTCATCCACATGATCCACTTGAAGTGTTGCCACTGCACTCAGGCGTCTTAAGCGGCTTGGCAAGGGCAGCAGGCAGCAGGCAAGAGCCAAGTGGCACCTGCCAGACAGACAGACAGACAGTGAAGCTTCTCCCACAGCCTATGTAATGCCACTGAATCAATTCACTTAGCAGCAGCTGCAGCACCACCACCAGCGCCAGCCCTGCCCTGCCTCTGCCCCTGCGCTGGCAAAGTGTGAAGCATTTGGCGTTATTTTATTATCCCCATCCAGACAGCAGCGCCGTGGCAGCAAGTCCACTTTATCCGCTCCCTGGGGGCGTAACACTATTTGGCAGTGGCTCAAAAGTTTCCAAAGTCGTCACCAACTATCGCCCTTGCCCTACCACCCTACCACCCTCCCATCCACCCACCCACTCTGCTGGTGTCTTCGTGCTTGGTGCTGTGTGGCAGGCACCTGCTCCCCACCATCCGCCCCGTGACAACATCATTATTGTCGCACTTAGCTGCGCCATTTTCGAGTGCTGCAACTGCAGCTTGTCGACTTGGCTCAAGTGCCGAATGCAAAATGCCAGCGGCCATCCATCCAGCCAGTGCCAGGCCCCGCCGAACCCTTCCAAACCCAAACCCAAACCCAAGCCCAGCCCCAATCCCATCCAAGCCGCATCCAGCATCCAGCATCCAGCTGGCGCAGTGCAACACATAAACATTGCTTGCCGTCTTTATGGCCATTGTCTGTAGTGTGCTCGTGGCATTGGGCGGTGGCAGGGGGGGGCCTTAAGCAATATAATATTGAAATGACAATCCGTTCGGGGCTGGATCGGCAGTGTCCTTTGTGCTTTGGCTTTCGTTTGGGATCTTGTGTTGGCTACAAGCAGATGGCTGCACCTTTCTTTCCTTCTTTATACAGCTATCTCTCTGCCTCTCTCTCTCTGCCTCTCTCTCTCTCTCTCTCTCTCTGTCTCTGTGTGGCAAGTACTCAGCTGCTCTGTCCCTGTCGCTGTGGCATCTAAGCGCCGGCTGTAAATGACTTAAGTGCCTGGCATTTATCTACTAAAACGTGTCCCTGCCCTTTCGTCCCTGTCATCGTCACAGTTATTCACTTGGCCTTAGCCACACAGCGCTATCCCCTTTCCAGCCAGCAGCCATCCACCCATCCGCCACTGTTCACTGTTCACAGCTCATGTCTCTGTCTCTGTCTCTGTCTCTGCCTCTGTTCCTGTCTCTGTCAGTCCGCTGCTCTTGTCACACCTGTTAAGTAAGTGAGAAGTGTAATGGCGGCATGGGGGTCAGGTGTGTGCTCTGCTCTCCTCTGCTCTGCTCTGGCTGTGGTTGCACAAACATCAAACTTTTGTTGGCCAAAGCCAAAGTTTTTACATCAAATTCATTTGGTTGCTTTTGTCACTCTGCCTCTGCCTCTTCCTCTGCCTCTCCCTCTCCCTCTGTCTCTCCCTCTGTCTCTCCCCGTGTGCTTGTGTGTGTGAGTATAAGTGAATCCCCAATTGAATACCAAATGACTTTCCAACTTTCCTTCACGCAACAATAAGCCAAAATACATGAAATACATGAAAACCTGTCTCGCTGCCTCTCTGTCTCTCTCTCTCTCTCTCTCTCTCTCTCTCGCTCACTCTCTGTCTCTCTGTCCAAAATGCAATGACAGCAAAATTTTGTTAAATTATTTTCACAATTTTGAGGAAAATGTTCCACCTCCATTCTGTTTGGCCAACACTGCAGAAGCGAATGAGCCGCTTACCGCATGCCCATTGTTGTCCTCATAGCAGACCAAATAAGCCACAGACCCACAGAACAGACCCACTGCCACTGCCACTCCCTCTACCGCAGTGCCACTACCTCTGCTAGGTGGTTCTTCACACAGATCTATTGTGTTACTTTTGTGTGTTGCCAAATTGAAAGTTTTGCTGGCCATTGTTTGTGGGTAATCTGACTTTTTGATGCCGAAATATCGAAACTTGTTGATGAGCTTTCAATTCCTGTGCTGCCATTGTTCTAGAACTACACACAAAGATGGATGGCTGACTGGCTGGCTGGCTGGCTGACTGGCTGGCTGACTGACTGGCTGCAGCTCGTGTGCCCAAGAGCAGCTCTTGCCATGGGTAATGCTCACCATTAAAAGACTTTTGCCACGATGCTTGAGCACTTCCTCTGAGTGTATTGATACGAGTATCACTGCACTTACTCTATCTTCTATGCGGCCCCTTCTAGTCGCCCTCCTATACTTCCACCCAGCAGGCTTTCTGTTTGCCTGCTCATTCAATTTAGTTAATTTCTACAGTAGCCTCTGGGGCTGGATCTGCACAAAAGTAAGACCCATACAGACAGCGGCAAGTGGCTCTATCGCTGCCAACTTTATTACCAATATTACGCCCCCATGCAGTTGGACGGAGCACCAACTGAAGGATCTACATGCACGCGTACTCCGGCATTGCTGTAGAGTGGAGCACAATTCCATCTTATACTGTGGCAAAATCTCTTCTGATATTCACCTGATCCACCTGAGAGCTCGCCTTGGCTGGCTGCTGGCTGCTGGCTGGACTAATGTCTTACCTTCTGGCTGAGTGACCTGCCCCACTGCTTATCGAGTGCCTAATGTCTTGTCACACGATTTAAAGCATTTTGCTGATGAAGCCACTTCGCTGCGCCCATTCGGCGGGAAGTGCTGGGGTGAGAGCCCTTCATTTGCCACATGGCAGGATTTATTTCTTGTCTTCCATTTGGCGGGCTGCCATTTTCCAAATAATTACACATTTACATTTTCATAGACAATTCGGGCGGGAATCACGAAGTCAACTTCATTTCACTTACATTGGAGCAAAGTCAACAGAAAACTACGTACCAGAAGCAGGAGGGGCAACAGGAGGGGCAACAGGAGCGGCAGCAGGCGGATGGCTCTGAGCTGGAACTGGAACTGAGACTGAGACTGCACGGGTATTGGTTCAGTAGCCGGAAACGGAAGTCCGACGAAGCGATGCGAGGAGATGGGGCGATGAGAGTGTGGGGGAAAGATGAGAGTGAGAGCAGGGAAGCTGGAGGAGTGGATGCTTGGTTGGGTGGCACTGTGTGCGG
The DNA here is from genome assembly GCA_018150885.1 of Drosophila tristis. Lineage (NCBI taxonomy): Eukaryota > Metazoa > Arthropoda > Insecta > Diptera > Drosophilidae > Drosophila > Drosophila tristis. The sequence goes on from JAECWT010000228.1 coordinate 2,363,210, forward strand.
GGTCCATTGTGGCGGTTTTATCTGGCCAATGTTTGCGCGTTGATGTTGATGGCTATCTTTAAAAAGACATAAATCATTTGGCGGCTGCTGGAACCGGGCGGGGTGGGGTGATGGGTGGGGGGTTTGGGCCTAGTCTCCGTAATTAATCATGCCCCAAGGGCGCTGATTTAATTCCCCAACTCGACTTGGCTTTGGACTCGAACTCGACTCAACTCGACTCGACTCGACTGCATAGTTCTGAGGCTTTGGCCTTTGTCGCATCAATTTGTAACGATTATGAAATGCTTTTGCAGCTGCGTAAATTACGCAAATTATTGGGCAGAAATGCATTAAAATTGGACTCGTTTCCTGCACAGAAATATGTGTCCACTGCAGTTCCAGTTTAATTGCAGCAGTGCCTTGGAATGCAATGGGAAATTCCATTTAGCGATTCGGGCAATTCGCAAATGTCAAATGCGAAACGAACAGACATTCGCCCGCCTCAAGTTTCAAGCTAAATTAAATTCCCGCTTTGGCCGCAACTGGCCGAAGAACCGCAAAATGGTTATTGCAATTGCAAAGGGCCCGAGGAGCAAGGACCAAGGACCAAGGACCACGGCCCAATGCCCAATGCCCAGTGCCCAAGGTGGTTTCCGGTTGAAGTGTAGGCTGTGAGGAAGGATGGGCGGCAGGAAATGGCGACCGCAAAATGGTTGAGATACGTGTAAGCGGAAGTGCTTCATTGTTTGAGAGTGTTTGTGTTACACACACACAGGCACACACACAGACCACGCATGGACACACCCACAAAGACATGCACACAAAACAATTATGTCATTCATTATTTAATATCTAATTATCAAATGTTTGTGCTGTTGCTGTTGCTTCGCTGCGGCGATTACAATTAAAACATATGAAAGGCGTCGAAATGAACATGAACAGCTGCCACCTCCAGCGCCCCCCAGCACTCCCCCCTTGGGCCAGCCCATCACCAAAAACTCGTATGACAAGCAATTGAAATTGCAAGTGGCCACGCCCCCTGGCCCAAAAACATCATTTGTGTTGCCTTAATTGTGGCTGTCGTTGTTGTTGCTGTTGCTGCTGTTGTTGCAAATTTATGAGCCGCACTCAAGAGTGGTTTGGGGCCAGGGCTACATGGCTACATGGCTACAAGAACATTTCTGGTTATTGTTATGACCAAAGCATGGGCCCAGGCGAGCCACCAATTAGAGTGGCGAATATAGTGTGATGGGTGTGATGGGTGGGCAGGGGGTGGGCAGAGTAGGTGTGGGCTGGTGTGGCGGGGTGGGGTCAGCGAATACATTTACAGAAATGAACTTCAGATAACTCGCAGCTTCGACAGCTTGAAGATATAGTTGGAGGCTGTCGAAGCCTGACAGAATTTATATACAAAAAATATCAAAATGCTGCAAGTATAAAAATCTTAGAATTTTTCGGGAGCTTACAAATAGATAAAGGGCGAAGGTTTGAGATGATCACTGACGTTAATAAGGTGTTGCCACATATATTGTATTATATTATATTATATTATATTTCTATTTATATTTATATTATTATTTATATTAATTTATATTTATTATATTATTAATATTTATATTTATATTTATATTATATTATATTATGCAAATGGACGGGCTCTAAAAAGGGTTTCCTTTTTGAATGTTCCCCATTTTATCAATGAGAAGTTATAGAAAGGATTAATTTCTGTTATAATTGCAATGGAATTAGTTTAATTTGTTATTGAATTAAAATTAGTTTTACTTTGCGAATATAATTTTTGGTATATTTTGAATATATTCGCCTTTTCTTGCAGTGTATCCACAGCCCTGCCAACCGAAGATATTCGAAGCGCAAGGCAATTATTTCCAAACGGCGACTCATTTAATGTCCACAAACAATTAGAACTTTCTTCGCTGTTGCAGCTCCTGCTCCAGCCTCAGCCTCAGCCTCAGCCCTGGCTCCTCTTATTCGTACTTTGTACTTTGCTGTACTTGTGTGTGTGTGTGTGGGTGTGTGTGTGTGTCCTGCTGCGACGGACAAATGGCGCTTTAATTTAAGAACCGTTTGCCATCCAACCACGGTCATCCCCTTCATCATCGACCTCTGTCGCAGCCTCTGCCTTTGCCTCTGCTGGAGCCTCATTAGCGACGGCCCCTTTGTAGGCGGCTGTGGGGCAGCAAAGAAACGTAAAAATGTAAAGTAAAAAAGTAGAAAGACCATGCCCAATTCGAAACAACAATTTTCCTTTGTCTTCCACCATTTTTCCATCCACTTTGAGACTTCTTTGTGTCTGTTGCTGCTCTTGGGCATCGACGCAGTGGCTGAGATGGACAGATAGCCAGGATAGGCGCGGCCTGAAACTGCACTGTAGGTGACACTGGCTGTGTGGACTTGGAGCTGCTCGTAGGTAATTCTGGTAGTCAGTACTCGGAGAATTTCCCATCAATTTGGGACATTTTCAGCTGCCTGGGGCAAGGGCAGCTGATGGATCCGAATGACTTTATTGTAGCGCCAAAATAGACCCCAAAAATCAATGCCTGACCTTGGGCGGCGCGCGGCAGGAAGTGCGGAAAGGAAAGAGCAAATACGTGATAAAAATTATGCCACATGCAACTTGGAAGCAATAAATCTTCAATTTATTACAAAATAATTAAAATTAATGAGCAAAATGGAAAATGCGCACGTGCGTTTGTCTTCCCTGTCTCCCGTCTCCCGTCTTCCCCTGCCCGACCCCTCCCTCTCTCTGCTCGTTGCTGCGAATGTGTCCATGAGTGTATCGAATACGAATACAAAAATGAAGCCATAAACTTAACCAATTGCCAGCCATTATGGTGGATGGCAAAGCCCGTGACACTGGCGGCAAAGCGAGAGACAGAGAGTGAGGCAGAGAGAGCAGGCTACGGGGGAGAGCATGCAAAAGTAATTGCTAAAAACTGTACGTGAATGAATGAATATTCTATGGATGCGTTTGCGTTTGCGTTTCCGTTTCCGCTTCCTTTTCCGCTGGCATCCGCCGAGACCAAAGCAAACCAAATGGCCTGCGAATAGGAGTGGGGTGGGGCAGCCCGCTCCCGCCCTAACGCTAATATTTAAGCGCTTGCCTCTCGCACCACTTGAGACACATGTGTGAAAAGTAAATATTATGCTTAGCAGCTTCGTTTGTTTTAATGAATTGCACTTGAAGTGAGAAGTTTCCACCCATACCCATACCCATACCCATACCCGAACCGAACACCCATCAGCCGCATTCATTCATTCATTCATCCATCCATCCAGTCAGCCATCCAGTCAGCCAAACAGTCAGCCATCCAGTCAGCCAAACAGTCAGCCATCTATCCATCTTCATCTGTCTGTCAAGTGAGCAATCGAAAGCCAATCATGGTCATTTAGCACAGCAGAATTACACGAACGGATGCGAGTTGTATAACTGCAGGCACACCAATTTATAGACATGTGCATACATACATACATTATGTATATGTACATATGTATGTGTTTGTGTATATATATTTTCTTTTTTATAAATTGAATTTTTGCGTCAGTAAGTGGTGTAAGGGCGAGGCGACGGCAACGGCGACGGCGACATGTTCATTGGGCAACAATTTTGCAGCAATTTCCATTTTGAAAATTTGCAATAAATTCGCACGACACCATGCAGTTTTATTTTATCAGCATACAAAACTCAATTACCCCACAACATCAACAGCAGCGGGTGCCAAAGGGCGGCCAGGGCTTCTCGTAGGGGCTTCATGAAGATTAAAAAATGCATTTATTTATGGTCTCAATACCGTCAGCCAACAGCCAACCCTTCAAAATCAATTAATCGAAACCGAACCCACCGACCCAAAAACTAATCCCGAAAATCAGATGAAAATTACCACAAATATTGACAAATATTTGCACTGACCAAATACTACATGCAAAAGTAAATCTTCGCCCAATATTAACTAGCTTGCAAATGGTTTGCCGACCATTTTTGCCAGCCTAAACAAACACACGGACAGCACTCGTTGGCATGGTGTGGTGTGCTGTGGGAGTGGTGTGCTGTGGGAGTGGTGTGGTGTGGGTATGGGGGAATGATTTTTCGGGGAAACTCCCTGAAGCACACACACCGCACACATTTTGCGTTTTAAAGCGGCCCAAGAAATGGCTGGCACACACACTGCGGGCGCACACGCACACGCACAGCAGCCGCCCCCTGCACGTTGCGATAAACAAATTCACACATTTCGAAAATTCGAACTTCGAAAAAGAACAAAATGGAAGCGGGCGAACAGGCGGCCAGCAGCAGCTTCGTTGTCTCTCTGTTTCTCTGTCCTCTGTCTCTCTTAAGCTGCTGCCGAAGAGAGCGCGCCCGCTCTTAGATGCTGTGGAGCTCTTCCTGCCTTGTGCCTGCCTTGGCTTGTGCCTGATGTTGGCTAATCAAATTTCAGAATTGTAATTTTTTACGCCGAAAGTGTCGCTGGAGCGGATGGATCGCTGCTCCATGAGCTGTGCCCCCAAATTATTCGAACTGTTGAAATTGAAACTAGCCCAAGGGTCGTCTGATTGTCAAAAATGAGCTGTGCCAATGTGACTGTCGCGCTGCGGGTGTCCAACCAGCGCACACACTCAGCACAGAGCACAGAGCACAGAGTAGCTGGCAGTCTTCCTTCCCTCCTTCCTGGCGTGGCAGGGCATCCTCCATTTTCGGCAATTAAATGCTGCCTACTTACGGGGGCCAGCCACTGGGTGGCAGTGATGAGACCCTGTCACGCGCCTTTTGGTCAATTCAGGGAACGCGCTAGCTTAATTGCAGCAAATAAATCATAGAGAACAGTTCAGTGGCTCTGCGCGGGGAGTGGGGAGGAGGGAAGCGGGCGGGCACTGGCCGCTGGCCGCTGGCGTGCGTGAGCAAAATGCCAAAGAATCTCGGAAGAAAACAACCGACTGTGGGAGGAGGTCGCAGTAAAGGGGAGGAGGTGCGGTTGGGTGGGTGACTTTAGTTGCGTTTCGCACATAAATGTCAAGTGCGTGTGTTGCTCGTATTCACACACACATGCACGCACGCTAAGTAGCTTTACACACACAGACAATGCATCGCTAAGTCGACACACACAAACACACACACACGGGCAAACTGAGGGAGCGGGTGGCAGGCGAGTGAGCAGCAGGAGCGCCAGCGGGAGAGAGACACAGGAATTCAGGGACACGACCATCGCCCCTCTTGGAGCCACCTTACCATTCCCATTCCCATTCCCTTTCCCAGTCCCACTCCAACGATGATGAATGCCCATAAACTGGCCATAAATAAAATTGTTCGACTTTGCCTGCTTTGTTTGTTTGTATTTTTGTAGTCCTTGTCGCGTTGTTGTTGTCGCTTTGTGGCTGCTGCATGGGCTGTGCAAATTATGCCGCAAACAAAAATCCCACGCTTCAAAAGTTTAAATGACTTAATTCGCTTGATTTTGCAGCGCGCAGACCGCAAGGGCGGCTGTGTTTTTTTTTTCCAATGGAATAGCCCAAAAAAGGATTCACAAAAAAAAGGGATTGAGCAACAAAATCTGTAAGGGAATCAAAGGAATGTGCAGCCAAGAGCATAACAGAAAATTCAGAATTTAAAAATACTTGATAAATGTGTTTGGCATTGGATGGCATTTAATTAGTAATTTCCTGCAAAGAAGAGAACAAACTAAATAAAAGAAGTATAGCATTTTTATTTACAAGATTTAATAATTTAGTAATTAAATAATGATTAAGCTATAGGTACCATTCGATAGCTGTCCTAATTGGATTGCTAAATGGCTGCTTGAACTCCAATGGACAGGCAATAGAATTAGTTGCTTGAAGGGAGATTCCTCATGGGCACACCAAAATAAATAATTGTGAAATTTCTTTTATTAATTGAGCCAATCATTTCCCTGCAATAATCAGCGTACTGTTCTCCGGAGAGAGTATTTACCTGCCCGTTTTGCGCGCTCTCTCTCTCATTAATTGTTTTGGGCTTCGCTTTTTTTTTTTTGTTTTTTGTGCCGTTTTTTTTTGTCCGTTTTTTGGTTGGTTTCTCTTCTTTCGCTTTTTGTTCGTTTGATGTGCAAAATTTGCGGCCAACATTCACGCAGCGGAGGTCGGAAATCCTTGAAAGGTGATTGCTTGAGTGTGAGTGCACGCCCAGACGTGTGTGTGTGTGTTGCGTGTGTGTGTGGGTGAGCGAAAGAAGTGCGCTTTAGTGTCGCCAATTTTGTGCTATGGGTTACCCAGGCACGATCCTTGCGGTTTCTCAACTTTTGCTGCCGTTGCTGCTGCCGTTGCTGCTGCTTTTCCAGCTTTTTCTGCTGCTATTTCCAATCAAGCGAATGACATCACATTGATTAAGCGTCCCGCAAAATTCTCGTAAAATCTGTTGCCACGTCAGGGGGCATCTGTGAGCTGTCACGGAGTTTAAACTCGACCCAATATTGGATCTACTTTGTTTCTACTTGTTTATGATGATGGGAGGGCGGCCGCCAGAAAGTGTCGCGGACAATTCTGCGGTGGGTTGCCGGATCTGGAATCACAATCCGCACAGACACCACAAAATCAGCAGCATAATCAACAGCAGCAGCAGCAGCGCCAGCAGCAGCAGCCGTATAACACACTCTCAATGACGACAATCAACTCAATTTACGTGGGGTCGTGGGCGTGGGCGGTGGGCGGTGGGGGTGCGACGAGCCACATTCGACGATTCAAAACAAATCCCCAACAGCGGAGGCGGCAGAGTTGCTTAAGCCATTCTGCCATTTAAATTGCCGCCTTGTCTCCCCAACCATTCCTCACACCCCTTTTCGGCTGGGCCAGGGATCTCTCGCTTCGCATTTCACGTGCCAACAGTTTTGCATATTTCATATTTAGAATTTGATGCGCCACAGCCGGGCCCAGAGCCAGAGCCAAAGCCAAAGCCAGAGCCAAAGTCCCATCTAAAAGCCCTGTGCCGAAAAACATATGCAGACAACAAATTACGAGGCTCCACTCCACTCCTGCTGCCAGACACGGCGCTGACTTTGCACAGTTGGCAGCGCGGCAAGTTCTCCCTTGTACTGCTCTCAGCCGCTTCGATCCGTCAGCCATCGTCTGTCCGTCTGTCTGCATGTCTGCATGTCTGCCTGTCTGTCTGTCTGTCTGCCTGTCTGTATCTGAGCGTGTTTTGTGTTCTGCCGCCCATTTGCATAAACAGTGAAAAGTATCTCAACCTGTGCGAACACGAAATCTGCTGCACAGATGCGCTGAGAACTTTGCCAAGACAGCTCCAATGGTACCTCGAATAGGAAAACGAGCAGCAGTACCACAACGAGTGAGTTATTAACAGACACAATATATATCCGCAGCCCTATCCGCATCTTTGCACATTGAAGAAATGGCTTCGATTGGGTGGTGGGGCGAAGCTATTGGCAGGGATTTGTCTGTGCAAAAAATATGTTTATGGCTGCTTTGCTGTGGCCTCAGCCGTTTGAGTTATACGAATGCAATTAATGTCGGCATTTTGACTTGGGAGCAGCGCAGATTTAGGCAACACTTTGGACAGCATGCAGCGATAATTGCACCAAGGAGTGGGCCAGAACAGCTGCCTATTTGTGGCGGAAATGAGCAGCCAGGAGAAGGGAACGCCCCTTTTTTGTTTCGCCCAATCGAGGCATAGATTTTCACGTTGGATGTGGCTGTGATTGTGGCCGAGTTTTCAGGATTTTCCATGCAGCACACGCCTGTGTCTCAGTGCCTTCGAAACCGAATCAAAACCTCTTTTTGTTTGTGGCTTAGACTTCGCCTCATTGAAACAGTCAACAAATGCCTCGAGTATGAGTATGAGTGGCGCATCTTGAAGCTGGCAAGCGAAACAGGAACTGGAGGCGGACTTGGAGAGGGACTTGGAGACGGAGACTGGGACTGGGAGAAGCAGAGACTGGCTGAGCAGTGCGAATTAAATATTTGCTTAGAATATATCAACTCATATTTTTTGTGCACGTCATTGTGTATGCGAGATTATCATTGTCATAAATCATACATACAATCTTTTCATAAATATTTACAAAGGCCAAAAGGCAAAGACGAGACTTGAGTTCGGATTGTAGTGCGTGGCGCGGTGGGGTGGGGTGGGGTGGGGTCTAGGGTTTGCATTCTAGGGTGCACAGGTGTGGAAGTGTGTGTGTGGGGGGGAATACTTGAGAAAGGGATGTGTACTCCATCCACGCAGTGCATGTGCTGGAAAAAGAAAACAAGGAGGAGGCGGAGGAGGCGCAGGAGGAGTAGGAGGAGGCGCAGCTGCAGTAGGAGGAGGAGCTTCAAGGATGGATAAGTATCAACCTTCAGTTTTGCATGCAGGCAACACAGTGAAATAGTGAAAGCTCCTAGGGGAGGACACGCACAGACAGTCATGCTTAGACGTTGTCCGCCTAAGAAAAATAAATACTCGTATATCAGCGAATTTTCTAGTTCTGCTCAGGGATCAAAGGCACAGCAGGGGAGAGAGAGGGAGAGAGAAGAGAGCGAAGAGAACACTGCAGTGCACTGCACCCACTGTACCAATGCCATATTCCAGTAAAACTAACTGCACAAACACAAACAAACCTCCCACCCACAGAGAGACAGCGCCAGAGAGCCAAAGAAATTGTTTTCACTAAGTCACTCATCATCGTGGCCCGTGTTCCTTTTCCGGCGCGTCTCCAGCGTGCGAGTATGGAGGATGGAGGATGCTGAAAGGCTCTAGCTGCTACCCCGACTGACAATGAGTAACGAGAGGGGTGGCAGCTGGCTGGTGGCTGCTAGCTGCTGGGGGCTGCTGGCAGGGTGGCAGCGGGGCAGGTGCAAGTGTGGCTTGTGCAGTGAAAGTTATTTTGTTGTGCTGCCGCTGCTGCTGCCGCTGCTGCTGCTGCTGCTGTCATTCGAAGCTTATAGCTGATGAGGCGTGTTATATGCATTTTATTTGATCCCCCCACATGGAGCTCTGCTCTCTCTCCTCACTCCACTCGCACTCCACCTGCTCCGCTCTTCGCTGGCGTTTCATTTCATGTTACCCGTTAGGGTATTAAAAAAACACAACATACGAGTATGTGTGTGTGTCTGTGTGGTGTGTGTGTCTGTGTGGTGTGTGTGTGTCTGTGTGTATCGGGGTGTGGAAGTATCTTCACTCTTCCTTTTCTTGCTGCGGTTGTGTGGCAGAACGATACGCTGAAAATTGCATTTTGAGGTTTTCTGGGTGGGACTTTTCGGTCTGATGTGGTTTTGCCCCGGCTCTGGCAGCGCGGGAGTCTCCTCTGCTCTGTTCTGGTTCTGGTTCTGGTTGGGTCGGTTCCTGGTATGATATGGGTTGGATCTGGTGCCGCTGCCGCTGCTGGTGCCGCTGCTGGTGGTGGAACTGAAGCTTTTGGCTTCTCCGTTGACTATGGTAAGGTCGATGAGGCATGGCATGAGCATTGTATGGTGCGCATCATTCATTTGTTATTCCTGCCACATATCGCTAATGAGCTGGCAGAAGCGGCATCCTTTTGTAGCTTTTTGGCCCCACCAGCCACCAGCCCCAGCCACTTGCCACCTGGCACCTGGCACATGCCGTCGGCGCTCACATCAATTAGCGCGTCAGCTAACGGTACAGCTAACGGTACAGCTAACGGTACAGCTAACGGTACATAAATACATACTCGCATAAAGTTGGCAGTCAAACGTTTCGCTCCAAAGTCAACGACAGTCGTGACAGCTGCGCGAGAGCTCGCAGCTCGAGTGCCAGCGTACAAATCCTTCCGATTTTTGTGCCATATGCGAGCAGCGGAATCAATCAAGGAATATGCCAACGAACGTCGTCAGATCCATGCAAAGTTCCAGCACATTCGCAGGGATAAGTTCCGAAGCCGAAGCTCTAGATACCCTGCCAGACCGAGCGATCCTAGGCAACAAATGAAAAAGTAATAAAACATAAAATAAATAAAAAGTAAAAGTTATAAAACATAAAATAAATAAAAATAAAAGTAATAAAACATAAAATAAATAAAAAATAAAAGTAATAAAACATAAAATAAATAAAAATAAAAGTAATAAAACATAAAATAAATAAAAGTAAAAGTAATAAAAAATTAAAATAAATAAAAAATAGGAGTAATAAAACGTAAAATAAATAAAAATAAAAGTAATAAAACATAAAAGAAATAAAAGTAAAGTAATAAAAATTAAAATAAATAAAAATAGGATTAATAAAACATAAAATAAATAAAAAATAAAAGTAATAAAACATAAAATAAATAAAAAGTAAAAGTAATAAAACATAAAATAAATAAAAAATAAAAGTAATAAAACATAAAATAAATACAAAATTCGCTTATAAAATCTGCCGAAACAGAAAAGATTTCCTATATGGCCCCAAGCTCTGATTTACTGAACGGATTGGCGCTCACAATTAATGCACTAAAAAAGGAACAACATTAAATAATAAAATAAATAAATAAATATACAATAATAAAGTTTACATTCAGCATATATATATTCAATATATTCACTGTGCTTCGCATGTCCTGTGGCGTGGCCAACTGCCTGCACATAATTGGAATACTTTTTGGCTGGGGCAGGCAAAGCCGGAAAACCGTGCGGCAGGGCAACCCTAAGTGGCCCGGGCCAGTGCACAACATCTGTGGCCAGCCAAGAGATGAAGTCGAATGTCCTTTGGCCAGTTCATCCACACACGCACACACACACACACACACGCACACACACACCTCCCCCCTGCCCGAATGCCAGCCCAATTTGAGAGCCTATCCCATTTGATTTGCTTTCTTTTCTGCTCTCTTTGTAATCGATAAATGATTTTGTTTAGTTTTGTGCACTTATACACATTAGGGGCCGCCCCCTGGGGTGGGGTGGGAGTGTTTTGCTGGCTCTGATATGTAAAATAATCTCGGGGCCAAGTTGCTATGACTACACAGAACGATGGAAACGCTGCCAATGATGATGATGATGATGCCGATACTGAAGCCGGAGCCGGAGCCGAAGCCGGAGCCGAAGCCGAACCCTAAGCGTTGATGCCACATGACATACCTAAAAGGATTTGGACCTAAGCAGCTTACCATGTAAACAGCAGAGCAGAGCAGAGCACATCACATGCACACAATGAAAATTATGCTGCATACTTTGATGTGGCTTATAAACACAGACACACAGCCACACAGCCACACAGCCACATCTATCAGCGTGCACTGGGAGAAAGCCGCAGGGAGAGATGAAACGAATCTTACACTCTGATTGGAGTGCAAAGGGATCTGCTACTGCTGCAGCTGCTGCTGCTGCTGCTTCCAGTTTGATGCAAAGAAATTCCACATTTATCGTTAGTAAAAAAAGCTCAAAAAGTCTTTTTCCAGTGCAGTGGCTTATGGCCAAAGTTATGCCAAGGGGAGGGCAGACCAAAACTCTGACTGCAGCTGTCGCCGCAGCTGATGATCCCAGCTTCCTGGCAGTTACACCTTGCCAACGCCCACCCCCCATCCCACGCTCCATCCGCAACAGATTTGCATATGGGACATCACCTTTGCTGCCATTTGGAGAGCCTTTCTCTGCTGCTCAAGTCGGGGACCAGGCCATCTTTTGTCAAACATCTTGAACCGAAAATGGGCGCGCCTGCGCCCCGGTACCCGACCCGGCACTTGCCGCAAATATGCCGCAACTGCAGGCGAAAGAAGGAGTCCGTCCATCTGTGCCGCATATCCTCCATTTGTGTGGCACTCTGTTGCCGTCACTCCATCTGCCCTGCTGCCCGGCTGCCCGGCTGCTCGGCTTCGGCTTCCTGCATGTAAATTAGACCCATATATTTGACTACCTCCCCGCTCTGCCCCCCTGCCCCGTGCTCACTCTTTTGCTAGTTTGCTTTGCTGGTTTTTTTTCTTTTCTTGCTCAGCTCTTGTTCTTGTTCCTCCTTGATAGTTCTGCCTGCCGCCCTGCCGCCCTGCCGTCTTCTGCTGCTGTTGCTGCCTTCTTGTCGTGTCTTGTCCTGTCTTTGGATTGTGCTTGTTATGTAAAACTTTAGACTTTTCATAGGTCTCTGGGCCCCCAGCACCTCCCCTCCATTGGCATCAGCAGGGGAGCTGCAGCTGAGTCTGGGCATGGGAAATGGAAATGGAAACGGGTCTTGGGTCTGGTTCTGGTTCTGGTGCTTGTGCTGGGAATGAGCTGCTCGTGCCAGCTGTCTGTCAGTTGTTAACTCAACTGCTTTGCATCAAAATATCAATGCGTACTTTGGGCCATAGGCATAAATTACGTCCTGGGATTTGCCATCGAGAGACCGTAGAGCGGGCGAGCGAGCGGAAGGGAGAGGAAGGGGAAGGCGAGGTGCTGGTTCTGGTGCTGGTGCTGGTCCCTTGCCCGGGAATTGAAAAGTGGCCAAGGATTGCAGCTGCCTGATTGCCACTTACCCCCGGCAATCGCTGGCTCTGCTGCTCCAGCTCGTGTTTTATGGCTGGCGATATGAAACGGAACGGAATGCTATGGCTTGGAATGGAATCTTCTGTCCCTGGGAATGATTGAATGCCCTGCATGTGGAGCCACAATTGGGACACTTTCAGCCACACTCAGCGCAAAGGAGCAGTGGCAGGAGTCCCACAAGGTTGCTGCACAAATAGTTGAGCTGCGACTGTAATAAGTTTCTGCTTAAATAAGCTACGAGAATTCGGCTCATTTTGGCTTCCTGCGCTTATGTTTGTTGACCCGCCAAGTGTCGAAAGTTTATCAAATTTTTGCATTCAAATTGCCAGCATTGTGAAAATAATTCGAGTATCTGTGCGTGGTCTGGCTTGGGTTAGAGCATGCCATTCACTCGCATCGTATTGCATAAGCTACGACTATGTGCGGGCGATGCGTGGAGTCTTTAATTAAAAGCTGAACAAACTGAATAATAACAGGCGAATGCAGCAGCAGCAGCAGCCGGCAATTGCCACTGCTGAGAGGTGCCCACCCCTATGCAACAACACCCCCAGAGAAAGTGGGTGATAGTGACACCGAGAGAGAGACAGACAGAGAGAGAGAGTGTAGATAATTGCATATTACGCATACGGCACGTTGTCTGCTGCCCGACAGACGATACGCGCCCGCACCCGTCATAAATTTATGTGCGAGCATGTGTGCGCTCGCTTTATGTATAAGGACATGCTGGAGTTGTGGAACTGGCAAAAGTAAATTGCCACCAATTTCTGTTGAAAATCAAATGCATTGCCAGCTGCTTATGTTGTGATGCAGCTGGCGATGGCGTTTTGGCATTTTTGGCATTTTGTTTGTATTTTTCGCACGAGGGATGCAGTGCAGCATGTGAGTGTGTGTGTGTGTGTGCTTAAGTGCATCGTGCAATTTGACTTGAAAATTGGCTGTCTGTCCTCTGGTTGCTCGCCATGACTCTTGGCTGCTCCTCTGACTAATAGCTGGATAAACTGCATGCCACGATTTCATAATGAACGATGCTCCTCCTCCGCAGTCGTCTGTTGTCAGCTGTCTGTTGTCTGCTGTCTCCGGCTCCTTTCACATTTGTTGCTGCTGCTGCTTGCTGTTGCTGCTTGCTGTTGCTGCTTGCTGTTGCTGCTTGCTGTTGCTGCTTGCTGTTTCTGCTTGCTGTTGCTGCTTGCTGTTGCTGCTTGCTGTTGCTGCTTGCTGCTGCTTGCTGCTGCTGCTGCTTGCTTTCACCATATCCTTTGCTGCTTGCTTATGCTCACTCTGTCTCCCTCTTTGTTGGGCGTCTTGTCTGTCTGCTTCCGTCTCTCAGCGGCAATCCTCTCCATTTGTCTGTTTCACACGACATTAAACGATCATAAGTGTTGCATATTTCTGGGATTTAAGCAGCGATGCTCACAGCACACACAGACAGAAGGCACAACGCAAGTGCCAGCTGGATATTTATTTATTTATGTTTATATTTATATGAGTTTACGGCTCGATTGATTCGGAATGGGCATGCCCTTGGCCGAGGGCAATCCACGATCTTAATTGCTTTGTTATGCCCGCACTAAAGAGGAGTTAAGGCTGTCGACTTCGACTTCGACTAGTGATAAGTTCAAAAATTGATATACCGACTGAGTACGGGTATAGAAGTAGAGTCGCGCGCCCAGAAGCGACTCACACGTTCCTTCTCTCGTTGGTTTTTTGTTTCTGTAGGGTGGATCAAGCGGATCCACACCGGGAAGCGTTTCATCGGGTTAGGCGCTAAACAATTCCGCAACACCAACGAGTCACAACCTGCTTAAAGTGCCATCACTTACATATCATTCTCTTGCGGCACATAACGTTCCGGCATGGCAGCAATACTCGTTGGTACTCTGCTGTATGCATAGCATCACAGACCGTAACATCACGGGGCTTTGCTCTGGCACACCGAACCAAATCCACCCTTTTGGCCCACCAGCAGCGGAATGACGCGCCACTCGCCACACGCCACTCGCAGCGCGGCCTTGTATACAGGGCGAATGTGTTAACGCATTTGCCACGCCCATTTGCCCACATAAACCCTGACGTTCAATTGCTCGTTTGGCTAAAAGAATTCGCTGTTGCTGTTGCCTCTGCTGTTGCCTTTAACTTTTGTTCTTTTGTCGAGTTGCGGATGATGCGATGGCGGCAGGGGGCGGCTCAGGGCACACAGAGAATACGCAACAGAAAACTGAATACGGGAGGGGACATGGGGCAGAGAACACCGGCAACAGTGCATGGGGCACACGGTAGACGGCAGACGGCAGACGACAGATATGTATGATGAAATACAAATTAAATTTCCATGGCACAAACACATGCACGAAAAAAAATCAGATATGAAATGTAAAACGGAACGCGGCACTGAAGCCTCTGGAGCCGCTGCATGGAGATGGATGTGAAGTAGGAGCTGAAAATGGAGAGGAGCAGACTCAGAGGCAGAGTCAGACTCAGGGGCAGAGTCAGAGCCGTCAGTCAGTTAAGGACTCCACACAAACACACACACACGACTCTGGCGGGCCGCCCTGCCCTCTGTTACTTCATCAGCGGTGCGTTTCCCTTTTCGCTTTTGTTGAACTCAAAATTCGAAGCGCGCCGCAATTGAAGGCAGAATTTAAATGCGATTCCACCCCCCACTCACTCACTCATCAGCAGCAGCAGCAGTGGCAGTCGTGGCAGTCGTGGCGGTCGTGGCAGTGGGGGCAGGGCTTCCCACCATCGTTGTGTAAATGCGTAAAAAGGCGTATAATTTGCATGAGATTTGATTTCACACCGACACTGAAGACAGGCGAAAGCCAAAACTTTTCATCAAACTGGCGTTAAAAGGGGGTAAAGCAAATGAAATGAAAAGCAATGAAAGCCTTTGAGGAGTGCTTGCTGGCTGATTTCCGCTGAAGCCAAGCGGCTGGGGGGGTTGATGGATGTTGTTGGTGTGTTGGTGTGTCGGTGCCTTATGGCTTACACGAACACCGATGCGAAGCGGTTATTGTTTGAGCTGTAGAACCGTTTCGAGTTATCATTCAGCGCACAACAAACTTTTGGACTCGATTCTCTCTACAGCAGATTTCTGTGCTGCAGAGGCCACAAAAATGGATTGGAAATTAAATCAAACTTGCAGCTGGAATCTCTTTTTGTTGGGTTTCATTTTGGAGCATATTCGTCCTCAAAGCATGAACCAATTGGCGATGCAATTTGTATGAAATGCAAAGCCCGAATATTGCCGACAGAAATCATTTGCATAATTGCATCGATGGACACTCAATGCGATGGCTAAACCGTGCAGGCAATGCCCGGCTACAGCGGACTTAAAAATGCATTACGCAATATAGAAACCGATTCAGATTCAGCCTTTGGCTTTGGCTGGGTTACCTTTAACCATTAACTGAATGGGGAAATCCGTTCGCTGCCCTTCCCTTCGCACTCTTGCGCAATTCGCTCTGTTGTTGAGTGGATTTTGCTGAAGACATTCAATCGGCTGGCCAATGGCAGTCAGTGTTGGCTAACGACCATATCCATGGCCATAGACACGCCCACAATTGGCAAGGCGTGTGCCCGGGCATTCGGCAGCACATAAATGCTTGCAATTGACAGATTCAGATACAGATACGGATAGGGATACAAAAATATTGGCGGCAGTGGGCCAACGAGTGCGAGTACATATAAAAACAATAAAATAGAAATCGAATGGAATGGAGTGGAAGGAAGCAAGGAAGGAGGTTCAGCCAACAACAACAACAACAACAACCGAAACCAAAAACGAAACCAAAAACCGAAACCAATGAAAAAATAAAGAAGAGAATACCAAAAATCGTACATATACAACAATAAATATTAATAAATTTCACATGATCATAAAAATAAATTTGTGAATCCAACACGCACACACACACACGCACATACTAGCACTCAGTCACCCACACTTTGGCACTGCACACACACACATATTACATTAGATGGCTTAGCCATAACAAGGCAATCACATTATTAGGCACCGAACACACACACCGAACACACACACACACCACACATGGAGAAAGACAGAGAGTGTGAGAGTGTGAGAGAGGGGACCTATTCTGCAGCCTTCCTAAGTGGGTGTGGCTGTCTGTCAGGTGCTGACTGCTCCTCTTCTTCCGGCTTCTTCTTTTGTTTAGGGTGTTAGGTTAGAGCACACCCAGCACACACCCAGCACACCCAGCACACACAGCACACATGAGCACGCATCGTTGTAACGGTAATATAAACATATGCAATAAGGTTATCTTATTACCCTGTGCAAAAGATGATAAAGAAGTGGATGGGGTGGATGGGGCCGATGGGGCGGATGGGGCGGCTGGGGCGGCTGGGGCGGATGGTGTGGCAAGAGTGGAACACACCAAATGACAGCACACACGCACAGCAAAATCGAA
The DNA here is from genome assembly GCA_018150885.1 of Drosophila tristis. Taxonomy (NCBI): domain Eukaryota; kingdom Metazoa; phylum Arthropoda; class Insecta; order Diptera; family Drosophilidae; genus Drosophila; species Drosophila tristis. The sequence goes on from JAECWT010000228.1 coordinate 2,380,051, forward strand.
GCAAATAATTTGACACCCCACCCCACGCCCAGCCCCCCACCGCACCAATCTCTCAGCACAGCGCGCCAGAGCCACAGCCAGAGCCACAGCCAGAGCCACAGCCAGATACCACTTCTCATAATCCAAGCCATAATGCTCAGGCGGCCCTTAGGGCCCTCAGGCAGCGCCATTCCAGCCCCTGCCTACCCGCCACGGATCATCTTCAGGCCTGGCCTAATGTGCTGAGAGACAGACAGAAGGCTGGCTGGCTGGCTGGAATCAATATGCTGCAGCAGAGGGAATACCTCAGCACGAAGATCTATGCGGCAAAAATCAGAACAGAAACTGGAAACTCTTTTTGGAAGGCAAACAAAGTGGAAACATTTGATGTTAGCTTTGGTTTGGATGGTGTAAATGCGCATTGGAAACTCCCAACTGGATATGCACTTGGAATGGGCAAAAGCAGGGGATCCTTTAGCTTCCCATCTGCATGTTCATTCCAGGTGGAACACAGGTACACATAAGCCCATTAACCACCCACGTCGGGCACGAGTGTCGCCACTTCATTGTGTCCTGTTAAGTGTCTCTGATTGTGACAAGCCAGTGCTCCAGTGTCGCCCCCGTCACCCGTTTCGCAGTGCCCTCGATGAGTCAGGTCTTCCGCTTTAATGGTTGGCCCCCCTTTTTTTTTTGGGGGGTTTTTGTTTCCGTTGCCTTTGGGGGTGAAGTACCGTCAACATAGTTAATCCCACCTTTCGTGTGTTTGGGGGCCGGCGCCTGTGCCGCCCCACCATCGATGGCAAAACAAATTGAAAGAGCTGTGGGTGCAATGGCAGCAGCAAGCGGCCAAAAAGCAAAACCCCAAATACGAGGGTGGGTTGGGGAAAAACAGCAAAACAAAATATATTTGGGGAAGAAAGGAAACAGCAGCAACAACAACAACAACAACAAAAGTATGGGGCAAAAATGAAGGAAATGCTGCGACCAAAAAATGGACCAAAATCGATAAGAATGTAATTTGCCATAATTCACAGAAATTTGCTCGGCATATTGGCTTTCTCTTTCCCTTTCCCTTTCCCCTTCCCCTTCGCCTTCTCTTTCCCATTGCTTTTCTGCTCTGTTCGCTTACGTTTATTTTTTGTATCCCCTGCAGCCATTTGCCTGTATTTATGTGATGTGTGTGTGCTGGAGTGTGTGTGTGCTGGAGTGTGTGTGTCTATGTAGCAGGAGAAAAAAATCCTTAAGAGAGCAAGATGAAAAATATTAATGGCAAGGCTGTTGGCATTAAAATTACACCTTCTGCCAAAAAGGAAAAGCCCAAATACAAATACAAACACACAAACACACACGCACAGACACACGCACACACATCACCACACACTGATGGCAATCTGTCCCAATGGCACGCCCACATACGCACACACCCCTCCCTCGGACGCCTCTCTTATATGCATTAAAATGACATTCATATTACTTATTTATGCATGGGAAATTAATTTTGATATGTTGATTTCTCGCATGAGCAAATCCAACATGCCACACGCACACAGACAAACAACACGGGACACGGGACACGCGCACCAATGCAAACAGAACAGAACACAACACAACACAACACACTCGGACACAGACTGCACTGGCCACATGTATGGCATATGGGCATATATATAGCTGTGTATTTGTCTATGTGTATCTGCTATTTACTTTGGGTCTGTGCAAGGGAGTCTAATTAAAGCATCACCGAGAGCATTCGATGGCAGCCTGCCAGGACTGGCTGCGCCTTTGCACTGATCACTGGAGCATCTGGAGTGCCCTGCCATATAGCAGATCTATCAGCTCTTGAATGCCATTCATATATGGCAAATAGTAGCTGCAACCAGGCTACTTTTTGCTGTAGTAAGTCCACACAATTCACTAAGCAAAGTTACAATCAAAATGATGGCAATGCCCAACCCAAACAAGTGCCAGTCGGAGACTGGGAATTCGCTTTCCATTCACTGTAATCTGTAATCGTATCCTTGGGCAACTGGTTTAGTTTTACAATTCCATTGCCGTCTCGTATTATCGTCTTCGATTTGGTTTTTCGGTGATGCCTAGGGGCCATTTTAATCACTGAATTTGTGATTAGTTATGCACGAAAAACGCGCTTGCCATTAAAGGCCTCCAAAGGGATTGAGTCGCTTGGGTTGGCTGGGGGTTGGGTGGGGTGGGGTCTAATTCCTAGAAGGATTATGCATAAATTGAGTGCCAGAAGTAGCAGAAGCTGGGGACTCCAACTTTGCTCTTTGTGTCTCTCTCCCTGGGAGTTTCTCCAGTTGGCTTCCGTTGCGCTAACTCATTGTGCGCACTTCCTGTCATCCGGCCCTGGTCCGTTCCATTCGTAACGCATTACATCGTTACTCATTGCCCTGCCCCTAAGCTGGGCGCCCCACTGGGATCTAATTGTTTTTAATCACTTTCCAGTTGCCCAAGCTCGTCCACAAAATGGCTCTGGGCGCACTTAGATTGGCCAAATAATGATTATACGTATATAGCATAATAATTATCATCATCGCTGCCATTGCCCGAGACACCCAGCTGAAGTCTGAGCTGGACAGCAGCTGGGGTCTGGCATTGGCACTCCTCATTAGATAAGCCATTCGCCTGACTCTGTGCTCCAATGCAGTTAGTGAGACAGAGCGAGAGAGAGAGGGGCTTCCATCAACTCCAGTGGAGCATGATACCCCCAACAGAGAGAGGAGACTGCCAGTCAGTCAGTCAGTCGGTCAGAACAGTGAACTCAGTGCGCTGGCCTGCCAGATTCAGTGTAAAGATGCGTATTATTAGGCCGTAGCTGCCGAGCATGCACTGGGCCGAAATGCATGCTGGCTTGCACCGAGAAGCCTGCCAGGCACACGCAGCCAGGGAGTATGTGTGTGCCAAAAGATTTCTGGGTTGAGTTCGTGTATTTGGTGTTTATTTTTGCATAATTCCAAGTGGTTCTCGCGCTCGCGCGTTGTTTGTCTGACTCGTTCTGGGGCAATTAAGCGATAAGCTAGCTAAATACACAGCACTCTTCAGCGCCCCAGCTTCACGCCACGTCACCATCCCCCCTACCACGCCCGAACTGTCGCACAAAAATTTGCAATGCCAGAAGACACAACATTTTCATGTTGTTTGGCCGCGACGACGCAGCCAGCACAAGAACCCAAGACCTGGAACTAGGTGTCGAAGCGCCAGTTACCCTTGGCAGATCCCATTTGTTGCAGTAGGAAATAAATTATATGGAACTTAATATGGAATATGGAATACTTGTAACGGCATAAGTTATTCTAGAAGTCTTCGCCTGGCAGAAAGTAATTCCATTTCTCCAATTCCAGCTGCAGTTTGTCTATATTTTGAAATATATTCAGCCTGCAGCTGTGGGAGGGCTGCAGCTACCCGCTGCCAGGGTACGACTATAATGGAGCCGCTTGGCTGCTGGAGGATTCGCAAGATGAAGATAACCACTTGGAAACTCATTTGTTCAGAATTATAATTAGACAATTATTTGGTTTTTAATTTGTTGCTGTTGCCGTTGCCGTTGCCCGTTGCCGTTACCCGTTGCTGTGGCTGTGGCTGCTGGTGTTAGTTGCGATTAGTATTAGTATTATTATTGCGATTATGGCCGAGTAATTGGGAAACAGTTTTGGCAATTGAAGTAATTCAGATGCAAATTCAAACTGCATGCGCCATGTGGCCCCCTGTGCCATAAATAATTTACCAGTTTTAATTAGTTTCTGTAGCTATTTGGGCCGCATTTATTGTGCCCTTTAATGCTTGTATTTGGTTAATTGTATTTATTGATTTGTCGAAAGAAATAGTCGCTGTGTCTGGCTTGCCTTGGGGTTTGTGGCTCCTTGTGGCTCCTTGTGGCTCCTGTCCTGGCCTGCGGTTGGTGCGCTGAGGCCTTGATGAAGTGTTTTGCTTGCCAAGGAACGGGCACAGTTAGCAGTTCCATCTGCGCCCGGCTCGTTCATTTGGTGAGGCTTTTGTCAGCAGCGAAGCGAAGTTTATGCTTGAGGGGGCCCAGGTACAGGAACCACAGGCAGCGCTTCATGACGCCTTCAACTGATCCTTCGCTTTAAGCCGCAAAGCAAATGTGGCCAGGACATTAGAGCAGATGTTGCTCCCCCCATGCAGAAGCCACCTGTGTGAAGGCGTGTGGGTGTGGCTGGTGTGGCTGGGTGTGTGTGCACACACTTCAACTCATTAGCGCGTAAAGAATCTTAACGCTTCAAAATGAATTAATTTTCATCCAATTTGGCGTCGTCACACACAAAGCGAAGGCGGCCAAGAGCGAGACGCAGACGAAGAGAAAGAGAACGAGACACGCGACAGCGACAGCGACAGAGTCAGTGAGTGGAACCAAGACTGAGATTGACACTGAGTCGCAGGCTGGAACTGCGCCGCATTGTCGTCTTTTGGCTCATTATGCACCTGCGTCTGCTTCTGGCTTTGGGTCTGGGTTCTGCCACTGCCACTGCCTCTCTCTCTCTCTCTCTCTCTCTCTTCTCTCTCTCTCCCTATCTGTGTCTCTCTCTCTGCTGCTGCATCACAGGCGCCTGTTGTGGGCGCCTCCTGGCTTTCTTTACTCTTTATTATATTTTTTTTTAATTCTGATTTTCATTTTCATTTTCAGTTTATTTCGCTTTGTTTAATTTCTGTGCTGTTTTTTTTCGTCTTTTATTTTTTTCATGGCTGATTTTAAATTTCGACATGCCGTGCGCTTCCACTACTGTCCCTGCAGGATTCTGTCCTCCTGCCCCACCCCCTGGCCTCCTCTCCACCGGCATGTGTATCCGTTTGTCGGCTGCTTCCCTGCGAGTCTCTCTCTCTCTCTCTGTGTGTGTGTGTGTGCGAGTGTACATATGTATGTATTTAAATCCGATTTGAATAATTACAAATTTCAATTGTATGAAAACCAACGGCAGCCGCCACGACACCGCCCACCGCCCAACGCCCACCGGCCCATGACAGCCAGCAATATGACGCCATATGGAAATGGCATCACTGCCGCGCCACACAGGGGCGTGGGGAGCACCGCTGGAGGGGGGTGGGGTGGGGTGGGCGCTCAGGTGAAGCGTAGCGTAGCGGAGCGGGGCAGCATGCGAATATTTACCGTACAATGACAACCATGGCAGCCCGTTGTCACACAGCGCGAAAAATTAGCCACAAATTAGGCGGCGCCAGAAGAAGAACAGTCCACACATTTAAGCAATATTTAAATTGCAGCAATTGCAACCATAAATCAGAGATTATTAGGTGGGGGCTGCAGCATAACGGGGAAGCACTTTCGTACGCGTTCTGAAGAGTTTTGGTTGTGGTGGCAAGAAATTTGATTCGCTGCTGCAACTGTCCCTTAAATGGGGCATCTTGAGGTATGCGCATTGTGTGTATTGTGGGCTATGAATAGAATATTCGCTCAGTGTAGCAGTTGTCGTCGCTGCCTTTCACAGTCGCTGGCTACGGGCACGGCGCTGAAAACAATAACAGCAACGACAAGGGCTTCTGTTTCTGCCGAGTTAAAGATAAGATTATTACCCCCTCATGCACACACACACACAGGCACACACAGGCACACCACACACACACACACATAGACACACCACACACACACACACACATAGACAGACACACACACTGTGAAGTCGCTGCTCTGCCTGCTTGGGATTTATTTTTGGTATTTCTCCATTCCGCCTCCATCGTTCAACGGTGCCTCGATCCCATTCTGGTTCTTTGCGGCTGTGCTCATGCCCCAACCCCAACCCCAACCCCACCCCCGACCCAACCCCACATCCCTACCCCACATCCCAACTAGATTCAACGCTTTGCGGTTGCCTATTCCAGAGTTTGGTCTGTTGCGCCTGCTGCTCCCCTTTTGTGGGTGTAGCATTTTCGCATTTTCGCATTTCGGCATTGGGCTGGGATTAGCACTTGATGGGGGAGGGAACGAACTGGCACCGAGCTGCGATCGCTTTTATTTCCTGACACGAATGCTTTTGTTTGTGGAGTGCTCTTCATTCTACTCGTTGTATTGAGTTGAGCAGCAGCAGCCAGCAGCCAGCAGAAGCAGCCGATCGGTTCTGGTGCCTGATTTTGCTTTAAGATTTCTCTGCTGCAAGACACCCCACATTTGTGCCTATTTTGTACATAGATTCAATTAAATGTACCCCAGATCTAATTTGTCGTTTTGATCTCTTCTGTGGCCCCCTTTGGAGCATCAATTAGTAGTGGCTGCCTGGCGCCCCCACCCCACCCCACCCTTAAATGATATATCATCAGCTGCATGCACTCCATGGCCATCTCCGCGCCACTCGAGGCACTTATCAGCACTTGGCCATCTGCTGTAGTCCACCTTGGGACTCAGACATCGTGGCACGGTGGGTGGGTGGCTGCTGGGTGCTTCCTATGCGTGTGTGTGTGTGTGTGTTGGGGGGGGCTCTTGGACAATCTACTGTTAAATTACTTTAACTCGATTCATTTTGCAATTGGGTTTTTTTCCTCTGCTTTGCTTTGGTATTTCTTTTTGGTTTTCGGTGTTTAGTTTTTTTTAGTCTGTTCTTTTCTGGTCTGCGTTTTGTTCACTTGTTTGTGGGTAGAGCACCCACACAGACACACAGACACAGCTCTATAAGCCTGGCAGCGACAGGCAGAGATACCTGAACGGACTTTTTCTTCTTCGCCGCTCGCTCCTCGCCCCGTTTCTCCTTTCATTGTGGCTTCTCTTTTTTCCCTCATGTACCAGCACGTGTGTGTTGGTGTGTGTGCGTTGGTCGCTGGCTATGAAACAGATAAATTGCAAAAGTTTTCCCAAAATATTTTCACAAGACGACGTCAAGCCCTAGGCGTTGGTTGGGTCTGTGGTGCGGCTGCCTGCCCAGGGGTAGCTGTAGCTGTAGCTGTAGGTGTGTAGGTGTGTAGGTGCAGGGTTCGTGGCGCACAAAAATCTGCAATAAAATTTTACCAATAAACTTTAGACGCACACATGGATGGCCCGGCTGCAGGGCGGTGCAGGGGGGTGCAGGGCGGTGCTGGAGCCCCGAAACAGATGCGGATACGGGCGGCGTGGCGGCGTGGCGTGGCGTAGCGGCTGTGGAATGCGAAGGCGGATGCGGATGCGGACAGGTGGAACTTTTTGTGAACTATACTAAATTATTGTAGTTGCTGAAAAAGTTTAACCCACGCCCAAACCCAGACCCAGACCCAGACCCACGCCCATGTCCCTGCTCCCCTCTCTCGCTCGCTGTGTCCCTCTCTCTGGCGCTGATACACGCAAAAAACTCTCTAGTCTGCGGAGGGGTGGTACGGGGATGGATGTTGGCAGGAAGGAGATGTGAGCACCTTTTGACATGCCCCCAGGGGGCTGGGTGCTGGGTGCTGTGTGCTGGGTGCGGGTTGTTGGATAGATAACACACATATGCGAGCTTGCATGGCTATAAAATGCGGTGAACTAATGCCCCAAACGCCTGCCCCTGCCCCTGCCCCTGCCACCAGCCACACCACCACCCTATTAACTTTGACTGCCACCAGTTGAGGGGCTCAACAGGAGGATGGCTGGGATGGGAGGTGTGTGCCGTGTGCCGTGTGCCGTGTGCAACATTTCATTGCACTCGAAAATGTGAATCTGGCGAGTGTCCATGTGACATATGTGCCAAACTTCTCTGACTGGCAGTTTTTCCGGTTTGTTTTGTATATTTTTTTCGGCTGTTTGTTATTTTGGCGACCCGTTCCCACCCGTCCCCCCCACACACACACACCCTACCCCTAAGTGCTGGGTGGGTCAGCAGTTTGTGTGTCAATTGTGCGCTCAAGGTCGAGGGGCACGGGCCACGGGGCAGGGCTATTGAAACTTTGCATTCCCAGCGGCCTAGGCTCTCCGAGGGAGGCGCTGCGGAGCCAGCCAAATGAATCCTGAAAGTGTGTGCTGTGTCCTGTGTGCTGTGTGCCGTGTCCTGTGTGCTGTGTTTTTAGTTTGCAGCTGCCCCCAGGCGGGGCTTTGACTTAATTTATTGATTTGGGACCTGATCCGTTCCGAATCCGTTCGCAGCTTGCACAATTTTTGCATTTGTTGCTTTTCCCGCAGCTTGTGTTCTGGGTTCTCTCTTCTGGGCTCTGGCACTCTTCTAGCCAGGGCACTGGCGTCTGCTCCAGCCTCGGCTCTGCCAGCTGCACTTCGAGCTCCTTTGTGCAGCTCTTTGCTAGTCCCAGCTGCCAGCTCCCACTCGCTCAATCCCAGCTTCCACTTCCACTGCTCTCCCTCCAGCAGCTCCTGCTGCTGCATGTTCCCCCCGCTCAGTTTGCCACCTCCGCTTCGTGTGATTTGCGATTTATGTACACTAATTGCTGGCCGCTCCGATTCGCTCCCCATTGCCCGCCCTAATGAGCCTCAATGCTGGCTGCGATTTTATTGCTGGGGATGCGAGTGTTTGCATTTCGTCTGGCCCTTAACGGCGGCATAAGAATAAGAATGTCATTCATTAAATTTATGTCTGGATCTTGAAAAGGGACACGAAAACAAGATTCAGCCTGGAACTACCCGTAACGATGGCAGGAGCCGGCGAGAGAGAGTGAGAGAGTTGACGAAGGTGAAGGGCAGGAATGGGAATGGGACTGGGACTGGGACTGGCGCTGGCACTGGCGCTGGCACTGAGGTTTAACGGAGCTGAGTAAGAAAACTTTCTTTTGTTGGCACCCAAAGCACGTACGCTTGTGGATACAATATGTCATAGTGCCATACTGACGAGGATGAGAGCCGTGAGGGAGGTAGTGGGGGAGGGAGCATGGGTAAAGGGAGTACAACGAGCACAACCAAAGGAGGAAGCGACAGCGAGGGACAGCACTTGGAGGGAGCAGCAGCATGTGTCGCGATTCCATCCGAACGCTTTGGCATTGGCCATGGCCGGAGCCACAGCCAGAGCCACAGCCAGAGCCACAGCCAGGGCCAGGGCATGGCCAAAGGCATCGTTGACAGCACTTACGATCCCAAGTGGGTCGCATAAATATGCCTGGGCTTCATCTTCATCCCAGTCCATCCCATGCTCCATGCTCCCTACGCATTTCTGTGTACTGTGTGGGCCAGGACAAAACCCCCACCCCACCCCACCGCACCCCAGGCACCTGAACCATGCAAATCCCTGGCATCAGTGGGGGGGCGTGGGCGGGGGCTAGATCCTCGAGATCATCGGCTCTTGATGGAAGGTTCTGCTTATCGCCTTTCGCTTACAGCTTCAGCTCTGGCGCTGTGCACACATCGTATCCTTGGACAGCTACTTACATCACGATGTGGCCGAAAGTGTCGATAAAACTTTCGCTAAGCCTCCACTTTGGGTGTCCTTGTCGCTGGGCTGTCCTGTCCCACTGCGGCGCCGATGTCCTTGCCGCACTGGCCAGCTGACGAATTTGGCGCGGGCGTCACATTAACGCGGCTAATGGTGAAAGTTTTATGCCTGGCTTCAGCTCCGTAATGTGCAACACTTGAGCAGCAGCAGCAGCAGCAGCAGCAGCAGCAACAGCATCATTGGTGGGGCATGGCTTTAATGCGGAATTTAACTTGCTTGCTGTTATAAAAGTGTAATACTTGCCGCCCACAACCCACTACGGAGATACCCACTTGCCCCCAGCCTCTCAACCTGGCAGCCTAAGAGAGAGAGAGCTAAGAGAGCAGGGTGAGCTGGCTTAAGAGAGTCGCTGTGAATGCTGGCAGGACCGGCAGCGGCAGCAGCAGCAGCAGCAGCAAGCATCGGCATGAGGACCAAGACCAGGGACCCAGGACCCAGCGCCCGAATGTCTGGCAGGACCAGGCAGGACCCGCTGCCATGCCAAGCCATGCCCTGCCATTAGCCGTGTCGCCTCCAAAGAGCAAACTTCGAAAGCCTTTCGAATGCCCAAGAACTCGTCCTCGTCCTCGTCTACGTCCTCGTCGTTGTCCTCGTCCTCGTCTACGTCCTCGTCGTTGTCGTCGTTTGCGGCTCGTGCGGCTTCGCACTGGTCCCCGACCCATGGACGGGTCCTCGGCTCTGGCCTGCCTCTGTGTCGGCTGCTGTCGGCCAGCGCTGCCGTGGCTCGACAGTTGGTTATGAAATCTGAACGTGTTCGCACGTGCCGCACGGATCTCGCAGCAGCTTCAACAGCCATCCACTCAGTTCAATTCAACTCAACTCCGCTCCACTCAATGCAACTCCACTCGAACTAAACCGAAATCAATCACCCCAGACTCTGGTTAAAAAAGCGACAAAAAAAAAAACAAAAACAAAAATCCAAACCAAAAAAAAAACCATAAAAAAAAAACGCAACCAAAAAAAGAACCAAAACCAAAATCCAAAAAACAAAAAACAAAAAAAACAACAACAGAAAAAAACAACATCAGAGGATTGGAAAACATTTCGTGCTAGAAATTTTGTGTTTAGAAATTTGTGTTCTCCTCAGTTCGCGCCTCTCGCAGTCTCCATCGCTCCATCTCGCTCCATCTCGCTCTCTCTATCTCTCTCTATCTCTGCGTTGCTCGCCTCTAGTGCCATCTCTATCTCATTAATGGTAACCAACTCAATCAACAAGCTGCAAAAATAAAGTTAACAAATAGGACAAATAAAACAAAACAAAACAAAACAAAACGAAATAAAATAAAATATAGCAATAATGAAAATATAGCATAGGATCATAGTTCAAGTTATTTTTATCAAAAGCAAGTCCGTCGGCCAACAACAAAAACATTTTCTTTGATTTTTTTTACAACTTTTTTTTGCGTTGTCAATAGACAAAATAAGTAAGTGTTTTGCGTGTTTGTGTCTAAAACAAAACAAAAAAAAAAAAACAAAAAGTAATAAGAAATAAAAACAAGAAACGAAACGAAACGAAAAGAAACGAAGAGATAGGAAACGGCGGAAGGGCGACAGGGCCAGGCCGATATGAGTGATCGGTGGTGGAATCGGTGAACTGCATTGGGAACTGATGGCAAGCCAGAGGAGAGCACCAATCGAGCGAGCTCCGATCAGTCTTTGAGTATTAGTCCCAAAGAGCACACGTAAGTACTCCATTCCATTTAAATGCCATTTAAATATGCAAAAAGTATTCCAAATTCTGTTCCAAGTGGCACATGGCTGAGGGGAATAATGAGCAGCTTAATGATTTGCCAATTTTCGGTGTAATGGCAGCGCATTAAATGTTGGCTCCTCCAGCACTTGGCATTAGCTGGGACAAACCGCCGACAAATCGAAGCAATCGAAGCAATCGAAGCAATCGAAGATGCCAAATCAAACAGCAAAAACGTCAAGTTCGGATGCCCCCCAAAAGACTGAAGCAAGTCTATTCCAGATACACACACACACCCAAGCACATATACATATATGTGCTGCGTATATGTGTGCAAAGAATATGAAGAGGAGAAATGATGTGGCCTCAGTTGTTGTTCATCTGCGGCGGGGTGTGGGGGGCTCGAAACATCTGTGGCTTGTGCTTAGGTTAATTATTATCAATTAATAGCTAATCACGATAAATGTGCATGAAAGCGTTCGGCCAAGGACGCAGCCATACGGGGTATGGGCATGTTCATGTTTTTCCTCTATATGTGCGCTGGGTGTGTGTGTGTGGGGGGCAGGCATGTGGCAGGGTAAGGCAAAGCAACAAATGGCAATTGGGTCTGCTGGCACGGCACGCTCCCCTCTGGGCAATACATCTAATCCAACATCCTGTTGATTTGTCACACACTGCGTATGAAAAATTGCAATTAAAAACACGCATACGCACCGCTGGCCATCGATATAGCTCACACACACACACACACAGAAAAACACAAATTGCAGCCAGATAAAGGATTTGATGGAATCTGGAATTGATTGCTTCAAAGGGGGGAAATTATTTTTAACTTTTATGTGATTTTCTGCTGGCCTGACACTCGCTTACTTTTCTTTGCTTCTGCCCCCTGCTATAATCTTTGAGAAATAAAATAAACTAATTAAATAACTATACTGATAGTGAGGCATCAGTATTTTCGTAACGCGTTCTCTGACTCGTAGGAAACAGAGGGAGAACAGAGGTAGAACAGAGGGAGAACAGAGGGAGAACAGAGGGAGAACAGAGGTAGAGAAAGAATATTAGTTGGGAATTGAAATCAATCGCAAAAGATTTATTTTAGCTGCGTAGCAGAAGGGAGCGCGCGCGGATGCGTCGCATTAGCGTTTATTAATTATCAGTGTAATGTACATTTCGAGTCGTTTGGCTGCCTGGCCATTATTGTTGGCCAAATGAACAATGAAATGAAATGGCAAAATGGCCGCATAAAAGCGAATATTTATGATCTGCCTTCGCAGCCTTCTCATCAAATTCACTGAAAGCTGCACTTCTGCCTCGCTTTTGCCGCTTTCCCCGCTTTCCTCGCTTTCCCCGCTTTCCTCGCTCTGTGTGGTTGTCTCCTGGAATGTTGCTCTGGCTGGGCTGTGCCATGGACTTTGATCTTGGGGCTTCTCTATCAGCGAGGATGTCCTGTGAAATGACAGGAAGTGCAGGGTTATGGATATGGGAATTGGGTGGCAGATGCTGCCGTCGGAATGAGTAACAATCGCGATTCGCTGGCTGTTCGAGTGCCCTCAATAAACGACATTTTATTATTTTTTCTCCTCCCCTCTGTTGTCGTGTGTCTGTGTGCCTCGCCTGGGTGCTGCTCCGCCATCGCCATCGCCATCGCCAGCTTCTGGCTCTGCTGCTGCTGCTGTTCCTGTTCATTCCATGCTGTGCTCCTTCCGCTACCCATATTTCTGTTGGGTTTTGTTCGCTCTTCCTGCTGGCTTTTTTCTTCTTTGAGTTTTTTTTTCGTTTTCCCTCTCTGTTGCTTTTGCCTTCTTTCCCCCGTTCGCCCGTTCGCCCGTTCTCCCGTTCGCCCGTTCGCCCGTTCTACCGTTATCGTTTCAGTTACAAAGCGGCGCGCACTTTACGCTGATTGCTCGCTGGGCGCAAACGTTCCACAGGACGCAGGACACGGGCCAGGACATGCCGTTTGGCGTTGGTTTCGCATTTTATTTTCTTCTTGCTTTGCTTTGCTTCTCCTCCTCTGCGTTTTCTCTCTATGCCTCTGCCGTTGTGCCACTCTATTTTCTACTCTTTTTGCCTCACTCTCTTTGTGTGTGTGGGTGTGTGTGTGTGTGTGTGTGTGTGTGTGTGTGTGTGTGACTGGGGCATCGATATCATTGAGTTTATTGTTACTTCCTTTTGCAATTATCCTAGTTAGTCCAGGGCTCAGGCTCAGTGGCACAGGCACAGTGGCTCCCATTGCCAGTCGCCAGTCCGCACAGCGGCAGTTCGCATCCTCCTGGCACTAACTTCATTTGGCTGCGCTTTCCCTTGTCTGCGCTTTCCCTTGTGCCTGCCCACGGCCACTCCTCTGTGCCACAGGCGACTGCAGATGCTGGTCAGTGTCATCTGACCGCTGGAGTAAAAGGTGCACAGTTGGCACAGTCCTTGGCGCTGTGCTTTGAGGACCCATGTTGTGCGGTTTATGATCTGCCATAGTTCCAGCAATTCACTGATAACTGCCACATTTGCTGCTGCAATTTGGCGCTGGTGCTGGTGCGTGTTTTGCTGGCATTTCTCCCGTCGCCATGCCACAGTCAACCACAATCTGCAGTCAGCGTAGCAGCAGGGGGAGGCATAGCAATAGAAGGAGTAGCAGCAGCAGCAGCAGCAGCGAAAGGCGAGAACTAGCGGCGGCAGAAATCAACCAAAAACGCTGACACAACGCGAACTCAATCAAACTGTCAGCCACAATTTTGGTGTGTGTTTCCCTTTGTCCTTTTTGGGTTGTGTGTTTGTTGCTGTTTTGTTTCTGGTTTAGATGCCACGCCCAGGCGCTGGCCCCCGCGCCACATACATATATATATAGATAGATCTGTGGTGTCTGGTGTCCACACCCAAGTAATAAAAGTGTTGCATACGCTCGACATTTAATTAAAAGCTTGCGAAAAATGCAACGCCCGAAGCGGTTGGTTGGGCGGGGCGGTACCGTGGCAGGAGCATCATCTCCGATCCTCAATGAGCGCTGCTCGGCGCAAAGCAAAGCAAAGGAGAACCAAATTAAATTAATTAAAGTGCAAGTCCAAGAAAAATCTGCGCTTGCGGCACGTGAAACATTCAGTGGCAAGAAAACTCTCAACTTCCCAGGGGATGCGGGGCGAGTTGCATGGTGTGGCTGTTGGTGGTCTTGAAGTGTTGCATAGTTTTGTGTGTGTGTGTGTGTGTGTGTGTGTGTGTGGCAGTGCAACGCCTTTTAATGACCAACGCTCCTCCTGCATGCGGTCTGGCCTGCCACACCCACAGCAGCCACCAGCCACCGGCCACCACCCACTTGAAATCTCTCCCTCGCGCGCGCTCTCACTCTCTCGCTCTCTCCCCCCTGTGTCCACTCGTTGGCATCGCATTTTTTGCAATTAGCGGAATTGTTTCACATTTGCTTCACACTTCTCCCGGGCTCCTGCTGTCGCTGTGGCTGTGGCTGTCGCTGCCTCTGCGCTCCTCCTCTTCCTCCCTGCTGCTTTTGGTTGCAGTTTATCTGCGGTTGAATCTCCGCTTCGTAGCCCCGCACCGCCCCTTTGGTTTGTCACTCGACTGCGCCAGCAGCCAGCAGCCGTCCGCCATGCGCTGCATCTGTCTGTGTGTGTCCACTATTTTGGCACCCATGGGGATTCACAGCTAAATCTTTTAAAACACATCTAAAAAGGATGCGCAAAGTGGGATGTGCGAGCAGACGAGGAGCAGAGGATGTGGACGAGGATGTGTGGATGGGGATGGGGAGGCGGATGCGGATGAGGATGAGGATGCGGAAGGGGATATACAAACAGCTTTCTGCACTCTACGGCACTCCACACTCTCTCCACACTCCACACTCCACACATGACTCAGCTGGCTGCACTTTAGTGGGTAACCCAGTTTTCTTTGCTTAAAAGGTTTCCTCTTCATTTCTATGTTGTTTCAGAAACAAATGGGTTTCATGGGTGTCGCCACAATTCGGTGGGTCCAAAGCTCATTTGCAGCATTTCTCAGTTTGTTAGTTTTGTAAGACATCAAACTAAGTCGACTCAGCCGCAAGGATATCACTCCAGAGCCCAAGCTCAGGCTCAGGCTCAGGCCCAGGCCCAGGCTGCCGGCTTCCATCCACCTCTTCCGCGCCGCGCAGCCAAAGCAAAAGATACAAACAAAAATGGTAACAGACTCCGAACAGGCGCCAATTGCCAGCCAAGCGGCGAACATGTGGATACCCTTGCCGTGGTCATATTTTCTTATATAAATATAAATATATGAGCACATGCTCTGGGCCTCTGGGGGCACCGCAAGGGAGAAAGGCAAGCAAAAAAAAAATGATTCAGTAGCTCGTCCGGGAGTTGAACCCGGGACCTCTCGCACCCGAAGCGAGAATCATACCCCTAGACCAACGAGCCGCTTGAACAACGACCAGCACATCCTGATTTATCCTGAATGACTTTGGCCCTATATGGAAACATAAATCCCTCGATCTGATCAGCGAAATCGGGCAAAATTTCGGATTGCGCCCAGAGGATTCCTACCGCCAATAGAATATTGCATATAATTTCCAATTCTCAGCCATGCAAGCGCCTGATCATAGCCAGGGTACCCTCTGCAAGTGTATTTAAATACAGAAAATGGTAAACAGGTTCTTCGTGCTTTTTTTGCTGGTGGGTTTCTCCCTCTTCCTCTTGCGTTTCTTCCTTTATTTTTTTTTTTTTTGGGGCTGCTAACGAGCAGAGCAGGATGGGAATAGGAATCAGACTGTGGCTGTGGCTGTGGCTGAGGATGGGGATGGGGATGAGGATGCTTCGCTCAAACGAGTTATGCGCATTTGGCCGCGAGCCGAGAGATTTGCGCTGCTCATTCCCGGCTTGAGTCTGCTGCTGCTGCTGCTGCTGGTGCTCTCCTTTTCTTGGTTTTGCCCATTTTCGTCCCTTCTGTCCTTCTTTTGGCAGCAGCAGGTATCATAAACCTCAAGGTGTCCGTCATTTTGTTTACATAAAATCAACGCAGAGCGGCGACACACCACACGCAACTTTCTGGAAGGGAATCATGCCAGCATTATGCCATTAAATTTACATAATTATCATTATGTGTGGGTGTGCATGTGTGTAAGAGAGAGAGAGAGGAAAAGTGGCAGCTGTATGCCAAAAATTCCATGCTCTGACAATCACTTTTTGTTTTTTGTTTTTCGTAAGTAAATGTTTGCATTTATTTGCATTTGAACAGAGCCAAATAAATATGAAAACTCAACACATGCAAAGAGGGTAAGAAAACAGGAAGGAGACAGACAGACAGGCAGACAGTCAGACACAAGGAAAGAGTCGGAAGCGTAAGCCACAGGGAGCGACAGTGAAAGAGGCAGCAACCAGCAGGAGCACTCGCACTCGCACTACTCGTGCGAGTATCTATCCCCGCCGAGTGTAGCGAATGTCTTTGGCAACTTCAAATTGAATGTAAATTGAAAAACTTTGCAATACCGCTGGCGGCACCTGTTGGCCACAGATCGCTGGTCAATTCTCATTGGCAGCAGCAACATCGGAATGCCAAGAAAATGCATTACAAAATGACAATGCAAAGGCGCCGCACAGAATTTGTGCACTGCAACTGACTTTTGATAGCAGAACCAAGAAATATCATTTTATTTTTCCATAAATGAAAAAGAAAAGAAAGACTTGGAGGGAGTGAGCGCTAGAGAGGGAGAGCTAGAGAGTGAGAGCTAGAGAGTGAGAGCTAGAGAGTGAGAGTGAGAGAGAGAGCGCTAGAGCGAAACATGGAATGAGAGACAGAATGCAATATAGAAAATCAAATCCGAAAAAAGCCTTCCAGCAGAGCTGCCAATCCAATCGAAGACATTTTTGTTTGTTTGCTCTTTTTGTTTGTGGTCGTGCAGAAATAGTGGCAAAGCCGAGAAATTTCCAATTAAGTAGCAGCTGTTCGTAGCTGGCTTTTGAAAATTGAACAACGTCAACGGCGACCGGCAAATGGTTCGAATGAAGCAAAAACCCCCAGCCCGAAAAATGTGTTCCACTCAGCCAAACTGCGTCGAGATGCCTGTCCCTCAGTGCCTCAGTCTCTCTCTCTCTCTCTCTCTCTCTCTCTCTTCTCTCTGCCTGGTGCCTGTGGTTGTTTCTGTTTGTGTGTGTGAAATGAAAGTCAATGTCACTATGTGTGCGTGTCCAGTGACAAGTCGGCCGCCACTCCCACGCCCACTCCTACGCCCACTCCCACACCCACTCTGAACCAACCTGAAGTCCATGCAAGGGTCAAGACTCTGACCACGACAAGAAGAGGTATCGGTGGGAATGGGAATGGGAATGGACCAGCCAGCAGCTACCAGCCACCAGTCTCGGTATCTCGGTCTCGGTCGCTGTTTCGGTCTCGGTCTCGAGGCCACCGTGAAAAGGGCGTTGACAAGCGACAGGCATAAAAGTCAGAAACATTCCCTGCTCCAATCCACTTCACTGCACTCCGCTACAGTCCGCACACCGGACTGTGCCCTGTGCTCTGTGCTCTGGGCCTGTGCCTGTGCCTCCCCGGTGACAATTGGCCAGGCCATGGAATTATGCCAGCGAGCCCCAAGGAATGGCTTTCCACCGATACCCGATATACACTGCTGTCCCCTTCCCTACATCTATGCATCGTTGACTGGGCGCGTGTCCCGTGTCCTGTGTCCCGAATGTCCTGCTCGAAGGCTGACTCTGTCAGGCATATGAAGTGCCAAGGGCAGAGAAATTGTCGATGGCAAGAGGATTTATTGCGCAGCTTATATGCACTTGCTCTGGAATTATCTTTAAGTTCTCTGAACAATGCTAGTGAGCAGCAGGCGCACAGCGGAATGCCCACTTATACGTATGGCGTACACCTTCATCGGGCACTGCTAATGCCGCAGTGAAGAGCCAAGCAATTGAACTGATTCTGACATGGGTCGTACCTTGGATGCGAGTGCCGAGCGAGGAACAGAAACTGTTCGATTGGTGGCTTTGCTTTTTTTTTGCCTATGCGGGTTGCCGTACTCTCATCTAATTATTTTTCCTTTACCCACAGATATGCACCTCGCACACATATAAACACACAGCACACACACACAGCCAGCACACACACCCAGCACACACTCATTGCTGGGGGCGCTCTCATTGTTGAAACATTCCGACGATTCGGTAATTGGAAAATGTTACAAATTTTTGCAGATTAACAGCGGCAATAAAGACAGAGCCCCCGATGGTGTCTGTGTTTGTGTTTGTGTGTGAGTGAGTGTTGTGTGTGTGTGCTCTGTGCTCTATGTATGCGGCAGGCTAACAATCAAATACAGACTTGCACCCGCACCCACCCCAGCTGAAGCACCCTCCTCCGAACTCCGCACTCCGCCGCACTGCTTCGCCCGCCACTGCCCTCATTTCACGCCAAACACACACAACAACAAACACTTGTTGAAAAATCATAAAAATTTTATGTACTTAAAATTCCCATACAGCCGCCAAACAATGCCCAACATCCAGCAGCCAGGCAACAATCAGCGGCAGAGCGGCGAACAGTCCAATGCGAAAATAAAACATAAAAATCCACAGAACAACAACAGCAACAAAAAAGAAGCGGGAACGGAGAACGGTGAAGGGCAGAAAAATGTTCAAAATTGCCAACAAGTTTGAGCCACGATGAGGCGAAACAAAAACCAACAACAACAACAACAACGAAAAAGAGAAAAAAAACAAAAAAAAGGAGAAGGGAGAAAGAATCCTGCCCAGAATGGCAGTCAAATTTGTTTAAATGCAATTTTGCGGCTCTTCTGGATTGCTGCTTCAACTTCAGCTCCAGGTGCTGCTTTTTGTTTGGTTTTTGTTTGAATTTGGGTGGCGTGCGGGTGGGGGGGGAGGCGGGTTAAACGTATATGCAATCGAAGTTTAGCCTTGGAGATTGAGGCTAAGAGAAGTTCAACTGTCCAATTGCAAATAAAGTGTGAAATGAAGCAGAGATGAAGTTGAATTTGAGGGCTGCCAGGCAGCCAGGCAGCCAGGCAGCCAGGGTGTCTGACAGTCAGGGGAAGCCTCTCTTTGGGCTAGTCCTTGATCTGCTTGAGCGACGGCATTTCGTTTATTGGAACTGGAACTGAAACTGCGGCATGACATGGTTTCCCCCACTTGAGACGGTTGCCAGTCTGAAGGATGCATAAAATGTGCACTTGAGGGAGAGCCTTTGCAGTGATGGACCATTGATAAAATAAATTACATCTGTACAAGCAATTGAGGAACATTTTCGCAGACATTTTACAGTAGCTTAGGCTACAAAAGAATATCTGCAAAGAAAAGATAAATGCAATAAATGCAATAAAAGTTCTCGTTTTCTGCATCGCTCTACTCGGCAGGCGGCTACTTAATATTTGAAAGAATTTTGTGTTAATTGTTACGGGCTGTTTGCTACGTTCGCCCGATATTGAAGGGCAGTGGGAATGTGTATTAGCATAAACATTATGAATAAACTGCCGCCCAGTAGGTGTGCTTTATGGCGTCGGCGTCGGTTTCGTACTGCGGGCTTCTGGCTCTGGGCTGCGGGGTTCGATGGCGGTATGGGATGGGACCGTTTTTGGTATAGCCATCTGGGGCTAATTGGTCGCCACCAGGCACGACATTCCTCTCTCCCCACCAGGTTATGAGTGCTGGGAGAGTATCAGTATCGTGCACTGTCCGCATAAATCTCGTAGTGGGGGCTGGGACTGTGGCCGTGGCATGTGGCTGTGGCAGCCGGAGTCCGCTGCGTGCGTGCCGCCGATCGGGGCCTGGTGATAGCGGTCTAAATGCAAGTTCCATTCGCTAATTGTTCGCCATGTTTTGTGCTGACAATTCGCTTTTGGCCAAATTATTCATGCAGCAAGCACTCGCGAGAATGTCACGAGAAGGAGCACCGAATGGGATGACGACGACGACGACGACGATGATGATGATGAGACGCTGCTAATTAATTAATTAGCCCAACCCCAGAGCGAGCGCCACTCTCAAAAAGAGGATGGGAAGGGGGGCGTGGCCCGTGAGCGGTTTTGTGATTTATGATAAAAACACTTTCGCTCCTCTGCCATTTTTTTCCCAACATTTTCGCCACTTTCTCGCTTGCTTGCTGCTTGCTGTTTGGTTTCCTTTGTAATTTTCTGCGATTTGTGGTGAAAATGTTTTTTCCTTTGGCGTCCTTTTGCAACACGCAAAAATGACATTTTTATTGTTGGACGGAACAGAGTGCGAGAGTGCCAGAGAGGTTGAGAGGATGAGAGGATGAGGCATCATCATTAGGCTCTGCCATTCGGTTGGTGCGGCGCGTGCATCAGGTTGCAAAAGGGTCGACATAACCCAAGGGGGAGCGGCACAGGCTAGGCCAGGCCAGGCCTTAAGGTGGCCCATGTTGACGATGCTAATTAGCCTCCACTTCGTCATTGTGCTCGTCCTCGGCATTGGCCTCGGCCTCAGCCCCAGCTCCAGCCTTAGCCTCAGCCTCAGCTGTGGGCCGTGCGAATTGCCCGAAGGACAGGACAGCCCAGCAAGCCCCGCAACTCTTGTTCTTTATGGACAAGATACGAGCGGACAAACAGAAAGGCGAGCGGACAAACAGAAGGCGACCGGACAAGATGAAATGATGGACCGAACGGGCAGCCAGACAAACGTATGGTAGGATGGACAGTCGGACAGCTTGGGGTGCAAATGAAGATAGAGATTAGTGAGCGGGTGATGGGAAAAGGGGGGAGTGGCAATAGGCACAGACAGGACAGACATGCCGCAAGACAGATGAATGAGCGGATAAAGAACAGAGTGAGTGACAGGCAGCCAGGCAGCCAGGCAGCCAGCGAACAAAACGAGGAACAGTTGCGGCAAGGATGAGCTGAGGCATATCCATATCCCGTGGCACCAGAAGCAGCTCGTTCAGTCATTGAGCTGCCCACAAATGAATCGATCATAAACCAAAGCCAACACACACGCACAACAAGTGCACGATGCATGCTAATGAATCGATGAGCAGGTGGCAATTTGCCCTGCTACTCCCTGCCTGTCCAGCCACTGAATTGGATGTGCAATTATGTGTCAGGTTCCAGGCCACACATCCAGCTGTCCTTTGCTCGAAAGGTTTCCTCCAGCCAGGGGGATGCTGGCATCCCAGCACCCAGCACCCAACCATTTCTTTCATCTTAGTTTGTTGTCTTTAAAATACTTTTGGAGCAGTGTTTCCAAAAATACACAGCAAATGGGCCGAAACTGAACAACAGGCACGTCATGGCATGGCATGGCATGGCATGGCATGGCATGAGATGGGATGGAATGGCACTGTTCCTCAAGCCTCATGCCGTGGGGCAGGGGAGGGGAAAGGCAACGGGAACACAATACAGCCACGCAACACAATGTGCTTGAGTGGGTGAATGTATCTGTGTGTGTGGTGTGTGGTGTGTGGTGTGTGTGTGTGTATCTGTAAAGGAAGCAAAAGAAGAAAAATAAACAAAAGCTCTGCTCGGCCATTGTTTGCTTAGGCATGTACACACACACACGCACACACACACACACACACTGTCAGCTGGAAAATGGTGGATGAAAATTCATAATTCCATGCTGCGTACTGCGTACTGCGTACAGGTTCTATTCTACTCATTTTTGTTCGCTTCGCAGTGGCCAAATCTCACGAATACTCTTGGGTGCGAGTGCCCTGTTTGTCTGTCTGTCTGTCTGTCTGTTCTCCTTGGCGGCCGCACATGGCGTATACTTAATACAATACGCTAATACGCTGCCCGCTGACCACAGTGGCCATACGTAATGCGGTTTGCTCTGGTCTGCCTGGGCCGCTTACAGCCGCACGGGCCACAAATCATATTGCACAAATTGTATGAATAATCGTGGCCAACGACAAATTGGTCTGCAAGTGGAACGAAATCCAATTAGACAACAAGTTCTGACGACTTTCGGCGTCCAGCCGCTGGAGCGCGAAGCTCAGCCAACCACCGCAACAGCAAAGAAAGAGCACAGAAAGAGCAAACCGCAGAGAGCCCAGCCCGTGGAGAGCCCATGGGAGAGAAGGCCGACAATTTGTCAATTGACGCGCATCCAGGCGCTGGCAGCTCCTTCCGCCCGGCTAACCCTCAATGCTCGAAATGCCAAGTCAATTTTCATAGAAATTTTACTGCAGTCCATCGTACTACTGGCCCCGCTCCACTCCACTCCACTCCGCCCCGCTTCGCACCGCACCAGTGCCTTGCCCCGGGCACGCTTTCGTTGTATCCTTTGGCACGGTCTTTAGAGCTTTTTGAATCCATCTGGCTGGAATAAATACATTTTCAGCGTCAAGTTGCCGCCGCCTCCGCCTGCACCTCTGCCTCTGCCTCGTGCTTTGTGCGGATCCTGCTCCTGCTCCTGTCCCGTCTGACTGCCCAGGCAATGATCATTGCCAGGCAGAGTCGTTGGTCAGCTTGAGCCCCCGCCTTTGCAGCTTCCAGTCCTGCATCTAATTGAAAGCACTTTCTGAACGGCTGCTTGTGCGTCGGTGCCAGGGCCGGTGCCGGTGCAGGCAGAGAGAACAGTAGCAGGTAGCTCTAGGCTTCTAGGGACAAGGAATCAGCAGCGGCCGATTGCAGTTCCTCCTCTTTCAGCTGCTGGACCATCGGTGACTCCTCCAGCTGCTGTGCCATCAGTAACGCCTCTAGCTGCTGTTGCAGCTCCTCGTGGTCCAGCTGCTGCTGCAGCTCCTCCTGGTCCAGCAGCTCCTGCAGCTCCTCGTGGTCCAGCTGCTGCTGCAGCTCCTCGTGGTCCAGCTGCTCCTGCAGCTCCTCGTGGTCCAGCTGCTGCTGCAGCTCCTCGTGGTCCAGCTGCTCCTGCAGCTCCGTCGATGCCTCATCGGTGGTCTGCTGCTTGCTCTCTTGACACCTCCAGGGATCCGTGGCCCTGGCGGCACTCAGCCAGAAGGCCCCGGCTATCGCTGTGATCACAGAGCCCACAACAATCGCCTCGTTCTGCTGGTAGTACTCCTTGGCCGCACCGCCGCAGTGGCCAAGCGCCGCCTTCAGCGCCTTGCAGATAATGATCTCAATGTTGGCCCAGCAGACCAGAGCCAGCAGCTCCAAGACGACGGCACTCAGCACCACCTCGATCATGAAGCTGGCCAGACAGCCCATGCGCCGTCGGTAGCGCCCGGGCAGCAGCACCATGTCCTGCAGGAAGTGCAGCAGGCCGGCGTACACCATGAAGCCGGCGTAGAAGGTGCCAGGCAGCGGCCGGCGATCGGTATCGATCGGCACGAACACGCTCCACTGCAGCCCCACGTGCAGTATCGTTGTGGCCAGCAGCACCCAATTCGAAACCATAATTTCCACTCTTTTCAACTACTCAAATACAACTACAAATGGAATTTTGTGCTTTTGGTTTTTGGATTTTGGTTTTGTTCCGAAACTGAAAAAGAATTTTCTTTTTTTATTTTGAAATCTTTTTGAATGCCGAAAAATGTTTGTGCTGTAGCAGGTGAAGCTACTCGAATGTTGTGCTTCTGTTTTTCTCAACGTAAAACAACTGAAATTCGTAGAGCCAGGCCTCTGTGATTTGCTAGAACTATGCCAATGTTTTGTTTGAGTTTTAAAGGCAAAAAAAAAGGCAAAACACGCGCAACAATGCTCAGGCCTAGCTGTCGAAATTTTGGGTCCCCTTGCATTAATTCGATTAACCGCATTGGTTGTACCGCCCTCGGTCAGGCTTCTTCGCTTTGGGCTGGTTAATACAACGCCCCACCTGGCTCCGGCTTTGGCTTTCGCTTTGGCTAATTAGAACTCGAAAATTCTCCAATTAATTCCAATTGCAAATGGCGAACAATTTGCATGCATTTTGCAGTTGGCCAAGTCATTAGTTGACATCCCCGCACTGGCCGTGCCCGTGTCCGGCACCCTGGACCCTGCACCCTGGACGCTCCCAAAGTCCCTTGTCACGCCCATTTATGTTCATAAATTATGCAGTCAACCTCTGATGCTCATTGACCCAAAAGGCAGCAGCCGCTCTCGCCTAGGCCACGTCTTTGGGGCAGCTGTCGAAATGTTATTTCTTTCCTTCGTTTTTACCCCTCATTTTTTTTTTTTTTTTGGTTTTTGCCGCTCTTTCTGTTGGGTTTCTCGTCGTCGGTGGGGCGGCCGGAGAAAACCGTTTGATCCCTTCCGGCTTAGCTGGGACTAAAAGTATAGCAGGACGAAAATAAAATTAAAACCAACACACAAAAAGCAGGCAGCTAGGGCGATGGGTGGGGAGGGTGCAGGACAAGTCAGCGACAGAGACAACTTTAAATTTATTACAAAACCCGATAAAAGACAAGCCAAGCCAAGCCAAAGACAAAATTATTTATTTGCCTTTAACTTAGCTTTTGCTTCGTTTTTCGGTTCCCTTTTTCTGTTTTTCTTTGTGGGTAGGGGCAAACGGACGGGACAGGACAGGGCAGAGCAATCAAAAAAAGCAAAATCTGAAGAGCAGGAGGCGGAGGCGGAAGTGGAGGCGGAGGCGGTGTCTAAATAGTCGACACAGCATAAACCAAAGTTTATTTATTTGATATGCACAGCATCTAGGGATGGATACACAGTGAGTGCAGGGAGTGGGGCAGCAGGGGAGCCTGAGTGTGGCATAATATCTAGCGGATAGTCTTGAGCATAGCGAAAAGATTTCATTTAGAATCGTGAAATGCTCTTAAAACGTGGCAGAGAAACAATATTCCAACCTGTGGATATTTCTATGGATTATCCAAACACTTTTGGCCTGAAAGAACTATGGAAGAAGCCAAACCAAACACAGATCGGCAGGGTATAAGCCATCCATGGAGTGCTCTTGAGTGATATTTTGCATGGAATGAAATCACTGGAAAGTGTGTCCATAATTATGGCTATGGAAATGTGTAAAAAGTGTTCGAGCAGCGACGTGGACTTGGATAATTCTACCGGAAACTGACAATTTTCCCTCAGTGATGCTTTGGTGCCTTGGCTTTGACTGGAAAGCCGTGCCTTGCTCTCCCTTGCCTACCCTGTGTTCCCTGTTTGTGTGTCCCTGTGGCAGTATCAGCCCCTAACTCGATGTTTGTCTGTGGCTTTCCCTGCAGTCCATTGAAGGTTTTGTTTTCGTCGCATCGGGCACGTACAATGGACTTGGAAGCCATCACACACACACATATGTATAGCGCCCCACCCCACCCCAGCCGCCACACATGTGGGGCAAGTTTTGCACTATTTGCTTATGTAGATTTCGACCAACAGTTCACATTTATTTGGGTCCTCTCCGCCCACTGCTGCTGATGTTGTTGAGCAAACAGCAATAAGAGCAGAAAGTCAAATTTGGCAGGGGGCACCGGCAGGCAGCGCTGAAAAGGGGTTGCCAGCCAGCCAGCCAGCCAGCCAGCAGGGGGAACACCCGCCAGATCGGGCTTATATGAAATATGAGATATCCCTGGAGTTTGTGCACTCTGTCTCCCCTTCTATTTATATTTCTGGAGGCTGAGTTTCGTATTTCTCGTATATAAATATGTTAAATTCATGATATTTAAATTAGTTAGCCAACAGTTTGTCCTTGGTCCCTCTGGGTATGGTCACCCCAGCAAAGTCCCTAGCCCGCTGCTGGTGCTGCTGCCCAAAAAAGTAGGCAACACAAAAGGCAACCCAAGCTGCTGCTGCTGCTGCTGCTGCTGCTGCTGCTGCTGCTGCTCCTGCTGCTCCTGCTGCTGCACTGGGCGAACATTCAATTATGAGCCCGGCCTGAAAGCTTAGAATCTCCGTCTCCGTCTCTGTCTCTAGCTCAGCTGCCATTAGCATTTCAAATGCCAAACATGACAGAGAGGCAGATATAGAAAGAGATGGTTATAGCAAAGGGAGACAGAGAGAGAGAGAGAGAGAGATCTCATCGGGCAGCAAACTTTTGCCATTTGCCTGCGAGCAGCGGCAGCAGCAGCACCGGCACCGGCACCGGCAGCAGCAAACGACAAACGACAAAGGGCAGAGCAAACAGCAAGCAGGCAAAACTTTTGCCATCATATATCTTGTCAGGGGGCCCGATATGTGCGAGTGCTGCATACATTATGGCTATCTCTTTTTCCCACCCCCAACCATGCTCTCGCTCCTCACACTCACCACGCTCTTTTGCTCTTTGCAAAACTGCGTGGCTGGTCAAGTAAATGAGTTTTCCTGTGGCTTTTCCACTTTTGTGTTGGTGTGTTTGTTCTTTGGTTAGACTTTGCCATTTGACAGATCAAAGACCAACTAATACACAAGTAAACACACACACACACACACACACACGTACACACTCACACGAGACCCACACGGACACGGATCGGATGCTGCAAAGGAAATTGATATTTAATTAAAGTTCACAGCTCTTGTTGGCTGGCGTAGGGGGCAGCGGAGTTTTCTCTTCTCTATTATTTGATTTTTTACCTTTTCTGGTTTCTTGCCTTGGCTGCAGCTGCAGCTTCTGCTTTTCCCATTCGCATTCAGTCCAAGCAAATTTTGACAGCAAATTGAAATGCGCACAATGCCAAAAAAAGGGCTTTAGAATAAATATACGTCATCAGTTTTATTGCTGGCCCCATGCATCAGAGATATGTCCACTGTAACGCAGGCTGGCTCTTTGTTCTCTATCCTTGTATTCAGACAGATCAATCAAGGTGGACGAACTGCTGAACTCCATTGCCAAATTTGGTTTTTTTGCTGTAAAAGCAGCTTAAGCAATCGAAGCAGTTCCATGGCAACAACTCGGATGAAGCGCGGAGCGAGGAGCTCTTTAAGTTTGCGCCTAAATCTGTTCACCGGAAGCAGCCAAATCCAGAAGCACCTAGGTGCTCTAGCAGCTGCTCAAGAAGGAGCCAGCGGAGCCCGCCATTGCGTCTGCCAGCGGAACAAGAGGTACTGCTGGGATGGTGCTGCACAGGCCATAGATGGAGCTGACGATGGGAGCAGCGTCTGAGCGCAGGATCTATAAGGGGAGGGGGAGGTAGGCGGCCTATCTGAGGCAGGCGCTGCTCGCGGAAGCTGGCGACAAACTTTATGACTTTTATCTACGCTCAAGTTTCGAAGCATCCAAAAGAGTCGAACAGTCGAAGCACCACCACCATCCGCGCAGTATCATCCAAACGAGTCCCCTCCCCACCGCTCCCCTCCTCTCCTCAGCGCTCCAGTCATCAGTTTGAGTTTTTAAACACGCCCCACGGCCAACTGCATAAATATTTTTGCTTCGCACACCATCAAACATCACCCACAGCCAGAGCCACAGCCACAGCCACAGCCATGTCCGTATCCGTGTCCGTGTCCGCCCTCCGTTTCCTACTCGGCCGCGTGAAAAACTGAAACATGGCCATTTTTCATATAAATTTATTTGGGAGGCTGTTGGTGTTTTTTTGGCCGAAGCGCGTGGCGCGGGGTAGGGGGAGGGGCCTGGAATGCTCGACATTTGCATATTTGCAGCCAAGCAGCGAAACGCAAAAGTGTCATAAAAACTCTACAGCTGAAAGAAATGAAGTCAAACAGCAACAGCAACAGCGGGCAAAGAGAGCGATGGGTGGCTGGATGGGTGTACCGGCACACAGTCTGGACAGATAAATATATAGGCAATAAAAATGTTCTACAACGGCAACTGCCACGACAGCAGCGGACAGCGAACGGCGAACAGCGAACGGAGAGGACAGATGACCAGCCAGAACTTGGAAAAGTTTCAGCGATAAAGCACATAAAGAACAAGAAGAGCGAGGGATGGCGTCTCTGTGGGAACTGTACGTAGGACGTACCTATTTTTATCAGTCATTATCCAAGCCAGCCAAACACTGCTGCTGGAACATATTCAATATCAGAGAAATGGCGAACCAAAACGCCCAAAGAACCCCAAAGAAACCCAAGGAACCCCAAAGAACCCCAAGGAACCACTCTGAAGTTAGTCTGCAGTTCAGTTGCATTCAGTCGAAGGCTTGTGGCATTGACTGGAACATTCGGTGCTGGAAAACAAAGCAAAGCAAAACGAAGCAAAACGAACCGCGTAATATTTTTACACAATCATCAACGTCCATTGATGGCTCTGTGTCATCGTCACTTGCATCATCAAATCCATCCGAAACGTTTATTTTCGAAATGGAAATCTGTGATAAATAAGCACCAGTTGTTGTCCGTTTCGTCCCGCTATTCGATATTCGCTCTTGCCCCTGCCGCAGTCCCCTTGTCCGCTGCCTGCCTGCCTGTATTTCCATTCTGCTGGCAATGTTTTGTTAAGTCATTTGTGTTGCGCTTTCTAGTTGGTCGCTTTTGTTGCCTGGATTTTTGCATAATGAAATTGGGAAACGACACACAAAGTGAGACGCGATGCCGACATCATCGAGTTACAAATTCGTTTACGTTCCTCGACTCCAGTTATGGCGCTCTCTTTTATCGCTTGCCGATGGGGCATCCGACGCGGTTTTTTGCGCGTCTCTTTCCAATTCTCTTCTTTTTTTGTTGGGTGTATCTTTTCCTTTTTGTTTGTGTGTGTGTTCCTACAGAGGGGGCTTTGTTTTTCGCGGCAGATTGCGCCAGATATTAAATTTATTTACGTGAAATTCGCACTTCGGGCGCGGCGCTCTCCTATTGCACAACGACCAGGCCCAGGAACAGGACCATAAACAGGACCAGAAACAGGACCAGCACAACGCTCAGCAGCAACAAGAGAAAAATTAGGGAAGATGAGAAGTGGATTTAGTGGGCCACAGCATCCGAGGCTGCTCGCTAAGACGTGCAGCAGCGTCTTCTTCCCACGAATTTTACGCCCTCTCGTTCGCCCCCATTGACAGCAACATGATATAGGGCCCAAGTTTGGGCAGACAGAAATAGCGCAGAGCGCAGAGCGCACCCCCCATCGCTATAAATATCCATCTTTCATAAATAGCCCAGAGTTTTGTGCAGAGGCTCAAAAGTCTGCCCCGCCCTCCTACACTCTGTGAATGAAGTTAGCTTAATTTGATTTCATTTGGCATAATAATCTAATGGTGAAAAATAATGCATAAATCAAAGGTTTCCATGAGTACTGCTGGTGGTTCTGGGAAAAGTGAATGGTAAACTGATTGGATCTTGCCATTTATCTTTCCCGCTTGGGAGTTGGGAACCTTTTAGGAGGCTCAGAGACATGTGCCATGTCCTGGGCAAGGTATTTGGATTTGGACTTGGGGTAAGCCAAAAAGCCAAAGGGAAATGCTATTTTTCGACGTTTTCTATGCCGATTTGTGGGTGGGTGTTGGTGGTGGTGTTGCGTCGACGCGGATTACCAACTCAAAAATGCAACCATTTTTGTGTGCAACGAAAGGGGCACCACCTGACCCGCCTGCATCCATAGAAAGTGGGATTATGTTTCAATTAGGCAATGGCCGAGACCCGAACAGAAAGAGCTCAGGGATCAGACTTGTTAGCCGCTTTCGATGCTACAGCAGCAGTTGTGCACCGCAACGCCCACACCGCCCCCAAAAGCCACGGATCATCCATTGAGCTGACTCACAAAAAAAACGAACAGAATGCTGTGGTGGGGTGGGGTGGGGAGGGGGAGTTAAAGATTCATGGGCTGAAATTAATTGGTTGGGGCTGTACGACATCGGAATTTAAATGCTTCCATTGGATCGCTTAATTTACGGCTGCCACGGGCTGCATCAAATATTTAAAACCGACAAAAAACCGACAGAATATGATATGCATAAATACGCGCACAAGTACGCGTATGTCCATGCCAGGACATGCAGGATGTACAACATGCTGCATGCTACATGTAGCAGCTACGCGGTGGGGCAGGCATAACAAATGAAGCCAACAAATGGGAGGAGCTGGAGCTCCACGGGGTAGTGCAACTCGTGGGCATAAAATCTAACAACAAGTTGAGCTTGAAGTGACGTAAGAAGCTCTCGCTGCCCCACCAGCTGTCAGTTGGCCCTCATATCCACAGTCCTCGTACTGGGAGCCTGGGAGCCTGGGAACCTGGGAATCCCGGCATCCTGGGGGGAGGAAACGTGGAAGGCAGCCTGTCAGAGCATGCTTTAGTGGGAAATGCCTGTCAGATCTGTTTGCAATTTTTATGATGACTGCCCCCCTGACTGCCGTGAGTGCCGTGAGTGCCGTGACTGCCATAAACTGAAGAATTCCATTTGCTTGTTGCTCTCTTTGCAGACTAAATACTTTGGCATTACTTACTTGAATTCGATTCGAGGCGCGCCTCGACAGGCTTCGACTTTGGCACTGAGCGAGGATACAGGAAGCAGCGGAAACAGCGTCGATACTGAGTGCCGACCACGGGACAATAGGATTCGGTAAGAAAACAACTTAAGTATTCAAGAGACTTGAGCATCCCTTTTGGTAGCGGATTGCGACGGAGAATTGCGGGGGGGGGATGTTCCGTGGAGGTTAATTAAAATACAGAATACACTTTGACAAAATGCCATTTAATCTACTCAGAAAAGCCCCGAAAAAAGCAGCCGGCAAATTAATTATGCGCATATTTGTGGCCTCACCAACAACGACGACATCGACAACGAGGAAAACGACATCGATAAAGAGTACAACAAAAAATACAAAAAAAAAAGAAAAAGGGTGCTGGGAAAAAGCGGAATTAAGAAAGGGAAGAACAACCGAAAAAGAAAAGGGAAATCAAAATAACAAAAAAAAGAACGAAAAAGAACGAAACGAAACGGAACGGCACGGCACGGCACAGGGGGCAAAGAAAAAAGGTCCATTGTGATTTGCATTTTCCTGCTGCTCTGGTCTGCCATTTATGACAGATTTCTGTTACGTAAAGGGACGCCCCCAGCCTGCCACGCCCCCGGAAACAAGCGCACCCCCGCGCTGCCAGGCAACCGCCTAATGCGATGGGCGGCGGTGGGTGTTGCACGATAAGCGATGCGGTGCCCCCGGGGCCATCCCCCATCTATTAATTACAACAACAATCTACTACTAATCAGTTGCCACCAACCAGGAGAGGAAGGAAGCGAGTGGCAGAGGCGGTGGCAGTGGGCAGTGGCAGAGGCAGAGGTCGGGATTAAATCGTCTTCGGTGTTAAATGAGCCGCTGAGTCGCATAAACTTTCCAAATGTTGACTGTACTTTTTGGTTAGAAAAGGTAGCATCAGGCACTGCCGAAAAGGTTGGGCCTGGGGGAGGAGTTTCGGCATGAAAATGTGAGTGGAAAAAAGAGGAAGGGCTGGACCAGATGGGGAATACGAGAGGATGAGTATGAATTTCAAGTGCTGCATATATTCCACTGGCGGAAAAAGAGCCACAGGTGCTGAACACAAAGCGAGTTATCCAAACGGAATGCCTGTAAATAGTGTAACGCGATAATGAGACAGGTCTGAGCATGTCTGCTCACGTCTCTCTTTGGTCTCGTTGATCGCCAAGAACTGCGTAGCTGCGCTGCTCGCAGTCAGTGCTGTGAAGCTAACAGAAGCTCGCTCAGAGAGCGCGTGTGCGTACAGCCTGAAGGGCAAAGCGAGATAGCAGACATGCTCGTGCTTAAGCTAGAGATGGCAAACATACTTAGGCTAGAGATGGCAGTCGCGAGCCTACCACAATAGTTGTGCAGTTGTCTATGGAGTGCCAATTAGTTGTGCAACTGAAGCTGAACGCATCAAGCTGCTTTCCAGTGATGTGTGTGGGATACGCCAGAATAATGCAGAGCCCATTTTCCACCCATTTGAACTTCTTCCACCCTTCCATGCTCCACATACATACATATGTATATGTACATATTTCTCGTAGTTCTCCCTACCAAACCTGCCCCCGAGGAGAGATATCAATTAGCTGATGCCTTATTAATTCACAACTCAATTCCGTTTACTCGATTCAATAAACGGGGAGTCGAGCACAAACATACATACATATGTACATATGTATGTATGCACGGCAGAGTATGTTATCCTATGTTATCCGATATCAAATATTAATGATTCGTTAATTGGCTCGCTGGATGTGTGGTGGATATGTGGTGGCTTTTGCATTATTAAATCAGCTCGAGCAACTAATCAAACTTATGCAATTATCGCCGCTGCTTATTCAATTTAATGCGCATTTATCTGCAAGCTTGGCAGCCAGTCAGCCAGTCAGCCAGTCAGCACCTCCAGCAGAACAATGGCTAAAGCAATACGATAACAAAACCAACAAAGAATTACTAAATCGGACAGCAACAAACTCCAATTAAAATTCGTAGCCACCCACACGCCCAAACCAGCTGCCAAACGAGCGGTTTGCTAGCTGGTTTTTGGGGGTGCAAAAACCATACAAATAATTCTCGGACACCCAAACACGGCTATGGGTATGGGTATGGGCATGGGTATGGGCATGGTATGGGTATGGGGTATGCGGTGAGGTTCGTTCATTTTCATTTTGCACACTTTTGCCCACTCGATGAAATGAAATTTGCACAAAACTCTCTAATTGAATTTATTTTTTTTGTGTTTTGTGTTTTGTGTGTTTGCTGCTGCTGTTGAATGGAAAATGTTGTGCATACCGTTGTGGGCCATAATACATTTGGCCATGCATTTCAGTCAGTTTGCGGAGCAGATCAAGTGCGTGCAGCTCGCACATAATTGAAGATAAATATGCACAGCAATGGGATGGATATGCCTCATAATGCTAATGAACAGACCATATAACAGCTTATCACATCACTTGCTCGCTGCCAGCGAACACAGCCCCAAAAGCCCCATTTCAAGTGTGGAATGGAGCACATGCATACGAGTAGTATTTAGTCGTATTTGCGGCTAGTGTCTGTGGTGTGTTGCAGTTTCTGTTGCAGTTGCAGTTTCAGTTTCGGTTTTAGGCTGTACAATTTGCTTATGCTGCGGAGCTATGTAAATTCATCAATAATAAATACGATTAATAGACATTCCTGTAGATGCCATATTCGGGCTACTAAACAGCTTTTGGCTGTGGCAAAATATGCCTCACATAATCGTAGCCAAGTCCACAGAACAGGTCCGATGGAAGTCATTAAAAATAGTTTTTTTTGTTTTGTTTTAAGTCTACAAAATTTGTAGAAAAATATCTGTTTGAGAGTGTTCAACAATTTGCTACACAATTTCTGTTTGAATAGAATTCTACAGTAGTATTTGCACAGCATCCAAATTCTCACAGAAATGATTCAATTGCGGGCAGGACAGGGCCAGGGACAGGGACAGGCACGGGGCCAGGAACGGGGCCAGGAATGGGGCAGCACTCTGCTCAGTGCCACGTTCCATACAAATGCAAATTCGCATACAAATCTGCGGTAGATGGAGCAAAAGGAAGAGGGTGGGGAGTGCCCCGTACCCGTGCCAGTGTAGAGCAGTGGAAAAAAAGCGCGAAATTAATATTTGAGTACGCTCGGACCGTGGACCATGGACCATGGACAACGGACGGTAGACGGTAGACGGAGGACTTCGGTTCGCGGCAATAATAATAATAATAACTCACACAAATAAATATTGAAATGGAAAAATCGCTGGCCATATCAATGCTGCTGCAGGTTGGGGCAGGTGGGGCGCCGTGTAGGGGCTGGAAAATGAAAAGAGAGCTGAGGGAAATAAACAAAGCCAAAATGAAATGAACTGTAATCAATTCTGAGTTCGAGAGAGACCCTGCAAGTGGGAGTGGGAGATGGTGAGTGGGTGAGTGGGTAGAGAGGGGGCAGTGCGAGATGTGGCAGGAACGATAATATCCCAAGCAATTTATGGTAAGGTCCTTCCGCCCTGAACAGCCAAGCCAATTATTAACATTTTGTGCTGCAGAAAAAACAACAAGTCCAAAAGAATAAATATATATCATATATGTATATATGTATGTGGGTATACAAATATATATGTATATAAATATAAATATAAACGAAATAAAACTTGACCCAAACCGCAGAGGTAAAAGAGAGAATTATTAGCCTTCGAGGGGTGTGGGGTGGGTGTTGGGGCCAGGCAGGTGTGCCATACGAGAGAGGGGGAGAGAGAATATATATACATATATAAAATATAATTTTTGCTTTGACCAGCCTGCTGTTGGCACACTTGCGTTTTCTTCTTCCTCTTCTCTTTGGGGGTTTCTCTTCTTCGTTTTTTGTATTTTGGGCCTTCTTTTTTTTTTGGAATTTTTAATGCCTTTTGTAAAAGTTTTTTTCCGAGCGTTTTTTGCTTTTTAACGATTCAACTTTTTGTTGGCTTTGGCGTGGCATGGCAGATTTTTTTCTCTTCGTTCTTGTAATTTGGCAGCGCCAGTGAAATTTGTGAAATTTCGCACAGTTGTCGATACCAACTGGAGGTGGTGGTGCCGCGTTCCAGCTGCAAAAATCAGAATAAAAAAATAACCAAAGCGAAAGCGAGAACGAAAACGAAAAGTATCTTGTGGTCTGTGGCTTTTGCTGCATTTCTATGCACGAAACTGGTAATTAATTTTCATGTTGAACGCTGCCCAGTGCCTATAGACATGCATACATACATACGTATGTAAATAGTACGAGCATAGAGCATATATCTTCAGGGCAGGACAGGGCAGGACAGGGCAGGACAGGGCAGGGCAGGTGGAGTAGTCCTCGTGGCATGCAGTCTCAGCAGCAGCAGCAGCAGCTCACTTTATCAATTTAATGTCTACAATAATTGCATAAAATTTAGTTGCTGCTGCTCCCATCTCTCGCTCTCTCTCTCCCTCTCTCCCACCCTCTCTCTCTCCCTCTCTCGCGCGCTCTGCAGAGTGTGCTCCATTGTGCGATGGCATCGCTGTGCATATATTTACATGGCCATATTAAAAAGTTTCCGGCAAATGAAGTTATTGGTTTAAAAGGGACAGCAGCAGCAGCAGCAGGAAGTAGAATTAAAGTCGACTAGCTGATACCCTGGGCAATCCCTGGACTCGATTCGGCTCGGGATATGCCATATGGGATGGGGTTGTGGTTGTGGTTGGCGCTGCAGGAGAGCTTGGCCCATCTCACATTAAAGCAATCAAAGGAGCAACGCACCGAGTCCAAGGCTCCGAATTATAGGATGACATGACGCCCAAGAGGCGTGCCAGGTCTTCTTCTCCTTCACACACACACACACACACACACACACACACACAAAGTGAGAGCCAGGAAATGAAATTATTGATTCAGCAACCAGCAGCGAGAGAGTGAGAGAGAGGAGAGGATGGGCTGGGATGGGATGGG
The DNA here is from genome assembly GCA_018150885.1 of Drosophila tristis. Taxonomy (NCBI): domain Eukaryota; kingdom Metazoa; phylum Arthropoda; class Insecta; order Diptera; family Drosophilidae; genus Drosophila; species Drosophila tristis. Next base: position 2,415,191 of record JAECWT010000228.1, read on the forward strand.
ATGGGATGGGGAGCAGAGTCAGAGTCAGACATGGAGAGACATGACACCGTATGAAAATCTGACAACAGACGGGCAAATAAGAAATTGAAAGCCTCGTCAAGCTGGAACATGAAAATGAAAGGCAGACACATCCACAGTGTGGGCTGTGAATGGGTGGGTGGTGGGGGGTTGGGGTGTATGATGTGACATGCCACACGCTCACAAAATACTCCCACAAGATCCCAGGAAGAATCAATGCAGCTGCTGCCCGACGCTGCCAGGAGTCGTCTTCTGTTTCGTTCGTTGGCTTCTGTGGCTCCTGGACTGTTGCACGTTTCCTGCCGTGACTGCTGGCATGGACACGGACAGGGGCTGGGGCCAGCAGGGGACGTGCCACACACACACACACACGAACACACACATCAAATGACAAACGAGTTGCCGCTGCATTATTGAATTAAACGTGCAGACGACACACGCACACATCCGTTTCTTCTACACTGAAAGAAAGACGAACACAGTCAGTCCCCTTCAGGTGTGGGCGTAACTGAATGTTGCCCCAGCTTCCCTCTTTCGCTCAGTGTACGCGTGTGTGTGCGCGTATCCATATATTTAATGAGCAAGGCGGACCGGCAATTTATTGGCCATTGTATTTGGCCATGGGGCTGTACTTCAGCATACGTTGCCATTGCAGATTGGACAGCCTTTTCCCAATACATTTGCCCGCTCCGCTCCGCCTCTCCGCTTCTCCTCTTCTCCTCTTCCCGTTTTCCCAGCGGCTCCACCTCCTGCGCCATCTGCGCCATCTGCTCCTCCTGCTACTTCTTCGCAGCCATCGCTGCCTCGATACGATACGATACGATACCCCCAGCTATCCCCAGCTACCACCAGCCTCCCAGTCGGCCTCTGTCAGTTATCTGTTGGCAGCCTTCTGGAACTGCCTCCAGCTGTCTCTCGCTCGCTGGGCCATCGGCAATTTCAGTGTTAGCCGGCAGTTGCTTTGACTAATTTGCGCCTGATAACTGGGCCGGCGGCAGGCGGCAGGCGAGGCACGGCCATGGCACGGCTCGATTGTGGCCCGTATTCAAATGAATTTTGTACGCCGTCATCACCCAGTGCTGGTGGAGCTCGTTCTCCTGCTGGCCGTTGTCGTGTCGAGCGGCGTCATAACGGTCTACTTAATTGTAGCCAATACACAGGCTCTGGCTCTGGCTCTGGCTCCGGCTCTGGCTCCGGCTCCAGCTATGGCTCCAGCTATGGCTCCAGCTATGGCTCTGGCAGCGCTTTAGGCCCATGTTTTTGTAGCCTTCTAATGAAGTTTCCCCGCAGTGGAGGAGCACGGAAAACCGAAACGCAAAGAAAAAAACCCATGGAAGAGCAGCGAAACGAAGGGAAGAAACTGAAAGAGACGCACACTGAGGGGATTGGGGGACGGTCGTGGGGGCTAGCCCGACAGCAGTTGCCTAGGACCCTCATTTATTTTCACTTTAATCAAAGTGTATGGCAACGAGGCAGCAACGATGACGGTACAGGGCTGGGTGGGGCGGGGCACGCTTCCACAGATCCACAGATGGGTTGGCTGGGGGGGGAGGCTGTGGATGATGAAGGATGCTGAGCAAATTTAGCTTCGCATGCCCAAAAGAATTCAAAAGCGTGAAATAACAAAGACTCAACGAGCGCGCAGCGACGACAGGGTGCAAAGTGAAATAAAACAACGCAACGCAGGCAAGGAAAGAGAAGAGAAGGAAAGGGAGAGGGAGGGGAAAGGGAAGGGAAAGGAACGAAAGGATATACTTGAACATAGTTGTAATTGCGACCAAAGGATACCTCCGCTGCAGCTGGGCGAACAGTCTATAATGGCAGCTGGATATCAGATATCAGAGGGCTATGCAGATATCAGTCGGACAAAGGACTGGCATGTCCATGCCAGGCTCACACATATTTCACGGGTGTGTTCCAACTTCGCATGCTCGGTATATCCCCTGCCTAGTGGAAGCGAAACTATGGGCAGAGAGGCAAAGGACTAGCCAGCAGCAGCCGGAAGGGTGGCAAGAGTGACAGAGAAGTAGATGGCGATGGCGATGGCAAGGGCAGGGCAAGCTGGAACCGAAAGTAGTTGTATTTTATGGCATCACTGCGTTGCACGTTATCCTTTCAAGCCAGAACCAGGAGTAGGAGCAGGAGCTGGAGCTGGAGCAGGAGGAGGAGCTGGAGTAGGAGCCACAGCGAAACTAAACAAAAGCAAAACCAACAGAGATTGGCCAGAGTCCCCCGTGCCCGTCCGCCGTGCCCCTGCCCTTTGTGAGCCACCCGCCAAATGGGAAAAGTAAGCTAATTAGTTAATGAAAGATATTTGCCTTTTGTTCGAGTGGCAGTGCCGCAGAGTCCCGCAGGACGCCACACTGAGCGAAATGCTTGCGAAATGCCAGAGATACGTTTCGCGATATTGATTCCTGTTGCTGGCGGCTGTTCGCAGGAAGTTGCTGAACAGTTGAATGAACAGAACCTCCCTGCCGCCCCAGCGAATGTTGCGAAACTACGCATCAACTCATGCCACACGCCACACGTCGCACTGCCATATAGAAGCCACAACAAAAAAAATGGGCGGAAGAGTCCGAGAGCGTATTGGAAGTCCCAGCGCCATTCGCCATTCGCCATTCGCCAATTGCCATTCGCTGTGTGTAGGCGTGTGGGTGGGCTGGTTCCCCGTAATATATGTAAAGTGTAGACCCTGCTCTGGTCTGGTCTGCCCTGCTCTGGTCTGGTCTGGCCTGGAGTCTCTGCTGCTGCCCCCACCACGATCCCTGCGGCACCCTTTACGGGCCCGCGTCAATTGTGAGCGGCCTTTGTTTGGCAATTTCGCCCCCGTTCGCTGCTCATTTTCTGTTCTCTTTCTTTCGCGCCGCTCGTTTCTGCCACTTTCTTTGTGCCCTGCTGCATAATTCTGCTCACCCGGACTCACCCGGAGGCTCCCCTGCCCAGTGGCTCAGTGGCCTGGTGGCTCGGTGGCTCAGTGGCCCATGCCCCCAGTGGCCCAGCCCTGTGCGGCACTTTGTTGCTCTTTTTGGTCCGTGGTCAGCGGCCCATGGAGCTCTGCTGTGCACCCTTTTGTGATGCAAAATCGTTTTGCTTGAATAAATCATAAGCTTAAAGCGGCTGCCTGCCCGCAGGCAACTTTAAAGTCAGGCTAACCTTCTGTCCACTGGCCAGTGCCCTGGCCCAGGCCCAGCTGGCTGAGCGCCCTCCCTCCCCGCCCCACATTCCCGTGCAATTAAAATATGTCTTCTAATTGATTATATCCATTTAAATCTTCCACGTACTAACTAAAGCGGAAATTAGCTGCAGGAAATCCCTTAAAATAAAATATTAACCATACGTTCAGCTGCAGGAGGAGAGGGTCAAAGTGCTCAGAGAATCACATTTGATAATCTTCGCATTGCTGCTGTCTCTGTTGGTCTGTCTGCCCGCGCCCCCTTTGGCCACTTTTAGGCCTTTTCCCGTACGAATTATAATCCAATAAAGACTTCGTAATCTGCTCCTGTGGGCTGTCGAGCGTTTCGAGTCCTTGGTCCAGCATTTGGCTGGACAAGAAAAGGACAATCTGCTGGTTAGATTGCTGGGGCGCTGGCCTGCTGCTGCTGCTGGTTTTTTTTATATTTTTTATTTGTGGTCTGCTGGTGCTCCGCTTTTTCGACGAGAGACCACTCCTCGCCGTCAATTTGGACTCACTTTACTTTTTCTGCATCAGCAAAGAAATTCATTGGAAAGAAAGAAATAACAGGACATGACAGCCACCGCCTCCTGCAGCCCATCCCCCTGCGGTGGGGTGGCGGCGCCTCGCAGAAAATTGAGCGTGCAATTTGGCTTTTCTTTTCAATAATTTTCCATTAGAGAAGAATACGAGCCGCACAAAAAAAAAAAAGAATGAGCATAAAAGAAAAGAAATAACTGCCACAGGAGGAGGGTAAATCCAATGCGTTGGCATAAAAAAAAGGGGGCAACCATTGGCCAGGCTGTGTAAATGATGATAATAGGAAGGGGGCTGAGATTGGGGCAGGGACTGGCTGGCTGTTGGCTGCCAAGGGGGTAGATGACTGGCACAAGCACACCTCTGGATATATCCACTGGATATACATAAATATATATATATATATATACACGAGTATGTATAAATATAGCAGCGATGCGAACGACAACGACAACGACATCGACATGGAAGTGGACGTGAATGTGGCTGTGGCTGTGGCTGTTGCTGTTGCTGTTGCTGTGGCTATGGCTATGGCTATGGCTATGGCTGTGGCTATGGCTATGGCTGTGGATGTTGCTGTGGCTGTGGACAACGACAACGACAGCGACGACGACGACGACGACGACACTTCTGGTTCAGTGAAGCATAAGAAATTCTCGAATGAATCGCTCTGTTGACGCTTGAGTAGACTTGAAGCGATAAGCGGTTTTTGTCCCATATACAAAAATATATCTAGTCGCGCTTCCCTTTGTCAAGCAACCCCATCCGCAACCCACCACACCCCACCCCACCCACACCTGCCGCCCAAAACCCAAACCCATTCGAGCCATTCGCTTAAAGCTGCCCCAGAAATGTCAGCAAATTTATAAACGTACGTGCGCGGTATCTTCTGCACGGATCATTCAGCAATTGATCGGCCAGCGGCCACCACATGGCATTATGTCCTCGGACGCTGGCGGAGAGGCCCTCAGTGGAGAGAGTCTCATTTGATAGCCCCAAAAAGGGAGCACGAAGATATTCTGCTTCTGGGATTGAGCTATCAGAAAAGGGCGCATCGAAATGGCAGCTGTACCCCTGCAATAATTACTCCCCCTGAGCGGGTGCAGATTTGATCTGCGAGCGATTCAAGAAAAGATCTTCGACTTGGTGCCTCTTTGCATTTTTGCTTCTGCCCTGAGAAAAGAGTTTTTCCTCTGCACACTCTGGTGACGCTTCCCCCGCCCTGACGCCAGTCAACGTTGCGTATACGTGTTGCTGCGATACGCCCCGTTGCCACAGCCGCGAGCATTAGCTCGGCTTACCCCTCTGGTTCCTCTGCACTGGGGCCTAATGGAATTAATCAAATGTCATGCTGATGTCGCACAACTGCTAAAAGTTTCCCATAACTGTGACTGTGGCTGTGGCTCTGACTGTGACTGTGACTCTGCCTCTGACTGTGGCTCTGCCTCTGACTCTGCCTCTGACTGTGGCTCTGCCTCTGACTCTGCCTCTGACTGTGGCTCTGCCTCTGACTCTGCCTCTGACTGTGGCTCTGCCTCTGACTCTGACTGTGGCTCTGCCTCTGACTCTGCCTCTGACTGTGGCTGTGTCTTTGTGTGTCTGTATTCTCCTGTCTGCTCCTGTCGGGGCTACTCCAGTGTGTGTTCATTGGCACTGGTGTCAAATGTTTAAAGTTTCGGACAGCGGAGCCGTCGCATAACTAGTTAACAAGCACACGCCGAGGGCGTTTATATCTGCACAGAGCGAGAGAGAGCGAGAGCGAGAGAGACGCGGCGATGTGGCGGGCAAGTGGCCATGAACTGGTGTTATCCTGGCCAGGCGGCAGCATCTGTTCAATCCCGCAGGCAGCACCGACACACGGACAGCGGGCGGACATGGACACACACACATATGGACACGCTGGTACACTCCGGGATGCATAGATAGGTTTTTGGTGTCGTGATTCGTGCCGCCCCTGGGGGCAACATGTGTCTGTGCCTGTGCCTGTGCCTGTGCCAAGCAAAATCTGAAACCAATTTGCTTATCTCTCCCTCCCTGCCACTCTCCGTGGTCGCTGTCTCTGTCTCTGCATCTCCATCTCCATCTCCCTCTCTGCCATTGGCACTTCGCTGGAATTATGCGCAGGGGTCAAAGCTATTAAGCGTGGGCACGTGATCGGATGTCCTGGGAGGGAGTGCAACTGTAGCCGGCGCCGCCAGGAAGCACTCCTTGACCTGACCTCCATCGGTCAGCGTGCGAGAACTTTCGCTGGCGACGCAATGCAGAAGCCCGACCCAAAATCACAAAAAATAATTGTGACTAAAATGAGCCACCAGCCGAGGAAGGAAAGTTTCTCCAAGCAGCTGCAGGGGGCATTCCAATTCCAATTCCAATCCCAGTCCCAGTCCAAACGCCAGCCCCAGCCATGTGTGGTGACCTTGGCACCCGGCTGGGCACGAGAGCAAAAATGTTGCTGACAAACTTTCGCTTCACTTTCCACCACTCTCAGCCCTGCACCACCGTCGACCGTCGACTGTCGCACGCGAGCGAGCGAACGCCGCCCGACCCGACCCGACCCGTCTCGACGCCACTCAACGCGACTTTGGCGTTGGAAATAATTACACTTGCTGATTTATTGAGTGCCGTGTGGTGCGCTGCAGGATGGGGAGTAAGGAGAGAGAGAGCGAGAGAGTGAGAGTGGAGGGGGGCAGAAGGAAATGCCTTCCCATTGTCCGGATGTTGTTAATGAGCCACGACATGGGATTGGATTGCTCGGATTGGATTGCAGTTGCAGCCGCAGCCGCTGCCACTGCCGCTGCGGACACGTCATATTATTAAATGCTCCAAGGTTGAGTGGGGTCAAGTGATTAGGCGTGCCCCATGCCCCCTCCCCGCTTTCTGCTTCTGCTGCTTTTATGGGCGGAATACTCACTCGAAGCACATTTCAGCCAGGGCCAAAGACGACATTCTCGACCGCTTGCTGCCACAAAAGTGATTCGAAATGCATTTGCTCTCCCGCTGCCTCACCATCCCCCACAGACAAGATCGCAGCAGCCTTTGCGGCAGGCCAGGCAGGAGGCAGGGCTGAGTCCCGAGCATATGCCCAACACTGTCTCCCGCTCCCTCCGATTAAATGTTGCGCTGATTGACACACTGCCGCGCCACTCTGTCAATATCGGCTGCTGCTTAAGCGCCACAATACAAATGGGACTAGCGGGGCATTCTCCTGTCGTGCACATCCACAATATATCTTTAATTTTGGTTGCTGTTTGCTCCGGGGGTGTCCTGCCACCGGAAATGGCACTCGCCACAGCTCACAGCTCCCACAGTTCTGCAGCCAACCAACTACCGGCTCAACGCAACTCAACCGAACTGAGGCTGAGGCTGAGGCTGAGACTGAGTGAAACTGAGGCTGAAACTTAACTCTGACTGTGCTTTATGGATTGCGTGTGGCTGGCGCATATTCAAAGGCCTCGCTCAGGCGAAAGTGAAATTAATTACTCGACTTGAGTTGAGTTGCAAGTGGGGCTTGGTTCCGTTCCGTTCCGTTCCGTTCAGTTGCCACTTGCTGGCGTAATTAATGAAAAGGCCACGCACACGTACAGATGGACACGGGACACGGGACACATGCGGCACTGCGGCATTGCGGCATTTTGCTGGGCCCCAACGCTCCAACTTCCGCTGGCTGTCTTGGTCGTGTGCCAAAAATTTGATTAGTGCAAACATTTAGCTAAATCTCTGCCGGTGCGGTGGGGGACTGGGGAACACTGCCGCTGATGGAAACTTCTGACAGGAGATCCCCTGATCGGGACTGGGGACTGGGGACTGGGGACCTGGAACTCGGTGCCCGGAACTCGGAACTCGAGAGCAATGAGCGAAGTTGCACGTAGTTTTGCTTGCTGCTGCTGGCACTTCGATTACGTTTGACCTATTGAAATTTAAGTACAGCTTTTCGCGCCGTGTTTCCAGCAGCAAGCAGCCAGCAGCCAGCAGCAAGCAGCCAGCAGCCGTTTTGCTGGTACTTTAGTCTCATTAGGCAGCAACGAGCCATCTTTTAATTATGGCCGGCTTTAATCAGCGTCGATTGGCAAATACAAAGGCGGAAATTTGAAAATGTGTAGGGGCAAAGATAGAGCAGCCAAGCAGAGTGAGTGAGAGAGGAGTGGAGAGGACAGGGCGAACATTAGAATCGTGGAGGGTTGGGCTGGGCTGGGTTGGAGGGCGGCGAAAGGCAAGTGAGGCGAGAGACACAAAAACCTTTTGCTAATTTAATTAAATTACACCATTTTCGCTGTCGCTTTTTGTAGAATAATTGGCAATAAATTGATTAAAGAGTTAATTAAACATGCGGCAATGCCAGCCAACAGGAGAGGGCGTGCCAAATGGCACGGGCAAAGCGGGCGGAGGGCTGGAGCGAGGTCTGAGTGGGGGCAGTGGGGCTGCTGGGGCTGCTGCTGGGGGGCACTCCAATGAGCAGGCAATGAGCTGAGGCAGTGGACAGATGACTGCCATTCCCATTCCCATTCCCGATCCCATCCCAGCTGCATGGTGCACATTCGTCTAATCATCTCTCTCTCTCTCTCTCTCTCTCTCTCTCTCCTTTGTTCATTTTCTTTGCAGTTAAAGTGAAAATGCCACTGGCGTTGCAGCTGCAGCTCGTGGCTCTAGCCACGCCTCCGCCCCACTAAAGGTCTAGGCCCCTGACACAGTCAGAGGCGGAGGCGTCCAACGGCAACGGCAAAGGGACAAAATGGCCGCCAGCCGAGGAAATGCAACAGCAACATCAGCAGCAACAGCAGCAACATCGGGAGCAACATCGGGAGGAGCAGCTGCGGAAACGGCAGCAACCACAACGGGCACAGACACCGGGCGAGCGTTGATGAACCACCTGCTGAACCGTTCGGCGGATGGGAACCGCAGCGAGGCCGTCGCTAGGGATGGGGCCGCACTGGGGGCAGATGGCGTCGGGATCGGAGCCCCCCCGACGCCAACGACGGGCTACCTGCCGCTGTACGAGGACGAGACGCAGACGGCGGCGGAGGAGGACGGCTACGGCCTAATCGACGACATCAGCGACTGGCTCCTGAGCTCCGCCAGCGCCGAGAACGCCACGTCAACGTCCACGTCCACGTCGACGGCAGCAGCGATGGCAACGAAGATGGGAAGCGGCACGGGCGCGGCTGGGGGTGCGGGTGCGGGTACGGACACAGCCACCTCGAGCACCAATGATACGCTGGGTTGGCTGAGCCTCGATCTGGGCGAGGCGCTCAACAGCACGCTGCCCAGTCGGGCCAACTCCAGCAGCATGGTGGACGAGGGGGAGGAGGAGGCGCCCGGCGACGGCCTCTACGCGCTGCGCAACTTTGTGGAGCAGCAGTTGGCCGGCGGGGAGGCCGGCACCGGGGCCGGGGACGAGGCGGACATTGCGCTGATCGACAGCGGGGAGGAGGCGGCCCTTGACAACGTGGCCGATGCGGAAACGGACTACGGTCTGTTGGGCGGCTTCGGGGATGTCGAGCTGCTACAGCGGACGGCCACGATGGCCAAGGCCACGCTCAGGAATCGCACGGCGGCGGCAGTGTCGAGCGGTGGCGGTGGAGGAGGAGGAGGAGGAGGTGCTGGTGCTGGTGGTGGTGGTGGCAGCTCGTTTATGCTGCTGCTGGAGAACTTTAACGAATACTTTCCCAACTACAATGGCAGCACGGTTTCGGGCACAACAATAACATCGGCTGCCGCAGCAACAACACCGAGCAGCGGCGGCGTCGGCGGCAGCGGCGGCAGCATCCTGATGGAACAGAACCTCACGGGCCTGTTCCTGGACACCTATCGGCTGAACTGCACCAACGAGACGTCGCTGAACCTCACGTCCGAATCGTGTGGCGAGCTGAGAATTGGTGAGTCGAAAATGCACCCACTGAGCTCTGGCCAGCTCTGACCAGCTCTGACACTTTGTTTGCTTGCAGTGGACCACAACTATTGGGCACTCATCTTGATACTGTTTCCCATCCTGACGCTCTTCGGCAACATCCTGGTCATACTGTCCGTGTGCCGCGAGCGATCGCTGCAGACAGTCACGAATTATTTTATAGTTTCTCTAGCCATTGCCGATCTGCTGGTCGCCGTGGTAGTGATGCCATTTGCAGTTTACTTTCTGGTAAGTGCACCTCTCTCTCACTCTCTGTCTGTCTCTTTATGTATAAGCCTGTGTGTACATGGGTATGGGTCTGAATGGCAGGCTCGCTGACTGTGTCTGACTGTGTCTGAGTCTGTGGCTGTGGCTGTGCCGGAGGCAGGCAGGCAAAATCAAAATGCAAAATTGCCAGCCATTTGCGTTTAATTTTATCAAGTGTTGGGTCATATAATAAATAAACACGCTCATAAATAACCGAGCACGATGGAGCCACAAGCCGGAGGCCAGAGGCCACAGGCCACAGGCCAGACATTCGCCCAGGGAGCCAGGCCCAGAGGCGGGGGTGGGGGCGCTGCTTTTTAGTAAATTGCGGCCATTCAAGCAATAACATTCAATTTTTGGCGCTGCCTGCATATAAATCAATGTGTGTGCTGTGTGCTGTGTGTGCTGTGGAATCTGCGGGGAATCCGGTGGGTGTGAGGGAAAATGGCAAATGGCAAATGGGAAATGCGAATTGCCACTGAGACAAACTCTCATCTTGGGCCGCTTGCTGACTTTAACTTAAGCCGACGTAGCTGTCATTCCCTATGATTGATTGTTCGATTGACTGACTCACTGACTGACAGACTGACTGCCTGCCCGTCTGCCTGCCTGCCTGCCTGCCCGTCTGCCTGCCTGCCTGCCTGGCCGCCTGCCTGCCTGTTTGCCGCTGCCGTAGAGACTTGACTCCTGACTGGCTCACCGACTGACAGATTGATGGAGGGGCCTTAGTCCAGTCCCAGTCCCAGTCCCAATCCCAATCCCAAGTAGATCCCCATTCCCATCCCCATTCCCATTCCCTTTCCCATCCCCAGCTCATCAGCATTCGGATTGTGTCCTGTGGCTGAATATTGGCTTAGCTATGCAAATGCGCAAATGGAGCGACAGCAACAGGAATAACTCGAATAAGCTGTATCATACGCAGGGCAGGAACAGCAGCCCGCGCCACTTCCTCCACTTGCCCTGCGAATGGCGACCCCGGCTGGCTCTTAATTGGTTGAAAGCTGCTGCTGCTGCTGCTGCTGCTGCCATGTCCGGAGCTGCCACAATTAATTGTGTGTTTATTTGAGCGCTGGCAAATTATAAAAAATTTGCAATTGCAATTGCAACAGCAGCAGCAACAGCAACAGCAGCAGCAGCACAGCAGCAGCAGCAGTACGAACGAACAGACGTAATTAAAACGCTCGAAAGTCAAATGAAATTAACAAACAGCCACACACAGACACTTCGTGGTGGCAGTGGGGCAGAGAGGGACAGAGTGGGACAGTGGGACAGAGTGGGACAGTGGGACAGAGTGGGACAGTGTGGGACAGTGGGGCAGGGGGCAGCACTGTGTCCTGTCAGAGTGTCATTTGACAATAACAAATGTGGCAACTTGTCAGGCAAATGAAAACAAGAAACTCGTTCAAGCATAATTGAATATTTTACTTAATTATTTATTTGTGCAGGCACTCCTGCCCCTGCCCCTCCCCCTCCTGCGACCGCCTATCAAGCGCATAATAAAAATGAAAACAAATTTAAAATTAAAAGAAATATCGCAGGACTGGACTGTTCCGCTGAAAGGTATTCAAACACTTGGAAACTTGGCTCCAGGCGGGTGGCAGCTATGCTCGAGGCTGCGCTTCACTGGCTGACGCCGAAGGGGACGCAGTGGAGCGGCTTTTCAGGTGACCAGGTCTTGAGGTCTTCAGCCAATAGTTCCTAGGCCGCGAGCAAGTGAAATCAGTGCCTGGGATGAGCCTTGAATATTAATGCAAAATCCTTATGAATAATTACCGAAAACTCGGAGATGTGAAAGTCACATGAAAGCACTTAAGGAGCCACTTGAGCTGCGGGTGGGAGCACACAGTTCAGCTGCCTCAAATGCCTCAGCATGTGGCTGAGCAACTGCCTGTTGCGGCGCTTTGTGTTGACCTTCTAATGGCGTGCAACCACATGGATACAGGTATTCAAATGACATGCACACACACACACTAGCACACACTAGCACACACTGGCACACACTGGCACACACTGGCAAATATGGCAACCGAGGCAGAGCAAATTAACTTGTCATTAAAAGCATCAAATGCGCCCTGCCCTGCCCTGCCTGCTGCCCGCTCCCTGCGCACTGCTCGACCAGCCAGCTGCCAGCAGCCAAGAGCCAAGAGCCAACGCTCTCGCATCTCGCCTGCATAGCTGTGCAAGTGTCAGGTGTTAATTACACTCTAACCCATACACCGGAAAGCCACCCACAGCACCCACACACGCAACGCAACGCAACGCAACGCTTGTCAGATGCAGTTGGGCTATAGGAAAATAGTTTGTGCAGGGAGCAGGCAGCAGGCAGCTGGCAGCAGGCAGCAGGGACTAAGCAGGGACTTTGAGCTGCAGCCGGAAAGTTGCATGCTGCATGGAGATTAGATCTCTGGGTGCCTTTGCTGCTATCTGGATCATGGCTAGCTAGCCGACCGTATCTCACTCTCTCTCTCCCAAACAAATTGATTTACTTAGCGAGCCGTCTTCAAAGTGGAGGAGAGGACAGAGCACAGAGTGCACAGTTTTCAATGGAAGCGAAAGAATCCCCCAGGCACAAGCACAAGCACAAGTACAAATAATTTAACTCGGCCAAGTCTGTTGGCATTTTCTCCATACACTTGGGCATACACAAATACAGAGACAGAGACAGAAACAGATACGGATACGGATAAGGACACAGATGCAGATACAGATACACAGTCACACAGTCCACAGTGCCACAGTGCCACAGTGCCACAGTCCTCACTGGCAGCACACACACACGAATGAAAATTGATTTAGTTAAGAGGATTTGCGTCAACAACAGCACAATACGAGTAAGTGGGCAGTAACACGGTCGTGTCGTCGGTCCAGTCGTCGCTGCCACAAGGAGCGACTGGGCAGGACGACTCTAGGAAATGAGAAATGCCAGAGGTTGCTCGATAGGGTGGCGCAGCGAAGCGAAGGGTGGGGTACGGGTGGCAGCTCGAGATTGGTAGCCGAAGGTGAGGAAGATTGGCAGGGCTGCCCCCGCCACTGTGTGCGCTGGCATTTGTGCTGGCTGGCTAGCACTTAACTCATAAAAATGTGCGCAGCCCCCAGGCTCCACCTTTTGCGGTGGGTGGGGAGGGGGGAAGGGGGAGAAAAGCAACAAGAGAGATGCCGGAACGAGATGCCAACAATGGAGAATTATTGTTTATGACACAGACGAACAGACAGGCGAACGGGCACAGCAATGGGCGTGGCATACGCAACGTGGCCACACACACACACACACACATACGTCACACATGTGGGGGGGGGAGGCGTAGGTGTGGGCGGGCGGGCGAGGCTGCTGCGGATTTTGTTGTTTGGTAACTCGCGGCTAAAACAAATACACAAGCATTTGGGCCCTCATCGCTCGCTGCCACGCTCCTCCTGCCACGCTCCTCCTGCCACGCTCCTCCTGCCTCGCTCCTCCTGCCACGCTCCTTCTCTCTCGCTCGCCCTTTGCTCTCCTCTGCGTGTTTGTGTGTGTGTGGGGGCAGCGCTTTTCTATTTTAAGTGGTTGTATATGTCAGTGGAAAGCTTTTGTTGACATTCAAGTGGTCATTGAAAGTGTAAAAGCGTGCACACACACACACACACACACACACACACACGCAGTCGTGACAGTCACTGCCTGGCATTGGGGGGCCTGCTTGTATGTGGCGAAGGTGGCGACCAGCAGGGCCCAGAGACCGGCAAGGGGATGCGACAGAGACAGAGACAGAGACACGACACACTGGAGCCAAGTCAAAGTAGCCTCGCCCAAAGTTCACCATTGCCATGTTCATTGCTCTAATCTCATCAAGACTGTTTGCTTGTTTGTTTGTTTGTTTGCTTGTGCTGCTGCTGCTGCTGCTGCAAAGAGTAAAGGGACTGTGAGTCCATGTCCCCTATGCCCTAGCCACTGTCCCCTAGCCACTGCCCACTGTCCACTGTGTGTGTTGTGTCTCTGCCTTACACATGTTGGCCGCCATTAATTGCTTTTGTCTGCACTCTGACGCTGACTTTTGCAGCACTGTGGCTGGCATTAGTGTGACCAGAGTGTGTTCCACACAATCCATTGATTATGCCGGCAAGTGGGGTCAGTGCAAGAGGCTTTCCATGTGGACTGCCACGTGTCTGCAGCACAGGGAGCCACAGGCAAGCGAGGCAAGATGCCGCAGCTGCAGCCATAATTCCACTTTCTGTCCGACTGAAATAAAAATGGAATCATTGAATATTGCCTGCCCATTTGCATATGCCAAGTGATCACCCCCCTGGCTTTGCTTTGCTCTGCGATGGATTAACTGGACTTACAGTCAACTCAGTCGCTGCTGCTCGCCCACTTCTCCTGCCCAGTTGCGCCCTCGCGCCCTCACTCGCTGCCCTGCCTGAGAGCCATCAGAATGTGTCACAAATTCATGGGCCAAAAAAAGTAAATAATATGATTAATACACACACACGCACGCGACATACACACAGCCCCCGCACCACACCCACTCTCCACATATTCGGGGGAAAAACAAAAAGAAAGCACTCACAAAGACACTCACACAGTGATTCACGCACCCACATCGAGCACTTGAATTTGTTTTGCACCCAAAATAATGGAAATGGGGAAACTGTCAATGGACCCTGCCCCCACGAGCAGCACCCCCTTCCCAGCCCTCTTTAGGGGCATATGAGGCGGCGATAACGGCACTTAATCAGCATAAGCAGCGCAGTGGGAGAGCAAGGAAAGGAGCGTGAGCACGAAGGAACTGGAGAACGGGAGAACGGGAGAACGAGCGAAAGAAAGAGCCAACCCGAAATGAAAATAATCATATTTTGTGGGGCTAAAAATAGAGCAGAGGTTGTCCGTTGAAACCGACAGCCTGCCGGTGACAGGCCAAGTGTCGACAACCTCTCTGAGTGCAGCACACCCCTTGCACCCCCTCCGCCGCAACCACAACCCCCTGGTAGGCTCCACTGATGCTGCTCCTAGGCGCCCAGCCCCTTGCCAGCCGCTCTGATTTTAGCCAAAGGCAAAATTGTTTGTGGCATTTTTATTATGCATGATTTTTATGATTGGCCGGGAATGGGATGCGCATATGGGACATGGATTTGGCTTGCGCGCAGCCTCGTATGTTGGCCATAAGCAGCAGCTCCAATCCAGCCAATAACAGGAGGGAGCAGGCAGTGCTGCTCGAGTGCTGGCTGCTGTCGGAGAACTTTGCCCTGAGCCAGTGAGGTGAGCAGCTCCTGTCCGAAATTCTGCATGCCCATCCCCATCCCCGTCCCCGTCCCTTATCTTTCTGTGGTGGCGGGGCAGCATTTATCACTCCGGCAGCAGCATTGGAAAATAAAACTACAAAACAAGTGGAAAGTTGCAGAGCAGTTTCCAGTTGCCAGTTGCCAGTTTCACCTTCAGGTGCGGTGCGGTGCGGGGCGGGGACGGGGCTTAGGCCACAGCACACAAAAACTGTTTCCATGTGGCAGGCAATAAAAAAAGAGTTTTCCACCAACTTGTTCAGCAGCCCCAGGGCCAGCTGCGACTGAGGGATGCGAGAGACAGACAGAGCGAGAGAGAGAGAGAGAGAGAGAGATGTGGGTGTGGGTGTGGGTGTGGGGGGACCTGCTGATGATGCTAACTACCCCCAAGCCTAAACCGAGTGGTGGGGCGTAAAGTTTTTTAATTTTAATGGCCATTTAAAAGGTTGTGCAGGCAAATGCCTGGCCCCGGCCACGGCCCCTGCCACTGCCCCTGCCCTTGCCCCTGCCCCTGAGTGCTGCCAAACGAGTTCTGCAGGTGCGGGGCGGGGCTGGCATGGAGCGGTGCCCAAAGGAAAGCTGCTGAGAGAGCTGAATCCTCGGACTATCCTCGGTGGCCCTGACCGGGCTGCTAGCTGATCATTACCGTCAGCTAACCCGTTCGGCTGCACGTTGCACATTTTGGGGCCAACTCATTTGGACTTTCTCAGCCCTCCGCCCACTGTCCAGCCCCAACCACTGCATTCGCAACTCATCGGAAAAGCTTTCAGCTGGAGAGGACTCAAAAGACGGGATGATGCTGCCAAAGTGCCTGCCTGCAAGTGGCTGAGCAAACAAGCTGCAGCCAGCAGCCAAGAAACGGCCAAAAGAGAGCGTGCGGCGTGAGGCGTGAGGCGTGAGGCGTGAACAGGGGCGTGCAAGAAGCGTTCAAGACAAGTTTGGGGCCGAACTGGACTCCGGGCCACTGGCTGCTACAGTGGCACTCCACCAGCAGCAGACTCTCCGCCTCTCTGCCGCTCTTGCCGCTGCCTGGGACTCGCTTTTGGGGCCCAACAACTGCAGGCAGCAACAATTTGTTGACTAAGCCAAATAGAATGCGCCCAAAGAGCAGACAGGCAGCAGTCAGCAGGCAGCAGCCAGCAGTCAGCAGCCAGCACTTTGTGCTCTCAACTTGAACTACTTGTGTGTGTGTGTGTGTGTGTGTGTGTGTCTGTGTGTGTGTGTGGGGGTATAAATCCCTGTCAGCCAGCGAAAACCGCACTGAACCGCTCTGAACCGCAGGCCGCACATCAATTCAAATAAATAATCCAACAGCATGAAATTGGCCGACGGCATAAAAACTTTTCAGCTGCTTAGGCATTCGTTGGTGTAGTGGTAGGGGCTAGTGGGTAGTGGGTAGTGGGTAGGGGCTAGTGGGTAGTGGGTTGGGCGGGCTCTGTGGCACACACCAAATGCTGTCCCTCAGCTAAATGGCTGCTATCAAAAGTATTGCCCTTTAACCCGCCGCCGTCTGCCGTCCGCCATCTGCCATCTGCCATCGCCATCAGCAGCTCCATTTCCATTTCCATTCCCATATCCATCTCAATCTCCATCAGCTCCGGCGGTTTTCATCTCCGGCACGCATGCGAGTTAAAGCGCGCGCACTTCCGGCCCGGATTCGAGCTGGCCACGGACCGCAGCCTTTTGGTTTTTCGGTCGCATTTACCAAATGCCTTTCCCCGCTCATTCCACTCTCTCTCTCTCTCTCTCTCTCAGTCTCTACAACTCACTCTGTGTGTGCGTTTGAGTGTACGTTTTGCATCTTGAATAATTAACAGAGCCCCCAAGCCCAAAAAGCGACCCAAGATTCAATCAACGCACTGAGCGTTTTTCCTGCCAAAATCTGCACTTATTATATTTCCATTTCCATTTCCCAGAGAGCGGTCGGGCACAGAGAGCGGCAGAGCGGCACAGTGAGAGGCTGCTGAATAAGTAAATGTATTAGAAAATAAAATTTCCCTCGACGCTAATGACAACTAATTTGTTGAACAGCCCCGAACAGGCCAGGCACAGACCCAGCCCAGGCCAGGCACAGGCACAGGCCCGAGGCAAAAGCGAGAAAAATCTAAAAAGCACATACACATGCATATATGTAGCTATGGTACATCTATTATATATATATATATATATATATATATATATATGTGTTTGTGTGTATAAATAAGCAAGATGTTGGCCCTGGGGGGCAGGCAGCAGAGTCCGAGGCTATTAAAAATGGCGCGCAAAAACGCTAAAATTGTTACGACAACGATGAAGACGACAACAGGGGACACACACACACACACAGACAAACACACACACACACTCATACAGCACAAGCAGCGAGCGAGAGCGAGAGAAAGCGGTAAGGAGCAGAGAAAGTAGCGTCAGACAATAAACTTAATAAATAAGTCAATTAATTTCCCTGTGCGCTGCTGATATGCCAGCGGAAGGAGCCCAAAGGAGGCGGCAGCACCGGGGACTGTGGGGCAAAGGGGCCAGAGGCAGCAGCAGGAGGAGCAGCAGCAGCAGCAGCAACAGCAGCAGCAGCAGGAGGAGGAGCAGCAACAGCAGCAGGAGGAGCAGGAGGAGCAGCAGCAGCAACAGCATCAAGTGCCAGTCACTTGGCCTAAAAGCCTTCCATATCCTCCTGTGGGTGTGCGTGTGTTTGCTTCTGTGTGTGTGTGTGTGTGTGAGCCAGTTCAATTAACTTTGTCTGTCCTAAGAAAATGTATGCGAAACTCGTTTAATAGTCGTTGCCTGTTGGCTTTGACTCAGAGGCCATGGGTGGTGGTGGTGCTGCTGCTGCTGCTGGTGTTACGGCAATGGCTGCTACTGGCAATGGCTGCTACTGGCACTGGTGCAGCCAAGGTAACGGTAACTTTATTACTGACACTGCAAAATGGTCGACAAGCTGAACTGCACTGAGCGAAATTGCCAGCACAAAACCAACAACGCCCCTTTCGCAGCAATATTTTGGCGAGAATTTCAATTGCAGCTGCAGCAAAGTGTCGAGCGGCAGCCACCCAACCCACCCCGTCTGCCCCGTCTGCCCCGTCTGCTCTGCTCTGCTCTGCTCTCTTCGCTTGGCCCTGCTCTGACGCAATTTATTGTGCAACTAACTGATGCGCCCCCTCGCCCCTCCGCTGCCGCCATACACACCTTATGTTCCCCGAAATGTGTGGGAAAGGCTGACTGCCACTGCACAGCAGATACCCTTACCCTGCCCAGCTGCACCTGCATGCCAGCAAGAGTCTGCTCCGCAGATAATTCATATTATTGGCCAGCTAAACGCTGAGTCCCAGCAGCGCTCGATCTGCTCTTGGCGGGGCACTGCCTGCGGGTGTCTTCGCATAATATTCACATTTAAGCAGAGTATTAAATGCAGCCTTTTGCTAGTTGTGAACTCCTCGAGCCAAATTATGATAACCTTTTTCGGGGGGTAAAGCATTCAAAAGGAAGCAACTGTGGCAGCTGGGGCACCCAAGTCAGCGGCGGGGGGTGTGCGGGGGCGACTGCAGCATTTGGCAACATAAACAAATTATTTGATGACTTTTACGCGCTTCGCTTCGCCTCGCTTAGCACATCGCCATCATCATCGCTTTGCGCCGCCATTGCGAGGAGTCCTCCTGGCGGCAGAGTCCTGGCTGCTGAGTCCTGGCTGCTGAGTCCTGGCTGATGAGTCCTGGCTGCAGAGTCCTGGCTGCTGAGTCCTGGCTGCTGAGTCCTGGCTGCTGAGTCCTGGCTCCTCTTATCCTGCGGTTGATGCTGCCTTTGCTTTTCGGTGGATTTTCGTAGCGATTCGGCATGGTTGGGTCGATTGCATGGCCGGCCACTAAGTAAACTTTTATGACAGCCATAAAATAGGCAAAAAAGGGGGCGCCCACAGGGGTGTACGGGGCAGCCACACGCATGTACATAATATGCGAATGGCATAAAACCAAAGCATAAGAATGCGATGAAGCCGGATCAGCTTCGAATATTGTAAAGCAGAAGGACACGCGGCGGCTGGGCTGTGCCGTGGGCTGGGGGGGAGGGCATTTTTATGCAGCTGCTGTGACATTTTTATGCTAAGCAGTCGCCAAATTATGAAAATTCATAAAAAGCCAAATGTTATGGCATACTTTCAGACCGACAGACAGACAGACCGACAGACAGACAGACCGACAGAGATAGATGCACCCATGGCGGCTGGGTGGCTAGGCGGCTGGGTGGCTAGAGGAGCGAGCAGCACGAGCAGGGACTGGCGTGAGTTTTTTGGCAATTTCAGCTTGAGGCCAGACAAGAGACACTGCCTGCTACAGCTGCCTGCTACAGCTGCCTGCTCCAGCTCCCTGCTCTGAGCTGATCCCTCTCTGGTTTATCGCTTGCCAACTAAACTCGTTTTGCGCTGACTCGTTTATCATCTCGCTGCGGGGCGACGGCGACATCAGGCAGCAAGAACAGCAAAACACAAACTAGCGAGAGCGAGAGCGACAGCAAAAGTCGATTAACAGAGAGATGAAAGATGAAGGACGAAGGGAGGCAGGAGGTAGGAGGTGGATAGTAGCTGGGCACACAGCAAGAGTGGATGGGCCACCATCAGGCGAGTTTCAGCTGGAGCCGCACATATATTCGGACATATTTGCCCTATTTGCCACACTATAGTTTAGCACCTGCTGATAACTAAATCAAAACTAAGGAAATGTCCATGCATAAAGCAAGCGAAAGAGCTACGGGCTCATGGCTCAGGGCACGTGGCACGTGGCAAGTCCAAGAACACTTTCAGCGAGGCCTCCAACTGACACACACCTCATGATGGCTCTAATGAGATGATAATGATGCTGTCCAGCTCCAAACAGGGCAAGGGAGGGAGCTAGAGCTGGAAGTAGGTGAAAGTGAGGTAGAGGTGGAGGTAGAGGCAGCGGCGGAGGTAGAGGCAGCGGCAGCAGCGGTAGATTCAACCCAAATCATAGAAACTTTCCCTCAAAACTTGCCACTTAATTTTTGCAGGGCCATCGGGCCATTGGGGGCTGGGGGGGGCTGGGCTTGGGTTCATTGGTAACTATTTTCTGCACCGCATAATGTGCACAATTCGTTACGCATGCTCGACTGGCTACGCCCAGCTGCCCACCCACCAAACACGACTGACACAAGAGGAGCAGCGCACCGCACCGCACCGCAGCCTAAACCACCGTCCACAATCCCCACTCAACCTACATATGCCGCCGTTGCCTGCCCCTGCGGTTGCCCACTGAAGTATCAAAAATCTGTTTGAAGTTAAATTCGCCAGGGCAAACAGACACACAGACAGCAGGGCAGGAGGGCGGCAGAAGTTCCAGAACCGAACCGAACTGAACCGAACCGAAGTGAAGGGATCCCATCTCCTCCTTGCTCTCAGACGACAGCAGAAAAGGGTTGCCAGGGTTAGCTGCTATTGCGTTTTATTTGGAAAATTTCCTGTGTCTACTTTCGGTTTTATAATTAATTTTAAAAAGCTTTTAATGGCTGGCACGCGTTGTGCCTAGCCAGGCCAAGCCAAAACAGTTCTAACCTATACCCATGCCCAGTCCCTACCCATACCCAGGGCCTACCCTAGGCCCCAGCTGGACTCCGTACCGAAAAACCCTCCAGATGAAAGTCCGCTTAACATGAGTGGAGGTTGGGGTGTGTGGTGTGTGGTGGCTGGTGGCTGGAGCGTTTCGTAGGCAGGATGAGCGAGGACAGCCAGCTCAAGTGCTCCTAATTGACTTGCCAATGTGAGGGAGGATTGGCCAGACTTGCCAGCAGCTGGCTAATCATCAGCGGGCAGGGAGGGTCACCAAAGCAGGCGATACTTGCTGCCTATCGCTGCACGCGCCACACAAACAAAGCCACAAGAAATTCAGCTGCTAAACAGAAAAGTCTGTTGTACTCGTCTGCTGAGGGCTGTCCTAATCTGCACACGATTCTATTTGATTTTATCTGTGCCAATTAATGGCAGCAATAATTTGCTTTAATTTGTTTAATAGTTTCAACTGAAAGTGCTGTCCAAATTTATTCGCCATCAAAAATAAACGGCTACATGGCCAAAGAAACAACAAAAAGCAATTCCATAATTTTCTATATTTTCTTTAAGTCCAAAATACATTTAAAAAATAAATATGCAACGAAGGAAATCCTGACAAATTCTGTGTACCATGAATTAAGTTCGTAAACTTGCATACATATATTTTTTTGAGTGTATTTTTAGAGTAACAAATTTAAAATTTGTTTGGCGAATGTTTGAAGCTGCTGCTGTGGGTGCTGCGCTGCTTCTGTTGCTGTTGCTGTTTCTGTTGCTTCGATGAACATTTTTCGGGCCACTTTCAAGTCACCAACAATTTGAGTGACGCCCGAGGCTGTCAAACTTTTAATAGCCAAAAACGGGGAGCAGCAGCAGCAGCAGCAACAACAACTGAAAGTAGGAAAAAGCTGAAGTACAGTGATTGAGGAGGGGCAGGGTGGCGTGGGGAAGCGAAAATTCAAAACGTGCGACACGTGCGCTGGGCTCGGGGTCTCGTCTCACTGTTGGCGCTCTGCCGCCCGCCCGCCCAGCCAGCGACGGATCCTCTAGGGTGTTCTGGCAAAATGCATAAAATTGAAAACACACGCACATGGGTAGGTGGGGCAGGATCGCGCAGGAAGCATGTGGCGGGGTTGCTGGGGTGGGCAAGGTCAAGGCTCTAGCAACTGCTACAAAGTAATTCGTTTCCGCTTCATTACTTCCACCGCCTCGCACTCGGAAAGCACTCAGAGGACGGAGCACCCACACCCACACCCCAACCACCCAACCGCCCCCTTCACACACACACACTCTGGCCAAAATAAAAGTAAAGTAAAGTAAAGTAAAGCAGAGTCAAGTAACAGGCAGAACAGAACACAGAACACAGAACACAGTCGAGTAAAACAAAATAAAATGAAATAAAATAAATCGACACTGGTAAATAAAATGCGCAATTGACAGGCGTAAAAGGAAATGGCAACAGCCGCAGCAGCCTCTCACACAGAGACAGATACAGACACAGATATAGGGATGCATACACAGGCACAGACACAGATAGAGATACAGAAGCCGAAACAGACGCAGAGACAGAGACTGGCATCCGCCTCTGACTCGCTCTCTTCGCTTCGTCGCCTTGCCAGCTCACCTGTCAGCCTGCCAGCTTGCCAGCCTGCCAATCTGCCTTTGCCAAATGTTTATAGGCAAATACAAACAAGCAAATATGCACAGCGAATAAGAGGGAGAGAGCGAGCGAAAGACAAATATATGCACTGGGAGGGGCGCCATCGTAATGGCGGCTAATTAACGCATCCATCGACTTGAACTTGTTGAGTGACTTGCCAATATTCAGGCACAGGAATACAATTAAAACACGACAGCAACGCAGCTAAACCATTTGGTTGTAGTTCCTTGGAGTATTCTTTATGTATGAATTGAACAGTGCTACCATTGTGCCACTGCGATTATTCCTTTGTGCCACTGATATTATTCCTTTGTAGCTGTGGAAAATTCACACAACTCCAATATGGATAGCTGGGTACGTTAAAGTCGTTGCCTGTGGATGCCCATTGATCCAATGCATGCCCCGCCCGCTGTGCCCGCTGCACTATGCCCTTCACTTCACTTCACTCGCCACACAGCTTTGTCGCTCCACTTTGCCAGCGGCCATAATAAACAATGCGATGGCTTCGATGGAAGAATTTAATTAAAAGCAGTTTCACTTACTGCTGACACACTTGCTGCCACAGCCACAGCCACTGCCAGAGCCAGAGCCACTGCCAGAGCCACTGCTACTGCCACAGCCAGGGGGCGCAACCAAAGAGAACCAAGGAAAATTGTGGGGCAAATTGTGAGATTTATTTGTGCAAGAAAACAAACAGTGTTGGATTACAGCGAGCTGAGCTCCAGTGAACCAGCCAGTGCGGAAACTGAAGAACCAATTATTCAGTCCTCACTGTGGCACAACTGAAGCTGCACTTGCAACTGCAACTGAAGCTAAAGCTGTAGCTGCAGCTGTAGCTGAAGCTGAGGCCAGTGAAATCAGTGCTGGGGAAAACCAATTAGAACAGGCAGAAGCTTAGCTTCCACACTTTTCCCCTTGTTTTGCTGCGAATAATTTCTTCTTGTATGCGAAGTTCTCTGGCTGTTGTCTGCCGCTAACTCCAGTGTTAAGCAGCTGCTTCTCAAGCGGGTTTTTTGGTCGCCATTCAGTGAGTTCCGATCATTGCAACGAGCCACAGTCACAGCCGCAGAGAGCAGTATTTGTGGTGCCACAGATTTGTACAAATACAGCCCCCACAGCACTCCCCCACAGCACTCCACCACAGCACTCCCCCACAGCACTCCGAAAACCGAAGCGTATTTACCCAGCCGCTTGAATCCTACTCGCCTGTGGCCTTACCTATGCTCAGCTCTATGCTCTCATGTGCTAGCATCGCTATATCCTTTGGCTGGACTCCATCTGCGTGCGAACTATAAAAACCAGAAGCTCAATTATCAAAAAAGGCTACGTGTGTGTTTGCTTTGTCATTGTCTGCCGTCTCCCCTTCGGTGTGCGTCTCGGTCTCCTGCTCATTGTCGCCTTCAACTTGCCAGTCGATATCCGAAATCGAACTGGAACTGAAGCTGAAGCTGGAGCTGGAGATGGGGATGGGGCTTGCCATCTGAAAGCTTTGTCCCTTTGGGTTTTTGTGTGTGCGCTCGCCTTTGACTGTGCAAATAGATAAATTTATTTATTTTATGCCCTGCTGCCTGTGCCGTGGCTGATGCTGCTGCTGCTGCTGCTGCTGCAAAAACCGCACACAAACAATTGCGATAGCATAGAAATTTACTTTCTATTTTCCCTCTAAAATAAACCAAAAACCCACAAAAAAATAAAGGCGAACAGGAGGGAGTGCGGATGGGAGTGCGGATGAGAGGCCAGACAGCAGCCGGCGGACTTTAAATGCCTTTATGCTCACAATATACATAAATTGAACATTTTGGAGCTGCCACAGCCACACGAAGAAAGCAAACAGAATAGGGAGAGAGAGAGAGAGAGAGAGAGTAGACACTTTCGCTGAATTGGAAATCGCTTACACAATACTCAAAAAACCAAATGGTGGTCGGGTTAGGGTTTGGCATGGGCTAGGGCTAGGGCTAGGGGCGGAAGCGGAATATGTATAAATTTTGGCAAGAAAATATTAAAAAATTCCACAATGAAGCCCAAAGAAAGAGATGCCAAAATGGCAGCAATTCACAGCAAACTTTCCATGATTAAGCCATAAATAATTCGACAAATGTTACATTTGTTTTCCAAGCAGCATTTCGCTCTCTCTCTCTCTCTGTTTCCATGTACAGTATCTATATAACTACATACCCATATATACATAGACCTATATAGGTATGTCTTTGAGCCACATTTAGTCGAGCCTTAATCGATTGCGGAAACTTTTGGCGCCATCCGAAAAAAAGGACAGCGACAACAGCAATGAAAATGAAAAAGAAAAACCAAAATAAAGTAAAGAAAGTAAAGTAAAGTAAAGTAAAGTAAAGTAAAGTAAAGTAAAGTAAAGAAACACACACACACACACGCATACACACGCACAAAGTACGTAGAATAGATGACATGAACAGACAGACTCTGCGCTGCTTCTTTTTTCTGATGTGTATATAGACTTGTGCTCAATACCCAAAAATACATTATAAATTATAGTTCAGCTGCAGGCAGCCATTCAGCTAGGCATCCAGGCAGCTAGGCAGCCAGGCAGCTGGAAGCCATCTCCGCCGCTTACGCCTCGTATACGCAATGTGCCCAATGACAATGGCAACAGGAAGGCAACACAAAATGCTGTATAAAAATGCTGCCATACCATTCACGTGTATCAGCCTGTCTGTGTGCGTATGAGAGCATTCGTGCGTGTGTCTTTATATCGAAAAGTTTTTGCCACTTTCTTTAGCCGGAGCTCAACTTTTGTTATGCTCGCTTAGAGCCGGCTATGGGTCTCAGGCAACGTCTGGAATGGGGACTGTGCCAGGCTATTTCTGTACGTTGTATGTACATTTCTATGCTGCCTTCACTTGACTCTCACTTTCATGGCTCTTTCCAGCCACACACATACATATTTTGCACTTGATGTCTGTGTGAAAAGCAGCAGAGGGTGGCGCAGGGTGGCGCAGGGTGGCGCAGGGTGGCGCAGAGCCTGTGAGGTAAAGGTTCAGGTTCAGGTTTGAGTTTCAGCTGACGATTGAGTTTGTTTGCCTACTTTAAACACAAAAACCGATCGGGGAAGAAAAATGAATGTCTTTCTCTCTCTCTGTGTGTGTGTGTGTGTGTGTTAGTGTGTGTGTTTGGGT
This sequence comes from Drosophila tristis, assembly GCA_018150885.1. Lineage (NCBI taxonomy): Eukaryota > Metazoa > Arthropoda > Insecta > Diptera > Drosophilidae > Drosophila > Drosophila tristis. Next base: position 2,440,673 of record JAECWT010000228.1, read on the forward strand.
AGGGATGTCAGTTTCAGCCTTCAGCGGCTACTCCTCTCCTCCTGTGCCCCCCACCGCCACACGCTTTATGTGTGCTTTGTGTGCTACAAATTGTTTGGCTTTGGTAGCAAATTCCCAGCGTTATTGTTAAGGTTTTTATGGAGTCTGTCCTGTCCTGTGCTGTCCTGTCCTGTCCTGTCCTGCCCGAGATGCCCGTGGGGAGATAGACTCCAAAACTAATTTCTGGCACACAAAAATATTGTTATAGGACCCTACTCCACTCCACTCCACTCCACTCCACTCCATGCCATTCCTGCGCTTATAGACTGAACAGATTAAGAGAACAATATACGAGTACATACATATACAATACACATATACATATATACATACAGACATACGTACGTACCCTGGTGAACCGTTTCCCTTTTCCTTTTCTATTGCAGGTAAATGGGGCCTGGGCATTGCCTGATGTTGTTTGTGATTTCTATATAGCCATGGATGTGATATGCTCTACTTCATCGATATTCAACTTAGTTGCCATCTCCATAGACAGGTGAGAAACCCACCCACCCAGCCACCCAACACTTATCCAATTGATTAATTGATTATTTAATTATAATTGTTGCACTCTCCACACAGATACATCGCTGTGACGCAGCCAATAAAGTACGCCAAGCACAAAAACAGTCGCCGCGTTTGCCTTACGATACTGCTGGTGTGGGCCATCTCGGCTGCCATCGGCTCGCCGATAGTTCTTGGGCTGAACAACACGCCGAACCGCGAGCCGGACGTGTGCGCCTTCTACAATGCCGACTTCATACTCTACTCGTCGCTGAGCAGCTTCTACATACCCTGCATCATCATGGTGTTCCTCTACTGGAACATATTCAAGGTGACGACTCGCTCCCCTCCGCAGGCAAAGAGCAAATCCATAGCGCAGCCACATCGCACGAGGCTTTCAATTCCCAATCCAAATACTCGCCTCTCGAGCTCCCATCAGCTGCTTGCTGAACGCTCCCTTGCTGGCTTGTGGCAGCTAATCAAAATCGGATTTGCCACTGCTCTGAGCTGCTCATCAATGCCTGGCCAGGCCCAGGCCCAGCCTTTGGCCCGTCCCGTCCTGTCCCGTCCCTGTCCCGTTCTGGTTTTCCCGGCCGTAATACCCTGCTGACTCGTGCGCAATTCACAGTTTACAATCCACCAAAGAACCGAATCGAATGGAATCGAATCGAATGGATGCATAGTTTACACACATTAGCTCTGTGGCATGCTTCCACGTGGAGACTGCAAGCGCAGCATATCCTGGATTAATTCTCCCACTCACCCACGCTCTCTCTCTCTCTCTCTCTCTCTCTGCGTCTCTCTTTGCGTCTCCCTTTTGTTACAGGCCCTGCGTAGTCGTGCCAGAAAGCAGAGGGCGGCCCGTAAGCCGCATCTCTCGGAGCTGACGGGCGGCAGCGTCATCGAGAACATTGCCCAGACGAGGCGACTGGCGGAGACGGCACTCGACAGCAGTCGCCATGCCAGCCGGATCATGCCGGACGAGCCGGCCACCAACACGGCCAGCGGCTCCAACGAGGAGGAGGACGAGAACGCCATCTCGCCGGACATTGACGACTGTCATGTCATTGTGAACGACAAGTCCACCGAGTTCATGCTGGCGACCGTCGTCGAGGAGACCGGCAAGTGAGTAACGTAACCCCCTGCGCCCCCAATGGCTGTCCAAAACAGCTCCTACGGCTCCTGCCATGCCGCTGGCTGGCTTTGGCAAAGCCTCTGGCTTTGTTGCACAGTGTAATTTTAGGGGGCAGATCTGCAGCCTGGCAGCCTGGCAGCCTGGCGGCCTGATTTTTCACGTGCCACAAGCACGTAATAAAGCTGCACTCAGTGCAACTGGCCCTGCAGCCGGGCGCCCAGTCACAAAATTGTCAATCTAATTGCCAAAACTGCTCCGTCAGTGGGTGCCTCTGCTCTGCTCGCCTCTGCTCTGCTCGCCTCTGCTCTGCTCAATTGTTTTGACATAAGAGGAGCACTCAACTCGCTCACTCAGCCGCAATCCCAACCAATCGCTCAGTCGTGCTCCGAAACCGAAACCGAAACTGAAACTGAATCTGAAACTCTGTGCTGAGTTTCGAATTTGAGTCCGTGCCTGAGGCTGAGGCTGAGCCTGAGCCTGAGACTGAGACTCTGGCGGAACCCGCAGCCTGGCGTTAAACACAGTCAATTAGCATCCTGATGGCCTGCTTAATCCAATAAGGACATGAAATGAAACCATTAATGACCCGCCCGGATGCACAAAGAGGAATTGCGATGAGGTTGGCTATTGGGTATTGGGTATTGGGCACGCGACACAGCCACCTTATTGGCAACTTGCCAGCCAATCGAGTAAAAACGAAAGCGAAGAAGGCAAAGCCAAAGAAGATGTGAAAAATAAATCTGAATAATTCAATTAATGCGTCACTTAATTAAAACTCAATTTATGCCTTGCCTTTAATTGACGCTGCGCCCCCAATTTCATCTTCTCGTCCTCTCACCGCCAATCGCCATCGCCATCGCCATCGTCGTCGTCGTTTCTCTCTTCGGTCTGCCTGCCTGCCTGCCTGCCTGCCTGTCTGTGGCATCGATTGATTGATTGTTCCCGCCCGGATTGCATTGCATTTGATTGCCCAACCACCGCCAATCATCATCCCGAACGAACGATTGGAAATTAAATGGGAATCGCCGCGCCACTTTGGCGTCCGTGTGGCAGCAGCGTTGTGGCTCAGATCAGCACACAGCCACAGCTGGTGGTTGCCGATCCGAATGGTAATCATGATTCTGGTTATGCAGCCTCAAACGTTGATGATGTCCTTGCAGGCGTGGGCGTGGCCACGGGCCCGGCCGGCATCGCCGCAGCGGTGAGCAGCGCCACGCCCCCAGACAGCCCCCTGCCCAGCGGCGCCACGCTGCAGCGTTCGAGTGTCAGCAGCAGGCGCAACACGGCCGAGGATTCGCCGAAGCGCGGCGAGCCAGCACTCAGGTCAGTGGCAGTCGATCACTCCAGGTACTTGCCATTGATTACATTTATTTTAGAGCTGCCCAACGCTTAGTTGAACCACCCACCCCCCAGCACACACCTCACCCCATATACATATATTTTCATCGCACCAGAATAAATTATATTTTCCGCACTTGTATGTCATCTGTTGACAATCAATCCACCCGTGGGTGGCTGGCTCCCTGCCCCGCGACGCCTTTGCTGTTTTCTATTTGATCAATGGAGAGCAATCGTAGCTCATACCCGACATCATAGCTCACTGTAGCCTGTAGCTCACTGTAGCTCACTGTAGAGAGACCCTGTAGCTTGCCATTCATTCACCACGTCCACTTTCCGTTGTTTCCCCCACTTTCTCCTGCACTTGCATTGCCGAAACATTGCCTGATGTGCGGCTACGTTCCGTTCCGTTTCGTTTTCTGCTCCGTTTTGCAGCGTCGCCATGAAGCCATTGTCCTTTGTCCGGTACGGAGTGCAGGAGGCCATGACTTTGGCACGCAACGACTCAACGCTATCGACCACATCGAAAACGTCCTCGCGCAAGGATAAGAAGAACTCGCAGGCGTCAAGGTGAGTAACGCCGTCCGTCGGTCCGTCCATCCGTCCTCCCTAATTACAGTTATTAGTTCAGCTTTGAGTGTTGGTAATGTACCTCCCCCCAACCAACTGCCACACTTGCCAGCCCACTTTCACTGGTCTGGGACTCGTTCTATATATATATTTTCACGTTTCTTTCTCTCCCTCCCCCGTCTCGGTAAATGCAATTTACCACGGCTTATTATCCCTGCCACTTGCCGCTCGCCACTTGCCGCTCGCCACTTGCTGCTCGCCACTTGCCGCTTGCGTGCCTTGCCATGCCGTCTATGGGCGTAGATTCACGATATACAAGGTGCACAAGGCCTCGAAGAAGAAACGCGAAAAATCGTCGGCCAAAAAGGAACGCAAGGCCACAAAAACATTGGCCATCGTTTTGGGTAAGTTCATGCGGCAGCCGACAGCAGGCGAACACAAGTGGGTAGAAGGGCGTTCTCTATTTTTGTATTCCATCCACAACTGGCTGGGCCAAAAGGTGTCTTCCTGTTTTGCTGGCTGCCATTCTTCACCTGCAACATCATGGACGCCATGTGCGCCAAATTCAATAAAGACTGCCGACCGGGTCTCACGGCCTACATGATGACCACCTGGCTGGGCTACATCAACAGCTTTGTCAATCCGGTGATCTACACGATATTCAATCCAGAGTTTCGCAAGGCCTTCAAGAAGATCATGCATATGGGGTGATTGCAAACGTCAAGCAGAAGGACACCAGCAGCAGCAGCAGCAGCAACACTCGCAACAAAAATAGCAATAGAAAGAAAGCAGAAACTGGACTAAGCTGTACTCAATCGAAGGTGTAAGCAGTAGTTGGGGGTAGCAAATGAAGCGATGGATGAATGGCTGAATGGATGGATGGAAGAATGGCTGAATGGATGGAGCACAGTGCCAAATGCAAGATCGATCAATACTCGCCACTCAATTAGGCATATAAGTCTCAAGGCATAGGGATACCCCAACCCGACCCGACCCGACCCGACCCCTTCCCCTTCGTTTCCCATTCGTTTTGTAGTTGCAATAGGCACTAAGGCATTTGTACTCAAAGGTTCGGCTATCTATGTACATAGATTTGTATATACATTTTCCTAACTATGCATAAGTACTCGTACTCGTACTCGTACCCGTTTTATATATGTATAATCTCCATACCAATATCGCTGCGTTGAGAGCACTACGAGCTGTAGGCTAGGTACAATTTTTAACAATTACGTTTAGCTAATCCCCCAGGATATAATCGAACCTCCGCTCAACCCACACCGAATGCTGAACACACTCTACTGTAGCCATGAGTGTGCGCAGGAGTGTGTGGCCAATATTCGCTTTGAATTTTGTATGCTACTAGCCCCTACCCCTGATGACATATCACGAGCGGAGAATGACTCGTACTCCCCACACCGAATGATGCCCACTTCCCCCCCCTTCCGGACCCCACCCAAAGTGAGTAGTTAAGAAGCAGAGAAGAAATTCCATATCTTTAAAGGCAACACGAAGCAGAAGATTCGATACTTCGATACGTGGTATCGATATACCTAGTGTAAGGCAGCATTATACGTATAAGGCAGCAGAATAGAGTTAAGTGGCAAGCAGGGCCTTGAGGTCAGCGGGCCCAAACACACGCACACACAGCACACAGCACACACAGACACGCGCACACGAATGATATTATCTATCGATAAGTTATCGATAAGCAAAGTAACGAATGGATTGGTACGGGTGGGTCAAGAATGGTGAATGGTAACTCAAATATATATATTTTCTATTAGCCTATCGCTAAATTTGATCGATCATTAGTCAAATAACTGATCGATAAACGCATCGATAGTTTTCCAAAATTGATTGCAATCAATCAAGAACTGATTTCCAACATCGCTTGGCCCACCCAACGAACGTATGCAAGCAGAAGCAATCGACCCGATTGCATATATCGATTGGCACACAAACACACACACAAGCAGACACACACAACAACAAACTACATAAATGAGCCCCACAAATCAAAGCAGAACGCAGGAACGCTGACCCTCGATGCTCACCCTGCTTACAGCACACAATTCTGACTATGTTTCAGTTGAAACTAGGGATAGGCATAGGCATAGACGTAGGCATAGGCATAGGCATAGGGAGAAGTTCGTGTTAAGAGGAATCGATAGTGAAAGATGTAAGCGCATTTAAAACATTAAGCTCGTACTTGGTGTAGTCCCATAGACTAGACATAGAGTACGTAGAGTAAGTTAAGCGGAGGCGTACCTAGTACGCCCATACCAAAGCCCCCAGAATACTCAGATCATTTTCAGATCCCCCCCAAAGCAGAAAATAATATGTGTATGCATGTGTGTATGTGTTAGCCATAGCCGATACTAGAGAGCTGCATATGCAGGTGTGCAGGCAGAGTGTAGGTGTAGGTGTAAGGAGAGTGCCTAGCAATTGGGACGCAGTGCGAGGAATCAGGGTATGTGGAGCACATTACTAGAAGTAATCTGCAGGGATGCTGTGGCGCAGGCAAAGTCCCAGCTGAACGTACCACGATAGGATATCTAATATGTACTGTATGTATAATCGTATGTGTAATATCGAAACTGAGTTTTGAAACACGGACCGAAACCCTCGACCCACCCAGCAGCGGCGATGACAGCTGGATGACTGTCGGATGCCCCCTCGAATGTGCACCTGGACCAGCGAAGTGCTGACTGACAAGAGAGTGGAGTTGGATGGGACTGTACGTGCGTGCGTGCATGTAAGGGTTGGCCTTCGTTTCGAGACTGCTCCAAACTGCTGGGAGCCTTTGCCCCTTGCTCTCAATCAGGACACAGGATCAGTGAGTGAGCACATTCGAATCGGCATCGTAACCTCTCAATCTCAATCCAAGTCGTCATCGTTATCGTTATCGCAGTTGGCCGGGTCGAGACACATTTGGCTTTGGGTCCCTGTTTTCAATGGCCGTCCTCTCAACTGTTTCTATGTGACAAATAATTGTTGGATACTCGTAACTGCATTGGCAAATGCAAATGTAAATGTAAATGCAAATGCAATACTTTATACAAAATTCCATATATGATATGAATGAATATTGTGTAGCACCTAAGCTCGGATTATGTGTACCTCCTCGGCATGAGCATTAAGCCTTGCCACAGCTCACTCCTACCAACTAATCCGCGTAGGAAATTCAACGGCTCAAACGGTTTTTATACTTTTCAAATAAAATCTTCAAAAATGTGTATCTATCTGATTGTCTCTGTGTGTGTGCGTATGTGAGTGGTGGTGGTGGTGATGTGTTTTTTTTTTCTCATAAACTAAGTCATAATTCGTAAGGAATAGTCTAAGTATAAAATTATAATGAAGCAAACTGTTCAACATTCACTGATCAATGCAAAATGCTCCTAAGTTAGGTTCTTCCAAAGAAAACGCTTATTAATTATAGCTAATTGGTAAATGTGTACACACACACACACACACACACACAACTACACTATATACACACACACACACATATACACTACACACACACACACAACTACACCTATTGTTGGTTTATCGAAATTATAGCCTGAGTTTCAGAGTCGATGAATTGTTATCTGTTGGATTTGTTTTTATGAAATTTGTGAATTGATACTTGGATACCCAGTCTAAGGATAGTAAATACTTAACCCTAAGGTCCCTCCGCATAATCAGCCCCCCCCCCTCAACCATATGAATACTACATACATAGCTAGTATACGAGTATGTGCATACAAATACATATATACTCAGTTAGTGAGCGGTCTCTCTGCCCAGTAAGCATGCAAACAAAATACGGCAACAACAAAGAAAAACAAATAGAAAAAAGAAAAAGGAAAAAGGAACAAGAGCAGAACTATTTTAAAGCAATGGTCAAATTTAATTGTATTTTTTTTCTAGAACAATTACGATGATTATGCATTAAATGAAACGTAGGCTAAGTGAGCTCAAAAAGGAAAGGCAAACCAAAGCAAAGCAAAGCAAAACAAAACAAAACAAACCAAACTACTGATGCAAACGGGAATAATTACCAATAGCTAATAATAAAACAAATATTAATAATAATATTAATAATAATATTAATAATAATAGCAATAGCAATGACAAACTAAACAACAATAAATGTAATAATAATAATAGTTGGAATGGCCGCAGACACGCACGGGCGCTGGGGTGGGGGGGAGCTGTATGAGAATACATTAAATAAATAATGAAAAATAAATAAAAACTGAAAATATTTCAAAGCAAAAACCATCCAAAAAGTTTTCAATTCAGAAGGGGTTGGGTTCGGGGCGGAAATAAACACGCGAAAATTGTGGTTTGGTGTGTTGGGAGGGGGGGGTGTTTGGTAAGTACAAGGGAAGCCCGCGAACGTTCACCCATACTGGCGCACATATATCAACGTTTTATTGCATTTATATGAGCTGATAATAAAATTCCAATAAGCATGAAAAGAAATAAAAATACTTACACAAGACAAACAAGAGGAACAATGGAGTTGGGAGTCGCTGTGGTGTCATGGAGTCGGAGAGTCTGGTAGTCTGCTTGTCTGCTTGTCTGGGCCAGTGCCTGGGCTGGAAATCAATTCGATATTGAGGATTCCGGCATCCTGGAAACCAAAACCGAAACTAAAAGCGTCTAAATAGATAAATGCACGGCCAAAAGGGCGCAAAGGATACGCGGGTAAGTTCGAGTGCGAGTGCGAGTAGTCACTGGGCCAAGACGCCATCAACTGGCAGTGGCAGTGGTAGTGGCACTGGCACTGGCACCCCCTACTGCCCTGCCCCACTAAATCGTCATCGTCTAATGGGCACTCAGTCAGACTGAGTGGGAGACGGGGACCGATTCGGAGACAGAAACTGGGCAGGAGGTAGGCATGAGCTTAAGTGTGTTTCTCCGACTGTCTTGTCTGTGCATGAAGTGCTCTCAGGCACTGCAAGAAAATCTCAACTGATAAATGATACGATTAGCAGCAGCATGAAGCAACATTTTCGTCGCATATTTCTTTGGTATATTAATAGAGCGAAAGGCATACAATAAATATATATATATGCGGAAGTTGTCGGCACATTTGGACAGCTGATATTTCGCTCAGTGTAGTCGCTGGTGAATGCCAATTTCTGTTCTTGTGTATTATGCTCAACACCATCCCACCCAGGCGTCATCAGCTCCATGCGCGTATCTGTATCTGTGCGCTGTGCGCTGTGCCTTGGCCCTGGTCCTGGCCATAAATACAAATGTAAAAAGGGCAACCAGAGCCGGCCTCTGACCCGACTCCGTTCAGGAATTCCTTCCCGGGCCGTTCGTTCGCTCGTTCGCTCGTTCGTTCGTTCGCTTCGATTGTCCGTCTTTGGCTTTTTGGGGGTAGCGTGCCAATGCCAGAGCGAGGGCCACAGGGTGCGAGAGTGAGGGCGAGGGCGAGGGTGAGACTTGTGTGCTCTATGTCCATAACTAATTCGCACTAAATGATGTACTAAAGTGTTGAGGAACATGGACCTACACAGACATGAGCATGTGGTAGGTGGGAATAGATACCGGCAGCGGCAGGAATGGGACAGAAATGTTTTGTGCCTGATGGCGATATCTTATCGTTACACTCACTGGGTGGCGATAATTGACAGACCATTAACGTTTGGATTGCAAAAGCTAAAGTACAACTACACAGATAGATATATAGACAGACAGACAGATAGATAGATGGATACACGGCCAGACACACACACACACACACACAGACTCAATCGAGGGTGTTGGCCCACTCTCGTTGAAGGCATTTGCCAATGCCATTGCCAATGTCCATGTCGTTGTTCGTGACCAGAAAACTATGTGATTTACGTTTGACAAGAGTGCGGGCCACACTGCCAGATTTCAACAACTGACTCACATGCCCCATAAATATTCCTGGCAGACGACGCTGAGTTAGTGGCCCAACATGAAGTTTATACTCCTCGAAATTAACCACAGAAAGTGTGTACAAAAATAATAATAAGAATACATATGTGTATACAGCCCAGCATAATATGGGTTTTTTCTAGCATATACCATAAAATAAACGAGGCTGATCTGCTTTAATTTTATAACTGGATTCCAGTTGAATTTTATCTTTTTTTTTTTTTTTTTTTTCGCAAAAATATTTTGCATACTTTCGGCCTTGACTGTGGCCAACGACAGCTGCCCAGCCAAGCATCTAACTATCCCAGCCGCCACATAGCCGAAAGAACTCCGGTACGGTTCAGCCTGTGACCCGGAATGGAATTCTGGCAACCGGAAACTCAACGGTGCAAAGTCCAAATCGAAAAATATGCACACGACCAGAAATAGTTTAAATATAAGGCCCAAATATTAATATGTAACATGTATCCAGCCATAGGGGAAGGCAGCATTGCGGGGGGGAATAGTCTCCTCTCTATGCTGGGGTTAGAGCAATCAAGCATGCTTTCTATGTGGATTACTGGAGCCTGGCGTCGTTTCAACTTCACGCTCAACGACTTGCCAGCCTGCTCGAAGCTGGTGCACGGCATTTGTGCGGGGGGCTGGGCGGGGGGTTTGAGACGCCCCTCGAAAGGGTCAAACGAAGCAGCCATTGACTGGTCGACTCTTGGAGTGTTTGGAGCTGGAGCTACACTCAATATAATTTGACTGCTATCCGATTATCTTCCTGGTCGACTGCTGCCAGGATCGATCCAAGACAGCGCCCTTGCCCTTGCCGCATGCCAAAAGGGTCCCTCAATTAACCCAAGGGTTGGCATTGTTTTTCTGCTCGATTGAGGGCCGCCACTTTTCATCGTTCTCCACTAGCACAAAGTCCCACTGACTTTCATCGTTAACTGAGCACCGACTTTGTCGCTGGGTGTGCTGCTGGAATAGTGTCTGCAGCGGACTGCTGGACTGGCAGTCCATTTAAAACTTGTACACTACAATGCTTGGGATAATTTGGGATCGAAATGAATCAGATGCTCATCCATGCCCTGCCAGTCAGTCGACACCATTCAGTGGCCGCTCAATGCCGATTAAGCGTGTCACTTATCAGCTGCCGATTAGCCGGAAAAGTTTTTCTGCCAGCACTCAGCCTGAAGCTGCTTCAAGTCCAGAACGAGTGCGGCAAACTGAAGCCTAATCTGCTGATAGTCTGCAGCAGTAGACTAGCTCTGGCTTAGCAGCATATTATCATTGTTAGCCACATTGATGCTGTTTGGCAAATGGCCGAGTTGCGTTCCGCAGAGAGCCCCCAATCGAACGCGCACAGCAACATGAGTAGCACCGACACCACCCACTACTGGCACCGACACCACCCACTAGCACCACTCCATATATTCGCACAGAAATCGCTTGCACGAGTATTTGCATAGTTTCGTTTTCATTTAACTTTTATTTGCCGTCACGTCGCCAAAAATTGCCAAAAATTGCCAAAAATGCAAAGTGTCCAGCCAATGATTGTTTTGCCATACCCTTTCCAGAGGCTTGCAGTATTTGCAGCAGCTGTTTGCAATGCCCGCAACGCAACGCAACCACTCAAACGATTTGTTTTCGCTTCCTTTCTCATCTGCTCAGAACAATCAAATCCAATTGGGATTACCATAAATTAATGCTGTCTCCTGCGGGAACGGACAATTATTGTTTCCAAATATATTTCCAATCGAGTAATGATCGATCTGGAAGTGTGGCTAAAGCGTCGACGCCCGGATGTGGCATGCCATTGCTGTTGTTGTTGTTGTTGTTGTTGTTGTTGTTGTTGTTGTTGTTGTTTTTGTTGCTTTTATTGCTGGCGAGGGCGATGGCGATGGCGATGTGCTGGTGTGGGTTAGGTTTCTGTTGGTATTATTGGCGTGGGTTTGGGTGCGAGTGTGGGTGCGAGTGCGAGTGTTATTGTTGGTCTCGGTGTTGCTGTTGTTGATTCGTTTGCATTGCCATAATATTTAATAGGCAGTCAAAAGTTGATGCGCGTCCAGAGGGCAGACCGGAAGGAGCCGCACGGCCCTACTGCTGATGATGATGATGGGCCCGGCCCGGCCCGCTGTCTGGCAGTGGTTGGGATGGCCTGGCTCTAAACTGGCAACTGGAAACCGGTTGCTGCCAGTTATTATGTCGCATCATTCGAACAAAGTGTTCGCACATGCAAAGCAAACAAATTTGGAGGCGACCAATGCTCCCGGACCACTGCAAATGGCGGCACAGTCTGTGCAATGGCACAGGCCATCAGGGCTGTAGTAGAGTCATAGAGCAAGCATCGAGCAGTCGAACAGTCGAGCAGTCGAACAGTCGAGCAAATGATGCCGAAGAAACAATGGCGGGCAGGAAAAACCAAATGAAATTCAGTTTAACCAAAACACACACCAGCACACACAGATGCACACTAATACGCACCCATACTGGCACTCAGACACAAGCACATAGGACACACAGTGGCACAGGGGCATAGGCAGGGGCACAGGCACAGTCACGGACAGGGCACGGCCAGGGTACAGCCAGGGTACGGCCAGGGTACGGCCAGGGCACGGCCAGGGCACGAAGCACAGTGGTACAAATATTAAAATTCAAAATTTTTGTCACGTGTCAAATGCCATTTATGCGCTTCGTGATCGCACGCGGCTCAGGGGCTAGATACAAGCAAATGACGGAGCGAAAGGGGAGCGAAAGGGCCTGAGAGAGAGAGCTGGGTGAAGGTGGGGGTAATAGATGCTGTGAGAAGGGGGGTAATGGGGGGAATAAGTGCTGGCATCCACACATGAGGGATTCCGGGCTTCAGCACACAGTGCGTACCGAAACTATCAGCGCATTTTTGCTGCCCAGCAAATGCCACCTTTCCATGGGCAAATAATCGAACTTCCATAATTGATTTAGTTTACGTGAATAATTTCTCACAAAAGGATGATGTTGAACATTGGGCACATTACTCAAGCTGTTTTACACTGCTGAAACGCACTGTGGAAAGGGGTGAATGAGCGGGGTGTGGTGGGGTTGGAGTGGGTTGTGCACTTGGGCGTGAATGCCTTCTACTGATTCCTCTCGTTGGTCGCAGCCAAATCCGCCACCCATCCCAGCAGCAACGAATCCCTAACGAACTTTTCCACCCACATCCCACAAGCCCCGCACGTACGTACACCCACCCCCTGCTCCTGCTCCTGCTGCTGCTCCTTCTATGGCACACCAAAACCCACTTCATGTGCGATTTTTGGTTTTGTTTTTTCGAGCATGTCGCTGACGTTTTCAGTGCTAGAAATGATTATGATTTTTATGCTTTGTGTTTGTATTAGTGTGGGTGGAGGGGTGGAGTGGGGGACTCAACCACTCAGCCTTTGAGACTAAATTTGTGTGTGTGGTAGTAGGTGAGAGTCTTTATCGCTGCTTTCAAGTGCGTTTCGATGGCCGCCCGCACACAGGGTTTTTATATCGAGGCGTTTTCTTGTTTTTATTTCACATATTTATAAAATATCATAATATAACCCCAAAAGTGCCAGCTCCAGTGTGCCAGTGTGGCAGCGTGCGCACCTGTGTGGGCTCATGTCGGTGGCAGCTTTATTAGCATTTATCGATTGCACTTGTCCACAGCCCAACACACCCCACACACCCAAAACACACCCCACAGGGCAGGCAGCCAGCCATTATGCAAACTAAGTAACTTCAAAAAACAGCAAGAAATAACACCCGAAATATGTTTGCAGCTTGCTGCTTGTATTGTTTTTTAATTAATTTATGGCCCACACACACACACACACACACACACACACACTGCCACTGACACGTGCGCTACGTGAGAAAATAAAAAGGAAATGAAGAAAAGGAAGCAACAGAAGCAAAGAATGATTTGAAATTTGATTTTCATTTATGATTTTAATTCGATTTGCTTATAGCATTGATTTATTTGAGCACATTTATTTATCATCTGCCTGCATCCCGCACTGCTCAGCGCCGCTGCGTATGGGCAATATTACGCATACGCCGTGTGCCACAGCAAATTGAGTTATGGCTGAGATATGGCTGTTTTTTAGGGCATCCATTCACCTGGCATAAGACAAACCACTGCCTGAATTTATCCCCCAGCAGCAGAAGCAGAAGCAGCAGCATCAGCAGCAGCCTTGACAGCCTTTGACTGACTGCCTGAGCAGCTGTCTGTCAGACGGACAGACTGAGGTAGCTGAGTCCCCCCGCACATCATCTCGCCGAAACAGCCAAAAGCCAAACACTTATCGGGAGACGTGGCCATGCAGGCCCCGCAGCCCACCATCAATGCAGGTGCTTCCCTTTGTGTGGGCACTCGGGATTCCTGTGTTAGCCGCAAAGCCACTTGAGGCCGGGCGCTCCTGGTTGCGCTTTTTCCGTGCTGGAGAGCCTTTAAAGTTCACACAAACCAAATCAATTTGTTCGCCTTCTATGCGTCCTGCCTTTGTTGTAATAATGCCCTCCGCTACGCAGTGCAATCCAATCCAATCCAATGCTGAAATCATTGCCAACAGCCGGGCCACGTATCCCTGAGTGACAAATGCCATCTGCTTTTAGCCATCATGCCCCTCCATCTGAACCATTTTTCACTCCTCTCCCCACCGCGCCATCCCTCTCATCTTTCCGGCAACATTTTGCCCCCACTCAGCCATAAACAAGTGTAACAAGGGGCACGTTTAAAAATAGCTAAGAAAAACGGAGCGCTGGATGGATGAATATTAAATTGCGATAAATAAAAAAAAAAGGGAAAGGCGAGCGGAGTTCAGCCTCGCTTGCTGGCTGGAGTTGGCACAGTGGCTGCCAAAAATATACACACTACGTACGGTAATGCGACAGCGCCAAGGGCACGGCTAGCAGCAACTTGTCCGCATTTATTCATTTGAACACAGATCCAGAAATTGGCACGCCAAAAAATACAACAATTTAAATTTCAGCTTTTGTATGTAAATCAATTTGTTGCCTTTACTTTTAGGATATTATGAGGTGTAGACTATAAATTAATCAATAAATAAACAAATATTAATATTAATCAAAGTAAGTTGCATTTTTGCCATGGCCATAAATGTATTTTGTGTTTATGAGCAGATCACCCAATTCGAATCTTATTTTCATGTTCCGCTTGCCAAATTCTTCATACTGCGAGAAGGCTGAAGAGCGTGCGCTGGGACAGGGGGGTGGGAGGCGGCGGGGCAGCTATCTTTTTATTGCATTTCCGCAAAGTAAGCCATGTAAATCACTTAAGAGTTTTTTTCATCTGGCTGGCATTTGGTGGGTGGGTGTTGGAGTGGCTGCCTTGCCTGCTCCCGTGGCGCTCTAAAAAGCTCATAAAGCAAAAATGCTGTGAAAATCATTTGTTACACTACGCGTATGGATAACTGTAAAGTGCCTCTGTGTGCGCTCGCTCGCTCTCTCTCTCTCTCTGCCTCTGCCTCTGTCTCTTTCACTCTCGCTGCTGTAACAATAATGTGCACTTATTTTTTATGGCAATCATTTAAGACAAAAATGTAGCAAAAGTAAAACAAAAGCAGCCAAGTCACTCAAAAGAAGGAACAAGAACGAACAACGAACAGCGAAGAACCAACCGCTCGCTCTCTCTCTTACATAAGTATTTTTTTTATAAAAGTAATGCACACACACACACACACAAACACACATAGTATGTATATATGTGGGGCAACAAAGTAGCACAAGAAGCGAAATGGCGCCGGAAATGTTTGCCCAAGTTGAAGTTGAAGCAGAAGCAGAAGCTGAAGCAGAAACCCAATGTGGCTCCCAGTACGAACTCTCTTCGCTCTTCGCTCTTCTACCGCTCTCTCTCTCTCTCCCCTCTCTCCCTCTCTCGCTCTGTCCCTTTCCCTGTCCCTTTCCCTGTCCCTGTCTATACGTTTCTTTCTGTGCGGTGGCAACTCTGATGAGCGTCAATCAAGGAAATTGCTACTTTTTCAACAATTTTTCACTCGTTTGTGTGTGTGTGTGTGTGTGTGTGTGTGTGCATTAAGCCCCGTTTGACGTCATAGTCCAACTCTAAGTGGACTCCACTTCAATGCCACTTGTTGGCGGTGTTTGGGCCATATCGAGGGCATAACCGTATTAATCCTAGATATATATGTATATATATATGTATGTATGTATGTATCTGGCTGCTATTTAGACGGCACTTTAACCCGCAGTTAGCCGGAGAGTTAATCAAGTTCCCTTTTGTTTCGTGCAACAACTTTTTCGCCATTTTCCGACAGGTTCCCGCTGCCTATATCTTGGCCAATAGTTTCCTTCTTTCTTCTTTGCTTTGCCTTTTCCTTTTGTCTCCTTTTCCATTATCTACAGTTTACATGTAAAAAGTTTAACCATCCATGAATTTCCCGGGCACATTCTTCTATAATTTTCTTAACCCAAAGTTTTAGCGAACAATTACGTACGTGTGGCCAGGGCCAGAGTCAGAGCCAGAGCCAGAGCCAGGGTGGCTGGGTGGCAGCGGGGCTGTTTGTGCTACTTAGACCAGCGGCAGACAGGTTTGGTGGCTTGGTATGCCAGGGTGGAAGGGTGGAAGGGGAAGTGGTAGTGGTAGTGGAAGTGTGGCATGGACTAACTATATAACTGCAGATGGAACATGTCGCTGGCTCTGCTGTTGCGGTTTAGGTGAGCGGCAGCTGACAGACAGCCACCTGGCCGAGGAGTGGCACGCGGTTCTGGCTCTGGCTCTGGCACTGCTCCGGGTTCAGGGTTCAGGGTTGAGGGTTGAGGGTTCTGCTGCGGCAGACAGACAGCCAGGCATCAGGCATCGTCATAGTCACCATCAGCGTTGCCGACGACGCCGTGGCTTGTCCCAAGTACTTAGAAAACTTTGCACTATATAAGCTTAACTTTTCCGCGAGCAGGCAACAGTCTCAGACTGGAGGGGTAGCTGGGTTGAGGGGGGTGCGGCGGGGGGGGCTGGCATCCAGCAGAAGGCGGTAATAATATGACAATAATGACACTGTTGACAGCGACTCCCCAGCCTGTCCTGCTGCCAGACAGCGACAGAAGTGCCACAAATTATGGCACACTTTTCAGCGCATTTTGCATAATTTCACCCCAGTGGCGCAACTCCCCCTGCCATTGCAGACTCGACTGCTGACTCCTCTCGACTGCTGATCACATAAACTGCAATTCAAATAATCATCTCAGGCTTCAGTCAGCTGCAAATTAAGCAAATTTTCATCCAACTCAGAGTCCGCACTCGCACTTTAAGTCTCTTCTTGGCTTTTGTTTCTGTTTGGCCATGCTTTGCCAGCCACTGCCACTGCCACAGCTACTGCTACTGCTCCTGTTGCTGTTGCTGGTGGCTCTTGGAGCCTGGTCCGGCCAGGCTCACTCAAAGGAAATGAGAAAAATTTTCTTCATTTCCGTTAAATGTCACTACACTTTGACTCTGACTCTGGCTCTGGCCATGGCTCCCATCCAGACAGCAGACAGCAGACAGAAGGCAGCAGGCAGCTGGCTTCCTGCCTGTTGAATGGCCAGCCTGTGGGTGGCTGTGTGGGCGTGGGCCCCAGCTCGGACATTTAAAGGTAAATCAGTATCGGAGTATCGGATAGCAGGCAAAAATATGCTGGCCGTGGGCTGACCTTTGGCTAGAGACTGCTGACAGCTCAATCAATGGGGTGGGAGGAGCGTAAACTCCAATTTGCGTGTGTCCATACATAACCCAGTCAGAGCGCAGAGCGCAGAGCACACTGCCACAAAAGTGCATGCCAAAATGGGGAATACTTGTGGGAAACAGTAAGGCAAAACAGAGAATTGAATTCAACCAAACTGGACTTTGTTTGCCATTTGGAAAGAAACTTGCTCTGGCTTTGATTTACTCCGAAATTCCGAAATTCCGAAATTAAGATGCAAAATGTGGATACAAAATCTTTGTGTTTCCCTCAGTGTTCGTTCTGCTGTGCTGCTGTTCCCACATCAATGTTGCGGCTGCTGCTGCTGCTGTTGCTTGCTCCTTTGATGGCCTGTTGCTTTCCTGCTGATAGGGGTAGAACTCTGCCCCTATGCTCTCGCACTCGCCCACTCTTGTGTTCTACCCCCTTCCTGGAAGTGGTTCTGCTGCTGCTGCTGCTGCTGAAATCGTAAAGCGACATTAACTTAACAGCCTTAAAAGCTTTGCTCCTGTGTTTCACTCGTTGTTGGTTGTCGTTGTCGTTGGCCCTGGGCCTGGGCCTGGCTCTGCTATCGCTAACTCAATTTTTCACTGCCATTGTAGGCCCTGTGACTTGTTGGGAATTCCCATTGCCCAAACACCCAAACACCCAACACCCATCTCACATCTGACATTCCACCCTCCCCACTCCCACTCCGCCCACTCCCCCGACGGCTCCTTTTGTGCTGTGAAAATCTACATTATCTGATTTTTATTTCACTTTGTCGGGGCTGACATTTTTGTAATGCGTTGCAAATCGAAAGCGAAGAAAGGAAACAGACACAGACACAAGCACAGAAAATGGCAACAGGAAACTGGCAGAGAAAACGAATTAGAAGGCAGCCCAAGCAGCGAAAGACAAAGGCCGAAGACCGAAGACCGAAACGAGGGCGACGTTGCGCAAAGCAAAGCAAAGAAAAGCAAACAGAAATCCTTTGTTAATTAGCAAAAAGAAAAAGGCAAATATGAGGCTGTAATTGCTTAGATCTTCTCCGCATGTTTTTTGTCAATTCTAAAAATAAATTCGCAAATCCCAAAGCCCCCCGGACAGAGCCCATCCACCAACATCCAACAGACACCAGACACAGCGCCACACACCCAAAGCGTAATTAAAGCTGTGAAAAGAAGTGAGTGGAAAGCGCTCTGCTGATTACATCGGCATGGAATGGGATGGAATGGGATGTCGGGAGCCGACAGGCGACCATGTCATGGCTTTCCCGCTTGCTGACTTTTCCGGCGAGAACGAGGACGAGGGCGAGGGCGAGCAGCATGCACGTGACTCCGCGTGACTACAGTCCGTGCTACCGTGCCCCACAGGAGCCGCCACACTGCGAATGCAAGCAGTTAGTTCACGTAGCATGCCACACGGTGAAGTGCGGTGGGGTGGGGTGGGGAATGAGAGCAACAGCATAAAATCAAATCGTTATGTTTATTCGCTGGCAGCAAGCAGCCTGCCTTTGCGGAACGGGCTCAATCTTGTATTTATGAAAAACATAACAATTGTCGGCACTGACTGGCCTACATGTTAACCAACACTGGCCAAGTCGCGGCGTCACTGCAGCTGTGGAACAGCATTGAAATCTCAACATCAATGAGGTTTAGCTGCGATCAGCTCTGGCCCGAGGCCAGATTGATTGCTGCATATTTATATTTATGCAGCACCTGCCACCTGCCCTGCCACCTGCCACTGTTAGTTGCTCAGCAGTGAACAGCAGCCGCCTACAATTTGCAATGGGACTAAGCAGGAACAAGCTTGTTGCTTGCTATTGCTCATTGAATTATTACAGCTTCATCATGTTAATGTATACAGTAAATAGCCAGACACGCTCCCAATATGCCCAATAATTCTGCTTATTATTTAACAATTTAACAATTAATGTTACTCATCCTGCAACTCGCTAAAAAACTCGCCAGCCTCAAAGGTGGCCTCCAGGCTGCCGTTCCGTTCCGTTCCGTTCCGCTTCGCTCTCTCTCCTTCGTTTGCCTGCCGCTCTCAAGTAACATTTACATATGCCTGTCGGGACTCGGAATTTTAATATTTTTCAAATGTTATGCCCTCTGTGTTTGTCTTCTGTTTGTTTATACAATGTACAAAAGTTTGAGTAGAGTAGAGGCTGCAGCCCAGGCCCAGTAGCAGTAGCAGTAGCAGTGCCAGGTCGAGAGCGAAGTCGACTAATTAAAAATTGTAGACGGAGATGAAAATGAACATTTTTTGGGGCCTGCCCAAATGTACCCAAATGTACCCGAATGTAACCGAATGTACCCGTGTATGCGGGCCAAGTTAAATATTATTTTAGACTTGTTAAGTTTCGGCTTGTTGGTTGCTGTTGCTGTTGCTGTTCCTGTTCCTGGTTCTGCTTCTATTTCTACTGCTGTTTCTGTTTCTGCTTGTGTTGTGTTCTGTTCTGCTCTGCTCTTCGTGGTGCTTGTTGTTGCTGTCATTTTCAGTGTTTATTCAATGTCAAGTCTGGCAACATTCAGCAGCTTTGAAGGGATTCGCTTTTTATTCCCAGAGCTGTAAACATAAATAGAAAACTGGAAATACTTTCAGAGCGAAACCCCCTCCCACACGCCCTTACCAGCCTGATGGTGGTGGGATGCCTGGCCACGTGGTTGGTTTCCGTGGAAAGTGAAAAGTGGCAGCCAAACAATTTAATGCCTGACAACGAACCAAATTAAAGCTGTCAAAGGAAATTAAATGCCCCAGCGACAAATACAAATGCCACGGCACACACGACCGTCACACATACGCGTACAGGGTACAGGCTACAGGGTACAGGCTACAGGGTACAGGGTGCAGGTACAGTGATGCATCGTGTAGCGAGCGCTTCGCTCACCCGTCACGTGTAGGCCAAATAAAATGGAAGTTAACAAGACCCACAACCAGCAGGGCAAGCAGCCAAACAGCCAAAGAAATGGAATGAAATGTGGCAGCGAGCGGAGGGAGGAGGGAACCTTTGGAACCTTTCGACTTAGAAATACACCTCCAACTCGCAACGTTAATTATAGATGCAAAGGAAGCTTTACAGTAGCTGTTGGCTGTGGGCTGTGGGCTGCATGTATTTAGCTTCCTTTTGCCAGCACGCGTGGAATACAACCCACGTGTGGATACGCTGGTGGAGCAACCAGAGTGGGAGACCCAGGCAGAGTCTCAGGCAGATTGGCAGTGAGAGCGGGGAGAGCGGGGAGACCGGGCAGAGCGGGGAGAGGTATATTGACATTGCATGACTTGACGCGACTTAAGTACGGCAGCAACAACAACAGCCCCTCAGTGGCAACATCAAGGGCAGACCCATTGAAAAATGTGTCTAAGTGAAACGTCTGCTGGTGTTTAGCCCCTGCTGCCTGTACCCTCTGTGCCCTGACCCCACCCCAGCCTTAGTTCCAGCCTTAGTCCCAGCTCCAAGTCCTAGTACCAGCCCCAGTCCTAGTCCCAGTACCAGTCCCAGTCCCAGTTCCAGTTCCAGTCCCAAGCCCTATCCACGACCCACTTCAGTCATTTCCCTCTTGGCCCGGCCTAGACTTACTCGTGCGCTAACTGATTAAAGTTAATATGCACTCATATTGGATTATGAGTGCTGTCAAATGGGTTTCGCCCATCTCTCTGTGTGTGTTGTATGTATATGTGCGACAGTGTAGGGGCACTCAAGTTGAAAGCTAAAGGAATACTCCGGCTCAGTCGTGGAACCCAGCCCAGCCCAGGCAGCGACAGCAACAGAGCCCATGTGTGGCTGTGGCTGTGGCTGAGGCTGAGGCAGAAACGCGTTCGCTGGATACGCGCTACTTTTGGCGCCCTAATAGGCCAGCTTCATGCGAGGGCTACAAACAAGAGCACGCTACGAGGGATGCGAGTGTATCACATGGGCATGGCAATGGCAATGGGAATGGGAATGGCAATGGGTACTTTGCCTTGCCACTTCCCCGAATCATCGCACCATCGGCACCTACACCATTCATCATTGGCTGCTGCTGCTGCTGCTTGCTGCTGCTGCTGTCACCGAGCAGGGGCACGCGACGCACTCGTAAATACGCACAAAACACTCTCGTAAGTGTGGGCATAAAATAATACATACATATTTACGCATACATACGCGCATATTTAGCCATGGAACTGTATGTGTGTATGTGTATGCCTTTGGGTATTAGCTTACCGAAAGCCACGGCAAAGCAGCGGAACGCTATGGAGGCATCCATCTCTACCGGTCTGCAGATCTCCCCCCGGGCGGGCAGATACGAGTACAAATGCAAAGCACAAACTGGAACTGTAACTGGAACTGGAACTGTAACTGTAACTGGAACTGTAACTGGAATGGCATCCATCAATTGGTGTTTGTTTGGTTAGTTCATCTCTCTCGCTCTCTCTGGCCCGCCCGCATTTCACTCAAAGTATTTGCCTGCTGCATTCGACGATTAAATATTTGATGGGCATGGGCAGGGGCATGGGCATGCAGCGGCAGCTTCGTTCGGCACAGCAGTCGAGTCAGAGTGGACCGGAATAACGAACAATGCAATAAAGTAATTATTGATGTGGTCGATGCTGTTTGCCAATGTTTGTGCCCTTCATTGGGGACGAGACACAGCTGAAGATGGCAATAAGTCGCCACCGAAGCACTTGAAGCTGCAAGCTGCAAGCTGCAAGCTGGAGTGCAGCTGCCGTTTGTTTGGCCAGCACTCCAATTCGTCTTCAAACGGAATGAAGGGAATGGGAGCGAATGGGAGCGAATGTACGAAAAAGCCGCAAAATGCAAGCCATTTATTTGCATATTGCGCATACGCCCGAGCGGTGAAGGGAATGGGAAGGGAAGGGGAAGGGAAGGGAACTCTAGTGATTAGTCAGCACACCGAAATCCAAAGCCCATAACCCAAGACCCCCCCTACAGGCCCAAGGCCCAAGGCCAAGCAAGGCCAACTGGCCCCGGTGCCGGCCCTGGCCATCATCATCAACAGCAGCAGTAGCAGCAGTGGCAGCAGCAGCAGCAGCCTTGACCCAGGCACTCCCCACGCGCTGAAGTTGCGGTTGAAATTGGAGTTGAAGTTGCTGTTGCTGTTGGCCTTTGCCTTTGCCTTTGCCCTTCCAAGGCCCAGCACAGTGGGCAGCTAAGCCATTAAAAATGGAAGCTTATTTGCTGAATATTTGCTTGCAATTTGTATACGGAACACCACCACCAGCACCAGCACCACCACCACTGTGCAGTGCCCTGTGTTACGAGTGCCCCTGACTCACACCTGCACATGGCAGAAGGCTAAGCTTATTATGGTAGCTTGTACACCTTAATGAGACGGCATAAATCAGCGCAAGGCTTCAGTCCAGGAACAGTACTCGGATCCGCACACCATCCCCCAGCCCCAACCCCCAGCCACCATTCGCCATTCGCGTACACGGATCCGCATCCGAAAGAGGCACGCACACCCATTTCCTTTCACCCAAAGGGAGCCTTCTGCATAACTGTGAAATGTTAACAAAATACTATTTGATCGCGTGCCCAAAGAGAGAGAGAGAGGGCGAGAGAGAGGGGTAGTGGCAGTGGTAATCTCCATATTGAATTGCTTTAAATATTTCAGCGCCAGTTGCAGCACACACACACGGGGCGTATACGTGCTGCGGATGATAGGAAGGAGTTTCAGTTGGAGTGGGAGTTGGAGTTAGAGTGCCGGTGTACGGCGCACACACTAGTGCTACAAGCTAGCAGCGCTAGTTGAGAAATGCCAAACTATTTGCATAGTTTAGCGGCATTCTGCTGATGCCTCACACCCATTCCCATATCCATACCCACCATAGTGCATAGAACCAAAGCCATGCTCACTCCCAAGTCACTGTTCCCTGCTGCCTGTTCCCTGCTGCCTGCTGCCTGCTGCCTGCCGCCTGTTCCCTGGGTTCCCTTTGGGCATTTCGTTTCGATTCGTTGTTAAATTTATGGCATTCATTTTGTGATCAATCGCTTGTCAAACAAACAAACAGCGAACGGCGAACGGCAAATGGCAGCCAGCGAAATGGGAATTTGCGGTCGAAGGGCAGCTGAAAATTATTTGGATAAAATTCGAGCCGCCCGCTTAAATTGCAAAAATATGTTGGCCGTGTAGGCGTGGCAGCAGCAACGCCTTCACCATCGCTCCTCGCACATACATATATTTATTTATCTTTTATATGTATTTACTTTTTGCCACTGTCTCTCTGTCTCCCACTCCCCTTGCTGCTCAGTGGAAAAACTGCGGCTAATTGCGAGAATTTTTTGTGTTGCACAGTTTTCACAGATTTCCATAAAACGCACAGAGAAATGTCGGTGTCGGTGTTTCAGTGTGTGTTTCAGTGTGTGCTGGTGTTGGTGTTGGTGTTGGTGTGTGTATATCTCTGGTGTGTGCCCCTTCCGTTTGCTGCTGCCTGCTGCCTGCTGTCGGTGCTGTCTCTGTAATTTATGTGTGTTTATATGCATATGAATACACACATGAAACGGACAGCGAGCAAACACACAAATTACATTCACAGAGACACGAACACAGCACCGAATACACCCACAAAGACACACAGACACGCACACACAGCCACACAGAGGCACAGGCACCTTTTAATAAACTTCACAGAGCAAAACCCAAAAAAAGAAAAACAAAAAAAAAATAGACCAATGGAATGAATATATGGAAACCAGCAGAAATGTTAGATAAGCACACAAGCTGCCACAGTGTGCCACACCCCCATCCACCCTTTGATCCTGTGGGATGGGATGGGGGGGGGATGCTGTCAAAAAGTATGCAACATATTTGAGAGTGGAAATTATGTTTCATTTCTATGGGGTTTTTTTTCTTGTTGGCCATATTTGCATGTGAAATTCCATGACTGGCATGGCCACTCAGACAGTGGCTGCTCAGGTGCATCAAATGCAAATTTAATGCAACAAACAATACTGAAACTCCATATTGCCGCACTAAAATATTAATTAAGCGGTAATCCAAGAAGCTCTTGTTGCGTATTTGCACAATTAAATGGGGGAAAACTCACTAAGCGTCCTTGGGCTTCCCCTGCAGCAGCAGCAGCAGCAGCAGCAGTTGAAGCAGCAGCATCAATATCTGCTGTGGCAGCAACTGCAAAATGTAAGTCATTTAATTAATAAAATTGAAATGCATATACGCAGCGCAGATACGTTTGCGCCCCAACCCAAGCGGCTTTGTTTGCTTTGGTCTTTGAGCGACTTGCAGCCATCTGTGCATGGCAATCTGTCGATGCATCTTTCCATGAAGTTGTCTCAATGGTGCACACACACACACACACACGCACACATACATACTTTGTACATTTAATGCGGGTGTTCCCGAAACATTTAAGCTGCCAAAAACCACCACGAAATGGTGCCAAATACTTGCGTGCTGCTCAAACTAATTCAATCTATTTCTCGTACAGCTAAAGTATTATATTTGTGGCATTTTTGATTTGTGTGTCGTTTGATTGAATCACTCAGATTCATTTAACACCTTACTGGTTGTGCAGGCAGAGCAATAAATAAAATAGAAACACTTTATGTTTGCTGCTGTTGGTGAATAAAAACTAAATAAATCATAATTTGAGTTCAATTAAATTGTCCATGAATTCGGGAACAGCTCAGCCAGCTATCAGTTTTTGCATAGTGTAAGCAATCTCTGGAGTTTTCCCTCAGAGCCAGCATTTGCAGCTGTCACCTTTTTCTATTTGTATCTACTCGTAAATATCTTGTGCAGCTGGGGCTTTCATTTGGATTTGAATTTGATGTATTTGCTGTGACACGTTAGCATCCCTCTTTGCGGATTGAAAAGTATCTGTCTGTCTGTCTGTCTGTCTGTCTGTGTATTTGTGATGTCTCGAGAGAGTGGGAGAGGGAGGGGGAGAGAAAGAGCTACTAGTTGCTTCTCCTATAACGTCTAGCTGCGCTGCGCTGCTCTGCTGTGCTTTGCTTTGCTTTGCTTGAACCTAAAAATTGTATTACAGGTGTTTAACAGCAAACAATAAAAATGCTTCCAAGCATAAACAAGGTCGCGTGTATGTGCGTGTGTGTTTTTGTTGTTTGTATTTGGAAGGAGGCGTGGCGCGTATGTCAGCAGCAGCTGCAAATGGCGGGCCATAAAAATGTTTGCCGAGCCAAGGCCAAGGCGCCCCCAGTCGCCCAAGGCGCACACGAGGGGGTTTGAGTGGTTGCAAGCCGAAAGGGGAGGCCAAAGAAACATATTTAAATAAATTCCAATCTCCACACACACACACACACACACATTCTCACACATGAGAGCGAGCGAAAGCAAGCGGAGACCTAACACCCATAAGCGGAGCCAATAAATAATGTTTGCTGCGGAAAAAACCATGGAGAAACGTGCAGATACAATTCCCTCACTCCCTCTCTCCCTCTCTCTCTCTCTCTTTCTCTCTATGTGCCACCTGGGCCCCACCTGTCTATATGCATTTGTGTACATTTTTATTGCCAACAATTTCGTTTTGATAGTTTCAGCAGCAAAATGCTCACAGAAGGCAGCAGCCAGCAGAAGGCAGAAGGCAGAAGGAGCCCGCAATGAGCAAATGGCAGCGCAACGATCCCGCACAAAACTCATACAAAATGGCGTTGAAAAAACAAATGGCGTCATTTACAGTTGTCGGAGCGAAGAAAGGAAAGGAGAGCAAAGCAGAGCAAAGCAAAGCCAAGGGAACTGGATCTGTGGGTGGGTGTGGCTGTGTGTGGCTGTGGGCGTGAAGCATGAAAACTGCAACAGCGCGTGTTTCTTCATAATTCGGTTATATGCCAAACACACACACACACACACACGCGCACGCCCACGCACACACACACACATACTCGTACGCGAACCCATAGAAGGAGTGTGGAGCGTGGCGCTGCTGCATATTGAGTTTGGTGAATAACGAATGCAATTTATTTGATTGACTGTTTGATTGAATGCAATTGGAAGAGCAACAGCAGCAGCAGCAGCAACAGCAGCAGCAGCAGCAAACCAACAACTGTGCAATGGCATCCAGATCATGGCTGGGTCACATTCGAGCTGGACGGACATTGCCTGTGGCATGTCAGAGCCCAAAGGGACACAAAACCCACCTAATTAATGGGAATCTACAAACAAATCCAGCAGGCATTCAGTTGCTGCAGGAGGGGAAAATAAACTCACACAAGCACACAACTTTTATCGTCTGTTGATCTGGGCATCCATTTGCCGGCAAAACAGTGTTGCCCCCTCTCACCATGCCGCATACTGCCTAAAATGCAATTTAAATCAAAACTGAAGCATAAATCAAAAGTTGATCCTCTGGCAACCGAAACTTTGAAGACCTTTTCGATGTGGCCAGCTCCAATCAATATCCATAAGCGCCCAAGCCCAAACCCAAGCCCTAGCCCAAGCCCAAACCCCTTGCCACCAGCCAACAATTCACCCTTAGGCCGGGGCCCTGCCAAGTTTTCGATAATCGCTCATTTGATTACCGAAGTAGTTCGCTTAAAGTTCGTAATTGAGGTATTTTTCTTTCAAGTTATTTATCTTCATTATCGCTTAATACTTGACCAAACTTGACTCTGGCGCAGCCATTGGAGTCAGCCGTGCTGCACGGCGACAAATCCATGGCCAGTAATTAGAGCGCAGAGCGCTCCCATCACAGCCATTTCGTGCAGTGTATT
This sequence comes from Drosophila tristis, assembly GCA_018150885.1. NCBI lineage: Eukaryota > Metazoa > Arthropoda > Insecta > Diptera > Drosophilidae > Drosophila > Drosophila tristis. Next base: position 2,467,524 of record JAECWT010000228.1, read on the forward strand.
TTCGGGGGGCAAAGTTGTAAGTGCTGCCATGTCCACTAGTCGACGGACGAACGGACGGACGGTCTTTTTTTTGTTTTTGTTTTTGTTCCGTTCCGTTCGCTTTCTTTCACTTTGGCGAACAAGTTTTGCACGCTTTTTTATGTGCTCTGTGTGACGTTTCCTTCTTTCTTTTTGTTTGTTCTTTTTCTTTTTTTTTTTTTCTGCGTGCGGTGGTTGGGGCACACAAATCATGGCCAGCAGACAGTTAGAGACAGAGGACACAGAGCAATGGCCATCAACGTCACAGGCGACAATCAAACAACACACGCCACAGACACTTTCTCAGTCTCCGAGTGTATCCTAGAGACAGGGGGCCAGTACAAGAGAGAGAGAGAGAGTGAGCGTGTGGTTCTCCATCACTCGCATCATTCTCTGCTGGTAAGTAGTAATCAAGGCATGTCGCTGGCCGAGGAGTAGACAAAAGAAAAGTCCAAAAAGAAAGTTAAAAAGTTATTAAAGTTCAGCCAAACACGATTGGAATATAAACTAGAAATTGGTGAGCGCAGAAACAGAGTGTAAGAGTGTAAGAGTGTAGGAGTGCAAGAGCGCAAGAGTCTATGAGTGCGAATTAATGAAATTTTCAACTTTGCACTGGAGGGCAACATTGATGAATTGGCCGTTTCAAGTTGATTGCCGCAGCGCAGTGTCGGAAAATGCAACGAGCAGAAGAAGAGGGACTAGTGGCAACTGTACCTGACCCCCCTGCCGCACCCACTCATTCAGCAGCAGGGCCGAGAACCTTGCCTAATGAAGAGCAAGGCGGAAACTTTAGAGTGCTCTCTGCCTTAATTCAGTTTAGAGCTGGACCCCAGACCCAACTCGGCACCAGGGCACAATAATTGGCTGCCGATGCGGCACTTCGGCTACGATTCAGAATCGGACTTGGATTTGGATTTGGATTCGGACTTGGACTCAATTTCATTTGATTACATTACGTATACGCCATATTAATTTCGGATAATGAAATCAGCCCGACAACTGGTCAAGTTTCAAGCAGAGTGGCCCGTGTGTGTGCTGGTCTTTCGATGGGCAAACTAAAAATAAAACAAAAACCAGGAAAAACCAGAAAAAACCAAGGAAAAACAAAAACTTTTCACATTTGCCAAGCAGCAGCAGCAGTAGCAGAGGAGCAGCAGCAGAGGAGCAGGCAAGTCTCGGGCCCCGCACACATTTGGGTATTGTCACTGTGTGAAAACTTTTCCACATATGCAAATCCTTTGCGGCTGGGTCCTCTGCTTTCTTTGTGTGTCTGCGCTGGGATATAGTTTACAGCTTGTAGAATTTAATTAACAAATGCCACAAATTTATTTGCTTTACCAAAGAAGCTTGTCCTCCTGGTCCCGCTCCCGCTCTCGTTCACCCGCTCGCCTGGCGACGGCCGGCGCCAGTCAACCGAAAGCCTGCTCTTTATTCTGGGGATAATTTGTGGCAGGCGCACACTTGTTGAAAGCCCTGCTCTGTGTGGAGACAAACTTCAGACTTCAGACTTCAGATTGGGGATTGCATTTGCTTGGCAGCATTTCACAGATATTTCTGTCAGCGCCCTGGCCGAGATTGTTTTTAAAATATTCCACAAATTTATATCCAAAAGATTTCACTAAACTTGAACGAGCGCCCATGGGACTTGAGACATTCAGAGCCACACATTCATATTGTTTGGCTGGCACTGATTTCCTCTCAACTGTTCGTCGACATATTTAAAGTTCTCATCTCGCCAGCACACAAAACTCCCATCGATGGATCCGGAAAAGAACAGAAACTAGAAAGAACTATCATTCTGCCGTATGTCCAGTCCCAATATAATTTCTTCTGCAAAACAATATCTTCAAATTCCCCTCAGAGCACACACACACACGCGTTCATATTCTTGGCTACCATCCAAATTCCCCATGAGCCTGGGCACTCCCTCTCTCCCTCGCTCGCCCTCTCTCTCTCTCTCCCTCTCTTCCGCTCTGCATCTGTCTTGTTGTCTCTGCATGTGTCTGTTTCCCAGCTTTTGACAAGCTTAGAGTACGCAGCTTGCCGGGTACTTCTTAACTACAATTTTATCCCATCTCAACTGTTTCTTTTTTTTGACTGGTCTACAAATTTTATTGCGCTGCAACGAGCACAAATACTGTCTCTGAAAGGCTTTGGGGCGCTCCAAACGGGGCGGGGCAAGTGCATAGTGGGCTCCCGTGCCTGGACAAAAATGTGGCAAAATTGGTGGCCATGCAACGAATAATTTGTTACTTTCTTTGGTTTGCCTCGCTTCTCATACACTTCCAGATGGTTCCTGTGCTACTGGAGTGGTGTTAGATCCATGAATTTGTTGCCAATTAAAAGCCAAGTGCTTGCCCATGTCCTATAGATGTCATTGGAGTTATTGCTTTGCTAGGGTATAAAAAGCTTCGATGTATTTTCTTAAATTTTTTTTTTTTTGGTTATTAGATATTTTGTTTGCTTGCGGAGTTTTTGTGTGTGTGTTTCTTTTTTGGATGGAAACTGTCCAACTTTGTTGCAATGGGAGCAGCGAAACAAAGTTGCCCCACACCAGAGAGAGAGAGAGAGAGAGAGGGAGACAGAGGCAGAGGGAGAGGGAGAGCCGCTGGCGCCCCTTCAGCAAGACTCTGAGGTCAACAAATGTAATATTGTCTAGGGCTTAGCTCTGACATGCCCTTGTCGCTGTTGTTCGTTCAAGTTGTTGCTGTTGCTTACAATTTTCGTTGACGTTGGCGCTAAACAGCGGAAAAAAAGTTACTTTTCGACTTTGGCGCCTCAAAGTTGAAAGTTTTCCCTCATCTTTCGCATTGCATTTGGCAGCATGTACGAAGCCCACAAAAGTATGCTACAAATATATATATGAAAGGAGTGAGAGAGAGAGAGAGTGAGAGTGGGAGCGAGAGTGAGAGTGAGAGCGAGAGTGGGTGGAAAAGGCAGGGCACAACGTACGGCGGCTGGCATTGAATTGACGCTCATGATTATTTACGCAGAGTGGATTAGAAAATTTTTATGGGTTCGATAAGCCGCAAATTAATTTTCCACACAGACTCGGCAACCAACACACTGACAGAGAGACAGAATGGGACGAGCAAAAGGGATAGCAGCAGATACAGATAAAGAATGAGTGCGAAAGAGTGGGAGTGGGAGTGGGAGTGGGTGTGGGTGTGGGCGTGGCAGTTATTCAAATTTACTCACAGTGACAGCAATGGAGGCTACATTGAGGATAAAGAGAAGGGAAACCCGCTAAGAGACAGGGTCTACGCCTCGAGAGCGAGAGAGATATCTCGGAGAGAGGTACGCAGCTTAAAGGGGATGTATATGGCAGAATCAGAGTAGCAGAGGCAGCATCAAGCATCATTTATAAGATCAGTTGAAGATCTCAAACGTGGAGCGCCAGGACATGGCAGAACGTAAGGATGCAAAACAAATTGAAGGATCCCAAGCCATGGCAGACAACCCAAATTAGATCATGACTTTGCCAGCCAACTTTCGGTGGGAAGGAGGGGGGGGGATAGAGATATGAGGACAGATATGAGAATGGCCCAACTTGAATCCCTTACTTCCTCGTAGCAGAAACTTTTCAACCGCTCAACTTGCAGTGCTGCCTGCTGCAACGCTGCTCAAAGTTGGCCCAGGAAGCCCAGGAAGGCGTGGCAGACCTAGTGGCAGTGCAGCCAAAATCCCTGCGAACATTCACATGTCGAAGCAGCAAACAAACAACAAGCTTGCAACCACACTTTTGCAGCAACAACAGCAACAGCAACAGCATACCGTTTCCTTACAACACCTAAACGTTCCATTAAATTTACGTTTTACAGTTTTAAAACACACAAATTACCAGCTACATAAAACCGAAAGAGTTACAAGCCATCGACCCAGGTGTGCTTCAGCATGTTGAGCCTGGCGGCTGGGCGGTGGGGGGCATGCTGGGTGGGCATGGCATGGTGGGTGTGGCACAAACAACTTTATTGCAGCAAACTTGCCAAAGTTTTGTATTTGAAAATGATTTGTGCGGCAGTCGGGGGCGGCCTTCTGCAACTGCCACTGGAATTGGGTTTTCGGTAGGTGAACAGGGGGAACGCAGAGAGCAAGCACAGGCGCACAGGGCAGGGGAAGGCAGGGTGCAGGGTACAGGGTGCAACCAGAGGGAAGGGATATGCGTGCGACATGCCGTAAAACTTTTACTTTTTTTTTTTTTGGCAAACAGCAGAGAACTGCCAGCAATAAAAAAGCAGGAGCGGCAAGAAGAACGAGAACATCAAGAAGGAGCACAGCAGCAACGAGAGCACAGCAGCAACAGCAGCAACAGCAGCAATCAAAAAACGAGTGCAAGAACAACGAGCATAACAACAGCGAGAACAACAACAGCAGCGAGAACAACAACAGCAGCGAGAACAAAGGCGGCAACAAATGAAACAAATTGAAACATTTGTTTGAGGCTCGAATATCGGGCGGAATGAAGTGCGAGAGTGTGTGGCAGAAAGCTAGTGGCAGCCGGGAAGAAACGTTGGAAGCAGAAAGCGTAACGGGAGTGATTACAGCTAAGGGTAGGAGCAGGTGCCACCAATTTCGTGGGCTCTCATCGGATACACACACCACAAGTGCTGCTGATCAGTGACCTTGGTGCATGCCGATTATTCAAAGACTCCAAACAGAGTTACAAGATCACAAATTAATCAGATATTATGGCTATATGCCAGATATATACCAGCAATATAACTCACTGAAAATTGTCTCGTTACATTCCAGTAAATCTCCAATTAGCCGCGGCACACAAAGCAACTCTGCAAGGCTGCCACACACACACACAGACAAACAGACATACAGATTACGCATACGCATACGCATACGCACACTGACAGAAAGTGTAATGACCGCTGACCAAATCAATAAGGAGCCTCAATAAATAAGAAGAGAAGCCAAAAGCAGAGCGGAGACTGCTCCAAACTAGCTCAAATAAATAAAGACAAGGTGAGGAGACATTCAAGCACGCACACAGGCACGCACACATACGGATCAAACACACACACACACACGTGTAGATAAACTCTCAAAGAACACACAAGGCAGTGGCAAAAGCGATTCCCACTGCATTGGTGACCCGCATTAATCACATATGTAAGTCGACCCAACGCGCAAAGCCCGAAAACCCGACAATAACCAAAATGGCCAGCCCCAGACTCCATGGATCTGCCCTTCAGCACACACACACACACAGAGAGAGAGACAGAGAGAGAGGCAGCTACACACGCACACAGCCACATAGCGTTGCAGAGGGCGAGCTCAGATGTCGCACCATTACATCCAATAACAAATCGCAACGAATCGAATTTAAAAGCGAATTACAATCAAATGTATTTAAGCAGTAAGCCTACCCCGAAAAAGGGGCATCAACCGAAAAGCGAGAAGGAACCAAAATCGGTTAAGAGTGTGGCAAAAACTTTAACCTTTCCCCGTCGCAGTCCCCGGTCCCACAGCCACAACCAACACAGTCTCTGTGTCGCTGTCCCTAGTAGTGCCTGCCCTGCGCTTCTGCCCCCCTTTCGCCACTCAGAGAGACACCCAATTGACTTTGACAACAGTGTATCTGTATCTGTATCTTTGTATGTGTCTGGCTCTGTATCCGCTCTCCCTCTCTCCCGCACTCTCTTTCTGTGGCTGTGTTTGTGCCACAATTGTTGACTGACTCGATTGAACTTTGTAGCGCTGACTGTCGGCTGATGAGGCGGGTTGAGGGGAAGGGCAAAGCGGATGTTCCACCCAGAAGATAGGCGCAGCGGGACAGTGGGCACACAAGGGAGAGGTGTTTGTCTGGGTGACGTTTTTATATTGTCCAATGTCGCCGGAAGCCGTAAAATCGCACCAGAGTGAGACACAGAGAGAGAGAGAGAGAGAGGGTCCTGGCATAGGCCGTTACATGGAAAATTGCCACACAAAAAGCGTGGCAGAGGGGGGAATTCGGAGCCGCAAATCCGACATTGCATTGCCACCCAAAGGAGTACATACAAACATACACACGCACACACAACCACTCCATTATGTATGTACTGTGCACGAAAATGAATCCCCCTTCGATGTTTATTGTGGGTTGCCGTAGTGCAGGCAGCCGTAATCATTACTGTAACCGAGTAAGCCAAAGGCCAAAGGCAGAGCCCCCCCACACACACACACACACAGGCACTTTGACTCCAGCACTACTGCAGTGCTGCCAATAGACACCAATAAGCAGCTAATTCCATAATTCCAGCATACTTTTGGGGCACTTTAAGGCAGGCAATACTTTTTATGGAATTTCATGGCGCATCACTTCAGACCCTCGGGCAATGGCCGTCTACAGGGCTACAGTTCTACAGTTCAGTTCACCTCTCACTCGGGCGCCGGTCAAGCCGGAAGCTTGGACACAGCTACACACACACACACACCCGAGAGAGCGAGAGGGCCACACACACACACCCACACACCCACACACAGTTACTAACTCCCACTGATAGAGGCGACCCACATGAAAACCAATAAATATTGTTCATCCACTCGAATGCTTTTTAACTGAAAATCGTTGAACCCTTTGCCGCAGCCTACAAAACACAAACAACAAAAAAGTCAGCGCCACACACTCTCAGCGCGGGAGGCAAGGAACGCTCAATGAGCGGTGAGAGGGGAGTGGGGAGAGGGTACAGAGGGTACAGGGACAGGAACCCAGATCGATGGATGGCTGGAGCTGGGGCTTGGGCGCTGCCTGGCTGCCTGGCTGCCAGTCCGGCAAATGCATGAATGAACATTTCAATTTAATGCATTTCTCGCCCATGAAGGATAATTGATACTCGTCGCAGGAGCGCGACAGGACAGGAGAACCATAGCGGCAGTGGCAGTGCCAGTGGCAGTGCCAGTTGCAGTACTGCAGCTCCCGAAATGGTTCTGGCACACATAAATGTATTGCAATTTGTACGGAAAACAATATACATATTGGAAAAATGGACTTGCACAGTTGAGCAATTATTCAAACAATGTCAAAATAATTTTAATTGTAAAGTAGAAAGAAACCTTTAAACTTACCTTAAATCGAACAAGTGGCTAAGCGAGAAGCAGCAACCGTTTAAAACTTGAATATAATATGCTCGGAAAAGCAATCTCAGATCATCCGCTGAATGGTCAAGCAATCTGGTTCACTCTCGCCCTCTCTCGTTCTTTATCTCTCGTTCATTCTCGTTCTCGTTCTCTCTCTTTCGCTTTCCGGATGTGTCCAAGCTGACACGTTTCTCACATTAGCTGTGTCCTTTGTCCCATGAATCGGGTCCACCACTCGCACTCTCCTCTCCATTCTGCATTCTCCAGTCAGTTGCCAGCACTTCCCTTTGGGAGCATAATTAATCACGTGACGAGCACGCCGAAATATTTTCAACTAACACAAAAATGTCGTTGCCACGCAGAGGGAGAGTGAGTGAGTGAGTGAAAAAAAATGATTTTAAAATGCCCTTGATGACAATTTAGCCTGATGCCTGGCAAATAAATTACTGCTGACAGGAGACAGCAGACAGCAGCAGCAGATCGGTGGGGGGAATGTCCATAGCCGTGATTTGGACAAAGATGTGAGGAGTTGAGTGAGTGGAGCACTACCCGTGAGAGGTGTCCCTTGCTCCCATTGGCGCTGCAGTTGGAGTTGCGGTGTGGCGAGTTCGGCGGGGCAATTGCATAATAAATGAGCCGCTTGAACGGGCTCTCCCCAGCCCACCAAGCCACCACACCAAGCAGTGGCAAGCAGCAAATAGTTGTAAAATTTATAACCTTATTGTGCATGCCCAACCCAAACGGAGGAGGTGACCGAGGGGAGGAAGTGGAGAAGGTGAGGCCAGCAACAGCAATAATAAATTTTATAAAGGTTAGGTTAGGTTAACCCAGACGGCCCTCACGGGGCCACGCATAGGCCAATATGGCCCTTAGTTGTCCGGATGGGGGTGTATGAACCTTTCGAGTATATTTACGAGCTTTTTAAGTCCTTGAGGATCGAAGTGTTTTTAGCAAAGGCTAGCAGTTCCCCTGGCGACCTCTTCGAGGCATCTTCCAGTGATGCCAGTACCGGGGCGCCCAGGTATATTCTCCTAGCCCTTGAGAGAGCAGGGCAGTTGCAGATGAGATGTTCCAGGGTTTCAGTTGCCCCGGATTCCTCGCATTTCCTGCAGTTGCCACTGTTGGTGATGCCTAGTTTGACAGCATGTGCCGCGGCCAGACAGTGACCTGTGAGTATTCCCACCAACATTCTGCAGTCCTTCCGTGGGAGGTGCAGTATGTAGTGGCTGAGTTTCCTATTGCGCTCCTTGCACATGGTTTTTGAGGTTCTGCAGGTGGTGGTTCTGCTCCACCTGCTTCTAGCCTGTGTGTCGGCCCGTTTCTCTAAATCGCTTTGGAGCGTTCTAAGGGAGACAGGCACGTTCTCAGTTCTGTCGTTTGCCAGCCCGACGCCGTCCTTAGCCAGACCGTCCGCCATCTCGTTGCCATCGATGCCTTGGTGGCTGGGAACCCAGTAGATCCTCACTGACTTTGTCGTGCTTAGGATATCTAGTGCCTCCCTGCTTGCCAAGACATTTCTGGAACTGACCGCCGACGACTGCATGGATCTTATCGCCGCCTGGCTGTCCACGAACAGGTTGATCACGTCGTGTGGACGATCCGTAGACTGAGCAGCCTCTGCCGCTTTCCGTATGGCGAAGACTTCCGCCTGGAATATGCTGCATTGGTCCGGTAGCTTATAGGACAGCCTTATCTCAGGGTCCGTACAGTATATGCCTGCTCCTACTCCTCCTTCCATCTTGGAGCCATCGGTATAGATGTTGAGGTATTGAGTCTGGTCCCGACCCCTTTTCCAGTCATCGGGTCCCATGTATGCGGTTGTTTTTACATCCAGGCCAGTTTGGGGGATCATGTAGTCAGATATACTGGTCATGTCTCGGCCAATTGAACTGTGCCCGAATCCTTGTAGAGACATATTGCCTGATGCTACTAAGCGTTGTGCCGCCTTTCCTGCAGTCAGTTGAGCGTGGATGTCCAGGGGGTCGATTCCGATTATGGTTTCGAGAGCTTTTGTTGGGGTTGACCTCAGCGCCCCCGTAATGCAGAGCAGTGCCTGCCGCTGGGTCCTTTCCATAAGCTTATTGTACGTCTTCTTTTCTGTCGCTTGCCACCACACTAAGACTCCGTACAGCAGAGTCGGTCGCACCACCGAGATGTAGATCCAGTGCATTAGAGCAGGTGATAGGCCCCATGTGCTGCTAAGCATCTTCTTGGATGCGTATAGCGCAATGGTGGCCTTCTTCACCCTTTCCACTACATTGGGCCTCCATGCCAGCTTGCTATCCAGTACTATGCCGAGGTATTTGACTTGTGCTTTCGGGGTCAGCCTGGTTTTATCAATTTTCGGGGGGATCCATGCCGGTACCTTGTATCTCTTGGTAAAGAGGATGAGGTCCGTCTTGTCCGCGTTGATACTGAGTCCTACTTTTCCTGCCCACTCACATATCTCCCTGAGTGTTGATTCCATTATGGAGCTGAGGGTCGATGGACATACTCCCGTAATAATTATGCTTATGTCATCTGCATAGGCTGTTATTTTTGGGGCTCTCCTCTCGAATCTCTTTATTAAGTCGTCGACCACCAGGTTCCACAGGAGGGGCGACAGGACCCCACCTTGTGGTGTGCCTCTATGCGCCCCCCTCACCATGGATGCGGTGCCCCACTCTGATTGCACCCGTCTGCAACTTAGAAGGTTCTTTATCCAGAGGTTGATTGCGGGATGTGTGTTGGTCGCTACTAGGCGGTCCATAATAGCGTTCGTAGTGACGTTGTTGAATGCTCCGGATATGTCTACGAACACTCCTAGAGCATACTTTTTATTATGGAGGGCTCTCTCGATGGTGGCTACTAGCGAGTGCAGTGCCGTCTCTACCGATTTCCCTTTGGTGTAGGCATGCTGGTTGGTTGACATCAGTCTCCCTACATCGTTCCTGATGTGTAGATCCAGCAGCTTTTCTAGTGTTTTAAGTAGAAAGGAGGTGAGGCTTATCGGTCTATAATCCTTGGGGCTCATATGGCTGCACTTTCCTGCCTTTGGAAGGAAGACAATCCTCGAGGTCCTCCATTGGATAGGGATATAGCCTGTGCTCAGACAAGCTGAGTATATTGCAGAGAGCCATGGGGTGATCACGTCTTTGGTCACCTGTAGCATGGCTGGGAATATACCGTCTAGTCCAGGTGCTTTTGTACCCGCAAAGGAGTCTATAGCCCAGTGGATTTTCTTAGACGATATGAGACCTGTTGGGGGATGCTCTTCCTCAGTTGCTAGGTCCTGATGCGTTGTAGCGTCAGCAACCTCGGTGCATCCTGGGAAGTGAGCTTCCATTAGTGCTGTTAGGGCTTCTTCACTGCCCTCAGTCCACTGTCCATCTTCTCGCTTCAGCTGACTCTGTATGGTAGGTTGCTTTGATAGCAGCTTCCGAAGTCTAGCCGTTTCTGGGACTTTCTCGATATTGGAGCAGAAGTTCCTCCACGAGTTTCTTTGTGCCCTGCGTATTTCCTTCTTGTACTCCCTGAGTAGGGTTTTGTATTCCTCATTGATTATCTCCTCGTTCGCCTGTTTGGCGATTTTGAAGAATTCTTTGAGGTTGTTTCTTTGAAGCGATAGGTCCCGGTTCCACCAGAGTGGTTTGGTCCTCTTTTTCGTTCTCGATGGTGGGCATGATGCGTGGTACGCATCCAGTAGTTCCTCGGACAGGGTCTCTAGGGACGTTTCTATGTCTTCCGGAGATTTCACTGTGCCCGGGCGAGTCGCGAGCTTCGAAGTAACTGTTTTTTTAAACTTTTCCCAGTTAGTGTTCCGGGGGTTTCTATAAACAGTTATCTTCGGAGAGTGTTTAAATTCGCACTTGAATTGAATGTACTTGTGGTCTGAGAAGGATGGTCTTTCAAGGACTCTCCAGCCAGACACCAAGGTACTCTTTCCCGTTACGAGTGTTAGATCTAGTACGTTAGAAGAGGTGGGACCTACGAAGGTGTGTTCCTCCCCTACGTTTGCTACATCTAGGTTAGTTGATAGTATGAAGTCTAGAAGTGACTCACCTCTGTCGTTGATGTCGGGGCTTCCCCACACGCTATGGTGGGCATTGGCGTCCGTACCAACCAGAAGTTGCTGGTCTTTCGGGCTGGCATCCGCCACCAGACTCCTTAGCTCTTCCGGTGGAGCTGGCCTGTCGTGTGCCATATAGCAGGAAGCTACCACAAGGTGCTTTTCCTCGCTTTCCAGCATCACAGCAGTCAGGTCATCAGTGCTGTAATGAGACAAAAGGTAAGCATGGATGCCCTTTCGTACGAGTACGGCGGTTCTCGTCCTGCTTACCGATGGTGAGTGGAAAAGGTTGTAGTTAGAGGACTTTAGTCCGGCCACAGCGTTGCCAGAGGCAACCCATGGCTCCTGGACCAAAGCTATGTCGACGGGCCCTTGCTCCATGGCGATGAGGAGCTCCGTCGACGCGAGCTTGCTCTTATGTAGGTTGAGCTGCAGCACCCTCACTGACATGAGAGGCTGGCTCACCTACACTCGACGGGTTGACTATTATTGTCAGGTCACCGTCCTCCTCCTCTTCGGAGTCTTCCAGCGTAATGCCCTGAGCGGCCTCCACGATGGACTCCAGACCGAGGTCCTTCTCCACCTCGCCTGCCTGCAGGGTGTGTGTGTCTTTATCCTCGGGGTGGCGCTTTTTGAGGCGGAGGTATACGCTACCCATGCCCCACGCCATCTTCCCGAATCTGGGGTACAGAAGGTCCTCTGCCTCCTTGCTGATCTGGAGGATCGCACTCTGGGCCCCGTTGGGTAGTGGGCTCCCAATGTGCAGGATTCTCCAGTTCGCCGTTGGCACCTCTGGGTTCTGCCGCTGTAGCAGCTTCAGCGCACGGTCTCCTTGGATTGCGATGGGGAAGAGTACCTTCGCCTTTGGTATGGACGGGATTAACTCCTGTCCACAACCTCCAGTCTGGCCCCCTCCCACAACGCCTCCATTTGGCAGACCGTTTGCGTCAGCCACTTGAGTGTGGGGTCGTCCATACATTTAAGTATTTTGACCCCGTTAAGCCACCCAGCACCATCGAACGTGGGCATGGGGGCTGTTGGGTCCTCCTCCATTCTTCCGAATAGCGACTCCACGAGTTGCGCGTGCACCATCTTCCACCGCGCCTCCGTCATCTTGCCATTCTCATCGCTCCGGTCAATGAGTGCCACGATCAGGTGTCGTTTGGTCACCTCATTGACCTTCGCCTTGTGTTTGGGGATCTTTGCCTTTTTGGATGGAGGTCCCACCCCTTGGGCCCGCGTTGCCGCTTGCTCGCCGGAGTGTCCTTGCTGGCGCTCTCGGTCGAGCGTTGCCTTTGGTGGCGAGAATCTCCTCCACCTTGTTGGCAAATTCCCCCTTCGACGCTTTCATTTGCGGCATCTGTGCGAAGTGAAGGCGGCCCTCCTCTACCTTCTGCTCGGCCCAGGCTAGCTTGGACTTCTCCTCTTGGGAGATGTCTTCTCTGCCTTGGAGCCGGCTTCGGATTTTGAGCGCCGCCTTATATTGGGCCTTAGCCTTCATCCCCTCCCTGGAACGCTTCGGCCCTTCCCTACGCAGGGAGCTGGAACCTGGTTCAGGCGAGCGGAGAAGGCTTTCTTCCTCCGTCTTGCTGACCGAGAGCACGCTCTCCAGGTCCGAGTCTGTCTCGACTACGGCACCTGTGCGGCTCAGCTTGGAGTGAGTCCGTTTTGTGGCAGTAGCATTGCAACTGACATGGCCTGCTCCCGCCATATCCGAGGTGTGACCGCTGGCGACACGCAGAGAGGATTGCTCCTCCCCGTGCCCGCCGGTGGTAGCAGTCACGCTTTCCACCGACGTTTGGGTTGACATCCCAACCCGTGCTTGACCTTCTGTCCGCTCCATATTAGGCCCGAAGGTCCATACGTGGTTAATGTTTATCGGGGGAACCACCCCCTAGCGTTTTATGCCTACCCGCCAGGCACCTCCAGCCATGGCCATGGTTCAGTTCCCCCAATTTTTGGTCGGGAGGACCTGGACCTGGCCTCGGCTAGACACTGCATTACCCCGGACAGAGCAAGCGACAGTGCATTACCCAATCCTGGATAATGCAGTGCCCATTGCCCAGCCGGCACCCTCTGGGAGGGTTCAGCTGGAGGATTTTTGCCGGCCAAAATTTTATAAAAGTCATTAATCTTATTGCAGTTGAGTGTGCTCTGCCCTCTGCCCTCTGCTTGCTGCTTGCTGCTGGGCCCTGTTCCTGATTTCCAAGTTGGCAATAAAACAACGTAATAAGATGTCCCCTGGCCAGTTATCCCCATTGCAGCAGGACTCAGCCCACAACCCACAATGCAGAGTCCAGAGTCTCCCCACCCAGTCCGTTGCTGGACTGCCTCTATATCTCGGAGAAGGAATCTTTGCCATTGCAATTTTATATATACATACATAGACATGTATATATGTATATATGTATGCGAGAATGCATGCATCTGGTTCTGGTTCTGGCTGTGGATCTGGATCTCTGTATTTGCACTCAAAGCGTTTTTAATATGGCTTGTTAGTCGAGAATTTTCCGGCATGTGGACTTAGCAGGGGGGTGGCGATGGGGCTGCTACTAGCTGCTAGGTACTAGATTCCACAAGGGCGGCGGCGGGGGGTGGTGGCACTTGGGACTGTGCCCGGATGTGGGATACAAGTGAGCCGTCAACATGTTTTTGCCTTCCATAAAGTGCAGACGATTCATCAACGTTCAACGTTGAGTTGCTGCGTGTCGGCTAGGGGTACAAAGAGCAACAGACAGGGGTAGGTGATGTCACGGAGGAGATTGCACCACCAGCAGCAGAAGCAGCAGCAGCAGCAGGACTTCAGTGGGGGATTGCGCATACTTTAGGGTTTGTGTGTATAGAAGGGGACCAAAGTTCGCATAAGTTTAGCTGAGTGCTGCCGAGGGAACGCTGCTAGTTGTTAGCGAATAATGCCTTCAAGCAGCATTGATTAATTGACTATCAAATGGCACAGCCATCGTTCAACTGGCATTGCTGTGATTTTCCCCCTATCGCAGGGCACCAAAGTGGGGCACAGATAGATCAGAGCTCCCGCAAATTATAATATATCTGACCTTTTGGATGTGTAAATTATTCACAGCACAAGCAAATGGTCTGTCTGCATCACAGCCCAGCCCAGCCCAGCCCAGCCCAGCCCAGCCCAGCCCAGCTCAGCCCTGCCCAGCCCTGCCCACCGCTGAAATTCAATAAGCGAACTCAATTATTGCGATTTAAGCGATTTCAGCGATGTACTGAGCGTTAAACTAATCGCCAAATTATCGAATCATTTCGGCACAGCGAGTAATGCAACACCCCGCCGCTGGGTGCCACAGGTATGTGTCCGAGTACGGGTAATAGTTAATTACATATGGATAAATAGCAGGTGGGACACTGCCACTCTGCCACTCTGCCACTCGGCCACTCAAACTCTAAGGCTGACCACAAATTGTGATAATTTTTGAGCGCTCCATTGGCATTGCTGATTCACATTTAATTGCATTTTGTAGCCAATAAAAACCTCAAAATGTGTGCGTAATGCATTCAAACTGATTAACAGAATTGGTCGTGCCATTGCGGGCACCAATGCAGCATTAATTATTTATTTATCGAAATTGTTTTCAATGTGCGTCTAATGTTAAATGCTGCAAATTTCGGCACACATTTGCGGAGTGGGTGGCAAGTGGCAAGTGGCAAGTGGCAGCCATTGCTAACCATTCTGCCCCTTCTCTGCTCTAATTAACACTTCATTTGCTTGATTTAGCGTGGAAATCACCCGCCCCCCCTTATAACCGCCAGACTCCACCACACTGCTCGACCGCAACAAGACACCAGACCCAAAGATGCCAAGTGAAAGAGCTTATCTAATGGATCGACTGAGACTGAGGGCAGATGCTTAGATGTGTTTGAATGCTTAACTGGGGGGGGGAAGGAGCAGACACCCACCCAACCAGACAGCCACCCACCCAGCCAGCCACAGTTGGCAATTGTTTTCACTGCCATACACTTTCGCTGGCATCCTTCCCCAACGAATTGGGCTTATGTTTGGCTGGAGTGTGTGAAATATTTCGGCAAGTTTTTAAAGTTTAAATTTCCAAACAGAACAAAGGCTGGAACAAAGGCTGAAACCATTTCAGTCCTCCCATCATATTTTTATGGCAGAGCAGAGTATTTCGGCCACTGTCACATGGCTGTGGCAAACTTTGAATCTTTGAAACCTTTTTCACGCATTTTATTCTCCCATTCTGGGTAACGGACCTTCGGCAGGTCCTGGGGTCGGTCTTCCAGTTATCAGGGACTCATCTTGGCGACCGACGACCGAAAAGCGTCAACAGGGCCCAAGTTTTGGGCCCACGCCTGACACTTGAGTGTGAAAATGGAAATCCTTCTTCATTCTTTTCGCTTTCTTCTCTTTATCAGTAGCCACGAACAGAGAGGGGGGGAGCTGGGTGGAGCTGATGAGACATTTCTGTCGCTGGCTAATTGAAAAGCCACAAATCCATTGAATGCGGCATGCCGCATGCCGCACTCAGTCTGGGATGGCTTGAGAGGGCAGACACTTGGCTAAGCTTGTGCTCATACTCTTAGGAGTATTTGTGCATCGCACAGTATTTCTTGTGCACTCGACTCTTATTTTATTGAAAGATCCAACACAATGGTCACAGGCTGCAGTTGCCGTTGCCGTTGCAATTATGGCCTCGATTATGGCCAATCCCATTCATTCTGTGGTGGCCCCAGAGACCTTGGTGTGTCCAATTAGAGTGTGGAAATGGATGTCTTTCAATTACTCCATTAAGCTGAATCGTGAGCAACGTGAGTCAGGCGATCATCAGCCACAAATATGTGCCAGCAGATTATAGCCAATTGAGGACCGAAAGCCGCTTTCCTAATCGAAAATGCATTGCATTCAATTCAATTCGATTCAATTGGATTCGGTCTAAGTCCGAACAGAACGACGAGCAAATTAAAATGTTGTGTTCCGTTGGGCTGCAATTGAAATGCATTGAATGCAATTGCCAGGCGAAAGGTGAAAGGTGCTACGGCCAGCTACGGCCAGCTACGGCCGCTACGGGAACAAGAGCAAAGCCAGAGGCAGAGGCAGAAGCAGGGGCAGAAGCAGAAGCAGAACCAGCCGCATAGCCAGAAGCCCAACCAAGTCTGTAAAAGAAGGACATGCTCCAGGAGCTTAGGCTTTGACTTGGCTTTACTTTACTTTGCCCAGCCCTTGGCTGACCTGCTCAGGCCACACTCCACACAGCCCGCCGTCCGCAGTCCGCAGTCCGTACTCCCTGCTGAGGTCCCTCCCTCGCTTATAATAAATTGTATGGCGTTTTAGTTGGCCGCACAACTAACTCATAATGCAGCAGCAGCAGCAGCAGGCAATGAAGTGACTTCCAAATGGCCCCGTGGGCAGCCAACAGCACAGCAAAAGGAGCCCAGAATGAGCATAAGGAGCAGCAGGAGCTTGAGCAACAGCAGCAGCAGCAGGAGCAGCAGCAGCAGGAAGGATAAGGTTTAGACAAAGGCCAGAGTCGCCAGCAGGAAAATCAGCTTACAAAAGCTCCTTTCAGCCAGCCTCCATCTCCATCTCCGACTCCGTCGCCGTCGCCGACTGCGTCTCCATGTCCATTTGCCCATGCTCCTTTTCCGGGCGGTAATCTCTGTAAATCACTTGAAGCTGTTGGCCAAATATTAAGTGAGCCAACCTATCGCTGGTAACTTGGTCCTCGCTCTGATTTCCACTTGCTCTCTGCCTATTCGGGCATCAGGAATTTGAATTTTAATCTGATTGATGGGATGACCGTGAGACTTTCATTTCCTAAGAGGCAGCTCTCTCTCTCTCTATCTCTCGCTCTGTGGAGAATGATTTATATTTGAACTATCACTGCACAGCTTAGATGAAAACTGATACGCATACGAGTACGTGCCCTGGCAACCTACGTGGATATGGGATATAGGTAGCCATGGCAGCTGGCGAGTTTTGAGGATTGTTAGAGGGCATTCGGGGTACCCTTTTTCCCCAATTAAGCCTCCAACTAAATCAATCAGTGGCATTGTTTCGATTGGTGCCTTTCTGCGAGAGGGGTACGTATTTTTTGTGCACCAATTGCATTCACTTATTCACCAGAATGATCGACTGTAAATTCAATTTTGAAATCACAATTCCTAATCCCTAACAAACTCTGACAGAGTATTTCGACAGAGTATTAAGAATTAATTACGCGAATTTCCCACTAATTGATTTATTAAATGTGTTCATGATTGACTGATTTGATTCATAGCCGCTACAAATAATAAGAAATCAATTATGCCACTATGCCAATCAGTTTTTAGGAGCTAGGTCTGGTTATAATTAATGGATATAATTATGATATTATTTAATTGATAGTTTATTCATAGTATTCAATCAGGGTAAGCTATTAAGTGTAACAACATCAATCTGTACGGCTGGATCTGCTGATATTACGACTGTCTGCTGTTACTCTTCTTCTCTGCTGTTGATCTGCTGTCATCTGCTGTTAGCCTCGTTCTGCTGTTACGGCTGTTAATGCTTTTACTGCTGTTACTGCATCTTTGCTGTTACTCTTCTTCTCTGCTGTTGATCTGCTGTTAGCCTCGTTCTGCTGTTACGGCTGTTAATGCTTTTACTGCTGTTACTGCATCTTTGCTGTTACTCTTCTTCTCTGCTGTTGATCTGCTGTTAGCCACGTTCTGCTGCTTCTACTGCTGTTACTGCATCTCTGCTGTTACTCTCCTACTGCCTATGCTGTTGATCTGTTATGGTTCTCCTTCTGCAACTGTTACTGTTACTGCTTCTGCTTCTCTTTCTCTCTCCCCTATTCATATGTAACCGCCAAAAAGTCGCACTCGTATGTCTCGTTTCCAGTGGTTGCCCAACCCCCACAGAAGTGTATCCTTTTGATGCCATGTGAATAATGTACCCCCCATCTGACCCACTGCCATTCCAGTGTTATGCTTTATTGCATTTAAATATGTTTGATATTTTACACTCTTTGCCAGCCGATGTTTGCATAATGAACAAATTTGCGAGAACACTTTATGCCGATTTTTGTTGTTGTTGTTGTTTTTGTCTCATGTTCAGGGAAACTTTTTTGGGCCTGGTTCGTGTGTTGCTTTTCTTTTTACGACTGTCGAATGGTTTGTTTATAATAATTTTACGTTTGTGTCGCTCTCGGCAGCCCTGGCAATTACTTAGTTATGTAAAGTAACTCATTTTTGGGGGGGCTGGTGGGGTGCAGCGGAGTGGCTTGATGAGGGGCGCCAGAGATGGGGTGCAAACTTGATGGGTTCTTGGGGCTCGACTGCTTTTGGCTGTGGCTCTGGCTCTGGCTCTCCATCTGAGCCCTGTGTTCTTGGCTCTTAAATTATTCACTGGGCGCGTGAAAGTATTTTACATACGCTTTCACTTTACTCTCTCTCTCTCGCTCTTGCTCTCTTTCACTCTCCCTCTCTCTCTCTCTCTCTCTCTCTCTCTCTCTGTCTTGCTCTGTTAGCCTGCTGTCTCTGCTGTCTTTGGGTGTGCTTGGGTGTGCTTGGGTGTGCTTAAGTGTTGAGTGCACATCGCTTGATGTCACACCGAAAAGTCATTCAATATTTATGTATGTATATTACGCATACGCCAGCGCCAGCGCCAACGCCAACGCCATCGCCAGAGTCAGCGCTTACCATAGTTTCCTCTCGCTTTCCCCTGGTTTTCCCCATCTACTTCTTTCTTATTTCCTATTTACGACATAGTGCAAATATGTGTAGCATTAGGCAGGGATTACCAAACTGGTCGGGAACGGAACTTAATTGAAACTGTCCAACGCTGTGGCGTCCTCTGCTCTGCCCTGCTCCACACCCAGCTCTGCGGCACATTTAACACTTGCCAAAGCTCCAAAGTCGGCAACACAATTTGTACATTTGCTGATGCAATAAATATTTGAATTTATTACTCAATTATGGCCAGAGCTGGCCCGCTCTCTCACTCGCTGCTCTCCCTCTCCACTCTCTAGCATTCGCATTGCCCAGTCCGAGTCCCAGTCCCGGGCACTGCCATTGCCTTCTGCCACTTTCGAAAAACAATTTTATAGGCAATTTGCTTCAATTAAACGATTTAATTTATTTTATTAATTTGTTCCAGCAGAAACCAAAGAAGCTCAGCAACTTTTCCCAATGCAAACCGACGGCTGCAAATGCGCCAAAGCCTCCAAGGACTACTCATCATCGGTGCAGAAGCCGTAGGAAGAGCAGCAGCAACAGCAGCAGGAGCAGGTGGTGGTGCGGAAGTAGTGTTTGGCGCGTATAGTGAGAGGCACTGGGAAAATTAAATATTTCAAATGCAAACACTCCTTTATTTCAATACTCTAACAGAGTAAAAGCCACAGACAGATGCCGCAGCAGGGATCCAACCAGAATTCAGTTAGATTTGCTGACAAACTTTTCTGATCGAAATCAATGCTTAAAATCGATAGCTTTGATCTGTGTACAAAACCGAAAGGTTTAAATTAAATTATGCGCCACATAATTGATCATCTCCACTCCTGGCAAAAGTGTATGCGATGCTTCGCTGCTGTGAGTGCTGAGTGCCGAGTATCTGCCTAGTTTTCCTTTGTTTGGCAATTGTTTTGGCTGAATGGGTGCCCACTCCACTCCACTCCACTCCACTGGCTGGGCTGTGGCTGTGGCTTCCCAATGCTCCAACTGCGACCACGGCTTGCGTTGATTGTTATTTTATTGCCCGCACAGAGAACATCCCAGCGAGCCGAAAGCCAAAATTGTGCTTGCTGCTGTTTTGCGGTTGAAATCTCATTTCGACAACCCCCAGGCATCACCCCTCCCCATCGCCCATCCCCATCGCCTATTGCCATCCTGCGCGCAAGCCACGAAATTTTTGCAATTAATGTCTACACAAAAAGTTGCGTTAAATACAATTTCCGATGGCCGAAACAATAATTTGAAGCAATAAAAAAGTACAAAGAAGCTGAGAAAACTGAAAGCGAGGCAAAAGTTTTGTTGGAATTTTCCCGACGCTCGATTGCCATGGTTGCCACACAATTGAAGCCATTTTCGGGCATTGTGGCATGCAACAATAAAATCATTTGGAAATTTTCAACTTAATAAGCCATGTTTGTGTGGCAAAGTCAATCAATCATAAGCCGAACAGCCGACTGGGCGGTATATGCTACTTGAGCCAACAGCCATGGCCACAGCCACAGCCATAGCCACAGCCACAGCCTCAATCCAAGGGCCAAGGGCAAAAGTCAAGACCCGAAGGTGGCATACATTATGTTTGGCAGCGTGTCATCAAGTTATTAGCCAGCCCAACAGACTGGCTGACTGGCTGACTGACTGACAGACTGACAGACTGAGAGACCAACTGGATGACTGAATGACTGAATGACTGTCCTGCCAGCCCATATTTGGCACACTCAGCCCTGGCTTTGCGGCAATTCATTTAAATATGCAAATGAAGGGGCAAGTAATTAAATAAATTAAATGTTTTCGAGCCACAAAACTCATCTCCGGCCAGGCCTAAACATCATCTACTCCCCTCCAGCCCTCCAGCCCTCCACCAATGCCCCATTCCCACCACTCCCCCCCATTCACTTCGTGTCATGTGCTAATTTTTGCATGTTGATTTAAATTAACATAAATAAACGAACGAGCAAATGAATGCCTGAGTGAGTGCCTGCCAGCCAGCCAGCCAGCCAACAGCCAGCCTGCAAGGCAGGAGGATGAGCAGGAGGTGTGTCCACACCGGACATATGCATATTTAAGCAGACACACACACAGGACATGGTAGAGGCCCGGCCATAACCATAACTTGGCTGCATAATAAACAACAAATAATAATAATAATTGCAATTACACTCAACCCCCACAACAAGTGGGTTGCTGGGTGTCGGTGTGGGTGTCGGTGTGGATGTGGGTGGGTGTCTCCCGGCCTTCAAAGTGCTGTTTTGTTTGCACTGCCCATTAATCATGTTAATCGCCTCAGCAATGCGCACTTCTGACACACAATTGAAGCTTTATGCTGTGGCTTGATTCGACCATTTCAGTGCTTCATTTTGCCCCATAATCAAAGCACTGAATTTGTACACAGATGGATGACGGGCAGTCACTTCAAATGATTCCCATACGCGTGAATATTATTCGCGATTTGTTTTCCTCAAGGTAACTCTGATTATTGCGAGTATTCACTATGATGATATTTCATTGAGTATTTGAATTCCTTCAGCTGGCTAGCGGCCTTCGTTTTGGTCTCATAAATCTCCTGCCAGACGGTTCGTGGCCCATTTTCTCCGCCCCTGGTGAGCCCGATTAAAAAGCATAATTGCTGTTAAATTATGGATTTTGCCGATACCCCGCTCTATGGTGGCCATAAATCTATAAAAATGTTGTGCACAATCACTTAAATCGATGCATAAAGTTGGCTGCTGTTAATTGTATCCGATGGGGGGGGTGACCCCCAAAATGGCGAGCATAATTGCTAAGTGCGACGATTGTTTGCATTGTTTTGTGAGCCAGCAAATGTAGATTTCTTGTTTGCGGAGCGAGATGGTATTAATTTGTCTCAAACACTCTGATGACATCATCTGGTGGCTGGCAGCAGCCGCAATAGCAGCTAAACGAAGCTGTCAGTAAGTGTTCCCCTGCCTAATTGCCATTTAAGCAGGCCCATCCTGCCACAGTTTTCGCTGTCCTTGTCTCTGTCTGTCTGCACTCTGTTCGCTGTTCGCTGTTCGATTATGGAATGCGATAAGCAGGCAGCAGGTCGAGGACATCCATGGCTATGGCCATGCCACAAGCAGGATTTATGAGTCGACATCGCTCCCACTAAGCAGATTAAATGCTTTGGCGCACAGGCAAGTTGCCAGGGCGACCCTGGATCAGCCGCAATGATAAAAATAGGCAAATCTGCCAGAGGACGACGACGAGGGCTGGGTACCCCACACAACCGTACACACACACCACACCACACCACTCCTCAACCGAAATCCAAACCACGGGACACCCAATCTCTTCATCCCAGCCAGGTAACGCTAACTGCCTGCTCTAGCTCCAGCTCCAGCTCCAGTTCCAGTTCCATCGTCTGTCGATTCTCTGCGGGCTGTGGGCTGTTGGGCTGTGGGCTGTTGGGCTGTGGGCACAAAAATGTCTGGCTAAAACTTGCGCCTGACATGCGAACAAACAAGTGCCATAAATAAATTTAAATTGCGCCAAAAATCGCACGCTATTATTATTATTTATTATGTAAGCAATTTGCTGGCATTTCTCCATAGGTACACACGCATGTGTGTGTGTGTGTGTAGTGTACACACTGGTCCGGGTGGGTGCAGAAAAAAAGTTTATTAGAACTTTGTCATAAAGTCAAAGTTCGACAACTTTAAGACCGACATTGCTGGCATTTATTTTCGGCAAACCGAAAGTACATAAATTCATTGGGTTAAGGCACCGCCAAAACAGTCTGCCCCCAGAGCAGCGCTCTCCCTGGGATACGGAGTATCAGTCAGATTTATGCCGCACCATGGAAGAACATTCTGAAAAATAATTCTAGATATTCCTAACAATTTTTTTGCTTGGAAAAGTGTTATGTTTTTAAGTGTATCCGAAGTTTGGTTGGGTTGATGCAAAAGACAAGCCATATTCAAGGGCTTTAAGCGGTGGGCATTTATTTGGTTGGCGCATGGAAAAAGAGTACAGAATTTGAATGATTGCCTCGGTTTTTCGGTTATGTCAGCACTGATTTTATTCCGAAAAATAATTGAGGCTTGGGTGAAGAATTGAGCGAGCAGCCGGAGTATCCAAGTGCTATAATTATTGTATAGAAAGAACAAGCACGGCCGACCATGTACTCCATGCCAGTACAAGTACATAAGCATGCAAACATTAACCTCTGCATTGGTAAACAGGATATTGTGATCACTCCAGCTGGAGCCATCTTTTGCTGGCACATTGTTCAGCTCTGAGTTGGTTACGATTGTCAATGCTCAGGTTGCCAGCCGATGCCGGTAAGAAAAATAGACTTAAAGAAAATTACCCGTCGATGAAACTGTTCGCTGAAAATAAGATGAAACGATCTATTAGAGGATAGATTAAAAAAGAAGCAGTGCCACACACAATGAGAGCTTTAAAGTCACAGTTATTGAATTTTATTTCGATTTGTATCATATTTATAGTATATATACTCGTACATGCATGGGATGCATCACTGTACTGTACGGACTATTTATAGACAATAAAAATAAGTTGTTGTTTAAACATTCAGTAAATGTGTGTGTGTGTATGTATGTATGTATGTATATGCATGTATACGTAGTTTGTTGTATAATAATATTATCATAATTATTTAAATTGTTCTTTATGATTTTCATTCGACTATCATTATCATATAGTGTCCCCATATACATATACATATATATATATATATATAGAATATAAAAGTTCTTTAGCTTGATATTTCGGTTTTTGGGTTTTTGTTTTTTGGTTTTTGTTTTGGTTTCCATCTGTTCAGAACTGAGCGATCAACGGAAATAAAGTAAATGAGAGTTACGTAAATGCATTAGTCGTATGTACGCACCATATACAATATACGCGTAGGTATGTATGTACCCGTCAATATACCAAAACTAAGAGGGAGAAGGGATCTCTGCTTCCCCCTTGAGAGTTGAGTGGCGTCCAGGAACCATTTATATATATATATATATATTTATTTTATTTTATTTAATTAGTTTTTCGTTTGGGCCATACATACACACAAATTGTACATAGACTCGTACCCGTATGCAGCGTATGGCGTTTTTTTTGTGCGTTGATTGTTTGATTGGGGGATTAATCGTACTTACAATATGTCTAAACTATTTGGATTTGAGCCCAATTTGGTGTTTCTGCTGCTCGGTTTAGTTCCATTCGTTTCACTTGGTTTTGTTTGGTGTTTATTCTTTGTTCTTTGTTCTTTGTTTTTTACGATATGTTTTTCTTTTTGTACAAAAGAAAACGATTTCAAATGTTTTGCTGTTGCTGCTGCTGTTGCGAATATATAATTTCGATATCTGCTTTGGTTAGCTATAGCAGGTATATATGTATATTTGGTGTTTGTTCTTCTCTATAGTAGATCTCCTTGAATAACTGAATACTAACTCCGATATCTGGCTAACCATAGTATATATTTTGTTGGTGTTTTTTTGTCTTCTCTAGATTTATATTTGGTGTTTGTTTTTGTTCCTTTCTAAAGTATATTTGGTGTTCGTTTCCTTTCCCTTTTTAACCCTCTCTCGCTCTCTCTCTCTCTCTGTCTAATTCACCGTCCACGAGAGAGACAAATCTCTTGCAGTCTGGCACAGCGAGTAAATAATAATAGATCAACAAAATTAGTAACCAATGCAAAAATAAATGCAACTAGTTTTGGCATTTTTAAATTTTTGTTTATAAATAATACAAATATTAAATCAAATTCGTTCAGATTTCTGTTTCATATTTGGCAACTCAAAAGCTTAAGACTCTCTCCCTCTGTCGCACTCCACTGCCATCGCTATGGCTATCTCTGTCGCTTTCACATACACAAATCACTAGCTATCTCGCCCACACAATTCGAGCACTCAGGTCGAGGCAGTGGCTCACTTTATGCCACTAATATTTCATAGTTGGAATAAGCCAATGGGGAAACTCTCTTTAGCTGCAGCTGCAACTATGCCACTGTCCGGACTTGAGTGCTGAGTCGTGTCATTCGGTATTTTGGTATCTCTATAATACAATATACATTCATAGTTCTACAAATAGCTAAGTTACAGTTATATTTATCGTTATCTAAATATATATATGTATGCTGTATATATATATGTATATATCTGCCAGACTCTGACTCTGACTCTGACGCCGGCCTTTGTGGTGTGATTTGGGGTACCGAAATATCCCCCCAAAGAGCACACACACACACACCCAGCCGCACATTATGTAGTTTAGGATGTCCCATTTAATGGAGGTTCGTTCGCTGCCTTGGGTAGCACTGCTAGTCGCAGTGGCTGCCCACGGGCAGCGGGAACCACCAAAAAGTAAAAAAATATGAATTTATCGTCAGTTTTCTATCATTTCTATAGGCATAGGCACAATGACTGACGGTCTTTTGACACCAAACAAAAAGTGTTAGGACATACAAATGACATAGAATTAATATTAATATTAATATTAAAATTAACAGGAAACGGAAACGGAAACAGAAACGGAAAGTAGCACAGCAAAGACTGACTTTAGCTTCTCCTAGTCTGCGTTTAGTTATCCCTACACACACACACACATATATATATATATATATGTATGCATGTATGCTGCATGGCCATTTGCTCGTTGCTCTGAGATCGCTCTGGGAATGGCTCACCCCTTACCACACCTCGCACTTGCTGGTCGGATTCATGCGCTTGCCGGCCTTGCACTGAAACACCTCGGCAAACTCCTTCATGTTCGACAGTGTACCAATGACCCGGAACTGTGACGGCGAGTGCGGATCCTTCTCCATTTGCAGCAGATTCGTCTCCTCGGTGGTGCTCGAGCACCAGACCTAAACGACACCGAAAAGCGTGAGGATTAACAATGTCACTGGCAGTTCTAGTTAGCCGCTATCTACTGTGCTACTCACCTGTGCAAAAGACACGAAAAAGAGTTGCGAGTGCGTCAGATTCAGGCCGGGTAACTTCAGGATGTCCGCCTCCTTTTCGCTCTTGGTGCGCTGGTAGGCGTGGTAGGCGGCCTTGAGGCCACCATTATCGGCAATGTTCTCACCTGTTGATTGTTGGGAATGAGCGTGACATAAGACCGCTTGGCTGTAGTTTTTGGCACTCACCCAGCGTCTGCTTGCCATTCAGATTGCGTCCGTTCATCTTGTAGCCACTGTACTGGCGGGCAATGCACTCGGACTTCTCGGTGAAGCGTTCGATGCTCTTGGGGTCCCACCAGCGATTGATGTTGCCAAACTTGTCGTACTCCCGGCCCTGATCGTCGAAGGCGTGTGTCAGCTCGTGGCCCATCACCACGCCCATGGCGCCGAAATTCAGGCTCTTGGGATTATTGATATCGAAGAAGGGCGTCTGAAGGATGCCGGCTGGAAAGACAATCTGATTCTTGGTGGGCGTATAGTAGGCGTTGACCGTCTGCGGCGTCATGCCCCAGTTGGTCTTGTTCACCGGCTGATCGAGCCGCTTCAGGTTGCTCCTCAGGTTGTAGATGGCCACCTGCAGGTTGTTCTCGAAATAGGCGTTCGCCGTTATGTTCAAGTCCGCGTACTTTCTGTCGAGATCTGCCGGATCGAGGATGTAGTCGGGAAAGCCAATCATATCGGAGATCTGATCGGCCTTCTCGATGGCCCGCTCCCGCGTCTGCTTATCCACCCACGTGAGATTCTGCATATTGTGCTTGAAGGCCTCCCGTATCTCGACAATCATCTGCTCGGCCGCCGGCTTCGATTCACCGTGAAACGCCTGACGCACGAAAATTGCGCCCACAGCGAAGCCCACCACATTGTTCGTATCGGAGACGCAGTAGCGCCAGATCTCCTCGCCGCCATCGGAGCCCATGAGGGCCTTGCGCACACCCTTGTAGGCATCCCTGAACGGCTTGGAGAGGCAGCTGGTCAGGGTGCGCACCGCCTGCCAGATCAGATAGTTGTTCAGGGTGCTGCAAAATAAACGAATTGGTTTGTATTATGGACGCCTAAATGCCCAAATTGCCTGCCGCTATGCTCACATCTTTCCCTCATCGGTCTGCTGCAGTTTCATGATGATATCGGAGAGATTCTTGAGGAATTCGGGTGCGTAGACAACGACAACCTCGTCGTCGGTGACCCGCCGATTGACCATCTGCAGGGCATTGTCAAAATGATCCGTCCAGTTGAGGAAGGGGGCCAGCTTGGCCAGCTTGCGCAGCTTCATGGGATGGTACATGGCCTCCTCGTTGCGTCGATCCTCCAGCGGTATGGTGATATTCGCCAGCTTCTTCTCAAAGTTAATGACGCCCAGCATCTGGGCGCGGGCATCCGTCTCGTTGGCACCCAGCAGCACGCACACCTTGGTCATGTACTCGATATACTCATTCAGCACCTTCCGATGGTTGTCCGTCTTGTTGTTGTAGTAGTCCGCAGTGGGCAGCGTCAAGCCGCCCTGATCGATCTGGATGACGTGCCGCGAGGAGTTCTTGTCATCCTCACCGATCGCCCAGCCGAACAGGCAATTGAAATTGTATCTGTGCGGAGCAGAAGACAGAAGACGCATGGGGGGAACAATGAATATTTGTGGGTTTAGTTGGAGCTAGTGGGACCCACTTGTTGTGCAGTATCTTGAGGGTGTTGCCCATGGTCCAGTTGGACACGTTGTAGCCGCTGCTGGTGACGTTCCAGCCACCGATCTGCAGCAGCAGATCGTTCATGGGCTTGGCGCCCAGCTTCTCCATATGCTCGTCGGCATCCAGGCACGACTCATAGTACACTTTGGCCTTCTTCTCGGCCTCCGATTTGAAGCTCGCGGCGGGCTTCTCCAGCACATTGCGTATGATCAGCTGATTCATTTGCTCCAGCTTACCGAATGTGCCCCATGTGGATTTACCCTCGGGAATGGGGTTGTTCTTGATCCATTGGTTGCTGCAAGGCAAGATCATTGTGGGGGTGTTGGCGTGCCAAGGAAGTGCCAAGTCATCGACTCTTACCATGCATATCCGTAGAAGTCGTCGCATGGATCGACTGTTACATCGATTGACTTCAGGATCTCGCTCGACGCAAATATGCAATGCTTGTTCAGGCACGGCAACTCGCTCCCTGACGGGCAATCTGCCAATGAATTAATTATCAATAGATACACAGTCTCAGAGCGGGAATGGGGGGGGTGACTGTTGTTACCTTTCTTGTGGGGCTGCACGTGTAGAATGTGCTTCGTTTTGTCGCTGTTGCTGTCCGCAAATAGAACGATCAGCAGCGTAAAAATTGTCATCGTCATCGCAAACGTCGCGATGAGCAGCCATTTCTCGGTCTTGCTCCTTGAGCGCCAGTTCCAAGTAGCCTGCAAGACGGAATGCGTTGGGCGTTATTATCGCCCAATTTTAGCCACCCACCCGTCTGGCCAAACCCATACCCATACATTTCCATCTCCATTCCCGTGCCCATTCCCATTCCCATTCCTGCCAAGCCCCCTGCCACAGTCTGTCTGTGATTCTGTGTTGTGTAAACAGAATCCAGCAGCCAGACGGCGCCGGTTCAAATGAGTTCAAACTTGTGTAGCCCCCCACAGAAGAAATCTCTCGTGTACTTAAGCCACTTGCGGCTAAGTTTTTACCCAGACATCGCCGCACCACGTCCAGTGATACGTTGCCTGAAATGGCATTCGAAACGCAACGACTGCCAAAATACGCTCACATAAATACATATAGAAGTTACTTGAATATGTTCTCATTGTTTCTTGGATAAGATTTGCCTATTTGTAGGCACATTTATCGTGATATTCTCTGTCCGTTCATAAGATTCGAATGCAGAGCAAACCCATTGGCAAGCCCATGTTACCCTGAGCATATGTTAGGGCAAACCTCACACAGTGCCACAGAGGATAGCGAGCGACTTTTCACTGTCAAATGGTAACCTTCAAATGAATGAGAAAAGCGCTCACTTTGGCCTCATTTGCTTTCAGTTTTTTTTGTTCTTTTTTTTTTAGGTCATTGTCATAAAGAAACAGAGATAAAGCTACCGGACAGTGCTGTGTGTGTCTTGTCTTGTGTGGTGTGGTTGTGGGTGTGGGTGTGGGTGTGGTGGAGTGTGAATTGGAAGGTAGGTAGTGTGAGTAGAGAGAGTAACACTCACCCGCGCTGTGTGATAGCGTATTTGCATGCCCGTGTGGCCTGTGCCTTCGTTCAGTTGAATGCCGCCAATTGAACTTGAATCATCTTCTGTAAATTCTGTATGCTTGTAGCGTGTCATCTGGAATGAGATTTGCATTATATTTAGAGTAATCTATCCTTTAAGTACGGTGTGCCTGCGAAGATCTCTACAGCACATGGGAGCTGGCATCATATGGGGATTGGGGAGGAGTTTGCCGAAATTTAGCTATCTTTTTCGTTTGTTTTGTTCCATCACACGAACAGCCTACAACTAGAGGCAAGCAATATGTACCCATGGATACACACATCGTACATACGCGTATAAATTCATAAACATATACTACATATATCCGCAGAGCTTTTTTTCGCGGCTCTTAAGTGCCGGTTGGGTGCTTTATTTGTCTTGTTAATGCCTATGTTTGGTTTTCCCTCTAAGTTTTGTTAATCCATTTGAAGAGTCTGC
The DNA here is from genome assembly GCA_018150885.1 of Drosophila tristis. NCBI lineage: Eukaryota > Metazoa > Arthropoda > Insecta > Diptera > Drosophilidae > Drosophila > Drosophila tristis. The sequence continues at coordinate 2,496,950 of JAECWT010000228.1, forward strand.
CCAACTTTTACGATCACCTCTAACTGCTACCAATCCTTGCTAACCCCCGTGGCACTTCAACGCATTTGGCTTATGGTGGTAAAAGGGGGCACGGCACGGCACGACCTACCGTTCGGCAATCGGTAAGCCACATTTTCAATAAACCAACAATGTCCGAAGCCCAAACAAACTCGAGCAGTGTGTGCGCGCGTGTGTGCTTGTGTGTGTTAAGTGTATTTGTTTTGGGGCTGAATGTCGTTTTATTTTTGGGTGTTTTATTGTTTTATTGTGTATCGTATCTCTTCGATGGGATAATGATAACGGAGCGCGGCGACGATAGTCTGTGTTCGTGTTCAGCCCATGACCGTTGGACGTGCACTGAAAGCGCTGAAAGCCGAGCGAGCTCGGAACAGAATGAAACGGAACATGCTGACGACGCCATGCCGCCATGCCGCCATGCCGGCCCGGCGATGGTTCGGCACTCGAAAGGGCCTGCCCGGGGCCCCTTGCCTCGTACTCATATATCCAATAGTTTTGCATTGTATACAAATTAATTGACTCGATTGTGTCTGTATGTGTGGCTCCGGCTCCGGCGCTGGCTGTGGCTATGGCTATGGCTCTGGCTCTGGCTCTGGCTGTTTGCGCGCATTAAAACCGGAGATGGGGCCAAGCGAAAGGCAAATATAACCAGGAAAGACAATATACTCGCACATACATACTCTCGATAATTGAATATAACAAGTAAGATGGCTATGGGCCATGCCTTTAAGTTTATCCGCCACATAATTAATCGGAAATAATTCAATTAAAATCTTCAAGTAATATTACTCTCAGCTCTCAGGAACTTGTTCGCCTCAATATTAAATGTATATATATCCTATAAATACAATTGAACCAAAGCAGCAACAACTCCTTGTTTCCTGCTGGTATTTACTCAATCAATGCCCAGAAATTCCCCAACGAATTTGTTCATTATAAATTATTATTTATGTGCATTTTGTTTTGATCTGCGCAATTGTTTATTTACACACATCAATTGCTTCATGTTGGCGGCTAAGAATGCCAAAGAAATATCTCAAGTGAGGCAGCCCGATATCGGCTGATAATAAACCCCGATCTGTGGCCCCTCCCACCCACTGCCAAAAATGTTGTGGACACTTTTATCGCGCTTGTCACATTGAATCGCCATTCGCAGGGCGATCGTCCAGCAGGCGGCTAGCCATTGTCTATATACATATCTATCGGCGATATCTATCTCTCTATATATATCTCATATATATTGAGAGCTCCTTTATCTATGACAGCTAAGGGGGCTGAGTATCAGCTGCTCTAGTAATTAATTATGGCCTTCAATTTAAGCAACTAATTGAGTATATTTTGCCCCTTGCAGAAATGCTTCGATGTGGCTGAGTGGGCGGGATGTCCAATCATGTGATGCTGATGGCATAGCCGATGACCATTGTACTGTGTGTACACTGTATTAGCTTACAATATGCGGGCAGGGCATTGAATTTATTACCATCAACGCCAAACGCCAACGCCATCAGCAGAGCCCAACAGAGCTCAAAAGGGCAGCAGGGTGGACGGGGGGAACCCGAAAGGCCAGCGGGGAGGACAAAGGGGAGCCCAACAGGGCAGAGAGGTGGACGAGGGGCAACCCAACAGGCCAGCGGGGTGGACAGGAGAGGCCTGGAGGACGCTGCTCTCGATGGCGAAGTGAAAACTGTTGCGCAGTTTATTACTCGTATTTTTTTTTTGTGCACAATTTTCTTTTATTTTATTTTCTCTTTTTGTTTTTACACTCCACCTACGCTGGTGCATGGGGCTATGGGGGGGCCATGGGGGCTATGGATGCCAGCCGTGGTGGCTTTGGCCTTAGCGCTTCCAACGAAATGTAAACACAAAATAAATTTATATATATTTTCATGCACACACACACACACACACACACACACACACACACACACACACAGACATTCATGCATTGACAGACATTTAGCGGATTGTGGAATGTAAACAGACATTAAATGGCATATGCCTGCCCGTAGTACACTTGGCCTACAGTCAAAAGGCGGCACTCCATGAGCCAAAATCAAATTTACCAAGCCAGAACATTGAATGGCAAAACATAATCAACATGGAGACAGTTGCTGCTGAGAATTCGGGGAGAGTGAGAATTCGGGGAGCGTGTGTGTGGGTGCAGTATCGAAGTGAATTAATTCTAATTGGGCTCAAATCATTTTCGATCGCACTGCAGAAATATTCAATCGTTTCCATATCGATGGCAGATAGCGCACAGATAGAATTTCAATCAATACAAATGTGCCCCAAGTAACGCATCCACTCCCTTCGAATGGATGTTCCATTTCCTGGAAGCATGTACAGTCCAGAGCTCTCAGTCAGGCTGTCCATCCATTCATGGAAGATGGATATGATTATTATGGTCGAGCTCTGGGTGGCGAACCTTTAACCATCAGCCGCATATTTCCGAGAAGTAAGAAAGCATCTTTGATTGCGCTTCGAAGTGGGATTTATCGTTGCTATATATAGAACTCAAATATGCCAAGGGCTGCTGTGAGTGGTGGGGGGGGCGGGTGACTGTAGGGGGGACTGGCCCCAAGAGGGTTTCCATTGTGTTGCATGCAGCTGATTCATTAAGCCAGAAAGCGCTCTGCTCGACTCTCTGTGGGTTGCCAGGCAACTTGTAAATGTGAAACCAGAGCACCCTTTATCACAATCATTTCATTCTCTTCCCCCCCACCCTTTCTATCCCGCTCTCCATCTCATTCCAATTGAGTCTCTGGCTTGGCCTGGCGCCGCAGCATATGTTTGGAATCAGTCTTTGGTTTGCGGGTCTTAACTCAATTTATGGTGCAGTGCTTGCAATTTATGTATACCATATAGCAGGCAGCATAACCATAACAACCGTTTCACTGGCTCCTACCCAAGGGGGTTGGTGGTGTGTGGCTAAGGGTGCAATCTCTGGTGGCGCCCCAAACGCGGAGGCGTGGCTTTATCACATTTATTCAACAGCAAAAGGCAATTACAGCTAGGAATTGGAGTGCGTGGATGGCTGCATTGAAATGGTGCGATGGAGAGACTGAGTGGCAGAGAGGCAGACAGGGGACACACACAAATGTTGGCCTGCAGCATTGTTGATATCACACAGATACACACACACACACACATATATAAAGCACTGTAGCACACACACACACACATAAAAGGGGGAAACAAACGTATATGAAGAGGCGCGCTCTTGGCCTACCTTAGCGCTCATTTTCCTTTGTGCGCCTAAAAGAATGCAAGGAAATTTTATCCTGCTTCTTGGACTCGCTTTTCCTCTTGGCACCTGCTACTCCTGCTCCTGCCGCTCCTGCTGCTCCTGCTGCTGCTCGTGCTGTGCTGCCTTTTGTGGCTGCTGCTGCTGTCTCCGCTTGCCGCTTATTTATCGGCTTTTATTTTCTCGGAATTTGTCACACATTGAACGGTGCACAGAAGTTCACTCGAAACTGGCTCGATTTGTGGCCATTTTCTGCTGCATTTTGTTGATTACAGCCAGCACTCGGTTTGGGACGAGCAGGAATCGACAAGCCAAACCAACCAGCAAGCAAACAAACACCCGCAAACACGAAACCAGTCCGCTCCCAACGCTGCGATGGGATAGAGTATCAACCAAGCAGAGCTAAAGCCCGACAAGAAGAACCACCAAAAGCCAGTCCAGGTGGCGCTTACGCTCGCAATTTGCACCCGAACTCGAAAACACCGCCCTGCACCCCGACCGACACTCGTCCAATGTCAGACAGTGACCCGAGAGGGGAGAGAGCCATTCGAAAAATACGTCAAAATGGAAAAACAATAACACAAACGTAGTAAAAGCCCAAATCACACACAAACAGAGAGTGGCACAGAGCACAAAAATAGAGAGAGAGAGAGAGAGAGAGAGCGGGAGCGAGAGAGTTAAACAAACCCTTAGCTGAAGTCTTTTATTTGCCTGGGGGTTGTGCTGCCAGAGTTGCCCCACTTGCAGTTCGGGCTAAATGCGCAGAAGCTGTGTGTCTGGTGGCAGCTCTGTTGCCGGCCAGCGTTGCCACTAAATTGGTTAAGAATACCGTTCGACCATCAACAGTGAATACTGAAAATCCTTAAGATTAGTTACGATTCTTAAATTAATTTATTTTTCTTTTCAAAGCAAGTGAAAGAAATGAGCAGCTTAAAAATTAATTATTATATTATATTATTTATTTATATATTTTCCTTATATTATAGAAGGGTATATAATCCTGCATTATATTCATTTTTTTATTTACTAAAATTTAATAGCACTTACCAGCATTGGGAATATTGTGAGTTTATTATTATGGGCTAGAAATTTTAGAAGTTCAGTGATTTTTGTTGGCAGGCCATCGTAAGGGTATTTCATAATGAATGAAACGATTGGTAGCCCAAAACCTTATCGTATTAATCACTTTACTAGCTAAAGGCTAGTTTACAGCTTCCACAATGGATGCCATCAAAGTAACAATCAAAGTCCAAACTTTAAGCATGCGTAAATCGTAGGTAAAAATAAAAATATAATATATAAATAAATTTAAATATAAATAGAATATAAAATATAATATAAATAGAATATAAAATATAATATAAACTATAATTATTTTAGTATTCTAGAGCTCTAATCGAGGCTTTAATAATGCACAACATACTGTGGTACCCTCGAAAAAAGTGCTGCTAAAGGCCTACAACATGAACCAAGCCCTGGAAAAAAGTTACGTCAATGGAATATAATGAATAAATACAAAGTTACTCAGTCGCATATTGTCTGATCGTTTCGTATGGCACTATATGGATGGGCATGTAGCCCGACCTACATACTCGCATGCCCTGACACCACAATAGCCCCCAAGTTTACGTCACAGGCCGCAACGAGAAAGCAAATAATTTGCACTTGCCCCACAATTGTGCTGCGACTTTTCCCTTTCTTTTTGCCGGCCTAGGCCTCGTACTAACAACGCGAGTGCATTGTTTGTCTTTTGACTACCGTTTAGCCACTGCTCTGCCACTTCCCTTGGAATGTGTGAATTACATACATACTATATTCACAAGCAACTATACAACTACTACATACATGTATATAGAAAATGTGAGAGCAACGAAAGGCAGTCAGTCGAGTTGAATGCGATTCGGGGGGATCTTCAAAGGCGTAGTAGCAGTAGTATCGGTTGAGACATTTACTATTTGTCGTATGACTATCAACATTTTGACAACCCTTTGGCCCTGGCCCCGGGCCCCAGGCCCCAGGCCCCAGGCCCCAGGCCTGTGTCGTGCACATCAATCCATTAATGAGCCAACAAATTAACGTGTTCTCTACCGGAAAAAAACTCACCCACACACACATACACACAGACAGACCAGCCTGCGATTCTCACGTCGCCACAAAAAGGTTCGACCGCATCAACATTACTTACATTGCATCAATTTGCGTGTTCTGTATTTGAAAATAAATTATATGGCTGGGAGGAGTTGCTTTGTCGCGTTACAACTGTCAGATGACCTGTTAGATCGATGATCAGCAGCAGCAGCAGCAGCAGCGGCACAAGAAAAAGATTGAATGCCAGCTAAATGTGAATGGAAAATGATCTCTTGGAAAATGATTTCCAAAATGAATGAATCCTGGATTTGGGCGGAAAGTAAACTAAATCTGATATATGCATACAAAATATAGAAACATTTTCTGCAAACTAGAAAATATGTATATGCATCCCCACCGATTTCATTAATTAATAACATTAATATATGTAGCATTATTTAATAGCTAAAACTAATAATAATATTTTTCCAACTGTTTTCTGGCTTCCACAATTGACGAAAAAAACCCCGAAAACTAACAAAAAAAATGTATTAAATAATTTAAATTAAACTTTGTAATGTTTGGGAATCTCTGAACTTAGTTCTGGACTTTGGAAAATGGAACGAAAAATTTCGAAAATTATTCAATGAAATTTGTAATGAGTAAAACTCTTTCTAGTTCCCTTATGTTAGCTGTCTCTTCTCCCGTACTACCCACAAAAAAAAGGGTAGTTGAATAAACAATTAAAATCAACAGCAACAGCAACAACAACAACAACAAATGATGACTCGCTGTTAAGGCAACAAGAAACCATGCTAACAGCGATCAAGTGATTCTTGTTGTTTTTGTTGCTGCTGCTGCTGCTGCTGTCTGAGAGCCAGGCCCAGGGGAGAACGAGTTTAAAACCACTGACAACGCTCTGGATGCGATTTAGTTGGAGCCAAGCGTGCAAGCGGTAAACATGTCTGAAGCGCGTCTGAATCGGTACTTAAGCGGTAGCATTGTGATCTATCTGGCGCTGGCCGGGCTCGCAGCGGGTGAGTGGGTGGTGGGGTCGATCACCTAATGACAGTGCACCAGGGAAGAACACAATGCACGCGCGAGTGCAGCGAAAACAATGCAAAAGTGGAGCCAAATAAGCCTGTTTCGTAACACAACAAGCGAACACAAAAACGCAACGCAAGAGATAAACTTCTAAATCGCTGAAAAGCCTAACACACACACACATAAAAACCAGTAAAAAACATGGAGGAAAACGCTAATTAAAACAAATATAAAACTTGTATGAAATGTACAGAAAATGCTGAAAAACAAACGCACATAAAACGCAGAAGAATGCAAATAAAAAAACACGAAACTCAATCCTAAACCACAAAACAAATCTTAAAAATAAACTGCCCAAAAATGTTTCCTCTGTTTGGCATATAAAATAAATAATGCTAATAAAGTGTTTATTTTTTTTAATTGTCTTGATTTTTGTTGCAGTGAATGGCCAATCCGGCACATGGAACAATGGGAATGGCGGTGTTGGCGCCTGGTCGAATGCCCAGACGGGCGCGGCAGGCATGCATCCGCCGGGCAGCTTGGGCAGCCAGGATCCACAGTATAGCTACGGCTATGCGGGCGTCGATTCTCGTGGCACATATGGCGGTGCGGGTGGCAACGGTGGCTACTATGTGAGCGGCACGGATGAGCATGGCCGGCCCTTCTCCTACAACGGGCAGGGCAACCAGGCGCCACTGCCCGGACAGCCGGGCTACAATATGGATTCCAGATATCCCGGCAGCTATGGCTATAGGGGCGGAGCAGCATCGATAACCGGCACGCTGGGCGTGGCCCTGACCCTGGCCCTTGGCGCGGCATGGCTCCAGGCCAGGAGATCTTGAGCGGGGGCAGTTTTTGTTGGTTTTATTTTTATATAATTTTTTTTTTGCTTAATTTCTAAGTTTAATTTATGTAAATTGTCCAAACGTGTGAATTGTTCATTAAAAGAGAAAAGTGGAGATCGAGAGACAATGGTGGTTTTTTGTTTACTTCTGCTGCAGTTTTTGTTGTTGCTAATTGAGCCTCGGACTCCCACAATTAGTTGGAACCACAGCACGAGGCATGCCAGCAGCAGCAGCAGCAGCAGCAGCAGCATCAGCAGAGAGAGTGGCGCCTCAAAGAAACCTGTCTAAGTGGAACTGCATTTACGTAAATAAGCAGAAGCTCTTACGCAGCAGTTTTCCGTGCTAATTCTGAGTTTAGCTGCGGCATACTCATTAATTAAGAGCACATAATTAATCGTTCAAGTTTAGGGTTGGGTTTATGGTTTGGGAGTATGGAAATGGAAAATATGGAAACCCAGCTTAATAATTTTTATACACGATATATGCATACTTATAGCTGCTAATTTTTCCCCCAATTTTGAAGAAAGAACTGCTTAAAATATGTTAAAAAATATGTTCAAAGGCTTCATGGGCACAATGCTCCATTCTGCAACTGTGAAGCAAAATTAGTTCGTTAGTTGTGTCATGAAATATGTAAATTAAGAGTAAATTTGTTCAATTATTTACCCATAATCACGCGTATAGACATTCTAATTATGGCAGCTTCTACAAATTGATATAACCTTGTGGTGGATTCCCCCAATTTTCATACCTTGCCACAATCTCCAAAGTACGCGATTCTTCCCAAAAATGAGAACCCTCACTGGGTGTCTTTCCCTATTTGGATTTTTTGGGCAAATTAAGAGCCATACGTGTTTATTTTTATACTCACAGGCAACGGCTAATTATAGTTTCTGCGTAGTTGAAGTGACTAACGAGCCCCGTACACGATTCTGTTTCTGTTTCTGATTCTGATTCGGATCCCACACGCTCATCGTCCACACTTGGCACGCCCACATAATTGATATGTTTAGACGAGAAACGCCCATGTAATTAGCTGCCTAATCGTGCCACCCTCTCGACCAAAATGTAAGCAAGAAACAAAAACGAAAATTCAAATCGAAACAAAGGCAAAGGCAAATACAAAAACATACACATATGTATGTATGAACCCACCTACATACATATATGGCATCGAACGAGAAGACACCTGTTGATAAAGCTTTTGGGACAACAGAGTAACTGAGTCACAAGCGGGTGCCCCCAGTAGTGAGCTCATCGACACCCAAAAGATGATACATTCGCGCGAGTTTATTCATGTTTACATGCACTCAGAAAAACAAGTACCGCATTTCACACACCTCGAATGGATGCCCATAGATATTTAAGTTCATACCGCCAACAAAAAGGGCAAGTCTTTCCTTCAGCTTACACCAGACGCATGAATTTGTAGGCACATGCAAATTGCCAGATCCAATATTCAGCATGACTCGCTCTGACTTTCTTCCAGATGTTGCGGGGAGGGTGGAGGAGGGAGCCAGCAACTTGTCCGGCAATTAACTTAATTGTTCTGACGCTTGTCAATGTCAATGTTGTTTGTTTCACTTTTGATTTCAGTTGTCTGTTGTCAGTCCTACGTGCATTCGATGTTTATCAAGCTGTAAAGACTCACAACTTTGTTGTCAGCTCGATGTGTGAAGAAAGCGCCAGCTTAGCCTTGTTTGTGTACCTAATCGAAGAGTATAATACGCTACGATATGTTATTTGAAATACATATAACAATTTTCATTCCAATGATCACACAGCAAAGTATTCCTTAAACCATCCTTAATTCCTTCCTTCGATTTAGCTACGCTCACAAGTTTTGCAGTGGATTTTTATGCGTAGACAACAGGCACGACAGCCTTTGGTTTGATACAAAATTTAGTTAAATTAATTTAAATACAAAAAGTACTTACTTCTAATATTGTTCATCATTCCGGGAGTGTGCGTAAAGCAAACAATATCCATGGGACCATGTAATACGATTCAATTGTCGCTAAAAACCCAAACGCAATCTTTGAACAACCTTTTTGGAGCCGCCATTTGTAGATAGCATATCTATCCAAACTACAGAACATATGTACATATTCGTATCCAATTTCCGCTGCAAGTTCAGCGCTGATCTGCGATGACGAATCTGGGCAAGCAGCTCGGGTTCCTTAATGGAAGAGTATGCAACCAAAAACATTAGTCAGAACTGGCACTATGGCTTCCATGCCCCGAAGTTCATCAATACACGGATGGGTATGTTCGAAATTAAATCGTGGGAAACAATGCAATTGGGATCAACATACGACATGTGACCTCTGTCTCCATGCCGCTAGGCATTAAACATGGTGAGGCCCATGCATGTGATTCGAATTTCAATGAATAATTTACGCAGAACTATATTTGCCCCGTCCAATAATACAAACTAATATTTTTTTGGAAACCTTTCTACCTATCTTTCAATGATCGTAGAATAATTAAATACACTCAAAATATGGTAAATAATTGTTTGCTTTGCGTTGGAAATTTTGATTGTAGAACTTACTGCAGTCGCAGCATTCTCCCAACGATTCCTTGAGTCAGATATCCATTGGCTTGGTTTTGGTTTTGACTTGTCAATGAGTGAAGAGATTTCGGGTAATTTGCCAAAAAATAAATTTATTTCTCTAGTAATAAACAATAGTTATATTGGTTTTGATTTATTGATCTTGTTGTTGTTGTTCCACTTATTCTGCATTACTTTTGTTCATCTAGCTCTTTTTTTAAATTATTCTTGTTACTGTTAATCTTGTTGCTGTTTTTTGTTTTGTTTTGTTTCTTTTGGTTTTTTTGTTTTGTTTGTTGGTGTTTGATCTTCAGTGTTATTACATAATGGAAATGTAGTTGGAAATGATGGAAATGTGTGTGATTTACTTAAGGGCAACACATACGAGTACTTACATACAGACATAAAACTATTAACTAAGTACATATTTGTGTGGGGAAATCATTCATTAAATTTTTAATTTTAATTTTAAACCATTCATCTAAATAAAGACATTCAATACGATTTCTGACCTTCCTACGAGCTACAATAAATGGCTTAACATTTTCCTCCAACAAACTTAAGTGAGCAAAAAAAAAAGTCGGATTTTTACCTTTTTTGTTTATGTTTTTCTTTTGTTTTGTTTTGTTTTCTTTTTGTTTTGTTTTGTATTCAGAGGCATTTCTGTGTGAGTGTAACATTGTTTTGTGCGTGTTTGTTTTTGTTCTGTGGTTGACTGTACTTGGCCTTGAAGAACGGTCGCCCCTCAATCATTCGTCAGGACAGACACTTCCCTTCCTACTTATAATACATGCAAATCGGTTCGTTCGGTTGGTTTCCCGCTGCTGCTGCTGCAGCTGCAGCTGCTGATGTTTCTCTATGTCTGCTTCCTGTGGGCTGCCTTCCTATAGAAATATATATATTTTTGTCCAGCAGGAACAAGGCTATATAGTTATCTATATTTATACCTATATATGTATGCATAGGTGTGTGTGTGTTTGTGTGTATATGTACTGTGTTTGTATATATATATATATATATATATATGTATATATACTATATATATGGCATACAAATATAATGTTTGTCTGTGTTTTTGTTTTTTTTTTGTTTTTTGTTTATTGGTAATTTAGGCTACAATTTCTTGTTTGGTGTCTGTTTGCTTTTCACTAATTGAATTCCTTCCTCTTCGTCGCTCTGTCGTTTCCACTCCTCTGGGTATATAATACGTATACGTACGGTATCTGTTTGATCGTTTTGTGCGTCTGTTTGTGTATTCGTATTTTGGTATTTCGTATCATATGTATATATGTATGTATGTCTGGCTATGCTCCCTATAATGTAGCTGTAGGTCTATATGCTGCTCATTCTATTCTCAAGCGTCTCCTCTTAGCGTACTTTCATTCTACGTAGCTCTCCATGGCTCCCTCTCTCTTGCTCTCGCGCCCTCTCGCTCTCTCTTTCGCTCTACCACGCCTACTAGCGCCTACAGTTGACTCACCATTACAAATAATACCCAATAAAAGTCTGTGGGACTTTCGCATTACCAACGAAATAAATATACAAATCAAAAGAACAGAATTGGTTTAAAAAAATAATACATATAATTTATATATTGTATACATATATCCATAAGATTATACACGTGTGCATAGATATATGTGTGGGTGTGTTTGTGTCTGTGTGCATAAATAAATTTCTTACATTTCGTTATACATTTTTGTGTATTTGGTATAAAACAAATCATATTTAAATATCAACTTAACAACTAAAAACGCTAGGCTTTACAAACTAAAATTTAATTAAATTATACTAAATATTACAAAAAAAAAAAAAAAGTTGCTTATTTTTAAATACAATTATTTAGTTTATTATTTTTGTTTTTTTAAATTTATTTATAATATATAATAATGTGACTTGTTGTTGTTTCTGTTATTCTTTTTAAGGACTCTTCTCTGCTTTTCCAAACGAATGCAAAAAAAAAAAGAGCAAAATCATTTCATTGAAATCAAATTTCTTTTCAAAATATATTAAAACGAAAACAGTTCTAAGATACACAATCAAATTCTAATTTTTGTGTATGTGTGTGTGTGTGTTTTCATTCGCTTACAAAACCTAACAACAACGAAAAAAAAACTATAGTAAAAAAAAAATGGATGTCAAGTCTTCCACTTTTTCCAGAGTCGGGAATCTCTTGTCGAAAGGATATCGGTTCTTAGTTTCTTAATTTATGTGTCTGTGCGCCAAATGTGTGGTGTTTGTTTTTGTTTTTTGTTTTGCCTGAGCATTGGCTGTACATGGCTCCTATAAATAGAGGGACGCGTAGTACATGGGTGGGGGCGTAAGAATTTCAAAGGTTTGAGTACACTATTTGTTCAACGAGAATGTCTAGAAAAAACTCTATAAATTGGGGGTGTGGGGTGGGCAACAAGCGTTTCGAGTTTGTGCGAAATCTTCAGCCATCATATTATGATTATCAGAAAAAAGAGTCTTATGCACCTGTACCACCAGCAAACACATTCCCATAAGCAAACGGCACCGCCCTAATACTCTAATTGAGAATTTAAGCTACTCCTTGCGTGAATATTATCAACAGAACGATAGAAGGAAAGGAAACAGTGTACAAGAAATGTGAACTAAATCCATAAACAAAATAAATACATTTCTAAAACTTAATAACAAAAGTATCTGTGCGCGTGTGTGTGGGGTGGTGGGGGGGAAAGTCAAAATAAATAGTTTATTGTAATTAAATGTAAGATATTTTTTGTTAATGCTCTCAGCTCTCTAACGCTCTAACGTTCTAAAGTTCTTTTCTATACCTCATTCTATGACGCGGTTTACCTTCCTTCCTTCCTTCCTTCCTTCTGTCCATCCTACCTTCTCTTACATCTTTCACATATCAGTTTTTCACATCGTAATTGAAAAGCTTTCGCCTGCATATTGGTCATGTATATGTGTATATGTGTGTGTGCATGTCCTGCCCCGACAGAGGCATGCATAGTGTGTGTGTTTGTGTGTGTCTTTGATTGGGGCAACAATCAGACAGCAATTGCCATATCCGCGATGCGAAACGTACAAACGACAGTTGAATAGGAACAACGAATACTTCAGTCGCAAGTGCGGTACGATAATTGCTGCTTGAACCGATCCATACCCCCACCCCACAGATAGTAGATATCTTTCAACAATCGAGACCCAAAAAATATCTTTAACAATACTGTAAACTGTAGACTGATCAAAACAATTTCTATCCCTCATCCTTCGATTCTTCCTCTTATGCCTCGTCCTTATGTAGTGGTGGGGGGGGCTTCTGTCAGGGGTACTCTCCCACCTCTCGTCCTACTCCCACTCCCAAAACACTTCATCCAAATTTATGCTAATGTTTGTTTGCCAACAAAAACAGTTGGCATCCTCGTATGCTGCCATCCCCCCCATTCTGCTCCCATCCTGCTCCCATCCTGCTCTCATCGTGTGCTTAGAACGAGGCTTAAGTGTATGCTAAGGATCGATTAGCTAGGGCTAGCCTTGCGCTAGCTGTGGCTGCACGCGGCAAGCGCACTCTTTTGGGGCAGCTTGAGCAGGCGGCGTGTCCGAAACTCGTAGGCACGGCGACAGAACATGACCAGCTCCGGATTTGTGTGCTCCGGCACTGTACGCACTGGATAACAATTGACGATGGCGGTAGTGGTGGTTGCGCTGGCAGTGGCATTCGCATTCGTATTGGCAATGCAACTGCTCGGCCGACGCGGCACAATGCTGACATCCTCCACATCCTCCTCGGCGGCACGCAGGCGGCGACGATATCTAAAAGGAAACAAAAGGCAAGGCAAGTTAGGCAATGATTGCATATAGGGCCGGAGTTAATCGAACATGGATTTCCCCCCACACTCACCTGCAGTACTCGCTGAAGGTGAGCACGTAGCACTTGTCCTCGATGCAGGCCACCGAATTATGATCGCGATGCCGCGAGGCGTACACCTCGTCCGGGCAATCGTTGCGCTGACGGCCCTGATCCGTATGCTCTGGCCGATAGTACCACAGCAGCGACATCATCATTTCACCTATAAACGGTTTATAATCCAGATGAGAAAGAGGAACAACACAGCCCAAACATGGGGGGGGCAGCGGCGCTTACCATCTTCAGGATTCTGCCAGAGATGCGCCACCTTGGCCACATACGGCAGCTCATTATCCTCGTTGGCCTTGAGCAGCACACAGTCCCGTGTCCGTATGATGTCGCCCTCCACATGTCGCATTGCCGGGTAGCAAGTGCGCAGAACCAACGGATCATCGCTCTGCAGGGTAGAGAGGGAAATATATGTGTGTGTTAGCTTGGATTCATTTGGATTTTGGATTGGTAGCTGCGACTTACAGTAAGAAATACGGCACCCTGAAAGGCCTTGCCCGCCCACATCCAGCCATTGTTCCACTTTGGCACCACATTCGCCTTTATCGCTGGCGGCTGTGTCTCGTCCAGCTCGTAGCTAACTCCGCCCGGACGATGCTTCTGGCGCTTTCGATTGCCAAATTTGCAGCGGGATCGCGCTCGCTTCGTGTGCGTCGTGTGTTGACTTTGGCGTGATGTAGATGTAGATCCAGACGTAGACGCGGGCGTAGCTGTGGGCATTGCTGAGGAGGGGGCAACAGCAGTGGCTACTGTGGCTACTGTTGCTGCGGCTGCGACTGCTGCAGCTGCAGCTGTCGGCACCAGGAACTTGTGTTGCTCCTCGGAATGTTGCTGCTGCTGCTGCTGCAGCTTTTGAGCTTGCAAATCCGCCGTCTGGTACTCATTGTTATTTGTCTCTGCCGATGGAGGAGACGCTGACGATGATCTCGCTACTGGTGCAGATGTGGATGTGGCTGGTGTTGCGCTCTCCTCGGCTGCTCCAGCGCTAGTTGCAGCTTCTGTCACTGGTTCTGGTGCTGCTGCTGCTGCCTGCTGCTGCTGATGCTGCTGCTGCTGCTGCTGCTGCTGTCACCTTCTTGCCCTTCGCTTTGGTCTTGATGTTACCCTGTTTTCTCAACTTCTTTGCCGGGGGCTGTTCTGTGGTTGATGGCAGCAGCGGCTTCTTCGTTTCCGACTTGGAGCGCTTCTCGGCCACCGGCTGGGGCACTGGATGCGTGGCCAACAGAGGTGAGGGTGCGGCATAGATACCGCCGCCGCTGCCCCCCACTTTCGCCTGACTGCGACAGCTGTTCAGCTCGGGATCACTGAAATACCCTCGACTGAGTGACGTGTCCAAGCCCTCCAGCAGATGAAGGGCAGCAATCTCCTGCTTCCGTGGACGTGCCCGCTTGGGCGAAGAGCCACTTCCGCCGCTGGTCACATTTTTTATTTCCTCCTGGCCAGAGGAGCCTCCTGCTGCTACTGTTGCAGCTGCCGCTGTTGCATCTTCTGCTACCTCTGTTGCTGTTGCTGCTGCTGCTGCTTCTGCCTCGCGCTGCTGCTGACGCTCTTGGCGTTGCTGCTTCAGCTGTTCGCGCCTCTGGGCACGGACCCTCTGCTGCTGGCGCTGTACGAGCAGCTGTTGCCGCCTCTTCGCATACTTGGCCGGTGCGCGGCCGAGGCGCCGCACAAACGTCCTGCCCGGACACAAATAATTCCGCGGTTCGGCCTGCTTGATCAGGCTCTTGTAGCTGTGGTGCGTCTTCGTGGGTTTGCCGGAGGCAGATGCGGCAGCCGAGGATGTGGACGAGCCAAGCAGATTGATGCGTTGCTTGCTGGGCGCAGGGGTCTCTGCTGCTGCTTCTGGTACTAATTCTGGTGCTTCTGGTTGTGGTTGCGGTTGTGTTTCGGGTTCGGGTTCGGGTTCAAGTTCGGGTTCGGGTTCAGGTTTGGGTTCCGCTTCTGGCTCCGTTTTGATTGTTGGCTTCACATCCGGCAGTTGGCTGATATGTGGTGTGCTGCCCGCCAGACGTCCGTCATCCTGCTCGATTTTGATTTTGGTCTCTGCTTTGATTTCAGCTTTAAGTAAAAAAGGCAACTCTGGTTCTGCTCCTGAATGCTTCTCCTGCTCTAAATCCAACTCCAACTCCAGCTGCTGTTTCTTCTCCACCTGCTGCTGCTGTTGTTGCTCAGCTGCTGCTGATGATGCTCCTGCTGCTTGAGCTGCTCCTGCTGTTGCTGCTGCTGTGCTGCAAAAACCATCTCCCTGGCCATGCTCTTGCCGATCCTCGCCTTTCGCGTCACTCCCACGCCACCTGCTCCTGTTTTTGCAATTCCGGATGCTGCTGCTGCTCCGCCTATTCCTGTTCCTGCTGATTGCAGTGCTGGCGGCGGGGGTGTGCTAGATGTCAGATCATACGCCTCAATGTGCTGCTCACTGTGACTGTGACCTTTCTCAAGGGTCAGCCCCAGACCCATGCCCATTCCCATACCCATGCCCATACCCAAAACCAATTCCATTTCCGCCTCCTGGTCCTGATCCTCCAGCAACTTGTCATCGCTGGCACAGTAGCTTTCGGGCGGCGTGGGGGGTGGCATCACATGCGCCTCGTACTGCATCTTCTGCGTCACCTGTGGATGCGACAGGTCGCTCTTCAGCTCCGTCTTGACCAGCATCTGGCATTGCGTTCCCATATTGTTGGTCGTCGCTGTGGCAACGGCCACGGCTGTGGCCGTCTGCGTTTCTGTGTTTGTTGCCGCTGTGGCACGTGTGCTCTCCGCTGTTGCACGCATCTCCTCCGTGTTTGTTGCTGCTGTTGCACGCATCTCCTCCGTGTTGGTTGCTGCTGTTGCACGCGTATTTGTTGTCAATGTCTCAGTGTTGCTGTTGCAAATAAAGCTTTTGCTGTTACTGCTGCTGCTACTGCTGCTGTTTTTGTTGCTGTTGCTGTTGCTGTTGCAGTTGTTGTTCATGTTGTTTTTGGTGACATTTTTCACTGGGCCCCTACTGGTATTCAACGATGTTGCTGTCGCTGCTGTTGTTGTGGCAGCGGTGCTCTGGCTGCTGCTGCTGCTGCTGCTCTTAGCACCCTGCAACATAGCACTGCTGCTGCTGCTGCTGCTGTCTGTTTTGTTGCTGCTGTTGCTGTTGCTGTTCTGTTGGCTGTTGTTGTTGCTGCTGATGTTGCTACCAATATGAGGCCCAGTATGGACGTTTTTTGGACACGATTGTTGCATTGGACACGGACACTGCGGCGGATACTCTGCAAATGGAAGAAAGAGACAAATATTTAAAAAAACGATCTTCACGGAAGGATCTGCTCCTGGGACTGGGACTCTGCCTATGAACCATACTTTTCCTTACCCATATACGGTCCCTGGAGGCCGCGTGTATAGCACTGTCCGGCGGCACTGCCTGCTCCTCCCGGACTGTAGCCGGCGTAATAGCTCGGCGGCCCCGGATAGTGATCCAGGTGCGGCGGCTGATGAGGCTGCGGCTGTTGCAGCTGTTGCTGCTGATGTTGCTGATGTTGCTGTTGCTGCTGCTGCTGCTGATGGTGGTGATGCGCGGGCACCAGTTGACTCCCTGCCGGACCCACTCCCACTCCTCCCACAGATGTGGCCTGCTGCTGCTGCTGCTGTTGCTGCGGACTGGCCGCCTGGGTGGCTGCTTGCGGTGGAGGCGGCGGCGGCGGCGGCTGCTGCTGCTGCTGCTCGTACAGCTCCGGGTGTGTTTGCGGATGTGGTGGCCCTGCGTGCTGGTAGTACGGATAGCGTCGATAGGCGCCTGGCGGCGGTGGCGGCTGATGAACAGCGGGATGGTGTCCCGGATGCGAGGGCGGCGGTGGCGGCGGACCCGTCTGGTAGACCTTGCTGGTAAAGTAGGGCTGATAGGCGGGCGGCGAATAGCACATGACCTCGCCCGGATACGGCGAATAGTAGTTTGGCGGATAGGCCGTCGTATAGTGCATCTGAGCCGCGTGCATTGAGCGGGAATACGGTACGCCCGGATGGCCAGCGGCCGCTGCGGCAGCGGCTGCCACGGCACTGGCCGGATACGGCTGAGGTTGCGGCGGTTGCTGCTGATGCTGATGTTGCAGGAGATGCTGCGGCTGTGGCTGGTGGGGCAGCTGATGCTGCGACTGTGATGCCGCCGCTGCCGCTGCCGCTGCTGCTGCTGCTGCTGCTTGCTCAGCAGCCTCGGCTGCCTGCTGCTGCTGCAACTGCAACTGCTGCAGCTGCGTGGGTGAGCCGGAGCCCGAATCTTCTTCCTGCAGCTTCTTAAGCGACTGCTGCTGTAGTAGATGCTGCTGTTGCTGTTGCTGTTGCTGCTGCTGTTGCTGCGACGGTGGTGGCGGTGGTCCGCCGGCAATCACATGGGGCGAGATCAGCGGTCCAGCCGGCTGATAGTAGCCTGAAAGAAGCAGAGGAACGGAAAGGAATCTGGTTAGAGCATCATCATTGGCAGATTGTGCATCTGTGGTGCAAGTCGAGGCAGAGGTGCAATTGCAATTGTGAAATGTGGCAACAATGCATAAAGTGAAAGTTGGCCAGGCCAAAAAAAAAAAAACACAAAAAAAAACCAAACAAAACATAAAAAACAAAAAGACCCAAACCAAAACCAAAAACCAGTTAAGCGGCTCCATTCAGCCAGCAGCTGGTCGTGCAACAATCCCCCAGTAGTCCTCCCTGCACTGCCCCTTGGTGGCAGGCACTCCTCTTCTCTGCCCCCCTCCCAACAACATCTTTCCCACTCCACACCACCTCCCCCTCCCCGCTGAATGTTTTACCTCTTCCCAGCATGTGGGCCGCATACAAAATGTCGCGAAAATGATGCGCCGCATGCTGTTGCAGAAATGTGAACGATTCGGCTATGTTTGCGGCCAAAACAGCGGCCGCTGTTGCATCTTCTTGTGGCCCCTGTCCAGGTCCAGATCCAGATCCAGATCGAGGTCCAGATCCTGCTCCTGCTCCTGCTCCCATTCCCTCCGTTCCAGTTCCTGCTGCAGCTCCTTCTGCCGGACCCTGCATCATGGCAGAGAGAGAGGCTGCTGGCGATAGCGAGGAGGAAGAGGAGGCTGACGAAAGGTTAGAGCGTTCTGTTTCACAGGTGCCGCTGCTGCTGGTGCTGCCCACGCTAGAGCAGCGCTGATATTGATGTTGCTGCTGCTGCTGCTGCTGCTGCTGCTGCTGCTGCTGCTGCTGCTGCAGTTGCTGTTGCTGTTGCAGCTGCAGATAATGTGGCCTCTGTGAATGTTGCAAGTGTTGTTGCTGCTGCTGCTGCTGGTGCTGCGGCGTTGAAATGTGAAGCGTTTTAAGGAAATCTCCAGAGAGGGACACTCCCAGTGGCAGAGGAGGTGCTGCTGTTGTTGCAATTGCAGTTGTTGCTGACTTTTTTGTTGTCTCTTTTAGGCGCATTTTTGGACCGACCTCTTGCGACTCTTTTCCAGCTTTTCCTCAGCTTTTCTTTAGCTTCCTCCTTTCCTATATTTTCTTTTCGTTTTTTATACTTTTTTTAATTTTTTTTTACTTTTTTTATTTTTTTTACTTTTATTTATTTTTTGGTTTTGTATACAAAATATGTGTATATTTATGTATATATATTTTTTATGGTTTGTTTTAAAACTATTTCTATTGCTTTATATTTGATTCCTTCTTGATTCCTTTCTTGGTTGTTGTATAATTACTTGCGTTTGCTTCTTGTATATAGGTTCTTGTATATAATAATATTCTTGTATATAGGGTATACTGTATGTATGTATATGTACTTTGTATATAGTATATGTATATATGTATTTGTATCTTGTATATGTATGCATATATGTCAACAAGGAAGTTTCATTGTTAAGGCAACAGTTTTTTTTTATTTCTTTTATTTAATGTTCTTCTTTTTCAACGGTTTGCTTTTCCTTCTCTCGCTCTGTCTTCTTCTCTCTGTTTATTCGCTTTCCATTTTCCAATTAATTTCCCTTTTTCCTGCGTATTTGGATTATTTTTGTAGAATTTTGTAGATTTTTCAAAAGTTTTTTACAAAAGTTTCTGCATTTGTATAGCTGAAAGATACAAGAAATCCATTTAGCACACACAGATACACTTCAACACACTCTTGTCACACACACGGTGAAGCCTCCTTTTTCAGGTACTCCCGTTATTGCACGATTTCAATTTTTGGGGCGATTTTTGTTGGATTATTCCGCGCGAATTTGAAGTTTGGTAGTTTTGCCAGCGATTCTTTTCCGTTGATTTTCGTAATTAAATTCCCGATTTCCTCACAAATCACTTACATTTTTTTTTAAGTTTTTGTTGTAGTTGTTAATTTTTTTATTTAATATTTTCTTATTAACTTTTTGTTTAAAAAAAATAATTTTTTGTATTGAATAGTTTTATTTATATTTTAACATAATATTAAATTTATTTTATAAACTGGCAGAACGTCTCTACTCTCATTTGTTGCTCTCGTTCTATTTTGTCCGTTATTTCGAAATCAAAGCAAATGCCAGGTGTGTGTGTGTGTGTTTGTGGGAGTGGAGGGGGAAGCGGAGCATAATCGTATGCAGGTGAACGAGAAAAAGAGAAGTGTCGTGTCATCGGGGGGGCGGTCGCACAGGCCGGGGTGTTGGAAAATTGACATATCAGAGGTAGCAGCTAGTAGCACAAATCGACGCCAGAGGGCAACACCTAGCCATACTGTCATACACACGTACAATCAAGGGTGTGGGCATGTGGGCATGGGGCTTGGGGTGAAAGCAGCAGAAACCGCAACGAACAGCTGTTAAAAGTCATGTGCACACACATGCTCTCTGTCTCTCCCCCCCTCTCCCACTATCTCACCGCAACTCCCACTTGAAGTCCTTTTCACACTCTCACTCACAGTTCCCGCCACCAGGAAAAAGCTCTTTCACGTCCCAAGGTAAATTACATATAAGGTAAGGCAATACGATGGAGCAGCCTCGATTAAATATTCAATTGTGTCGACAAAAAGGCAGCGAGAGAGGGACAAACAAACATGCCTCACCTTATATTTGGGATACCCTGCAGACTACACCACCTCTCTTTCACACTCCATCTCCTGCTTGCACTCCCACTCAAACCATAAATTTCTCCCACTCTCTCGCCCTCGCCCTCCCACTTCCACTTTCTCACTCCCTAATTGTCTGCCTGTCGTCGCTCCGCTCTCGGACTGAGTGCGTGCGTGTTCTGTGTCTGTGTCTGTGCTGTGTTTCGTGTCTGTGTATGTTCGGAAGAATCGAGAAGCCGAGAAGCCGAAAAGCCAAACGACAACAAACGGAACTCCAACAACAAAAACAAAACCAATGAAGTTGCCAGCGTGTGAAATTTGACGCCAATGGTGGTGACTGAGAAGCCAACGCCAAAGCTGACTTCGACAGCGACTGCGACTGAGACAGGGGCATCGGCACGTAGCACTTTCTGGCAAGTGACATCACACACAAGCATGATTGGTAAAGGCGGCAGGAGGCATGAGGGCAGTGGAAAACGATGATGATTTGGATAATGATTATGATAAGCGGACAAATGCCGTGTGGAAGAAAGGTAACGAAACGGGAGAGCAATGCTATTCTACTATTTTTCTAGGAACGAGGAAACGGAACGAAACGGGAGAGTAACCTTCTCTTGGAGATGCAACGGAACGGGAGAGCAATGTCATTCTACTTTGAGCAGGTATGAAACGGGAGCGCAATCTTCTTTCAGAGAACGCGCTCGAACGAGCTTTAGAAGAAAGAGAGCAGCCAAGCAGTATTGCTTGTTTTTGTTCTGGGAGAGAGAGAGAGAGATGGAGGTAGAGTAAGCTGAATCTCCAAAACAAAGTGTCATATTGTGCAAGGTGGGTAGCTGATGCAAGCGCTCCGAAAAAAAAAACAGAAAAATTGTATTAGAAGTAGAAAAAACTGGAAGTAAACTTTGAAATGCGCATATTCGGAATTCCGACATAAAGCATAAACCGAATGCCCGGACATCTTCAATAAGTGCACTTTATTTTATACATGAGAGGGTAGCAGAGCGGGTGCATTCTGCTGGACAATCGAGTGAGAGACTTTTGGATGGGAGTTTGAGTGTGAGTGCTAGAGAGTTCCATGACACGTGCAGCTCTCTTCGTGTTGTTCGTGCTGCACGTGTATATATGTATAATGTACATACATATATACATACATATGTATGTATCTTTGTTTGGATATGTTTGTATTTTATGTCAATTGGCTGTCAAATGCAATACGAAATTGTATAAAGTAAACACACACGAGAGCACGATTCGAGCCGGCAACAATTTGTCAATGGATGCACTTGACCTACACAGACACAAACACACACACACACACCCACATAAAGATAGAGAAAAGGAGAGAGCATAGTAGAATGTTCGAGTGGGAGAGCAGTCTGTCATTCTGCGTTTTGTCACTCAACCAAAAAGCAAGTGCGAATAAGGGTCTGAGGTATAAGGGAGAAGCGACTAAAGTAGACGAGCAAAGCAATGAAAATAATATTCTTGATAATAACAGCTTGATTTCGGAGCGTAATGCGACAGTGCCCCTCGGTCGATTAGGCAGACATTTCTGCCAGGGAATCAAAAGAAACAAATATTCAAATATTTTACGGGTTTAATATGATATAATTCTATGTCCATTAGTTATGCCCTTTTCCCTTTCTGTTCAAATTTATTGGAATGCAGTTTATTTTATATATTTTCACAGGGTATTTAATTCCATTGATGTGCTCGAGTGACAAGTGATTGTTAATCGATTATAAAATTCAGTTGAATGTGTTTCGCATAGCCAGAGTTTTGTTCTGCACTTTAACGAAACTTTATTCGATAAAAAAAAACTCAATCAAATTGAGTTCTACGATAGCGATCGATATTCGATGCATGAGTTATAAAGCCTTTTTTTTAAAGTTATATTTTTGCATTTTCATTTCCTGCTTCCTCTCTCGCTCTCTCTATCTCTCTAATTCTTGGTCTATCCATTGTCTTTTCCTCAGCATTATTACCTTCTTGCCTCTTACCACTTAGTTAACGCTAATCGTCCGCTTATGAATCACGTGAGAATTACATACAAATGCGATAAAAGCAAAACACTTTGGGGCGGCATCGCAAGGCACACACATGTAAGACACCTTTTACAGCACTCTCTCTCCCTCTCTCTCTCTGTCTTCCTGCCGCCGTTCCTAGAGAGTGCCTCCCTTGGTATCCCCCCCACCCAACAATCTTTTGGGATCGTGGTTCGGGCAATTAGCGGGGAAACGCTTGCAATTAAGGGACTGAGACTGGAACTGGGACCGGGACCGGGACTGGGACTGGGACTGGGACTGGGACTGGGTTCAGTACCAGTCTCAGGCCCACAACGTCATCGTCATCATCATTTTTGTGGCATAACCAACTAAGTGAATAATTACGCATCATTAAGTGCACGCAACATGTGCCACGCCCCCACGACAAAACGCCCACCACAGCACCTGCTATTGCTACCACTGCTGCTGCAACGAGTGGAGTATGAGGGGGGGAGGGAGGCGGCATGCAACAGCAACAAAACAAAACAAAACATTAAAAACAAATACAACCTGAATCCTGAATAGCCCCAGATACCGATGTTCCATGTTGCTTCGTTGCCCCCCCAAAAAAATAAAAAACCAAAAACGATGCAACTTTCACCTTTCTCCAATCGACAGACAAGCCAAGGAATCCATCGAACAAAGAGATAGTATCCATATACTTATTTCATCCATTTATCTTCCACTTACAATACACATGTACATGTGTATGTATGTATATGTGTGCAGGTGAAAGGTGGAACAGCACGAGACAGCGGCGACATAAAGGACATAAAGCTAACGCGTGGCAATCTACTTATTGATTCAAAAATTATTGAAAATTCCAGTTTAAACCGATTTTTGAATTCCAAATACTCCAATTACTTCCTGTAACTAGTGTCTTCCGGGCTACCCCGTACACTAGCTGGACGAATTTTAAGCCCCAAGAAGATTCCCAGAAAAGGAAAGAGACGCGCGACCTGAGAACAGGAATTTGACCAGAACGCTTCACAAAGCAGATAAACAAAGTTGAGTAGAAAGAAACCCAAAAAAATAAAAATAGCACGAGGCATAATAAGCAGCTAAATAAATGCTCTTGATGCCCTTGCAGAGGGTCTTCTTATTATGAAGAGAAAGAAGCCTCTGCGAAGCCATCAAATGAGAGATATTTATGCAACAGTGTTCAGTCCCCCCTTCCTTTAAAGATAAAAATTTCCCAAGAGCAAAAGGAAGCAGATAACCCCAAATGACATTAAAGATGCAAAAATTGTTGCTCAAAAATAAATAATATATAAAAAATAATTTAAAATTTTGTAAGTTTGTGAAAATTGTTCGACTTTTAAGTTCGTCTATTTCTCAATAAAATAGAATAATAGAGGTAGTATTAGATATTAGATAGAACGCAGCAGAACACCAGAAAAAATGTGCCCAATCTATACTTTTGGTTCGCTATATCTAATGTATCCAAGGGTATCTTTTCGCAGCTTCCTCTCTCCCTCCCCTCTCTCTCTCTCTCTCTCTCCTTCTTTCTGCATTTTTGTATTTGCTTTTTCCTGGGGGACTGCCGGAATGCCGGACAGCATGGCGTGCAGTCAAGAGTAAAAGTCAAATATTATAATTATGCAAAATACATAATTTACTTTTGGAATTAACAGCTGAACAAAAAATAAAAATAAAATAAAATGAAGAGTGGCAAGTGGCAGGCAGAGCAGCCGCATAAATGATATTGAAATTGCCGGCAAAAGATAAGGAAACAGCAGGCTGCCATGGGGTCCAGTCAGGGAAGGGGGCAGGGGCAGGGGCAGCAACAGAGGCAGGGGCGTTACCCCTAATGCCGCTCAAGAAAACTGAAATAAAATTCAATTAAATTGCTCGTCCGCTCGCTCTTGCCCGCAACGCTCTGACGGACAGGCCAAGAGCCAGGAGCCAGAGCAGAGCCATGGCCAACAACAGGTAACAAAAAAAAAAAAAAAAAACACAGAGGCAACAACAGGTAAGGACAAAAGACAACCACCAGAGAAACGAAGAAAACAATATTTTGCGGTTTTGTTTTGGCACCTGCCACAAAAGCCACAAAAAAGATCGCCAGTGTGAGATGCGGCTGGGTCAGGAACAGGGGCAGGGGCACACCAAGAGTCAGCTGTTCCGCATCGACATGTGCAACAGAATTTTTTTGTTTTTTTTTTTGTTTTTTTTTTTGGGATTCAAAGACCGATCTTTGCAGAAAGGAAGGAACGAACCAGCAAAGTGGAACAACAACAGCCGGCTGCCCCGCCCCGCCCTCCCCCTCATTCCTGACCCCCAACCAGGAGCAAATGGGCGTGTCCTTATTCATTATTCACTCTAGAGTACACAGCGGATCTGTGAATGGGGCGGATTGTGAGCGGAATGTCGTGTCGGGGGATCTCGGACACATTGCGCACTTCCTGGGTTCGTCTCGAGTTTCGGCATGGAGTTACCCATCCAAGGGATGGATGCAGGGAAGGGGCTGCCAGAGGGTGACGTCTCGTGAATGAATACTCCATTTATGGCCCATGCATATGGTGTTGATATTGTTCAGGTATTTGATTTGAATACACTCACAAACGCGCTCATAATGTTACACTCATAAATGCACTTGTGAATAAACCTAGAAGGGTGGAATAAGAATGTGAATGCACCCATACCAAGGGGTACACGAATGGGGTACCATATGTGGATTGAATAAGCCCAAAAATATTGTATGCAAGGTATGATTTCAATTGCGAATATGTGAATACACTCATGAACGTTATCATGAATACATAAAAGAATATCACACGCAATACGCATATGTACCTACATGTGCGTGTATGTAGGAGATATGTAACCATGAATACACACACGTGAATAAAGTTAAAGCTCTGCTGAATGCTTTTATCATATGTAGAGATTCCATTTAAAAATATGTGCATATTAGCTACAAAAATATCACCAAAGAATATAAGTTTTATATACGAGAATTTACATATTCATGAATGAATGAATGTCAAGCGAATGAAATAGTGGAGACAGAGTGGAGACAGAGTGGAGAGAGAGTGGAGGAGTGGAACATTTGTTAGTCACATTTATGGCTCTCTCTCTCTCCCAAATGAATATGCGAGCGTTTTTATGAATACGAATGCTGCAAGTGCAATATAAAATAGTGAATAGTGAACTCCATTTTGTTAATTGAATCAATGCGTAGAATCGGCGATTCATTGAATGAGAAATGAATGCACTTCTCGGCATGTATGTATAGACATGTAGATTGAATAGGTATGATAAGTTTACAAGTGCATTTATGAGTGTTATGAATGATGAATGATTTGTGAATGCATACATTCAGATAATTACAACAACAACAAACGAGCAACACACGAATAGAAAACAGAAACAACGAATAGTAGTTGAAAACATTGAGAGATTCAGAGAAGACGAAGAAGATAATTGAGATGAACAAAATACTCACACTTCTATCTCTCTTTCTCTCCCTATCCCTCTCTCTCTCTCTCTCGCTCTCTCTCTCTCTCACTCTAGCTCACTCTTTCGTTCTCTCTTTTTCTCTATCTCTCCCAGAAATCTCTTCTCAGACCCTTCTCTTCTTTCACACACACACTGGCCTGGCTGGCCACTCTCTTTTGTTCTCTAGTTTGCTCTCTTTCGCTGTTTCTCTGCGTCAGAAATCGCTTCCAAATATCACCAGGTCGCGTATTTTTGCGCGTTTTTTCCAGCTTCGTTTTTTTTTTTTTACGTTTGTTAATATTTACTTTTGATGTTTTTTTTTTTAGTTTTTTATTTGTTTTTGTTTTTTTTGCATTCTTTTTTTGGTTTAAGTTTAAGTTGGTTTTCCATTTGCGCTAGTTTTGGCAATTATCAGGTAAATGTATGCGTGTGCGCGCGTTTTTTATCGCCACTTTGGGTGTGCGTGTGTGTGTGTGCGTTTTTTATTATCTCGTTTTGCTATATTCTTTTTGTTGTTGCTGCTGCTGTTATTTTTTGTTTGTTTTACGACTTGATATTTATTCATTAGCTTTGCTGCCTAGTTTTTACGATTAACTTTTCGAAACTCGCAAAAACTGAAACCGACAAACAAAAACAAAAAACAAAAACAAAAAACAAAAAAAAGACCGTCCAGAAAACGCGAGCTTTGCTCAGAAATCGCGTCCCAAGCTGTCGGTCGGTTGTGTTTCTGTCGGTGGAGACCTCTGCCAATCAAATTAACACATTTCAATTAGCATTTTTGCATAATGCCACAGTCAGAGACACCCAGAGACACACACACTCAATGTACGGGGTACAGATAAATCGAGTGGATGGATGGCCGGGCGCGGGGAACAGGGGGGAGTACAGATGAAATCTGATTTGCAAATTTACATATGAAACCCAATTGGAAATGTCTCTGCCACACAATCCGCACACCGCACAGGCGCACATAATGAGACACAGATCTGTTGGTTGCCTCTACACTCGCTTCGAAATCGTTTCAGTTTCGAGTTTGGGAATTTGCACTTTTGTTGAGACAAACCTCTCGACGATCCGTCTAACATATCTATCTATATGTGCCACTTCGTTCCAGTGTGTATTATAAATATATTTCTAGGACTCCGTTTTCCCCTTTTAATTTGGGGGCTTAAAACCCTTCTGATTCCTTTGAAAAATATGTGTGTTTCGATGCTAGGTTTCAGGAAACATTTCTCAAAGATTTAGTCTTTACCGAAAAAATATCTACTGTCGAGAGTCGAGAGACAGGAATCATGTGGGAAATTTAAGAAATCTTTCCGCAGCAATAACTGATCAATTTTCATTAATCTATTCATATTTCTTCCTACATCTTGTTTGGATAAATGATCGGTGCAAGAATAACAAATCTTTAAATGGATTAATTTGCTTTAGGTAATGGAAAATTCTTTGACTGATTGAAATTTTTAACAACCTTCATTGTATGATGCTTTCAAACAGTTTACAAAGCGTTTCCCTGAGCGAAAGGACACTAGCAATTAGAGCCACGAATCGTATGCATTCATTTTTTCCTCTTTAGTTCACTCTGAGTTACACAGCTGACTAAATAGGTTCAACTAACTAAACAAAAATCTCCCCACTCCGCTGCTATCAAACAAAAACAACAACAAATTGGACAACACACATTATAATTGTTTTATTTAGAAAACATTACGGAAAAGCCACAATACCAAAAGAATCCATATGTGATTCAGGGGAATCCAAGTCAGAGAATTTGTTGCCTTTGAAAATCTATTTCTGTGGTTTCTTTTGTTTTTTTATTTTTATTTTTTTCGGGGTTTCTGTTTTTGTTCTGTTGCCTGTTGGCTGTTGTTGATTGTTGTTCGAATTGCAAGTGTCAAAGTCTCAAAGGAATTACAAGTAGAGTTCTTGTGAAGGAAGGGAGAACCTCCCTTTTGAATCTGAAGTTCCTATGGCTCGAACCGGAACTTGAAGCTCTCCAAATACGTAAGCCAGAGCTCATGACATTCCATACCAAATATCACTTTTTTTTTCATAGAGAGAACCAGAAGAGAAGCAAAATAGTTGCACAACCAAAAGATTTCTCTTGGCATTTTGAGCAAAGTTGGAAATTTTACTTCCCTCTGTTTCGCTCTCTCTCCACTCCACTCCATCTATCTCCACCCCCCTTAAACGAAACATTTCTCTCGGTTAATTTCCATGGCGCTAGGCATCTCCCCGTTTAATATTTGATCGCCGCATTTTGAAGTCTTGTGTGTTGATTATCCAATGGAATTCACACTTGCGGCGCGTTATTCGAGATGTACTTTCTATCAATGAGGAATCCAAATACAAATACAAATAAAGCAAAGGCAAAACAAAAACACAAATAAAAATGGGCACAACAACAACAAAAATCAAATCAAATGAAATGAAGAGAAGAGAAGTAGAAACATGTTTCGACCAAAAGCCACATTTTGAATGACTTCCGGTTTTTGGGTCTCTCGGCCTCTGGTCTCTGGTGTTGCTGGTGTCCCACTGAGTGACGGACGAGCGAGTGAGTGAGTGAGTGAAGGCATGACTGACTGACTGACTGACAGAGTGCCTGAAAGACGGCGAGACAGAGAGAGACTGAAAGACTGAAAGACTGAATTACGGAGCGACTAAGGGAATAATATACCAAACGACAGAAGAGACACAAAAAAATCAACGGCAGAGAACAATACTGAGTCTAAGGAGCGACAGAAGAGTCACAGAAGAGTCACAAAAGAGCTACAGAAGGAACTGAAGAGCAACTGAGAAACGACGCGGAGTGACTGAAGAGCAACAGAGAGAGAGAGAGAGATACTAAGGTTCAGACAATAAAGATCGACAGAGGGGACAGTCGGAAAGAGACTTAACGACAGCGCCACAGAGAAGTAGAGAAAGACTAACGAATTGTTCTAGAAATAAATAGAAAAAGACTAAAATTTCGAGCTATTTAGGAATGGAGCGACCAAGGGAGGGATCTAGAGGAAGGGGAAACGAGAACGAACAAAGCACGAGTTTTCCAAAGAGAGAGAATCGGAGAAAAAACTGATCTAGAGAGAGAGAGGGAGACAGACAGCGAATGAGCGAATCAGAGCTCCTTTATCGGTCCCTTTCGATTCGAATGTGGAATTCCTTGTGGGTTGAGTGATTACATTTCAATGGATGACTGATCCCTAGGGGAGTATTCCAAGTATTTAAAGTTCCACTAGCCAAGTCGTGGGGCTGGCGGGGGACAGGGCAGGAGTAGCTTGAAGCGTTGCAGGGGCCCATAAGTAGTAGCTGTGACAGGGTCTGTGGCAGGGTCTGTGGACAGAGCCTGTGACTGTCACGGGGGAGGGCGGGTTAGGGGGACTGGCTGGAATTAGCATACGACGAACGTTTATGCACCGATCCGACTAGTAGTAGTATGTGAACAACTATGCGATAAAGCTGGACTTTTATAATAAGCGTAGCTCTTGACGATGACAGAGAGACGGAGACGACCGACGACCGACGCTGGCGTTGGCGACGCTTTGCTATGCGAAGGTCACAGCAGACGGCGACGGGCAACGAGCGACAAGAAAAGCCCGGCCGGCCGTCCACCGCCCTCTCAGAAGTAAACGATAAGTAAGGCAGGGAAATAGCAGAAACAGAACAGAGAGGGAGCGAGCGGAAGACAGAAAGACTGAGAGACAGAACCCAGCGGAAGACTTTGAGTGCAGGGATGTGTGTGTGGGCGGAAAATTAATAGGCGATGGGTGTGTGGGGGGAAGTGAAAGAATAGCCGGAAGAAGCCTAAGAACATGCAGACACAGAAGAACAATGACAAGAGGAAGAAGAACAAGAACAAGCCTAAACAGCAAAGGGAGAACAAGAGGAACAAACTAAAGAAGAGCCAGAAAAAGCCAGAAAACCAGAAATATATAAAGAAAAATATCTTAACAAAATTATGGGAAAGCAAAAAAAAATGTAATTAAAATTAACCAAGAGTAAAAATTATAAAAAAAACTTCCATAGAAGGCGCAGATATCCAAATGAATGGCAGATAAAACCCATTCGGCTTGTAAAACCTACAAATGTTTGATTTCTCGCTTTTTTTTCCTATATCTATTGTATCTTCTATGCCTTAATAATGGATACGGATTGAATATGTTGTAAAATATCAATTACTGATGAAATTCGATCCACATTTAATTAACTAAAATGTATCACACATATGCTTTAGCAGCTAAAACTTGACTCAGTACAGTGAACAAATGAATATGAATAATGCATTCTACCACTCACAAGTGAATAGTTTATTGACCCTAAAAGGCCATTCATTCAATGCATTTATTGTACATAGGGATGTCTACATTGTACGTAATTTGATGACTGAACGCAAAGCTTGATCAAAATTGAACACAAAATCAACGAATAAGTGCAACAAAAAAAATAACAGATTCATTTATTACAAAAGGAACGATTCATACTATTCATGTTCATTTAAGTGATTGACATTCACTGGTAGCTTTATGTTGAGATACAAATCATCAAGGAAACGCTTCTTAAAAAAAAAGCGAAAGAAAGCATCCAGAAGCAGAAGGAAAAGCTCAGACCACAGTGAATGAATGTCCACAATATTCACATTCTCGTGAACATTCAAAACTGTTTATTAAACACATAATTCATAAACCAAAGGAATATTATTCGCATTTCATAATTGGTGAATGAATGCGCTCACAGTCAAGCATTCAAGGGAATTGAATTGAATGCATTCAACTGCACGGCAGTGCAGAAACGAATGAATAATGTTCCCATAACAAAGATGATACATTGGAAGACAAAAAAAAACAGCACGAAGAGCGATAGAGAGGTGCTCCGGACTCACACACACTCTCTCTCTCTCTCTCTCTCTGTGTGTTGACGTGTGCCACTGCTCCTCCGTCCCTCATTCCCTCCTGTCCATTCATACGTTCTGTCTGAGTGTCTGAGTGTATGACATTCAATTGCGCAGCAACAACAGTTAATTGCATTTACAGAATATTGTTGCCACAGTTATGTCGATCCACTAGAGAGGGCGATAGATGGGGGGGCATAGTGAGAGCGAGAGGGGGTATTCCCCCCCAACCATGTGCAGCAGTTCGTTTAACGATCGCCTCAGAGAGACTCATGTTTATTTATGAGTAGTTTGCCAATCGATTCGTATCCACACACTCACACACACACTTCATTCCACTCCACTCCCTTCCATTCCACACACACACACACACATGAAACGACTGCTTGAATCGTTGCCAATATCGTGAAGCGGTGCCCGGTGCGGTGCTGCAGAAATGCAAATTTTTCTTCTTTTTTTTCACTGGAATAAAAAGTCTCTCGGACCATAATATTCCGTTCCCATAGATGGTGGGCCTAGGGGCAGTGCCAAAACGGTGGCACAACAGACACAAATGCCATGCCCCTCAAGGACATTTCAAAGTGCGTCGCAATCTAAGCAAGCTCCCCTCCTCCGCCTGTGCCGCAGTGTCGCCCTATATCTGTGTGTGTGGATATATGTAACCCTTAAACAGTATGTGAAAGGTAGGGGATGGATTAGAAGACAACAAACCCTTAAGAAAACTTTGACATGAGAGAGTGAAGAGGGAAAAATAAATCATCCAAAAGCGACATGGAAATACTCTCACTGCGCTTAGCTTTACAAAATTTACCACAAGTGAAAGGACACTTAATAGATAACGCTACGAGGTTGCCATGATCTATTTACATATTTAATTCCGAATAGATAAGATATTCAATATGTTTTGACTCATCATGACATTGCAGTGGAACGAAAGCAACAAAATGTACTTCATATAACAATTTCGAGAAACATACTCGTACAGATCCCATTCGATAGTCAAAGGAGTTGGTTAGTTTATTTATATTTTATAATATTTCCCATATTTATGGAAGTTATCTTTCGGCTGTGATCTTTCGGCTCTCTCTCTCTCTCTGGGTACAATATTTATAATACATAATGATGATCTTAACGATGATGATATCAACCGAAAGCAATGTGTGTCATGAGATCATCCCCTACCTCCTACCCCAACGTGAACCACTACATTTTCCACTTGGAAAGACAGTTCTCTCTTTCTCTGTCTCTGTCTCCGGAGAACAACACAAATGAGAGTAAAAGAAGCAGTAAACTGAAGAGCAGGTAGACAAAAGCTACACAAGAGAGAGAGCGAGAGAGAGAGACGACAGCAGAAGCAGCAGGCGGCAGGCGGCAGGCGGCAAAAGGATAAACAAGCAGCCGAAGGATGAGGACGAACTGTTGCTTCCTTCTGGCGGGCATGTGCATGCGTGTGCGTGTCCTTACGTGTGTCCCTGTGCACGTCCTGAGCGCGTGCACAAGCCGTAAAAGAGTGTGCGAGTGAGCGAGTGAGTGACTGGCAACAGCCGCCGCTTCTTATTGACAT
Organism: Drosophila tristis; assembly: GCA_018150885.1. Classification (NCBI taxonomy): domain Eukaryota; kingdom Metazoa; phylum Arthropoda; class Insecta; order Diptera; family Drosophilidae; genus Drosophila; species Drosophila tristis. Next base: position 2,529,540 of record JAECWT010000228.1, read on the forward strand.
TGAAACCGCCGCCGCCGTCGTCGTCGCCGCCGTCTGTCTTTCCAGCGTTGCCCCCTGCCCCTACTCATCCTTCTCCGTCACCGTCTCCTGCTACCTTCTGCTTCTCCCTCTCCTGCTGCTGCTGCTGCTGTTGGGTAACACCCGGCGCAGATGCTATATACATAAAAAGTGCAGAGGAATTACAGTTCCAAAACGAACAACAGGAGCAAGGAGCGTACTTTTCTACCGGTACTTAGAGGTCTTAAAAAAAAACAACAGAGGAACAGAAGACCCTGAGAAGACCAAGCGGAGTAGGAGACCCAGAGCAAGGAGTTGGAGGGAACAGGAACAGGACCAGAAGACCAAACAGAAGGAAAAGGACCACGAAGTAGGAAGTACACTAAGGATTTTGGTTTGGTGGGAGGGGGAAAGGATCTGCATAAGTATTTGTATGTGTACATACATATGTGTATGCCAACTGTTCCACCAAATGGTGTGTCCATGCAGTCGACACTCACTCGCTAAGCGGCAATAAAAGTTAACAGTTAAGAGACAAGGCCTCAATACAGCTCGATTCCTTCTCTATTCCATGACGCTAATTAGATAAACGAACGGCTACAAACTACAACCAATATTGCAGTACAACTTTGGATTTTATGGGCGCATTTTAACAAATATAAATCGCAAAAATCGATTTAAAATTATAAAAATTGTTTTGGGTTTTGGATACAAAAAAAAGTCTTTTTAAAACTCATCTAACGCAAAACCATGCTTCCCAGAAATAAATAAAAAAAAATTATATTTCATGATAAAAGTTAAAGTTCATTCCTGTGCAATTTTCATGGAACCAAAGAATTGATTTCGTATGGAATGTGTTGAGTCCAGAAGAAGCAAAAACGATACGAACAACATTTACTTTTTTCTCGAAATGCACCCTTTATGATATCGCCACCATTCTCAGAAATATGATATCTTTCATTTTCGGATAAATTCTACACAACTGTTATCGCAATACAAATTTCACGCGAAAACAGCAGCGCAAATTGCAATTCCAAGCGAAATAAAACAATTATAATAAATTTAATACAGGCGCTGATCAAACAAAAACATTAATACCTTTATAGATAAACAAAATTCTTGACTGTTTTGGCTACTACAATATATGGCAGGCGGAGGTGGGGGATTCCAATTAAAAGTAAAACTCAAAACCCAAAACACAAAACTGCAATTACAGTCAACCGAATAAAGTCAAATATGACTGATACATCTGTGTGTACATATATTTTTGGGGGAATATGTAAATTCGACTATGTGGATACCCTTTGTTGTGTTGTTGCTCTGCTAAGCAGAGCGATTCCATAGGTTTACCAATAATATTAAACAGTGGGAACTCTGATGGAAATCTTGCTGGGAGGAATGTTCTTTCGGTCGAGAGTTGAGAGAATACCCGAAATGTCAATTCTCTTAGAGATCCGCCACAGAATCTCAATATATCGAATTTGTTTTTTGGTTAATAGAAACCAATATACCCCCTCTCCATTTTGATCTACTAAAGGGGGTATCAAAAATTCAAGCGAATTGCCGAATGGAAATTTTGTGGCACGCAAACTTGTTGCTCTCTCTCTCTCTCTCTCTCTTTCTATCTCTTTACGTATATCCCTATCTCTGTTTGCGTGTGTGTCTGTGAAGTGGCTTACATTTATGATATTTTAATCATTAATTATTTATTTATTTTGTTATTTTTTTGGTTGTTGGTTTTTTTTTAAATTTAATTTTCATTTTTAGCAATGCATTTTCTTCTGCCGCGCACTTTTCTCGCCAAAAACCGAAACAACAACAAGACAACAAAAACAAAAACAAACAAACAGAAATTGAGATTTTATTGCGAATTTTTGCGTTTCTTTGGCGTTTGTTTTTATTTTTCTGTGATTTTTTTGCACGTCACCAGCGACAAAAAACGCGCGCGTATGTGGTTCCGTCGCGCATGTGTGTGTTTGTGAGTGTGTGTGTGTATTAGTCGCAGGCACTTTTATGTAGCTGGCTCTGTGTGTTTGCGCCAGAGACGGGGCGTATGAGCAATGCCACTTTTTGTTTTTTTGTCTCAAGCAAACGCACTGCGCAAAAAAATAAAATAAAAACAAAACACAGAATCAAACACACGACAACAAAAATAAGCTTTACATTTGACGCCGCTGCTGCTGTTGCGCGGCGGCTGCTGGTGGCTAACAACAACGACGACGACGACGTTGAAATGCGTGTTTTTCCTCTACTAGCGCGCGCGCGGTTTCCGCCAATGCGTTTCACGCGTTGTAAGCGATTCGACAGGTAGGGCAGCACTGAACGGACGGGCACAGCACAGCACTGTAACAAACGGTAACCCCGCCAAGCGAGCGACAAAACGAAGCGAAACGAAACGAAGCGAGCCGAACGAACGACACAGCCGCCTCAGAGAGAGAGAGAGAGAGAGCGAGAGAGAGAGAGCGCGAAGCAAGCCGATGCATGAAGTGCTGGCACTTCGGCTGGCTGTTTTCTGTGTGTTTCTCTCTGCTCTTCGATTTGTTGTTGTTATTGTTGCTGCTGGTGCTGCTTGCCTGCCTGCTGTCTGCTGTAAATGCTTTTACATTCGCATGTATTGCGTTTTGTGTTTGCTCTTGTATTTGCTGTTGCTGTTGCTGTAGTTGCGGGCAACACTTGTCGTTTTTGGTCATTATGCAACAACAACGACGACGACGAAGCAAACCGCTGAAGACAGACAGCGAAGCAGACAAAAACGAAGACAGGCCAGCGCGAAGCGAAGACACGGCCAGAGACACACGAAGTGTTCAAGCTGCTCTCTGATTGGTAGAAGGATGTCCGACACGAGCAGACACGAACCGGAACGAGTCTCTGGTCGTCTCTCACTCTTCGTCGCTCCCTGCCACACTCTCCACCCGTGACTTTCATCGAGCGTTGGTCAAGAGAGAGAGACAGAGAGAGAGAGAGAAGGAAGAAGAAAGTCGCTTCCAAGGAGAGTGGCCAAAATGTCATCGGGGGAGCCATCAACATCCACATCGTCATCAACGTCAAGAGGCGCTTTTGATCGGAATAAATTTGAATCGAGTTATCCAGGGACACCAGCAAAAGGGGAACGAGTGGCAGGAACAATTTCCAGTAGTGGCAGACGTAAAGGCGAGGGGGAAGGCAAACTTAATTGAAAAACTATTTTCCACACGTTTTTTTCCATCAAAATTATGAGGCAGTGAGGAGTTCTTGTCAAAGAAAAAGTTCTTAAGTGGTTTACCGTACGGTTGTGTTGTTTTTTTTTTTTTTTTTAATTAATTTACCATCCACATGGAATCCATGTGGGTTTTGTCCGTATGAAGCATAATGGATTGCACTTTAATACTATGTGCTATCAGAATGATGTTCGTTTACTGGTCAGATTTTGTCGCATTTTCCCTACTATAGACTGTAAGACTCAATAATCTTGTATTCTTTCCTCGATTCTCGCTCTGTTATCTCTACCCTGCACTGGTAATGAAGTTCTTGGAAATTATGGAACCTGCCAAGTGATCCACATCCCCATAATCTAAACAGATTTCAGTTGGGTTTTTTGTTTTGTTTTAATCTTATTTAAACCCCCATGAATTATCACAAGAATGATGAACAGACAATCTGTGTATGCAGTATTAATTTCATCTGCCCATCGATGATTTTCACTTACGCTCAACTCAAGCGAAAAGCCTGACAGCAATCTGCTGATAAGAATTTTTGTAAATTCGATTCCCCTGTGATCTGTTTATTTGTGCTTTTGCGAACAATTCATTTCTTATTTTGATAGGAAAGAACATTGGTTTTTTTTTGGCATTCCATGCCATTTGATTTGTTTTTTCGCTTTTTTATTCAGTTGCTATTTTGTTGATAAAGATAAAACTGCTTTTATTTTTGTTGTTATTTATTGTTTTTTTTCATTTAATTTCAACGAAATCTGTTTGCCATTCTTTTTGTGTGGCTTTTTTTTTTGCACAAACGCTGGGGCGCATTCTAGGGATAAGATAAGGGGGGCCCATAGAAATGGAACAGAGAACAACGAAAGCGATCCACAAAACTGAAACCGTAGGAGAGTGTGTGTGCGGGTGTGGGTGTGGGTGGGGGTGGTTGGGTCCAAGTGTCCCCTTGATAATTATTATTATTATGGTTATGGTTCTGTTTTTTTTTTATTATGGTTCTGTTTTTCTTTTTTTTTTTTGTGCTGTATTGACCCAAAATGTGAGTCATTCGCGTTCATTCAATGAATCATTCACAGAGCCGAGGAGACCCACTAAAAAAAAAAAACTAAAAAAGGGACTGACTGCATCTGAAAGATGCAGATACATTTTGGTATCTTAACCCATTAAGGGCAGAGACCAAGCGAGCAGGAGAAAGTTGTTTTTCTTGTGGAGAGCGGAGAAAACTCCACTACAGCCGGACAGAAAGAGTTAGAGAGGGAGAGAGACAGAGACAGAAACGGAGACGGAGAGCTGGTGTAAAAGAGACGGCAAGCTGTGATGTTTAATTTGTTTTCTATGTTTTCCATGCATTTGTGGAAGTTGTTTACAGTTGCGCCAAAAAATGTATCATGCTCTTGACCATCATCATCATCATCATCATTATTGTTATTCATTGTTGGCCGGCCAACTTGCTTTGGCTCCTCTCTCCTCTCCTCACGCTCTCACACTATTTCATCAAGTCTTTCTATCACTCTGTGTCCGGCTCTTTCTTCTAGCCTTTATGGTTAGTCTTTCTTTCTTTTGCTTCTTCTTTTGCTTATCCTTTTGCTTCTTGTATTGGTCTCTTTTTAAGCTCCTCCCTTTGCCACTACTTTCCTTTCTCTGGCTTTTGCTTTCTCTCTTTGTCTGGCTGTCCTTTGTTCTTTCCCTGCTTCTGGCTTTGGTTCTCTTTCTCTGGCTTTTCACAATCATTCTCGCTCTCTCTCTCTTTCTCTTTCTACACTTCTTTTTGCAATTTGGCGAATTTTTGGACAACTTGGCAAAGCGTGAGAGATTTTGTTGTTTGTTGTTGTTGCTTGGCATCCAAAAGCGACACAATTGGAACGGAAATGGAGATGGAGATGGAAATGGACACACACGATGACAGTCCATTGCTTAGAGTGGTGGCAAACGGGGGAGGGGAGGGGAGCGGTGGATCTGCACGTCGGGGTAGGGGGTAGAATGAAGTCGAAATGGTCACGCTCACCCGCACATGGGATGGAAAATTATAATGACCAAAGCAGCGACAGCGACAAGAAAAAACAAAATAAAGAAGGAAAAGCTGCCACACAGAGCAGCAAGCAAGAAGAAGGAAGGAGAAGAGCCAGAGAAGAGCCAGAGAAGAGAAGAAGCAACAACGGATGGACGTGAGAACGAAACGTAGCTCACCCCTCTTGCCGTTCAAAAGGGACTTCCCAGAGACTTTTGGACTCGTCCAACCATGCAAATGAGACCCAAAACGAAGATCAGCCAAACCCAAAGAGAAAAAAGATAGCAACACAAACCGAAACCGAAACAGAGAGGCAATATATAGAGATAGAAACTGCAGAGAAAAGTAAAGCGAGATTGAGCGTAAGAATATAGCCCACCGATCGAGTGATACGATAATGAAACCAGACAACAGCTCGACAGCATATGAAACGCAAAGTAAACACTGCCCTGGCAATACCCTGTGAATCATTTGAATGTTGCAGTGAACGAGCTGGCCACAACTGGAACCGATCAGCAAAAATACAGCACATTAATTCCAAAGAAATGGCCTGCCATGCCAATGCCAATTGAAAGAAGAATTGAAAGAAAACTGCAGCATTTCTAAGACTAAGAAAAATGTGTTCAAGAAATGTCCACTGCTATGAGCGATTGTCCATAGTCCCTCTTCAGTTGCAGATCGGATTAATCGGATGGCAATGATTTTTGTACATAAAGGTATTAGATACTACCAGTTAATATTCAGCAAAGTCAAGGCTGCTTTCAAATGCCAGACAAACGCCTCAAACTTTGCTTATATCTTGCCCAGTGGTACTTCTATTTCGGGTCCAAAAATATACCTCTTTTTCGTTGGTTGGGGCGCCAGTTAAGTGAATATGAATATATGTATGCAGATGATGTTCAGGGCCAAGCCATCGACAACTGACGACTTCCTAGAAGCGGCTCAACACCATAACCATTGCAATTTGCATGTTTAAGCTTCGCACTGCACTTGAGTCCACCACAGCAACAGCAGCAGCAGCAGCAGCATAACCATCATCATCTTCATCTTCATCAGTTTCCCCTTCTTTATACCCACGAGCCTCTCCACCCCTGTTCCAGACAGCAGAGCAGCTGGTGTGTTGACCAGTCGACAACCTTGACACAAATGCATACGCCAATAGCCGCAGGGCCACAGAGTAGAGGCGCTCTCTGACCATCAGATCCCATCAGAGCCAGAAGACCAGAAGACCAGAAGAGATGTGAGTTGAGGGCAGGCCCACAATCAAGGGTAAAGTGGGCGTGATGCAACAACAGGAACAGCCACAACAGCAGCGGCGGCAGCAGCAATGATGAGTGTGTGTTGCTACCTGAACTCATTTCCCTAATAGAACAATTATCGACGCCTACGGGGCCTCATGAGAGCCATGAGCCATCCAGCCATCCAGCCATGAGCCATGAGCCATGGGGATGGTATGAGAGATGAGACTGCGAGCGTCAGGCCAGGTGATGATGAATATAATGATGATGATGATGATTGTGCTGGTTTGTAATGATGATGATTATTATGGTAATAGCTCAAGTTGAAGGTGAAAGAATGGGCGTTAAGGAATTGCCACCAGCCACCAGACAAACAATCCTTGAAAAATTATCATTCACAATTAAATTTTAGTTCAAGATTTTTTTTTACCAAATTCGAGCTGTCATCAACGGTGTAAGGACTCCAAGGAAACTGCACAGATGTAAAAAACTAACAATATATATACGATTTTAATTATTCGGCGTCTTTCCTTGGCATCTACATAATCAGACCCAAAGCGAATTCCAATCGAATGTTCGTAATTTTATTGCCACGTCTCAAGCTGCGTCTGCGACTCGAGCAACGATCCTGGCCACTGCAGCATCATTTTCCATAATTTGCATCAACACCTCGTGAGCTTCAACGCGCGCTAAACGACGTCTCCATCGTGGCTCAAAGGCCAGGAAAAAAACAAACCAAAACCCAACCCAAAGACCAGCGACAGTCGACTAACTGTAGACTTTTCCCAAAGCAAAGGCCATTGGATCGCTGAATGCCACCAGTGACAGATTCCCGGTAATACATTTTTATATACAGCATTTCCATTCTGATGTAGCTTATTAAGTCCTGCCTTTTGAATGCCTTCTGCGGCACAAAAGTGCCAGTCAAATGCAACACCGCGCGCATCGAACTTTAGCAGATTTTTGAATTTTATTGTGAATTTATCTTTTTCTTTTAATAAACAATCAATTTTAGCAAACAATCAAGAAGAAACCAAACACTTAACTGGAAATTAAATTTCACACTTAAAATTTTGAGAGCTTCAAAGTCAAGTTTGTCTGGGGATATCAAAAATATTCGACATACTTTTAGGATGTATTAATGGGCGCTTGAAGATCTATGTACTATTTTTGTATAATTCGAATACGAGTAGTTGCAGACAGGATCTTTGCTGGCCTTAAAGTCTCACGTTATATGCAGGTCTATTAGTCATAGGGACTTGGATGGCGCTCACTGGTTCTTCCCCCTTCCACGAGCCCTCGACCAAACACCGCAACAGCCACAGCCACACGTGTCTTGCCCCTTGACCTCCGTCATTCGCTTGAAAATCAACATTGCGCCGCTGAACAAGACAATGAACGCCGTAATGAATATGTAGAGGGGCGTGTGCGGCATAAAGCATGGTGGTTGGTGGGTTTGTGGGTTGGTGTGTTTGGGGGCTGTGGCATGGAGCATGGAGCATGGAGCATGGGGGGCCTGGACAGGCTGCAGAGACAAAGTGCAAGAGCGCATTAAACGGGGTTTGCAAATAAGCGACAAGGACGCGTCGTACAACGAAAGGGAGGAACACACACACACACACACACACACAGAAACACACACACACACAAAAATGAAAATAAAGGAAAATCACATGTAGAAGAGGCAAGCGGAAAGAGCCGTTTCAGTCAACGATGTGTTTTTTAAAAATGTCAAGGCTTCGCAGCGTATTTTTTTGTATTATTTTTTTTGCTGTTGTATTTTGTGGATGGGGTGTTGGGTTGGTTGGTGGTTACCCTGGCAACCAGCACAATTCCCGGCACAACCCTATTTTGGCAAAGCCAACGAATCCATAAGCCAACCCAGTCATCAAGGGCAATTCAGTTAACAGAACAATGGCCCAGAGTCAGAGCCCAAAGACAGAGACAGAGACCATAGCCCATAGCCCACAGCCCACAGTCCACAGCCAGCCTCGTCCTGGCTGGTAAAAACGATGACAATATGCATTAGGGGCTGGCTTTCAAGGACAATGTGCAAGCAAAAGCTCAAGCTCAAGCGATTCCAGTCGAAGGAGATATGTACATACATATATGTACTTGCCACTTGAACTTCGTTTACCACACATACATATATGCATGTGCACATGTGTCTAGCCATAAGTTTAAATTATAATATCGATTTTTAGCAATCAATATTATATACACCCCACTGGGGGGGGCTCCATCAGCAACACATTTTTAAAGTTCCCATTAGCGAGCGGACACATGGATGCCACCCACAACAATTAATCAATATCCAACGCTGGGGATATACATACATACATACATACATCATTCAGACATGTTGCACATGCTCTCTGCCGCACATCGTTTGACAAGTTGTCTTTGTGATTTTCATTTGGAGTTGATGAAACATTTATGCCACATGCCCAACGCTTTTCGTATGACCTTGACTCGTCGTCGTCACTGCGCCAGCATATAGGCCATCAACAAAACACACACACAAAAAACAAACATAATCTGGACGCCGCTTAACGCTTTTGCACGCCAATCATTTTTGCGGCCACTGCGTCCACGTCCACGTCCATGTCCACACATCCACATCCACATCCTCATTCCCATTTGCTTTTGTGTTGCTGTTCCGTTGATTCTCTTTGCGGCGGGCTCTGCGTGTCAAATCTGATTTTGGAATTTCTGCATGGCTCTGGCACAGGGTAATACCATTTTGAGCAGAAGTTGGCCAACTAAATGGGATCTTCCATTCAAAAATTGCAGCACTAAAAGCAGCAGATTACTGTTAGAATCCCCATCAGATCGAATCGGATCACAACACGGCATAAATCTTTCGTGATAAAAACAGGTTTGGGGGTTTTTGTTTTTTGCTTAAGATATTTCAAAGAAAACTTCAACAAAATAAAAAAAAAAAATATCAACAATTAATTATATTAGTTATATAATAAATATAAATAATATGAAAATATATTTTATAATTTATTAGATTTTTAGTGTAGCCGAAAAGCTTTCGGATTTTCTTTTGCATTTTACATTTGTGCTCTCCCTCTCTAGATTTGTACACCTCTAATGCGTGTGTGTGTGTGTGTGTGTGTGTGTGTGCACAAGAGTGCAATGATAATCACAGCAAACACAACGATAATGTTCGTACTCGCAAATGGCCTCCTAATTGCTGCGAGAGACGACATTGGGTAGGAAATCAGAGTAATAATTCCGCAGCCAAAAACATCTCCATCTCAGGCATTTGTTGATTTGTGGGAAATATTTGCATGGCTAGTTTATTACGCCGGTCCCATTAGCTAGCAGCACCCATCGATACCGAATGACGTTGATTCACTGTACAAATCCCAGTCCATAAGCGAACAGACTCATTCGTATCGTATCCACACCGACCAGCGGATGTTTTCCACAAGGGATTTAGCTTCTGTTTTTTTTGTATAATTAATTTTTAGTTCAGCCATAAAATGTGATTCACCTCAAATTTTGATATGAAATAATTGCTCAGGGCAATAACAATATAAGTGTGTGTGTTGTCGCAGCCGGAATTTGATTAATGGAACATCGGAGGAACAGACACAACAGACACAATTGTGCGCTTAACAGCACATAAGAAAATTAAACAAAGTGATGACACAAAATCTGCGTAAACAGAAGCACCTAAAATTGAAAACAGGAGCCGCCTCCCTGTCCCATTCAACAGATTTTAAACTATTTTTGTGGCACAGTTTACTGCTTGCAAACAGGTAAATCAGCTGTAATAACATCATAGCTGTGGCGAGTGGCGAGTGTGGATCCAATTTTAAGCACTATGTATTCCAAATGTGATTTTGCATGTGTAGAAAATGTTTTGTTACTTCTAAGAAATCCACAACGAATTCATACTTTAGAGGGAATTACTTGCAGTTGCGAATGAGCTAGTTTCATGGGGTATATATCTCATGCAGTTTGTCCCAATTCAGCACACATTTCATTCATTTTGTTCATCTATAGATTCACATGAATCTATAGATCTATAGATTCACATGAATAAAGTTAATCATCTACTATTAATTTTGTGGTGTTCCTAAATGCTGTTCTGTGTGGGCTCTTAGCTCATGAAAACCCATAAAATTATTTACTTGTCGTTTACCATTAAATACAATTTTCAATGAGTGTTTTCCGCTGAATTCATTTGAGTTTCAATTTTTCCTTGAATTTCCATTTTTCCGTTGAATTTCTGGCAATCAATGGCACAAACCAATTGCTGCTGCCACATCCGCAAACAAACAAGCGTTAATAATCCACGCACAAAATCCAACAGGTGGAGACGGACGTATGTACATACATACATACCGTACCGTATACCATGAAGCTGGAGGCGGACTTATAACACTATGTATCAGCAAGAGGATTAGCACGGAAGGAGTTGCATGGAGTGGCCAACAGCAACAGCAACAACAACGGCAACGGCAACAGCAACAGGATACCCCTGCAGCAGACGATTCAGCATTCGGTAAACGATATTGCAGCAGCCCTCCCCCCAACCGAAAATTGAAATGTGCGTGTGCAATAAAATTGCGTTTTTCGAATGAGACCGCAAAAGCTCGTCTGCTCGTACCAAGGCCCATGCCGACCTAATTGAGGTTGGAAAATGGCTATGGATGGGGATCTGTGTGGGCGTGGACGGGCGTCTGGCTATGCTGTGCTGTGCTATGCTGTGCAATGCGTGTGTGTCCAAAGGTCAGCCAGCTCTCCGGCTGTTGCCATGGCTGAGTGGATCCGGCAGTCAAGCGAGGCCAAAATACCATCAGGTCCTGACACTCTGATGACAAGGATGCCCCGCCTGTGGCATGCGAATGCAGGCAGGAATTGTGGCAACGGCGCCGAAAGCAAATTCGATTTCGTTGCCCTGGCCTGGCCTTGTGCAGGATATTGAATCATAGTTGAATTGCTGTGGTTTATCGCCCGCCCAAAATTGCAATTCAATTCGATTTCTCTCTCACTCTCTCTCTCTCTCTCTCTCCGATTCTCATGCATTCTCATGTACATATGTATATCACAGTGGGTGGTGTGGTTGGGAATCATTCACAGTGATTACTGTGCCTCACACACCACACATGGATCCAATCATTGATTCATCCATTTGAATGCCAAGTCTCTGTCTGGCATTTAACTGGAGTGCTCATAAGAATGAATGGATAATTGCCTGACTGGCTGACTGACTGCCTGGTGGCTGGTGGCTGGTATCTGCTGCCTGTAATTCAATTCTTTTCTCAATCGTCATCTATTTGAGATTAATTTAACGATGAATGGCAATTGTTGAATGTTTTCCAACGGGTACTGCCAATGTGCCTTTATCAGAATGTGCGGATGGACACTTTTGCTTCCACGCTCCCAAATCTGATTTTCATACAACATTCCCTCCAAAAATCATGGCCAATGATTTGCATAGGTCTAAAATTTATGTGTTTTTTTTTTAGGTGAATTATTTATTTATTTAATTATTTAATGCCAACACTCATTTGTCATTCATATGTGGGATACAAATTGCTTTCTTTTCTTTTCCCTTCCCTTCCTTTTTGCTTTGTTTTGAAGAGTTCAAATATCGTCACACACAGGGGTCACGTTATCTTTGGATATGTTGGGGCTTGGGGCCGGGCAACCCCCGAACGCCAACGCGTTGCAACAGAAGGTGTGTGTCATGCATATATGTCAGAATCTTCCAGATGTCTTCCTTCCCCAGCACCCACCATTCGCATCCCTCTGCCACTCCTTGTTCCACTGGCTCCACTACTCCACGGCATTCCACACCTCTCTTCTCCACCATCTGTCAGCTGCCCCACAGCTTGCCTGCTCTTCTACCTTATCCCATCCTCGTCCATTGCTCTTATGAATTTTTATATGACGATTTTGTAGTGTAAGAGGGGATATATGGTTTATTGTCAGGGCAGCATTTTGGTCTGCATAAAATACATATGTTTATGCATGATTTACGATGGATCTCTCAGATCTACACATTGTAAGTAGAGCAGAAAGAGTAAGTACAAAAATACAGATTTTTGGGTACGCAAATTTGTACAGACTGCAAGGTGCATAAGAATTGGGAAAACCCCTTGGGTATACACAGTTTTAAAAAAATTGCGAAGTTCCCCAAAATGTATTTATAAAATTTCTGTCAGAACAAAAAAAATTATAAATAAAATCGACTCTATCCAAATTCAAGCTCCATTTGTCTTTCTGGCCTTGTGTTGGAATGAATCCTTTCGTTTATGCGACCAATTTTGCAGACAAATCATTGAGTAACGATGGATATTTGAGGGTATCAAATGCTTCGCTTCTGCCTTCGGTAGCATCCTTTCCAACCGAGTTTTTTTGTGGGTTTTGTGTGCTGTGCTGTGCTGTTTTTGTTGCATGTGTGTCACGTTGAGTTATTTTCAACGCGAATTTTCGAATTTATTTGTCGAACATTGGCCGAACGTCTGGCGCGGGGGAGCGGGCTGGCTGGGGATACTGTGAGAGAGACGGGAGTTCCCTCAATATGCATTCTCAATTCGTAATTCCTATAGCCGCTCCGCTTGCTTTTTTTGCCCCTCTGTTTCTGTTTCTGTTTCTCTCTTTTTTGTGCTCATTCATTTTCTGCTTTGCTTTTTTTGTTTTGTTTTTGGACATTGCCAACGATGGCATTTTTGTGGCCTAAATTTCATGGCAACAAAATTGCACGAGAGAGCAGGGCGAGTGTCGCAGGAGACGGATGGGGGACAGGCGGGGGTGACTGACTGCAATGTGTCAACGGGATTTTCCTTTTCAAAATGTTTACACTTTTCACTTTGATGTCACCCTACCTACCTACCTACCTCCCTCCCGCCCACTCTCTCTCTCTCTCTCTCTCTCTCTCTCCTTCTCCTTCGCTTACTATTTTTTGGTCGCCTCTCTCCTTCTATGAGTATCTTCGTGGTCCTCTCTCTCTCTCTTACCCCATCCATCTCATGGCATTATGCCATGTTCTTGTTCTTGTTCTACTTCTCCCCCACTCGTCCTCTCTCTCTCTCTCTCTCTCAGGCTCCTCTCATTACCGTTTGATAGCTGATAAGAGTTTCCAACAAGAAACTAAAAGCAACTAAAACAAAAAAAAAGAACTGACCAAAATTAAGTGGAACGACAGTGCAACAGAGAGAATGCAAGTGAGTGAGAGAGAGAGAGAGAGAGGCGGAGGGTTGGCTGGGGGGAGTATGGCGAAACAGTTTTTGTGCAAGCTCACACACGCACTCACATGCTCATGTACATACATACATACATATGTGTACATATGTATGCCTGCTTAGAAACACCGTTAAACGATGACGGCAAGTACAAGCAAAAAGCCGTTGCTGAAACTCTGCCCAACAGACGTCGACAGCAGCAGCAGCAGCAGCAGCAACAACTCAACTTCCAATAAGAAGAAGAAGTGAAAGAGCAGCATCGTTTGCCCGATGCATTTGATACCCTTGAAAATAGAAAAATAGTTTTATTTTATTTGTGCAACTATACAGACAATTGCCTTCAATCAGAGAGCTTTATTAACAATTGATTTTTCATATAGTAGCTATTTACATTATATGATAATGTAAGGAATCTTTACAGTTCCAGCTACAGAAACCTTATGGGCTTGCAAAGGCACAGATTAAAATTATCATACTCTTTTTGTCAGGGTATTAAAAGCAAGACGGCAGCAGAGACAGAAGCAGCAGCAGCAAGAAAATTGTTCAAGAAAATTCTTATAAGAAATTAGCAAAAACGATGACGACAGCAGCAGGCAGCAGGCAGGCAAGGCAGGCCAGGCAGAGCCAGCGACAACAAAGATGCGATGCGATGCGATGCAATGCGATTTTGCCGTTAGCTTTTTTTCCCATTTATTTTTTCTTGTCGTTTTTTTTTGCAGCCTCGCAAAGCTCAAGAACTGGCTGCATGATAATGGGAAGAGAGAGAGAGAGTGAGAGGGAGGCAGAGCGAGAGCGGGACAGTGAAAAAGAGAGCAGCTGAGATGAGAGCAGCGCAAAGCCAGAGAGAGCGCAGAAAAGGCAAGCAAGCAAGGCGCGACTTGCAGTGAGATAAAAGCAGCGACAGTCGACCGCGGCCGCGGCAGAGGCAGAGGCAGAACAGCAGCCCAAAGGAGAAAGACAATTGCAACAGAAGCAAGGCAGCGATAGCCAGGCAGCCAGGCGACAAATGTGTTCAGATATTAGTTGGCCAGCAATGACTAAATTTCTATTGCAGTATTAAGATTAATTTAATTAAGTTAATTGAATCATGACGTTGTTTTCTGGCCAATTTGTGTTTGTGTTCTACAACATTTTGATTAAGACATTTTATTAGGAGTCGCATAGTCCAACCAAGAGAAAAATACATACATGCATGTAGCTTCCCTACGTTGCCGGCGACCAATTTGTCGCCTGTGCCAACACTGCACAAAGAAGAGCATTCCTCAGACTCTCAGCCGGATGCTAGTGCTCTAGCCATTTTTTTCTCCTTCTCCTTCTGTCTCTCTTTCTCTCTCGCTGCCCAACCAAACAAAACACAAACGAAGGCAACAAAGACAAAGAGAAAGGGAGAGAGAGAGAGAATCAGTGAACGACAACAAAACACAATAATGCAGAGACTAGAGAAAAAGATGCAGCGCTGCAACAGCGGGGCACAGGGAGCAGCAGCGGCGGCCCGTCAGGAGATGAAAAAAAAAAATAATAACAAAAATTATTGCGTTGTTCATAAATCAGTTGCAATTAAAATTAACTGGCGAACAAAAATGCAAGGCTAATTAGATTTGTGGACGAAGCCCCGACCCAAACCGGACACTGGCCGGCCCAGATGAGTCAAACGAGCGGCCACGATGCTGTTCGGCTGCTGTTGAACGATGCATTTTATACCGTCGATATTTTACTACTGGCATATTTTATGCCCCATACGCCGTGGTGTGCTGCACAAGAAAAGCCACAAGACAAGAGAAAACCCACAAAGCAATCCAATTTCTATTGTTTTTCCGGATCAAAGAGAGCGCGATTGAATGAATGGATTGTTGGATTGTTCTCTAAAAATCGTCGGCTGAAAACGCATCGTGTAAGCGGCAGCCAACCTAACTTAACCGAATGGCCAAGCGTCGTCACTGTCGCCGTCGCGGCTGACAGGCCGGTAGGTAGCCGGCTCGCGATTCCTCTTTTCTATTTTGTTCTCTCGCTATTTTTTTTTTGTTGTATTTTTTGTATTTTTTCTCCGGTCTCCGTGCGGGACGGGGCGGGGCGGGGCAGAGCTTGTGGATTGCATTCGAGCTATTATTATTACGTTATTATTATTATTATTGCATTCCTTCACATATTTCACACACACACACACAAAAAAACACAAAACGTTTTACATTTTCTCTCTAATAAATTTTTTATTTTTTCAGAACACGCGCGACGTCGCCCGTCTTTTGTTTAATAACAACAATAGAAGCCGGGGTGGGGCTTTCGACTAGGTAAATTGACAATAAATTGCCGGTTTGTTGCTGTTGTTGCAACCACAAAACTAAACAACAAAACAACAACAAAAACAAATGTGAGGATGAGGATGGGAAGGAGCTAGCCGAAACACGCGCTTTGCCCACAAAACGTATACGCCACGCCACGCCACGTTGTGTCCCGCGCCTTTCACATTACGTATACGCCCTGTGGCATCGCCACCATTCACATTGCGTATTCGCCTTGTGGCAGCAGCAGCAGCAGCACGTTGTTGCCACCGCTGCGAATCATCAGCATCATCATCATCATCTTTCAACTCCTTGTTTCTGCCGCCTCTTCCTCTTCTAACCCCACAAAACACGAGCGACTCTCGAGAGGCATCGTTGCCGTGTCCGACGACGTCTAAATGCGCACTAAAACATTTTTCCCGAGAAAAACACACGGTCCATGAAGACCAGAAGAACCGGCACAAAACGGAATGGGATAAAAAAAAAAGTCTCAAAAAATAAAATAAAATGGCAAATGCCAAAATCCTTTTTTTATTTTTTTTTTTTGCTTTTTTGCCAGACTCTCTGCCGTCGCTTGGCGTTGGTAACAGAGTCGCAGCAGCCCAAGACAGTCGACAATCGCTCTCTCTTCTCTCTCCCTCTCTCTTTCTCTGTCTGTTACTGCTGTGTGTGTGTGTGTTCGCCGTCAGCAGCAGCACGGATGAACGAACGTCAAATAGAACATGTGCTAATGAATTATCAACTGTCAGCAGAGTTTCCACGGAACAGCAGCGTGCAAAGTGCAAACACTCACGCGGACATGAATAAAGGCGAGAAAAAGGAATGAGGCGGGAGGAGTGCAGTGACAAGATGTGAATGGAATCGAGAAAAAGAGAGATAGAGAGAGATGGTTGGTTGGTTGCTTTTGTGTGTGTGTGTGTGGATGGAGGATAGCCTACTTATGTAGCATGCACATGACTGGCAAATGCAATGGTTTTCAATCGACGATGATCCCAGAATGAATGCAAAAGATAATGAATAAGTGGGTTCAGACACACACAAACACACACACACACATAGGCTTAAGTGAATGCATTCAGAGTGTGCCACTCAACTGTATTCATTGAATGACCCATCCCGTAAATCTGTCATTTAAATCACGCACACTGCATGTATATTGTTTCTGCATTCTTCGGTCTGAAGCTAAAGCGAAAGAGACGTTGATTCGCTGCATAAATTCGCCATGAACAAATGGAAGCATTATCGAAGCATTCATACATCCATAAATCCATAAAATTAGTGATTAATGTCTCAAGCTCTATCCGAATCGATTTATAATAATAATTGGTATAAAATCATAAAACAACAAATTGCGAATGACTGCGGATCAAATCAATGTGAATCGATATTCCAAGTGAAAACCCCCGCCCAAAAAAAAAAAAACACAGTAACCGACAGACAACAGCGGCAGCGGCAGCAGAGAGCGCATTCTCCAAATCATTTCATTTCACATTCCCATCTCTCATCGCATGTCATCTCGCCCCGGCATATCGTCTCTGGGGGGAGGGAATCCCACCTCCGTTATTCTCTCCCCTCGTCCAGCTGCATGGGGCATACAAAATATGTTGCCTGCTTTTAGGCGCATAAACGCAACTTTTTCTACGTAATATGCATTTCCCTGGCTCTGTGTGAGTGCCACACTATGTCTGTGTGTGTGTGTGTGTGGAAAGGTAAATGACATCTATGGAGGTTGGCTGGCTCCTCTAGGCAGCCGCCCCTGCCATCCGTCTACGGCTGGGGAGGGAGATCTCGCTCTCCCGCTCTCTCCTTTCTCTGGTGTTTACTTTTTGCTTGCATTTTGGTCTCTGTTTCCGTTTTGCTGCTTGCCTGCTTACAGTTTCCGGCTTTTGGCCAACACAAACACAGACATAGCAAGGCGACAGCAAGGCTTATTCTGCGCGCGCCTAAGTAAATGCAATGATTCGTTTTTTTTTTTGGTTTTTTTTTTGTTCTTCTTGTTGCTCACAAAACAAACCGCAAAAGGCTAAAGACGAAGCATGAAAGATGCTGGCCGGAAGGAAGGCAGGCTGAAAGCCAACAAGACATCGCCTATCAGTTTTGAGGAGGCGTGGAGGGGGGTGGGGACGACGACTTCTAATAACTAATCTCTACCCCAATATCCAAATAACCCCCCACCAGTTTTTAATGCAGTTTTAGGCTGAAAAAACTTTTAGCTTTTCAAAACTATAAAATTTGTGCAGACCCAACCCCCCCCACCCATTGTTTGATGATAATAGAAATCAATGAGAATTTTTTTTTGTTGCTGCAGGAATAAACTTTTACCGAGTGAGAAGTATCCGCTAAGAGAGAGAGAGAGAGAGAGAGAGCATTTGTTTGGCCCCTTGCCAATGGAATATGAAATTGAAATATGGAAATTTATCCCCAATTGAGTTTTGGGCGCAAAGTTTTTTTGGTGCGATCCTTTTGAAAATGCATTGGGGCCGCCAGCTTATCGATTATTCGATTGGCATATTTCGACAACAACTGAAGGTAGAACTTTGCCAGAGAAATTGAATTTCATTTTTGATGCTGTGAATACAGCGCAAACGAATATAGTGATGGGGGTGGGGCCGTGGGGTTGGGGGGTATTGAATCTCAATCCGTATATCCGAATTGTTAAAAATGGAATTTAAATAATCGCCATGTTGCAACTTAAAGCTATCGCTGTAAAGTATTTATCGATAGCATTCAAAATGACCAGTTCCACCCACCCACCGAAAACACACAAAAAATAGAAAAATGATAGACTTACCACTGGGATCGTGATGATGCGGTGGCCCCTGCTGCTGGCTGTGGTGCTGATGATGGTGGTGCGGATTCGGTGCACAGAAGGCACTCGACCCGCCGCCTATTGTCGGTGGTGGCACAATACCCGACGGCGGCGGGGGATAGGCACTGGCCCGGTACGAGGGTGGCGGCGATCCCACATCACATCGATCGGGTGGCACTGGCACGGCCACGGGCACTGGTACCGGCACTGGCACCGGCACGGGCACTGGCAGCGGCGCCCCAGGCGGCGGTGGCCCATAATGTGGCACCTGGGGCGGTGGTGGTCCACCGTAGTGATGCGGAGGTGGTGGCGGCGGCGGACCGTGGCCGTACTCGGCCGCCTGCTGGTAGTGATGGGCGTGCGCCGCATGTGCGGCATACTGGTGCTGGTGGTGCATGTGCAGCATGCCGCCGCCTGCTCCGTGGCCCAGCTGATGGGCATGGTAGGCAGCGGCTGCCGCGGCCGCTGCTGCAGCGGCGGCATATGAGGGCGGCGGCGGGCCATGATGCTCGGGCACGGCATGCTCCGTGTGTAGCCCCAGATCGGGGGCATGGTACATGCCGGCGCTCAAATGTTCGCCGGGCAGCAGGACATGCGGTGCTGGCGGTTGAATGGGCAGCGGCGGCGAACTATGAGCTGTGACAAAGGCGGAAAAAGGTGAAGGTTATTCGGGGTTAAACGGAATCAATTATGCAGTTTTGTTCTACGATTTCCCATAAACTAATGGTCACGAATTTTAATTTATCAGGAAATACCAAAAATATATTTGGGGCCCATTTGAAACAAAAACAAAAACTCTGCAAATTTGTATAAAATCACGCAAATGTTTTGGGTTTTTCGTTGAATACTCGCATATATGGGTATTTTAATGATGCGGCAAGAGAGTGAACAAATATTCAATCTAAAATAGAGATTTATGTGGAAAAATATGCACAGAATAAAAGGCCGATTTTAGAGAGTTCTCACATTACTGCAGTGACAATGTGACTAATTTTTGGAGTGTTGTGTGCAATTGATGTCTCTCAAAAATGGTTTGGAATTTAACCAAAATTTAATTTTAATTTATTTGATTGATATAATTTTATGCACATTTTTGTGTGTAATTTTCCTGGGATTTTGTTTAGTTAGTTGAATATGCAAAAGAGTCTCTTGGAAAGAATTTTCCACATGAATTGTGTTTTTGAAGAATACAAATAAAGGAAAATATGGCTGGCATTAAAAGTACCAAAAATATTAACGAATAAAAATCAAGTTTTATGCACAAATCAAAGTTGTTGAAATTTAAATTTCGATAAATTAAAAAAATGGTATCGGTGCGGAATTAAACGGCAATGTGTGTTTAATCCGGAAAAATGCCCATATGTAGAACAGAAATATTCCAATATTAATGGGGAATGACTTGTCTGCGGCATATTGCAATTTCACGCGTGAACGTGGAATGTGGCAATGAAATATCTGCGTATGTTAATTTCCAAGTGAATGGAACTCTGGCACGAATATACATGTATCATTTTCCAAGCGCTGTGATTCGACATGATGGGCGGCAAAAATGTGCTACGTTTTAAATCGTTTCAGAGTGACAGCTCTGCTGCAGCTCAAAGTAAATCCCCAAGGTCTAGTTCCCGAGAAGGAATGGCAATGGGCTGCGAGAATCACTACTTACCCTCGCTGAGGCCAGAGCTGGCGCCGGGCGGCAGCATGCTGGAGAGCGCACTCAATGGCGTATAGGATTTCGGTGGCTCGACGGAGCCCGGTCGCAGCACGCGCTCCTCGGTGACGCTGGACTGCACACGATATTGCATTTTGCAGTAGGCCTCCTGGGCCGCACCATTGCTGGCATTCACATAGACGCCCGTGATGGTCACATCGGTGTCCTGGACGATCACAACGCTGGAGGAGGTCGGTCGGCTGCAGTCCTTGGCATCCTTGGTGCTGCTCGAGTCGCGATAGCCGCCGCTGGTGGTTGTGCCGCCGCCGCCGCCGCTGCTGCTGCTGGTGGTTGTGGTGGTGTCCGTGTTCGTCTCCTTGGTCTCCTTCGAGTACTTGGAGTCGTTGCTCTCCTCGATGAGTATGTGACTGCTGGGCGGCACCTTGTCCTTCAGGGATGATTCCTTCAGTTCCCGCTCGCGCTCCCTCTCGCGCTCCCTTTCGCGCTCCCTCTCGCGCTCCCTCTCCCGCAAGGATTCCTTGGTCTCCTTTGGCTCCTTCTTGATGTGTACGTCCGCTTTGAGCGGCATCATCTTGGTGGACTGCTGGACGACTGCCTGCATCTCCAGCTCGTCGTAGCTCTCGAAGCTGCTGCAGTCGCTGGCCAGATTCTTGTCCAGATGCCGCTCCACCTCGTAGGTGGCCGCCACAATGGCGCTGGCATTCAGGCTGGCCATTCGCTTTCTGGCCAGGATCCCCTTGTAGTCGCCAATCAGCTCCTCGGTGAACGGTGTCTTTCGCTTTTTCGGCACTTGCTTGGGTGGTGGCTTCGGTTTCTCTGGCTTCTTGGCGTCCGTCTCGCTGCCGCTTGGCGCCGCAGCTGCTGCCGCCGCCGCTGCCGCCGCTGCTGCCGCCTTCTTTGGTGGCGGCTTCTTTTGCAGCTTCTTTTTCTTTGGCTGTGGCAGGGCCGGCAGCTGCATTTCATCGCCCTCGCTGTCGCTATCGAACTCCCAGTGCTTGCCCACGCCCCTGCCACCGGGCACATACCGCAGCTCCCTTCGGGGCTCGATCTCTTTGGGCGGTGGTGGTGCTGGCGGCGTTGATGGCGTCGACGAGGACTCTTTGTCCTTGTCCTCTCCGTTGCGCGGGGACTCCTTGTGGTTATTGTCATCGTCACTGCCATCCAATGTGCGTATCCGTGGCGGCTGTTGTGTGGCCTTCGAGAGTCCCAGCTCGTGGGCGGTCCGCGATTCATTCTCGTAGAGGCACTGCACCTTCGCCAGGGCATTGAGGGAGGCCATGCGATGCCGCTTGGGGCCGCTGTAGGCGCTCAGCTTTTTCTCATCCTCGGAATCGCTGCTCTCCCCAGAGCTATCGCTGGCCGGGCTATGGTTGGCAGCTGCCGCTGCTGCTGCTGCGGCCTTTGACGCTGGCGGTTTCTTCTTGCCGGGCGGCACCTTTGGGGAGGGTGATGAGGATGTTGCCAGCTTGCGTTTCGCTTGCTTCTTGGCCGCGGCTGTGGCTGTGGCACTGATCTTGGATGTGGATGTGGATGTTGTTGTGGCTGTGGCTCTTACTTGTTCGGACTGTGCTGCTGCTGCTGCGGATGCTGATGGCTTTTCCACTTGCTTCTCTTTATCCTTCTGCTCGCCCTCCTCCTCCTTGATCTGCATCTCCACCTTTGGCTTTGCCTTCTCCTTCGTCTCCGGCTCCTCCTGCGGCTCTTTTTCCTGCTCCTTCTCTGCCTGCTTCTGCTCTTCAGTCGGTTTCTCCTTTGGCTGCTTCAGCGGCTTGTTGTCCTCCTCGGAGAACTCCCGCAACTGCTTCAGCGCTGGCAGCACCATCTTGATGGGCTCCTCATCCTCGGAGCCCGACTTAAAGTCGTAAATATCCTTGGCCCCCGCTCCGCCTTGACTCCACGAGGGCATAGCCTTCTGGTGGCCGCTGCCCGCTGCACCCTGCTGCTGTTGTTGCTGCTGCTGCTGCTGCTGCAGGCGAACCTTCGATCCCGCCGAGGTTTTGGTATACTTGATCTTCGGTCGCTGTTTCGCTGCTGCTGGCGGTCCAGGAACCTCCACGGGTGTGGGTGTCGGTGTCGCTGTGGGTGTGGATGTGGCTGTGAGTGTCGGCGTGGCTGTTGGCGTCCGATTGGGTGTCGGTGTCCTTGTCCTTGTTGTCGTTGTGGCTGCTGCTGTTGTTGTTGTGCCAACAATCTCCTCCAGCTCCATTTGCACGGGTTCCGTATTGGAGTCGGGCAGGCGCTGGGACGGATTCGACGCCTTCTTCGTGGCCTTGACTACCTTGGCGGTGGGCTTAGGGGGCTGTTCTGGTGCTGGTGCTGTCGCTGTCGATGCTCCTTTCTTAGCTGCCATCTTGCCCTGTTTTGCGGCAGGTGTAGAAGGAGCAGCTGCAGCTGCTGCAGTTGGCGTCGTAGTTGGAACTGCTGCTGCTGGTGCTGGTGCTGTCACCGTCGTCTCCACCTTTGTCTTCTTTGCGTTCGTTTGCGCTGCCTTTTTGGATCCTTTCCCGACTCCTTGAGATTCCTTGGCATCGTTCTGTGGCGCCACCTTCGAGCTACCATCGATGGTGGACTCTGGTTCCGTTTTGGTCTCCGGCTTTGGCTTCTCCTTGTCCTTCTCCGGGGAGGGGCGCGGCGGCCGCTTCACGGGCATCGTTTTGCCGGGATTGAGGCTGGCTATCACCTTGACAGCGGCTGCCCGCGACTTGGTCTTGACATTCTCCGAAATGGAGGACTTGGAGATGGAGCCCACATTGAGGGGCCCCTCACCGCTGGGCAGCAGATTGTCGAATCCATGGATCTTGATGTCCAGATTCTTGAGCATCTTGTTGATGGCCCGCGCCTTGCCATCCTCCTGCCGCTCCTCGGGCGAGAGCTTGGGCGTTGCTTGGGCGCTGGACTTGGAGCCACTTCCACTCCCACACCCACTGCTGGTGCTGCTCTCTGTGGCTGGTGCTCCTCCTCCTGCTGTTGAAGGATCCTTTGTCTGCCTCTTGCCCGATGCTGACGCTGGCTTCTTCTCCTCCGTCTCTTCTGTGGGGGCTTTCGCTTGCTTCCCCACCCGCTTCTTCCCCGTTGTTCCGGACGCACTCGCAGCTGGGGCAGATGGTGTTGTTGTTGTTGTTGTTGTTGCTGCTGCCGCTGCCGCTGCTGCTGCTGCTGCTGCCGTTGCCGTTGAGCGTTGGACACGCTCGGCGACGCTGGAACGCTTCTTCGAGACCATCTCGTGGGGCTGCAACGAGAACGGAAGGCGAAAGGTGGCAACGCACGGCATAAATAAAACGGGAGGGACACAAAAACAGTCGATGTGTACCGACCAAGGGAATACCCTGTACGAAGTTATTGGAAATGGTTTTCTGGATTGCGGACAGAACGGATGATTCCACGGGGGTACAGGCAGGGTACAAAAGAGGAGCATAGGGGGAGAGGATTAATCTGCTTTCTTTACCACCCCCCCCCCCCCACATTCTCTCTCAGTTTTCTACCGTTTATTTAGTTCAAGTGTCCGCACGTGACAAACAAAAGGGAATGAATGCTCGCTAGAATGTTCCCTCGAACAAGGGGGAAAACGGGATACGACACGAAAGAGGGAACTCCTCTCTCTGTCTCTCTCTGTCTCTCTCTATCTGTCTATTGTAAAGGGCGAGCAGGAGGGCTACATGGATAAAGAGGAATCCTCCCTTCAGGAGGGATACGCATTTTGGAAGCAGAAAAATACTCGAAATTCTCAGTGAAAAACTAGAAGCAAAATTTGAAAACTTAAATGATTTTCCGAGTTTCGAGAACATTCGATGAAACTGTTAACGGTTAATGGTTAAACGGTTACTCACTCTGACTTGCTCGCACTCACTGGGCCGCCTTTTTTTGGACTGCGGCGGCAACAACGACGACGACGACGTTGACTTCGACGTCGATGGCCGCTATTCTGTTGCTGCTTCTGCTGCTGCTGCTCAGCCACGCAACGGCACTCCTGGGCATCGGCAATGGCACTGGATACCGTCGAACGATACCCATTTGGCGCTTCAATCGGGAAGTCGGTTAACCCGCTTCCCCAGTTCCACACACGAAAATATTTAAATGCACTTTTTTAAAAACTTGTTCGTTGCTTGCTTATTGGTTTTTGTTTATGTTTTGTTTGAATTTGTTGCACGTTTTGTTGTTATTGCAATTGTTGTTGCATTTTGTTTGATTTCCACAGCGGCCTACAATGTGTGTGTGCGTGTGTTTGTGAGAGGTTTTTGTGTGCAAATAAACATAAACGTAAACAATTTCATTTCGTCACAAAAATAATGCAGCACGCACACAGCTGCACGTACGCGTACGCTCTCACACACACACACACACACACAGAAACAAAATCCCATTCACACAGAAAAACACATTGAAAGAGAACACGAACACCCATTCACACGACACACACATGCATACATGCACATGGACAAGGTATATTCATTTTTAATGTAAGGCAATTGCCGCTCTCTCGCTCTCTCAGAGACCGCTCTTTCGAAAGGGACTTTGTTTTTAGCTCTTTTTTTTTTTGTTTCCCACCCAAACAAGTTTTGGGTCTCGCAATTTTGCACTGCCCTACCTTCTAATTAATATACCCTGCCCACACACACACACCATCCCACAAACAGGGCGCGTTTTTCCCCAAAAACGTTCATTTACACTTTTTGTTGTATTGTAATTTCCAGTTCTTTTCTTTTGTCTGCTGTTTCCATATATTAGCAGAGGCTACCACCTCCCCACTGTCAAGCATCCACCGCCATGAAGAAAAAACACCAGAGAGTGGGACATGGGACACCCTCCCTCCCTCACTCACGAACACACACACACCAACAAACACACGCGCGCCCGCACCCCCCTTTGTCGACAATCAAAAAGAAAACGCTTTGGCGTGCAACACACACAAAATGATGCAAACATTTTCCCAATTGGCATTCGATTTGGCCAAAAATTAAATTATAAATGCGAATACGAGCGGTACCAACGGCACGAGTCAATAAATTAATGCCGCTTGAACCTTACATTTGTATTCTTCAGAATCGGCAATAATATCCGCGCGAACACGCACTCGATAAACAAATCACAAGAAAAAAAAAAAAATAAACGTTTTTGAAAGTTTCAGAACTTGAACTTTCAGTTGCGCCGCAAGGAGTTGGTGATGAGGTGGTATGATTTTCCAAGAGGAAAAACGTCACAAAATCCAGAGCTTTCAGGGAAAAAAACTACCTCACCACATAACTCACTGTGGGTGATGCACCCATGGTATAGTTAGTCCTTCGGGGCCAGAGTGATCATTGTACGAGGCCCTTAAAAAAAGCTGGGCCGTTTTAATACAGGGGCCATACCTTGCCATGACCCAATCGAAAGAGAGCACTCAAAACGCTCTCCCGACTCGTTTTTGCGTTTCAATTATGAGCCCAAAAATACTCTAGAATTGTACCGTACATAAACTGACATGCTGCGTTGATATTCCTCGATTTTCATATTCCACTTAATATTACTAGCTAGTTAGGACTTTAACGACTGAAAATATGATTTCATCAGCTAGATGAATCAATTTTCTGCAATCTGGCTTGTTTTAGAGACACCCATTTATTTGATTACTTGTAAAATAAGGTTTGAACAAAGAAGGTCCACAAAAATGTGCCTTTTTTACATGATACCTACACGGTAACTACACATTTGCTACGTATCAAAGATTTGTTTGTTGAGGTACAATTGGAACTGTCATATGTAAAATACTCGATTCGAACAAATTTGGCCGATCGATATCGATACATTTTTTTGGTATATAGTATATATATATAAATATTAATTTTTCGGTCTTTTCATATTATTGTTCATGTTGAAACGCAAATTCGGTGCTGTATTCGAACTGGAAGTGGCAAATAGTTTGAAGAAACGAATATGTAAAATATTCGATTAGCGTAAAATTACCGGCTCAAATCGAACCAAAACCGGCTTGTCGAACCAAATTACGCTCTCCAACTCATACTTTCGCGTAAGTATGAGCTCTCGGTTGGATGTGGCGGCAACAACCTTTTATTTTGAAATAGATTTGAAATAATTTAAGTCAAATTCATTTAATTGTAAAAATTAAGTGATTAGGCAACAAACAAACCAAAAGCAAAAGGGCTTAAACATCGCTTCAGATAAATGAACAGCAAATAAAATTACGAATAGTCAACTAAATTTCATATTAAAATGAATATATATATATATATATATATATATATATATATATATCAGATAAATGAATAGCTGTGCCCGCAACAGAAACACCCTAGAAACGCATGTGTACATATGTATCTACATATGTATTAATTAATTTATGTATTTATTAATAATCTTTCAAGATCTAAACGATAAACAACTGTTGTATGTGTTTTTTTTTTGTACAATTCTCGTGCATTCTCTTTTTCCAGCATTCGCTGGTGCGCCTCGAGTCGATCACCAAGAGCGCTCTGTTAAGTGTACAGCATGTTAAGTTTGGTGGATAACATCATTTTATTTCAGTATAGGTTTGATATGTAAAACGACGTCTCTTAAAAACGACCAAATGCATTGATTCCAAAACAATATTTGAACTATTCAGGTTGAAGCATCTGTGGCTCTAATTCCATTCGCTTCTGGACCAAACGACATTGGCACGGAGCACCTCTGCGATGGACGCCAGCAGGGCAGTGTCCTGCGGGAAGGCCTCCGTGAAGCTATCGGCCACCACACGGATGACCATCAGCGTCTCACAGTACAGATTGCAGCCCTGCTTGTCAAACAGATCGACATCCGCCCCATCCTCCCCCAAGGCGCCATGCTCCGGGCTGGGTGTCTCCTGT
This sequence comes from Drosophila tristis, assembly GCA_018150885.1. Lineage (NCBI taxonomy): Eukaryota > Metazoa > Arthropoda > Insecta > Diptera > Drosophilidae > Drosophila > Drosophila tristis. The sequence continues at coordinate 2,556,778 of JAECWT010000228.1, forward strand.
GCCATCAGCAGGAACGGCTCGATAATGATACTAAATAGGCGCAACAAAAAGCCATTATCCTTGCCGTATTTTTCCAGGCTGTCAATGAAATTTTTTAGGAACTTTTTGACCACTACATTTGCGAGAATCTTCTTGGGCTCCGGCTTCGGGTGCACCTTATCCCAATCCATCTGGTCGGCCATCACGGCCGCATCGTTGCGCAACCCCTCGTCATCGTCCACCAGCAGGAGCAGCACCAGACGGGCAAAACGGCCAAGCGTCTCCAAATCGCCGAGGAAGAGCTGCCGTGCGATTTCGATGCCAATGCGCTCGCACAGACCGATGGCCTTGTGCCGCAAATAGACTGGCTGCGTGGCATAGCACAGAATCTGTGCATACTCCAGCAGGGGTATCCAGATGGGCTGCGACAGCTCCTCCTGGCGGTCCATCAGGCGCTTGATGGCCAGCACCAGGCCAAAGTGTACGTGCGCGGCGTGGTTCTCGAGCGCAAACTCCAGCAGTCGTTCCAAGTCAATTGCGGGATTAAGGGGCAGCAGCAGTTGCAGTATCCCAATGCGGCCGGCCAGCTGCAGGCTCCAGCAGTTGGGTGGGCCCTGCTGGCCCCAGACGTACATGCGGCGGAGGCAGGTGTGCACCGACGGGGACGAGGCGATGCCACGGCCCAGCTCATTGCGCTGGTCGGGTGTGAGGGCCTTGTGGTAGCGCACAATGTCGCTGGAAAAGCTCAAGACCTTCACGTCGCCGGCATTGACCAGATCGATATGCAGCGGCGGCAGATCCTGCAGGGCCACATACAGCAACAGTTCACCCTTCAGCTCCTCGATCGCCATGGGCATTGGGCCGCTGAATTTGCACAGATCTGTGACAATGTGCTTGATGGCGGACCCAGGCAGGTGCTCCAGTCGGTGCAGATGCAGCCCAAAGATCTGAAAGATCTTCGGCGAGAGGCGCTCCCTCTGGCAAGCCCCATAGATCCGAACCGGCGACAGCTCGTACACGCGCCGCAGCTCGACCATTACACTCTCCTCCACCTGTCCATGCGCCACATCCTCCAGCATGGCCACCAGCACCTCCAGCATGCCGTTGAACAGAAAGACGCTCCTGTCGAGCAGATCAATTGTCACTTTTGACAATGTCTTCAGCATCATTCGGTTCAGATTCGGACGGCTCCAGCGCAGGCGTCGGTACAGCTCCAACAGCAGCCGCTCCTGGCCATGGATACGATTGTGGCTCACCATTGGGCCATCCTCAGCATCGGCAGCAGCAGCAGCAGCAGCAACATCCCCTTGGGAGGGCGGTGCCTGCGAATTGGAGTGTAGGAGGAACGGATAAAAAATGGCAAAATAATGGCAAGCCTCATAGAGGATTTCTCCCTGCGAGAAATATTACTTGAGGGTATCTTGGAGCAAGTATTCTTAATAATAATAATCCTTTATCGATATATACATATATATTTATCGATCTAGCCAATAAATAGCTGCAGGAAAAATCAGTTAAAGACGAAGCAATTATCCAGAGTATTATAAAACGATGTGTATCGAACTAGTCGATTTATTACACCAAGAAAAATCAGCTGCAAGCATCAACGATTATTTATCAATATTTATCGATGGATATAAATGCTTTAATGATGGAGTATGGAGATCAAGGATCGATATTTATCGCTCTATCGATGCATAACACCAAGAAAAATGGGAGGAGATGATGGAATTATCAATGATTAATTTTCGATATTTATCGCTGAAAATTATCCCAAAACAGGGAGTTGCAATGGGAAGCCTGTGGAAATCCTTGCGAAATCAGTTTTCATCATAGACACATGAGCAGGCGGAAGGAGATGCAAGAACATGGATAGCCATAAATATATCGGATGTCGTATCTGAGGATGAGCATGGGAGGATGCCCTCCCAAAACGACCCCAAAAGGACACCACTCACGTTTAATCGTCCATGCAGCACCATCATTTGATCAAGGACGCGCCTTAGCCGGACCAAAGCATCCTGATCGTCCACGAAATTGCCCACCACCGACGCGGCCTTCTCGCGCGTCAACACATCCGCACAGAGGCTGATCTTCAGCAGATCTGGCACAAAATTGCTGAGCTGCAAAGAGCGAAGGGTGACAGTCAGTGGAGGGAGGAGCAGACATCGCTCGATTGGGCCTCACCTTCAGCGTGGACTCGGCTCCCTCCATCGACGAGGGATAGAGGCGACTGAGCAGCATCAGCATGCTCTGCAAATGAATCTTCTGGGCGCCATGCAGCGGCCTGGGCCCTTGTGCAGCCTTGGCCAGGCCCTGGCTAAAGTAGTTGTACAGCTCCGGATAGCGCGTGAAGAATATGCGTCCCGTCATCCGATTGCGTACATGCAGCTCGCCAGAGTCATCGCGCGGCCGCTCCACACCGAAGACGCGGACGACGAGCGTCGCCAGCAGCAGGCTGGCGCTATTCTGCTCCGCCCAGTCGGTGGCCAGCAGACCATTCAGCGTGCAAACGATGCCGCGTGCCACAAATTCACCCACCAGATCGGCCAGCTCGCTGCTCCGGAACAGGGCACGCATTATGTTGAGCGCATGGCAGCGGGCAGCGCCTGCAGACGCTTCAGCGGCAGCTTGGGGGCTATCACAATGCGCAGGTGGCGACTCGCACACCTTCAGCAGCCGGATCATGCAGCGATGCAGCGTGTTGTGGGTGCCCAGCTTCAGCTCCGAGCAGACGAGCGCCTGCAGCATGTAGGGTATGCCGGCACTGCGACGCGTGGGACACAAACGAGGCTGCGACGATGCGCGGGATTGTTGCTGCTGCTGCTGCTGCTTTCCCTCGATCATATCGAGTGCCTCGTTCACCCAAGCGGTGGGCAGTTGATTGAGCGCGGCCGCATCGCTGTGCCAGAAGCGGCGGCAGAGCATGCTGAAGCCCACATAGGCCTGCTCGAAGGCACCACGATGCTTGATCTCGGCCAGCAGCAACAGGAAATGATCTCCAATGGCCGTTAGCTGACTGGCGCTCAGCAGATATGTGGCATCGTCCTTCTGCTGCTGCTGTTGCTGCTGTTGCTGCTGCTGCTGGTGCTCCTGCTCGAGGGGCGAGCGCTCCACTAGACCGCCCAGTATGTTGGATACCTCCTTGATGCTGCGCCAAGCACAGAGCAACACCATCTGCGGTGTGGTGCGTATCTGACGCAACGCGTCAGCATCCAGACGCCGCCTTAGGACATTGGCCACCTCCTGGTCCGTCTCCTGGTCACTGGTCTCCGGTAAGTAGCCCTCGGGCGCCACACTGCTCACAACGGGCAGCACCACCTCGCTAATGGCCATGCAGACGTCGACCAGCTCCCGCACATACTGCCGCCAGAGCGGCTCCCTGGCCAGCTCCTTCATGGCAAGCAGCTCGATGAGATGGCGACTGGCCAGCAGCAGGCCATACATCGGACTCAATTTGGCGGCCTCTGCGAGATTTGTGGTGGCCAGGGCCAGAGCCTCGCGCAACGGTTGCAGGCACCACTGCAGCGCCGCATAGATCCGCGGCTGGTAGCGCACTGCATCGGCTGGGCACGGCACCAGCTGCGTCTCCACCTGGCTGGCCTGGCAATGCACCTGCAGCAGATAGGCGCCCGTCAGCGAATCGGGCGGCCGCAGCGACACCAGCAGCTCCATCACAGTGTCCGGTTTGATGCGCGTGCATGGCTGCAGCTTGATCAGCAGCTCGGCGGCCACCAGTTTGTTGTGCTCGTAGCTGTCCCAGAGGCATGACTCGACGCATGCCGCCTGACTGGCGCTCAGTATATCCTCCATGGGTATGTCCAGGCGGCTGCACATGACCGCACAGCTTTGTAGGAGACGCAGCGAGAGCCAGCGCCGTCCATAGTTGGCCGACTGAAAGAGATTGTCCGCCAGCAGGGCCATGAAGCCGCGCAGATAGTCCATTTGGTCGGCGCCAGTGGCGGTGGGACGCTTCCTGTGCTCCGCCAGGCAGAGTTCGATGCGTCGTATGACCTTCAGCATGTGGCCAAAGCCCAGCTGGCGTATGTGGGCACTGGGATTGTTGATGTTGTGCTTCAGATAGTAGCCAATAATGGCACGCTCCTCGACGCTGACCGGCTGGCTGGGCCGTGCGGCGGCGCCCACAAAGCGTAGGGTCAGCAGCCGCAGGTGATCATCCTGCCCCACCACAGCGTCTCGCAGCATCTGGCTGTGCTTCACGAGCAGGTACTGCCTCATTTCGTTTGACTCGTCGTTGCGTGCGCTCAGTATGGCCGTCAGGATGGTGCTAAAGGGTATGGCTGTGTCGTTTTGCAGCCAAATGTGACGCAATGCTTGCGGCTCCTCTTTGACGGCCTGCGTGATCAGCCCCTCGATGGCTGACAGTCGCTTCGTTGGGTTCTGTGTAGCCTTCAGCAGCAGGTTTAGATATTGCTGGCGCCAATCCTCGAAGGACTGCTCTTTGCGCGATGCCACCATCATGGCTGTGTGGAAGAGACAGAGAGAGAGACAGTCAGTCAGACAGACAGAGAGAGCAACGTAAGCGGAGCTCTGGGGTATGAGAAATTGCTTGATTGGGATACTCACCTTTAAAGAGCGAATCGACGGCATCATCCACGCCCAAATACTCGGGAAACACGCGTCCAAAAAGGCTGGGACAGTGCCTGATGGCCTCGCGTGCGCCCTGAACGCTCACAAGTTTCTCCATTGCCAGACAGCCAGCAAGCAGACTGCCGCTGCTGCTGCTGCTGCTGCTGTTGGTGCTGCTGCTGGTGCTGCCCTCCTCGAAACGTAGATAGACCGCTTGAAATAGGCCCAGCAGACCGCAAGCCTGGCCATGCTGCAGTATCTGCATGAAGATGCCGCCGCACATATGACGCACCGAGTCCGTGCCACTGCAAATGTGGGCCAAAGCGAAACGCTGCAACGCATAGAGGATGCGCTCGTAGCCCTGACGCTGAGGCGGCGGACCAGCGAGCAGATGCGGCACCGGCAGGCCCAGACTCTTGGAATAGGCATGCAAATGCTTGGCCATGTACACGAGCACATTGTTGAGACTGCCCTCGTGGGTGGTGAGGTCCATCAGGCGATCCACAATGTCCGCTGCCTGGCTGCCATATCGCTGATAGTCCTCGGGCAGCAGAACATTCAGAGCCGCCGCCTGTATGGGCAGGCACTCGATGGGCATGGCCTGCGAAGACTCCATCAGATAATCCTCCAAACGATCAAAGAATCGGGCATTTTTGCCAATCACTAGGCCAGCGATCGAGCGCACATCCCACGGTGTGTCCCTGTGACGGGCCACCTGCTCGGCCACCAATTGAACCGATTGCAGGTGCACACGCACAGGCACACCGCTCGCCAGCTGGTCGCCCCACTCGGACAGCACACCCACATGGAAGCGCAGCACATTCTGCACAAACAGATACAGTTCGTTGAGCCGCGTGGGTGATAGCTCCAGGGCGCTGCTATTGCTACAAGGGCGGAGGAGCAGAGCAGAGCGCGCGATTCGTTTTGATTGAGGCTAAAACTAAAGCCGCATCCTGGGCACTCACCTGATGTCCAGCCAATAGCGTTCGAGGGCGCTACCTAGCAGCGGCAAAAAGCCATCAAGCTCATGGCCCAGTGCCTCCCGGCCATACGGGAAATTCTGCAGACACGCATTGGTCGACACAAACACATCGTTCACCTGGTCATGGGTCAGCGGGGTATCCGTGTTGGCAACTGTCGCCGCCAATTCGCGCAGAGCCGCACGCAGTGCGGCCAACAGCTGTGGCTTGGTGTGCTGTGGCTGGCCCAGCTGCTTGGCCAGAGCCTGGTCGGAGAAGAGCCTGCCAGGGGGAAAAAGGGGGGGAATGAGTGTCACGTCCCGGTTGTTCCAGTTTCTTTGTGGGTTGTGGATGTGCTTCGTACTTGATCAACTGATTGCGCACCGAGTGCTTGAGCGGACTGGCAAAGAGCACACTGGCCAGAAACTGTTCCACCGCCAGACGACGCTGTTCCTGATCCTGCCCGTCACCGTGCCCATCCTGGGGCTGCTGCTCGTGCACGGCATGGAAACAGCCACGGATGACGCTCACCTGCTCCGCACTGGTGGTGGCCGTGGCAAACTGCTGCACAAAGCTGTGGGGCGCTGGAACAAATCGAAATTCCATCATGTGGCGGAAATGGAGACGCAGACGCTTGATGTGGCGATGGCGGCGGCGGTGTCACTTGTCACTACTCACATCCCGTCCACTTGTTGGGCACCGGCACGAGGGCGTCGCGTAGCTCCGCGAAGCGCTTGGGATGGGCGCACAGCTTGATTGCTGTTACCCGTAAATTTAAATCGTTCATCGTGCGCGCACACCTTTAATACCAAACACAATGCAGAGGAAATGGGAATGCGAATGCGAAGCGAACACCATAGAACCACCGTAAAAATATCCAAAACAAACTGATGCCTTAGAGATGTCAGACCATCAAAGGCACTATCGATAGTATCGATATTTTGCTGCTAGCCTCTACTATCGATGGTTTTGAGACTATCATGATAGTTTCATTGTTCTTTCATTGATACCGATAACTGCGTTTCATTATTTCATTGATAGTTTCATTGATACTGATAACTGCGTTTGTGGCGTTGCCACTCTCGTTCAATTCGTAGTTGCTGCCATACCATGATATTTTATGATATGAAATTCGTCAATTTTGATATTCAGTTTAATATTACTAGATAGATGGCCCTCTCAGCCCAAAAAAAATAATTTTATCCAATTCCTCAATGAATTTTGTTAAGGATTGGCTAGTTTTCAGAAATATTTTTCATTGGATTGTTTACATATTAAGGTTCAAACAAAAGCGGCCAAAGCATAAAACGTAAATGTTGACTAAATGTGACGTCAGTGTTGCTGGTCAATCAAGTTTCTTTTTATGCGTATGTACTTTTGTATACCTTATTTATTTTAATTGATGCTAATTTTGTTGTTCCAAGCTCCATTGAAACATTATTTATGATTTAATCCTAGATTGACATGTTTTTTACCTATTAATGCATATGTTTTGTTTAATATATATACATTTATCCCGGTTCTGATACCTATTATTGGTACCCGTGAGCTACAAAATTTCGTTGATGTCTTTAAAAAAGAGACTGACTAGTTTCGGCATTAATTGGAGCCTGAAATTACAAACAATATCTCAAGTCCATAATATCCATTTTCCCAAGGTATTCAGACTTGTTGCTCATTCCGTGCCAAAGTTGCACAACAATGCTGCTAATTCATTTCCCCATGTTGCTGAAATTTTTCCCATACAAATCAAATGTATCATACGCGTTCCCGTTAAGAACATGTTTCTCACACCACGAAAATGAGGGGAAAGTCACCACTAAAACTCTCTCTTTACCACTGAAAAGAGAGCAAATTTTAAAAAACCCACCACGAACTGAGAGCGAATTTTGAATAACCACCACGATTTGAGAGCGAATAATATCGATATTTTTGTGCGCTAAATGAGTTTGGCGGTCATTTTCAAATGTACATACATATATGGAAAAATAAATATTTCGCTTGATTTGTTTTGTCGAGTGTGACTGGAACCTCAGAAACCGAGAAAAAAATAGCTTAGAACCGCTCTATTTAGTCAGGTTAGTAACCAGTAAATCCTGAAATGCCTAAAAAATGTTTCAAGTTTCAAAATATTCGTGTTTACATCGAAATACCCACTGGTCGACAATTTGGCTTATTATGACTACCTAGCTATGACTCTCAGCCCTGAACATATAATTTTATGCACTTTATGAAGACACTCTATTTTCTTAATTAATGTTACAATGACTTATTCATAGATTGACATGTTTTTTACACCTTCGAGAATTTGATTTGTTTTCTGTATATGTCATATATCTCGATCTCGGTACATATTCTCGGTATATGTAAGCTGAAGAATTTCTTTGAACTGCTGCCACCCGCACAAAGTTTAAATTTGTTGTGTTTTTTTTGCCAGAACACACCCGATGTTTTCCAAGAGACAAAAATACCAAAAATGTACCAAATTAACCGTTACAGTGAAAAGTGCTGCCAATCGAATCGAATGGAGTGCAGCCACTCTTGCCCTTCCTCCAACGATACCATGACCAAGGGGTAGGAAGAGCACCGTGGGGAGGGAGTAAATGGATTAAAGGATGTTATCAGTTAACCGATGATGACAGAGTTATTGACGTCAGCGGAAAGTCAACTTTAAAAAGAGCAACGTGAAATGGGAAAGAAAGACGCCACAAGCGACAGCAGCGCGTGACTGAAGTCTGGAGTGACGTCAAACGGCACATGTAGGCGCGTGATCAACCAGGAGAGTTACGTCCTGGATGCAACGAGCCGTTAAGGACAATATTCAGGCATTGATAAAGATTAAAGTCTTAAAGTGTTGGAGTAAATAAATGTTGTTTTTTTGTTTAATTTATTGAATCGATTACTTAACGGGGGGGTTGGGGTTGGGTGTGGTTTGGAGGGTAATTGGATAATTAAATGCCAGACTACATGAAGGACTTATCAGTGGCATTCCCGTTGGAGCCAGCAAACTGCACCAACGCTTTGATGCGACGCAACAGCGAACCATTGAAGCCCTTGCACTTAACCGTATGCTCTTCACTGGCGGCGATCAGCTCCGAGCAGAAGGTCTCGTTAAAGGTGGAGATGAGATGCTGCTTCAGTTGCAGTATCTCATCTGGTGTGGCATGCAGCACGGACACGTTGCCGCTGAAACTGTCCAGATTGCTCTCGTTGATGGCACTGCGATTCTCCCTGGCATAGATCACCGCATTGCGCATATAAAAGTCCAAATGGATCCACAGCAAATACAGATTCTGTTCGGCTATAAAAACGGCCTGCATCAGCTCGTTGCGCTTCTCGCTGTGCCGCTGGCTGAGCTCCACGTAGCTTTCTTTACCTGCAACAAACAACAACAACAAAAAATGCCCAAAATGATTGGCATGAGCTCTGTGTACACGTGTGTCATGCGCACGCAATGCATGTTGTTTCTGTACCATGCTCGAGCATTCTGCATCTGGAGTCTTGAGACACTTACCGCTGGGACCGAAGCAAATGTTTGGCAGCGAGGAGCGCTGCTGCAGCAGATTGTCGGCATGTGACTTCTGCGACAGATAGTAGCCAACGGAGCCCTTTAGCTGGTCGATGATTGTGTGGATAATGGCCGTCAGCTTCTTGCCATCCGTCTTGCCAGTGCTACAATTAAACACAAATAACAGTAAGAGAACAGTAATCGGACACAAAAGCGAATCGCCCTTACAGTGGTGTCACATCATTGACAATGGTCGTTAGGAGAAACTTGGAGGTGGTGCTGTCCCGCACATGACTGGTCACGGCAAGGCGGCAGTAGAGCGACAGATTGGCGGCAATGTCCAAAAAATACTTGATATGCCGACTCTTCTGGCTCTCGGACAGTGACTCCACGTGCGGCTGCTTCAGTATCTGCCGAATGGTGGCATCCGTCACCGTGAAACGACTAAAGACAACGACCATCAGCTGCTGCAAGCGATTCAGGCGATTATACAACTCCAGATCGCGCTCCACATCCTGACAATTGTCATAATCGGTGCACAGTTCGGGCGTGGAGGTGCGTGAAAAGAGATTTGTGATCGATGCCAGCTGCTGCAGGTGGCCCAGATCCATCAGTGGCGTGGCCGTGCGCAGCATCGTCTCCACCATATCGATGTGGGCAAACAGAAAGTTGAGCACTTGCAGGGCGGCCGAATTGTTCTGCGAGCCCAGGGAGCTGACAATGCCATCGCACAGGACCAGCGCCGGCTGCAGTATGTCATGGAAACGCTCGAACGTGTCCGGCAGAAAGTCGTCCGTATGCGTTCGCAATTGGTTGGCCTTCAGGTCCGGCTGCAGATCGAACACCCGCATATTGGACAGTACGCCCAGTGTACCCTCGGCGAGCACCATGCGGGCGCCCGACTGTGTCTGCGACAGGCGCGTGAAGAAGGCCAATCGTGCCTCGTACACGTACAGCGGACTCAGATTCTCCGGCACCGGTTGCAGTATTGAGCTCAGCGCTTTATCCGAATCGGCCACGCTGTCCAACAGATGCTTCAGATAGCCGCGCGACACCACAAATTCGGTGAGCGTGCTCACCGCATCCAGTTCGGAGATCATCTCCAGGCAGGCCAGCGCCAGCATGCGGCAGACATCGTGTCCGGTCACCGCATCGTGGCAGATCGAATCGATCAGCTTCTCGCCGTACACCCCAATCACCTCCGCGGCCATCTCCTTGAGCCGATCCTTTTCCTCGTGCCGCTGATCGAATGCTCTCGTCTGTGTGCTGCTCTCCAGGCGTGTGGCAATGCTGCGCACAAAGAAACAAAGAAAGAACAAATACAACTTAAATTGAGGCTAAAAATAAAACTGGGGCCGGCCGGGCGGGGGTAGCTTACCTTTCATGAAAGTCCACCTCCTCGTCGGTGCGCAGACGCTTCACGATCCGCAGGCAATTGAGCAGCGCCGTGTAGAGATTGATGCGCAGCTTCTGTGACTTGACACCGCTCACCATGATCCACTCGACAATGCGCTTCAGGATGAAGCGCAGATTGCTCGTGCTGCCCGTCAGTAGGCCACTGATTTTCGGCTGTGAAAGCATAACGCTGGCATAGTTGTTGTTGTTGCTGTTGAGTGCCCCTGCAGCAGCTGGGGTAGCTGCAGCAGCAGTGGCTGTCACATCGGTGTCGTCGCTTTGACGCTGATCCTCCAACTGGTAATAGCAGATGCGCAGATTGGCCAACAGCAGCAGAATCGTTTCGGTGATCTGTATGGAGATCTCGATGAGCGGCTGCACGGGCTCCACTTTCAGCAGCATCTTCTCGATAATGTCAATGATATACTGACGCCTCAATGCCGGCGGCATCAGGGCCTCGGGCATGCTGCTGAACAGTATCTGCACCAGCTGGCACCACGCATCCACAAACTTGAGCGTGGCCATGCGCTGTGTCCGCACACGGTTCAGCTCGACGGCATACTGCAGCAGCAGCGTGATCTCTCCACTGATCGCCTTGCGCTGTCCCGTGGCAATGGTGCTCTGCACCGTGCGCAATTCATCGTGCAGAATGTCATGAAGTTTGCGGATATTTATCATCATGTGTGACCCAGCTGCAGTTCTAGTTCCACCGACATTGGCACTGCCTGGACTCGGTCTGGGCCGGGATTCGCATTCCTTGAGCAGCGTTGTCATCAGCGCCGCATCAAAGAACTGCAACTGCGGCTGTTGGGTTGCTGTCGGCTCCTCCAGCAGTAGACATTCGAGCAAACGATTCGCATGCAAGCCCTGGGTCTTATCGGGCATGACGGGCATCTTAACCGCCGCCGTTGCGCTTCCCACATCCATGCCATAAAAGCTTGCCGAGGCTGTGCCGCTCAGTATGCTATGGGTGAGGTCCTGCGGCATGCCGGAATTCGTACGCTGCCCGTCCGACTGGCCGCCCAGCAGCAGTATGTCGCACAACAGATTATAGCGCGATATTTGGCCATGATTGGCCGCCAGGCGCACCTCAACGGCCACACAATTGAGCAAATGGCTCATGGCATGCATCATGTGATCCTCGCGATGTCGCCGGAATGGCATGGCGCTGAGATGTCGCAGCAGAAAGTCATTGCAGGTCAAGCGAAAGAAGCGTAGAATGGTCTCCGATGTGCGTCGATTGGCGCACAGGCCATGGAACAACTGATAGATGCTCTCCACCAGATGGGCCGTATGTGGACAGTATGCCTCCTGGCTGTGCCGTTGACTCTATACGGATTAGAAGGAGACAGCGAGAGTGAGTGAGTGCGTGCGTGCGTGAGTGAGAGCCCATCAAAGGGAGAAAGTGCAAGAGAGAGACAGTTACAAACCTCTAGATATTTTTCGAGGACCAAAACCAGCGAATGCAAGCAACAGCACTGCACTTCGATGCCAATCTGTTGCTTATCCCTGGCCATAAAATCCCGCAGGACATCGATGCCCAGCAAGAAGTAAACAAAATTTGGCGGCGCTTGGCAAATATTGAGGCCAAATAGCTGTACCACGGCCTCCTTGATCTGCAGATCAATGCTCACGGGTATTTTCTCGTTGAGGGCCACCACTTCGTAGCAGGGGCCCAGTGTCATGTGGCCACCAACATCGAGTGTGGCCTCCGCCACCGATTCGTTATCGTCGACGCTCACACTCGATGGCTGTTGTCCGCCATGATTGAGTACATCGCCCATGGCCTGATAGTCATTGAGTACAATCGCATCGAGCAGCTCCTCGTTCTGTTGGGCCAAGCGGGCATCCATTTCCAGACACTCGACAAATCCCTGACGCACTTCGAGCCGCTCGTGGCTGCCCAGGGTATACATATTGAGGATTTGTGAGGCGACATTTGGGAGCATGGTCACCGCACTCAGTATCTTGATGGCCGCCAGCGAGTGGCGGGGCAGCCAATTGTTGTAGGTGACAAACTTGATGATTTTTAGCACATAGTCGGGCCGTCGGGTGCGCGGATTAAAGTCCAATAGCATGCGATTCAGTCCCGATAGCAAAATGGCACTATTTGCCGATGAATGGGCCTCGAAGAAGGCGTTCTGTTTGGCCACCGCCACCTCGAGCAGCAGGAGGGCATACAGGGCGCATTCCTCCAGCTGTTCCCTGCCCCGAAAGCGCTTGTACTCGTCCAGACGCTCGCGAGCATCCTCAATGATGCGCAACAGCAGCCGCACCAGATCCGATTTCACTTGCAGCTGCAGCATCACATGATAGCCCGGATACGGATGCTCGTCACGCAATTCCATAAAATCGGTGGCCTTCGGCCGGTATGTGGCCAGCAGATAGAACAATAGCTTCAATCCCTTGGCGCCCACCTCCCACATCTCGCTGACATCCTTGTACGAACGATTGTAGAACTTGAGGAGTATGCCGTCCATCAGGAAATTCAAGTAGGGATCATAGCCTGGTTGGCGTGCGCCAGCGCCCAGGCTTCGCGGCATATGGGTGGTCATCAGTGTGTGGAGCAGCTGGAGCACACCGCGACTCAAATTGTACGACTCCAGGCGGCTCTCGTTCTGCTCGATTTCCTCCGAGAGGCTGCACTGGTTCTGACCGGCCGCTGCCGACGTCACACCCAGTGTGGGTATAATCTGTGACTCCTCCAGCAGGAACCAAATGGCACGCGCCGTCTCCTTCGATTTGGCCAGCGCTGCGAGGGTAAACATAATCTCGGCCTTGAGCACCAACGGTGCGGCACATGCCACTAGTCCCAGGAGCACCTGTGGCGCCTGCCAGCTGGACTGATCGCACATCATCACACGGGACACGCGATCGTGTTCGGCCACCGCACGCATAATCCCCATCACAGCGACCAGATGCTCCGTTTCGCGAAGCGTTATGTTCCGGGGCTGCAGGGCACGCCGCATATAATGTTCGCAAATCGGGGCATTGCTGGAGACTATAATGCTGGAGGCATCTGTTCGCATGTTGCTGTCGAGAGGGAGGGAAGGAAGGAAGGATGAAAGTAAATACGAATCGAATGCCCGGAGGGTCGTCCCCGCTACCCACCTGTAGTAGCTGGCCAATGCCTGAAAGAAATGGTCCCAGCCCATCGAAAAGCTCGAGGCACTCGATGGTGAATTCTTGAGCAGATTGAAGGCACTGCGTGCCGCGAGCTCGGTGCGTGTGAGGCCCGTGATCATCTTCAGATACGATTTGAACAGCGTCTGGGGCAGCAGTTCGCTGGCCAATGAAATAAACTTGAATAGGGACACGGCCCGCGAGCTATTGGACAGGGCAAAGAGGCCGGCATTGTCGTTGCTGGTGCGGTCAGGCGTTGTGCCCGTATCGCTGGCACACCAATAATCATTGCACAGACTGTAGCTGGCCCGTCGATCCCCGTAGAGACGGGCCACGCACAGCATCAGTAGCTCAAAGTTTGCATCCACATTTGGTGGCGGTTCGAGGCCTTCATTTAGGAAACTAATCACCGTGCGTGCCGACTCATCCGCCCGGTTGCGCAGCTCAGCCACTTTGGCGTGCATAAAGTCAATGAAATCGGTGATCAATAAATGCGCCCGTCGATAAATGAACTCCGTGCTGCACAAAAACGAAAGCATCACAAAGGGTTTGGGCTTAGGCCTCGTCCATGGACTCGTTAACTCACTTGTAGATCATTTCGTTCTCCAGCAACTGACGATAGATGAAGCCAAACACATTGGAGGCGAGTGCCTCATCCATTAGCTGCTCATCGCGTGGTATTAGCGCACTGGCGGGCGCCTGCAGCTGGCTGGGTGCATGCCGCAGGCTGGCCAGGGCCAGGGCAAAGCTATACTTGATGATGGCATCCAGGCGCGGCGTCTGCCACTTGCCTTGGGCATACAAAGCCTCGTAGAAGCCCTTGGCAAACTCCGGATCCCACATAATGGGCAGCCGTGACGTATACGGATTCACAATATCCGTGCCCAGCAGCACGGACGTATCGTAGGAGTACAGCAACGCCATTAGCATAATGACCGTCACATCATCGATATTACCGCCAGCATTTTCGTTGCATTTGCAGTCGGCCAGCATTTTCATCAGGCGTATGGCTTTGGCACGGGGCAGGCCACGTTGGGCGGCATAATTGAAGAGACTCATGGCCACAGCTTTGCGAATGTCCTCGTACAAGCCCAGCACTTGATTCTGATGCTTTGTGGAGCCAAAGGCGCGATTTTTCGTCAGCATAAGGTTCTGTCCAGAGAGGAGAGGGGGAATGCAATTAGAGAGCTGTGGGTGTGAGAGAATTGATGCTTTACCTCCTTGACCACATCCATATCGGCGAGTATATCCAGCAGGCGACCCAACAAATTCGATTCCTCCGTCAGATTCTGCACATAATTATTAACCAACGCAAGGAACTGCCAAAATATAGAGAGAGCATAGCACAGCCCATTAGACCATTTACTTGGAGCACAGCCAGAGTCCATGCTCTACACCTACCTCTCTGGGCAGCTCCGTCACCCAAGATACGCCGCTGATCGTCTGCATCATATCGCGCAGGGCACAGGCCATGGCCTTGCGGCCATCATAGTACAACAAAACGGCAACCAGGCCACGGGACAGTCCCGGATGATGCATCTGCTGACGCTGGGCGGTATACAGCAGCTCCACGGCAAACAGCTCATCCAGATCGAACATATCCGACAATATGATGGCCTCATCGATCAGATCCTGGGAGAGTACCAGCTTGTGGCCCTGGGCGCCCAGCGGTATGTCTTCGTTGATGCCAGCCCTTAGTTGATTGCGGCTTTTCTCATGCTTTGGCTGCAAGTAAAAGGTCAGTCAGACAGGCCAGTCCCAGAGGTTATGTAGGGGGTGGGACCCTTACCGGATTGCGTAGAAAATTGGAAAAGTTCTGTTTGTACTTCTTGAGGCACTGCTCCAGTTCGCCAATGAGATCCTTTGGCTGGGAAATCGCCTGCTGCATCGTGCTATAAAGATGCTTGTATGGCGTCCACATGTCCTCGGTCATGCCTTTGCCACACGAAAAATACACAAAGAATGCGTCAAAATTATATGTACCACCCAGACGTATGATGTTCCCCTGCACATACCATCCATTTTCGGCTCTTTTTCTATCTAACGTAGCAAAACAAAATATAATATAAATAAAAACGCGGTAAATTTTTGTTTTTGTGGGTGCCGGTTTGGGTCTAGTGTGACAAGTCGCGGCTTTAATCGAAATCACTCAATGCACTGCCATGCAGCGCTGGCTTTTGTCTTAACCAAATGCGGCCACACTGGATACACAACTGTTTTTACGAGCGGGGCGCGGTTTTTTTTTTTATTTAGTCACATATATTTTACAATGGTCACTCTTACAACTTATATTGTATATTTACGGCATATTTTGAAAATGACGTTTCTAAGATTCCAGTCATACTAGACAAAACAAATCAAGTGAAATCGCTCTCAAATCGAGGAATATCAGGAATCGAGGAATTGAATGTTTTGAAAAAAACAATCGATACTATCGTAATAGTAATTGAAACCTTTTGGGAACTATTCCATTGTAGAAATTAGATGCCACCTGTCGATTTGTTTACAAATTTGTCTTCGTATTTTTGAGCAGCCAATCCAAACATATTAAAAGCGCAACAACTATAGCTCAATACTATCATGATAGTCGCAAAACCGTCGATAGTAGCGGATAGCTGCAAAACATCGATACTATCGATAGTGCCCTCTTTGGTTTGACACCTCTAGGAAGAGTCGTGAAAATTTACGCACGAAACTTTTCGTAGTTTTTCCCCCAATAATAGTACACCATTTGTTTATTTTGTTTTGTTTTTTCTGTTCAATTGCACACACGAATATATAGGATAAAGTATAAAACGAAGTAGTGTTCGCGACAGCTAATATGAAAATGCAGTGCAATTGTGTCTAAGGAAAATATCCTATCCCCTACGCATCGAATGGCTGGAAAGTGTTTAAAAAAATGATAACCAAACAAAATGCAGCAGCAGAAGCAGCAACAAACAGGCTGACTGACGCCGCATAAAGGAGGAGTAGAAAATAATACAAAACCACATACTCACGCGTGGAAAAGGGCGGATAACGAGGGGTACTGCAAGCAAGAAACACTCTAGGAAAACGGAGTAGTAAAAGGAACACGCTGCACACATACAAATATTCGTTGGAAAAATAAGGAGCCCAAGGAGGAAAAGCCCAACAAAACACAAACGCAACTTGCAATTGGAATTGATATTCGAAACTGGAGTGAGAAGTCGGAAAAGGAGTGGGAAGTCAGAAAAGGAGTGTAGTGTGTGTGTGTGTGTGGAGTTAGACGTTGGCAAAGGAGTGTGAGGGGAAGTGTATTGTGCAATTGGGCAACACATCCAACAATAAGAGAGTGTGTGTGCCAGAGCGAGATAGAGCCAGAGAATTGCATGTGTGTGCATGTGTGGGTGTAGTTGTTGGCTCTGCTCTCCCCAGTGCATAAACTGTGCTCGTGCTCCATTCGGCTTCTTCGCCCACGCACTTCACCCGAAGCGTAGTGATAGAGAGAGGGAGGGAGGAAGGCCCAGGAAGAGCGGTTTGCAAGAAACAAGAAACTGCATCAAAAGCGAAATGCAAATCGAGCCAACCAACGGCTAAGGCGACTCGAATTTGTTAAAATTACGACGAATAAGTGTAAAACAAGACAGAGAAACCTGCTTCTCCTTTTCAATTGCATTTCTTCAAAAATTTGTGTGCAATAAAAAAAAACGTCAGCGATCGCACAAAAGGCTCACACAGAGAGAGCTAGGCAGAGTGTCCAGAGAAACAGAGAGACAGAGGGAGCAGTGACTGCAGACAAAGAGAGAGCACACTCGCTCGCTTTTACAGCTGCAGTGCCCCCGCTCGTCCTCCTACATACAACACCACCCGCGCCCTTCGACCGAACCCAACTCTATTCTTCTGGTAATATGGATTTTGGCGGTCTGGCAGCCCAACAACAACTATTACAGCAACATTTACTACAACAACAACAGTTACATCTGCAACAACAGCAACAAAATCTTGAGGAAACAACAGCAATAACAAATGTAAGTAATCGTATCTCTTTCTGTCTCTCTTAAGCACTCGCCTAATGCATATGCGTTCATGAGTGTGTGTGAGTGTGTTATTTCTCTCTCTTCATTTCTTTTATACTTCATAAATCGCTCCCACACACACACACACACACAAACACACGCACAAAAACAACAAGAAAAGCACAATGCATCGCTGCTACTGCTGGCCGCTGCTGCTGCCGCTGCTGTCTTTTGTGCAGTTTATTGGTTTTCTTATTAGATTTCTGTGACGCTGTCGTTGGCAGCGTCAGCATTTGTGTGTGTGTGGGCGGACTGTGTGAAAAAGGAGTTTGGTTAAACTTTAGGGTGGGGGGTTAGTGTTTGACATAGGTAATGTAATTGAATATATTCCCCATTTAGTGTTGTAAAAGGTACAGAGATTTTAAGGGAAAAGAAAATGAGTCAACGCTGAAAAGTCCAATCAGAAAGAAAGACACGCCGATGATTAATCTCTGGGCCATCTGCGCTGCCTGGTGATGCTGCTGCTCTGGTCTGATCTTCTCTTCTCTTCTCGGCTGCCAAGAACAAGAAAGTGCCGACACATTAATTGCGGTACTAACTTTTGTGTTTCCCCTCATTACTTTCACCATGCATAAATTCTAAAGAGGGGGGCGCTGTAGGAGAAAGGCCGAAGAGAAAGAAAGAAATTAAATTGTTTATTCAAGTCCAACAGCAAAAGCAGCAGCGCAGCAGAAACATCGCAGTTGTTGCTTCCTTCTTTGTTTCTGCCGAAGCAAGCAGCACAGCGCAGCGGTCGCTGTCGTCGCCTCTTCCTGCGTCTTTCTTTTCATTTACTTTCTGGCATACCCTAACCCGGTGCGGAGATACACTTTTCTTTGCCAGGCGCTTTGTTCGAAATAGAAGCTGATCACAATTCTAATACAAAAAAGTACTCCAAGAAAAAGTCGGAATTATTATATTATTCATTTTTATTACAACATTGTTTATCTAAAAACTACACATATAAATATGATTTCGACTGAAGGAAATTTATGCTATATATTTGGTTTCCTGAGAATATAAATTGTACCTACAGCTTCCGTTTCCTCTCAAAAGAAAACCTCGTTTTATAAAACTTAGTTTTAAGGGTGTTTACTGTTTGCTATCGCCCACCAGCATGGTACTCTTTAGTTTTTTGTTTTCTTTTTCCTTTTGCTACGTGACTGCAATAAAATTTAACTGCAATTACGTGCTGCCTGCACACACACATACACGCGTATACTTGGTTTTGAGGGATTCCGGAATTCTGAATGCGGCATGCGGCAATGCGCGATGCTGTTCTGTCCACCTCAAGGATGCTGCCCTCCCAGCAGGACATGCGGCCTGTCCTTCTATGTGCGTGTCTAATTTGTTTAATTGCGCTGATTGTGCGAAAAAAAAACAACCGAAATTCTGCAAAAATTACATTCACTGCCTCCTGGGTCTTTTGCCCACATCTCTAGAGCCTTGGGCCATTCCTGTACAAGGGATATTAAACAGAAGGTAAGGCAGTAAAAAAAATATTTCTTACAAAAAAAATAGTTATGTACATGATTTCGGATAGGAATCTTGGATTGGATATTTTTAAGCTGCAACAAAAATCGTTCAATATTACCATGTATATTAAAAAAAAAACCGGATTTCCTCTTACGAAATATACCTTGGCCCTGGTAGCAATTTAGCAGTGCTCCCAATATTTTTTTTAGTTAAAATAAGTTGCTATAAAAATGAAAATGTACTATAATACATACGAGTAATATTAGTATGAAAACGTAATGTAAAATTCGATATAAATTATTTCAGTCTCATTAAATTTGTTTCGCTTGGTTAAGTGCTACTTATGAGAATTTCTTTTTAATTTCTTTAAAAAAACGCCTAGAACAAGCTACACTGACCAAACAAAATCAACTAAAATTCCCCCTGTCCGTTGTTGGAATTTGAAAAAAGCTAGATCTTACAGGAAAAGGCTGATTGGGCATCACTGCTGCCCAACGAGCCAACAACGTCCGTTCAAAGTGAGCAGTGCTCTCGCATTTACAGTTCGAATTCGGGCGACGCGCGCACAAGACGTATGACAGCACCAGCACGACAGCAGCAGCGGAGAGGAGTAGCAAACGAAAAAACGGGACCGCAAAGATAAAAATTGTGTAAAAAGAGCGCGCGCGGAAATTGAAATTCACAATTATTTCAGTTTATTTTTCGGTTTTTATTTTTTGATTTTGGGTTACGATTTAAGCTCGTTTTTGTCTTCTGTTTATTTTTTTGCTGTGTGTGCTGTTGTTGCGTCGTTTATTAAGTTCCTTGCAACAACACAACTGTTGTGTACATATGTACATACATATTGTATATATAGAGAAGTGAAGCATTTGTGGGGTAAATGAAGCAATAATTAAAAGTGCCTTTTGTTAATTGAGAAAAGTGGAAGAAGTGGAAAAAAGGGAGCAGAGAGCAGAAGCAACAGCGGGACGTAAACGTTCGAAGTGGTAAGAGGAATAACAGACAAGAAAACACACACAAATACCGCCAATCCAGCTGGCCCACCAACACCCCCTCCTTTTCCGTAAAGCACCGTTTTTTGACGAGAATAAAACGCAAAGTCAGTGCCAGCGGAGACAGCGGCAGAGAGCTGAAGATTTGTTTGTTTTTGCTTTTGGCAGTTAATGTTAATGCGTTTTCGGTTTTGTCTTTGCCTCTGGAATGGGTGTGGGGTGCCGCCTGCATCGACAGAAGTTTATTTGCTTAAATGTTCAATCGAAATGGGGGAAGGAACGTAAAGTGATAAAGGGAAGAGGAGTATGGAAGGTGGTGGACGAGGGGAAATCAGCTTTTATTACTGTTTACTTGGTCTTCAATTTCTGTGCCTTATTTTTGTTTATACCACAGACTCTCTCGTAGTATTAGTAGTTGTAGTTTTTTTTCTCCATTCAGCATTTTCGTTTCCACTGTCTCACCCCCCCACTCACCCCCCGTCTGGTGCTCCTTTTATTTTGGCTCTTTGCCGGCTCGTATGTGCGTCATCATTCGGCTGCACCCCTCCACTCTCTCACCCACATCGCTGACTCGACTAAAACTTTGCGACTCCTTTGGCCGATGATGTCGGGGTCCTTTCCTGTTTCCACTGTTCCCTGCTTCTCAGACCCTTTTAATTGCTTCTGCACGTTCGTCAAATATTTGCTCAACTCTTTTTAATTACATTGCCACTATATGTACACACGAACACACGATGGAACAGCATACGCACATTCGTACCATTTACCCTTTCACACGCACACACGCCGAACAGATTGCAATGGCAGATCTGTCTTACTGTCTCGCTCCAACACTCGCAGCGATTGCGGGGAGTGCAGTGCGTTTGTTCGTGCATTTTGCACAGTGTGACTAAGAAGGAAATTCGTGGAAACTGCAGTGATTGATCTAATGGATACCGGAAATGCTGTAAAGCGAGAACGATCTAGACTCTGGTCTCCAGTGGGCGGGTGCAAAAATGTAAAGCAAAACAAAAATAAAAAGTGCAAAGCTTGCACAAGACCACGCACAGTGGGCGATAAAATGGATTCTGGAAATTAAAAAGTTTTCATCTAGATTAGATGCAGTAGGTGAGGAATATTGTACGCCAGTGGTATAATAAAGCCCCCCTCATTGCAGTCCACTCATAATAAACCACTTGACCAAGATGTGTACGCATGGAAATGGAAATGTACTCTGTAATCATTCTATGTTGCAATTATATTCACGTACATACTTTCATTCCATGTACATTCTATTCTCCCCCCTATTGCTACACAAACACATGTTTTGTTTCGTAAATCTCTGCATACGCAATCCATAGATTTTATTTTTCGCCCACACAAGGCCATAACACAATCCACTGTGCTTTGTGTCGCGCGGCATTTTGCCGGCAGCAGAGCAGCATCAACGCGGCTTCCTCCCCCTACACACACACACACACATTTTAGCACAGCGTTGACTTCGCTGCCGGTGTGCGTTATTGAAGCTGAGTTGAGTTCTTGCGGTTCTTCTTTTTTATTTCCATTTCTTTTGGGTTTTTCGTTGCCCACATTTTTGTTGTTTTTGCTATAAATTTTATGATTCTCTTATTACACGCTTTGGTGCCTTTGATTTTGCTTTAGTTTGCTTATTACTTTTTGTCCCTTTTTACATGTGACCTAAAGCAGTGCTGCTGGCAGAGGCAGTGCTGCTAGCGTTGTCGCTGCTGTTCATTTGAATCATTGCTGCTGCTGCTGATGTTGTTGTAGCTGTAAATATTTTATTATCGCTTGTTTCCGTTTAGGAACCGAAAATGGAGGAAAACACATGCATATACATACATACATACACATTTACAACATGCAGACGCGTGTACGTACATACATACATATTTAAAATTCTTTTGTCGCCATATTCATTTCGAAATTATGTACTTGGGGGCCTTGTTGCTTCACACGACGCGACGCGTCGCTCTGCTCTGACGCTACACCCCCCCACCCCAACCTCGCCAAGCGTATGTGCTCTCGCACTCCCTCGTTGCGTTTCCCTGTGCGTTCAATCGCTCACTCTCTCTCGTTCTCCCTCTCGTTGGCCCCCTTGTCAATTTATGCCGCTGCTATCTGTCTATCGGTTGAACGGTTCTTTGCTCCTCTCTCCATTCATTCCATTAGGTTTTCCGCTCTCTTGTCTCTCCGTTGACCCTGTGTATCTGGTTGTAATTTTAATTTTTAAAGGAGGGAATAACCAAAGAAGGGAAATGCTGTTGTAGGAGGGTAACATACTCCTGTAATCGCTGAGTGCTTGCATGGCTCATACTTAGTTTACTCTAGGATGGATATCCTCCTTGGAGATCATTTAAAGGGTATCTGGTTCGCGTTTTTCATTTCATTGATCAGACATCAGACAACGCAGGGTAGAAGAGGGTATCTGTGATTCGGTAGCCAAGGTCTCTTTATTGTCATTGGAGCTTCCTCTTTCTTCTGGGTCGTCGGGTCGTGTCTTCTTGTCTTCATTTCAAAATTAGCGCAAAATATTTGTATTTCTATCGTATTTTTAGTTGTGGTTTTTGTTTCCCTCTTTCATGGCATGACTTTCCCTTCCATTTTTATTCTCTCTCTCTCTTCCTATTTTTTTTCTCTCCTTCCGCTATCGTCCGCGGATCGTCTTTGAGGCGGCGACTCTCGTGTCCCCCTGTGGGCGTCTGTTACAATTTGTAAATTATATTTAAACACGAGCTGCTGCCTGCGGTTCGGATTCAGATTTGGTTTTGGATTGGGGGCCGGATCGGATCGGAACGGATCAGTTTCGAGAGCAGACCAGGGTCTAGTCGGATGTGATGTGGTGCAGTTGCAGTTGCTGTCTCAGTCGAAACGTGGAAACGGGAGAGGGGAATCTATGCTGTGTGTCTCTTTCTCTCTCTCTCTCTCTCTCTCTCTCTATGTCTCTGTGTTACCAAGTGGGCGTGCAGTGACCCAATTTCGCTAATAGATTGCAGTTTGCCACACACACACACACAGACACAGAAAACATGGATACACACACACACACACACACACACACACACACACACACACATGAAAATGCATTTGCATTGAGCATTGGGATGGATTTATTTAGCACATTGAACTCTGGGCTGGGGAAAGAACAGGCATAAAAATGTCTTTTGGGTCACACTTTAAATCAGTTCTCCCATTCTAATTTTCAGTTGCACTTCCAGTATTTCCATTCAAACATTCCAACGTGCCCGTATTATAGCTCATTTGAATTCATTTCCATTTGGAGAGCCATCTTATTCCACCCATTACCACGTATCTGTTTTATTTACCATTTTGTTCCGATCATGCTCTGTTTCAGTGCTTTTATTTGGCTTCGGAGCCCTATATTTCCCTTTGCAGATTTATTTAACATGTCATTCTGGTTCCTAAAAACGTAACTTTAAATTTTAGTTACAGTAATATTTGTGCCTTTTACCAACACATCGTTGCACACTGCAAAGTTCATTCCCTTTCCGTTCTCAGCCTCTCAACGTTTTGCTTTTATTTTTTTTTTATTTTTTTACCAATTGAAGCCGCAATACAAATTTCAACAATTTTAATGTTGCATAAACACACTCACACACACACATCCTTACATATCTGTGGGGAAGATATATGTAGATATAAATATGTATATAGACTAGATATCTAGTACAATTTATAGACGGTATTTAGCATCAAAATTTTGTTGTTCCGCATTCCATTCCTAATTGATTTCATTTATACGAAACTATCCGTTTCAGTGCGGACGGGAACGGAATCTTGTGTGGGTTGATTCCATTTCCATTTCGCTTCCAATTAGTCGAATTATAGTTTCTATAATTATAGTGCAATATTGTTTAGAGAACAATCGGTGGAATTAGCTTTTGGCAGCTACTTTCCTTTTATTTCCATTCCCTAGAGACCATGGAGCCCCCTCCCCGATACCATATACCATTCCCAACCCGAACGTAACCCCTTGTACATTTTTTGATTGAGCGGCAATAAAAAATTTGTCAGAAAGGGAGAATGACATGGTAAAAACGGACGGGGGATGGGGCGGGGAAATAGTAGCGTATGAGCGTATGGAGCGTGTAATCATATGTTTTGATGATTTATAATGGAAACCCACAAGTAAATGCATGCATACATATATAAATGGGAAATGAGAAATAAAAATTATTACAAATGCCGGGGACCCAAAAGAAAAAACCCAAAAGACGTGCCGGTTGACCCTGCCTGCTGCATGCAGTGCCACCGGCATCAACAAGTGATTGATGTCGTCGAAACAGAAGCAGGGTTAAGTAGGGAGACGGCCCCTTCCCTTCCCCACCCAGGCCAAACGATCGCTTGGCTTGCAACCCCTGAAAGGGAAGAAAACTTCTCAAGTTACCAGCCTGTACTGAGAAAAATTAGGGATTAGAAAAATAACAAATAAATAAAGATTTGGCCAGAAAAAGAGTTCTCTCTTTTTCTCTTCTCTGTTTTAATGCCATTGTGCTTTTGAAGGTAAATGGAATGGAATTGAACGGTGGCATTTTATCCCCCAACTATTTCGAAACTCAGAAGATTCCAAAGCTGGAATGAAAATGTGGTTGCTGATTGGAATGAAACGGAATGAAAATGAATCAAATCAATCAAAGGAAAATACCGTCATTGTTTTCTCTCAGTGTACACTTGCTCTGGTAGTGTAGCCTGTAGCAATGGGATACCAGTCAAAGGACCACGCCTACAAGGGACACAAAATGGGATAACCAACCACCGCTAAATAAGGGGGAGAGGAAGGAGGATGTACTTGAAAACGCATCTGTTCGCATGACACGACAAGAAAACGAAGAATGGAGTAGGAGTAGGAGAGCGAGAGACGGAGACGGACACGAAGACGTAGACCGAGGCTGTTGCTTATCTTGATCTCATAATCAGCAGAGTGGAGTTGCAGCGGAGAGGGGGATGTGTGTGTGTGTGAGAGTGAGTCAGAGGCAGTGACAGAGGGGAGGATAAAGCAGACAAAACATAATCGAATGAACGTCATTAACCATTTTTGGGTGTAGACACCAAGCACACACACACACACACACACACACACTTGCCTTGGTTCTCCTTCTACCCCATCTCTGTCTTTTTCTTCTCCTCCTTCTTCATCCCGTTCTCGTACTTTGCATTGTGTTTGAAAAACAGGCGGCAGCAGGTGAAATTTTTACCTTGAAAAAAAAAGAGTTTTGAAGACCTTTCGGATCTCCGATTTATTGTTTAAGGGGCAGCTGCTACCTGCTGCTCCGGAGGACACGACACGCGTCATATGCCGCACTGCACGCGCGCCTGCCCAGAGAAGATTACCAGAGGGTGAGAAGGCGAAGTAAAGGATGGGAGGAGTGGTTTCCAATACCAGATTTCTTTTCTCGGTTCTCGAGTTCTGCTCTTAAGGGTTCTTCGGTTTCGCTCGGCCTTAAAGTAGGGACAGATGTTTTTTTTAGGGGTCGTATCGCGCGCGTGTGATTTAATGAGTTTTTCTTCTCTTCTCCGCTTCCTTGATGGGTTTGCGGACGCACAACAACAACAACAACAAAAATGTGTCCATTAAGGGCTTTCAAAGGGATCCAGATAGCGGAGATGAAATGATCATACAATTAAAACAAGATCCTTATTTACCTTCCCTTTGGACAATCAGAGAAAAATGGGCACATTTCGAGGAAGCACACCTATAAATGAATCAAATATTTGGCATTTATTTCAAATAACAAAATGGAGTTATTATAATAATAATTACATTAAAATTCATATGTAATAGAAATCACATTGATTTAAACGTCTTTAAATATAAATTAAAACACTCATAATAAATATATGTACATATAATATGTTAAATTTGTTAGATATTAAATATATATGTATATACTTTTTTTGAATAATAATTTTAAATTTACACTCTCGTAGCAAATCAATTGGTATACATTTTGAAACATAAGTTTAAATACTAAAATGAATGCAATGATTTGGTTTGGCGATTAAGGTTGTCCCCTAGATACGTATCTCTTCGGTTGAGTTCTCCCCCTTTGGCTGCACTGACCTCTTGACTCTTGCCTTGAGCTCTGAACTTCTTTAAATGTAGTGCTTGCCATCGTAGGGGCCTCACTCCAATTAGGCTGCTTAACGAACCACAGTCCTCCCCAAAACAACAACCAGAAACTAAAGAAGACCAAAACTCGGAACTCAAACTTCGAATTCTTTGATGGCCGCAATGGAAATGGTGGATGAAAACATATATTTAAATTTTATATATATACATGCGTGTAGGCATATGTATGTTATATGAATACTCATGAGCATTATAAATTCTGTATATCCAAAATTTGCCACATTTTTACGAGCGATGGGGACATTCGCAAAAGGAGCGAGTGACCAACGTTGCGACCCTCTTTATAAGGCCCTCCTCGTGTCGTCCCGGGTGTGTGTGTATGGGGATCATTAAAACTTAAATTTAATGTATTAATTTAGTTGATTGTTGTTGTCTTTTTTCTTTCCGTGTTTTTTGTTGCTTCGCTTTTTGGCGAAAAACCATTTGGTTGTCCATTCTTGTGGTGGCGCTTCTTGTGGCCGGGGTACCCTCTAAACTCGTTCTGTATATAAGGGGTATATGTTGTATGTGTGGTTAATGACAGCCAATGATTTAATCATGGATAAATAACCATTTAATTTGCTCAGTAGATTTCCCCGTATATTTTTATTGTTTTATTTGTTTTATTGATTCCAAAGCAAATCAAATAGAATGAGCTGAAATTATTTGCTTCTTTCATGCCCACAAAGCGTTGCTTTGGGTATCATTCGAGTCGTAACACTCCCCTCGCAAGCTTACTTTGTTATTTACACATTTTCTTTTTTTTTTTTTTTTTTGTTTTTTTTTGGGTGTTGCGTTTGTTGTTTTTATTAATTGACGACGGAAGTGGCTGTAAATGTCCACAAACATGAAAATATTATTCATAATGCTCTTTCGAGGGCACAGTCACAGGCCCAGACCCACTCCCATTTTCTATTTTCCTCCCCCACTCCACAGGTTAAACTGATGACGTCGTTCACGCTCACTTTTAGTTAATTGTTGGGAATATTTTTATTATTATAATAAAGTAAAGTAAAGTAAAAGTAATTACACTTAAAGCTTTCAGCCATTATCCCTCACCCTCAAACCCTTGTACCCATCCCCCCCAATCCTCATAGCCATAGCGATGACTATACAGAAAATCCCGCTGGGGAATGGTACCGGAACATGCAACATTTTGTTGAGTAGGTCATGTGGTGTCTTTGGGGTCTTTGGGGAGTGTTTTCCTAATTGTTAACCTAGAGCTAAAGATACATAATACAGCACAGCACAGCACTGCAGTTCCATTAGCATACAACGTTCACGTGTGACTGGCAATTGCAAAAAAAAAGCTGCGAAGATGGTAGATTTTATTAAATTCATTGCAACTCGTTGATAACGGAAGTATTCGTACGCTTATGTGAAATTTGTACAGCAAATTAATATTATTCGGGCATTATTCTCTTTCAAATAAATGTGTCCATGGTTGGACTAGGTCCAAAGCCAAACTACTGTGTGGCAGGAAGCACCATGGCCGGGCCCCATGGCCTTTGTCATTCGCGTTCAACTGGAACTGGAATGGAGCCACGCAATGGCGGCTTAGATATCGTTTGAATTCTTTGTGGCTCTCTGGCTCTACAATTGTCAACGTTGGACTGAGGTTATAATTGGTTTATCATGGAAATCATGTTTCTATATTGATCTAGCATTGATCTGCTCTGTTCCCCTCCGTCTGTTGCTCTACATCTCTCTCTCTCATGTGTGCGTGTGTGTTTGTGTTTGTGTTTCAAGGTGAACTAAAGAAAACCGATACTCGGGCTGGAGATTATTGAACTGCAGCAGCAGCAGCAGTAGCAGGGGAGGAGATTTTACTATTTACAGACGAACGGATCCAACAAATCTTGAATGAAAGTACATTGAAAGATGTAACAAAAATATCAATTACACACACAGGAAAAAGACCCTGAAATTGTAATATAATTTATGCATGGATTTGTTTCGTTTTACCATGCCATATTTCTCTGAGTGTACAAATGGAAGCGCTCGCTCGCTCGTCTTCCCCTGCTTTTTTTCATATTTTTTTTTGTTTCTTGTGAGAATTTTTAAAAGTGCATCTGCATCTCTCTCTCCCTTCTGTTTGTGTTGGCACTTTGCTGCATGCAGGAGGAGGGGAGGAGAGAGACCCATTGAGTGGACACACGATGTGGCCAGAAGTGCGTCGCCCCCCTCTCTCTCTCTGTAGTGTTGGACCTATGCAAATATTTACAACAAATGAATGTAGAATGCTGTGTGTGTTTCTGGGGGGTCTACGATTCTCTGCCTCTCTCTCTCTCTCTCTGTCAATTAGAATTTGTTGTAGCTGCAACTGTCATTGAACTTTGCGCGAGCGAGCGAGAGGGCGAGAGAGAGATCTATCTCTCTATAAGAGACAGAGACACGCAGCATCCCCAAAGCTACTACGACATTTTCAGTGTGGATTTTATTGATCCACAATCCACTGCTGCTGCTGCTGCTGCTGCTGCTGCTGCCCTTCGTTTGAATGGTTGATGATGATGCGCACAGAAGACAGACCAGACCGTATTTTTCGTGTCTTTTATTTTTCCGTCTGTCTGTCTGTCACTCAAGTGCCAATTACCCCAAAAAAAACAAAAAAAGAAACAACAATAAAAAAATCAAAGCAATAATATAACCAACGTAAAAAAACCTTTTCACAGTCCAGTCCCCCAATCCAATGAGTCATTCAGCGGAGCGTTGAAAAGCCCATTATAGACGGGGGGGAGGAGAGCTCCCAAAAAACAAACAAAAAATCCAACAAAAATATAACCAGTTAACACTCGGCCATCAATCGTTGCAGATGCGCTCACATTCACTCCGTTTGGATGGTAAATCGTTATACTGCAGCGTCGAAAGGGTTTAACATCAGTTTTTTGTTTTGTTTTTAAAGATAACCCAATCGATTAGAAGAGTTCACATCGAAAGCCCCACAGCTGTTAAAGGAACAATCATGAATGAACTAAAGTGAATTGAAATTAAGCCAATATGTACATAGTGTGAAAGTCAGTTGGGGACAGAACTCTCGAAAATGGAATGTGAAAATTGAGTGCGACTTTATATATGGAATCCCCCCCCCCAGTTTATATCCTGGCTCTTGCTGGAGTATCTGGAGTGTTTGCCGTTGGGGATCTTCCGCTTTTTAGAGCCGAAAAAGTTTGGAGATTTTTTTCACGGGCTACCACCAATCCGTGTACCGCTAGGGCATGATTTTGTTTGTTTTGTTTTTCCGCTTTTAAAGCGATGATGCTGCACTCTGGTCACAGTTTTTTTTTTGATGGCAATGTCCATCTACATTTTCTGTCTATCTGCCTGTGTCCCTTTCTTTTCCTCTTCTGTTGTCCCTGGCCACTTGCCAGCGGCTTTGTAATTGTCTCTCTCTCACTCTGTCTATCTCAGCCCTTTCATCTGTAGGGGTCTGACAGCGACTTCTTTGTCGCTGTAGTACGTGACTTATGCCTTGGAAAATTACTTAACACTTGCTGTTACTGCTACTATTCCAATCGGCGGAACAGGGCCCCCAGAGAGCCGCACCAAAGCCGATAAATAAAAAAACAAAAACAAAAACAAAAAAAAAGCTGTCGCAACTATCAGCAATGCCAACGCGGGTCTTATTATGGAATGGGGATCGGCTTTTGATTGTCGAGAAAACAGCAGCCACAGCATTGGCTATTTATTTATTTTTTTTTTTTTGCTACCAAACGGAAATGTGTAACGTGTTTGGATTCCAGCTGATGGAGCTTGGCTGGAGAGAGGGCAGAGTCGAAACGAAGGGAAGTCGCGCGCACAGCTGCTGCTGCAGCAGCAGTAGCAGCAATTGGCAATCGGTAATCGCAAGCGATACATCGGCATTCGGCAGCGGACGCACATCTGCGGCACGTACCACACACCACACACCACACACAAAAACAGAAGGCAGGAAAAAGAACAGAAAGAGAGCGTTGATTATGATTACGTTTTTATATTTTAGACTTTCGCATTATGCCCGCCCCTGTCATTTACCAATGTTGTGGATGGCTGGGGTATATACGCTATTGATGATACATACATATATGTACTTGCATACATATGTACATCGTATGTGTGCATTTTCCCATTGGAAAGCTGCATCCAGATCAAACAAATTCAAAGTCAATAAAACACACACAATTTTCCATATTTTCTTGGATGCCATTAAGGCCTAGTGCCCAGTGCGACATCATGGAGAATCTACCTTATCTACCTACATATCCTATGCAACCAATCAAAAATCATTCGAATCAGTTCATTTTGTCTGTAGTCAGAAATGTAGCGAAATATATGTAACAAAGGAGGAATAAACTGTCACGTAATCATGTTACTCAATAAATTCGCTTCAATGTTTATAGTAGTTTATGTTTATTAACATGCACGGATGAGTAATATGCAGTGCCCCAAGTGCATGAGTGGCCGAGTGTGTGAGTGGGAGCTATCATCATATCATCAGCAGTAGCAGCAGCATCAGCAAAAACCAAACAAAAGCAAAGGGGGGAAATGGGCAGCAAAGTGCAAAAATATATCAAATGGCATCCCATTCCATGTCATCCCATCCTTTGCTTGCTTATCTCTTTATTCTCCTATTCCAATGTAAACACACACACACACACACACACACATCCATGCAGTGACAAGGCGATCGAGCGCAATGCAGAAAAGTAGCTTTGTCCCATAGTGTAGGGTACACTCGTACTCGTACTCGTCGTACTCCGTTCTCTGTTTTTTTTGAGAGGTATCTGCATTTGTAGATTTCTCCTCCTGCATTTGACTGCCGCCATCTGAGTAGAGGGTATCCCATGGGTTCATACTCGCGTTTGTTTCTGCCTTGCCTTAATTCGATTTGGAAGCTTTTGAAAACTGAAACTTTATTGATCCCTCGTTTGCTTTTTATTTGCAGATAAACCTAAGAGGAATCTTGGTTGGCGGCAGTGCCAGCGGTGGAGGAGGAGCGACGACGACGACCACGACGACGGCGGCGGCCAGTGCTTGTGCTGGTGGGGATTGTGGTGTTGGTGGTGTAGTTATAGGCGGCGCTGGTGCTGGCACTGGCGGCGTCAAACTGCGCAAAAACAGCGACCGTCCCCTAACGACGACGACGACAACGACAACGACGGAGGAGGCTGGCAACAGGCAACAGTCGCAGTCGCACACGTACCGCATATCCATGGCCAACCTGGAGGACACACAGGAGTCCGAACTGGATCAGATTTTGGGCGAGTTGAGCTTGCTGGAGGCGCAAATAAGCTATGGGGAGGCATCATTTCTGCCTGGCGCTGGAGGAACAGGAACAGCATCAGCAGCAGCAGCATCAGGACCAGGAACAGGAGCAGCGAATGCAGGACATGCTGCAGGAGGGATAGCAGGGATGATGCCATCCTCCATCATGTCATCGGCAGCCTCATCGCGCTCCCATTCGCGCACAAACAGCAGCATCTCGGCGGATGTGAGCACCTGCTCCTCCTCGGGCATATCCGAGAGTGGTGTGGGGCCATTGGGTGGATCTGTGGCAGGCTCCAATGCCTCCTCGGTGATGGCTGGTGGCATGATGATGATGCTGCCGCCGCCCACAAACATTACCATGGGCATCACGCTGGGCGTGGTCACACATCGAGAGCCACGCACCGAATCGCCGGACAATGATTCGGCCTTCAGCGATACCGTTTCGCTGCTGTCCAGCGAGTCATCGGCCTCGTCCAACACATCCCTGCAGCAGCAACAGTTGCAACAGCAGCAGCAGCAACATCAGCAGCAGCAGCAGCAGCTGGTGGCCCAGAAACGGCAGGGGAGCAGCGGCAACAGCAGCAGCTCAAAGGCGGCCAAAATCCAACTGGCGTTGCACAAACTGGAGAGCGCCTCCATACGACGGCTCTTTGTGAAGGCCTTCACGGTGGATGGGGCCTCCAAGTCGCTGCTGGTGGACGAGCGGATGGTCTGCGGCCATGTCACACGACTCCTGGCCGACAAGAATCATGTCCAGATGCAGCCAAATTGGTCCCTGGTCGAGCATTTGGGAGATTTGCAAATGGGTAAGAGAATCAATCTACCAATAATGAGTTACCTACCATCGATCCGCACTAATCCTTCTCCTCCTCCTCCTCGTCTCTTGTTATAGAACGCCTCTTTGAGGATCACGAGTTGCTGGTGGACAATCTGATGGCCTGGAATTCGGACGCTGGCAATCGTGTGCTCTTCCAGCAGCGCCAGGACAAGGTGGCGCTCTTCTCACGGCCGGAAGTGTATCTGCCGGGTACACAGATGGCGCCCGGATGCCAGCATGACGATCAGACACGCCACATGCTGCTGGAGGAGTTCTTTGAGACGCATGCCGCACAACTGCAGCTGGACGGGCCGCTCTACATGAAGGCGGACCCCAAGAAGGCCTGGAAGCGCTATCATTTTGTGCTGCGCTCCTCGGGCCTCTACTATTTCCCGAAGGAGAAGACCAAAAACACCCGGGATCTCGCCTGTCTCACCCTCTTCAGCGGCCACAATGTGTACACGGGCTTGGGCTGGCGCAAGAAATGGAAATCGCCAACGGACTACACCTTTGGCTTCAAGTCCGCAGTGGACTCGTCACTGGGCAAGTCCTGTCGATCGCTGAAAATGCTCTGCGCCGAGGATCTGCAAACGCTGGATCGCTGGCTGACGGCCATCAGGATCTGTAAGTACGGCAAACAGCTGTGGCACAATCACAAGCTCCTCATCGAGGATCTCTGCATGGGGGATGGCGTCTCTCAATCGAGCTTCGCCTCGGCCTCGATGCGCAGCAGCGAATCCATATCGAGCATCTCCTCGGCTGTGCCCTCACAATGCGGCAGCGTCTCCTCGGCAATCAGCAGCATGTCCAACTCGTCGACCAGCGGCCGCACTTCACGCGCCTCCAGCTCCAGTTCGAGCGGTTGCTTGTCGGACGACAACAATGGCTTCGATTCGGAGTTTACGACCGGCACCATCAAGCGGAAGCCCTCGATGAAGCCCAATCTGCCGCTTACGACAATGACACGGCAGCTGAAGGAGGTCGGAGAGATCACCATCTGCGAGAGCGGCGGCGGTAGCGGTGGGGGTGCCGGCGAGGCCAGCTCCCCGGAGCGTAGTGGCACATTGACGCGACGCCACAGTCGTCGGAAGTCGCAGGAGAGCAATGGAAGCGGCACCCTCAAGCGGCGGCCTGTTGTAGTCCCATCAGCGGTCACCGTCAAGCAGCAGCAGCAGCAACAACAGCAACAACAGCAGCAACAACAGCAGCAGCAGCTTCAGCAGGAGCAGGGCAGTGCCGCCTCATCGACATCGTCGAGCAGCAACTCAACGCCAACGCCCACGCCCAGCATATGCGCTGCCAAGACGCTGCCGCTGCCACTGCCACCGCCAACGACATTGAATCTCGGCGATGCCTCCTCCAGCGATGCCTCACTGATGTGTTCGTCCACTCTTTCCCTCGATTCGTTGCCACCGCCGCCGCCGCCGCTGGCAGCGCACGGTCTGGACGGTGCCGACGATCAGGATGTGTATGGATCGCAGTTGTCTTTGGCCTCGTTGCCGCCACCGCCGCCGCCCGAAGATGTGATGGTGATTCATGCCATGGCCTATGCATCCGCCGGACCAACGCCGATCCAGGGGCAAGTGTCCAGCCCTACCACGCCCACGCCCACACAGCAAGGAATGCTGATGCCCATGGGAATGCCCATCATGCCCAACAGCAATGGATCCCTGCCGCCGGCAGTGCCGGCCAAGCCCATCAAGCCGGCCGTGAAGCAGGCCTCCCTGAAGGCAGCGCCCCCGTACAAGGCACCGCCCGACTACGTGGGACCACAGAGCGGCATTGCTGGTGGACCAACGCCAGCACTGCCGCCACCTGTGGCCCAGAAGAAGGTCTCCTTTGCCGACTCGCCGGTGCTGCTGCGACGAAAGATGTGCTCCCCAGAGCCAGCGCTGCCGCAGCGTTCGCCCAGCACTACGCTCAGCACGGGATCAGGTTCTGGATCAGGATCGGCGTACCAGCAGTATGCGCCCGGACCGATGCTGCCACCGCGCACAGATCTGGCGCGTCTCTCTGCCCAGAGCAATGGCAGCGGCAGCTGCAGCGAGGTGACATCGCCCAAACGGCTGCAGGAGTCCGCCTCGAATCCGCCGCGTGACTTTCTCAAGGATCTGCAACGGGTGATGCGCAAAAAGTGGCAGGTGGCACAAAAATGCAAGCTAGAGCCGGCCACTACGCCGCACGAGGTGCTGGGCTTCAGGGACTTTAGCAACGAGGATCTGCTGGCCGCCCACAATCTCAATTCGGGGGCCAATTCCTCACACTATTATCGCGAGACGGCGAATGTCAGCCACTGGGTGCGCGAGCACTACGAGTACGCACACAATGCCCTCTACGAGAATGTGCACGCCCAGACGAATGGATCGGGAACTGGATCGGGAGCAGGCGCTGCTGCACCGAATCTGGGTGCAGTTGGAATGGCCACAGATGCTGCTGCTGGCGGCATGCCAGAGCCAGTAGTGGCACCGTCAGGAGTGGGTGCTGCGGCAGCCAAGAAGCGTCCACCGCCGCCGCCACCCAAGCGCAGCGACAAAACGCACCTGACGACCAATCGAGTGTAGGAGTGTGGCGGGGTCCTGCCTAACAGCAGGTGCTGTAGCTGCTGCAGGATGCAGTAGAACGGGCGTAGAGTAGAGAGTGAGTTCCATTTGACACCAATCGGAGGAGACTGAAACTAATCTCCTTTTTCTCCTCTTTTCCCCCTTTAGCTCACATTTGGAATGGATCGGATGGGATGGTAACCTCGTTCTTGTTGTACTTGAAAACAGAAAAGAGAATCAAATACAAATACAAATTCCTATTTAAGTCTTAGGCGAAAGCAATGGAATGTGTCCCTAAAAACGAACATTACGTATATACATATATACTAACTACGATATATTCTATATATGCTATAGATTGCATACATTGTATATGCATCTGCTAATTCGCTTACACAAGTATTATGTATATCGAAATAGAAGGAAAGGCAGGATCTTAAATCACTCGAATGTCGATTCAAGAGCGAAAATCATTTTAGTAAAAATATATTTTAAGCTAAAATTTTAGATTGTAAAAAAGCAAAAAGCGATAAAGGTGTAACATGTACTGTTTTTTTTTTTTTAAACGATAGTGCATTATTTTTAAAAAAGAAAACCGATATATATATCTAATTAGTTTCGGAGATAAGTGTAGAATGTTTTTATATACCTACTATTATGCCTGTTTAAGATTTTGTATTTATTATTTTATTTTTGATTTTTCTTTGTTGTAATTTTATTTTTGCAGCGCATCAAATGCGCGGCTTCGTCCGAAGAAATGGGAAATCGAACCGTATAAACCGGAAGCCCTACAATACAATGCGTATAATATAACTGTATAGATCTATATATTTGATGCTCATGTCTCGATGTACTTTTTAGAGACTCAAAATCCCCTTAACAATCTGTTCTACTCATTTCAAATCATCAGAGAAGCCATAAAACAATAGTCAACCGTTTAGAAACTACATAATCCATTGAAAAACAAAAATCATTGGGAACCGCAAATTACCAGTTAATACTTAATAAGAATATTTGCGGGTTACCTTATGACATTGGAGATTTTACTAGGTGTATATATGTATTCCCTTTATAAACTATAGAATCCATAGAAATGCGAAGATCATCATTCTTGCTTACTAAAATTTTCATCAATTTCTGTAGTATCCATAGAGAAGATATTTAATAATCCTATAAAGATTGTACTTATTTTGCGAATCATTAGAAAGAATTCCTTAAAATAAAACATCATGACAACTGATTGAAAAATATATAGAAATTATATAGTATAGTGCGCATTGGTATGGGTAAATCCAACTAGTTTTTAATGAAAAAAACGCATATAAGCGTGGTCTATATAGAGTTATTTCTGTACACAAATCAAATATTGTATTTCATCTAGTAATTGTAATTGTAATAATATAATGTATTAATTAATTAATTATTGTTTTCCTAGGATATTCTGATTTTTAATAATTTTGTAAGGCGCGTTCCTAATGGTTCAATATCATATATATGTATATGGATTATATATGTATGTATGGATGTGTTGTATTTGTTCATCTAAGAGTTAAGAATCGTTTTTAGCGAAGAGGGAAAATATATGTGTATGTATTTAGGGTTTTTTTTTTGTGTTCTCCCCGAAGTGCAGTAATCAAAAGAAATCAAACTAAAACAAATCCACACCAGAGATCCAATCAACAGTAATCAAAATCACCAATCGATTATCGATAGCTGTAGTCAATTGCCTCCTATCGATTGTAGCCGCCCGATAATGTTTTTCTGTTTTCGTTTTGTAGTAACTTGATTGCCATTCTATGTTTTTTAGTCGGAGAAAGCCATATAAATACATATAATTATGTGTGTTGGAAACTATTGATATATCGATGTGCATATGCATATGTACAGTGCGTGACACAGCTATAAGGGAGGAGAGAGCAAACGCACTGCACTGTATGGGTGTATATTTTTGCATATGTTACCTTTTGTTACGTTTAAGATCAAGAAATCGGAAAGTGATCGGAATCGAATCCATCGATTATTATCGATTATCCATTTCGTTTATGTCCTCCCCCCTCCCATTTTGCATTATGATTCATACGCGATATTTGGGTTCCGATAATTAACGACAGCATTAGTTGGCCTAGAAGATAAAGAGTTTGCATTTTACTTTCCTATCCCATGCAGAACTAAATGGTATTATGCATATAGAGCTCTAGGGATTACTACGATATATACCTACCTATACTTACAACTAAAGGAAATGCCAATTTTTTAAGCTTGATATTTATACGAATAAACGAATATATGAAGATATTTTTTAGAAACTATACGCTATATATATCTATATATATGTATATGCATGCACATATATATTTGTGCGTGTGTGTGTGTGTGTGTATACATGTATATGGTGGGAACACAAGGATGTGCCATAGGCGCCGTCGTCGTGAATGTTTTTTGCTAAATAAATGTACTAAAAACCGAAATTAGAGCGTAAGCAACCGAAATCAAAGCTAAAAGAATATATATATAGAAAATAGGAGTACTAGATATATATATATATATATAGCGATTAATGGCAAAGGAATGTGGAATCTAGAAAACTACTCGAAACAAAAGAAAAAATAAGCTTCAACTAAAAGCATTTTAACATGCATTTTAATTTGCCATTTTGTTTTGTACTTTATTGATTTTCCCTCTTGCATTTGTTTTGTGCTTAAATAAAAATCAATTTTAATGTTAAATGAAAACGAGGGGGAACTTAGGTAAATAAGACGTGTGTTCAACTAAACGAACAAACAAATCAAACAAGAAACAGAAAGCAGAATCCTAACTAAAATATCTAATAAGAAAATCAAACGAAACTCAAACTGCAGTCACAGCAAAACAATATACACACTCAACAAAAATTCATAAGTACATAAATAATTGTAACGCCGCAAAAAATAAAAAAAAATACAAACAAAAACATTCAAACATCATTCATATATGCATTAACTACAAATTTACAACAACAAAATAACTAAAATCCAAGCAAACAAAATAATAATAAACAAATACTGAATGAAAAGAAAAGAAAACAAAACACAAAGATGGAAATGAAAAGCCCAAGAAATTCTTTGCAGGTCTATTATATAGTGAACAATGTTGCCATTTGATACGATTTTTTCCCACAAAAACAAAAAACAAAACACACATTTGATATATATATATATATATATATATTACTATATATACCTTATATTCCGGAATCGAAAGGGAATTTTTTGTAATTTTGATAGAAACATTCAAAACATATAAAAAAACGAAAAAACAAATAAACAAAAAAGATAAGAACTGTGCGAGGGAAATCGAGTGTTACGAGAACTATAAGAAATAAATGCGAGAAATGCCTAAGAAAAATCTAAAAACAAACACACATTTTATTCCATATCCCATATGTTTATGTGTATGTCTGCTGGGCGTTGTGACCCCACAGATCGGCTGAGGTTTTAGATGGGTCCACAGCAGAATTGACTTGCCATTTCTACCTGCGGCATATGCTTCCAATGAGGCGCTGATTGACGCTCAAATTATTAAATTAAATTAAGCTTGGCAGGTGATCACAGGTCACAGAAGTGATATTCAGATTGTGCTCTTTTTTATATTTTAGATTCTGCCAACTCTGCCACAAAAGTGATCCATCCCATGAAAGCCACAATACGCACCGATTCTGTAATTATGAGATTATGAGAGTATGGGGGGTCTGGTTTGTTGCTCAGAAAATATACCAAAGATCGGTCTGGTGAGCTATCCTCCAATTCATTTGAATATATTTTCTTTGGGTAGCACCCATGGACAGGAGGGTCAAACCCTTTGCAAGTCCATGTGTGGACATGGCATGGGATGAAATGAAGCGAAAAGGCGGAGCGATAATGAGAGAGGTCTACGCACCTTTGCCTGAGGCAAGGAAGACCTCCTGTTGCCCCTTTCCACCGCGTATCCCACTCCCCTTTGTGGTGTATCATCCCACCCCCCTCATTTGGCAACCAGACAGACCCGTAAATCATATTACTGCGGCATCGTCTTGTGGACCTTACGCCAATTGAACTTTTGCACGCCTGCAGTTCCCAAATGTGGCGGGGAGGTGTATCTGCATTAAGTGTGTGTGTGTGTGTGTGTGGCAACCCTTACGGGCCGCAAGTGTTGCTACATTCCCACTTCACGGCCAGCTATAATATTTATTTGCCTATGTACACGCACGACGGTGTCGCTTCAAGGATGTGTCGGGCAGTACAGCAAATGAAGGAGGCATGTTTTGGCCATCCTAAGAATGGATCAGGGGCAGGGTCAGGGGCAAGCTGGGGCGTGAGCCGTGGGGCCAGAGAACGTGCCAGCATATGCACCCAAATGTGGTGTGGTGATGGCTTCATGTACATGCAATGCACGCTTTTGGCGTCTCCCCCGCCACCACACCCTCACCCAAACGCAATCATAGCGCACAGTGGCGCAAAAAAAGGCATTCCGGCTGGCAGGCAAATAATTTTATTTAAATGCGCAAAAATATACATTTATATTGAATATTGTTTGACCATTAGAACTGGTTTAATTATATACTAATTAATTGATTCTTGACCTGAAGCTTAAGAATCGAATCAATAAACTATCAATCGCAAAATAAATATGTGCATCCGTATGTATGCATGTCCGTGTGTAGGCTGCCATAAGAAATATGAATCTGAAATGTTAATATTTATATAATATTCGTAAATGTTAATTAGTTTGTATATATTTAAATTTGTAGCTGTAACTGACAAAAGAAAGCGAGGCTGAACCCACAATTTATTCTTGCCGCGTCGATGCAGCCATGTCTGTCCGCCTGCACTATGTTCCCAACGATCACATTTGCCGGCCAAATTTAATAGCTGGCCAACGAAAAAAGATTTTTCTGGTTTAACGCCTAGATCTCAGAGACTATCAGGGAGCTAGAGCAACCAAATCTGGGCTGCAGACTCATGTGCGATATCACACCAGAAATCAATGACGAGTATATGCCAACCCATGACTCAAATCGTTTCGACTTGTTTTGTTTTTGGCTCATGTTGAATTATAATTTGAATTATGAAACTCTTCAATATTTGCCTTCATGCCTAAGCGGGCATCCTTTTGGCATGGAACGATATTCAGTACTTTTCCACTGTGCGCACAAGCAGGGCATCCCTGAATATGTACTCATTTGAATGGTCAGGCAGTGTCCGTGGCAGTGGCAGTGGCACAGGCACCAGGATCAGTGGCAAAACAGGACACGAAGCTGTGTCGGCAGAGGCAGCGGCTGCTGCTGCTGCCTCGACATCGGCTTCAGTCGCAATAATTTTTAGTTTACTTTTGGTGGGTGCTGTGGAAGGCAGTGGGTGCGAACGGGGGGATGGGGCACGCACTGGCTGGCCACTGGCCACTGGCCAAGCAGCATTAAGAAGAAGCAGAAGAGCAGAAGAAAAAGGAGAAGCAGCAGAGAAAAGGGTTGTTCTGTGTGTGTGTGTGTGTTTTTGCGTGGGGTGGAATGGGTATGGGGGTATGGGGGCTTGCTTGGCAGGCATTTTATTTATGCTGCGTGGCCGCTTCTTTGCGACCTTCTCCTCTCCATCTCCATATTTATCTCTCCACCCACATAGCTCGCTCGCTCTCTCTCTCCCTCTCTCTGTCTTTTGTTGTTCTTTTTTAAATTGGCAAGTGCCAGCGGGCGGATCATCACCACCCCCACCATGTTGCCATCCACCCACCCACTGGTGGCCTGCTCATCAACGGTGCTGGGACCCTTTAACCCGTAACCCGTTACCCGTTACCCGTTCGTGCGTTTCGCTGTCCAGCCTCCGCCTTACCCCTTCTTCTCTTCGTTTGCTTTAGGTGGGGTTGGTCCAGTAGGTGGGCTTAATTTAAGCGGGTTTTATTTTTTCTCAATTCCTCTCTCTCTCTCACTCGCTGTCTCCCTCTCGCTACCTATCTCTTTCCCTCTCTCTTGCTCTCTCTCTCTAGGTCGCTCTCTTTTTTACATGCTTTTTCTTTTTGGCTTTTTTTCTGTGTTTTTTATTTGATTTTGCTTTGTATTTTCACTTTTTTTTTGGTCGGCCACTAAGGGGGTGGCTTTTGTTGTGTGTGTTGTGTGTGTGTGTGTGAGTGGGTGTGCAGCGCTTCTCTGTGTGTGTGTGTGTGAATCTCGTTATGTTGTCTTTTGTTTGAATGTCCGCTGCTGCTGCTGCTGCGTCACTGCCGCGTCGCCGTCGACGTCCGTCCACTGCCGCTGCTGTAACTCTTTTCTTTTCCTTTTATTTTATTTTTTTTCCTTTTTTATATATAATGTATTTATGTTGTTGTTGTTGTTTTTGTTTTTGTCTTTGTCTAAGTTAAACAATTTTAATTGAATTTTTAACAAAAAATAGAGGAAACCATTTATCCCAGCCAAACGGATGGAAAAGGCTTCGCAGCGGCCATGGGGGAGAAAAAGCGAAGGCATGGAAAACAGAAAAATAGGGGAAACAA
Source organism: Drosophila tristis (assembly GCA_018150885.1). Lineage (NCBI taxonomy): Eukaryota > Metazoa > Arthropoda > Insecta > Diptera > Drosophilidae > Drosophila > Drosophila tristis. Next base: position 2,598,042 of record JAECWT010000228.1, read on the forward strand.
ATGTTTTGCATACTTTGTAGGGCAGGAGCTGCTAATTATGGTGGATATTTGTGGAAGGAATTCATAAACGTAGATCGCATAGGATATACGGTGAATTTCAAACTGCAAAAAGTTTGAATTCTGTCGTTAAATAATATTAAAGATATGCACATGTCATGAAAAATATCAGCAAAGATTTAACAATGAATGCTGACAAAAATTTAATCTATTCAGTTAAAAGCTTAGCCCTGATATTGGGTGCCCCTGTGCTTGATGGTCCCAGAGCTTTATGTCCCATTATATCTTTATCTGCTGGTCTCAAGGAATTTCTTAGAATTTTTCCAGATGGAACCTTGAAAACTATCACGAATCTTTTTTGTAAAAATATTTAAGCTTAGATCAGTTTCTATTGTTTCATGACTTACGATCATATACAATTTTGATATGCATTTTAGATGGTCCACTAATTAGCCAACATATTATTTGCTGAAGACTTGCCCTTGATTAAATGAAATTCAAAATAAAATGCAACTTCCAGCTGTGACATATCAAACTTGGAACTTTAAAAACCACTATGCATATATTTTAAACAAAATTAATGAGAAATTTGCCATAAGAATTAACTTTACTGCTTGCTTGGACAAGCAGTTTCTGATATTTCAACTGCTTGCTTTAGCTGAGAGCGTTAAGGCTGCACTCCACTATTAAATAAATATGCATTAAATAAAACATAAATTAAGTTGCATATGTTTTTAGTCAACTGCTTGGTTGAGCAGTTTTTTGTTGTTGGTTGTTTGTTGTTGGTTGTTCAATGTTTTATTGATTCTATGCTGTGTGATCCCTTTTGGCTGGATGTAAAACCCTAAATGGTGCTCTTGCCACCTTCCACGAAAAACCCAACTGAGTGGCATCCATTGCCATGACAAATGATGCAAATTTAATTGGGCAAAAGCATCAGCATCAGCAGCAGCAGCAGCAGCTTCGGAATCAGCTTCAGGTCTCCTGCTGAGGTCCTAAGATGGTCAGAGAAATGTGAGCGAAATTGGGAATCGAGGCAAATGTCCTTTGATATTTAATATGTTTAAATATGCGAAGCCTTTTCAGGCGTGTCAGCAAAAAAAAGGGACCCAACTGGACACACAAACACACACACAGAGGTACATACAAGACATGTGCATGTGTGTATATATGCTGATATAGTGGAAAACATCAGGAAAAGTCCAAAGCGAAATTCATTCAAACGAAACGAAATGAAACGAATTCAATTGACGACGACGACGACGGCGACGAGCCCGAGAATAATGCCAATGAAGAGTAAAGTAGATCGATAGATAGCCCACTCACACATACTCGCACACACACACACACACTTGTGTATGGCCATCATGTGTGACCGTCGAGGGAGCGGTATGGGTAAGGGTAAGGGTATGGGTATGGGTATGGGGTAAGGGGGTTCGACGGGGTTGACTAGAGATCGTAATGCAAACTGTCAGAATGCGTAACTCAATTTACAATTTTTTCCCTTTTCCGCTTTCTTCCTCGCAACAAAAGAAAAGTCGCCCATTGGCGCTAAGGGGTAGGAGGTAGGAGAAGGGGGTCAGGCTGAATTAAAAGAAAATGGAAAATGCTAAAAAAAGCAACAGCGAGAGCAAAAGAGAGAGAGAGATAGATAGAGAGAGAGAGGAAAGAGACCAGGGGACAGTGGAGGAGAAGCCAGAAAGCATCCAACTGGACGTCGTCCAGGTTCGCCTTTGGCACAGGGTTGAGCTCTCGCTGGCTGTCTCTTTCTGGCCCCTGATAAAGACACCCAAGTGTGCGTGGCATGTGGCAGGCAAGCAGGGTAGGGGGGGGTTGGATGGGTATATGGGGTGTGTGGGTGGTTTGGTCAACTCTGGACAGGCTTTTTGTTTCGCACGAATCCTTTCGCCAGCAACACAAAAAACGAAGCAAACCAAAAAAACAAAAAAAAACCTAAGCGAAAGTGAACAAAAATGTAACAAAATATGGGGGTGGTGTCGAAGGGGTCAGGGGGGGTTGGGAAGCGGAGTGTGTGCAAAAAATGAAAATGGAAAGTGCTATACACACAAGGTACAGTGATGCCCTGACCAGTGCACCTGCCACAGAGATGGAGGCAGCATAAAGTGCACATACAAATAGTTGCTTGATCAGCAGCCATATCTAGCCGTAGTCTCAGTGACAGTAAGACAGCTTAACTGCAGCCAAATGGCCAGAATGAACCGGCAAGAAGTCAAAGTGCATCCCATGCGCTGCCAAGGCAACACATTTATGTCCAACAGTTTCGTTCATCACAGTAGTCAATGGCTTTGAGTTCACTTCGCAGAGTGTTGGCTGTATGAGAGCCGTACTCCCACACGCGCACGCCGCGCAAGATTCGTTTGGACAATTGGCCATGGCCAACATAACCCCTTGCAATCCTTCCCTGAACAACCCTTCCCCTTGTGCACACCCCCCACCCCTGACCATTTCCCTGTGCGTTTTTCTCGTTTTTTTTTTTCGTTTCTTTTTTTGGCAATGTTTGCCAAGCGTGCAGAAAAGCTGACCAGCACGGAAAAACGAAAGAAGAAAAAGAAAGGGGAAAATAAGGGGAGGAGGACAGCAGCATCAGCATCAGCAGCAAACGCACCAAATTATATAGAAAATATACAAACACACATAAAAAACGAGCCAAAAATCTCTGAGAAAAGCAAAAGAGAAACAGGCGGTAGGCGGTGGACGGTGGGCGGTGGGCGGCTGGAGTGGATGGGCAGAGCGTTGTGGTGTGGGCGGTGGGTGAAAAGTGAAAGTGCCCAAAAGGGTTACCAGAAATTGCGTCGGCGAAAAAAGTCGAAAAAAAGGCGGACAGGAGCATGAGGATGAGGATGAGGGAGTGGGTGAGGCACAGGCACAGGCACAGGCAGAGGGAGAGAGAGCCAAAGTAGCAAAGAAATGTAAAGAAAATTACAAAATCACCCCCTTTGGCCAGGCTTACATGCTTACAGTTATTACCATGATAAGGTGGACAGATTGTCCAGAGGCAGCAGCAGCAGCAGCAACAGCAGCAGGAGTAGGAATAGGAGTAGGAGGATTTGCTGCTGGCATGCATCTGGGCACTGGTCCTGGTCCTGGTCGTGGTTGTGGCCCTGCTTCGTGGGCCATGGGCTTATCTGCCTTGTCCGGAAATGAGTTGTGCCAAAAGCGCAAGTTGCAAGTTTATGACTGGATCCGGAAAGGAGAAGGTATACGGATACGCACGGCGGGCAGTAGGCGGGCACAGGAGATGGGTTAGCAGCAGGAAGAGCAGCAACAAGGTGCACGAACAGAGCACAGAGGATCAGGGGGATAGGAGCTCTGTTGGAGCTTGGACACATTTTTACCATTTCTAGTCGCGTTTCAAGCGGTAAATTTTTCGATAAAGAATCAGCGGTACACTCAGAGCTAAGACACCAAAAATAAAACGCAGGCACAGTGAAAACCAAATGCTAAAAATATCCCGTAATGGATCTGTCATTTATCCTCATTCAGAGGGTGTGCAAATGAAAGACAATTATGGTTGATAAATATAGAAATATAAATTTAAAGTTATGCTTAAAAATGTATACAAAATAACCCATTAAAATAATTTCAGAATCTGTCTAAAATGCAAGAAAATTTCCACTGTCTCGATGCATCATGCATATGCATAATATACCATCCTATCCTACACACATATCATATGGAATAAGCCTCAAATAGAGCTTTAAGCCTCTGCCACGCCACCAACCTCTTCATGTGGACTGTTGTTCAATCAAATACAGAAAAGCAGAGCAAAAGCAGTGCAAAAGCAGAGCCACTCTGCCCACGCTTCTACGCTGCTGAAAAGTATGCTACGCAACATTTCGAGAAAATCTTGACCAAAGAGCGACGGACGTTGGCGTTGGAGTTGGCGTCGCCGTTGGACAGCAGCAAAATGAAAAATTACATAAAAACCAAATTTATACATACACATGCAGGCAGGCATGTACCTTGTCCTTGTTGGTGTCCGTGTCCGTGGCCGTGGCCGTGTCCGTGCATGCATATACATGTCTGTCGAAAAAAGGAATAAACGGTGGGGGGATGGAACAAAAAATAGAAGGAAATCTTCCCTTAACTTTTCATTTCCAATGTTATGTAGTTGACAGTCCAGACGCCCCCTTTGGCGGGCGGCCTTTTGGCTCGTTTTCCTCGTTTTTGGTTTTTTTTTTTTGTTTTTTGTTTTTTAAGTAGGAAATTGTGTCCAAGCTTCGCTCTCTCTCTCCGTCTCTCTCTCTCTCTCGCCTGTCTTTGTCTCTTATCAAATGATTATTCTTTTTGGAGACTTTCGCTTCCCGTCAAAGGCGGACAAGGACAAGACAACCCTTTTAGTCCTGCCGCAGCAGAGCGGCTGCTGGGGACAGAAACAGGGACAGTGGGAGAGAGAGCGATTTGATTGCTGGGCAGAAAACGATGCTAGTGTCGCAGCCGCAAAAAAAAAAATAAAAATAAAAATTGAGCCATGATTTTGCATTTTACTTTTCGATTTTTGATTTTTCTTTCTGCTGCTGCCAAACTTTACCCCAAATTTCAATGTTCGTTGTGGGAACTAAGTCACTGGGTCTCTGCCTTAAAATATCCTTTAAGCAAAAAAATAAAACAAGAAGCAGCAAAAAACTATACGCACACGAAGACAGACATGTGTGTGTGTGTGTGTTGTGTGTTTGGTCATAAATTAAACATGCAGCCCGCAAAAGTATGCTACGGATTTGGATTTGGGATTGTGAATGGGAATGGGAATGGGGGGATCTCTGTCGAATGCGCTGAGGCGTGCAAATGCGAAAGTTACCAGAAAAAAGCCAGCAACAAGAAACGAAGCAATGCGACGGCCAACGACATTTTGTATGCCCTTGCATGGCTACACTATGAGGCTGTAGAATGGCCACAGGGATTTATTTTTTGAACACGGAACTGCTGCAGTTTTTTTTTTGTTTCAAATTTATGCAAAAAGAAGAAGACATGCATCCATGACTGATGGATGAATACGCATGTGTGTGCCCTCGCGGTGTTGCAACAGCTTTGATGAACATTGTAGTACCCTCTGCCAGGGTATGCCTGCCATTCGCCATTCGCCACTCGCCACTCCGCCTCCCCCACTCCATTGTGGCCATCCCCCATTTGTTTGTCTGTGGTCGCACAACTTGAAAACTACTTTGCATAAGACAAAATGCTGTAAGCACACAAGCACCCAAGCACCCAAGCACACACACACACACATGACCAGAAGTTAGCCAAACTATCCGTAAACTCACATATACAGGCAGGCAGGCAGGCACGAGGCACAGCAGCCAACCCCACAGCCTGGCACTGACCCCCCCGCCACGAAACGCCCCGCCCCGCCCATCAACCCTTGGGGCAGACAAACAAGAACTCGCCTTGATTATAAATTTCAACTTAATTACAAAAACAGAGTTTAATCCTTTCAAACTGTGTCGCTGACTTGGCCATTTATATATTTACGTATACAAAACATGCTCATCAGCACATGCACACATCCATCCATGCGTGTGCGTGTGCGTGTGTACATTATATACATGCAAATTGGATGTATGTGTGTGTGTGTGCTGGTAAGCTACAGAGGACGCTTACTAATTTATGGCCAGCCAAACTATCCGCTCCACTATCAAAACACAAAGCAAGCGCCCCAAGGCGCACAGAGAACAGTGGCACCAAAGGGGTTGGAATTTAAGTGCAGATGATACGAGGCATAAGGACAGCAGCATTTGTCGGATCGGGTCGGCACATAGCTACAGAAAGCAGCAGTAGTCGGGCCCAGGAAGGGACTGCAGTTGCAGATGCCTGAAGAGATCTTGCAGCAGATGTGTAGATTCAGATTAGGTGGGGCTGTAGATCGGGTCAAGTATCCAAATGCAAATTTCCCAGAGATCAGCTACTACTATTGGTGCGTGTAACTAAGCGGGAAGCACTAGCTGGGCTGCAAAAATGCCAAGAAATCTGTCAAAAAATATATTTGGTGTGTACAAATTTCAAGATCAAAGCATGGGGCTGCACTTAATCGGAAGCTGCTAGCTTAAGTTTTAAGCCTTATGGCAAGTTATTAAATAAATACATAAGTAACATGAATCTGAAGTCTTTCATCACACGGTGCGATGCTTCAGGTATTAACTGAGTAACATGGACTCAAAATTGGACAACAAAAAACTTGCGCATAAGTTTGCTTACCTAAACACGCACACACACACACACCACACACCACACACACACCACACACACACAACACACACACAAAACACACACACAGCACACATAGTTTTTGAATTGAGAATCTCAAGTCGAGTGTGGCATGCAATCAGGCAGGCATCTCTGTCTATATTTCTGTGATGTTTATGTAGAGAAAGTTAGGACATTGGACCCACACACACACACACACTCGCACACAGAACTACCCACCTGCCTTATATAAGCCAACACCCACTCAGCACCCACCCTCCCCAAGCACACACACACACACACACGCATAGCTAAACCAATTTCCACAGAGAACATTTTAAATTTCCGAGCACACGAAACGGACGAAAATTTGCGAATGCCAAACGGAAGGCGGGACGCCTGTCCCCCCAACATCCACACACACACATGAGATGGGGCAGGGGCAGGGGCATGGGCAGGGGCATGGCATCAACTTAACTTACAATAAAAGCCATTGCCCAGCAGCCTCCCCGTGCCAGTGCGGCATATCTCTACCTCCCGCTCTCTCTCTAGCTCTCTGTCGATGTCCTGTGCCAGGCTGTCCTTCCCCTGCCCACCCCTCCCCATCCGCAATGCTGTTTCTGTTCAAACGAGTATACTCTTGCTGCGGGTATTGGCAACACTTCGGCGGAAGCAATCAGCAAGGCCAAAATGCATCCCAAAATAAGCGACGAAGTGGCCACTTCTACAGAGTGTTTCACGGATTTTATTAAAGCAGAAATTTAATTTTTCAAATAGGCCACGCTGCAAGCAGCCAAACAAAAGGTATTCCTAGGCCCAGCTCCGATTAGCCCCCATGTGAGTGCATTTTTTGGTGGCGAGGGTATCTAAAGCTTCGACTTTATTGTCGTTTTGCTGCTGCTGTTGTTATATGTAAAGTGCGTAAGTTGTGCCTTGAGCCTGAGGATGGGTGGGCCAGAAGCAGCAGCAGAACCAGAGCCAGAATCACGGCCTGGCACAGGGGAACAGGGGGAACACGGGGCCCCAGTGTAGAGGCTGGGGAAGGGCTAGTCAGCGCTCGTTGGTGGTGATGGTACGGTGGGTTTTCTGCACTATTTTACATACGTAATGCGAACTTCATGGGCCGAGAGCTCATAAGCGCCGTTGGCCAAAAAAGCTTTGGAAATTAGCGTTGCTTCTGCGGACCACAGAAGCCAGGCAGCCAGCAGCCAGGCAGCCAGGCAGCTGGAGGTGGTAGTAGGCAGGTTACGGATGAGCGCAGTGGTGGGCCACTGGCAGCATGTGTGGCATATGCGGATGGGCTGGGTGGGTGTGGGAGTGTGCCAATCAACGGGGAACGGGCCAGCAAAATATATCACGTTTCAGCTTGACGCAAACACGAATCGAACTACGAAAAGAAACGAGCTGAAACACTTCAAATAAAAACACTTTAAACCGATTTCAGACTGTAGTCAGAGGAAGTTGCTTTTGATCCCGAAAATGGCCTTGGCAGGCTGCACGGAAAAGCTCCTCGAAGTAAAAGAAAAGAAAGGAAAAGAAAGGAAAAACAAACTCAGAATCGTTCGTGTTTGAAAGTGTGCGGAAATGTTTGTATTGCTGAGAATTGTTGAGAGATCGACAAAGTAGAAAATGTTGCACGGAAATGCTCGTTGCATTGATGTTGCTCAGATTTTGAAAGGCTTCTGCGTCTTCGTCTGCTCCTCCGAAACTCGATACACTGCGGAATTTACTCGTGTTGTGTGCTTGCTGTTGCCTCCTTCTTTTGGGCATATTCGTATTACTGGGCTATCTTGGTGTCTGTGTTGAATGAATGTGGGTGGTGGGTGGTGGTGGTGCGGGGTGAGTTCGTTAGTTGGCGGGCCCCTTCGGCTTGGGGGTGTCCGGATTGCGATCGGGCTCGGAAGTGCGGCCGGATGGCGTTGGTTTCTTCATTATTTGCGGACGCTTCTGTATGGCTGTGTACTGGCGAGTGTGTGCCAGCGACAGTTGCTTGGACATGGCCAGGCCCAGCTGTTGATCCTCCAGCATGTGGGGTGTCGGCAGATTGGCCTGCGGCATCGGGACGCGCGGCGGCGGTGGCAGGATGCCCGTGTACATGCGGCTTGAGGGTTCGGTCTTGGGCACGCCGCCGTAGATTCTCTTGGTCTGGTTCGGATTGTTGTTGTTCTGCTGGTTGTTGTTGCCGTGCAAGTTCTGATAGTTGTGATGATTGTAGTGACTGAAGCGCTGGCCGTCGGCGTGCTTCTCGTACTTGTTCCAGCGGTTGTAGTCTGCGGCAGCGTGCACCTTGTGCTGATCGGCAACGGCGTGCAGCTTGGCCAGGCCGCCGGGCGCTGCGGCTGCCTTGACGTGAGCCCACGGTGTGCAGCCGAGCACCACGGATGGGTGCGGCTGTCGATGGGCCCGCGAGGTGGAGCGCTGAGACCTGCGCTGTGGTCCACTTGAGGTGGCGCGTGGCGGACCACGTGACGTGGCCCGTGGACCACGCGATGCGTTGCGTGGCATGGCACGCGATGGCGGCCGTGATGGTGCCCCAATCAGTGGCCAGGGATTCGGATCCAGCGAAGTCGATGAGCTGGCGCATTGCAGGCCTGCAGCAGCAGCCGGCAGGGCAGTGGAGGCGGTGGCGGTGGCGGTGGCTCCACCAGACGTGGAGCGCGCTGAGGCTCCTATGGGCGGCCATTGGCTGGGCTCCTGGTACAGCAGCGCCGGGGTCGCGGCTCCGTTGGCTTTGTGTGAAGCTCCTCCAGTGCTGTTTTCGTGCCGACACCAGGGGGCGATTGCTTTTGGATCCACCGGCGGAGCTGGGGGATCCGATAGCTGGGGAGCGGCCTCGGCGGTTGCCTGGGGCGTGGCCATGGGCGTGGCTGCTGCTGCAAGTTCCTCTGGAGATCCGTGAAGCGTTCCCTGCGAGGAGCCTTGAGACGTGTCCACCGGCGATCCTGGAATTGTGGCCAGTGGCGAACCCTTGAGAGTGCCCTGCGAAGAGCCTTGGGCGGAGTCCTCTGCCGATCCTTGGGCATCGGCATCGCCAGCAGCAGCAGCAGGTGGCGAGCCGATTGGCGAGCTCGCCGCCACAATTGGCGGCGTGGAAAACAGAGATCCTTGCAGGGCTGGATGCAGACTCCAAGATCGGGGCCCAGCGCCAAGAGACGATCCATTCATGGACCAGAGCGACGATCCGTCAAAAGTGTTTGGCGTGGACCATAGCGCAGGCACCATGCCACTGCGTGGTGTCGACACATGCACGGACCATGGCAC